>JAQPZY010001300.1:570000-2031054 GCA_029931535.1 Margaritifera margaritifera | reverse complement strand
TTGTTTGTTCTGTTAAGTATCGTAGTCGATGCACTAAACACAAGCAGGTTATTCAGCGTCGTGGCAACTCGAGTACAGTGCGTTGCCCAAGAACGCACGACGGTAGCCGATTGTCTCACGAGTCCGGAACGCTACCCAGTGAGTCACCGCGTCTCTTCATTGCATTAAGCACTTGCACAGACGGATTGAAGGCTGGAGCAAATGCAGCACTTGGTCAAGGACTGCAACGCAGTGAATTGGTAATTTATTCTTATTATTTTTTTTAAATTTTTTTAATATATTTTATTATTATTATTATTTTTATTATTATTTGGTTGCTATTGATGTTGTTGTTGTTGTTGCGTGGGTGCTTTTTGAAATTGCACCAGGGCTTCCTACCACCTTAATCCGGCCTTGAGTACTGGAAAAGGTGGGCTGCAGTTCTTGGTGTCCTAAATGGAATTTTTTTTTCCCTCTCCAAATTATCCTAGGTCTGGATCCCAAAACTGTTTTCAAAAGAGGCACACGAGTTACCTGGAACGGTATGTACCAAAAAGAACTAAGCATACTGTGATGCCACAAACAATAAAAGGCTACAAATAAATGTAAAGAAATTGAAACTTGTAATAACAAACAATGTTTTTATGTAAAAATTCAAATTGTAAACCTACAGATGACAGAAGATGTTATGAAGAAGGATAAAATCAGATTGAAATTAGTACTGGAAAATAAGCAGACGGGAACTAGTACTGGATTAACTCGGGTTATGTGTCTAAAACAAATAGCAGTAAATATGAAGAAAATATCACTGCTTGTAAGTGTATAAAGGGATCAAGCTCAATTCAGCAATCGTTGGTTGCTACGAGATGCCAACAATAAATAGATCTATAGGTATCAAATGCCAGTTTGGTCCTCATTTAACTTATGTAATAAAGAAAAAATTTCATGCACAAGGAGAAAGAGATGCCAAAGTATACAACTTCTCAAAACAAATATTTATTTTGTATATGCTGACTTGGGAATAGACTTTACTTATTTGGCCTAGAAAATCACCAATCGTTTTGCATACTTTGTTTGATTTTGTAGTACTGACTTCAAGAGAAGAAGTTATGTTCAACTGTTTGCTGGTTCAAACACTTACAAAGAACACGATAGAAAGTATGCACCAAGATACTTATATATTCCGTTGTTTGCTCTTATGCACCACCCGAAATTATGTACATATGTATTTATCGCCTCTTGGACTGTAAAGTTTAGGTACTCGACTCCATTTTAGTCTAAACTGTACATAAGTATCCTTACGGAAAACAACTTTATAGGATTTTACTTCTTCCTCAAGTTTGGAGGTAGTGGGAAAATAACACTGTGGAAGTTCATTAATGTCATGTACCAAATAACACTGGAAGTTCGTTAATGTCATGTACCAAATACATCATCCAACATTCTTCCTCATACTGAAGTCACCAGAACTATACGGAAGGAAGTACAAGTTCACATGTACCTGATATGAATCATCCCTGAGGTGTAATAGATCTGTTGGAGCTTCAGGTGAAAAGACCGTACATGTTTTGAGTAAGGTATGAAGTGAAAGCGTAAAGCAATGAAAGAAGTGGCCTGTCAAATCCTTTATACCTCGGAGCTAACCTACTGGTAAATATTAGTGAAGGTATTAGTAGTGAAGGTCAAAAAATCACTTGGACAAAGTTTTCTTAATCTCGGTGTTAAAAATGATCTTGACCTTGACTTTAGATCGTGAAATCGATTACGTCCTTTGAAATTGACGGTATTTGTTTGTTTGTTTTTAAATTTGTGAGGTTACTTTGTTGAAAAATCGCTTAGAACGATTTGGTTTCGTTTATACCAGCAGAAGTGCTACTGAAGTTGAGTTTATATCGTTCAGTGTTAAGCTCTGACCTTTCACCTCGGCATGTGACATAGAACATATTTTGAACAAATGGCAACATTATATATTTTTTTTAAATTTCTCGTGGTCTTAGCTTTACAATGATATTCATTGGCAACTTTCCTCTCCTAATTCCCATGAAAAGCAAATATGTGACAACATGCCCAAGACCACATTTCAAATTTTATTTTACTACAATGCAAGTTTTATAACAGAATAATGTCCCATTATAACAACATACGGCGCTGTTACATATAACTGAAAACGCTGCCAAGGGCCCAGTAAATTGTAGCTTTTAATCAAGGAGTACTGTTCTGTTCACCGACGGCACCGAGGATGGTAGCCTGTCGTGTCTCTTCAACAATGCAGAATTTGAAAAATAATTGTAATATTAACTTTCAAAATAAGATGATATCCATTATTCTTTCTTCATGAGTATTTTTTAATGAATACTTTCTCTAGAGGTTAATAAAAGATCGTACTTCCTCACAGTTTTTGGGTAGTTCCAGAAAATTTAGCTTCATCTCTGGTTTTCTTACTCATTTCTTTAACGTCCGTCTTGTGAATTGACGAACACATCGCAGTTTAGCTAATTAACAGGTTAGTTAAAAAAATAAGATATATACACTCCCGCAAGTGATACCCCACCCCACCCTCTCTCTCTCTCTCTCTCTCTCTCTCTCTCTCTCTCTCTCTCTCTCTCTCTCTCTCATTTCAACAGACTGGCATATTCTGGCATTTCATTATACATGCATCTGAAATCAGGGACCTATATTAGCAATAAAGTGATTGGTTGAAAAAAAAAAATTAGGATGATTCATAATTTTATAAGAATAAATGAACTAGAATAATAGCATTATCCGTATTTTTTTTTTTTTTCATTCTTTGTTCATAGCTATGAAAATAAACATAAAATTAAAATATAAATTCATTAAAATGAAAACCATGAAATGTAAGTTTTGGAAAAGTTTAAATTAATAAGACATTTATTTGAAAAATGAAGTTTAAGAATCCGAACTCATTTATCTAAAAGTGACAAATTCAGTTCTTCACAAAATGACTTACATAAGCAAATCGCTCGATAAACCGTCTCCTCCATATCAACAAGGTATGCGTCGGTCCTAAATATTTCACACTAAATTCCATAAAAATGCAATATTATGAACTTAATGCTTGAAAAGTGAGAGAGCGAGAGAGAGAGAGATATTATAGCGACTTGTCAAAACTATCAGGTAACAAGAGTTCCTCGAAGGGAATGACGGTCTACTGGGAGAAAGGAATTTCCAAGGATTCAAGACAAGACCATTTCTACATTTCAACTGCTGAGTGATGAAACCGTCTCTGACATTCTTCAGCGATAAAAAAAAATTTCAAGTAAGCTGCTGTGGTGTCCATATTGATGTCAGATTGATACCATTTTAATTCAGGAAAAGCAGACATCATTATTAGTGTTGTGGGGAAAACCCCATGTCAATATGACCATCCACTCAGGTAGAGTAGTGATAGCAAGATTTCCAAGACAGTCATCGTGGCAGCCATATTGTATGTATGATTGGTAACATTTTCATTCAGGATCATAAGAAGTATACTGGTGAAAACTCTATGTTGATATAGCCATCCATTTGGGAGGAGAAGATATAATATATTTTTGAAGGCCACCCTGGTGGCCATATTGAGGGTCAGTTTGCATCATTTTCGTTTAGGGCCCAATAGATGCACAAGAACTCTTCTGATGAAAACCTTGTGTCAAAATGTCTTTCCATTTAAGAGGAGTAGCAATAAAAAGGTTTTCAAGATGGCCATATTGGATCAGAACCATTTTAATTTATGACCAACAAAATATTATAATAAGATGTCTTATTGTGAAAACCCAATGTTGATATGACTGTCCGTTTTGGATGAGTAACAATAACAAGATTTTCAAGAATGGCTGTCATGGTGGCCATATTGGCTATCAGATTCGCACCATTTCCAATTAGGGCCAACTAGACATCATAGGAAGTCTTCTGGTGAAAGCACAATGTCGATATGACAAGCTATTTAGGAAACAGCGATAATAATATTTTCCAGATAGCCATTGTGGCGGCCATATTAGAGGTCACATTGGCACCATTTTTATTTACGACCAACTAGACACCATAAGAAGTCTTTCATTGAAAACTATATGCTAATATGACCATTCATTCAGGAGAAATCGTGATAACAAGACTTTAAAGATGGCTGCTGTGTCGGCCATACTGGACGTCTGAGCAATACCATTTTCATGTAGGACCAACTAGACACTGTAAGAAGTCTTTTAGTTAAAACCCCATGTTGATGTGACCATCAAAACAGGAGAAGTAGCGATAAAAAGATTCTCAAGATGGCCACTGTTGCATCATATTGAATGTGTGAGCGGCACAATTTTCATTCAGGACCACCTAGACCTCACGAAAAGTATTTTAGTGAATATCCTATGTTGATATGACCATCCATTCAGGTGAAGTAGCAATAACACGATTTTCAAGATGGCCACCATGGCAGCCATACTGGATGTCAGACCAGCACCATTTTCATTTAGGACCAACTAGACCATGTGATGAATGTACGTGTACAGTTTCATGGCAATCCTCGAAGACGCTTAGGAGGAGGAGGAACAAACTTGTGCTAACAGACGAAAGACCATCCCATAACAAAAGCAAATTTTCTCTTATAATCGCGGTTTTCATGAAACGTTTCAAAGAACTAATAATGAAATAAAAATAAAGACAGATATCAATTAGTTTCAAGGAGTCGGGATGTGTGCTTAGGTACAGAAACAACAATAAGAACAACTTCGTTAGCTCGCTATTGCAAATCCCAACACGTTGTAATAAATACTACCTAATTGAAACCTTAACAGCAACCCCTCCATGGGACATTGGCTCATAATTCCTAACCCAGAATCCATTTTGTATAGATGTATACTCTAAGTCTTCTGCATGAACTGAATATATATACAACTGGGCTAAAAACAAAATCCAAAACTTCACCGTCATTGAGATTTTTTTACCTGTAACCTAACCTTTGACCCCTTTCTGTAAACTAGCAATATGTACACCTCTTAAATATATTTACCGTGCCGACAACTAACGAACAAGTTTGGTGAATTTACAGCCAGTAATTTAGGATACAAACTGTCAATCGCAGGCACAACGGACGGACGGACAGACGGAGGATATCACTTAATACCATGACACTAAAGCGAAGATATATTACACGATATTATTTATGTATATGTATAGGTGTCTATATTGAATGATATTATTCATGAATATGTATAGGTGTGTCTATATTTAATGATATTATTCATATATATGTATCGGTGAATCTATATTGAATGATATTATTCATGTATATGTATCGGTGAATCTATATTGAATGATATTATTCATGTATATGTATCGGTGAATCTATATTGAATGATATTATTCATGTATATGTATAGGTGTCTATATTGAATGATATTATTCATGTATATGTATAGGTGTGTCTATATTGAATGATATTATTCATGTATATGTATTGGTGTATCTATATTGAATGATATTATTCATGTATATGTATCGGTGTATCTATATTGAATGATATTATTCATGTATATGTATAGGTGTATCTATATTGAATTATATTATTCATGTGTATGTATAGGTGTATCTATATTGAATGATATTATTCATGTATATGTATAGGTGTGTCTATATTGAATGATATTATTCATGTATATGCATCGGTGTAACTATATTGAAAGAGATTATTCATGTATATGTATAAGTGTATCTATATTGAATGATATTATTCATGTATATGTATCAGTGTATCTATATTGAATGATATTCATGTATATGTATAGGTGTATCTATATTGAATGATATCAATCAAGTATATATATATATAGGTGTATACATATATATATAGAGAGAGAGAGAGAAAGAGAGAGAGATAGGTCTATCTATCTATTATCTATCTATCTATCTATCTATCTGTGTGTGTGTGTGTGTGTGTGTATCCATACTGAATGATTATCTCACTATGGCGCGGTTGTCAAATAAACTGAGATCGCCAAATCTCGCTCTCTCTCTCTCTCTCTCTCTCTCTCTCTCTCTCTCTCTCTCTCTCTCTCTCTCTCTCTCTCTCCATGACCAGTAATCAGACAGGGGGATCCGCGAATACGTCTTCGAGAGAGAATTTTCGAAATAGAACCATTTAGGAAGTTTACATGGAAGGTAGACATCAACAACTGCTCCTATATGTCGTCCCATCCTATATATGAAAAAAAAGAATCAGCGCGAGGAAAACATCTAGATTACAATGCGTGCGCGCGCGAGTGAGAGAATAAATTTTCGAAATCGATTCAGAGATCAGAATGAAAGGATGGATATTGAAAACAGATTGCATGTATTGTACCATCCTTTAAATGAAAAATGACAGAAAGCATCTAGTTGCGGAATGACAAAAATAAATCTACGCGAGGAAAAAAGACAGAAAAACAAACAAACCTTTTTAACCATTGCTCCAAGAATTAAATCCTGACATATATCATTGTATTGTCGTCCGTATATGCAGTTTTACATCCGTATATGCAGTTTTACATATTTTGCCAATAATTTGCAAATAAATTCAGCAAAACTCGTGTTAGTACAATATGAAAATGTTCCATAATGTAATGCATTATTAGTACAATATGAAAATGTTCCATAATGTAATGCATTATTAGTACAATATGAAAATGTTCCATAAATGTAATGCATTATTAGTACAATATGAAAATGTTCCATAATGTAATGCATTATTAGTACAATATGAAAATGTAATGCATTATTAGTACAATATGAAAATGTAATGCATTATTAGTACAATATGAAAATGTTCCATAATGTAATGCATTATTTTCAGGTAACTTTAGGTTTGACTCTTGGAAAATTTGCGATTTCGATGCAATTTTTATTCAACAGATGTATTAACGATAGTCCTCCTTCATCAACATAAAGTTATCAAGAAGCAGTCAAATTTATATGTCCAACTGTCCACTAATGTTCCTTCAATACGGCGTGCATTTCCATTTAAGAAAGTCTTTAAGTAATGATAATGTCTTCACTTCCCGTCGTGCCTTTAAAACGGTCCAAAACGTGAGACAAAAATGAATAGTAGAAGTCCTGTTTCAACATCACAGCACTGTCCAACATGTACAATTGACAAATTTTGTGAAACACGAGTATGATCACGTGAGCAGACGAAAATGATTGGTTATTAATACATATATGTTATATCTTAATAAATGATGAAACATTAGAAAGAAAAAAGAAGAAAAAAAAACTGGAAAAAGACACATACGAGAAACATAAGTAACACGGTTGCAAAAATGGAGAGCTGATCATGTAAACGTCGAAAAGCCGCGATCAAACAATAAATCAGTTAGACAATAATTTCTCGTGTGATAACAATAACTCAGTGAGACAATATTATTTCGTGTGATAACTGTGATATCGTAAGGTGGGAGACTCAAATGGCATTTATTTCTTCAAAAAATGGACCTAAATAATGAATATGTAACTTGTGTAAGAATCCTTTTTCTTCTTGCATTTCGTTATATTTATTTGGGTCGGATTTGATGGTAAAGAGGAACAAAATACTATAAAATCACAAATTCTATGTCACCTAGACGCTGTATACTTGTGTTCGTCTATTTAAATTGTGTATCTAAAGAGATTGTGTGCTATATGCATTTCTCTGTGTGTGTGTGCGTGTTTGTGTTTTCTTTTCTTTTTCTGTACATGATATTTATTATCTTAATAAATGATGAAACATTAGAAAGAAAAAAGAAGAAAAAAAAAACTGGAAAAAGACACATACGAGAAACATAAGTAACACGGTTGCAAAAATGGAGAGCTGATCATGTAAACGTCGAAAAGCCGCGATCAAACGATAAATCAGTGAGACAATAATTTCTCGTGTGATAACAATAACTCAGTGAGACAATATTATCTCGTGTGATAACTGTGATATCGTAAGGTGGGAGACTCAAATGGCATTTATTTCTTCAAAAAATGGACCTAAATAATGAATATGTAACTTGTGTAAGAATCCTTTTTCTTCTTGCATTTCGTTATATTTATTTGGGTCGGATTTGATGGTAAAGAAGAACAAAATACTATAAAATCACAAATTCTATGTCACCTAGACGCTGTATACTTGTGTTCGTCTATTTAAATTGTGTATCTAAAGAGATTGTGTGCTATATGCATTTCTCTGTGTGTGTGTGCGTGTTTGTGTTTTCTTTTCTTTTTCTGTACATCATATTTATTATCCCTAGATTATCTGATAACCATAAATGTTTGATTGTAAGGTGACCTTGGGACATTGTTCACCGACCCAGTGGTCAACTTATTACGGGAATAATAATAAAAAAGGCATTTATTGGCAGAGACAACTATGGCGCTAAAGCGTCCTCGATTTCTCTACCAATTTCGTCGCCCCACCCTTAATATCTCTGGTATCCCAATCGCGCATATCAAACAATACATAGTGCCAATTACATTATTCTAACTTGCATTATACTAACATCTTGCTTACAACTCCAATGTGACCCAATGTAACTTCTATAAAAAAAAAATATAAAAAAAATGTATCCCCATGGTAATTAACATATCAAATGAATTGTCCGAATGCAGATTAAATTTAGATCTGGAATAATGCAATTCTGAATGTTGAATTGCTGACGTGTGTAATACGTCTGTATGCATACAGAATCACTTACATGGACTTTGAAGATATAAATTGCAGTATTCCAATGTCACACATACCAAATTTAGAAAGAAATATTATTTGCAAAGGTAAAGGTGCAACTCAGAATGTACATCCTACAAAAATGCAAATATATAGTAAAACCAATTATAATATAATTGGTATATTCATAGAAAGTATACACAACATTTTGGCGGTTATTCCCTTCCATACATTTAAGACAGGCTATTTTCATTCCAAATACTGTTCTTGCATTGAAGTTTACTGCACTGTTCTTCTTTAGCTGGGCGTGTTTTTCCATCAAATGTTTGTATAATCAGTTATTACCGATGCATTGAATTTGAACCATGTATTAATATTAACACATCATATGCTGTCTACACTTACCCCCCCCCCCCACACACACACACACACAATCTCTCTCTCTCTCTCTCTCTCTCTCTCTCTCTCTCTCTCTCTCTCTCTCTCAAACGTGTTTTGCCCTTCATTACGGCTGATATGGCAATGTAACCCAATGAAATCCAGCAAGTGCATACAATCGAAAGAAATCCGAGAAGCTGTATTTGAATCAATAAGATAAAGCACTATTTTATCTATAAAGCTTGCTGTTTATGGGTCAACAAAAACTAAAACGTAACGTCAGGTCCAATATCATTGAAGAGATAATCAAACATGATAAGATATATATATATATATATATATATATATATATATATATATATATATATATATATATATATATATATATATATATATATATATATGGGGGGGATTTATTGCTTGACAGGGATGATGTCATAGCGAGAGCACAATGAATGGCAGAAGATATGTGGGCTTTTAACGGCAGTGATGCTCAATATTTCAAAAACTGGGCACATTTACAGGCATCTAATCCTACTTTAAAAAAAAGAATGTTTTTAACACTATTTCAAACAAATTGAGACTCTAAAGAAAATAAATTTGGTTTTTATAAATTTAAGCAACAATATCTCTTGTTCACATTAAGTCTATGTCATTCTAACACCCGGGATCGGATTCGAACGACGATACACTTCACCATATTATGTAATGCGTAAAAAGGCTCATAAAATACATGAAGACGACGATGGATCGTGTTTCTTCCGTTTTATTTTTCCTTCTGTCTGTCCATTTGTCTACATAAATATATGGATGGATTTCAAGAGATCTTGTAACAATATTATCAGTGCGATTGGATAGTATGCATTTTCAATGTATGTAAAGGTATGCAATACTGCTACAGTAGTGTCTATGGTATGCCCGAGATAATCACATGTACTATACATTACATTTCATAACATAACAGGAATGGATTGCTTTTGGCAGAAAGCTGAAACTGCACTTTGCAATGTTTCTCTTCATTCAAGACCATGTACACAGAGTCAAGTAAAGGAATGCATTGTAAAAACTAATGTCGTTCACTGTTACGTTACAAGCAATGGCAGCGCGAGAGAGGATTTGGCAGGGGCAATTGCCCCAGGGCGCCAGGCGAAGGGGGCGCCGTCGGGAGTTTTTTCTTCTTCTTTGCAGCTGAAATTTTCATAGTATTTCATCTTCACCTTAGTGTAACAGAAGCAATTCTTCACAAAACTTGGGGGGGGGGGGGGTCGAAGGGAGGTTGGCAACTGATATAAAAACTGTTCTTTGCAGCAAAGCAGGGGCGCCACTAAAGATCATTGCCCCCGGGCGCCTCGGTAGGTGCGTCAATAAAGAACACTGCACCCGGGTGCATCGAACTCTCGCGCCTCCACTGGTTACGAGAGATTACTAATAGACCCAAACTTAGTTCTGAAACTGTCACGTAGCAAAGTTGTATGCATCAAAGGATGTATATAATCTTTTTTATTTTTTTAAAAAGTTAAATCTATTAACAAAAAATCAATATTGTCACATATTTTGATGGCAGATGATTTCGTATGTGTACAACAAATCAAACTTGCAGTCTCAAATTCTTTTCCACTTCATCCTTCATTCAAGAGCCACGGTTTAAATACCCCCACCTCCACCAGCCCTGGTCGACTGCCCCAGCATATCTTTGGGAAAGGGGCTTGCTATTATTTCCTCAGCATGATATAGTCAATACTGTGTTTGAAGGTGCCTTTAAAAACCAACCAATCTTCACATGGTCCCTTTAAATTAAATCAATATTTTGCAGTTATGCGCGCGCACACATACACACACACACATATATACATATATATATATATATATATATATATATATATATATATATATATATATATATATATATATATATATTTATGTTATGATGTTATAAATCCTACATGAGACCAGAGTACAAGTTGACTTTATTTATGATGACGAGCCAAAACTTACCTGTCAGGATACGACATCTCATAAACTTGTCACCAACGTTTCTTCCTCCACCACTCCTGACGGAAGCTCACAGACGGGCTCTTCCATTCCGTCCAGACTCGTGTCGTCTGCTGGCAGTCCCTCTTTAAGGTCCTGTTCGTGGAACCCAGACTCGGAACTTTCATCGTCCGAATCACCGTTCTGAATACAAAACTGAACATCTTCGTCTCTTCTAAGTTCCTCAATATTGTTCCCTATTTCCAGATCTATCACTCTTTCTGACAAACCGTCGATGTCTATCCTCAAAGAGTTTAAGTCTATATTTTGTGATTCTGGACCGTCAATTGAATCGGCGTCAGTGACATCATCTTCCGTTTGCTCACTTTGAGACTCGTACCCCTCGCATTCTACGTCTTCTAGTATAGCCCCTAATCTTGGGGCAGTATTCGATTTGCATATTGGGGGCCTAAAATTCTGACCTATGCTCAACATCTGAGTCCTTTTGGGCAAAAAGGAACCACTTTGCGGAAGTGAATTTGTTTTTTGCAAAACAAGCCTAGAGTTTTGTTTCCTCGTTTTTTCTCTCCTAAACTCTTTCAAAGCGAATTTTAATTTTTCATGTAGCATCAAGGCCATCGTTTTTGGATTCGCTTCATTCTTACATAAAACAGCATGACACCTCAGTTCCATCTTCATCTTTTTTCCTTCATGGCGGTACACCCAGACGAACAGACGGGGATATTGAGGATGGGCCACACAATATGATATTCTGTGGGCTCTGTACTCTGTCAGTCCCTGTTCCTTGGTCAGGGCTCTGAGTCCCGATGACGTAATAGTAAGTTTCATTTCGAGTCCCGGGTTGGGATTTCTGATATAGTTGTTCCATATGACGGCCAGGGGTTTATCAACACATCCCTCTCCCTTCATTAGCGCGGTCTGCACATTTCCCAGGTACCGCACTTTATAGCTGGGCTCTTTTTCGCTGATATCAATACTTCCTCGCCGGCGAAATATACTCATCATGGGTGAATGGTTCCACATAAACACACCTCTGCATCAGGGAACCACATGTATACACTGTGAATATTTTTTACTGTTTATTCCGGAAGGTTCTTTCTTTATTTTAAAACCTCCAAGATTCTCATGACACCTGTCCTAAACCACCCCTTTTCTGACAACAAAAATTAGGTCCTAACCCACCTTATATTTGTTTTACAAACTTGAACACGATATAATCATACTCACGTAGTCATATTGTCGATCAACCGTAAATGAGAATGTGTATTGCATATCGGCGACACTGCTAGATAAATTCCCAAGTGTGAAAGAATTACTCCTGCGCTCAAAGGCTCTTTCCAGTGTTACTGTTGACCATAGGATAATAACACGAAGTTTATGAGACACTCACGCACGCTGAATATGTAGCAAATTATGTAACTGTTCATTAAGAACGTTTAAATCAGCCATTTTCTTCCCCTAGAAACACCTGCTTAACTGCATACATGACGAACACTCATCATACCTTGTTGATGTCACATGATTAAATACTGCGTTGTGATTGGCCACAGAGGTACTACCACGAGAGGTAATGGATTGACCCAGAAAATGTAATTAGACAGGTATTGTGATCACTTCACAGTGAAAAGAAAACGGCATAAACGAAAGGCTACAAAAGATAAGGTTCTTCCAGATTAAATTATGAATTACAACAAAATTGCCTGGGCACAATTCATGCGAAACAAAATTTATCGCCTGAAAATTAATTTATAAACTTGCGGAGAAACCATAACTTTCTGGCGGAACAAGCCCGGAAGTATTTTCTTTTCTTATCATGGTTGGAAAAGAACGCATTGAAACTTATGGACGTTTTGCTTGACTGTTTTTTCTTCTTGATTTTTTTTTTTTTTTGCTTCTGTGAAGTAATCTTTCTTTTTTTCGAATAGAACTAGTAGTGTAATTATTATTATTATTATTATTATTATTATTATTATTATTATTATTATTATTATTATATAAAAAAGATCTCATTTTAATTAATTTTAAATTAAAATGTCAAGATTTGAGAAATTCCCTTTAAAATCACCTGACGGTGTTTTGAGAGTTAAGGAAAATTCTCTCTCTCTCTCTCTCTCTCTCTCTCTCTCTCTCTCTCTCTCTCTCTCTCTCTCACACACACACACACACACACACACACACACTCGCATGTACACAAAGCTTATGCTTTTCCTTTGATATTTGTTGTGTTTCGGCCAGTAGCTTCCCGTGGGCCGGTGGTTCTTTCCAGGGTTCTCCCGGGTTCTTCCTCCGCCAAATATACTGGCCGCCATGTATAGCTTGTCATGTGCTGAAAAATGGCGTTAAACCTACAAAATACAAAACATTGTTGTGTTTTGTTTTCCTCAGACTGTCCATATGTGCGCCACATAAAAATCAACGAAGATGGGTTAAGATGTACAGCTAGGGAAGCTACCACCACCGCCGCCACCCCCCCCCTTGTTTTTGCTGTATGTCTATGGTAAATGACTTTCAAATTCATATTCTTTGAAAAATCAAGATTATATGACAGAAAGTGGAAGTTCCAGACTGATAGAAGGGACTCTTAATACAGCGAACTCTGCCTAAATATGAACGGTTAATATAAGAAAATGACAATAACAACTACAACAAATACGACAATGACTACGACACTAAGAGTATAGCGTGAGTTTTCATCTATGTGTGTGTGTGTGTGTGTGCGCGCGTGCGGGTGGTGGGTGTGACTATCTCACTGTATCGGTAGTTAGTACCCTGGCAGGTCCGAATATTGGGATTTAAAGAAAATAAATAATCGATTTTAAAAAAAGTCATGCCTTTTTGGAAGTAACCAAACCCCAAATCTAGAGTCATACTGAACTAAAAGTTTCCCAAATATGCATTGAAAATGTGACACGCGTCGAATGGGGAGTTTCGTGTAGATCTAGAGGGGTCTATTACAGCGAATTAGGATAATCTATATGCGGTCTTTCCGACTGGCTGCACTTACAAAAAATAAATAAATAAAGGTGTCCTAAATCCCGTCACATATCCATACTGACGTGTCATGGCAACGCTCAACACCAACCCCTATACGCCTCGGAAGCTTGGACCGAATTATGCGCGGGCAAGATGAGATAATTTCCTATATTTTTTGTTCTTGTAAAATCCAGCAAAAAATAAAACACTCTAGTGATCATCATTAGTTCTATAGTGTACATGTTCACCATCCTCATTAGCTATCAACAAGTTTTCATCACACAAATATGATATCAACTGCAAATGCTAAAAGCATGTAATCTGGAGTTAGGTAGCTGTGGAAGCTGTCATTAAAAGCGTGTAATCTGGAGTTAGGTAGCTGTGGAAGCTATCATTAAAAGCGTGTAATCTGGAGTTAGGTAGCTGTGGAAGCTGTCATTCATGAAAATACGATAGTGAATGGAAAAGAGGTCCATGTGCATCGATACCATGGTTGTGTACCGCCACTGATGTCGCAATACGATACGTATGAAGATACGCATATCCCGATACGAGATGTATCCTGATACATATTTTCAGCTAATTTTCTTGTAAACAAAATATGACGAGCTTCCCTTTGTCACTGCAGTTCAGTACCACCTTAGTACTACTTGCTTCTTAAACACTGAAATATATAAAGTATATTTCCTTACTAAAAAGCCGTAATATGACAAAATGTAAAAGAAAATTGACACAATACGAAAAAAGCTGAACAGTGGAATATATCTTACAATTTGTATCCACTTTCAACTGTCATTGAGTTTATAAAATTGCAAGATTTTCTTAAGTTCTCAGGTGTATCGTACTTATCACGGTATGGGAATATATTTAGAAAGTAGGTCACAGGACAATGTATTGTATCTTCATGAACGCTACGATATATTCTATCGTGACGCAAGTATCGATATTTCTTGTACGTATTGCTGTATTTTTACATCCCTAATCGATACATACGATCAATGTCAAACAAAAACAATGCACAAACTAAACCGAAATATTTGACATCAGTTTCGACAAGAAACTTGTTTTCCCGCTTCTTCTGTAAAACTCGTGTCTACCCTGAACTTTCCATGTCAGTCACGAAGATTTTTTATAATTCCTTTCAGTTATTTTTCCTGCTTATCAGTTTATGATGTTGGTCATCAGTAAGTCTGTAAAAAAGTCATTATACCTAGCTGCCCTAGCGACAAAAAAAGGACATGTTATGATTCAGGCACGCTAACCTCAGGTTACAGCCTGTGTTCCACAGACATCTTCTGATATTTGGCTACAACACATTTTTTTTATATCAGTAACAAGAACAGTGATGTGATCAACAATGCTTTGTCCTTAAGATTGTTTTTTCTCATGGTGAAATGATTTGTGGGACCATATGTACGACAACAAAAATCAATGAAGCTACCTTAAAATGTACCTCTAGGAGTCCCCCCCCCTCAATTAAAAGTTGTAACTCGAGTTTGAAATTTGTCCTATGACCAACTTTCTTTCGAATGATTTGAGGGTACTTTTCAAATACACGTAATTTAGGTTTTTAGACCACGCTGAGAATGGTGTACGAGAAAAAGATTTAATCGAAAAAAATAAAAATAAACAGAACAAAACCAAACAACCGTCAGACATAGTCGCTTGAACATAAAGTATATGTCAAGAAAAAAAAACCAACACTTCGCACGAGGCTATTCTTTAATAATCGTAGTTTATGCACATATGTCAAGTACTAATATCATGACTAAAAAGGCAATTTAAGTTTCAGAGAAATGGGCCTTGAGTTCACTAGAAGATCTTGAAAATGGAAGTCATTGGACCACATTACTTTCAAAACTGAGAGTTCAGTATGTAGAAACATATCAATAGTAAACAAGTAACCAAAATGATGTTGGTATACAGCATCACTGAGGGTCCTTTTCCAAAAAGAAACTAATAGTTCAATGCAGCTTGCAAATTTCAACCGGTTAAGGGTGCGGGTTGGAGGGGGGCGTTTATATTCCCATTTTTAGTAGTAATAGCGAGAACAGCGAGAGAGGGGGCGCGGAAGTGAAGCGAACACTCATGATAACGATAATCATTGCAAGGGCTCCTATGGGCCCCCAAAGTTCTGTTAGTGTTTGTATTTGAAATCGCATATGTTTAACACTTTTTTTAAAAACATTTTTGTTTAGAAACCTCAAAATTATTCAGACTAATATTAGCATTTCATGAAAGATAAATACCGTATATACTCACGTATAATCTCAATCTAAATACAAACACCATAGACACTGATCTGCCGTCGCATAATGCGCTGGCAGATCAGGGTCTATGTTGTTTGTTCTACTGATTAGTCATTACAAACTGCATAGACCCAGATCTGCCGGCGCATTATGCGACGGCAGATCTGGGTCTATACAGCTTGCAGTTGGTATTACATTATACACGAGTATATACGGTATGTTATTTTTACTGGAAAACTCCTCAAGAAGTGTCTGAAACTATACATGCCTAAATAGCGTTTCTGTGTCTGAACCCCCCCCCCCCCACTTCAATTTACGTCGATGATTAAATAACAATTTTGGACATTTTAAAACTTTCGTAGAAATACGAACTCCGTAGAAATACGAACTCACGCACATCATATACGTCATGTGGAATAAATTTATATAAAGCGTCCTTTTCTATTGAATTGCGTTACCCCTTATAAGGTCTTACGTAAAAATGCTATCATAACAAAGAAAACAGAAAGCGAGGCTTTACCCGCTTGAATATCACATGCTGTTTTGTGTTCGTTGACGAGTTGTAATGAGTGAAAGTCTATCACAGGAATAAATAATTCATAGTAACCAATGAAACTATCCATGTTTACGCTAAACATGACGTCATTTCTTGATCACAATATCATGTTAACTCGTCTCACCAGCCACTCAATCACTTTTCCAATTTTGGAAAGCATCATTCTAGCGTTACAATGAAATTCTTGTGCATGTATGTATGCATGTATGTATGTATGTATGTATGTATGTATGTATGTATGTATGTATGTATGTATGTATGTATGTATGTATGTGTGTGTGTGTGTGTGTGTGTGTGTGTGTGTGTGTGTGTTTACTAGATTTTCGTATAGCGGAGATCTCAAGCAAGCATGCAAGAGTCTGTTGGACGAGACTACCCAGGCCCTGCTTTGGGTTACCATATCTTAGCAATAAAAGCCAAAGCAGGCCGGGTGAACCAGACTATGGAATAAATTCCGTAGATGAGGTTGTATTGTGCCGATACCCATACCGGGCTCGTGCATACCTCCTGAAGGGTGAACCTCGAACAGAGTGTATATCATGCCAGTGTACACAGACCATGACAGTGTCCACAGAGAGTGGATCACATTCTTGACTAGTGTATCGACTTCCACCCTGTGAAGTAGAAGTATTTTGCTTTGAACTTGATTATGGAACAGTATGATGACGTATTACCCGATTATTGGTTTGGTGTACTACCCGTGAAAATCTTGAACTTTTTGAGGGAATGCCGTTTATTTACACAAATTAGACCGTACATTTTTAAGGATTGTATATTTGTTCCCTTTATAGTTTACATTATATACATTTTACTTTAACATCTTTCTCTTTTATCTTTAATTTGTAGTACTTCATGTTTACATTATTGGGAAGGCTTTATCTTCTTATATTCCTTTTTTTGTTGTGTAATTCTTCATTTTTAATTTTTTTAACGTTAGTTTTAATTGGTACCATATATAGTCATTATTGTGCTGATGTGCCGTTAAACACCAGTACTCACATTATTTCTTAGTGTAGTTGGAATAGAAGAGGATTAAAAAGTAAACAAGAAATGACTCCTACAGACACAAATACCCTTACTAATAAAGCGTAGCTGCCCCCCCCCCCCCAACTTTAGTTCTAGTAGTAAGGGCAAACTTCTAAGTTAAACAAGGTCACATATCAGTAAGATATATCAAAGTTGACCTAGCTTGTAGTCATATTAAGTCCTATACGATTATGGTATCAATCCATGAAGTATTTCAAATGTTATGGTGAGTTGACGAAATTCGCGATGCATGAGCAAGGTACTAAGTTGAAATAGGTCTTAACTCTTAACATTTTGACTGGAACAAAAATTTAAACTTAAACCTTACAAATGTCTTCGCGATACTAAACCTCAGAACAAATTTGATTAACATTAAAAAAAAATCGGTGTAAAGACGAACAGACATGAACAACACTAAATGTCCTCCCTAGAATATGGCGACAGCACAAATGATGGTAAAAATGTACTGTTTACTATTAAATGGCATATCAGTACATGAAAGGCTATATCGTGGCGAAACAATTGGAGTAAAGTGCCATTCCCAAAGACACACCATAAAAATCCACCTGATCTGGTCTCGGCAGGATCTGAACCCGCACCCTTCTGATCGGAATTCCGGCAAGCTAACCATCTGCCACTGCGGCTACTCTCAGAAAAGTATAAAATCACCGGACATGGAAAAAGTGCATTAAATCTCCGCTTTACATGTAAGCAAAAAAAAAAAAAAAAAAAAAAAAAAAGGCCAGGGACTGCATGTCGAGCATACGATAAAAGCTTTGCTGTAAAACGTGTGACCTTGATCCCAAGGTGATATGACTGAGAGAGCGTGTTCCTGAATGAATTGTGTGAGCTTCATAATCATACATTTAACGTATGAAAAAATCAATCTAGGGGTTTATGAAATGTAAGCAAACCAGGAATACTTTAATCGAAGCCATAACGCAGATTTTCTATGACTGTGACCTTGACGCCAAGGTGAAAAGGACGAGCGGTCGTGTAATAGACTGAATTGTCGTTGCTTCATAATGATTCATGCCAAGTATGATCGTAATATGTCAAGGAGTTTATGAAGTGTAATCAAACGATGAAAAACTTAAACAAAACTGTAACGCAAATTTTCAATGACTGTGACCTTGACCCCAAAGTAAAAGAGTCGAGAGAGAATATCGTAGAGTAAATTGTCTTAGCTTCATAATGACTCAGGCCAAGTATGACGAGAATCTATCGATGGGTTTAGGAAGTACATGTATACACAAATGAAAACATTTAACCAAAACCGTAACGCAAATTTTCTATGACTGTGACATTGACTCGAAGGGTCAAGTAGTCATATCGTAGAAGGAATTGTCTGAGCTTCATAATGATTCTTACCAAGTATGATGAAAATATATCAATGGATCTAGGAAATATTAGAAAATTAAAAAAACTATTAAACAAAACCTCAACGCGGAGCCCAGGGTGGCCGAGTGGTCTAATGCGCTTACCTTTACATATCACTGAAATCTCATCTATGTCCTCGTGGGTTCCAATCTTGGCTCGGCCAACGTGGGTATTTGAGAAAGCTTGCCAGTAGCTTCCAGTGTGTCGGTGGTTCTTCCTCCACTAAACATGCTGGCCGGCACGTATAACCCATCATGTGCTGAAAAATGACGTTAAACCCACACAACCACAAACCATAAAACCTTAACGCAATTTTTGTATGACTGAGACCTTGACTCTAAAGTAAACCAAGCGAGGGAGAATGTCGTAGAATAGCTTCAAAATGGTTCAAGCCAAATATGGCAGGAAGCCATCAATGGGGTTTAGGAAATATATGCAAATGAAAAACTTTAACCAAAACCTTAAAAAACGTATTGACGCCGCCAGAAAAGTGACTGGTATGTCTCGCTTCACACTACCAAGGGCTTGAAAAAAAAAATAAAATAAAATAAAACAAAACAAAAGAAAAAAAAACAAAAAAAAAACAGCAGATTTATGTCATATTTTTGTGCCGTCCTTTCATATCTCTTCAAGCATATCATGTTTAATCTGTGCATAATCTGTGTTTCTTTAAGTCTGAGAGAAATGAGAGTCTACTTCTGTTTTAGAACAATTGGAGGTTATGTTGCAGTTTTCTACCAGCGTGCATACATAAATAAATGACTATATATATTGGGCGTATGTAACTGTTTAAGCACGGTACTGAACTTAATTTCCAAAAATTTTAAAACTGAAGTAAAAATGGTATTTAGACTTTGATGACGATAAAAAGGGATAAATATATAGTGCATATGTGCCTTTGATAACAAAAACAATTAATATTATTTATATTATTATTATTATTATTTTGTTGTAATTGTAATAACACTTTAAGACATCTTTACCAATGAAAGTGTTCTTCTTATTCTCATAGTCATCAACATCATCATCAATATTGATTTTACTGATGGCACTAAGTCACATATCATATTTCCTTATGATGAGTATATTTGTACCCTGCAAACACATCTTTGTACCTAAACATTCTTATTTTCGTACCCGTCATAAAAACATTTCTTATTCCCATACCTGTCATAAAACTCATGTGAACGCATTGCAAATTTGCTAATACACACGTGTGTCAATTTTCACATGTGCCGATTTGCACATCGTGTGTAACTTTGTAATTATAAGTCTTTTGATGAAAGTCCCCATGTCAGTATGACGTGGCAGCCATATTAGATGTACGATTGGCACCATTTTCATTTAGGACTAACAATGTATCATAATAAATCTGTTGGTGAAAACCCCATGTTCATGTAGCCACCAATTTGGGAGGAGTAGAGATAGCACAATTTTCAAGATGGCTTCCACGGTGAACATATTGGACGTCAGATCAGCACCGTTTTAATTTAGGACCAACAAGATATTAAGAGATGTCTTCTGGTAAAAATAACATTTTGATATGAATTTCCATTTTGGAGGAGTAACAATAACAAGATTTTGAAGATGGCTGCCGTGGTGGCAATACTGGATATCAGATTCGCGCCATTTTAATTTAGAACCAACTAGACACCATAAGAAGTCTTAAAGAGAAAGCATAATGTCGATATGACCAGACAGCTAGGACAAGTAGCCATAACAAGATTTTCAAGATGGCCACGCTGGTGGCCACACTAGAGGTCAGATTGGCATCATTTTCATTTACGACAAACAAGACATCATAAGAAGTCTTTCAGTGAAAACCCCATGCTGATATGACCATTTATGTAGGAGGAGTAGCGATAGCAAGATTCTCAAGATGGCCACTGTGGCAGCCATATTTTCATTTAGGACCAATTAGAGTTCATAAGAAGCCTTCTGGTGAAATCCCGATGTCAATATGGCTTGTTGTACAGGAGTAGCACTAAAAAGATTTTAAAGATGACTGCTATGGCGGCCATATTGGTCATCAGATCGTCACCATATTCATTTAGGACTAACTAGACAACATAAGAAGTCTTTTAGTGAAAAACCAATGTTGATATTCCCATGCACTCAGAAAGGCTAGACTCTCAGAAGGGCTAGCGATAACGGGATTTTCAAGATGGCACCCGTGGCGGCCATATCAGACATCACACCGACACCATTTTCAGTTAGAACCGTCTTCTGGTGAAAACCCTATGTCAATATGTCTTTCCGTTCAGGAGGAGTAGCGATAACAAGATTTTCAGATGGCTGCAGTGGTGGCATATTGGACATCAGATCGGCAATATTTTCTTTGGGACCAACTATACTTCATAATACGAAGTCTTCTGGTGAAAACCCCATGTTGATACGACCATCCCATTCAGGAGGAGCAGAGAAAACAAGATTTTCAAGAGGCTACTGTGTCAACTAAACTAGATGTCAGAACGGCACCATTTTCATTTGGGACCAACTAATGTGTGTGTGTGTGTGTGTGTAATGTTTCATGGCAATCCTCCAAGTAGTTTAGGAGGAGTAGCGATAACAAACTTGTGATAACGGACGGACGGGCGACCGACGACGGACGGAGGACAGACCAACCTATGACCAGTATAGCTAAAAATCACCTTATTACATGAACAAAGATGTTCATATTACAGGTATACCATATCCGCTGGCGTACTAAAACCGTGGTTCCAAGCTGGAGTGGGTAGTCGAGGGAGATGTCATTCATGAATATAAATTAGGTAGTGTACAAGGGAGCCGAGTGATTTATTTTCATGACTCACTCCGTGAACGAAGAGTATCAGCACATGACAATCATAACCGAGCAAAACAAAACGCCAAATAAATCGAAACAATTGACGTCAGTGTGACAAGAAATATTTTTTTCCTGCTTCTTGACGTGGTCATCAGTAAGTCTGTGAAAGATAGTTTATCTAGAGGTCGTTTGAGGAAGTGGCGAATCAAGGACATATTTATGATAAATCATACTAACATCGGGTTCAAACATGTTGTTCCCAAAAGGCTTATGATATTTTGATACAACACATTCTTTCACGCTGGGTACAAACTCATTGCGACGCAGGGCACTTATGTGTTGTTTCTAGACTAACCTCGTTTTTCCAGACATTTAGGAAGCAGGTGTGACTTTGCATTCGTGCGTTGCATTTTAAACTGGGCAGCATTTATAATGATAGTCATATAAACTATGGAATGATAAGAATTTGGCAAATATTGTCTCCAGTAAATCTTAAATCTTCCTTGAATGAAATAACTGTAAGCAAGCACAAAAATTATCCATCCAACATTATAAGAGATAACGTGAATTCTTAATTCAGTACACGCAAATGTATGTATGTACACACACACACACACACACACACACACACACACACACACATATATATATATATATATATATATATATATATATATATATATATATATATATATATATATATATATATATATATATATATATATATATATGTATGTATATACACACAAAATTAGATAACGGCGCAAATACAAAACAGTTTCCCAACGTTTCGAGCAAAACAAACTTTGTCAGGGGAATTTGGCAAATATTGTCTCCAGTAAATCTTAAATCTTCCTTGAATGAAATAACTGTAAGCAAGCACAGAAATTATCCATCCAACATTGTCAGAGATAACGTGAATTCTTAATTCAGTACACGCAAATATATGTATGTACACACACACACACACACACATATATATATATATATATATATATATATATATATATATATATATATATATATATATATATACAAAATTAGATAACGGCGCAAATACAAAACAGTTTCCCAACGTTTCGAGCAAAACAAACTTTGTCAGGGGAATTTGGCAAATATTGTCTCCAGTAAATCTTAAATCTTCCTTGAATGAAATAACTGTAAGCAAGCACAGAAATTATCCATCCAACATTGTCAGAGATAACGTGAATTCTTAATTCAGTACACGCAAATGTATGTAGGTACACACACACACACACACACACACACACACACACACATATATATATATATATATATATATATATATATATATATATATATATATATATATATATATATATATATATATATATATATATATATATGAGAGAGCAAAGAGAAATTATTGACTCCTACATGTTTGAATGACGGGGAAATATGCAAACAACGAATACAAAATAGAAAAAGAAAGAAGACAAAATTGATAAACGGTTCTTAAAACGGGTAAACTACATATCTATTTTATTCTGACATCATTCCAGCAAAGTTGTATAACAAAAATGAAAAAGTGATTATCGCGCCTATCACACAGAGCTCTCTCTCTCTCTTTTTCACACACACAAACAACATATATATATATATATATATATATATATATATATATATATATATATATATATATATGTGTGTGTGTGTGTGCGTGTTGATAAATGGTTCTTAAAACGCGTAAACTACATATCTTTTTTATTCTCTCTCTCTCTCTCGCTCTCACACACACACACACACACACACACACATATATATATATATATATATATATATATATATATATATATATATATATATGTGTGTGTGTGTTTGTGAGTGTGTGTGAGGGAGAGAGAGAAAGAGAGTATGACACGAATATAATCAAACAGGATAGAGTGACATCTCGTTCCAAGTAGGAATCGATCACGAGCTGCGAGTAACGGCAAATATCGCGTAGCTCTCGTGCGCCAGAGTCTTAAGCCACACGGCCATGTGCTCATTCACCAAAAAGAATGGAACAAGATCGAAGGTGTCGACGAGAACTTACTCGCTAAGCAAGCGGAGTTTAACAGTCAGCAATATGCAGGTCCGCCGAGAAGGCGGGGGGGGGGGGGGGGGGGGGGGGGGTCAGAGGGAGGGGACAATTGCCCAGTGGCTTGGCGATATCTAGGGGCTTGCCGTCAACTCAGTTATAAAAATAACTCTTTGCACTAAATGTTAAAATTTGTTCCTTGCAAGAGTCTAAGTTATGGTAAATTACTACAGGTTTTATATGCAAACTGTACATAGGTTCTTATATACAAAAAATGAAACTAGTTTTGGGGCCCATGACTGCTCTGCCCAGGCAGTGGCGGCGCGAGCAGGGCGGTAGGGGGATGGGAGAGCAAATGCCCCTGGGCGCTAGGCGAAGGGGCGCCGTCGGGAGCTTTTTTATTTTTGCAGCTGAAATTTTCATAGTATTTCACCTCACCTTAGTGTAACAGGGGCAATTCTTCTCAAAACTCATATTCAGATGGGGTTGGAGGGGGGGGGGGTGAAGATGGAGGTTGGCAACTGACATAAAATTTGTTCTTAAGTGGCAAAGTAGCGGAGCCACTTAAGAACATTTCTGTCCGCGGGCCTGGCAATATGCAAAAACCCACTGGATTTCTATTAAGAAATGCAAGGTATATAAACGTAATTATAAATCGACACATGTACCAAACAGAGGAGAAAGCACTCAGCTGTGAATACCACACATCTTCAAATACATGCTTATATGAAAGAAATTTACAGAGAATGACACGAACATAACCAAACACAAACAGGTTAGATAGTTACAATTCTTATATATTCTGCCCCTCGAAACTATATGTATTTGTATTCTAATGGTTTTGCGATTTCATGTATGTATGTATGTATGGTTGTTATGGGTTTAACGCCATTTTTCAGCACATGATAGGCTATACATGGCGTGGCGGCCAGTATATATTGGTGGAGGAAGAACCCGAGAAAACACCGGCAAGCTTTCTCACATACCCACGTTGGTCGAGCCCGAGACTCGAACCCACGCGGACAGAGGTGAGATGTCAGTGATCTGTTAAGGCGAGCGCATTAAACCACTCGGCCACCCAGGGCCCCATATGTATGTATGTATGTATGTATGTATGTATGTATGTATGTATGTATGTATGTATGTATGTATGTATGTATGTATGTATGTATGTATGTATGTATGTATGTATGCATGCATGTAGTGTTTTAAGGCACAATAGTGCCTATATGATGAGAACTAGAGGTAAAGTTCGATACAAAAACATTTAAGATAAACTCTACCAAATAAACGTAAACATTAAGTACAACACGATAAAATATAAAATGTAGAGATGTTACAATTCTGTAAAATGTATATAAAATAAAATATAAAGGCAAAACATATAAAATCCCTAAAACATATGGTCAACATTTGTTATGTAAATCGCATTTGCTTAAAAAGTCCAAGATTTTCTAGGGTGGTACGTCATCATACAGTTTCTTCGTGCAGTTCACGTCAAAATACGTCTGTCTCACTGGGTGGAAGTCGACACAATCGACAACAATGTGTTCCACTGTCAGTTGACACTTGCATGGTATGCACTCTGGTCCTTGAGGAGGTATGCACGGGCCATGTATATGTGTGTGTCCGATACGCGATCTGCACTATAGCACGTCATCTCTGCAATTTTGTTTTATACGAGTGGGGCCCCGGGTGGCCGAGCTCGCCTTTCCAGATCACTCACACATCTCACCTCTGTCCGCGTGAGTTCGAGTCTCGGCTCGACCAACGTGGGTATGTGAGAAAGCTTGCCAGGTGCTTCCCGTGTGTCGGTGGTTCTTCCCGGGTTCTTCCTCCACCAAATATACTGGCTGCCATGTATGTGCTGAAAAATGGCGTTAAACGCCTCAAAAACAAAACAAAATGTTATATAGGAGGGATGACACTCGTCAACACGGGGTTTGATGTTCTTACGTTTGTGGAGTTTTCATTCCACATATTTTGCCAAGTGTGACCAACATGACGATTTATACAACATTTAAAGTTAGTATACGGAATCTTCCATTCAGTGACTGCAGGGCAGCTTTGTCTGCCGTTTCATTACCCTTTATACCAATGTGACTAGTCAGCCAATAGTCCGATAAATCAGCCCCCAAACCTGTACTGATAGTGATGGACGATTTGGGTCCAAAACCGTCTATCAGTATCAATAAAGATTCAGGGCCGATTTATCGGACTAGGCAGCCAGAATACAGAATACTTTTCCCAGACTGTATGCGCACGTCATGTTTCTGTAATATCCGAATATTAATGGGTTGCGAGATTTAAGATTCTGCATGGCTTTCAATGTGGACAGGGAAAACGAAAAGATGATTAAATTTTGTTGTTGTTGTTGCGAGGTTTCAATGTAGTTCGAAGCTAATAGCATGGCTGTAATTTCTGCAGTAAAAATAAAAGCCTCTAGTCTATCCGGTAACCGGCTCGAGATGATACCATGGGGTATTGCAATGGCAGCTCCAACTTTGTCTGCATCTGTCGAACTGTCTGTATACAGAGACGTGTGACTACGATAAGAGACGGACTTCATTGAATATACTCTGAAAAAGACGAGGATTTGTTGAGGACTTTTTGAATTGGCAAAGATCAAATATAATTTGTTGGGGTGTTGATAACCATGGTGGTTATCTTGGAACACAGAACTTTGCAATATTTCCAACATTGTTTTTTGCTGTTTCTAAGTGGGGACGAATTCGTATGCAAAACGGGAGAATGAAGTTGGTTTCTGAGTTTGCAAGGTTTGGTACTGGGGCCTAAACACTACATCATATGTTAATTGGATTAGAAGATAGTTTGGTAGTATACTGTAGAACCAATTTCGTTCGTTTGAGATAAAGCGATGTTTCTTTTACCTCAGCATAGAAACTTTCTGAAATGGAAGTTCTAAATGTACCCAGACAAAGTCCAAGACCCTGACTGTGTATCGGATCAAGCATCTGGAGGTTAGAGTCATATAACCATAACGATACAGTGTATTGTGACACAAGTGCACTAGTGTGGAATAGTCTTATCCCCCACAAGGCTATCTAGCATGGGAAAACTGTTACAAATACCCTTTGCATGAGAGAAAAAGTATTTGATTTATCAGAACATTAACCAATTTTTTTTTTTCGGGGGGGGGGGGGGGGGGGGGGGAAAATTGTTCATACAAGACTTACATATTTGAAAACCCAATCAAAACATAAAAACATAATAGCTACATGACGAGGCTTCTAAATGCATGGATGGACCTGCGGTAGCTCACTGGTTAGCGTGCCGGACTCACAACCAAATGGGTACGGGTTAAAATTCTAACATAAGATCAGCTCGAGTTGGCTACCGTGGTGTTGTCCTCGGGCAAGGCACTTTACTCGAATTGCCTCGTCTCTAAATAACCTGTGTTGCTTGGCCGTAAAACGCCAAGTCAAATCCAAATGCAAGGGCAATCACTCTTAAATACGACTTTGTTACATAGTCTGTATGAGAGTTACTGCTCTTTGTTCATGCACCAGTTATCAATTTATCTGGTCAAACTTTACTACCTATTCTCTAACTACAAACGTGACCATCATAGTCGACTTAAAATATTCAGCTAAAACATCTGCTTGGCCACCCACCCACCCACCAACCCCAAGAACTTGGTACAAGGATTCAGAAAGCATATAGGTATCATGATAAGGCAACACATCTTCACTCTTAGAAGTCTGTGGCCGAATTACGAAACCTACCAGTACTGTAAAAATGGTTGTGATTGGCAAAGCAGGTATAGTTTTCTTATCTACCCCTGTCAAACTAGGTAAGAACTAGAGGCTCACCGAGCGTACATAACTTAATACACAAAGCAGGCTTATGTAGTACTGTATGAACACCATCTACATAATCTCCAAAATTTGATACCATGTCAATTTTATTTATTTCACTAAAGGCTGACAAAAATTCTTTCCAAAGATAAAGGAATAATTAATATGCCTTGTGTCTTGCTCATAATCAAAGTCATCCAAACTCTTTAAAATGTTGCGTTAAATACAAATTTTTAATTTGTGGTTATGAAGTGAAATGACTTTAACAAGATATGAAATTATAATTCACATTTAGTTTACAGCCATGTTTCTTTACACTTAGTGATTACATTTTGGAAGTATTTCATGAGAAAAGTATATATAAATGACAAATGTGTCAGGCACTTTAACATGGCAATACTAGCAACTGTCAAACTCTATTTCACTAAGTATATCTTCCTTCCAAATATTTTTAAGAACTTCAAAAGTGGTTAAGTATTTAGAAATAATTCTTTGCAAATCAATTTATAAACTTAGACATGTTTTTACAAATCAATGTATAAACTTAGACATGCTTCTGCAAATCAGTTTATAAACTTAGACATGTTTTTACAAATCAATTTATAAACTCAGACATGTTTTTACAAGATATGTATTCTTATTGGAGCAATTGCATAAAGAAATTCCAATCCAAAATTATAACATTGTACACGGTCTCTAACATCATTGCATCTGATCAAATATTTCCTCAGTTCTCTTCGTCCACTTACCCAAGGCTGGGCAGTGTGTGTGTGTGTCCGTGTGTGGTACATTTTTGTAATGCTCCAGGGTCTCCTACCATCTTAATCTGACCTTGCACTCGCCACTTACATTGCATCCTTATAATAGTGTCTCAAGATTGTAATGATTCATATCACTGCATCACTATAATAGTGTCTCAAGATTGTAACGATTCATTACATTGCATCATTATAATAGTGTCCCAAGATTGTAACGATTCATTACATTGCATTATAAGTGTCTCAAGATTGTAATGATTCATTACACTGCATCACTATAATTGTGTCTCAAGATTGTAATGATTCATTACATTGCATTATAAGTGTCTCAAGATTGTAATGATTCATTACACTGCATCACTATAATTGTGTCTCAAGATTGTAATGATTTATTACATTGCATCATTATAATAGTGTCTCAAGATTGTAATGATTCATTACACAGCATCACTATAATAGTGTCTCAAGATTGTAATGATTCATTACACAGCATCACTATAATTGTGTCTCAAGATTGTAATGATTCATTACACTGCATCACTATAATTGTGTCTCAAGATTGTAATGATTCATTACATTGCATCATTATAATAGTGTCTCAAGATTGTAATGATTCATTACACTGCATCACTATAATAGTGTCTCAAGATTGTAATGATTCATTACATTGCATGATTATAATAGTGTCCCAAGATTTGTAACAATTGATTAAATTGCATCATTATAATAGTCTCAAGATTGTAACAATTCATTAAATTGCATCATTATAATAGTCTCAAGATTGTAACAATTGATTAAATTGCATCATTATAATAGTCTCAAGATTGTAACAATTCATTAAATTGCATCATTATAATAGTCTCAAGATTGTAACAATTCATTAAATTGCATCATTATAATAGTGTCTCAAGATTGTAATGATTTATTGGGTCGACAAACTATTCTTATAGTCAATAATTTTATCTACTTAGAATGTCACTGCTTATATTTCTATTTTATACTAAGATTGTAATGATTCATTGATTTTAAAAACTAAACTAATAGCCATTTATTTTATCTACATAAGAGTGTTACTTGTCATATTTGTATTTTATACTTTTTCTTGAGTTATAAATTAATACTTATTCATTTTAATCCCTGAAGTGTTTTATTATTTTGCTAACTTTTATAAACTGTTCTATTAAAATGTATGCATTTTGTATTCTACTTTTTAATCTGATTTGCATTATTTTCAAGGGGAAGAACTCTATGTAACCCTAAACTTGTGACTCTCGATAGTCAATATCATGAGTTACATCCATTGGTTTCCTTAAGAGAAACACGTTAAAAGAGAACCCAAACTAATTACATAATATATAAATTGAGCACTATTGCTAACTATGCTGAATTCATTAATATGCGCAGATATTGCTCATAATAAAAAATATTGGATATCTTGGTGATATAATCTTGATTACTTTATTTAATAAAAATCTTATCAGACATAAACAAACTTAGTCAATCTGATCCAAGATCATCTCATTAATATGCATTGATCTTGCTCCTATTTGTTTTTAAGATCTTGATGATTAAAGTCCAGTTTACAAAGTGTATTCAACAGTCAGCATATTAGTGCAAATACTGTAAAATGTACCCCGCATGAGCAACCACATAATGGGGTATGCAGACAAAAATCTCACAAATATTTGTTTATTTCTAAATTTAACACATTGACATTTGTTCCAACATGCCAATTAAGGACCTAACTTTAATCCATACAGAGGTAAATAATCCAATTATCCTTAGAGCATGCAAGGCCCCTTCTAGTTTTATTGAACTGATCTCATTGAGATAGAATGTGCGGGTAAATGTCCAGGGTAGGATTTTTTATATGTAGAACATTTTGAATTTTCAGAGAACAGATTCCATGTTCTTTTAATGATTTTATTTAATTGTATATTTGTACATAATTTTTGTCCTGTTTATTTCACAAAAGTTACAATTATCCTGCTATTGAAAAGAAAACTTGGTAACCTGGCAGACAAAAAGAACTATAGAGCTACAGCTCTAATTATTTTGAAAATATTTAAATGTATTGTACTACAATGATGTGACGTCACAATTTCTGATAATCAGTTTGGTTTTAAGAAACAACGCTCAACAGACTTATGTCTCTATGCCTTTAAAGAAACTGTCAACTATTAATTAGAACATGGTAGCTCCATGTATGCATGTTTTTTAGACGCTAGTATGGCATTTGATAGGGTCAATCATTGGACACTTTTTAAAAAGTTGCTTGACAATCAAATACTCATCTACATTGTTCATACTCTAGTTAACTTGTATGGCAGACAGTTGTACTACGTGCATTGGGGAAGTGCAGTATCCAATTCCTTTTCATGTAACCAATGAAATGAGACAGAGATGTGTTCTTTCACCTTTGTTATTTAATATATACAGACAGGGCTGAGCAAATCCCATAGCCCGACTATTAATTTTTGAAGTCGGGCAATTAAAATTTTCCAAGTCGCTAGTCCGGGACAAGTGCTTTTTAAAAAAGTCGGGCAAGTCCTTATTTTTGTGCTTTAATCACTATATCTACCTTTATTTGGCTAATCATGCCCTCAGGGCATACTGAATACTCGATTCTACCCCTCTACATTTTTACATTTACATTCTGTATAACACATAAATGTTGTCAGTGATAATTTTCGCATATGCGCACGTTCTGTTACCGCTTGACTGCATATTGAGCTAAGCGACCAAATTATCGGCAAATCAAAACATGTCAAACAAAAGAAAGCCAGTATGATCAATTAGCAGTGTTTTAAGTAACTTTGCTGCATTGTGTTTACTCAAGCCAGATCCTCACAAGTGACTCACTATGATTTTAATCAAGCGAGTCAGTGTAATTAAATTAATGAAAGGTACTTTACAGACATCAGTGTTGGTTTCCTTTATGAACTGATTAAATGACAGTAATGATTCTTTAATTTTTAATTGATTATACAGATGATTAACTCCACGTGCGATATTACGTTTGAAGCGAAACAATTACGCTAATTAATGAGCTGTCTCTGTTCATATTTAAAAGAGAAAATGTATGTTATGATCACTTTAGAAGTAGTTGTCAAGCAAGTTCATAGTTACTCTGTGGATAAAATGAGTTTGCTAACTAATTTTTGCAAGGAAGGTAATAAGGGCGATTCGGAGAAGGAAAATTTTTGTGAAAGTGGAGGGAAAAAACATAAGACTGCTACTGAATGTGCGGTAGCTATTTCTCCAAAGAGACATAAGCAGAACCTTTGAGATGCTTTAGAGCATTTGACTACAGGCACTTTCCTCATGAGAGAGCAGCTCTGTTGAAATATGGGAAGGAAGACTTGCAAGTTCTTCTTAATCATCTTCAGGGCTGAGCAAATCCCATAGCCTGACGTCCTGGACTATTCATTTTTGAAGTTGGGCAAGTGAACTTTTCCATCTCGCTCGTCCGGGACTAGTGGATGAAAAAAAATTTTGCTCAGCCCTGACAGAGAAGATTTAAATCGTAAGTTGGGTCAATGTCACATGGGTTTACATTTGAAACCAAATGCCTTAACAAATTTTGCTGATAATATGTCACTGATAAGTTTCAAGAAATTATGAAAGATATGTGAACATTACACATTTGAGAATGATATCATGTATAATACACAAAAATTGGTATGCAATGTTTTTCATTGAACTTCTTTCAAATTACCATCTCCTCCATCTGTATTTGTTAATGGCGATGCTCTTGCAAATGTCAACAGGTATACTTATTTGGGTAATTGTTTAAATTCAATCTGTCAGATGATGAAGATATGATGAGACATTACAGATTGTTGTTTACTCAAACAAACATGCTTTAATGTAAATTTTTGAAATTGTTCTTTGAATATCAAAATTATATTATTCAAATCTTATTGCTGCACAATGTATTATGGATGAACTTTAGTGAAAGTATAGAAAGAAAATTAGTTAGGAACCGTGCCTCTACTATGTTTGTAAACTACAATGTATTTAGTTTTGAAGAATTAATGAAAAGGTATGTGTTTTCAGTGATGTCAAGAATATCTAACAGTAAGAATGGTATCTTGAAATCTCTATGCAACTATGAAATTCATTCTTGGATTATAGACAGATTGAACAAATGACTCTTTAAATGTCTTACATAATTTTGTTCTTTTTTAATGACAGACACATTCTATTGTTGTATATGTGTCTCTATATCTGCACATAAGACACATAAAATACACTTATATTTTAATTCAGATATATGGACCAATCCATCTGAAATAAAGAATTCTTATCTTATCTTAATTATCAAGATGACAAAAGCTAAAAGCTGAGAAGGACTATTTTTTTCAGCTCGAGTCAGCGTGACATCTGGTCAACATAAAGTAAACATGACATTTTAAAAGTCGTGGCTTCTCTCTCATAGATTACAAAATGTATTTGAACATTCGCAACTTAGAGGTCAATCCTATGGATCATATCTTAAATGTATGTCGATAGCTGCCATTCGGATCAGTTTGGCTATTTACGAAACAAGGATTGACTGAGAAGTTATGAATAATTGAACTATAGTTTTCAATTGTAACATCTCGGAAAATCCTACAGTCAATCCAATTGTAGAAATAGCCAAGTTGATCTGAATAGATTGTGTTTCTCTTTTTTTGCAGAAAAATTTCCAGCAAACAAAACATATTTTTTTTTCTTTCTGTAAATTACTTTGCTGACATACATACATGGCATATTTTCGTCTCGCAGAAATAGCCAAGGTAGTTCCAAATGGTACTTGAAAGGGTACCAGACTAAAACCAGTCCATCACGTGACAAGCTGACTTCCCTTGTAAATACTAAACATTTTGTGTAATAACAACAAATTCCCAACGAAGGAATAAGTTGTTGCAAAAAAGTGCAAACTATCATCAGACATTCTCATTTTAGAAGGAAAAGTAAATGTAATTCAACTAAACTAAAGGAAGGAGACACCCTTGATCACTGCTGAGAAATTTTATGTCATAAAGATTCAATCAAACATTGTTGGTTATATGGCAGTGGGAAACTGGAATGGATGGACAATGATAGTTACAACCAGATGTTTGTACCCTGATTTTACTGACATGGTGGTTATAGACCCCATTGATGATTATGCATAATTATTTTCAATAACATTAATACAAGTTTTATGACACTGATTCCATAACACGGCTGTGATTTTTTAAATAACAATATTAAATATTTAAAAACAGATATGCTTTTCATACTTTATATGCAATTATTACTCACATATGTGTAATCCCCCTCAAAAAAAACCAACCCTCTAATAAGGACACTTTCCTGCTGCAGAAGGGGTGGCCTTATAAGAGGAGAACTACTGTACAGATGAAGGCATAATTAGTACGCACAGTTTCTTGCTCATAATCAAAGTCATCCAAGATCTTGATATAATAAACCCAACAGATCAAAAATATATCTTCAGGAGTGGTAAGAAGCCCAGTCAATTAGATGTAAGATTACCTTATTAATATACATCAATATCACATGACTGAAACAGTCTAAGATCCTGATGATGGAAGCATATATTCCAAGTTTGAACAAAATCAGATTACAAATATGGTTTCCAGCATGGTAACAAGCTCAGCCAATCAGATGCAAGATCAAATCATTAATATGCATGTATGTCACTCATTATCGAACTTGTACAACATCTTGTGATATAAGTTGGATCAAAATGGGATTAGAAACATGACCTCCAGAGTGGTAGCAAGCATAACCAATCAGATGCAAGACCACCTAATTAATATGTGTGGGTCTCACTCATTATCAAACCCATCTGAGATCTTGATGATACAAGCATATATTCCAAGTATGATTACAAATGAATCAGAAATCTGGCCTCCAGAGTGGTAACAAGGTCAGCCAATCAGACGCAAGATTATCTCATCAGTATACATGGCTCTCGTTCATTATCAAACTCATCCAAGAACTTGATGATATAAGCCAATATTTCAAGCTTGATAAATATCGGATAAGAAATATGACTTTCAGAGGTTTAACAAACTCAGCCAATCAGATACAAGAACACTCATTAGTATGCATAGATCTTGCTCATTATCAAACAGATCAGAGATTTTGATGATATATGCATATATTCCAAGTTCGATCAAAAACGAATCAGAAATATGGCATCCAAAATGGTAAAAAGCTCAGCTGATCAGATGCAAGATCACCTAATTAATATGCATAGATTTTGTTCATAATCAAACTCATCTGAGATTCTAATGATATAAACCCAAATTCCAAGTTTGATTGGCATCAGATCAGAAATATGGACTCCAGAGTGTTAACAAGCAAATGCTGATGGTCTTGCATACAGTGGAGGCAGGGCCATACCTTAAGCTCACTTGGCTTTATGGTCAGGTGAGCTAAAAAAGGGCAGATTTTCTGAATATAAGAATTTAATGAAGAAATAAAGGGCTTGAAAATATAATGTATGATTTTCAAGCATTCTGTTGATTTTCTGAAAAAAAAATTAAAAAATAAATTGGTGCAAATTCCACAATCGTGCATCATAGAACAGACTCTGGATTACACTGTTTTGATTACATATATCAGGATCAGGCCAGACACCTTTGCAGATTGCTTCTGACATTAAAATTTATTAGGTAATTTCCAAAATAACAGCCAATATTTTTCCCATGAAAATCTGGGATAGTGTCACCAAATTGATCCCAAACAACACTTTGTCATTATTTGTGTAGGTATACTGAAATGCACCATGTCCATATCTCTTAACTAGACCCCCCCCCACCACCACCACCAGCACCACAGGCATTTTTTTGATCTGCCAGTATACCTATTTATTGCCAATTGCAGGCTGATCTGATGCAACAAGTAACAGTTAAACCTTTACTTGATTATTTCATGCAGATCAGCAAAATCCGGTTACTAAAATATTCATAATACATGTAGTGCCAAAAGCTAAATGTCTGTCAATATTGACTATCATTCTCACAAGAAAATTCGACGCTGTTAAAGCTTGCATTGGGCTGCAGTGCAATGAGTCGTGATTGTCTTTCTCTTCTGTCATACTTCTCTCTCTGGAAACGAAGTGTAAATTCAGAGTCAAAATAGATGCTATCAGCTTTATCCAAACTATCCCTAGATTTGAACTGAAATTCATCTCCAGCGTATATTCCAGGACTGTCCTGACAATCTGATTGCGATGTATATCTGGATAAAATATCACTACAAGAATCTGCTGAATTCTCCAATTCTTTGACTAAATTCCTCTTTTGTACTTTGTCAGACTGAGTCCAGTCAAGACAGAGACTATCTGACTGCAAAGAGTCTTGTTTGTTACTACCAGAGCACTTTCCTTCCATCATTAAAAGATTATTTGCCTGTGCATTATGGATGTTAGAATCAATGGAACCAATTAGTTTTAACTTCTTATTATTTACAGTGTTAAGATCAGCATTATCAACAATATTTCCTGAACTACTATAAGAATCTTCTACATTGTGGACAAAATAATCTGGAGTGTCGTCACTGAAATTGTTCAAAGTTTCTATAGAATGAGAAACTGCTCTATCTATATTTACATTCTTCTGCAGTCTTTTTCTCTTTGGCTGTCCGTAGTGAGATTCTGAAGACACAGGTTGATCAAAATTATCACCGTCTATGTCAGCACTCTGTGATTCATTGTTAGATCTATCACTATCTATGTCAGCACTCTGTGATTCATTGTTAGATCTATCACTGTCTATGTCAGCACTCTGTGATTCATTGTTAGGTCTATCACTGCCTATGTCAGCACTCTGTGATTCATTGTTAGGACATGTGTAGTATTTATTGCCCTTGCTAGATGAATTGCTAGTAATAAACTCCATCATTTCTTGGCTATGCATTTCAGATGAGACCCTTTCCATATGTAATCTCCTTTTCTTGGGGTCTGGAATGTCAATGTCATCTTCCCTTCCATGTTCACGGTGCACTGCAGAATCTGTAAAACCTGGACTTGGTGATTGTAGACCTTGATCACTTGTATATGCTAGAGAACTGATATCTTCACAATCTGACACATCAAATTCATCTCTTATAATGCCAGAATGGGGGACATGTTCATGTGTTCCTTTGTCATCAGTAGTATTTGTCCTGCCTGTGGGAAAGAATTATAGTATTTTACAAGTTTAGCTAAAATCAGTAACAGTAGTGTATAAAAACATGTAAAAAGTTCAAAGTATCCTTGGGAGCATTTGCTGAAGATGACAGTGTGTGAAAAGTCAAGTGTATTTATTTAATATCAATTGTAAAAGAGATTATCACTATAAAACCACTCAATATACTTTAGATTAACCATGTTTGGAGTCCTTCATTTTTAGTTTTCTAGGTAGTGTCTATCATAAAAATGCATATGTAAAACTTCTTTGAAGAATGCAAAGTTAAAACTATGAAAAAATGCTGGTTCCAATGCCCAATGTACCAATCAAATTTAGTTTAACAACCATTCATATCAAGCTGAAGTATCGAGATGTGTAAACAGTTGCTGACCTGAAAAACGACTTAAGTTGCAACAAGCAGTACAAGATCTTCAGCACTTTAAGGATTAATTCTGTTTAACATGACCAGATGGGGGTTTGGGGGGGGGGAGTGCATTATGACACAGCATTTTAGAACATACCTCAGTATTATTTGTTCTCAACTATAACACCCATCTCTTGTATGGCTCCCATGAACGGTGTTACACATATGATGCACTGTGGTAAGTACTAGGATCCCTCTTTTTAATGAACTTGCAAACTTGTTTATAATGCAGATGGTGTGGATCCCATTTTTTTTTCTTATAGAAAAGGCAAAAAGTCAACTCCTATTTGCTTAACATTAATGAACTGTGATCAAAAGTTGAAAGTTCATGTTCAAGCTTCTTCAAGATGCTCTTGTTCAAAGATGCCACCATTTGCTCTGCTTCTTGGGAAGCAGCTTTCTGTTTTGATTTCACATATCTCTCAGTCATTATGTAGGAAGCTTGCATTATGTATTCCAGGGATGATTTATTACAGTTTTAATGCCCATCATCAAATGAATTACACCACTCACTTTCATATTTCTCTGAATACTCAGTGCAGAAAGTGCAATACATCACAGCCTTTCCTGGGTCGTACTTCAGCCATTCATATTCATTTGTCCAGAATTTCTGGTGCTATCTTAGTCTCTTCTCCTGATCATATTTGCAACTGCGCTCTCTTGTTATCTACTTTCTGCCAACACATTAGCAACAGCTGGATTTTAGTTACCTGTCAGCAAAGTCACTAACCACTTTTTAGTGGATTAGTGCTAATTTCGAACCCTGCTTTGGCACAATGACACAAGCTAATTAACAGACTGTCTCTGCTGATTACAATGTATAAATCTTGCCAACATCACAGTAACATTGGTGTGTAGTGTCAGCCTAATTTCTCATTAAAATCACACTGCAGACAACTATATTTTGCTTTGGACTAATTTGGATTGTTCTTCAAAATCTGCAGTGATACATTAAAAAATAGCATCCAAGTTCTAATAAAACGTAAAAAAACATTCTTTTCTGTGTGTGTGTGTGTGTGGGGGGGGGGGGCAATTTATTTGTTTGTTTAATTTGGATGTAGTGTTTATGGACCATGTAACTGTCATGTGCTGACTGTTTTTATTAATACAAATGATATAGGGTTGTACTGAGTCACTGCTGTGTACTATTGAGAAAGAAGTATGTGGTAACATTTAAAATCATGCAAAATTAACCAGTGCAAATATATTGACCAGTTTTGCTCCAGCTATTTATGTGTCATTCTAGCTGTGAAGCTTTAGCTTGCTAGTGGTGGGTTACCATGGATACATGTAGTTTAACCTTAAACAGGAAGCAACTCCAACTTTACCGATCACAAAATCTGTGAGTACTGCATGTCAAATCGATCTATATTAAAAGCCTGATATAAATGTATTGACCTTAATTGACTTCTTCATATCTTAGATCCATAAATATTTTATCTGTATGATAGATATTTATTTAGGACAATGGAGATTATAATTATCATGTCTCGACAAAAGTTGCAAGTACCACACTTCACACTTTAAAAAAATGTGAGTTATTTCACACTCTTTTCTTTGCCACAGTAGTTGTTTATGAACCCTGTTTGCTTTCAAGTTATCAAGGGAGAGATGTACTTCTAAAGGTGCAGTTTGAGCTGTTAGGTAAGTGATGGGGAAATTGGCAATAAAAAAAACAAAAAACAACTATATGTGAGCAACCACTATGTCTAGCAATAACAACCACTAGGTCTAGCAATAGCATACCACTAGGTCTAGCAATAGCAACCACTAGGTCTAGCAATAGCAACCACTAGGTCTAGCAATAGCAACCACTAGGTCTAGCAAATTCCAGTCATTGAGATTAAACCTAGATGTGCAGAAATGCAGTACAAGTGGCTTCATCACTGTAGTTATCAAGGCTCTGGTAATGTATTGCAAAGCTATCTGTGTAAAATGGCATACTCAGGAGTTGTGTGTAAGATGGCATACTCTGGACTTGTGTGTAAAATGGCATACTCTGGACTTGTTACTCCAAGATGCATGATATTACATATATGCGAAATCCCAAAATCATTACATTATTGCTGTGGTAGTAAATACCAACTATACCAGCACAAAAACAAGTGATACTTTTGTATACAATAATGTGAATATTTTGTTTAAAATCTCAATTTCTGTATGGATATTAACAAAAACTGATGTGATGTAACACATAAAAAAAACCTGCATACTAAGAATGTTGTTGTTTATGTTAATGTTAAGGAATACATTTTCTAAAGAACCGCATAACAGAGCCAAGAGAAGATGATGTAAGTTTTCATGTTCTTTTTCTGATCATTGCAGCTACTACTTCATTTTAAATATTTAATTCATGCACTCCAATTTATTCTGTACATCAGGGGTGCACAATATATAGCCCACGGGTTGCATGCATCCTGCCAACACATTTTGTGCACCCCACAGCCAGTCTCTTTACTTTATGCTTGTGCATTTATACTTTTGTTATAGACACAAACTTTCGCAGTGCAGCCCGCTCAGTTCCAATCAAGGTCGATTCTGGCTAATGCAAATGTTTTGAGTTGTGCACCACTGCTGTTAACACATATCATGTCCACTTTGTATTTAAATTAAGCATGCTTGATTCTTAAATTTTTTTCTTGTATTTATAATAGTTTGTTCAACCTGAGGGCATCAGAGGAGAATAGTATATTATAACTGAGTTACCCTAAAAAAATGAAGTATTTATTATAATTAATATTATTATTATTATTATTATTGTACTGAATACAAATAATAGAATAATTTTAGAAGTTGGATTATTTTGCTCCATTTTGCATCAACCTTTGGAAATTTATATTATTACAGCTTAGTTTAAATGCAAATATAGATATACAAGTGTAATAATTCAGAATTAAAATTGTGTAAATATCAGGCACTGAAAAATTTGAGTACATCAGAAAAAGTACACATTCTGTATACATACAAACCTTCCCTTCATCACACAAACATGCAAAAAAATAAATAACTATTTAGACATTTCAAAGTAAGCTTAATACTTAAATCGGTTAAGAGGTTTGTAGACATGAAGAAGGATGTCCAAGGATATTGCATTGCATGCTCTATTTACCTGATGACTGGAAGAAAGAGAGAATGTTAGTCTGTTTTGTACAGGTTTTCAGTTGTGTAGGCGGAGAGCTCTGTGTCAGCATTAATGTGGAGGCAGTGAAATTCTGTCGATGTCTGAGAGCATTGGGATGCTTTTTATGATGAACAACTGGAGGTTGTATCTATAAAAAAAGTGAGAAGATAACTTGAAGCTACTTCTTTTACTGATTGATATAAAAAAAGATCAATGCTTCTCTGAATTAATTTCTATTTTCAACTTTGGTCATGAATCATAGGGATTTTTTGCAGCATTCAGAAAATGAAATGACTCCAAGGCCCCTGAATGCTTATCCCTACATACAGATTGTGATGAAATGCAGACTATACAATGACCTGTAGGCAAAGCTGAAGGCATACAGTCAGAAATCACAAGAGCAGAGATGTATGCCACAATTACTCAGAATCTACCACCTAAGCATGCAGAAATTGTGAAATTGTTGGAAACCTTGTCGGTTGTAAGCCTCTCTTCAGCAGAATGTGAATGAGGGTTCAGTAACCAATATCACAAATATAAGGGACTGACCATTTAATTTTTCTGGATTTGGTGAGTGTGTCAAAATAATAGTAAAAATATTGCCTTGCCCAACAAGTGGATTTTAAGTCAGGACAAGTGATTTCTTTTATAAAATGAGATTTGCCCTGGGCCTGTGTCTGACAAATTCTTTGAGTAATGGAGCAATTGGACAAATGGTTGACTCCAGGACCTGGAGGAAAATGTAGCTTTATGTGAAATATTTTAAGAGGCAAATAAACACGAGTCAATTTAACATGATTTTTGTTAGGTACTGCAATTTCAACATTGTGTTAAAATAATAGTAAAAAATAGGGCCCTTTCAGGCACACTGAATTGGAGTCAGAGCTAGTGGAATATGAGTTGGAGCTTGTGATTTTTTTCAAATGTCACCCGCCCTGGGCCTGTGTCTGAAAATTATTTTCTTTGAGTACAGCACGAGAAAAATGCATTGAAGCATGAAGATAAAGTGATATAGTGTTCACCTCAGTCAATAATATCTACCAAGCTTTAGGACATCTGATCAAAAGTGACAGGTGAGCACACAAAAATTATCCGATATGCATTTAACACCAAAAAGGGACATAACTCTGAAAAATAATAATTAGAGCAAAATTACAACAAAATGTGTGAATATTCACCTCATGTGAATTTGTCTACCAATTTTGAACACAAGTCCATGGAAAAAAGCGAAATTGTTTTGCACACAATAATTTTGGGATGTATACATGTACATACATTATGGGACAGATGGATAAGCCTAACACTCTATCTTCCTGTCATATTTATGATGGAGGCATACAAATTTGAACTAAAAATTCCATTAACCAAATCATTTGATTAATATATGCAATCTCAACATTACTGGTAATGCATATTGAAAAGAAATGTTGCAATGCAATCCTGGGATACATCAATGTCTCTCACATTTATTTATAGATTTTGACCATTCATGTCTTAAAATATATTTATTGGAACTTTGATATCAATTGAAATTACATGTAAATGGTTATGCAAATTTCTATTTTAAAAAATGGACTGAAATAGAGTCTACAGTTCAAGTGGGACTTTTGTTTTTGAATTAGGGACTCTTGGTTTTGGATACAGATGACCCATTCTTCACATCTGGTGTTCTGGACTATTCTTTTAAATGTTCACAAAGTTTGGTAACTGCTGATGTAGGAAAACTCGAGTTATGGTGCAGAAACCATTTGTATTCTTTCAGTCACTGTGACCTTGACCTTTGACCCCAAAATAGACAGGGTTCTTCCTAACCCCAAGAGAAAGTCATCCACAAGTTTGGTAACTGTAGATGGTGGAGTAGTTGATTTATGGTGCAGAAAGATTTTTTATTCTTTCAGTCACTGACCTTGACTCTTCACCCCAGAATTGATAGGGTTCTTCCTGAACCAAATGCAAGCCATCCACAAAGTCTGGTAACTGTAGATGGTGGATAATTCAAGTTAGTGTGCATAAATGAAATTGGTAACAGACAGCAAGACAGATGGACAACAACATAATATATTATATTTTGCCTTATGGCGGGTGTAATACAAAACAAAAGCTACAGCTTTCTGTCAGTCAATGCTAGTGAAATAATAAGCATATGAAGATATGTTGTGAATGGATAATTCCCTAGTTCTAGGAAGTACTTTACAGCTGAAAAATGAGTAAAAAGCTTGCAAGGCAAAGACATTAAATGAAGAGCTTTTAGCAGGACAAGAGGAGACACTCTTTTATCATTAGTCTAGCCTAAGTAATGAAAATAAATCACTGAAGCTACTTGGAGTGAAAATAAAATAATTCATCATAGAAAAAGCACTGACAAAGATCTAATGTACATTGTGTCAATTTAATTATTCATGATAAAGTCAGTTTAAGAATAAACAATATTGACACTTAGAGAAATTCACTAAAAACATACAAAATAAATAACAAAATAAATACTTTGCTCTTATTCCTAGTTGTCAGCCATTCATCACAGGCCTTCTGTATATGCCCACTACTAGCTCTAGAGTGATCCTTTTTCCTCATCTTGAGCACTGTGTAGCACTATAACCCTGATCAATTTGGAGACCACTGAAAAAAGATGAATTGCTAAATGGATCGGAGACCATCAAAGGCTCCAAAAGTATGGAGAAGTCACTTCTCCCTTTGAGCAGAACAGAAAGAATAAACAACTATCAGAGAGACTTGGTAAATTTTGAACATGAAACAAAAGTGATATATTGTGGTTTTAATTACATGTAATAATAATAATAATATTAATTGCTAATGGATGTTATTTTATCATAGTCTTCTTGCACACAGACAACTTGATACATGATCTTTGACCAGCTTTAGTATTGCAACTGCTGACATCTGGTTCAACATCTATTTTTACCCTTCTGCAAAGTAAGCAACCTGACCAGGTGTTGTTTACTTTAAGTGTTCACTGCAAACCTAATGGTGAAATCATTTGTATTGTGCTTGATTAGCATTTTGGAGAAGAACTACCTAATTAAGACTGCACTTCCTTGTAGCTTTACTAAGGTACTGCGGCTAGGATTTACTGGGAGTAGGATAGCAGATTACAACCCTACTTTGATAATTACAGATGGTCAGGTATGATAAGCACTGTTTGAGTCGGCCAGTGTTCAGATTTCTGGCTTATTCAAACTACAAAACCCAAAACTGTGGCTTCCTTAACTTGCTAACATTTTAGTACATTGTCCAATACTCTGGTCCCTGTCGGATACAGGAAATAAAGGCTGAAAGTAAGACGTTCAAGTTATTGATCATTTATTTGATTTACTGAATCAATAATATTGTCACCGCTGACAAACTGGGAGTTCTAAAAATGTAAAGGTAAATAATTGCAAAAAAGCCATGTTAGCAAACAAAAACTTCCCAAAAAATGTAAGCATGTAGTAGGAAAAACCAAAATTTAAAGATGTTAAAATTCTATTAAGGTATATAAAATCAAAGATAATCGTAAAAAATATAAAATCCTTAAAAGAAAGTGTCAAAATCTATTAAATAAACCACATTCCCTAAAAAAAAGTCCAAGGTTTTCTATGGTGGTACATCATGATAATGTTTCCTAATTGAGTTCGAATAAAAAATCTGTTGTCTCACAGGGTGGAAGTCAATAGACTCAACAAGAATGTGTTCCACTGTCAGCAGTCGTAGAGTATACATTCTGGTCAAAGTTCACATGTCAGGAGATCTGCATGAGTCAGGTATATGTGTCTACATGACGTCATCATCTGTCCAATCAGTGCTATGAGAAAATCATTGGGACAGAAGTCAGGTATATGTGTCTACACGATGTCATCATCTGTCCAATCAGTGCTAAGATCAATGGGAGAGGAGTCAGGTATAAGTGTCTACATGATGTCATCATCAGTCCAATCAGTGCTACAATAAAATCATTGGGACAGGAGTCAGGTACATGTGACTACATGATGTCATCATCAGTCCAATCTATGCTAAGAGAAAATCATTGGGACAGGATTCAGATATATGTGTCTACATGATGTCATTGTCTGTCCAATCAGTGCTATGAGAAAATCATTGGGAGAGGAGTCAGGTGTATGTGTCTACACGATGCCATCATCAGTCCAATCAGTGCTAAGTGAAAATCATTGGAACAGAAGTCAGGTATATGTGTCTACATGATGTCATCATCAGTCCAATCAGTGCTAAGAGAACATTTTTGGGACAGGAGTCAGGTATATGTGTCTACACAATGTCATTGTCAGTCAAATCAGTGCTACAAAAAAATCATTGGGACATGTGTCTTAAAGGTAATCTGTGCAGTTTACAAAATATTTGTGACTTGGTTCAGCATTCTCATTATCTTCTGAAGCAGCCAATTCAAAATTAAGAGTACAAGGCTAAGTCAATGCAACAGAATAAAAAAAAATGTTACAGTATTGTAAAAGTAGATGACTACATTGTTAAAATTTTTATTAACAAAAGGCAATGAGCTGGCTGTTGGCAGCTTATCAGAAGGCTGTTGTTGACTCAACAACAAATGCACCGTAAAATTATGTTAAAAAAGGGGTAAATGGCACAGCCGAATATGAGCTCTGCATAACTGATAAAACATTGCAGTCTATGTAATCGAAAGCAATCTAATTATTATAAGCCATTTACCTACAAAGGTTGTTTGTATCATGTGATTGTTTGACCTCTGGCATCATGAAAAATGTAGGCCCAAGATTTTGGATCATGTGACCAAGCAACATGAGAAATGACCTAGTATGGGGTCCAATCTGTAAATACTAATTTTGGCTTGCAAGTAAGTTTTTTGAAGAGATGAGATTTGTTTTAATATTATAAATGAAATGCTAAGTGATCTACTTAATATAAATAAATAAATTTCAGACAATAATGATTTGATACAAGCTCACATAATTTTGCTAGCCCCAGGTGTAAAGTAACTACCCCATGCAGGGTTCTCCATAGGATTTTGAAAGTTGCAGTCCAGGACCCCTTCCTTGAAAAAAATCCAAGTCTCAACCCTAAAAATAGAAGTCCCAATAATGATACTCTTTTTTCCTTGCAATAATTCAGGACATTATGTGTATATTGCTGGGTCACCAATATATATCTTATATGACTGCTAATGCTCATTCATCATGAAATATTCAGAATTATAGTAAAAGAATGAAAAACTAAGGCAACTGAGAACAGTGATAATTGTGATTGTTTGTGATGTTAAAACTAAAACAACTGTCAGTGGCTTTACCTTGCCATTCTTTTTGTGTGCAGCTAGAAGAAATCAATGAAGAGATTACAGTTTCTTTTCTATATTAATGTCTTTAATTAATTTAATTCCATTTCAAATCAATCAATTTGATACGACACTGGAAGAAGAAACAAATGACTATATTTGATTCACTTGTTTCAATTTCACATTTAAACAACACAGCACAGCATACTAAATTCACTTTTTTCTTAAATAAACGTTAACAAACTTCACAGCAGATTTGGGATAAAATTCTTAAGTTCTGTATCTTCCTCCATCACCCTCTTCAATTTTGTTACAGTTTCTTGTTTTAAACATCCATGGCTCTTTGTCTTAATATGATTATGTGCTGAGAAACCTCACTCACAACCACTTACAATACAGGTGAAACCAGCAACATTTCAGCTAAAACAGCAAAGTCTGGAAACAAGTCTGAGGGCATAAAGCTAATAATATTCCATCGTTTTCTCATTTTGCGACACATGGAAATGTCCTATTCCATGATTCATTCCATAAATCTCTCTATCTCTTTGACATTCTGTTTTCTTTATCAAAACTGGATGCATTAACTACTTTCTGTTGACCTGTCATGCAAGAATGAGGCTCATCTGCAACCTTGCACTGGGCACCAAAAAAATTATGTGAGGTTGCCATCGGAAAAGTACAAACTAGAAAAATACTGGAAATCGAAATGATACTACCCAACTAGTATTTGCTGGTATTGTCCAAAATTTTCAAATTATAGTAAATAATGGAGCACTGCAAATGATATTGGAATAGTTTTGAGCAATGAGTATTGTCAACAATACTGGTACATCCAGTTTTATGGCTGTGTTCTTCAGGTGATCCAGCTTTGCCTATTTTTATCTTATTTATTCATGGTGCCCAACTGCTCATAGTCTCTATATACTAAAACACAAAATTAAATCTCCATCATCCAAGTCCCTTTGTGCAAGTGTGATACCATGGAATTACATGTTTATGTGAATATAAGCCATGAATTGTTCAATAAAAAAAGTAAACAAAATGAAAATTTTCAAGCATTGGCATACATTTTAGAGTGATAAAAAGTAAATCCAAATTTATAATTTAGTTTAACCTTCCTCAAAGTAAGCGAAAGAACATCAGTCATGACATCAAGTCTGGTATTTTACTGTCTTTTGCAAACTGTATAAGAACGCATGATATTTAAAAAACAAAAATGTGTTCATTACAATATTAGTTTTGAAGCAAAAGGTAGCTCTTGATCTATCAACTAAACCTTCTGGGTCTTGATCTATCAACTAATAATTGAATGAAGCATGTAAAAAGGTACTAGGAAAATAGCTTCAAAATACTACCACTGCAAGATAAGGCTGTAATGTTACCAGAAATTTCTAAACATGTATATGGAATACAATAACTGAAATGATGCCATTTACTCTAAACAATTTAAAACTCAACCTTTCCCCTGATCTGCACATTTGGCTTGTAACCTGACTTGATTTATATATAAAAAAAACATGGATAATGCACATGCCATATCTAGGTCAACCTGTGATTGTTTCATTTGATGTACTGGTTTCACCTCTTATTATGACATAATTCAGTTTTTAAGATATGTCTTTGTTGAATATATCTAAAAATTTAAGTAAAACATCCTTATGATCATCATGAGATTGTTTTGTAATGCTATATTTATGTCCATGATGAAAAAAATTGATCATGCAACTGGACATACTGTATGAACATGTGCATGGATTGTTTTGGTAGTTTCTACATATGTGTAAGAAACTGCAGCAACTTACAAACTAGAAATGGTGTTTCTTTAAAATAAAAGGTTACTCATCAAATGTTCTGTTAACGAACATGTTTTTGAAAGGTAAGTACTGGCAAATTTTAATGTTGTCAGCAAAGTCATCGTTATGCGTAATGTTGCATCACATATGGCACAAGCAATTCTCAATCAAATTCGGTTTTTTCCTAGCGATGACATTCAATATCAAAATCATCAATACTTTAATCAAAGAATTAATAAGCAGCCTTACTAAACAGACATCTTAAGCAGATATGTGGACATAACAGCCACATACATGGTTACTGATTTTGTAAACGTTTACAAGCAGCGAACTATAGTATTCACTTACTCTCATGTTTGCTTGTACCCCTCTACCAATTTTAAAAACGAAAATCATCAAGGATATAAAAAAAGCACAAAACTTAGTCATTTCATTGATCAATTTATAATTTCTAACCTGATTGTCACCAGAGAACCCTAACACTGTCATTTTCTGCGTGTTTCAAGCCCAATGGGAGTTTCTTTACTAACACTGCACCATATTTGTGTGGGCGATTTTATTTTTTTCAGACAACATATGTGATGTAGTCCACCGTCTTCGATAAACTGAATAATTCCTTAAATTTCCATACCTTTGGGAGTCACATCCCTTAGAACACATGTACTGTAAAAGTTACACTTATTTATTTTGTTCAATTCTTGTAAAAAATATTAAAACTAGGCATTGCAAATATTGGATGCAGTCAACAGTTTTTCAGAAAATGGACTGTTCTAAAACCATAAAAGGACAGTGAGCAGTCTGATTGTTTACAACGACAGCATCCGCTTGGTTTGAAACGCGAACAAGATGACAATGTTAGGGACTACCTCGTGACAATCAGGTTAGAAATTACAAATTGATGAATGAAATGACTAAGTTTTTGTGCATTTTGAAATATCCTTGATGCTTTTCGTTTTTAAAATCGGTAGGGGGTGGGTGGGTTACAAACAAACGGGAATGCAAGCGATTACTATAAGCCATTTACACTAAACACTGCAGGAAGATATAATAATATTTAAGTGCCTTCTTTATCCTTATTTCATTAAAGCAATATGGCTATAGAGTCCACGTACGAAATAATAAAATTATACAACTTGAGGTTTTCTGTTACCACATGCATAAAATTAACATCCACTGAAACATGTTACAGTACAATAGCACTCTGGGTGCCATTTCGCACTAACGTCCTAAACTAAGGCTAAATTAAAATTTTAAATTTTATCTGTGACAAGGATACATGGAGTTCTAATGCTTACAAATGAATATCATGCGATTTACACTTTTACAGAGAACTTTCTACGCAGATACAGTTGCTCAGTTTTTTCTTCTTTCCCCCTCGGTAAACACTGTTTGTTTTTTTTTGTATTTTTTTTTTTTTCTACACTGAAAAGGAGAGCTCGATATACCAAAATCGATAGACTGGTACCCCGTACTACTTTTAGGTAATATAACCACTTGCACCTAAGTTAGAATCGGAACATCCGTCAACCCATGAAATAACATCGGAAGCAGTTGTATATATATTTGATGGGTTGGGTGATTCACCTCTTGTGCAGTTCACCACGTATGTTGCAACAGAAAAGGTCGACAAATGATTCCTATTATGACAGTATCTCTTTCCGCCTCCATATTGTGCCCTATGAACGAAAGTAGTTCCAATATTGTTCTCAATAGCGGCGAATTACAGCCGATGTTTCTTTCTGGACTGAATGGAGAAGTCCGAGGATATTCCGCTTATGTTAGCGGGACCTCATTCGGAATATCCTCGTCTCTTTCCGACGTGAGTCGAATAACTTCTCTGAAAGAGACTCGGAGGTGATCGTAGTGATACTTCCAAAATTGGTAAGTTTTTGGTGGAGATGTGCGAAGAACAGTCTGCAAGTTATAACACGATAGATGCTAAAAATAACACTCGACAACGTTTCAACAATCAATCAAATACCTGCACATTTAATTTTTAGTGCTATTTCTACAACTTTGTAATGAAAATAAAACTGAAGAAATCATTTGGTTTCAATTGTCTTCCACTATCGCTTGTGTTGCTGTTAGTGATGATATGTTATCTTTTCATTGTGATGTTATGAAGTTATCATGACGTAATAACAAGAACAGGCTTGAGGGCAGTTCAAAATGGACATTATTTATATCCGATTTTTAAAAAAATTAATTTTTCTAGCATACGATGAAAAGGCCGATTATGTTCCGATTGAGTGGACCCGGTAATACATTCGGAACTACCTCGGCTTTTTCTGCGAGACAAAAATATGCGTAGGATTGACCTCCAAGTTTTGAATATCAAATAATGAAAACTCAAATAGACCAACATGTAGACCCAATTGGACTAAAATGAAGATCCAACCGGACCAATAGGAGACCAAAAACAAATGGAAATATACTGTGCGCATGGCCGTCGCAAGTTTGCGCTGGACGAAACGGGGCCCCGGGCGAGCGTCACCTTTGGCACTCTTTACTCGGAAAATCGCTCTCTCTTTCACACCCCTCCCCCTCTCTCTCTCTCTCTCTCTTAAATTCTGTTAATGTTATCAAGTATCAAGCATTCTCCTGTAGAACCCAGGAATATCACTTTCCGTTCTGGTGTATATTTGTAACTCTCTCTCTCTCTCTCTCGCTCTCTCTCTCTCTCTCTCTCTCTCTCTCTCTCTCTCTCTCTCTCTCTCTCTCTCTCTCTCTATATATATATATATATATATATATATATATATATATATATATATATATATATATATATACATACACACACACACAGAGACACACACACACTCACAACACAAACACACATGGGATACTATCTCTGATAAATGTATAATTAGATATTAGAAAAAATTCGATTTAAGATCAAATAAATAAATACAGAAATATAATATACGCTACACTATCTCTGATAGAAGTGGTTCTTTTTAGTAATTTAAAAACTGAACAAAGGAAAAATATCAAACGTATTCCATCAATAATAATTCATAATAATTGTCCCTGATCATATATTAAGGTGCTGTATAGCAAGCGAAATTATTATGTATACTATTTGTAATAATTATGTCTTATTACGTTTTTGAGATATATTATAAACATCATCAGATATCTTATATACTTTATAACAAATAATCCATTTTAATTCAGATATCATATGAGGTTTATAACGTATCTTAATAAGTTTATAATGTATCTTAATAGGTTTATAAGGTATCATAATAAGTTTATAATGTATCATAATAAGTTTATAAGGTATCTTAATAAGTTTATAAGGTATCTTAATAGTTTATACGGTATCTTAATAAGTTTATAAGGTATCTTAATAAGTTTATAAGGTATGTTAATAAGTTTATAAGGTATCTTAATAGTTTATACGGTATCTTAATAGGTTTATAAGGTATCTTAATAGTTTATAAGGTATCTTAATAGTTTATAAGGTATCTTAATAGTTTATAAGGTATCTTAATAAGTTTATAAGGTATCTTAATAGTTTATAAGGTATCTTAATAAGTTTATAAGGTATCTTAATAAGTTTATAAGGTATCTTAATAAGTTTATAAGGTATCTTAATAGGTTTATAAGGTATCTTAATAAGTTTATACGGTATCTTAATAGGTTTATAAGGTATCTTAATAGTTTATACGGTATCTTAATAGTTTATAAGGTATCTTAATAGTTTATAAGGTATCTTAATAGTTTATAAGGTATCTTAATAAGTTTATAAGGTATCTTAATAAGTTTATAAGGTATCTTAATAAGTTTATAAGGTATCTTAATAGTTTATAAGGTATCTTAATAAGTTTATAAGGTATCTTAATAAGTTTATAAGGTATCTTAATAGTTTATAAGGTATCTTAATAAGTTTATAAGGTATCTTAATAGTTTATAAGGTATCTTAATAAGTTTATAAGGTATCTTAATAAGTTTATAAGGTATCTTAATAAGTTTATAAGGTATCTTAATAGTTTATAAGGTATCTTAATAGTTTATAAAGTATCTTAATAGTTTATAAGGTATCTTAATAAGTTTATAAGGTATCTTAATAGTTTATACGGTATCTTAATAAGTTTATAAGGTATCTTAATAAGTTTATAAGGTATCTTAATAAGTTTATAAGGTATCTTAATAGTTTATAAGGTATCTTAATAGTTTATAAGGTATCTTAATAAGTTTATAAGGTATCTTAATAGTTTATAAGGTATCTTAATAGTTTATACGGTATCTTAATAGGTTTATAAGGTATCTTAATAGTTTATACGGTATCTTAATAGGTTTATAAGGTATCTTAATAGTTTATAAGGTATCTTAATAGTTTATACGGTATCTTAATAGGTTTATAAGGTATCTTAATAGTTTATACGGTATCTTAATAGGTTTATAAGGTATCTTAATAGTTTATACGGTATCTTAATAGGTTTATAAGGTATCTTAATAGTTTATAAGGTATCTTAATAGTTTATAAGGTATCTTAATAGTTTATAAGGTATCTTAATAAGTTTATAACGTATCTTAATAGGTTTTTCAGGTATCTTAATAGGTTTATAAGGTATCTTAATAGTTTATAAGGTATCTTAATAGTTTATAAGGTATCTTAATAGTTTATAAGGTATCTTAATAAGTTTATAAGGTATCTTAATAGTTTATACGGTATCTTAATAAGTTTATAAGGTATCTTAATAAGTTTATAAGGTATCTTAATAGTTTATACGGTATCTTAATAGGTTTATAAGGTATCTTAATACTTTATAAGGTATCTTAATAGTTTATAAGGTATCTTAATAGTTTATAAGGTATCTTAATAAGTTTATAACGTATCTTAATAGGTTTTTCAGGTATCTTAATAGATTTATAAGGTATCTTAATACGTTTATAAGGTGTCTTAATAGTTTATAAGGTATCTTAATAGTTTATAAGGTATCTTAATAGGTTTATAAGGTATCTTAATAGGTTTATAAGGTGTCTTAATAGTTTATACGGTATCCTAATAGTTTATAAGGTATCTTAATAGTTTATAAGGTATCTTAATAGGTTTATAAGGTATCTTAATAGGTTTATAAAGTGTCTTAATAGTTTATACGGTGTCTTAATAGTTTATAAGGTATCTTAATAGGTTTATAAGGTATCTTAATAGGTTATTAGGTATCTTAATAAGTTTATAACGTATCATAATACGTTTATAAGGTGTCTTAATAGGTTTTTCGGGTATCCTAATAGTTTATAAGGTATTTTAGTAAGTTTATAACGTATCTTAATCGGTTTATAAGGTATCTTAATAAGTTTATAAGGTATATTAATAGGTTTATAAGGTATCTTAATAGGTTTATAATGTATCTTAATAAGTTTATAAGGTATATTAATAGGTTTATAAGGTATCTTAATAAGTTTATAAGGTATATGAATAGGTTTATAAGGTATCTTAATAAGTTTATAATGTATATTAATAAGTTTATAAGGTATATTAATAGGTTTATAATGTATCTTAATAAGTTTATAAGGTATATTAATAGGTTTATAAGATATCTCAATAGGTTTATAAGGTATATTAATAGGTTTATAAGGTATATTAATAAGTTTATAAGGTATCTTAATAGGTTTATTTGATATCTTATAAATTATATTATATAGCTTAATTTAATTTGGTTTAGAAGATATATTATTAATGATATCTTATAAATTTTATAAGATATAGTATATACTTACAGTTGAATGCAAAACCATATTGAATAGTGTCAGTAATTATGAATATATGTAGTGAAAATTCCCTAAACCTGAAACTGTCAAGACACGTCGGCCATTTTATGGAGATATTCAGTCTATAGAGGGTTGCTTAGTATTAGAATGGACCAATCAGAGTGTCCTCGGATATTTCTGCAAGACAAAAAAAAGCCTCAGATGTACGTCGGCGCAGTAATTTACAGAAAAATCATACATTTTGTTCGCCAGGAATGTTTTCGCAAAAAGACACCGCAATCTATTCGGACAACCTCTGCTATTTCTATGATTGGATTGACCATAGGATTGATTCGCAACTTCGAGATACCTGAAATGTTTGTCGATAGCTGCCATTCGGATCACGTCGGCTATTTATGAAACAAGGTTTGACTGAGATATTACGAAAGAGAGTACTATTTTGTTTTCATTTGTAACGTCTCGTGCAAAGTGCCTGCAGTGAGAAATCTGTTTACCTCGAGTTCCCTGGTCGTAGATTTGACCATAACCAGGGTACTTATAGAGTAAATTCTCGCTGTATTGTCATAATACGAGTTTTGTCAGGCAGCTGTCCACTTTACGGAAGAAATCTTCAGCTGTAGAGGTATGTGAAATTTAAAATTGTATTCGTTCTTGCTATTCGTTTTATGTGATAGAATTGTTTCATATATTGAATGTTTTTGGAATTTATTTTAAATTTTATAGAAAGTCAGACCTATGTCACATATTGTCATGTTATCAGATAGACTATAGTCTGTTTCATATTAGCCATATTTTGTAACTGAACAGACAAATTGAATTCAATTATACGTTTCATGCGTTAAATGACAAGTACTGTTCGCGTTCTTATGATCCAGTGAGATTATTCTTTTCGGACACAGATTCATGTACGAACGTGGTTATCATAATAATAATCTCGTACAGTAGTTCTGATCAAATACTTCAATGTGTAACGAAGCCAATTCATGTGCGAGCATGCGTAATGTATATAATTGTATTTGTACTTAACCGTGTCTCATGTACTACACGGCTCAGTCATTATTCGTTTTTAGCCGTTTCACTGGAATTCGTATAACTCTGTCGGGTTTCGTGTAACCCGGATGCTGCGGTCTATTGTGACGTTGCCTCAGAGGACGGTATTGTTTCACTCGCAGTGAGGGACCAAAGCTTCGGGACCAACTGGTCTGCAGGGAATAAGGAGGCTCTCGAGTAAACCTTCGGCAGACTGAGAGGAGTTGGCCATGCGTGATTGCTCCTTGACCATTCGACGAGAGCTGTGAAACCGGAAATACATCTTGATCGTCGACTGGACACAACACGAGATAAATACATGTTCCGTTTTGGAATCAGTATTGTTCAATATTACTATGTGGGTGAAAATATAATTCAATGTTGCTATACAAGTGAAAATCTGTTATGCATGCATCTTACTTGTTGATGAACCAGACATTGTTCAAATTTGTGTATAAATTCTAGAGATTGATCCTTCCTGGTGATATATCCAAATATCAGTCATATTTGTTTAGAAGTTCCATACATTGATTTTCGTTTGATTACTCGTTGAAGCTGCATGTTCTGATTAGTTCCATTTAGAAACAAAATCTTTTTTTTTATATCCGTTGTTGAAATGTGTGCATCATTCTGTTAAATCCATTGCTGGACTTTATGTGCACGAGTATGGTGTCAAATACATTCATCGTTCCAGTGCATTACAGGGGCCCCGGGTGGCCGAGTGGTCTCTGACTGTGACCTTCACCCCGATGTCAAAGAGGTGATCGACGAACAAGCGTTTCGCAGAATAACTTGTCTTAACTTAATGATGATTCATCCCAAATATGAACAAAATCCACCAAGAGGTTTAGAAAATATGAGCAAGCAAAAAAATGTCAACCAAAACCTTATCGCAAATTTTATATGACTGTTATGTTTACCACAAGGTCAAAAGGGCGAGGCAGTGTATTGCAAAATGAATGGTCTTTGCTTAATAATGAATCGTCCATTATCCACCAAAGAGTTTAGGAAATACAGTGTATAAGAAAACGAAACAAAATTTAACCAAAACCTTCATGCAAATTTCTTTGAATGTTACATGACCCCAGTGGGAAAGGGGCAAGTGAGCATGTCACAGAATGAACTGTCTTAGCTTTATAATGATTCATCCCAAATGTGATGAGAAGTAATATAGAGGTTTAGAAACTATATGCAAATGAAAACTTTCACTAAAACCTTCACAAATTGTTCACAGCGCGGAAAGTGACTGTATTGCGAAGTCGAGCAGGAATAATTCATAATGTCTGGACGATATCAAGAAATCATTGATGAACGGAAATCAGATTTTTCTCTCTACAATTTCACGTACCCATTATACATAAACGTACCATTCATAATACGTAAACGTACTATTCATCATACATAAACGTATCATTAATCATACATAGACATATCATTTCATTGTTCACTTGAATCACTCATTTCACTATTCAACCTTTTGTTTGCACATTTTCCTTTTTTTTCTTTTTCTTTCTTGTTCTTTTCATTACACCTTGAACATCACCTAGTCATGCCAACACGGCGACTCCAAATGCTACCGCTCCCGTTGAAACTCACAAACTTGATACGAACATAGGAAACGGCTATTTCCTGCTCATCCCTGAATAAAACAAAGGACTTCTCCCACTGGGTCCAATGGTTATAATGGGGAAAAGTAGTTCAAATTGAAACGGTGGTGCCGATAAGAAGGGAAGGGAAATTTAACAAAAATATACCACCATACATATCACTTGCTTCCCAATGTAAATAACGGATAAAGTTTTGATTGACAAAACTGAAACCAAATTCAACACAAATATTCATGATCACACCTTTGGATTCTACAAATCCCACCCCGAAATAATCAATGGGGTACATCTTTCCCAACACCAAAGGGAGAGTAAAAAAAAACATTCCATCGTCTTTCTATGGTATGGGCTGTAAGGTACGAACATGGTACCCAGGCTGCATTTATCATCGTCAATGCTTCAAGTGTGGTCAGACTGGGCATACCGCATGTGAGTGAACAACACAACAACAGCCGAAAACAAACAAACAAAAGCGGAACAAACGGACAAGTAGTTAATCAAGTTTAAATACAAATGAAGAAGATAGGGAGGAGAAAGAAGATGAAAACCAGGATATATTAGATTTGGGACCAACAAGTGCCCACACCGATGAAATTGAAACCACGACCACTCCAGGTAAAAAAAAGCGTTGAAGAATTTTTCACACCAACGAAAGATGGATCTACTACTTCAGACATACAATGTTGGTCAGAGCCACTGTCACTATCGACAGAATCAGAATTCATAACACCCAAAATGACAGCGCCAATATCCTGGGGCAAACAAAATTTCAATGGATCTTCACAAATATCACGAATCCCTTTCAAGCTCTTAGAGAGCTAGAAGAGTCCAAAGAGAAACAGAGGAGAGAAATAAGACAAAGTAAATAATCAAAAAAAAAAAAAAAAATTACAGAAGATTATTGTAGAAAAAAAAAACAGCTCCACAAATAGACAAGATACAAATTTACAACAACAAAATTAAGGCACAAAACCAAACAAAATAAAAAAAAAAAAAAAAAAAAAAAAAAAAACAAGCAAAAAAACTAATACAAAAAGAAGGAATTATAGGAGATATTCCATAGAAAGAAGTAAGATGCAAATAAAACAAGAGCCCCTCGAAGGGATTGACACTCTCCTGTCTGAAAAGAATTTCCAGGAATTCAAGATAAGACCATTTCATCCTTTTAACCGCTGAGTGTTGAAACTATCTCTGATATTCTTCAAATTAGCTGCTGTAGTGGACATATTGGATGTCAGATTGACACCATCTTCATTTAGGACCAACACGACACCATAAGAAGTTTTCTGGTGGAAACCCCATGTTGATATGACTTTCCGTTTTGGAGGAGTAACGATAGCAAGATTTACAAGATGGGTGGTTGCCATTTTGGATGTCATAATAGCATCATTTTCATTTAGTACAAACTAGACATCACAAGAAGTCTTTTTGGTGAAAGCACAATGTCGATATGACAAGCCATTCAGGAGATGTAGTGATAACAAGATTTCCAAGATGGCCATTGTGGCAACCATATTAAAAGTAGGATCGGCACCATTGTCATTTGCAACCAACTAGACATCATCAGAAGTCTTTCAGTGTAAACCCCATGCTGATATGACTATTTATTCAGGAGAAATAGTGATAACAATAATTTCAAGTTGGCCACTGTTGCAGGCATATGGAATGTCTTAATGGTACAATTTTCATTTAGAATCAACAAGACATCATAAGAACTTGTTTAGTAAAAATGCGATGTCAGTATGACTTTCCGTTTTGAAGAATCACCAATAACAAGATATTTAAGATGGCCTCTATGACGGCCATATTGGACATGCGATCGGCACTATTTTCGTTTACAACCAACTAGACACCATAAAAAGTATTTTAGGGAAAACCCCATGTTGGTATGAACACCCATTCAAAACGAGTAGCGATAATATTGGACATCAAGATTGATTGGCACCATTTTAATTTAGATCGAACCAACTAGACATTATGTGAAGTGTTCTGGTGAAAACCTCATGTCAATATCACTCTCCGTTCTGGAGGAGTAGCGATAACAAGATTTTAAACATGGCCACTGTGGTGGTCATATTGGATATCTCAGCGGCACCGTTTTCGTGTAGGACCAAGTAGACCAAGGGATGAATGTGTGTGTGTAAAGTATCATGGCAATTTTCCAAGTAGTTTCGGAGGAGTAACGATAACAAACTTGTGCGAACGGACGGACGGACGAACGACGGACAACAGACCTTCCCATAAGTTCTTCTTGTCTATAACCAGTAGAGCTAAAAAAAGATTAAAAAAAAAAAAAAGAAGGAAAAATAGCAGCGAGCGAACGGGACAACTCAGACCTCAAAAGAAAAGTGTGCCCCACCCCCATCCCCTTCAATATCAAAACCACAAATCCTGCTAAAAGAGAAATTGAAAGGAAAAGAAGACGAAAGGAAAAATGCCAGAGCAAAGTATAGGAAAGAAAGAGGACAACAAGAAAGTGAAATGGAAACAAACAGAAGCTAAAGTCAAACCCAAGCAATCAGGATAGACATATAACCAGAAAACCAACAAGAAACATGGAAACATGGAAACTTAGGAAAAGGGAAACCGCAAATGTACCAACCCCAGAGATGTGAGAAAGTAACTCCGGAAAAAGAGAAAAGAACAATACATAACATATAAGATATGAAAATACAAGTATATAGATAGGACAATTTGCGTTATAAAAACATCAGCAACAACAACAATAACAACAAAACAAACAATGCCAATTAAAGACGTTTTGTCGAGTCAAATTCATGTTTTACATTTTTTTTAAAATACGGTTTCAATGTAATTATAAATGTCATATACCCTCTTCTATTCGACGTGAGAAGTGTCAATCACGGTGTGAGAACCAAATTAAATACTTACTAAGCCGCTAAGCTGGATTTATTTTGACAACCGTGGGAACTTAATGGTCCTTTGGCACTATGACACGCTATTTAACGGATAAATTGTCTCAGCCAATTATAATACAACATCACAGTAACATAGGTGTGTAGGATGACACACTATAGACAAGTCCAAGGTTTTGAATTTTGGCTGATATGTTGCTTGTTCTTCGAAATTTGCAGTGACACATTCCCAAAATATTTATTTTTTATTTTTTTAAATCCGGAGGTGGTGTTCTGGGACCCTGCAACTGCCGTGTGCCGACTGTTTTTATTTGTACCAACGATATAGGGTTGTATTAAGTCATTGTCATGTGTTATCGACAAAGAAGTATATGACGACATTTAGAATCGTTCTCTCAATGAATTAACCAGTACAAACTTTTTTGATGGGGTTGGCTCCAGCGCTTTATGAGTGTATTTTTATCTATAAAACCTTAGTTTGCTAGTGTTGGCTTACAGTAAATGCACATGTTCTGACTTTAAACAGGAAAGAACTCCAACTATACTGATACACGAATTTGTGAGTACTGCATGTCAAAGTGGTCTAAGTTAAAAGTCTGACATATATTTATTCACTTTAATTGACTTCTTTTTATCTAATATCCAAAAATAGTAAAATGCATCAGATGAATGTTTATGTGGGTCAGTGGAAATTATAAGTCTTCTGTATCAATAAATGTTGCAAGCACACCACTCCCGTTTATTAACCATATTAGCAATGTAAGTGTCCCTCTCTATCTCGCGCCTTCGCCCTGTGTCGATCTGTTATATATGCAGACCTAGCCAAGCCCACTACCAGTATTAATTATGAAATAATTACACAAACGCAAATAGTGGATTAATCTGGTCGGGCATGTCAAGTGACAGGTGACCAGTCCGCCTGGCCCCACAGGTCGGATAGGTTCTGCAACTGATTACTCTTGTTCGCCCAAACACCTGCCTCCTCGGTTACTCTTTCTTGAGACTTTCAAAGGTAGGAAAAATTCCCCACTGGTACCAGAGGTAGAATGGACTCCTCTGGTGACAAGGAGTAGACCCGTTTTTCCACATCACTCCTTCCCTTCTAATGCACGCTAGGTAGGGTTGTATGCAAGCACAAACCAGTCGAGTTCAATCATCCATAGTAGTCTTCTTGGACCAAACCAATTCAGTGGGGTTACAGCCTTAACCATCCGAGCCACGACAAATTATTTATGAACATAAGTAATAGCAGGAAATTTGGAATTAAACCGATGCGTGTTCACGGTACATGTTCCTACCTGTAAAGTTCTGGGTGTAATCAATACGGACCAGTGTCCACAATTAATATAAAGTCTAAATTCTTCTCATTACCATCAGTTAAGACAGGTCTTATGACCGTTTTTTTTTTTTTGTTGCTGAAAGTGCGCAAAACAAATCTGGGACTGTATGTTCATGTATATACATCACAGCTACAGGGATCAGTCGATATGAAAATGCCCCTTTACTCCAGACTGCACCGTAACATTCTACAGCTGCAAACTTCATCTCCTCATCACCGTGTATGACAGGGTGGCTGAAAGACTAAATTGAAACAAACAGCAGACAGGGTTTTACAAAAGCATAGACAATTTTAACTTATACTGTTAATGGTGGGTGGGTGACAAATGTGTACACGCCTTTCACAGGTTCCATCTTGGAACTGGTCCAAACTAGTCGAAAGGCCAGACGCAACTGAACTCGGGTCACAACTATTACTTCCGGATCAGTATCCACGAATGTAGTCCCAATCTTTTTGGAGACTATTTTTTCCTCTATCCTTTTGGTGGTGATTCATGGCTTGGATTTAGATTTTCTGGTACTGATTTAGAGAAAACTGTTTATTCTTAAAATATGATCCTTATAGTATGATTGTCTGTGTCTATTTTGCCAACTGTGCACAGTGAGTAACATGGCATTGATGCTAGCCCATAAGTGAAATCTGTGACCCATATGGCACGTTGCTTTGTTTACAGTTGAGCCTGTAAAAAAATGACAGATAACTTATGACAAGAACTTTACTGTGAGTTCATCTTTGAAGATACTTTAGACTAAGATATGATTTATTAGGATTTGAACACACTGGAAAGTTTAGTACTGACTAACAAATGTAGGTACTACAGAAACAATACTTGTGACTTGAGTCCATCAGTTAACTCTCATTCATGTTTTCTTTTTTAATTCGTTATTTTCCATATGGCTAGTTTAGTTCTATTCTGGTCTCCGTTTGAGTTTGCTTGAGTCCGTTAACTTCCGAATTTATGCCATTTATACTTCCATTTTGGTCCATTAGATTCCATTTTGATCCACTGAATTCATTTGGGCATCAGTTTTGGATCTCTATTAAAATTTTGTTTAATTAGATTTCGATTAAATAACATTCATATGTGACTCACTTTTCGGCTTTTGGGGTCCGATGACTTCCAATTTGGTGTCTTTAGTTCCTTTTGGGTATGTTTATACCATCTAAGTCTCCATTTATGTCCGGTTGGGTGAATCACATCGCCTGAGCAGAATTGCATATGAGTAAGCGCAATACATAAATTATCGCAACTATTTATGGTCGTTTTAACCGACATGAAGAATCCCTTTGGACCTAAATTCCATACAATATTAGTCTGTAAATATTTGGAGGGATGACCTTGTCAAGTAATTGGAAAAGAGGTTTTGAATTATATTTTATTCGCAAAGAAGAAGACCTCCTATGGCGGCAGCAGACTCACAGAACCCTTGGTCAGCGAAGAAGAAATATTCAGCTTCATATACTTACAAATACTGCATGATGAAAAATACATTGACGTTGTTTGACCAATCTCTCATATGCTAACAAATACTGCATGATGAAAAATACATTGACGTTGTTTGACCAATCTCTCATATACTTACAAATACTGCATGATGAAAAATACATTGACGTTGTTTGACCAATCTCTGTAATGTTTCATATATTGACAAATACTGCATGATGAAAAATACATTGACGTTGTTTGACCAATCTCTGTAATGTTTCATATACTTACAAATACTGCATGATGAAAAATACCTTGACGTTGTTTGACCAATCTCTGTAATGTTTCATATACATACAAATACTGCATGATGAAAAATACTTTGACGTTGTTTGACCAATCTCTGTAATGTTTCAAACTAGAGATTTAAAGAAATTACAAACGTGGAAATCAGCTTTTATATTAGTGTAGTTCACAAATTGAATAAATGTTCCTAACCTAAATAAAAAACATTGGACCCAGAAGAAGCCTGTAAAATAATCTTTAGTCATTGTAAAGTTTCTATTCTTTTTTATTTTTTTAATTTTTTTTCTTCGGGGGAGAGAGCAGCCGAAATATTCTAAACTTTTGAATTCACTTACACCGAGTTTTGAAGTTATTTATTTTAAATAACAAAAATAAATATTTAAATGGAAACCTTAAAAATATATTTTTTTAGGCATTAGCGCTATGCATATCTCACACAAATCTACACATTCGAGGACAGTTTTCTGAGGCATTAGCGCTATGCATATCTCACACAAATCTACACATTTGAGGACAGTTTTCTAAGGTATTAAGCGCTATGCATATCTCACACAAATCTACACATTTGAGGACAGTTTTCTGAGGCATTAAGCGCTATGCATATCTCACACAAATCTACACATTTGAGGACAGTTTTCTAAGGCATTAAGCGCTATGCATATCTCACACAAATCTACACATTCGAGGACAGTTTTCTGAGGCATTAAGCGCTATGCATATCTCACACAAATCTACACATTCGAGGACAGTTTTCTGAGGCATTAAGCGCTATGCATATCTCACACAAATCTACACATTCGAGGACAGTTTTCTGAGGTATTAAGCGCTATGCATATCTCACACAAATCTACACATTCGAGGACAGTTTTCTGAGGCATTAAGCGCTATGCATATCTTACACAAGAAGTACAATATTCCTAGGGCATTAGTGATATGCACATCTTACACAAATCTACACAGTTGAGCACAGTATTCCAGGGCATTAGTGATATGCACATCTAACACAAATCTACACATTTGAGCACAGTATTCCAGGGCATTAGTGCTATGAACATCTTACACAAATCCACAGATTTGAGCACAGTATTCTGTGGCATTAGTGATATGCACATCTTACAAAAATCTACACATTTGTGCACAGTATTATGGGGCATTGGTGATATGCACATCTTACACAAATCTACACATTTGTGCACAGTATTCTGGGGCATTAGTGCTATGCACATCTTACAAAAATCTACACATTTGAGGACAGTTTTCTGAGGCATTAAGCGCTATGCATATCTAATACACAAATCTACACATCTGAGGAGAGTTTTCTGAGGCATTAACGCTATGCATATGTTACACAAATCTGCACACAATTCAGCACAGTTTCGAGTTTGTGGTTCATATGGTCAGGAAAAAGAACGAAGAATCAATATTTAATATTTATGCACTCCATTTATTGCACAAAAGTCTGTCAAATGCTTCTTGTTAAAATAGGTTTAAAATTCAGTGGTTTTAAAAATGAGCAGAACTTTTAACTACTAGTATGCAGATTTAAGATACGTGCCTGATTATGCAGATTTAAGATACGTGCCTGATTATGCAGATTTAAGATACGTGCCTGATTATGCAGATTTGAAGGTTAGCACTCAGTTTGTAAACCTATACTGCGATTTCTGATACTTTAATTTAATACCAACTTTGTCTTGAAACACGAAATTGTGCATCTTTTCCGTCAACGTGTTTTGCTTGGCATTCCATATGGTTCTTATCATTTGGATTGGGAGTATTTTTTAAACATTGCTTTGCGCCATGTCGTTACTCTGTTCTGCGTCACCTTTACCTTTTGTAGTACCCCCCCCCCCTCCACCAACACTTGTGTTCGTCCCTCCGTCTTAACATTTATCTGGACGCACACCTTGAAACCAAACGTGCGATGTTAGTGCGGTTTGGATGAAGGCTTGTCACATACTTAAACTGTGTCGTAGTGGTCCACTTTGGGTTTATTCAGCTTCATTTAAAATCTTTATTTGGACTAGTCACACAATATCGGAACCTATACTCCCGAGTTGTCTATTTCAATGCAACTCCAACTTGCGTCTTTTTATAGATGTCAAGAAAAAAAAAATACCTTTTCATAAACAGAATGATAAAAATCGCACAAAATTAATGGAATGACGCAACACTGGCGCCCATAGTAACTGATAGAGGTTCAATTGTATAGGTTCTTACACTGTTCTTAATTTAGATCTGTTTCACCTTTAGTCATCAAAGATGTAATATGGGTGCAACTTGGGATGAACGAATTTGTGTCGCGTTCCGAGTGAGTCAGCTTGACCTATTTTATGGTTTATTCAGTTATGCTTTAAAATAATGACTTGCGCCACAGAAGCAAGGATAGAACTTGTGCACTTCTGATTGCTATCCACTAAAGCATTTTGATCGAAGTATTAACCTACCTCTTTGTCTTCTGTTTTTGGGGGTTCAAACAATTTTATTCCTCGTTCAAGTATGCGAATCTATGATAATTTCCTGTATAGTATACGCATTGAAGATGACAGACAACTTTTATTTCAATGAATAAACAAGATTCCCTCGATGGGGCTGAGGCTATACTAGCCGAAAAGAATTTGCACGAATCCACGGCAAGTCCGTTAATTTTTCTTCTGTCCATGTCTTCTTTAACTGCTGAGTGCTGAAACCGTATCTGATATTCTTAAGAATCTCCAACTTACCAAATTTGATTGTTACGACTCTAGGTCTTAAAAAAAAAATGTAACAGAAAGAAAGTGAAACCAACAATGTAAGTAATGTCAACAAGCAATTTAATTCCCTATAATACAAAGTGAAATTCAAAAGATACTTACAATATTTTGAATAAAATTCCAAATAATCCTAAATGTCCTAATCACAAATCCAAAAATATAGAATGTTCCGAATGACTTCCAATAGTCTTGAATGTCATGATATACCACAATGATGCAATCCAGAATGTCTTTGAATGAGTTCACAAAAATCCAAAGTAATGTAATAATTCAAAAGTCAATAAGAACTTTAGTAATTCTAATGAATATATATTAAATAAATAACTCCTCTCAAATTATGTCTGATTTCACCAGCACAATGTAAAATCTGATCACTGGTGGATTTCCACAGACTGATCTAAAACAGGAATGAATTATTTGTTTACCAAATCCCTATTTATACATATTTTCTCTTGACCTATATCAACATGATGTGAATCAATAAAATGGGGCAAAAACCAGTCTAACTGTCAACAAAACTGGCCTTGAACTCAAATACTTGTAAACACTCTGTTCACAAGTGACCAGAAGCTAAAGTACAATTTACCTCATGGACAGGATTTAAACACACATTATAGATTAAATATACATTACATGATTAAAAGAAATATTTTCATACTGGTTAAATCTATAAATTAATATGTTTTTGACAATAAAAGGTTATTTAAATAGCATCATTCAAAGCATGTATCCACTATATCCACAAAATGGGTCCAAAAAAAATCCATTTATACTCAAAAGCCATCAAGAACTAAAATCTCAATCAAGACCTTTGACTTTCAATCAACGTCAGAGTGCTATCACCTTGCTTATAGGCATGCAACTAAATAAACAGTCTGGTAAAAATTTACTTGTACATATACCAGTCACTGTGCTCACAAGCATAATCAAGAAAAATTGCAAGCAATGACCTCGACTTGACCCCAAGGTCAATTAGGTCTGGTTTTCAAAACTCCTTCACAAAGTGCAGATATGCTGGTGGTCAGATCTGCACCATTTTAATTCAGAACCAATCAATATTACATGAAGTCTTTGAGTGTAAATCCCATCAATGCCACCATTCATGCAATAGGAGCAGTGAGAACGAGATTTTTGGAGATGGCCATTATGGTGCCATGCTGGAGGTCAGATGGAAACCATTTTCATTCAGAACCACTGACATATTTCTAGTGTTTTAGTGATAACCCCATGTTGATAATATCATCTCAACTTCACAAGTTCTGGTGTTTTTCAAAACCGATCATTTCCATTGAGGTATTATGGAATTGTGAACTACATGCAAGATCTACTGACCCCCATAATTAAAGAGCTTGACAATGTGCACAAACTATACACCTCTGAAACTGAAGACTTGACACGAAATTTTACATTTTGCATAAACACAAGTCAGCAAATTTTTCCAAAGAATTTTACTTAGTTCAGATTACAATCACGACATATGTTAGATTGGCTTTAGCAAATTATTACAACAAATACATACAATGGCCAAGTGTTTGGAATTATTTTGTTAGACTCTTGGCATAAATACGTGTCTGTTGAGTTCATTGACATAGGGATAATATAAAAAATTGGATAGTGAATCACCAGATAGCAAAGGCGCTTACTTTGTGGCGATGGTGCAGAGTGAAGATAATCTGTTCAGAAGAAGTAGCCATATCAAATTTTCAGGACAGCAGTGAAAGCAACGATTGTGGAGATTAGATCAGCATAAATATGAATAACTATATATTGCAAGAATGAATTTTGTTATCTTAAAATGTTGGTATTGTCATCGGTTTAGGAGAAGCAGCTGTTGCATGATTTTGTTCAGATTTTGAGCATTCACATTTTCATTTAAGTCCAGCTACATGTAGTGAGAGGTGTTATAGTAAAACACCATGTCGATACGACCCTCCCTTTAATAAGAGTAGTGATAACCTGATTTAGAAGATAAGTACAACTGATCAGCACCATTTTTATTTTGGACCAGTTAGATAGCATAATAAGTCTTTCAACGAGAACTCCATATCATGCTATAGATTGGCAGCATTTTAATTCAGGACCAACTAGACAACATAAAAAGTAATTCTGTGAAAACATCATGTTGATATGAATATCCATTCAGAAGGAGTAGTGATAAGATGTTAAAGTTGACCACTGTTGTGGTCATATTGGATGCCAGATTGGCACCATATTCAGTTAGGACCAACTAGACATTATAAGAAGTCTTTATGTGAAAACCCCATGACAATATGACCATCCTTTTGGATGGAGGAGCAATATCAAGATTTTCAAGATGGCTGCCATGGTGGTCATAATGGATGTTAGATCAACACTGTTTTCATTTAAGACAACACCATGTCTTTATGACCATCCTTTCAGGAGATGTAGTGATAACAATATTTTCAAGCTGGTCACCATGGCTGGCATATTGGATATCAGAACGGCGCCATTTTCATTTAGGACCAACTAGACCATGGGATGAATGTATGCGTGTGTGTGTAAAGTTTCATTGCCATCATGCAAGTAGTTATGGACTAGTGACAACCAACTTTGCTAGTGAATGGATGATAGATGGACAGACAACAGACCAACTAACAGAAGGCCATCGCATAAGCTCTTCTGGTCTATAAACAGTAGAGCTAAAAATATATACATTTATTATCTCGCCTAGTAAAATACAGCCAACATTATATTGATCTTCACCTTTGACTATTAAAACAACCATTCCTCTGCTTAATTAATATGTATAAAGTCTGATACTAATACATTACGAAAACATAAAATATAGACTTTAAGGTACAACTCCAGAGTTTCATATTTTACTCATGGGTGGGTATCCAAACAAAAAGTGCATCCTGACATTTGACCCATTGGATCATGTGTTATTTAAAGCAGAACCCAGGAATGCTTACCATGTATATTGGAGTGAATCAGTTTTATTTAAGCATTCAGTATATACCAAATGCTGTGGGTATCTAGCTCAGTATGATTATCATATTTATGCTGTGGGTATCTAGCTCAGTATGATTATCATATTTATGCTGTGGGTATCTAGCTCAGTATCATTATCATAGGGTTAAAGGTGAAACTATTTGCTAAGAGTCAATGCTTGGTATTATAATGCAACACTGTGTATCAAATGTTTGAGATGAAATGAACAAAATTTGGATTTTCTTTCAATTTTGTCACGATAATGCCAGATTCATGTACTTAAGCCCCATATGAGTATAGTTGTGGGAAAACTGATCAGAACGAACAGGGCAAAAATACTGAATTACATGTATTTTATGATTTTTGCTAGTTCACAAGCTGGATTCAAATGGGTGCAGAATAATTATGACTGAAAAATATGATAAAACTATCAGACAGGCTGATAGAGAATTTTATTTGGGATAGAATGAGATGAAAAAGGTCTCAGTGTTTGGCAATTTTCATTGTAAAAATGGAACTCATGCAGATGACATTTATCTGAGAAAGTGAAATGTTTTGAAAACTATGGAGGATAACCTAATAAGCTCTCAAATATCGACTCCAAAAAACTAAACAATTTACCATGTGACCATGACCTATGGTCCTTGGATCCATCATCCCTAAGGACCTCCAAATCAGTAGCAATATTTTATATCCCATGGGAACCATCCTTACTATGTCTGATGAGAATTCACCAATAATGAAATAGTAAATAGCGACCTCCTTGGCCTTCAAGCTCCAGGAAAGTTCTCACCCCACAATGCATATGTGGGCATAGCCTGATAATGATCCACCAAGGAAAGTTCCACCCCACAATGCATGTGTGGGCATAGCCTGATAATGATCCACCAAGGAAAGTTCTCACCCCACAATGCATATGTGGGCATAGGCTGATAATGATCCACCAAGGAAAGTTCCACCCCACAATGCATGTGTGGGCATAGCCTGATAATGATACACGAATGAAAGCAAGTGATAATGCCCTTTAAAAAATGACACCTGACGACTGGACAGACAGATCCTGTGACAGCTATATCTCACCATTTGCATCATCTTGTTGCAGGCATGACAAAAAGGAGCAAAAATTTTGAATATGATAACTGTATTTAATAATAACAAGAACATGTTAGTATATTCATAAATAACAGTATCAAATATCAATGCCGGAAATAAACTATTCAAGAAAGGAATGTCACTAGACCATCAAATAACTAAGATTTCCAAGGTTTTCTTAGCTACTATCATTCAGACATTTCTGTCACTTGTATAGTTCATATATTGCAATGATAAGTTTTTAAAAAGTGATATGGTGAATAAATTTAAATGTATATGTAAATAAACAATTTGTATAATGTTATTTTGATATAACCAGGAAAAGATAACTTATGCAAGTTTAAAAATCAAGTTCATTCAAATAAAATACTAATATTTTTCACAAAACATTATGTCTTTGAATCAAAAGACCTCTAACTTGTTTCTTGAATATGTAAACTGTGGATAAGAACTTTACTTATTGGTACTTATTGCTTGAATATGTACACAGTGTGGATAAGAACTTTACTTATTGGTACTTATTGCTTGAATATGTACACAGTGTGGATAAGAACTTTACTTATTGGTACTTATTGCTTGAATATGTACACAGTGTGGATAAGAACTTTACTTATTGGTACTTATTGCTTGAATATGTACACAGTGTGGATAAGAACTTTACTTATTGGTACTTATTGCTTGAATATGTACACAGTGTGGATAAGAACTTTGCTTATTGGTACTTATTGCTTGAATACGTACACACTGTGGATAAGAACTTTACTTATTGGTACTTATTGCTTGAATATGTACACAGTGTGGATAATAACCTTACTTATCAGTACTTATTGAAGAAAAGAACATTACTTATCAGTAACCTATTGCTTGAATAGGCACAGTGCAGATAAGAACATTACTTATTGCCACTTTTCATTCATCAGAATATTTTTTTAAGAAGCTTAATATTATCCAGTTACACTTCAAAATCAAGAAACGTTTTTGATTATTATCTGTAAATGAATTCTTTGTCTATTCTTGTTAAACATGCAATGCCAATTCTATCATCTTTTAGTAGACAAAACTAGCAGAATTTGTTTTTCTTTTCTGGTTTTGCCAAGGTCCCAATCCTCTGGTATACTAAATACATCAATTTTTTGTGTGGTTATGCTGTAACGGTGCATAATCTGAATGAATTGCAAAGTTTTCTAAACAAAGTCCAATTAAAGTAAGTGATTTAGGTTTTATATACAATACTCCCTCATTATAATGTTGTCAATCATAGACATAGTGTTATAATGAAGGGCCTTATAGTGAGACTGTCTTATAACAGGAACTGTGTTATAATGAAGGGCCTTATAGTGAGACTGATTTATAACAGGAACTGTGTTATAATGAAGGGCCTTGTAGTGAGACTGCCTTATAACAGGAACTGTGTTATAATGAAGGGCCTTGTAGTGAGACTGCCTTATAACAGGAACTGTGTTATAATGAAGAGCCTTATAGTGAGACTGCCTTATAACAAGAACTGTGTTATAATGATGGGCCTTATATTGAGACTGCCTTATAACAAGAACTGTGTTATAATGAAGGGCCTTGTAGTGAGACTGCCTTATAACAAGAACTGTGTTATAATGAAGGGCCTTATAGTGAGACTGCCTTATAACAGGAACTGTGTTATAATGAAGGACCTTATAGTGAGACTGCCTTATAACAGGAACCATGTTATAATGAAGAGCCTTATAGTGAGACTGCCTTATAACAGGAACTGTCTTATAATGAAGGGCCTTATAGTGATACTGCTTTATAACAGGAACCATGTTATAATGATGGGCCTTATAGTGAGACTGCCTTATAACAGGAACTGTGTTATAATGAAGTCCCTTATAGTGAGGGAGTGTTGTATTCTGTGTTGACACTGTAAAGAAGCTGCATCATATGGCAAGACATAGCAGATTTCAATAAAATGTAATTAAAAAAATTGGATGTTTCAACAATGACAGTTCCATAGAATCAAATAGGTTGAATACATTTTATCTGCTAAAATGACCAAAGTATTTATTTCATCAGTCATAACAACTACTAGATTATTTCAAACTTGTAGGGGTAGTAATTTGAAGCATCTTTGCTGACTTTGTATCAAAGGTTAGTATATTGTTTTGCTTAGGTTGGCCCATCCTTCCCAGGAAGCTTCTTTGCACAATTATAGCCATGGTCAAAATGATGCTTTACAATCCATACCCAACTCAAGTCATAGTATCTAAGCACAGCCAGCAACTGATATCCATTCACCAGGTTTCTGATGGTAAATCACCACTAGCTGCATTAAAAATTAAAACAAAACGAAACAAAAAAAAACCCACTTCGCCTAGATGATTGAAATTTGTTAGGCCTTATTTTATTTATATGTCAATGACCTGGTTAGATTTTCATGCCACAAGAAAGACTGTTATAGTTTTTATAAGTTATTCTAGTTATTGTAATTAAACTTTGTTTGGTCAAACATTGGCATGATTTATGTCGAAAGCAATAAAGCCATGCAAATGATATTTCTAAGGTTTATCAGTTTTTTTTTACTTTCTGAACTGAATTTTGTTTTTGCAGTGGGGGCATATGTGTTTTGCAAAAATATAAATCTATTTTACATCATATTAAGGAGATTACATGGTATCTGTTTAGATTATTTTTAATCACTAATGGCACAATGATTGTTTCAAATAGGAATTAATTTTTGCTCTCAGGACTCTTCAAAGGGAACTTTTCTGCAGCAATCTCAAACATTCGGATGAATACTGAGACATCCTGACCTCCGGAAAATACCTTCTGACCATTCATGTAGAATGTTGGCACTCCTGTAAAGACAAAGAAAAATTCAAATCATTGAGAATTACACATTTACATATAATTATGGTGCAATTTCTCTAAACTGGACACTGTTGGTACCACACACTGACATATAATTACAGTGAAATTTCCCTAAACTGGACACTGTTGGGACCACACACTGACATATAATTACAGTGAAATTTCCCTAAACTGGACACTATTGGGACCACACACTGACATATAATTACAGTGAAATTTCCCTAAACTGGACATTGTTGGGACCACACACTGACATATAATTACAGTGAAATTTCCCTAAACTGGACATTGTTGGGACCACACACTGACATATAATTACAGTGAAATTTCCCTAAACTGGACGCTATTGGGACTATACACTGACATAAAATTACAGTGAAATTTCCCTAAACTGGACACTATTGGGACCACACACTGACATATAATTACAGTGATATTTCCCTAAACTGGACACTGTTGGGACCACACATTTTTGCCATTACTCAGAGGTGGCTAGTTTAATGTGGTCAGATTTCTGTATGAACTGCTCCAATGTGACCAGAATAGACTTTGGAGGATATTCCAGTTTATAGAAAACCATGTGGATGAAGTTTTTAGAAAAACCTGTCAAAAATGAACATGAAAGGGATCACATTTTTGTCTTAATTGACAAATATACTGTATGCTGAGGGAAAAAATGGCAATGAACATAAGAAACAGGGACCCTTAAATGTTGCACATTAGGAGCTGGCGTCCATTAAAGGCAGATTTACTGTATGTAATATGTAATTGAAAAAATGCCATATTGAGGTTAAAAAAAATCACTTATACCAACAGTGCTACAATTAAATAATATAAATATATTGTGACAAATTGTAAAATGGCATTATTGTTTAGAAAATCTGATATGGAAGAACAGTGTATACAAATATGAAAACATTGACAACTTCTGTTGAAAGAAAAGTTTTTCAGCTGAATGTGCAATTCTTTTCCAAGAAAAACTTAAAAATATAATCAAGCTATTCATAAATTGCAATTAATGTCTAAAAACCAACAAAATGAGATTCAGTGTAGTTAAAATATGGAGGCACTGGTATATAGTCACTATATAGTTAAGTATAAATGACATGTCTAAATTCTTCTTTATGGAATTACTTTAAGAAAAAAAAAAAAAAAAAAACGAAAGTAGAGAAAAGGAAACTGGACGTGGCTGAAGGTACATTTTGGATATGACCGAAAAGTCATAATGTAAATATTAAATGTTACCTGAAATTCCTTTCTGAGCCCATGTAGTAGCTTTGTTAAACACGGTCTTCAGATTGTTGGCATCTTCAATACAGTTTTTCACCTCTGTTTCTTCAAAACCCACTTCTTTTGCCACTTGGAGTAGAGTGTTGTCTTGAAGCATATCTCCTTCCACAAAATATTTCTGAAAAAGTCCAAATATTTAATTACAATTCCTGTGTGTTTAATTATCTTTTACTTGCATTTTTAATTTTGTGATTCTAGTTCTTCTTTTTCAGCTCACTGCACAACTCCTTCAAAGAAAACTACTACATTAAAAAAATTCAATTTTCACTTCTTATAATTTATGCAAATGCAGACTTCTAACAGAAGAATTAAATCTTAATTATGTTTTGTTGTTTTTTCAAACTAGAAAGAGGTAAAAACAAGCATTGGATTTTCAATTACAAACATTGCTACTAAGTTTTAGTTTTGTATTATTTATCTAAATGTGCTCATATAAATTGCAAAGTGTTATTTGTCTTAATGTGCTCATATAGAAACTGCAAAGTGTTATTTGTCTTAATGTACTCATATAAACTGCAAAGTGTTGTTTGTCTTTTTAATGTGCTCATATATAAACTGCAAAAGGTTATTTGTCTTAATGTGCTCATATAAACTGCAAAGTGTTGTTTGTCTTTTTAATGTGCTCATATATAAACTGCAAAGTGTTATTTGTCTTAATGTGCTCATATAAACTGCAAAAGGTTATTTGTCTTAATGTGCTCATATAAACTGCAAAAGGTTATTTGTCTTAATGTGCTCATATAAACTGCAAAAGGTTATTTGTCTTAATGTGCTCATATAAACTGCAAAGTGTTATTTGTCTTAATGTGCTCATATATAAACTGCAAAAGGTTATTTGTCTTAATGTGCTCATATAAACTGCAAAGTGTTATTTGCCTTAATGTGTTCATATATAAACTGCAAAGTGTTATTTGTCTTTATGGCTCATTTAAACTGCAAAGTGTTATTTGTCTTAATGTGCTCATATATAAACTGCAAAGTGTTATTTGTCATAATGTGCTCATATAAACTGCAAAGTGTTGTTTGTCTTAATGTGCTAATACAGACTGCAAAGTGTTATTTATTTTAACGTGCTCATGTAAATTGTAAAGTGTTATTTGTCTTTATGTGCTCATATAGACTGCAAAGTGTCATTGGTCTTAATGAGCAAATATTGACTGCAAAGTCAGTATACATAAACTGACTGCCATATTTCTCTTATAATGAATACCAGACTAAGGGTGGGGTGTGGTCAGGCTGATGGGGTTAGGGGTGTGGTGAGGCTGGTGGGGTTAGGGGTGTGGTGAGGCTGATGGGGTTAGGGGTGTGGTGAGGCTGATGGGGTTAGGGGTGTGGTGAGGCTGGTGGGGTTAGGTTGGGTGTGGTGAGGTTGGTGGGGTTAGGTGAGGCTAGTGGGGTTCAGTGAGGCTGGTGGGGTTAGGTGAGGCTATCAGTGAGGCTGGTGAGGTGAGGGGGCAGGCATCTGAAAATTTTGAAAACTGGGGGGATTGTTTCATCACTGAACAAAGACTCCTAAAATTGAAAATAGCTAAAAATGTTGGTTTAAGTGGGGAATGGGTATCATCAAGTGTGGATATACAAAATATGATATTTATGATGATAGGTATTGGATATACAGAATATGATATTTATGATAAAAGGTATCACACTGAATGTAATATACATACTCAAGATTGTGATCCATGTTGCAACAATCACAGTTTCATCTCTGAGACTGCAGCTGTAAATTCTTTCATAAAACATTTTAAGTATAAAATCTGCATCATGCATTGCTTGCACTCATTTTCTCTGTAGTGCTTATATGGTTTTGTAGAGGAGAGGTGTGTACATGTATATACATTACAAATAATTGTGGTCAGCAAAACCAAATGACCTTAGAAAATTTATAAATGGGTGTGTGTTCATGATGTGAATAATGTTACATGTATTTGGTCAGCACAAAATTCAACTTTACATCGTCATTAGTCTTGTACCTAGGATCCCAAGGGCAAAGGATATTGTGTCCACCCATCCTCCAAATTTGGGGGACACACATAATTTCAAAGGGATAGAAAAATACTAGATAGTACCTAATGCACTAGTAGTGGTAAAAAAGAAAATGAGATCTTTTTTGTTTCTTCAGTTTTACGACCTTAACTTTTGTCATCAGCACAGTTCTATCATCTTTTCTTTGATTACTTATATTACTGTTATACACGTTTTATCAAGTGCTAGAGTAATCCATACAAATTTGCATGTTTGAATATCTAGTTCACCTAAAAAGAGCTCCACTATGAAATTTTCTGTTCTGGATCTTGCTCTCATTTAACTTATGTGCTCACTCAATATCTACCAGTGTTCATCGGGGGCAGATCATGGGTGTGTGTGTTTGTGTGTGTACGTGGAGCCAGCAACCCTCCCCCAAAAAACTCCATAAAAATGAGCGACAAACAACCAGAATGTTCCCTAGAGTACGTTTTCTTTAGTTAGACGGTTAAAATTAAGACCAGGAAATGCTTAAAATGCAGGAGTTTCCAGGGGCTTCACCCCCATGGGGGTTCCATCCCAAAGATCACTAGTCTACTAATTTACACCCCCCCCCCACACACTATTTCAAGATCTGCCACTGTTTATTATGATAATTCCCATTACACCCCCCCCAACACTATTTCAAGATCTGCCACTGTTTATTATGATAATTCCCATGTTTTCTGAATTATTTTTCATTTAAAAAATAATATATCAATAATTACATGTCCAAGTGCATATTTCTGAAATTTTTCACCCCAGAAATTCTGTCCTTTTTGTCATTAATTCAACCATGAAAATATGTTACATTAATGCTCATAAGTGACTCTGCATTGTGACCTGGCAGATTAGTACAAATCATGAATGTTTTTATTAGAAAAAAATTTGATTTACAATGAAAATTAACTGCTATCTTAGAGCTGCTTTTGATTAGAGTCAACACAGACATGGACATATGTGCAATAAAGAAAAAAAGCAGATGGATTTTTTTATTTTTCCCTGACAAAAAGGCATACCCAGTGGGTGCACGAGTCAAGATCTGGGGACACAGGACAAAATATTGCAGGAAACCCATAATCCCATTCTCAAGGTGCAACATTGGTCAGGGATCTTTCTTCCCCATTTAAGACGTTTCTTGCTGAAGATAGCTGTGTGAATAATTAGTTGGTTTCCCAGTCCCAAGATTACCTTTATGTATATATATAACAAGACCTCGGCTTCCTGGAAACTTGCAAGAGTGATCAAAAGCGGCCTCTCTAAAGGGATTGCTTTCATATTGTAAAGAATTTTAACATATAAAGTTCAATGGAAAACATGTTAGATATAGTTTAAAAAATAATTCAGATAAAGTTATGAACTTTCCAGTAATTTTGCACAATTGTAAAGTGTATCATGGCAAATATTTAGTATTAAGAAGATGAAAAAATCTACTCGTTTGGATCAAAAAGGTAACCAATATTTGTCATGACTGATGGTGAATTTTGTTGATGCATAAGAATTAGGGCTAGAGGCACTCAGAAGGAAATGTACAGGACTGATATGTTGCATGTACAATCCTCAGAACAACTGGGTTGAGCAAATTTACCTGTACGGAGCATGCAATACATGTTATCTTTATTAAACAGCCAGGGAAATGTACATGATGATTATGTTTTGTACACCTGTGGTTAAATATCCATTGAAACAATCTTTTCTAAGCAATCAAATCCATTTATATACTTTTGATTGCATGTAAATTCTTGTGTCACTTTTTTTTTAATGGATACATGTGCTGTTTATTTCTTTCTCAATGACTGTGTCTGTCAGGCAACCACACACACAACAATACTTAAAATTTAACATAAGCCAAGACAAAAGTAGGTAAATATTTGTATAACATCAAAGCACTACAGTAAGACATCAATTATCTAGACCCATTGGGGAACACAGATTTTGTCCAGATAATCGATCATCCAGATGATGGAATTTTGGTTAAAAAGTAGAATTGTGAATGACAGAAGGATAACATAGGTGTGATGGGCTGTCATTTTATGGTCTTGTGAACAGAGATGTAAAATTTCTCTGATAAAAAAAACTCGGCTGATATGGATTCTACTCACACCTGTGCCAGCAGGGGATTAACTTTTATCACCCATTAAGTCAACATTGATCGTTGGTGAAAAGTTAATTATACATGCTTGGACTACAGAATGCCTTTGATTGGACTGTCACGGTCTTTAATTATGCTTGATTAGCTTCAGGTCTCTGTATGACAAATTACATATTGTCATAGCAGCACTCAGTGACAATCAGGTGTACAAATACATTTTCTTTGTATTTCAATCTCTGCCTCCCTCTCTCCTAATTACATTTACAGTATTTTTTACTTTAAAAAGATATCAAAGCAATTTGATGGTTTATGTTTCTGATTTCTATGTTGAAGCTGTGGTTCAAATATTAGTTTTATCTATAGATACATAAACATTGTAATAATTAAAAATGTTGGGGGACACAGCACTAGTCCATATGAGTGAACACTCTGGTTAATTGGCATCCAGATAATCAACATTTTACTGTATAGCTTTGCTACATTGCACTCAACAAGTGTGTAATTAGCACAAAGTCCATAACTTTAAATAAAGTATGGAAGGAATGGTCATTTTCTATTTAGTTTTCTATGCCAAAATTCAATAAAATATGTAAACGGTCCTTGTTGTTTAATGTAGGTCTATTGGCATTTAAACTAAAGATGGCTGACAACACCAGTGTTCAACTGATGTGGGCAGCTGTTTTGTAGGTCTGACTGTCAATCTTGTAGATTTTCATTTAGAGTGGGCCAGAAATGTAAGCCTTGTAGTTACTAACATTGAAAAGTGCCTCAGCAACATCATTCTGTTTTACTCCATCATCTTTTTCTTTGGCCAGCTCCAGAAGGGCATGAGCTTTGATGGTGCTGGGAAATCGCTCACTTGTCCGGGAGAAATGTAAGCCTATCTCCTTCCCAACCTCTTTCAGATGCTGGAACCTGCCAATGAAAACAGCTACTTTAACAGTGAAACGTCTCAAGACCAAAACCTAAAAAAACTAAAATAACCGTGAAACTAAACTAAGTTTCTCATCCAAAATCTTTCCTTTTTAATTTCAATAAACTTTTACTGACTAATTTTTAAGCTCTAAAACAGAAGGAATTTTCAGTCCCCAATCAATATATAATCTAATTAAAATCGAGATCTATTCATAATAAGTAGATCTGACAGGCACCGATAAAGGTTCATGTTCTGCCCTTGTTTGGAATTAAAGGTCGAGTTATTTTTAGTAACGTATCAAAATATGCACTGTATTTCGTGTGTGGATGAGTTATCATTAAAAATGGTATGTTCCAAATGAAGCTGTCACCTAAATCAAATGTGAAAGCTGTAATTTGATTGGTAAATCGAAAGGTCAACAGAACATGTCGGAGACCTCTTATTTAATCAGATTGCCAACCAATTTCACTACTACACTTATATGAAACCAAGAAAACCGACATTTAATTTAAGAATTTGATCAGCCAATGATCTATATATAACATACAGACATGCGGTGTAAATGAAGCCCAATATGAAAACACATTAGGATGCAGTGAAATATTAGAACCATTTGGGGGAAATAAAAAAAAAAGAATGGAACAAAGAAGAATGACAAGATAAAGGGAAACAACTCTTATTGAGCTGAAACAAGTGCCCAAATACCCCTATACCTTACCTAGGATTATTAACATTCGTGTACTCCTTTGGTTTAGGGGACCCCTCTGGTGGGGTGTCAGGTCGTAGAAGAAACGGTTCCCACCGGACTCGGAACTCAAATTTATCCTTGAGTGAGTCCATGGCGAGTTCCATTTTCCTTTTCCCGACCCAACACCACGGTCAGATTACGTCGCTAACTACATCAACATTAACTCTGGCCTTGGACGCCGTCGCCATCGCTCGAAAAGTTGATCTAAATTCAAACCTGGGAAGAAGGAGAACGTTTCGTATTAAAAGAAATAGCATATATAACAACAGATCATAATAATCGACCTGTCCATCAGGTTGTTTACATTTTACCTGGGTTTCCGGTCTAATTTCTGTTCTCACTGTGTATATTCAGTACGTCAGAAATTATTTCGTTTAGAGTACAATGCATTCGGTATGAGGTCGGTAACGAGTGGTCTTCTTAATGATTTAACATATACTGTATAGATGCATACTGGGAAGTACATCTATTGTATTTAATGTAAATGAGTAATCCGCATAAAGAACACTCAAAATAAATCGTATTTAAGTCCGCTAAAATTTACTTTTAAGACGAGACTGCTTTAAATCGCTTCTTTCGAAATAACTTTGGAGGTAGAGCTTAAAATCCGTACTCGAATGAGCAGGTTTTGGAACTTATAGCACAGCTAAGCTTCACCTCCATCTCCAGTTATCCGATACAGTCAGGCCAGCCTAGAGGGGTGGGGGGTGGGATGCAATTTTCCTGCGGCCCGCCGTCAACTCAGTTATAAAAAATAAATTAATCTTCGCAGTAAATATTAAAATTTGTTCCTTGCAAGAGTTATGGTAGATTACTACAGGTTTTGTATGCAAAACTGCACACAGGTTTTTATATAGCGATACTGTACAAACAATTAAACTAGTTTTGGGGCCCATGCCTGCTCTGTCCAGGAGCCAGGAATTTCTGTCGGCGGGCCTGGATACAGTGCAAGTGTACTTTCACCTCGGCAAGATTTGCGACACTAAATACACACGGTAGGGATGAAAGAGTGGAGATAGACACTAAAGCTGTCATTAACCCATCATAAACACATTTCAGTAATAAAAAGTAAATATCCCTAATCCTGACAATATCACCCTTGTAATAACCAATTAAAAAGAATACAGAGAGAGACAGAGACAGACAGACCGACCGGAGACAGACAGACAGATAGAGTAACAGATGCATTCAATAATAATAATAATAATAATAATAAACAATGACGAGAAAATACGACGAATTTGGTGTTTTTTCATATATTTAGTTCATGTTTTAAAACCTTTAGCGTGTATTTGAAAATCACAACCTGCGAATTCCAAAAGAGTGAACAAAAAAATTGCATCAGGCTGTCAAGTCTTATTAAATGAATAAATCACGCTGCATTTCATCCGCTTATATAAAAAAAACCCAACAACAATATAATATTCAGATACAATCAGCTAAGGTACAAAGAAAGCTTCTGTACTTACGTGAACCAGTAAGAATACAATATCAGTAAAAATCCATACACAAATAATAATAAAAATTAACTTGCAGTTATCACTAGCAGACTTATTATTTAAACGAAAACGGATCCATAGATTCAAGAGCAACCAACGTCTGCGTGTTTCGTCAGTCCATTGTGAGTACAGAGTATACATGTGTATGTTCCGTCCTTCTTTTTGTTTTTTTTTGTATATGTGTCTTTCATCAGTCCTTTCATTCTAGCTGAGTTTATTTATTCCATCTTTTCCTTGTTTCCTCCATTTTCTTTTCTACAACGACTATGCGCTATACAGCTGTTCCGTACTTTAGTAAAGAATGAGATCCCAGTCAATTTTCGACGTCTTGTGCTGTACTAAATGTATGTAACATTAATACGTCTTTACGGGGAGTGGGTAAATGACAGTATGAGGGACAGAAGCAGCTTATATTTCGCACCAAAAACTCAGCTGATCGGTATAGTGGCTCAGTATGACATTTTATATGACATTCTCAGTTTACATAGCCTGTCAGTTTACAGAGCTTCTCAGTTTACATAGCAAGTCTCTCCGTTTACATAGCCTGTCAATTTATATAGCAAGTCTCTCAGTTTACATAGCAGTCTCTCAGTTTACATAGCCTGTCAGTTTACATAGAAAGTCTCTATATTTACAGAGCTTCTCATTTTACATAGCAAGTCTCTCATTTTACATAGGAAGTCTCTCAGTTTACATATACATATAGCAAGCCTCTCAGTTTACATGGCAAGTCTCTCAGTTTACATAGCAAGCCTATCCGTTTACATAGCCTCTCAGATACCCGTGCTTTAGGACGCGTAAATCTACCAGTCTCAGTTCCAAGTACACGTGAACTTATACGGAATAGGGTTAGAATGCGTCTTTTATTAAAGTAATTTATACATATTAGATATTGTTCCAAACAAATAGTGGTCTAACATTGCAAATAGGAGAGAATTTTACCCTCTCTAAGAACATTTTTTCCTTTTCTTTAAACCAAGTAGTAGTATATAATGATTTCATTGTACTTTAAACTCGAAAAAAGCTTGTTGGCTGAGTGGGATAGCAGTTGGCACTCATCTGCTGGCAGAGTAATAGTATTTAATATTGATAACAATGCCGGAATCCATGTATATTTGCCATTGATAACAATAACGGAAACCATGTATATTTGCCATTGATAACAATAACGGAAACCATGTATATTTGCTATTATTAACAATGAAGGAGACCGTGTATATTTGTCATTATTATATAATAACTTGCAATATATATATATATATATATATATATATATATATATATATATATATATATATATGTGTGTGTGTGTGTGTGTGTGTGTGTGTGTGTGTGTGTGTGTGTGTGCATCTTTTAACAAATTAGAAGGCGAATTCTCAAGGCGATGCCAAATCTTTAATAGCTGATGAAACAAATATATAAAAAAGTTAGGTTGCCGACCTAATTCAGACAAGAATGGAACTATACATGTTTACACCCAATATATAGTTTGCAAAGTGGACACGTAGTGTGTCGGCAGGGAACAGGCTTACAAGTTCAGATGTAAATAAAATAAATGTATCATCAACTCTTTTTGGAGCAGAGCCGGTCCAAATTTCACACCTGTACAAATGAATGAAAGGGGAAGACTTGTCTTTATACTTGTTTGAAGTTTAAAAAACTTTAATTATAGCTTAATGAATAATTTAAAAACAGATAGCGATGTTCATGGTACAATGATGTTGAAGTTAATTTTAATTTGAGAATAATATGTAAAAATACAAGCGACAAAAATAAGTACTATTAGATGCCTTACATATAACATGGAAAAAACAATGGATCAAATGAAAAAACGAATCACATAATACCATCGATGCAAATGGTGTGTAAACGTTATGAAATCAAGTGGAGGAAATATTATTATAAAAAAAAAGAATTAAAAGAAAATTACATGCAAATGTAAAAAGACTGTAACTACGTTTCATAATCATTATTCAAATGAAAACAATAGTAGTATAATAAACGAAAAATTGACGTACCGATACCAAAGAGTGAAAGAAGAAATCTAGCACCACTATTGTTACGTGTTCAAAATAGAAACGAAATTAAATGATTTACAAAAAAAATTAAAAACTGCATAATTTCAAGAAAGCTCGTGGATTCGCTTAACGGGTGATTAAGCGAGTATACATTTTGCAAAGGAAATTAAACTCATTTGTATCAATTTTTTCATGAATCACAACCCGAATTAAAAGAAATAGAAGGAAGAATGTCGTGAGATTTGGTCCAGTGAAGATCCAGTTAGATTTGTCGATAACAGTCAAGCAAAATGATTAATCAGAAACAGAGGCACCACAATCGCTCACTAAATACTGGTATCACGGAACATGGTGCTTAAACATTATGAATTACAGACAAAATTTCGGCAGGAAGTAAATGAAAATCTAATTTTGGTGTTTGATGAAATAGATTACTTAACATTGTATATAGATAAATACCAACCTATTAGATAGAGATCATATCAGAATGGGCAAAGGCACGAAAAAATACTAAGTATGAAAGATTTTTCTCCACTTCAAAAAAGTTGATAGGAGATAGAAAAGAATAAAACCGATAGTTGTTATGTTATTACACACAATAAAAACAAAGAGAAATATGTAATTCATTCAAATATTTTAAAATGTTGTTTAGTAAGGGTTAAAGATGATAAAGATACATAAGTATGCAAGGATATTAAACTTGTGTTAACAAAAAAAAAAATTGATATATACAAAGATTGTTCAATTAAAGTATATTTGACCAAGAAATGAATTTATTGAGATTGTTAAAGCATTAATTATACAACACTATTGTACAAAAGGTAGGTTGGTCCATGTACGACGATAAAGGTTATTTGCTTGATAAAGTTAAAACTTCACCTTATGATCATGTTCGAGCTTAATGAGTTTATGTTTAATCTACAACTTTGTAATCAAACGGGTACTTGAGACGCATTAAAAGTTTGTTTCTGTTTATTTATGTTTGTTTTTCTTCTATCTCATCTCGAAGAGCTACAGTAAATACACTCTTTATCTCTAACACATCTTCCATTCACTTTTGTCGTTTAAAAATAAACCCCACTATCATCCTTTTATTCTCATTCATGACCTTGATGACAGAACTATTTGGAAGCGATGCATCTTACGGAGGTGATAATTTTGATACCTCGATAAAGTAAAGATACAAAACATAATAAATTTGGACTTTTGCGTTGGACCTTCGCTGTAAATATTCAGTACATTTGTTCAACGATAGGTTATTTGATGAGAAAATTGGTACCTTTACCTGCATTGCAAATGAATGTACTAGTATGGTTGATTCCATGATACGTTCCTATATTTTTTCAGTTTGTGTGGGATTTTGGTGTATGTAATACAGATGACTCTGTACATTTTCTACTCTATTGCAAATTTAAATTTAGAAATGATGCAGAAATACACGTTCTCCCAAATTTTGGATCACGATGATAAATGTGGAGGTGCTAAAAAAGATAACTGTGTGTAAAGAGAATAGACGACGTTTAGATGGAATGCTAATATGAAAGAAAACTTTCATGATAATTTTAAAAGTAGTCTTCCTCTTGTGTTTTAAACAATGTATAATGCTGTAGAAACTTGCATTGATGTAGTTTATATTATACCTATACTGTATATTGAGTTTATATTATATCTATACTGTGTATTGAGTTAGTTCAGTTTATATATACCTATACTGTGTATTGGGTTAGCTCAGTTTATATTATACCTATACTGTGTATTGGGTTAGCTCAGTTATATTACACCTATACTGTGTATTGAGCTAGCTCAGTTTATATTATACCTATACTGTGTATATTGAGGTAGCTCAGGTAATGACAAATTTACATCAACAGTAGTGGTAAATAAGGAAATGCACCCCCAACCCCCCAAGTGGGGTGACAAGCGAGCTTGTTTTAAGCACAGAAAATATACAGAGAACTTTCCGTGCGAGTAATCGTATATAGGATCTTAATATGTATAAGCAATACAAATGCATGCTTAATATGTATAAGCAATACAAATGCATGCAATACAAAGGCATGCTTAATATGTATAAGCAATACAAAAGCATGCAATACAAAGGCATGCTTAATATGTATAAGCAATACAAAGGCATGCAATACAAAGGCATGCTTAATATGTATAAGCAATACAAAGGCATGTTTAATATGTATAAGCAATACAAAGGCATGCTTAATATGTATAAGCAATACAAAAGAATGCTTAATATGTATAAGCAATACAAAAGCATGTTTAATATGTATAAGCAATACAAAAGAATGCTTAATATGTATAAGCAATACAAAAGCATGCTTAATATGTATAAGCAATACAAAAGCATGTTTAATATGTATAAGCAATACAAAAGAATGTTTAATATGTATAAGCAATACAAAAGCATACTTAATATGTATAAGCAATACAAAATCATGCTTAATATGTATAAGCAATACAAAGGCATGCTTAATATGTATAAGCAATACAAAGGCATGCTTAATATGTATAAGCAATACAAAGGCATGCTTAATATGTATAAGCAGTACAAAGGCATGTTCAATATGTATAAGCAATACAAAACCATGTTTAATATGTATAAGCAATACAAAATCATGCTTAATATGTATAAGCAATACAAAAGCATGCTTAAATCCATGGTTAGAAGGAATTAAGATATTTATTTTCAAAAGCAGCGAGAAAAACTTGTTTTGGTAAAATGTTAAAACATGTAATAATGTAAATAACGTAAGAAGAAACACTGTTCATATTACTGGATTTCAGTGGTTCGATTACTTTAGAAATTTACTCCCTGGAGATGTCGAAGCTACTGAAAGTGGTGATGTAGAAAGAATAATTTTAAATTAATCATAATAATTGTGAAATTTTGAATGAACCAATTACTATAGAATACATTGTACGTAGTATTAAAAAGAATTATTTCAGGGAATTCTAGCGGACCTGACGGCTTGGTAATTGAGATGTTCAAATAAACTTACATGGATATTACACCCTTCTTACCGATTCTGTTTAACAAAATGTTTGACTCTGGTATACCTCTAGAGGAATGTGGCAAAAGCATAAGTTCTCTATTATATAAGAATGGCTCAGTTCAAGATCCCAACAATTATAGACGCAGTTTGTTAATAGATGCATTGTGTACAATTTTTACAAAAGTATTGAATAACAGATTAAGTATGTGGTCTGACGATAATAATATCATTCATCAGTCGCAAGCAGGTTTTCGCAAAAGATATTCCACAGCAGACAATGATATTACACAGCAGAAAATATATAGAGGATACCAACATTTTTTTAGTAGATATATGAAAATATTTCACGAGTGAAGTGGAAACGTTGTATTGTCACGAGTGGCGAAGCCACGAGTGACAATATATGTATCCACATCACGATTGAAATATGTCCTTATATCTACCCAAAAGACGTAGATTTTCTTTTTATTATATATTTTTTAAGGTTAAAACCTTCGATTTCCATGGATTGGTTTCTCCATTCTGTGTCAGTGCGATTACCGGATCCATTATTACAAAGATAAAAAGAAGTTCCGAAATTTAGATACAATTTAAGCACAGCGACTTTTTGCAAATTTAGATTGTACATATAATGTTTCAATTTGTGTATTTTGTCAAATTAATAACTGTTTTCATGCGAAAATGAAGAAATTTTTATTTTCGTTAACACATTTCTTGCGCGGATTGACACAGTCAACATTGCTGGGCTGGGGTAGCTCTAGAAACATTACAGCACGGTCCAACAGACTTCAGAGCGTAGCATCAGATTTTAAGGATTTTGAGTTTAGTTGTAAGGGTTTGGATTTAAATTTTTGTTTGTTTCTGCATTCAGAGGTGAATTCTTGTGTGTTGGCAAAGGTGCAGTCTATTTCGATAACAGACGCTGCGCCCAAATTTGGGTTGTGACTTAATTTCGGTTTGCAATCAATACTAATCAATGCCTGATTTTCCATCGTTTTCAGACATTATTATGATTGTGATGACAGTTAAAATCGCTACTTAAACAATTTTATTATTATATGTAATCAAGAGTTTTTCTTAAAAATGTATATCGTTTGTCATTGAGTGTAACAGGTATACAATACTGTATGGGTGACACAGAATATCGAATAGCAACAGGTCACGTAAGTTCAGTCACTGAAAATGTGCACGATTCATGTGCAAAACTAATTATAACAAAGTTAATACATGAAGCCTACTTTTTGTTGTTTGGGGTTCATTTTTAGGCATTCTTGATGGCATATTCCCATTGATTACATGAACAGTCTTGACACATTTTAAGATCTATTCATTATGGTGGAGAGAGAGAGAGAGAAGTGGTATTTTAGAGGTCAGTTGATTCAATGTATCTCATTGTATAAAATATATGTGGGTTTAGTTTTTAGCCCCAAACTAATATGGAGTACAGCCAAACATACACTGGCTGCCCAGGCTAAGAAATCTATTGAATCTATGTTTTAGGTATCAGCGTAAGTTTGGCTGTTTTAGTTGTTTTTATATTTTTAAAAACTTTTTGATTACAAGGTTAAACCAATTCTGGGTCTTGCTTCAGAAGTCTGCAGCTACGAATATTATACAGTTGGAAAATGTGGCAGATACCCACTATGTGTTACCTGTTGTACACGATGTATTTAATGTTGGCTACGTTTAATTCACATGGATCAAAACAGGTATTGATATAATTGTTGTCTGATGCTAAAGCATCTAGATGTACATAATCGTATTACACGGGCAACACACGTGAAGAAATTACTATGTTCATATGGGTTTGGTTTCGTATGGATTGAACAACGTGTCGGGGATATTCATTTGTTAATAAGGGCATTTCAAAAAGAGTTAAAGATTGTATTATACAAAAATGGCATAGAGAAATTATGGGTTAAACGTGGGGAAGTTACAGATGTTTTAAATCTTTGTTAAATCCTGAACAATTGTTATCTACAGGACGTCCATTAAAGCTTTGAAATGCAATTTTAATATTTCGATGTCCCATTCATAATTTAGCGATAGAGACAGGTCGACATCATGGTTTGGATAAATCTGATAAAATCTACCCATATTGTGAAATGAATGGTTTAAAACTTGTAGAAAATGAACATAATTTTCTTTTAGTATGTGATGCATACGAGGATTTGCATAATAGATGGTTTAATAACAGATCATTCTTAAAGTTTGTTAATCTTATGTCCGCTGTTAATCCTAGTGACTTGTCGAGACTAGCTACTTTTCTGTACTATGCCTTCATAAGAAGAGAAAGTTTATGCTGTGTACCATATGTAGTTATATTACCGGTTGTTTGTCTGCGCTCTGTTCCAACGTTATATTATGCTGTTTTATATGTATTATGGGCAGGTGGCCCGAAATACCAAATACATATGTTGTATTGTTGTATTGTATGACAGAACTGTATTTCTGACTATACTATTACTGTTATATTGGTTAAACTAATTATTCCCATCGCACGCATTAAACTCATCTACAAAAAGATTTAATTTGATTGTTTTGAAAATTAATGTGCGCATCTGCAACAAAGTAACTATACATTTTATGTGCATTTAAGTTTCCTTTTGTATTTATCTAAAGCTGTATCCCTTGTTGAAAATTAATTTATAACAGCTATCGTGCAATCTATTATCACGAGCACTTTTCAAACTGAGCTATGAACTATATATACAATGGTGGTCTATGTAAAAACTGTGAACAGTCACGTTGCCGAATTCAGCCCATTTTTGTTTTTCGTTAAAAAAAGGACTTTGATGCTTGGTAAAACTGTTGCCTCGGTTTTAAACCTTGAGAATACAACATGTCATGTAATCATTAAATCATTATGTTTCTATGGCTGCAATGAAAAACTTGTCCAGATCAGTCTCTCTCTCTCTCTCTCTCTCTCTCCCTCTCTGCAACTTCAAAACTCCTTTTAAACTCATTGGTTGTGTGTGAATCAAGTATTACATTTGTTAATACTGTATAAGCTGCCACATTAACGATTCTCTCTCCAGGGATGTAGTCGTACAAGAAAGAGAAATTCCATTTCTATACCTACCGTCGACATACTGAGCCATTGATTCTGAAGTAATTGTATCGGACTGTAGACAAATATTTTCCAGCTAGTAATCACAGTTACCACCTGCTATTACTTTAGAAGCTTTTGCTAATGTAATTGTAAACCTCAAATCTCGAGGAAGAACAAACAGGCATAGATCTTTCCAGTGTAACGTTCTTCAACATGTACCTCCTCCCAGCCACAACGTGCGTCTGTCATTAGAGTACTGATTTTATGTGTGTCAGAACCGAGAAAGATTGAATAAAGAATGCGACACTGCAAACACTTCTGCATACCTTTATTGCTATGAATAAACTTTATTTCAGCAGAAAGCTTCGAATCTGTAATTTCAAACACTAGAGTAAACAATTACACTAATCTGTAAGAAACAAAAACTGTCATTTTAATCGTGACACTTACGCGCACTAACAATCACTTTCTGTATTTCTAAAACAAGTCATCGTGCAAGAAAATTTAACAGTAACCCAACTGTCCCTTTAATTTGAATAAAATGTGGAAACGTATTTCAAAGAAGCTTTTGAAATGTTAACTTAGAGAAAAATTTTGAAATTCGACAAATTATCTGTCAAACAATGAGATTGAAATGACTAAATCGTCGGAACATCATCACGTTGACACACTAAGTGGTTTCATAATTTTGCCACTGCGATATATCATCACAAACTAGGCAAAATATTAATTCTTATTATTATCATTATTACTTTCCTCCTTTTCTTGAAAACTGAAAAATCCAATTATTATAATACAGTATTTTCGAAAATTCTGTGAGAAATCGGGTTCTGCGATTTTGTCACACAAATTATTTTGAAGAAGAAATAGTGTTTTTCTTTCATACTGTTTATGATAAGTAAACCAATATCTTAATTACGATAATAATTCAATATTTGAAATTTATTTAAAAAATGAGAGAAAGGATCATGTAGTAGTTAATGTAACAAGTGTTTTAATCATCTGCAGGTATTTGTTTCCAACAGCTTTTTAATTTCGTTGTAATGAACACATCTGTAGAAAACAGCATTAGCTAGCTACATATGACACGGAGGTTACTCACAGAGCTGGACACAAACACAGAAATGCTGACGCATTATCGAGAAACCCATGTAAGGTTTGTCACAAACAGCAAGATGGGAATAATATGTCTGAAGATGAGACTTTTTGCCAAAAAGCTGTTAGTCCAATAGAACAGAAGGCAGTTACAGGTGATGGTGATCATCCCAAAGGTCAAGCCCTCAGAACCATTACTAGAGGTCAACTAAAGGATAAACTGGAGCAGTTAAAGAACATGTTTTGTGTCAAGTGTGGTCGCCGGTCATGCGGGCAGCAACTGCATTGTCATCAAGTTCGGTGTTGCACATCGATAAATGCTCATAAAATCTTGTAGAATCTTACTTCATATGAATTTATCACATCCAGAAATATGTTTATCACACTTAATTTCCCTTCTAAATCAGCATTTGAATAGCACTAAACTTGATGACTTCATCAGTTGACACTACAAAATGCGTCTGCAGCCATGATGGCCGACGCTAGATCACATGACCGGTCCACACACTAAATTCATCCAATTTCACATTTTTAAAATTAAATTTCACTTGTTCATTGGAAATGCTGGCCTTCGTTATACAATTATGAGTATGTTTTGAACTTTTAATATTGCATTCTTCATTTTTATGCTAGTCAATGTATTTTCAATGCTGTCAGCGTTCACTAGTACCTGTTTACTCTTCAACCATGCCTAGCGACCTTGGATAATACTTAAAAGGCTTTAATGTTTAACGGACAAGAGATAATACAAAATGTTTATATATTTGCTACTGATTGAGTGTAAACGGACAAGTAATGCTAATTAAATTGTATGATAACCCTCAGTTTGCGTCACTGGTTGTAGAGTATCTGTTCGGCACAACCCGACTTGTTCGGCGTGCCGGACAAGCCATGATTGGTCAGAATTACATCACATGGCTATTTTCCGAAGAGTATAAATAGGAGCCAAATTCGAAGGTCGGCAGATAGCTGTCAACAGTAATAGCGTCCATAGTTACCGATCTCCACCAAATAAAACCATTACTGTCTTGAGGTATTTATAATGACACATACACTAAACCACATTAGTTAGTTATAAAAATAAGACAAGTCAATGATATTTTATTTCTTTCTTATCAAAATTGATACTGAAATTACATCTGTAGTACAATACTCTGAATCAATTCAATTCAATCAAATTCAATTTACTGCTACTGATTCCGGCTTAATGCAAAGCTAATATTGTGCCATACTAAAAATAAGCAGCTATCTCCCGCCAAACTAAGAATTCAAGGTTTACTTACAAAATACCTGCACAGTAGTCCATCCATTTCTTGCTGAATGATTCGATTGGGGTTGTGAAGTCCAGCATATAATAGTCTCTGTATATTACACATACTTATATATTCATGTTTTAGTCGTCTTTTCCTTTTATTAGCATTTTGTTATAATTACACAGTCAAAAAAAAAAAGGTTCTGAATTGAAGAATTTTTAAAACTTATTATTACAATTATATAAGCTTACACATACACCCCTACCCCCCAATCTGTTACATTATTGTTCAAGGTATTGGTTCAAAACAAACTAAAGTTGAAAGGCTTCATACTTCTTCAATAAGAAAAACAGAAGAAACAACACAACCAATATATCCGTTACAGCCTACTCTTGTATAATGACAAACAATACAATCACCTGAGAAAGCAAATACGCAATAATGGAAGAAAGTTTGCCTGAAACGAATAAAATGTTAACTGATGTAAACGAAACGAAAGGTATAATAAAAATGATTTTTCCTTTTGTGTATCTCCAATCATGAAGACGAGGAATGTTATAGTCATTACAAACTATGTTAAATTGTTGTAGATCTATGTTTTATTATTATAAATTAGATGCTTGCTTATCAAATAAAGGTATTATGCATTCAGATAATAATATTAGTATTTGAAAGAAAACGTGAACGTTAGAAAATATTTTACTAACTCTGGTATACTTTGATATTTTAATGCCAAGAAGATATTCCACATTGCCCAGTTAATTTTATTCTGCGTAAATCTCACGTCACATGCGCTCTGTATATGTTAACAGAGGCATCACTGTCCAATCTTAAAATGTAGTTATCAATAATATTTCATGGATTGTATGTGATATACTCTTTTTAAGTGTGGTATATATCGGTTATTTTAAATATTGGTGCAATTTCTCAATTGACTGGTGTGTTAAACTTAGATGTAGGACAAGGATAAGGTGGTATGCTTGTTAATTTCTTAAATCTGGAGTCCATTATTTAATTATCACAAATGTTTATATATTAATTCTTTTTATCTAAATATTTTTCCTCGGGTTAGGATCTCACCTTGGTTGAGGGCCAGAAGGGCTTAGAAACAGTCTTACTCAGTTCTGATTACCGTTTATGTCTGTTTCTTAACAAGTGTTTTTTTACGTGCGAGTTTTGGTGGAAAAATTTGTAGATTGTGTTGGCCTAGAAAAGAAATGCTAATTTTGTGATTTTATTTTTGTTTGACGTAATATTTTTGATAACTGATGATTTTTAAAATGTTGTATATGGTGGCCTGGAAAAAGTAGTAATTTTATGCTTTTATAACTTCAGGAAACATCAAAAATATAGGCCACGGATCAGACATCGGATAAAAACTGTGCTTAAAATCATGATAAATTTATGATATCATTATGTAACAATTTTTGTTCTTGGGTAGTAAGTGTTATTTCGTAATTGCTTATGCCTCAAAAGTATAGAAAATGGCTATTATTCCCAACAAACTTTGCTTTTGTGACCAGGACAGTGATATTTTGAAATTTACCTATTTCCAATGAGAAAACGGGCGAATTTGTGTCTTTTCGTTCACATAAAGTCAGAAAAAAACAACATTTGAACAAAAATTAACATGTATTTATACTAAAGTAATACAAAAATGACTACAAAAGATTTAGAAGTGAGTAGGTTTTCGAGATTTACGATTATACTGTAAATCACTTTCACGAATCAGCCCCCAAATGTAGTCTCCCATCATGTTCTCGTTATACTGTCCTTGGTAGCGGCGTTCAAAGTCCAGTATATCCTGGTGGAAGCACTCGCCTTGCTCCTCCGAGTACGCTCCCATGTTCTCCTTGAATTTATCAAGATGAGCATCAAGGATATGGACTTTGAGGGACATCCTACAGCCCATTGTGCCGTAGTTCTTCACCAGAGTCTCAACCAGCTCCACATAGTTTTCGGCTTTGTGATTGCCCAGGAAGCCCCGAACCACTGCGACAAAGCTGTTCCAAGCCGCTTTCTCCTTACGAGTGAACTTCTTGGGGAATTCATTGCACTCCAGGATCTTCTTTATCTCTGGTCTGACAAAGACACCGGCTTTGACCTTGGCCTCAGACAGCTTAGGGAAGAAGTCTTGAAGGTACTTGAAGGCTGCTGACTCCTTATCTAGACCTCTGACAAATTGTTTCATAAGGCCCAATTTGATGTGCAGTGGTGGCATCAACGCCTTCAGCGGGTCCACCAGTGGCTCCCACTTGACGTTGTTCCTCCCCACAAAGAACTCGGTCCGCTGTGGCCAGTCCCGCCTGTGGTAGTGCGTCTTGGTGTCCCTGCTGTCCCAAAGGCAAAGATAGCAGGGAAACTTGGTAAAACCGCCTTGGAAACCCATCAGGAATGCCACCATTTTTAAGTCTCCTATGACCTCCCAGCCGTACTCATCATACTTCAAGGCGTCCAGCAAGGTCTTGATGCTGTTGTAATCCTCTTTGCGGTGCACCGAGTGAGCCAGGGGAAGAGACGGGTACTTGTTACCATTATGGAGCAGCACGGCTTTGAGGCTCCTGGATGAGCTGTCAATGAAGAGGCGCCACTCAATCTGGTTACAGGCGATTCCGATTGCCTCGAACAGACTGGTCATATTGTGGCAGAAGCAGAGCCCATCTTGACGGGTGAAGAAGCTGGAAAAAGGTTGGTGACGCTTCCTCTGATCTGCGACTTGCACACTTTCATCCAACAAGTTCCACTGCTTGAGCCTAGACGTCAAAAGACGTCAAAAGCTCGGCATTGGACTTGGTGAGACCAAGATCTCTAATCAAGTCGTTGAGGTCTTTTTGGTTGGGGTAGTATCGGTTTCTCTCCTCAGCTCCACCTCTGAAATTGTCATCTGGATCTACAACGTCTTCCTCGCTCTCTGACTTGCTGCTCTCTTCTAAAGACGGCCGCTCTCTCTCCGGAGGAGTGGGTACGGGGAGCTCATGGCAGTGTGGCACCGGGGCGATGGATGAAGGAAGGTCCGGATACGTGATAGCAGGTGCATTCTTGCCAGTCCGACGTTTGGAAGGGTCCACCATGCAGAAGTAGCAGTTGCTTGAGTGGTCAGTGGTTTCCCGCCAAATTCTTAGGATAGCGAACTTCATGGCTCTCTTTTCCCCTCTGTACCATCCTACCAAAATACATTTATTTCACCCATGACTAATGTGTAAGAGATTCTCGCAACGTTTTTCATATATGATATATTTTTTCAATAACATTGAAAATTGTAAAACATTTTAAAATTAAAAACTTTTACAATTTAAAAAATTTTAACAAATTTTATAACATAAAATTCCGAGCAACAATTGTCCATCTTACCTTCCTGAGTTTTTTTGCAGTGCTCGCAGGTGAAATGAGGTGCCCAGGGTTTGTCTTGATCCCCGACAGGCATGCCGAAATATGCCTTGTAGGCCTCACACATCTTAGCAGATGCTTCCACGGAGTACTTTTTCGCTCTTGTCTTGATAAATTAGCCGCAGACATAGCAAAATGCGTCTGCCGGATGCTTGCAGCCTCTTGATGCCATCTCAGAAAAATGCAGATATGTATCCACTTAGGCAGCTGGAACTAAACTGAACTGGTGGGCTTAAGGCCCTGTATTTATACTACTATTTATATTACTGGAAAGTTCTAGAAAGTTCTAGAAGTTACTCCAAGTTTACTCAGCACTGAATCTATCTGGATTGTTCTGGAAAATAGGTAAATTTCAAAATATCACTGTCCTGGTCACAAAAGCAAAGTTTGTGGGGAATAATAGCCATTTTCTATACTTTTGAGGCATAAGCAATTAGGAAATAACACTTTCTACCCAGGAACCAAAAAAAAAAAAAAAAAAATTTGTTACACGGTGTATTATGTAAAGTTCTACAAATGATGTGTGTGGTGGTGAAAATACATTATACAAATTACTTATGAAGATTAATATTCTGAAGCAAGTTATGGTCACTTTACTGATGACGTGTTTCTAATAACTGCTTGTCAGACAATTTAGTCAAACGTTCCTAGCAAATATGTTTTACATGAAATATTAGTGACATAAAGAAAACAGCATTTTTGTAACTTTTTTGCGAGCAATCATATTATTCATCAGATGAATGGTCGAAGATTTGTTCAGACTGTGTTTTTATATTATTGACGCGAGATGAAACATCACATATATCCGTTCATTAAAACTATGTAAGTGAAATCATTAAAAACATTTTATTATCAGGTACAATTCTGATCATAAGGTCGCACATACAAATATCATTTCTCTTCGACTGCGTACACCTTTGCGCATATCTCGTATTTACTTGCCAGTTTATTTACTCATAAAATATATATTTTGTTTCTTTCGGTGAATCATTTATTTTTTAAATTTTTTAAAAATTAATTAATTCATTCATTTTCCTCATTCCCTCAATGTGAGGAACTGGAATAATGTCATTTGCTGTGAAGCCGCTCTATATTTTATAAAGTTTTTACTCGATAACTCCTCTGTTCATAGTTGTGTTTTTATTTTACACCATCTTCGGTAGCCAAGTTTCGATATGTTAACCATACTGACAGATATCTTGTCTAGAGACTATGTAATTGTTCACATCTGTATTCAACATTTTCACATTTAGGGGTACCAAGTTTGCACATATGTCAAATAGTGTTATGTTTATAGTTGATCTGTTTTTTTGAAACGAATTTGGCCATTATTTTCCACATATGCAAGATTTTGAACATTTTAAGGAATTTTCACATTTTAACGGTGCTACAAGTGGCTTATTGGATTTTGTAATTTGCTAAAGATTGGTTGACATGTTGACAGTGTTGGCGATTCGTCAGTATAACAATTCACTTCACTGAAAAGTTTGCAACAAAATATTTATGACAGTTACCAAAATCAGAAGGGCAGGAAAGAGCAATGTGGTCACATATGTACAAGGAAGCAGCGAGTATACTGTCATTCATTCAATCCAAAGATAGGCGGGAGTTTATCACCTGCTGAGTTAAGGGTTCGTTTAAGGTGCAACACGCCTTCAAAGATAAGTAATCTTGGACGAATTTAGGTCTTTCTGCTGTCCCATATTAACCGGATCATAAGGCCAAAGATTTGCCAGATGAAACCCTAGGGGACACGTAACAGACTGTTGTAACTTCAAGATGGACAAGACTACTTTTCTTTTGATTTCGTCATTTGTATTATTAGGTTAGTATAAAAGATTTATTATATAGTTCTTATCATTGTTTTGAAATATATTGGTCTATTTCATATTTTGACAGAGTTGGGATCGAGCATAATTATTTTGAAAATAATTTGATTTTGAAATAAAACAGAAATTCTTGACATAAAATATATAACTGATGAAAATGAATCCATATAAATGCCAATCTCTGTCGTGATAATATCCCATACTGCAAGACATATTTATATTTACTTATCCCTGATGAATTCGCAAAATAAAATTTGATTTAAAATGATATTGCTGTTAAAGAATAGTATCTTATGATGAATACAATTATATTATATAGACTGTGGAGAAGAGTCTTAAAATTCAAGCATTATATATAACTAAAAAGATTTGAAGGGAACAGCATACGGTAGGGCTCTTTGGAGGCCATACTTGACGTACAGGCACGACTCTTTGGAGGCTATACTGGACCTAAAGGCATAGTATTTTGGAGCTATACTTGACGTGAAAGGTAGGACTCTTTAGAGACCACTCTTAACCTGAAGTCAGGGCTTTTTGGAGGCCATACTTAACGTGAAGTTAGGGCTCTTTGAAGGCTATAATTCACGTGAAAAGTAGGGCTCTTTGGAGGCCATACTTGATATGAAAGGTAATACTCTTTAGAGGCCACACTTAACGTGAAGGTAGGGCTCTTTGAAGGCCATACTTGACATGAAGGTAGGGCTCTTTGGAGGCTATACTGGACGTGAAGACAACTTCATTTACAGCTTCAAAGTAGATTGGGAATTTCCGATGCATAAATTACTCAGTGCAAAAATAGCAACTATCACTTAAATATTATATAGATGAAATGTATGTAGTAGCGTTTAATGGCACCTCAGCACAATAATGGCTTTAAATGAAAAGTTGGAAAAATTGTAAAAATTAAGAACTGCACAAAAACTTTAGTTAGATAAACGCTTCCAAATAAATGCAAACATGAAGTAAAACGAGATAAAATATAAAATATAAAGATCACGTCATATTCAGTTCGTAAAATATAAAAGATAAAGATCACGTCATATTCAGTTCGTATCATAATTAAGTTCCAATTGGAAGCGGTCAATATTTATTTGGGTAGAGTTATTGTAAATTACGTTGTATGGATGATTATTTTATTCCCTCACCTCCTCTTACACAAAAAAATTAAAATTAAGCTCATAGATGAAACGCTCAATAGTGCCTTACGTTTAGTTTGTAAAAGTTTTACTCTTTATTCTTTAGGCTGGAAAAAAATATATTCTACGGCAAAAAATACATCTATATACCACAACCCCACCTCAATTAAAATCGATCTTTCTCTCATGCATACGAATATAGAAGTCTGCATGATAAAGTGGCTATGTAATATTTCTAAATAACCTTTTCACGTAATTTCATCGACCAGACATATTAGTATTTTCCTGACATTTTATTATTCAGTATATATGTATCCATAGATAGATAAATAGATGCTGTTTGACAGTTGAAATAAATTCTTTGTATTTAAAAGAAATATGATAAAACGTACATAAATTGAAAGAGCAGAAAGTAATATGGCATGCAAATTTTGCGTTATTATGCCTTGTTTGCAATTTTGTTTATGTTGATTTCTATTGCACGAAATGCAATATGTCCAGCATACAGATTGTTTTGGCTTAAATTGACGGAGTGTAACCTTACCGGAAAGGGTATATAAACTTTGGAGATAAAGACTATTAGAATAAATAATCAGGTCTGCTGGTTAATAAAACATTCTCATGCTAAATCCAAGACTAAACTAAAATTACTGATGTCTGATTGGCTACTATGTCTGAGCACTGACCAATCAGATAACAGAATGATGGAATGAGTTTGAGTTTGAACATGGGGATGATTTTATAACCGCCTGATCAGACTTCCACATACGACTCAAGTTCGCATTCGCCAACTTAGAAATAAAGTTGACTAATTGCACTACATATCCTTTTTCTTTTTTTTTTCTTCCTAAAACACTCTGCTACTTTGATGGTCTGTCAACTTTCGTATATTATTTGTATTGCATCAGTATGCTATACTAGATGTACATTGTTTTTTTCTACACAAGCAGTACAAAGACTGAGCAACAAATATTCTACATTTAGACATGACTGATTGTTAGACGCACTTTATACACTGAAGAAAGACGGCTGACTAGAGGTAGCCATATTTGTTTCTGCTCTAAACGTTTTCGCACGAAAGTTTTGGTTTTTAATGGCACTTTGCACACATTATTGGCTGTATCATGCTGAGGAAACGGAATGTTAAGTGCATTTACCAAAGACAGACGAAGCAGTCTTCATGGGCTGGCATGAGCGGGTATCAAACCCGCGACCCTTGGATTACGAGACCGACTCTCTACCAACCGAGCTACCGCTGCATAAACAAGACCATGTTTCTAGTTGACTAATTCTTGGTCAGAACACTCCCCCTTGGTTAGAATACCAAAATACACCCTGATTGCTCTATTTGGTTAGAATACCAAAATACACCCTTATTGCTCTATTTGGTTAGAATACCAAAATACACCCTGATTGCCCTATTTGTCAGATATCAATTCTATTCAGGAATCCACTGACCAATCGCCTGAGTTTCATTTCTGCTTACTACTTATTAGTACAGTATATTCTATAAAATAACTAAACAACACTGCTCTCAGATTATTATAAAACAACACTGCTCTCTGATTATTATAAAACAACACTGCTCTCTGATTATTATAAAACAACACTGCTCTCTGATTATTATAAACAACACTGCTCTCTGATGATTATAAACAACACTGCTCTCTGACTATTATAAAACAACACTGCTCTCTGACTGTTATAAAACAACACTGCTCTCTGGCTATTATAAACAACACTGCTCTCTTATTATTATAAACAAAACTGCTCTCTGATTATTATAAAACTACACTGCTCTCTGATTATTATAAAACAACACTGCTCTCTGACTGTTATAAAACAACACTGCTCTCTGATTATTATAAATAACACTGCTCTCTGGCTATTATAAAACAAGAAACGCCACCAAATCGCCGAAGTAGTACTGATACATTTGTCATCACTAGAAACTACTTGGATGTGTACTACACAATTGTACAAGGGCAGTCAAACTATTCAGTTCGGACGTAAATTATGCATTGATTACGTCATGATCTGAAATGAGATTGGTTTAAGGTTCCATTATACTTCCAAATATTGTACGACTTATTATTTTGTGTTTGGAGTCTGACATGGTTCCATTGGAATCCACATTTTTTTAAAAAAAATTATCCAATACGAATGCTATGTCGGGTAAGTGACAAATGACATGACTGAAGTTATAATCCCTCTTCCCAACTTAGAGTTATGCAGCAATAATTTTGTTGTTTGCTTTCAATGTATTTATTTTTGTTCGTAACATTACATGTCCCGGTCTATGTCCAGGTTTGCACCATTGTCTGTCCTACCAATGCAAACTTTTGACTAATAAACAGTGCAAAATCTGGAATGCTTGAGCATGCATCTCCATGCAATCATTCCTGAGTACTCCAGCCATCTCCATGCAATCATTCCTGAGTACTCCAGCAAACATTTGCATACAATAAACTGCAAATGATCGTTATTCTTACAGCAATCCCAAAGAGCAATTCTAAACAGCTTGCAAAAAAGCCAAGTCAGAATATGAGTCTTATCGCACTATTGATATAAAAATTAGGCCACTAAAGTCTTAAACATCCGCTGTTCAGGGCAAGTTGCTAGACACGCGTGAATTGACCTTGTTACCGTGCCTTGTATTCAGCCTTAATTCAGTTATCACATACAATATGCCCCTCTGACGAGAAAATCGCACAGTCGCTCACATTTGACCAAAACAATAATTCGCCGTCAATGTTGACTTGTTGTTGTCTGCAAACTCGTCCCGGAGTCGGCATAAGTAAAACCATTCAGGCCACCTCAGCTATTTCTGCATGACACAAATATGCCTCAGATACATATAGGCGTATTAATTTGCAGAAAAATCGTACATTTTGTTCGCGGAAACTTCTGCGCAAACAGCCCCCCCCCCCCCCCAATATATTCAGATAACGTCGGCTTTTTTCACAATTGGATTCCATGTAGAATTGACCGAGAAGTTGCGAATGAAGAAATAGTTCGATGCTTTGGCGACTGTTTGCTCAATCTTTGTTTCGTAACTAGCCGAGGAAGTCTGAATAGTAGCTATCGGCATACATTCGAGGTATGATCCGTAGGATTGAATGAGAAGTTGCGAATGAAGTAAAACATAAACGTACTCAGGCAGCACACGAATATCCCATTTTCGATACAGCTGCGTCACAAAAACACACACTTCAAACCAGCCAAAACTCACCCCATCATGTTAAAATTCAACGAGTGAAGTTTTTTCAGCATGTATGGCGGAAGCCTCTTTTTATAACTCGTGAAAGTTGTCAGATTATCAGTGTATTTGCTAATGACATTTAACATGCGATCATTTTGTTTTAAAAAAAAAAAAAATAATTGGATACCCATTCTAGTGGATGTAAAAAATAATTGGATACCCATTCTAGTGGATGTAAAAAATAATTGGATACCCATTCTAGTGGATGTAAAAAATAATTGGATACCCATTCTAGTGGATGTAACTGCTAAACTGGTTATTTTTCTGTCTCATAGTACAGGACAGATGACCTTTGTTATTTTATCCTCAATAAATGCATGATTATGATGATGATGATAGTTGTGGTGGTGATTTTTGTTATTTTATCATTATTAAATGCATGATTGTGATGATGATGATGGTGGTGGTGGTGGTGGCGCTGATGATAATTGCTCTTTCTGTTAAGGTACTTGTTGCGGATCTTCAATTCGAACACGCTTAGGCCTTTCCGTCAGTGATTGGAAAAGCATCTTGGAAATACTGTAGTAGCTGGGCATGGCATATACATGTACGAGTATTTGATTCATGCATGCACCATCATTACAGCAGTCCGCGTCTTATCGATTAAGACGACATCTTTTTGCCGAAACATTCCAATTTTTTTTTAATTTTTTTTTTTTTTTGGGGGGTTAAGTAGAGTTCCGCTCTACAGTTTCGCACTTTGCACATGTTTGATATTTAAAGAAAAAGAAATACCCGGGTTTTAATCGCTGTTTACCTTGGCTATTAGATATTGTTAAAATAACTTTTAATTCCATTTATTTTGGTGTATGATTGATGGATGTAATTTGGGTTATAGAGTATACAGTTTGGCCTTACTTCAGATGTGCTCCTTTCGCCTTTGTCATCTTCACTTCCTCGACTTCAGATGTAAAGTGGAGAAGAAAAAAAACCGATACCTCTTTTGAGTTGTTTTTTAAAAATTATATTTTATAATTTATTTATTAATCTTTCAGAAGTTTGTGTTGTCTACTCTGGCAAAATTCATTGTACCTATTTTAATAACTGCTAAAGTTATTGTATCTTGGACTAGTTCAGGTTTATTTCTCGAGCACATGGGAGCAGCCATTTCGATTATCTGTCTGCTTTAGGAAGCGCGTTGCTTCCATAATACCACATATAACGAAATTTCAGTCGCACTTCATGAAATTAGCATAGAGGTATGCCAAAATTCTCTCCATTGTGCTTGGTGGAAATGCACACAACTTCCCCTTATAGCTGTTCCGCTTTCAGAAGTACTTAATAACTGTAGAGCAGACCCTAGGAACTTCCTGGAGAACTTTCTTTTATTGAAATAATTCCATATAGGTATCACAATACTTTTCACATGGCTCTATTTTGCCTTGAATACTTCAGAGTATGACTGAGTTCCCCGCCATTTTTAGGCGAATTTCCTTTTCTTACTCTGTATCACTCCACTGAAGTATTTCCTTCGCTGGTACCTGACCTAAGTTGGTAAGCTAATATCATAGGCCTATAACAAGTAAAATCTCTGTCTCCAGATAGGTTATTCAGTTACGTCATTCGCTCAACAGAAACATAATTCCCATAACGGCAAGTTTGGAAGTTCCCCTCTAAGCTGCAGCGATTGGGTGGTAACGCCACATCGGGGCGCTGGATAAGTACAAAGTACGATTTATGTAACTTTTCAAATGGCGGTCGATATTTGCGGTCTCACAACCACGTGAAGCGTGACACATTAGTCAGCGAAATTATTTTCGAGGTGAATTTTGGTCGAAAAGCCACGAGGTGTTCTGATTGGTAGGTCTTGTCACTAAAATAGTGCAAGATCCTACGTCTGTATACAATCCCGTCGAAAGAAATTCTTTATCCTTGGGCAGAGCAGTCATGGGCCCCAAAACTAGTTTCATTTTTTGTATATAAAAACCTGTGTACAGTTTTGCATATACAACCTGTAGTAATCTACTATAACTTGGGCTCTTGCAAGGAACAAAGTTTAATATTTACTGCCAAGATTAATTTATTTTTTTATAACTGAGTAGACGGCGGGCCCATATAAATCCTGCGCCCCCCCCCCCCCCCCCCCCCCCCCCCCGCCTCGGTGGGCCTGTCTGTATATTACTTTAATAGTGAAAACGTTAAGATTGACTCACTCTTCGTCGATATTTGTATATTAGTAAAAAGTACAGGGGTCAAGTCGACCACTTGCTGTAAAATACAGAACTGCTTAACATTCATGTACATCAAAAACTTGTTATGAAAATTACTTTAAACATGTTCTAGATTTAAAGTAAGTGCGAATGATTGAAAAGAATAGGGAGCACAAAGGATCAGTTTGTGTTATCTTTGTAATTTTGAAAAAAGCGAATCACCACTTCTTCCCCACCCATAGTTTAGCATCTAGAAACTTGCAAATAGAGACAAACGTGTGTGTGTGTGTGTGTGTGTGTGTGTGTGTGTGTGTGTGTGTGTGTATAATGTGAAGGGCCTTTGTCGCAAAATCAAGTTACTTTCTATGTTACCTAGGTCTTTGCCAGGATCCCTGCAAATTTTATAGCCCCCTATATGACAAACGGAGAAGTCCAGATTACACAGCAGCATCCGGAGACGTCCTCTTGTGTGATATCGCACTTTTCGGCGGCTGGTTTCGCTTCACGGCCGGCTGTAAGTTAAAAAACAAGTTTTCTTGTATGTCCGTTTGTTTGGTTATCCACCTCTGTTACCAAATATGTACAATATGTGTTTGTATTTACATATGAAAAACATATTTGATCCAAACAAGTGAAGCTCATAGAATTTCCAATATATATATATATATATATATATATATATATATATATATATATATATATATATATATATATATATATATATATATATATATATATATAATAAACTAGATCCTAAACTTTAGACATGTAACGATATCTTCTGTTCATCGATGGAAAAAAAAAGAAGTTCGTTTGCCAAAGTTATGATCTGTTCAAGTTATAATTAGCTAATGCAAATTGCATGTTTTTGTGTATGTATACGAATTACCATTTGTTCCACCTTTTGACAGTACACCTTGAACTATTGTAAAACAACTGCATAACGACCACACTGACTGTTGGACCATTCCGTTAAAACGATAGAATATTCAAAGAAACGAATTGTTCCTTCTGTATTTTTAATACACCTTAATACGAAGATCACCCCGATAATAAGACAATGTTTATCAGGTCTGCTAGTTGGCCTTTTTAGCGAGGTATTCATGTACTAATTTTACATGAGCTTTTAATTGGAAATCAGTATTCCGTGAATAGATATATACCAAGAGCAGCAACAATATGCTCAAGAATTCGAACAGCAATACTATGAGATCGTTGTGACAGAGTTATATTGACACACACTGTGTATCTCTTGACTTGTTGTGGTACTAATCTTTCCAGCCGGAATTATGCCCGAGAAATGCGTGGAACGTTTTCATTGCGGAACATTTGCTCCGATTTGGCTAAAAGGAAACCACCCGACTAAACAAGGACAGGTAGTTACCGCCACGGCATGCGCAAACACCGGTCAGGGTCAGGACTGTTGCGGCTACCAGATAAACAACGTCCAAGTGAAGCATTGCGGGAGTTACTACGTATACAGACTGCTTCCGGTTCCCGGATGTAGTATGGCATATTGCGCAGGTCTGTGTTAAATCTAAGCATGAGCCTAATTTTGCTTGGTATTAGGGACCGGCCAATTACTTTTCGGGGTGGGGAGTGGGCGGGGAGGGGTGCCTGGAATTTTGTTGAAAAAATGTACGGCCCCTAAATTGGTTAAAGAAAATATTCTCGTTCTAATTTTCAGAAAAAAGAACTAATTATATCAATTATATTAGTTGACAAAAAATTACCCCCAGGTAAATGAAACAAAATATAACCCGGCCCCAACCCGAATATCAGCCCCAGCGCCCCCTCCCCATTAACTTAAGTGGTATTACGACTTTTTGTGACACGTAAAGTAAAGAAAAGCTAAGCACATACCTGTTTGTATTAGCTCGTCTTCTGAGATTGATTAGAGGATAACTCTTTCTCATAAAGGCTTCTTCCCTGGCTTTCGGCAAGTAACCAATAATTCTTCGTCAGCGACATAGGTGGCCTAAAGTTGTAACTTGGACAGTTAAGGCATACTGCCTCAGCTGTCCAAGTTACAACTCCAGGCTACCTATGTCGGTTACAAACGTGGTCCAGGTTTAAGACTGGCTTCCACACTGATGGTATTCTGATAATTCGCCGATAAATAGCTGGTTTTTGAAAGGTTTGCGTGGAAAGTTTTTCTTGTTAATATCTGACATGTTTTGATCAATTAGAAAAACACGAGGATGGGATAGTGACTTTTTTTGCATATGCAGGTCTTCTATATCATCGCAGATACGGACATTACTCGATAAACAGTCTTTCTCTTCCATTCGAGCGACATATCTCCTTTTGACTTTCATTCAAAAGGTAAAACTCTAACGATACAGAGATACGTTTAGTGAATATTGATATTTTATGCTGAAACAATATATATCGTATCACCATCCAGTATCGCAATACGCACGATAAAATATGAAGAATAACTGTAGCTATACCATTTTGCATACATTTAAATATTTTTTTTATACTTACAAGAAGTCAAAAATATTGTATTTGGGAATTATTTAGTTTGTTTTCATATGTTATCGATTTTAAAATAAATGTTTTGTGTTTTTATGGCAAGTTCTGACAATGTACTATATTGCATATCGATTCACATTGTTGAGAGAAAAATATAAAACCTAATTTATTACAAGTTGTTCGTAAAGAAATCAGCAAAAGATATGTATTGTGATAATATCCTATCGTGATCTCTTTGTTGCAAATATGGTGTCGCGACAAGAATGGTGATACACAGCTCTACCAATAATTGCCAGTGTGAAGAAAGTTGTGTATCAGGCCTATCTATATGACACATATATTCGAATATACTACTTTGAGTTCATTCTTGGTAATACATATATTAAAACACATTTATGATTGGGTCATACCACATACATGCTTTGCTGCAATGTGACTGGTCGAAGTTCCCAACGCTTATTTTCAAAGACGAGTTGGTCAATTCGTGTCAAGCCTAAGACGTTTGTGGGCAGTTTGATCTGTGTTTCTCTGATGTTTCCGGAGCTTGTTGGTGGAGCTTAGCCGTAACTTATGTCTGGGAAAGGGATGACGAAATCTTTTTAAATTGAGATCGAAGCTTCTCTGTGAGGGTCGCGGTCATCAGCAAGGCGTTTTATAAAAATATCGTATCTGCAAACATACACTGTAGCTGGAGCTGATGAGGAATAGAGACAACCATTTTTTGTAAGACACACAAAGAGTGTTTTAAGATAAATCAACCGGAAGGAATGAGGCAACTACCAGCGTTATTACTGTGGTATGAAATCAATTAAAATTAAAGATTCTTCTCTTCTTTCACACTTATGATTTGGTATAAATTTGATGGTCTGTGTTAAGAATGAACAAAAAGAAAATTCTGAAAAATGCTTCGTCGGTACAGTACGAAGTCAAAAAACTTAGCATTGTCCGTGTAGCAAGAAAAGTAGGCCATTCCAACCACATTTTTTTTTTCTGGTGCTAACATATGTGATAAAGGTGAATGCACACATGAAACTTCATGACCATGCAACAGTGTCTTAAACTAAGGAAACCGAGCTACACGTAAATGCAAAGAAAAATACTATTCAATAGAGCATAAAATGTACATGTATGTCACTACTGTCTACATGTACATTCTGCTCATCGTCGCTAGCCAAGGGTCGTAGATCCACTTCGTTCATCATCGACGTCGATGTGGAACAAAGTGGGTCATTGACCCTTGGCAAGAGATGTTTCTGCCTGTGGTGATTTTAAAGATGAACACATCTAATAAATTTAATGACTGTATGTACAAAGTAGGTCACTGTAACATACTTTTACCGTTAGTAGTACCCTTAAAGGAGAAGGTACTATTTAACAATAACTCGATAGAATTAATCAGCGGTCGCTTGAAATTTCGGACATGCGCAGTCCGATGTATCTATTATCTACTCCCCTAAGATTGTCTCGAGTATTTTGCTAAAACAATTATGATCGCCCGATATATGTAAGTATAGTGTTTGAAAAGTCTATTTTACTCACGTGTCACCCCTAATTTTAGCTGTTAACATTTAATAATGAAAATGTGTATAAATCTGTTTTTAGTCGACCCTTCCACCCCCTCCACCCCACCCCTAATATATCATATATAGTGTCGAATTCTTTTGTGCGCAGACACTATAAAATCCATGTCTGACTTAAGAAGGATGCACAAGGAGCAAATAAGATCAATATATTTTAAGGAAATTATTATTTTCTTTCTATCTCATGCATTTAAAACAAAAAAATACTGTGCTATTTCGCACAATTATACCCCCCAACTCCCCCAACAAAAAAAAAAACCAAAAAAAACCAAACAAAACAAAACAAAACAAAAACAAAACCAAATAAACAAACCCCAACCAACACACACACACACACACACACACACACACACACACACACACACACACACACACACACACACACACCACCACCACCACCACCACTACCAACAACAAAACACAACAAATAACAAACGTAAAGGTGGACATGATATCATCGATAAAAATAGATTCTTGTCGTGTACACGTGTACACTGTTCTTTACATTCGTGAGTGACGGGATACACGATTCTCTCATTATAGTATAAGACCTCTTGCTTATAGTGTGGAAGACAATCCAATATTGCCGGGCACACTGTTGTATTTACAGCATATATGCCTGATACACTCTTCTGTCATAGATAACCTTTCTTATATTAAGTTGAGATAGATAGATAGATAGATAGATAGATAGATAGATAGATAGATAGATAGATAGATAGATAGATAGATAGATAGATAACTTTTGTTTTCCAACACAGGCAGCCCAGTAGCTTAAGTTGAAAAAATCATGCGTGAATAAAGGTATTTATTTCATGGCTACAGTGTTATTTTGGTTAATAAACCCATATAATCTTGTTGATGTTACATACTTCAGTTATCAAAATATTTGTTGGTATCACAATTGACACGATTTGTATATCATATGAAGCAAAGGCGTAATGTTAGAGTTATCCAAATGTATATTAAAATATTTTCCCTATACTAGTGTGATTTATTTTATATATAATGCGCAGATTTAGTTATGCGATAAGTAGAATCTTAAATGTATGCTCATTTTAAAAAAAACCTCATTGAATCACGTTAAAGAAGCCAATATTTTGCTAATCAAGGCTCGATAGAGAGTAGTTTATCCATTCGTCTTATAAATGTAATCAGAAATAGGCACACACTTAAGAGCCAATATTATTCATGCATATATCTCCTAATCTCCATCTTTTAATAATAACACAGGAAATGGAACAGCTTGCCCCCTCAGCCAAATGGCAGGCAAAGCAGGAAGCGGTTGTATAGGTAAGTCTACATAAGCAAAAGTATACATTTTTTCTTTTGATTAGCTTGAGTGTGGGGCCGCCAATGAAATGAGTGAACACAACTATTTGGAAGATACATTTCCTGCTCCATTCATTATATATATTAAACTACATAGATTTAAAACGTCAATACACGTCAAATCTTAATCGGAACGTATGATCGGAAGTAAAAATTCATTTTGCATCTTCACTCGAATGATTTTAACCCCCCCCCCAAAAAAAAAAACAAAAAAAAACGCTAATTCATCTAAATGAATGAATACCACCAAATAGTGGTATATCTTATCCAAACAGCCTTTTTAGACTTTTTACAGAAATATTTTCTCATTTTTTGAGCTTCCTATCCTAATATGACTGAAAATCCAACACTCCTGGGTCCTTACCGCACCGGATTTTGCCAAAATACCGGCGTTTACACCAACTTCTACTTCACGTGCCATGTCAATTACCCAAATGTAATGTATGGCGCTGGTGTGGGTTTCGACATAAAGTGGTATGTTGATGGAAAGCCAATCAACGTAACGACCACCATCCACGGCTTTGAAAGGGATGCATACATAGATGCCAATCACTTGAAAACCCACCTTGGACATAAGGTAAGACCAAGTGTATTATCAGAAATTACATTTCAGAGGAAAAACAAGAAAGAATAAATTGTCCATTGGATAACACATTATAACACATGTAAACGACAGTGATTTATTAAAACTCGAACCGTATTCTCCTCACATACACCTCGTAATTACATATTTTTTGCTCATTATCAGGCTCAAGTTGTTTTCCCTCCTGCATTTCTGGCAAATACATTTTTGAGCATTTTGAAGGACACTTTTTCCGAGTAAGACATCAAATAATATTCCGTCATGTGGAGTAAATAACTAGTCTTCGCTGGTATCTGTCCTAAATTGGCAAACCAATAGCATAGGCCAGTAACTAGTAAATCTACGTCTCCCGATTGGTTAGTCAGTGAACTTATTCGCACAACAGTGACGTCATTCCCATAGCAGCTAGTTTGGAAACTTCCGCCTGAACTGCACTGGTGGCGCTGTATTGATATTACATACTTCTGAGAGAGTGACAGGTGTAAAATGAAGTTGTTTGCATTTGCAACATGCACAATGGAGAGAATGTTGGCATACCTCTATGCTACTTTCATGTACTGTTGCTGAAATTTCTTTACATATTGTACTTGTGGAAATTGTACATGATCAAAGCACACAGCTTTTGAAAAAGGATGCTCCCATGTGCTCGAAATATCAGCCTGAATTAGTTCAAAGCACACTATCTTAGCACGTATTAAATTAGGAAAAACGAATTTTGCAATACCAACTTCTGAAAGTGCAATGAATCAATTACAAAATATATGAAAAGTAAACAAGTTATCGGCTCGTTTTTTTTACAATTTATCTTTGAAGTCCAGGAGCAGTTTTTTGATAGGTGCATATCTGAAGTAAGGTCAAGCTGTATACTCTATAACCCAAATTGCACCCATCAATCATATACAAAAATAAAGGGAATTAAAACTTCTTTTAACAAGTACCTAAGATAAATTTTTTTTTTTTTTTTTTTTTTTTTTTTTTTTTTTTTAAATTGCCAGGATAACCAGTGAGGAAAGCCTGGGAAATTATTTTTCTTAAAAAATCTAACTCTATGCAAAATACGAAACTGTAGAGCGCCACCAGTGATTCGTTGGTAGCTTCACATCAGCGCTGTGCATCATGGGAAAAAAGTAGGAACATTTCGTACTTTCACTAAAGATGGAGGATGATAGTTATCTGTGGTCTCACGAGCATCGGAAGTGTGAGCAAATAACTAGTTTTGCTCAACCAAACTCTCGCGAGACTTAGAAAGATCTACGCCGCAGGTGAATGACCAGCGGTTAGTCAACGGTCGACGGGGGTGGGGTGTGGAGGGAGAGGAGACAAGACAGCTGACAGCCAGTTTGAGGGGGAGCAGCAGTCAGGATGTTACAAACAAACGGAAAAGAACACACACTGGGTTGTTAGGTCGGCCGAGCTCCCATCAAAGCCGGCGCAAAACGGTAGTTTTATTCCATGCCGTGGTTTGCCGGAACCAGGTTTTTACAAAAAATAGGTATAGTGTGCGACCGGGCTTGTGTTAGTTGGTGCTATCATAGACTTTTACGCATACATGTACATACAAATCTTTTTGTAATCATTTAAGGCACATGCGAACTTTCTTTCGGAGATGGAGCTGTCAACTAATCCATCGTAAATAGTAACAAGGCTCCAAACCTAAAAGTCCTCAAGTTAAATTTTCTCAATGAACATTTCATTGTCTTTTGTGTATTTGTTGAAAACTTTAAACTTACGTTTTTGATTCCGATTTAGTACCGCGATGCTATCACGCTGATATTCAAGTTTATAAAAAAAGTGGCTTTGGTTTTGTCTTGGTTCAATTGTAAAACCTTGACGCCTCAACTCTGAATATAGTTTTTTCTTCATAATACTCATCCTCGTTATCTCATTTCATATCTAGTTATAAAGCTGATGTTCTAGTTATAAAGCTGATGTTCTAGTTATAAAGCTAATGTTGTAGTTGTAAAGCTGAGTTTCTAGTTATAACTTGTTTAGAATTAAACTCTAATTATAGTAAAAGGTGTTTGTTGCCCATTCGCTGATTACGCAAAGCTCGCTCCTTATACTCGGCAGTCAGTTTTTTTGTTATGCATACCGGTATCTATGATGAATTTGCCAAAATCATATAGGACATGTTTGAACTTTTTCAATGGAGAAGAAATCGTCTCTTAGTTTATTGGCAATATTTTCTGGGTAATGGCTAAACAGAAGAAGATATGGCAAAGCGATAATGTCGGCACTAAGTTCAGTCTCGTATATAGCACAGGTTTTTTAAAACTGTGTGTAGAGTTTTAACTTGACATTGCGATTTTTTTAAGCCTCCAAGGTAGTACAAGGGTAACATAGGCCACTGTCAAAAGCTTCCATGGTTTTATAAGGTTCTAAATGTAACTGGTTGAGGGATTAACTCTAGAAAAAAAAGGGTTTGTACAAGGCCAGTGGACAGCTTACCGACCATTACAAAGGCGTGCTAACAATACGGCGGCGGCGTAGTTGTTGTTACTTCAGGGGAAGCAGCGGGAGTACAAGCTGTGTTGTTTTTCGAACGGTTCAAAAGACAAAGAATACGAACTCACACAGCTTATAATGAATCCACTACGAACTTTTTCATGAGCGACTCGCTTGCTCGTCTTCTCCGCGAGCTATGAGCTCGTTTCTGCAACGTCGTCAATTACAACCGAAATGTACGCTTTGTGCGATGCAGCCCGTATTTTATTTTTCATGGCTGTGTGTTTGTTGACTTCATTTAGGATAAGTTTGAACTCTTCTTTGGTGAAAGCATTGCCGCGTAGCACCTTAAATATGTGGTCTGAGATTATGTTGAGCTTCGTTTCGGTCAAGACGTAGATTTCATCGTGCCTTTTAGCTTTCATGGAAAGTCGCCAGCTGATAAAATTCCCAGCAACAGAAATCAGACCATAGTCGAAAGCTGTGATCTCAAAGGTGATCGCATTGGGAAGAGCAATTCGTGTTGTCAATAGTATAATCCACGCCACACCGGTGCCCAGAGACACAGCCATCAGTATGGTATAAACACCATCCACCGCGTTTACTACGTGCTTGTATTTGTTGTATACAGCGCGCCTCTGTTCAGCCTTTGCCCGTAGGGAGATTTCAGCCTGGCTGATCATTTTAAAGGCAAAAATCGTGTGGGCTTGAGATTTTTGGATATATCAACATTAGAATTCTTCTATAAGCAGCGTGGTATGAAAGTTGAATTGATCTGCAGGGGTGGGGGTAGTTCCTCTGCGGACACGCACTTCTAGCCTGTCATACTGGCAAGACTGCGGTGATGTCACAAAATAAGATGTAAGTTTGCTTAATATCATTAGAGCTGGAAATGACACATTCTTCAATACGCCTGCCAACACGCTCGCCAAGAGTCACAGATGCCACGCACGACTCCGTTTACACAGATTGAAAGCACGTTCCATTACCATAAATACCATTGAGATTAATAAAGTAAAATCCGGCGCCCGGAACGGTGTTAGTGTCGTCGTTGTTGGTGAGGGTGAAATCACCAACGTTCTGAAAGTTTTGCGTTTCTCTGATCGAGGTGAACATAAAGCCGCTGGGCGTTGATAAACGCGGGGGCATTGTGTGCCGTGTGCGTGCCAGCTCTGTAAAACCAGGGTAATTCGAATCCAAAGATGGGTATGAACTGATAGTTTAGGTCAGTGTGCGTGATGCTGACCTGTACAGTAGCCTCGTTGTTGTCCGCAGTCATTCCAGGAATGGCATCCTACATACTTTTTCGAGCTTATCCATGGTATAATACCCATCGGGAATGGAAACGTCTGCCGTCGGACTGGTTGGGATCGGGCTCAAAACAAATATGTTCTTATCAAGCACAGCCGAAACATTGTTCGATCCTGGACTGAACGAAATCTCTCGGAGCCCTACACGGGTACCAGGACAAGCGCACATCACCTGTTCTACAGCCACCGGTCCAGCTAGATGATTAGCTAATATAAAAATAGGTTGTCAGAGCCAGCACAAGTTCGGTAGCGATGGTATTGCCACAAACATTTCTTTTCAAGAGCGGCGCTAAAGATGGTGTCGACGGTGTCTATGCCGACATTGATAAGAAGAGAGCAAGCATCCGCGAATTATTGCTCAACCCAGACATGTTTGTGCGAAAGTGTGTATCTTTCCAAGCCATAGTTATCGACATAATCTATAAGTATGTCATACCGTATGTCGAATCGAAGGAGGTTGTCGACCGCTGGTCTGGCATCAACCAGGGAGTAACTAACGAAATGCAGTTTTGGCAAACGCTGCTGAACTTTGCTATCTGGTGAGCGACTACCGGTTGTAGCGTCAGTGTCGGGGATCATCTCAGCGCCAGCGCGAGCAGCGAAATGGTTCGTAGCTTTTATCGGTTTCATGTTTACTACCAGGAGAGAAAGATCCTTAACCAGATGCGGTGTACCCTTCCGGCCCCAAAAGGGTGAAACGCATTTTACAGCGCTATCGACATGACCGCCTACGAGCTCTTTCGCACCGAGTTTGGTGCGGATAAGAACTCAGACTATCGGCAGAAGCACAAAGAAAACAACGGTTTAGGACCACAACCGAAATTCGTTTACAGAACAAACAACCAACGAAAAGATGCACATTGATTACATCGCACAGGAGGGTGGGTCCAGCAATAGTTTTGGGGATTTTCATGCTAGACAAGTTGCAAGGCTTTAAAAGGGCTGGTATAGAGCGCCGTAACGATGGCGTTCGGGTAGATGTGTGGGTAATCCTAAGCGAGCAAAGTCAAACGGAAACCTCAATAGTTGGAGTAGGACCGGCCTTTGACGCCCAAAAAACAGTCCCTGGCAAATGTCGAAGATACGGCTGCCCACGAAGAAGACTTCCTGACGTCGATATAAAATTACCAAGACGCGCTCCGTCATGCCAGCTAGATTACATCCTTTGTGGTGGCCTTTACATGATTACAAAAACGCTAAGCACCAACGTCGATCTTAATTCGATAAGGATGCCGAGCAACGACGGCGATGCTAGCAATGGCTAGCACACAACAGCAACCACAGCCAATAAAGCTTGAGGACGTCGACTTTGACCTGACTTCGCCAGACGTGCTTGCACAAACCAGCACCACAAAAAAAAACACAAAAAAAAAACATGCTGGCAGCACCTGCGTGCAAAGAAACCGAAGACAACAATGCTAACAAAATGGCACTGGTAGTGGCCGGTGTTGCGTCGGAGCTTGCGGCCATCTGGTTTCGACGACCTTAAACGACTAGCACCCTGTCCAGCACATTCCTCAGGGGCCCCAGGTTGCGGATTGGTATAAGGCGTTTTCCTTTACAGATCACCTATACATCTCACCTCTGTCCGCGTGAGTTAGAGTCTCAGCTCGACAAACGTGGGTATGTGAGAAGGCTTGCCAGTTGCTTCCCGTGGGTCGATGATTTTTCGCGGGTTCTTCCACCACCAAATGTACTGGCCTATCATGTACGGAATAATGGCGCTAAACCTCACAAAACCAAACCAAACGCACTGTCCCGCGGTGCTATCTGTTCGTGCTAATGCGAGCACGTAGAGCGGCAAAGATCGCAATTACAATCGCGACGACGGACGTCAACAGATGCTTGGCCAGCCAGCAGCCAACGACAATACTGGCGATTTTTAGGAGAAATGACACAACAGTGCCAATGATGCCAGGCAGCGCCAACGATAATGCCAACGACAATGCCGGCGGATTTTAGGAGAAATGACACAATAGTGCCACTAATCTCAGGCCACGCAACCAAATCCTTTTCTGCTAGCGGTTTAGCATCTCGGCCAGACGCTGCAGCTGATTCTTATACCGATTCTTTTGCGCTGCTGTGTCAGGGTTTGGTGTCGGGACGATGGGAGGTGGTGTCGGTGCCTGTGACCGTGAGCACATTTATGCTTATGATGATACCCAACGCCATAAGAGTTGAGTGATGGTGATGCCCTGTTTGCGAAAGAGGGTTCGCAATCGCTCGGCTAGTATTGTGTTCTCATTGATGATTTTGTTGATGCTCTCCCGGAAAGCAGTAAATTGGTTGCAAAGCGCCCATCGTAAATCGATGGGGATCCTTGGTTGATCCTCGCGTACAAACTTCCGATCTGCAATGCGCTCTCGTATTTCCAGGCACATTGTTTTGTCTTTCGCTTCGGTCAGCTTTGTCCTTTCTACAACTAGGCGTTCATCGAGTTCTACGGTCTTCGCGAAGTTAAACGAAAGCGTACCGTGATATGTCTGAAGAGTCTTATTGAGACCAAGGATGTCTCGCATTGGAAGGATGTCAGGTTCCTTTGCCACCTCTTATTTGAGGGATGTCTCCTCGGATTTCGACAAAGCTTGGAGCTCGGTGTCTGTTATTGTGCCTATGTCGACCGATATCACCTCTTGAGCTGTAGCGAGTCGGCCGGTAGCGGCTCCTTTTTGAGCCCCATCACTAGAAGGAACTGAAAACCCCCGCTATCTTCTAGTATGAATAGAGCCAAGAATTTATTCGGGTCATTTTTATACGCTAGCAGGATCCAGTTTTCCTTCACTTTACTGCGAGGGCGCCGGTCTTATTTGCTTGAACTTGAGCTTGCTAATGCGTTTTCTGGAGAAAACCTTTGTTTTGCGGTACACATCAAACTTGGTTATACGTTGCTCTAGTCCCCTCAGCGTGGATATATATTCATGCCTCCACTCAACTGGCAACTTGGCGCCGCCGGCCCAGAAAGGTTTTCCTCACGGCAGCTTTCCTGACTCAATAGCTTTGTCGAACGGAGCTCCCTCTAACCATTCAGAAGTTGGCTCGGAGAATGAGGTTTCTTCTACTTCATCATACAGAGCATTTTCTTCTCGACCAAGGGTGATTAATCCAATCTCTTCGTCAATGTTTTAATAAGCATTAGTGCGACAAATCTTCACAAAAGAAAGGAAGGACACGTGAACTCCAATAGCAACAAACTTCAGCATATCTCAATGCGTAAACAAACTAGACCCATCTCTCCCTCTTCGCCGCGCTTGGGGTGAAGGGAATCCAAAGCACCGTTGTTGTGACAAGTAACCCGAGCACCATTGACCAACACCAGCTGCTTGTCATCACATTTCCAAACCTCAGTAGCAACAGTGACATTGTGCCCGGCACTGGCTTTCACAATTACTTTGAGCGGCGGCAAATCGCCAACTGAGCTAACCGTGCAATCGTGAAAAACCTAGGCCGCGCCATCGTCAAAAACATCAGCGTAAAGCTTGAGGGGAACGAAGTGGCCTGCATTGACGATGCCGAAGTTTGGGGTGTATACAAGGATCTTTGACTGACGGACAAAGAGCGGACTAACGCAGCCTATCAGGGTATACAAAACACCAACATTGCTGCTATACGTGTCGGTGCTGGCAATGCCGTCACTGATACCCAGCACGATGCGTTTGTCGCTGCCGCATTTGAGAACCGAATCTACGTGCCGCTCGACTGATATACTACATCCCACGAGGTTACTGGAAGGGCGTTGCAGCGGTCATTACGATGGCAGAAACCGTCAAATTCTCACAAGATGTTACCATGGCGTGGCTCGGGAAGCAGACCACGCGGCAGATTTACCTGACGGCTCTACGCAAAATCCTCTGGCCGTGGTTTGCTGTTTCAACCCCTAACGAGCTGCACAAGGCTGACCTCTTGTTTCTGCCACACGACAAGGTTGGGAGACACACGTACAATTATGCGCTAACCGTGGTTGATATAGCAAGCAGTTACAAGGAGGTCGAACTCTTAACTTCAAAGAAGGATTCCAGCGTTGTCGATGCTCTGGCACTTATCTAGAAGCGGGCGCCGCTAAAGTGGCCCAATCTTCTGCAGGTTGACCCCGCTGGGAGTTTATGTGCGCCGTGTCACAACCTTTGGCCAAGCACGGGTGTGTTGTGGAACAGTTCAACTGTGCTCTAGACGAGATGCTCTTTGGGCAACAGTACGCCCAGGAGATGTTGCTTTCCGACAGCGAGACTTCAAGCGCGCATATCACTGAGTGGGTTCGGTGGCTGCCGACCGTTGTGGCTGCCCTAAACAGTGAGGTAACATGTGACCTGGTCAGCGAGTTTCTGCGTGCAGGGCCTTCCTCTGGCACGTTATGTGCCGCGAAATCTGCATAAATGCTGTATGGAACACACGTCTGGGGGTCGAGGTTCTGAAAGGCTACAATGTTCTGTCCTGGCTGAGGTAAAGAAACGCGCTGGGGATTTTCGACTATACCTCGACAGTCTTTCGTGTGGGTTTCCAATAGGTTATAGACGTGGAGACACCGGCGGCAGACGTTCTATTTTTCCTTTCGGCCGCTATGATTGTATACACACGGTCAAGTTTCTCTGTCCAGACATGACAACTCTTTTCCTCACTTGTGATCTGCGCTTTGCAGTAAGCAGCAAGAGGTTTATCGTATGCTGCCTTGCGTTCTGCACTTCCTCGCTAATGCGTAGCGGGTACATGCAATGTTTTCCAGCCGAAGACATTAACTGCAATGGTTTTGTTGCGGCGGTCAAACTTGTCAGTATCACTAACGTTCACAGGGAAGTCAATGGCAGTAAAGTTTTGCTTGCCAAGATGCTGACCGTACTTGCCTGGCCTACCAACAATTCGATCATCTGCCAGGCACAAAGCAGACAGTATGGCCCAATTAAAACATCGGTCCTTATTATTCTTCACATTGATATCTGACCCTGGTGGTATGCACTTTGGTGTCTGAATGTAGCTCCAGCCGCGAAACGGACGTTACTTCGACAAATGTTTCTCAGTCACTAGGAACTGGTTGTGTGGTAGAAACTGGCTGATGAATACTACTCGCCAGTAGTGTCTCTAGCGCATCATCATATTTATTTGGGCTATTTGCCCTCTGCGAAGCAACAAACGTGTGATAGTAGCCATAATGTTATGAAACTTTACAATACATTGCATATTTTGTCTAATTTAAAAGATGAAAACCATTTCTTTCGATTGTCACAAGCTGCTCGTCTCTCAATTGTCACAAACTTTACAACACACTAAATGTTTTGTCTAAAGTGAAAGATGAAAACCGTTTAGCTCAATCATCACAAGCTCAAACTGATTTCTCGCTCGTTTCTCGGTAGCCGAGTTGCGCATTGCAAGAGCCTTTCCGCCCCATCGCATGTATAGCGGCCTGGTCCCGCACCCCAACCCACAAATCTACTATGCTATTGGCATCTTGTACCTTTTCTCAGAACTGCTACATACCTGCCACAAACTGTTGCAGCACACGGGCGGCCGTACCGATCTGTCCTTCCAGTCATTAACCAGATACACGTATTTTCTGCAACAAACATTTTCACCACACTGATGTTAAAGAGTCCTATTTAAGTCATACAAAACACTGCAATGTCTCTAATTAGAAAAAATATTATTTGTTCAAAAAGGGAGTAAAACTACCGTTTTGTACCGGCTTCAAGGGTGAGCTCGGCCTACCTAACAACTCGGTTTTTTCCCCTTTGTTTCAATCTGCTGACAGCTGTACCCCTCAACTGGCTGACCGCAGGTGCCCCAACCTGCTGGCCGCTGCCCCCCCCCATGATGAAGCAAAATCTCCATTTCGTATTTATTGTACAATTGATTGTTACCGGGTGTCGCTCAGTTTTTATCTTTATTCTTTGCTTCTGTTCGAAATAAAACACCATCTATATTACGGATCATCAGCACTATTTGTGCGTTTACGTAAATATATTTATGACGTACTTTCGAGGTGGTAGTATGTACTGCGAACAATGAGTGCCTCTTTTATGTACTGAGCAAGTTACTGTCATTGTATGAAGATCTACAAGATTTTCGTGCAGAAGCAAAAATCTGTATCACCTATACATATTTCATGTCCAAAACATACACCAAAATATGAAAATTTATTTGATCCAAGTTTCATTAGGGAACGCTGAACTGCCTGCCAATCAGCTTGCCTCGTTTTGAGCGGCAAAATCGCTTTTTTATATCTTTACCAGACGCTTCGCTGGTACCAGGTTTAAATTAGCAAGACAATATCTTAGGCCCGTAACATGTAAATCTTTGTCTCCTGACTGGTTAGGTGACGTTCTACAGTTTTGTATTTTGCATAGGGTTATATTTTTAAAGAAAAAGAAGGTTTTCCTCACTGGTTATATTGGCTATTTAAAAAAGACCTTGTATATCTGGGGTATTGTTAAAAGAACTTTTAATTCCCTTTATTTGGTGTATGATTGATGGGTGTAATTTGGGTTATAGAGTATACAGCTTTGACATCCAGAGTGACAGATTCGTAATTACAAACCGGCCAGGAGCAGCGCCAGCGTCTTTTATGATCGTGGTGTTGGTCTCGGCTCGGTTAAGAACGATCGTGTGTTAGACGCTTCTAAACACCTTATTGATGTCACGGCAAAATCCGAAGTTAGTGCTCGGTGGCAGCAGCATACTAATCTGCGCTCCAGCGTCAGTGTAAGCTCTTGTTCCATGGTATTTATTGCTTCAGTGAATGGTAAATAGGGTAAGTTTCGGCAGTGTTACCAAGCTCTGGCAAAAGATTGATGAAAGAAAACGAAACAAAGCAAAAGAAACACAAAACAAAGCAACCATATTTTCTTTCACAAGTGAAACGACTTTTTTTGTAACAAATATAAACTTTATGTTATGTATTTACCGGTATAAACTAATATTATTCATCATAGACAAAATCTTCCTCATATAAACATGTGGCGTAATTGATTTAAGTTCTTTTTTTATTCATTTTTACAATAATTTCTGTATATGTGAGAACAAGTGTTTTTTCGATTGTTTCCAAGTTGCCTGTCCGCCATCTAATCCAAAAACTCGTTCACAATATTTGTCAGTATCAAACAAATAATAACCTGTCGGAAAAAAGCTGTACAAAGGTAAACTAGGTTTTTGACTGCACTTGCTGAACAAAGATTGGCTATTTATCAATTTTATCAGCATAAGAAAAGAAGATCATCCAAATAACTTATGATCGCATCGCAAAACATTTCCTTCGGAAAACTTAAAGAGATCGATATAGACGATATTGCTTGGTAACACTTGGGTCATTCTACTATTGCAACTGTATTTGGTTTTCTTGTATTGAAAGGAGATATCTTCATACATTTTGGAGCTGTAAGACAAAAGATGAGTTAGTTAATTTAATGAAATTTAAATTCACAGTTGACCTGTGGTGCTCGTGCTCATTTTGAGAATAAGACAATACAGGGTCCATACCTGGAAAGCAATTCTTACTGGATGGGGATTAGAGTGAGTCTCTTTCTCTCTCTCTATCTCTCTCTCTCTCTCTCTCTCTCTCTCTCTCTCTCTCTCTCTCTCTCTCTCTCTCTCACACACACACACACATATATATATACACACACAAAATGCATACATGTTTTGTTCTGAGTCGGCGTAAAGAACGAGTTTGATATGGCGTGGGGATAGGTCGACGTCGTCAGGCCGAAACGTATTCATAAGCCATATCAAATGAGTTCTTTCTCCCGACTCAGTACAAAACAGGAATGCTGTTTTGCATTTATTAGATACTCTCTCTTTTGCGCTTTCTAAATATTTTTAGCTTTACTGTATGAATGCAATTTAAAACGAACTGGGAATTATACACGTTCGATTCATTGCGTCTAAAAATATCTATGCGCGTTCGTCAAAGAAGAAACCTAAGAAGTTCGAGTCTGGGTGTGTGTTATGGAAATACGGATTGAACAGCTGTATCGAACGCCAGATCAAGCGTGTAAGATTAAACGGGTATACAGTAAATAAAATGAATACATACGGTAAATATGACTCGCATGTCAAATAATATATATATATATATATATATATATATATATATATATATATATATATATATATATATATATACATATATATACTGTGTATAAACAGTCGCAACATTTATATATATATATATATATATATATATATATATATATATATATATATATATATATATATATATATATATATAATAAATACTGTGTATAAACAGTCGCAACATTTAATCTTTGAACTTATTATGAAATAAAGTTTCAACTCTAACGCCGAGTACTGCATATATGCCCTGGAGGCAGCAGTCAGCAGAACGAAATTTAATATGCTACACCTTAGTTGGTCGAATTCTTATTTTGACCTGTTTAGGAACACACTCATTTTGATAAAACTGGTTTTATTTGTATAGCGAGAAGGGCAAGCTATATGGTAACGCATATCATGTCATAGTGGACCAGCTAAAAAAAAAAAAAATCAAAAAAAAAAAAAAATCACAAGAATAGCAAACATTCTATTCTTTTTTTTAATTTCCGGTTTTTCATGATTTACAGGAGAGAGGTTCTTCAGCAACCGATGCACATTTTAGAACAGTAAAATTTAAAAAGATCGAGGCCAGTATTTTTTGTTTTGAAACTTCATGCTCTAAAATGTTTTCTCCATAAACTAAAATAATAAGTTAACTCTGGGTAATGCTCTAGTATTTACTTTTCGCCGGCTAAGAGCTCACTTGTCGCAGTGAGAATATTCCCCATGACGTCATGATATGTAAGTCAGTGCACACATGACGACAAGTTGTGATCGTTTACTACGTTTACTTCTTTCATATCAAATTCATATGCTTTTTTAAATTGCTACAGACGGATCCAGAGAGATTACAGGTCGAAGAGAAAAGCGATAAACCAAAACCAGTAAAGATTGTGTCCACAGTTCCTGTTGTATGCAGCGATTGCAAGACCCATATAAACGATTGCCATTTGGACTTCTTCCTCAATACAAGTAAGAACAAATAATGAAAAATCTGAGTTTGACTGGGATCAGGTGAAAGTATTCCCGAGCCTATTAACTTATGAAACGGAAGGTTCTTTGTTAAGTGCGAAATGTTAACAACCCCAGTCCTCCATCACCGCACACCCGTTAAGTTAAATATAGCACATTTGAGAGAGAGAGAGAGAGAGAGAGAGAGAGAGAGAGAGAGAGAGAGAGAGAGAGAGAGAGAGAATCAGTGTTCAAGGTAAGATCACACGTCTAATTTTCAAGTTCTTGCCCTGTATTATGGAAGTTCTTTAGGCAAAAAACTCAAGTCCAAGTTCAACTTCGCAAGAATATACAATTCTTAACTCTGACTAAATTAATAGTCAGAGAAATTTCAAAATTTTCATATCTACAACTTGTAATTGAACATGTATGGTCGACAACAATCATCCAAATATATATGAAAGAAGCTTAAGCAGGATGTTTCATATCAACATTGTTATTTTCTGTCTTTCGTGACTTTATTCTAATTCGTAGGCATCTAATTTTGCTTGAATGCTACTGGTTGAATTGTACGAAAAATCATCACCAATCATACCCAGACTCAATTCGTAATAAGACTTTAGGCCAACGGGTTCTTGCTTGAGTAATTTGAGAACAAATTTTAGATAAACAATGAAGAAAGTGTTAAAGTACGGTATACAACGGTTGTTAGATCGTGTTGGGTCTTTAATGCAATTCTCGAAACTTTGACAACCCTTTTCCATCAATACACCTAGTGAACAGTATAATAATAATAATGATAATAATAATAATAATAGACATGCAGCCAACTATGGGTCAAAGTTTGTAATGTTCTTATAAGCAGCAAGTAACATTTCAAAATGGATAATTATCACTATATATATATATATATATATATATATATATATATATATATATATATATATATATATATATATATATATATATAAAATGAATTGTTGTCTTGAGAAAGCATTTAATATCGACCAAAATATACTTTTGGACTTGAGAAACGCAACAAGTGATCAAGACATAACAACATGGTTCTCAAACACTCTATACCTAGTCATGTAAGCTCATATCGATGCTGTCTGATTTCACATAGTCTTGAATATATTTTCCCAGTCCTTTAAGATTTGTCAATATATTGAGATATCACGCTATCCAAACAGTCTAATTCGAACCAGGCCACTGCGAAATTTAACAGTCCCAAAACGTTAACATTCTATAAAACCTTTTTTTTAAAGGAACTTCAGTAATCTCTGGTTTTAGACCAAGGATGCTTATCTCAGTGATGTGGATGCACGCCGATATCATGTATTCATTTTCTGGTTTCAGTCCTAGGATGCTTATCTCAGTGATGTGGATGCACGCCAATATAATGTATTCATTTTCTGTTTTCAGATTGAGCTCGAATTTGAAAATTGTACCTTGTGTCACCATTCTGTCAATTTGTTCAGTGCCATGTGAGGAATTCACAAAATATAACTGAAAACTAATCCAATTTAATGTCATATATAATATTGCAGTGCTACCTCCCTATGACGCTGTTCATGCGAGGCTTAAAAGAGACCCGCTTTATAAGTAAGGAAATATTATCCTAAGGTGTTTTCCATCCAAGATATGTCATAAAGGTGCACAAAACACAAATCAAGGACATTTAGTGATGTGAAACTACATTACAGCTAGTTCACACCAGCCAGAAATAAAATCAAATGAAATGTACTGAGCAAATAATAATGCATTCTGCAACCAATCTAATGGGATCTATGACTATAACTGCGTTATGAGAGAAGCGGTGTTATACCGAGATCTTTGTAGTGAGAGGAACGGCGTTATACCGGGGTCTTTGTAGTGAGAGGAACGGTTATTTCTGGGTCTTTGTAGTGAGAGGAACGGTTATACCGGGGTCTTTGTAGTGAGAGGAACGGTTATTTCGGGGTCTTTGTAGTGAGAGGAACGGTTATACTAGAGGTTTTCTAGTGAGAGGAACGGCACTATACTGGGGTCTTTGTAGTGAGAGGAACGGTGCTGTACCGGGGTCTTTGTAGTGAGGGATCGCTGTATTTTAAAAGTGACGCAAACATATTTACCTTTTTACAGCTGACGTCCAGTTTTCTGACTGTTCATACAATTTCATGGGATCCATGACCATACGTGCCTAATGAGAGGAACGGCGTTATACCGGGGTCTTGTAGTGAGAGGAACTGCGTTATACCGGGGTCTTGTAGTGAGAGGAACTGCGTTATACCGGGGTCTTGTAGTGAGAGGAACTGCGTTATTCCGGGGTCTTGTAGCGAAAGGGACGACGTTATACGGGGTCTTTGTAGTGAGAGGAACCGCGTTATACCGGGGTCTTGTAGTGAAAGGGACGACGTTATACGGGGTCTTTGTAGTGAGAGGAACGGTGCAGTGAGGGACCGCTGTTTTTTTAAAGTGACACAAACATATTTACCTTTTCACAGCTGACGTCCAGTTTTCTGACTGTCAAATCCGATTGAACCCTGAGCAGTGGAACGACGTTACAAAAACTGCTGTGACTACCATTCAAGTGGTTGCCGACAAAGATTTTGTTGACGATGGAGATAAAGACGTGGTCATGGGGTTCCAGCCATTAGTTAATCCGGGGGCCCATTCTGTCTTCTTGGACTACTTGCCCACGGAAATGCCGGTACAAAAAAGTTTTACACCAATAAGGCTAATCTCAAGTTTATTAATAAGTTTTTGAATATGTTTTACATATATTACCTTTAGAATCCAACTGAATCTGGAAAAATGAGTAGAACAGCTTATTTCGCTGGATCCTCCAACTAAGATTCATCATGTGAATTTTGGTGGTAGCGTATCCAGGGTAAGCAATCATTTCTTCAAACATGGTGTCAAAAGCAGTCTATCTATCTATCTATCTATCTATCTATCTATCTATCTATCTATCTATCTATCTATCTATCTATCTATCTATCACGTCTTAACTTTTGTGTAAAATTCATATGAAATCCTCAACCTAGCTTATTTTATCGCTCGTCGAAAGTAAAATATATTCATATTTGTTTTACTCCGCTTCTATGGTGGAAGGAGTACATAGTAATCTTCGTATCGCCCGTCAGTCATTTAGTCCGTCACTCGTTAGCGCAAAAATAGTCCTGCAAGTTTTTGATGAGTTGCCATGAAAACTTGGTAATATTACAGTTACCACTTGAAGATGTTCAAATTGACAAATCTCTTTGTTCCAAACATTTTTCTTAGAGTTATTGCCATTTTTGTCTTGTAGCAGTGTATGACATTATCTCGTTACAGCAACTAGTCCCACAATTTTTGATGGATTGCAATGAAACCTGGTAAATAGTATGGTCACCTGAAGATTCGCATGTCGATAAATCACTCTGCTCCTCAGTGTTTCTTAGAGTTCTTGCCCTTTTTGTCTTGTAGCTTAATGCAGTATATGGCACAATCTCGTTAGCACAACTAGTTCTGCAGTTTTGATTCATTGACAGGAAAGTTGGTAAATATTATTATCATCACCTGAAAATGTGCAGATCAATAAATCAACTTTGTTCCCGAAATTTTATTTACGTTTATTGCCTCTTTTTGTGTTGGCCTATAATTCAGTGTATGGCAAAATCTCGTTAACGCAGCTAGTCCAGCAGTTTGTCTTTAAATTTGTTATGGATTACTGTGAAACTTGGAATATATTTAGGTTGTCATCTAAAAATATACATATTAGCAATATTTGTTATAGCGTGATTTTTGAGTTATTGCCCTTTTGTTGCTTACAGCTGGATGTTATGTATTACAAATTTTTGTCAATGTAACTACTATTGCAGTTTCAGTGGATTGAAACTTAGTACATATTATAGTCATCATCATCAGATATTCATGGTGACAAATCATTGTACTGACACTATTTTCAGAAGAGTTATGCTCTTTTGTTACTTTAGATTCATCTCCATCATGGCGAAGGGGTGAAATGCAGGAGAGGCGGGGGTATATGTACGTGAGACAATGGCTCACCATATCTCTTGTTTTCATTAGAAGCTCTTTTGTTAAAACTTCGTTCACTGTGGTTTTGTTTTTTAAATATACATTTTTAAAAAAAAATGATTTTTAATTTTTAATTTTTATTGGGGGTGTGGAGCGTCTATTTAGACCTTGAATCAGATGGTTTCTTAATTTTTTTTATTCAATTGCTTTTGTTGTTTAAACTGAACTTTCCTGAACTACGAACACATTATATACCTCGAGCACATGACGTTGCTGTGCGACAGAAATTATTTCCTATTAAAAAACTTTCATTGAACCAATGTATTTTTGTTTGCTTTGCGTAGATATACTTGCCTTGTTTGTCTGTCTAAAATGCCTGTTTGGAACAAAGCGTCCCGTGGTTTCTTCCAAAACACGCATGCACACGGAGAGAGAGAGAGAGAGAGAGAGAGAGAGAGAGAGAGAGAGAGAGAGAGAGAGAGAGAGAGAGAGAGTATGGAATGACACAATGTGGACATGTATCGACATATTTAATATTGATAAATTTGTGTTTTTTTCTCCAGATTGTGACAAAGGATTTCAAAACCCCATCTTGTGAGTGCTGGGGAGATCCTCACTGCATAACATTTGATAGGAATGCGAAGGGACTTACGAGGTAAGTACTGAAATAGCTTCGTTGCCAGAATTTTTCAACTTCTTATCTATTCGAGGAAAGGTCTGTGATAACGCCACTTGTTTCATTTTTAAAGATATGTACTAAATATAAGAAGGTTGTGGATAACCCCACTTGTTTCATTTAAAGGATATGTACTAAATAAAAACGGCCAACGCAGATTAGGTATATATAAACTTGTGAATAATGAATTATTTCTGCAAGCTTTAAGGCCACGATACAAAAGCACAGTCTAGCTTGCTATAATTGTCTGAATGCATCCGTTTTATTGCTTCATTTAGTTTCTGTAATTGTCTGAATACATTGGTTTTATTGCTTTGTTTAGCTTGCTGTAATAGTCTGAATGCATCCATATGTACACAGTCTATCTTGCTATAATTGTCTGAATACATCTGTTTTATTGCACAGTCTAGCTTGCTGTAATTGTCTGAATGTATCCGTGTTATTGCTTCCTCTAGCTTGCTATAATTGTCTGAATGCATCCGTTTTATTGCTTCATCTATCTTGGTCTAATTGTCTCAATCCATCCGTTTTATTGCTACATCTAGCTTGCTATTATTGTCTAAATGCATCTGTTTTATTGTTACATCTAGCTTGCTGTCATTGTCTGAATGCATCCGTTTTATTGCTACATCTAGCTTTCTGTCATTGTCTGAATGCATCCGTTTTATTGCTTCATCTAGCTTGCTATTATTGTCTGAATGCATCCGTTTTATTGCTTCCTTTAGCTTGCTTATTATTGTCTGAATGCATCCGTTTTATTGCTTCATCTAGCTTGCTATCATTGTCTGAATGCATCGGTTTTATTGCTTGATATAGCTTGCTTATTATTGTCTGAATGCATCCGTTTTATTGCTTTATCTAGCTTGCTTATTATTGTCTGAATGCATCCGTTTTATTACTTCATTTAGCTTGCTGTCATTGTCTGAATGCAACCGTTTTATTGCTTCATCTAGCATGCTATCATTGTCTGAATGCATCCGTTTTATTGCTTCATTTAGCTTGCTTATTATTGTCTGAATGCATCCGTTTTATTGCTTCATTTAGCTTGCTTATTATTGTCTGAATGCATCCGTTTTATTGCTTCATTTAGCTTGCTTATTATTGTCTGAATGCATCCGTTTTATTACTTCATTTAGCTTGCTGTCATTGTCTGAATGCAACCGTTTTATTGCTTCATCTAGCATGCTATCATTGTCTGAATGCATCCGTTTTATTGCCTCATTTAGCTTGCTTATTATTGTCTGAATGCATCCGTTTTATTGCTTCATCTATCTTGCTTATTATTGTCTGAATGCATCCGTTTTATTACTTCATTTAGCTTGCTGTCATTGTCTGAATGCAACCGTTTTATTGCTTCATCTAGCATGCTATCATTGTCTGAATGCATCCGTTTTATTGCTTCATTTAGCTTGCTTATTATTGTCTGAATGCATCCGTTTTATTGCTTCATTTAGCTTGCTTATTATTGTCTGAATGCATCCGTTTTATTGCTTCATTTAGCTTGCTTATTATTGTCTGAATGCATCCGTTTTATTGCTTCATTTAGCTTGCTTATTATTGTCTGAATGCATCCGTTTTATTGCTTCCTCTAGCTTGCTATTATTGTCTGAATGTATCCGTTTTATTGCTTCCTTTAGCTTGCTTATTATTGTCTGAATGCATCCGTTTTATTGCTATATCTAGCTTACTATCATTGTCTGAATGCATCCGTTTTATTGCTTCATCTAGCTTGCTGTAATTGACTGTGAATTGATCCGTTTTATTGCTTCGTCTAGCTTGCTACAATTGTCTGAATGCAACCGTTTTATTGCACAGTCTAGCATGATGTAATTGTCTGAATACATCCGTTTTATTGCACAGTCTAGCTTGCTATAATTGTCTGAATGCATCTGTTTTATTGCTTTCTCTAGCTTGTTGTAATTGTCTGAATGCATCCGGTTTTATTGCTTCCTCGAGCCGTTTGTGTTCAATTAACAATTAAACATTACAGCGGAAAAGTTATTAAAGGAAAAAGATTTCACAAACAATACAAGTAATATTTTTTTTGATTTGAATGCAATCTTTACGTCCGTTGCAAATATAAATTTATTTTAATAGAAGAGCAAGGAATGTGCAGCAGAAAAGGTTCAGGTGCGATAGTTATGTAGGGGTTGAATCAGCTAACTGAAAAAGAATGTTTATTGAGTTCAAGACAATACCCAACAATTCTTAAAGAAGCTTCACGTTCACAAAATAATTTGATAATATTGGTAATGACGATTTTAATTACCATAATTACTTGCATATAGGTCAGGTCTGATTGAAAACAGCAAAGACCCTGATATTCCGTCACATTACGCGCCGGCAGATCAGGGTCTATGTTGTTTGTTCTACTTTAAGAAATCAGTAGAGCAAAAAAGACTAATCAAGTTTGACAAAAATGACAAAAAATGTGAGAAAATAAAACTTTCGCAGTGAACAACGCATACTCCTTCGATTCTTTGTATGAGAAACAAACTGAATTCGAGTCACGAGTTAAAAGTTAAGTCTAAACAAGAGCCATTTTATTGATTAATAATCAAGTCTCACATAAAAAATTCAATCAAATGTCGTAAGCCTTAACTTTAATTTTAAGACATGTTGGTGAAATTGGGTCACGACGATGTTCAGCTCTGCAAACACGATTCTAATTATATTCCAGCTTACACGAGCAATTTGATGTGTATACAGTTGGCAGGTTTACTATGGCTGAGACAAAAGATACCCCATACAAGCCACCCTTCCAGGTTTGTATCTATTTATGTACAGGACACACAACATTGTTAACAAGATCCCATCTATATCCAATGTTATAAATTTTTTGAACAGATTGTATAACTGGTGTTATTTAGGTATGTTGTATTTATTACTCCAAAGATAGCTCAGATGCATAATTATCGCAGACAAACCGCTTTATTAGATTATTTACCACCAGTTATTACTCTAAAAGATCATGCAGTTGCACATTTATAAATCCGCTATGTCCAGTTGATTCCGAAAAAAAGATGCGATTGTGAGTGACGGATAAAGCTTTTTATTTCTTGCAACCATGCGACCAATTAAAACCATATCATATAAAGAATTTTAAAAAAATGTGAGCAATATTTTTTCCAGCAGGTGGCAAGACCAAGACTATATCACCACCAAATTTCATATTACCTGACTGAGACAGGGTGTACGGATTGTTCTGTCTGGAAGACTTTCCAATCAGATGTCGAATGTTACAAATTTTCTAAAAGTGGGTATAAAAACGTTGACCGGTTTTATGCTTTTCAACGAACATTTGTCTTTACAGGTGGAGATTCAAACACACACCTGTATGAATGAAGTAGCTGCTTGCATTTGTGGCGTGGTGGCCAGAGAGGGCAATGACGCCATAGAGATCAGTAATTGTCAGCAAAAGTTTGGAACCAACAAATTGGAAGCTCAAATTCTTTCTCCTCAACACTTTTCAAACCTGACCACAGTTCATTGGGATGCCACGACATTTGTGGTGCGTTATTACAAACTATGGTTCAGCACGGTCGAGTGTGTAACACCCTTCTAGTTTTTCAACAAAAAAAAAAAAAAAAAAAAAAAAAAAAAAAAAAAAAAAAAATCATCATCACGAGAGCTCAGTTATTTTGAGCAGGTAATTAAATATCAGTTCAAGTTAGACGCATGACTTTTATGTACGACTGCCTACACAGCGGAATATCCAGTATAGATCGTAGCCATCTTTACAAGTCAACGTAGATAATTTTCTGCAAGGTATTCCAGCGATTACTGGTATCCTGTTATCATTTGCAAAACGTTTCATTGATATTTAGCATATTTTCCCACAATATATTGCAGAAAATTACCTAAAATGACTTCCAAAAATGTTTGGCGCCGTCTGCTAAAAATTTTACTTCTAACTGAAATTGAAATTCATGTACCTGCTATAAAGATCTGAGCTCTCGCTTTATCAAGGTTTGATTTTATCAGTTTTTAATTTAGTGAAGTATTTTTGTTTCTTCTCAGAAAAATTGGAGGTGTATACCTATAAAGCCATGCTGAAATAGAATTTAACGAATGTCAATCCTTGTTAAATAATCTCTCAATATACATTACAATGCCAGGTGTTCATTTATTTACTTATTGTAATGATTAGAATAACATTTCCAATTTCACAATGTGTTTTTTTCCCTTTCTTCTTTTTATTTATTGTCTTCTCAATACTCGCCAAAGGTTTGATTTGAACACTACTCGGACATCATTTTCTTAAATCATTCTGAAGAAATTCTTTCTTCTTGTTACTTCATTCATTATCGTTTACTTTTTCTTCTTGTCTAACATTCTCTTTTACTTACCTTTATACATATACACCGTTTAATGCTGGCTATCTTTCTATTATCTGGAGGTTACAATCTAAACACAGGTACCAAATTTGACTATTTGCCAAAGCCAATAAAGCCTTTAAATGTTCGTCTTATGGCTGAAAGTCTTCCAGATGTTCATCTTATGGCTAAAAGCCTTCCAGATGTTCGTCTTATGGCTAAAAGCCTTCCAGATGTTCGTCTATGGTTATATAATCAACCCTTTTATCAAGAAAACATGATAAATACAATGATTTGCATTGGAAAAAGATGTTTTATAAACATAGGAAATGATTTTATTGATAGGATCATATGCAGTCTGTACCTTTAAAGTCTACGATTATGTCACAGTTTTCTTTTTCGTTCCTGTTGAAATATTAGGCCGTTTGATTCAAAGCGTAATACTTTCCTTACATGACAAATCAGTAGGTAAGAATAGAGCAGAGGGACTTTTCAGTGGCGGCGCGAAGGGGGAGCGAGGGGGTGCAACTGCCCTAGAACGTGAGGCGGAAGGGGAGCGCCGTCGGGAGTTTTTTTTTTCTTTAGCTGAAATTTTCATAGTATTTCACCTGACCTTATTTTAACAGGGGCAATTCTTCACAAAACTTATATTTAGATGGCGGGGGGAGGATGGAGGTTGGCAACTGACATAAAAACTGTTCTCTGTGGCAAAGTAGGTGCGCCACTAAAGAACATTGTCCCCGGGCGTCTCGAACCCTCGCGCTGCCACGGGACTTTTATGATTGGTGCCGTATTAGTTTATTATTAGTCATAAATTGTGGCAATTTTCAAATATCATGCAGCATGTTCATTATCTTAGCAATATTGTTTAGCATAATTTTTTGAGAAATCCTTTGAAGTAGATTGTTCACAGGAGAACACTATCATACGAGAAATAGAGCTATGTAGGCATGGGTTCAAAGTGTTTAATTAGCTGATGGTGAGAAATGGTATATTGAGAAAGACAAAATGTGTACTACGTGCTTTCAGATCTACTTTCCCTCTGGAAGATTCGTTGAGATAGACGGGAGTGGCGGTAGAGTTGAAATTAAAAACGTGAAAGTCCATTCGCTGCCTGATGACTGTGAAAATATGGAGGGATTGTGTGGTTCATTTAATGACCGCCCAGACGAGCTTGTAGATCGTAATGGCACTGTGCATAAATTCAATAAAACCCCGCATGCATTCATTGAGAGCTGGAGGCAAGTCTACGCATACATACATACATACATACATACATACATACATACATACATACATACATACATACATACATACATACATATGAATCAACATTGCAGTAAAATACATTTGTAAGGAATCTTCTTCATTCTACGCTTAATCGGCTTAACAAATTCGCTACGTACTAACCGTACATTCGTTGTCACTGTGTTGGTGCTAATAGTGACTTACTGTATATTATACATACCTTCCTAATTGCGTCTTTTTTGTATGGTTTCTAACGCGCTTGTATATATATATATATATATATATATATATATATATATATATATATATATATATATAATGTAACGACTCTATGGTCTAAGAAAAATGCAACAAAAAGAAAGTGAAACCAACAAATCAAGTAAAAATTAACAAACAATTTATTTATAGATAATTAAATTGAAAATAAAAAGGCACTTACAATATTGTGAATTAAATTCCCAAAATAATCCAGAATGTATTAATCACAATTCATAAAATATAGAATGTTCCGAGTGAACTATTGTATCCTTGAATGTGCTGATGTGCCAATAGTCTGGAATGTCCTGATGTGCCAGTAGTCTTTAATGTACTGATATGCCAAAATGAAGTACTCCATAATATCTTTGAATAAGTTCACATAAATCCCCAAATCATCAATTCAAAATCCAAAAAGAGAATGAGCACTATAAAAAATCCTCTGAATCTTTTAAAACAAATTATTCCTCTTTCTGAATTTGGAATGATTTTTTACAACTGTAATGACTCTTTATAGACTGATGGTAAGATCAAAACTAAAAACTGTCCACTAAACATGGAATATATAAAGATAGGTCACATGACATGATTTTCTAGAAAATTATATGGTGTATGTGACTTTTAACACACAACTGTTCTAGAACTTTCTGGTCTACCTGACAGAAAACAGCAATTTCATCGGCAATTTACAGTTTAAGTGTAAACAACAGCAACCATAACCTCAAATTAAATAAACAACTTGTTTACCAAAACCGTCCTTGAATTCAAATACTTAGTAAACAATCTAATTCAAGGACAATAGCTAAACATGTCAACCTTATACATAACATTAAGGTTTGAGCAAATATTAAAATCAAGAAACATTTATAATTTCCTAAAATATTTATAATGTTATATAAACATCATACATAGCACCTCCCCTCATAAAGAAAAAGAAAGATGTATGCAATAAAACTTTCTTTTAAATATGCATCTAATACTATAATAACAAAAATTACAAAGGAAGATGTTTTATGATACTGAACTTAATTACATAAAACAATATAACACTTCTATGCACGTGAGAGTGCATCTGCGATCACATTGTCTTTTCCCCTGATGTGTCTAATGTCAGTGTTATATTCCTGCAATATTAAACTCCATCTCAACAATCTCCGATTTTTATCTTTCATTTTGTTGATGAAAGTAAGGGCATTGTGATCACTGTATACAATAATCGGAGAAAGAGCCGAGGTAACATACAATTTAAATGATTGGCTGAAATTTGGTGCAGAAAGAACTGGTGCATTCTTAACCATGGCCTTTAACTTGTCAAAAGATTTCTGACACCTGTCAGACCAATGAAATTTGGTTTTCTTACTCAACAAACTTGTCAAAAGTTCAGCAATTATTGAAAAATTTGAACAAAATTTCCGATGATATCCAGCCATACCTAAAAATTGCATCAGTTGCTTTTTACAAATTGACACCGGAAATTCAGAGATAGCTTTGACCTTAGCTTCTATAGGTCCATCTGGAGTTACAAATGCTGAAATTTCTTTAGGCCTTTCCGAGAGTGGAATTTGCCAGAATCCTTTTAAAAAGTCAAACTTGGTGACATATTTCGCATTTCCAATTTTATCAATGCAAACGTCTGTTCTTCGTATTGGAAATGAATCCGTTTTGGCGACACTGTTGACTTTTCTATAGTCAGTACACATGAGGAATGTATTATCTGGTTTAGGAACAAGAATACATGGTGGACTTCAGTTACTTTTACTTGGTTCGATAAAATCATTCTCCAGTAAATACTGAATTTCTTTCTTCAAATAGTTCTCTTTGAGAGGATTCATCCTGTAAGGACGCTGTTTCACAGGTGTAGAATCTACAATGTCAACGTCATGATAGATTTTATTTGTTCGTGTAGGAACATCAGGAAACAAGTACTCATACTCGTGTAATAGCTGTTTTAGTTCATTTCTTTCCTGTTGTTGTAGATGTGAAAGTTTCTGGTCCAGATTGTTCAATATTTCTGCATTCCGAAGTTTGGTCACACCAGAGTCACTATAACCTGATTGTATTTATGTGTCAAAGCTGTTTCTGTTTCCGCCTCCCAGGAGTGTTAATGACATAATTTAAGTAATTTACTTTCTTTGGTATAGGGACAAAACAATTTAGCCCGAAGAGGATTTTGAGGTATGGGCAAGAGAGCCAGAACATTCTCACTAGGCTTAAAACCCCTTTCCTGTGTATTTCTGTCATACCTACATTTCATTTTTGATTGGGTAGTGTGAAGATTAGTTCTTGCTACTTCACAGGCCTTTTACAGCTTGTATTTGAAATCAGAGACGTAGTCAAGAAGATTAATCTTTGAATCTTCATTTGAAAGAAGTTTTTCATTCAATAACTTAAATGGTCCACGGACAGTATGTCCAAAATCTAGTTCAAATTGACTAAAACCCAATGACTCTTGAACTGATTCTCTAACAGCAAACAACAACAACAAATGAACACCCTCATCCCGAATCATATTCTTTAAAGTTTGATGAAATTTTTCCAAAGCCCCATGACTTTCAGGGTGATGGGCAGAAGATTTAAATTGTTAGATGCCTAATTCATGCATAACTTGTTGGAAAATTCCAGACATAAAATTTGACCCTTGATCAGACTGGACAGATTTGGGAAGGCCAAACAAGTGTAAAAAAACTTCACCAAAGCTTTTTATATTTCTCAGGGGAATTGCCTCTGGAAATCTTGTAGATGCACACATTATGGCCAACAAGTATTGGTTGCCTGACTTGGGCTTAGGTAAGCGACCGACACAATCCACCATTATTCTACTAAATGGTTCGTCAAATGCAGGAATACTTTGCAGATGAGCCTTAGGTATCTTCTGATTGGGTTTTCCTACTATTTGACAAGGGTGACAAGATCTACAGTATTTAGAAACATCACTTTTGAGTTTCGGGCAATAAAAATGATTCAATAGCTAAACATCTAAACCTTATACATAACATTAAGGTTTGAGCAAATATTAAAGTCAAGAAACAGTTATAATTTCCTAAAATATTTATAATATTATATTAAACATCATACAAAATCCAACTTATGCATCTTACGTCTGCTGACATTGGCAGAAACGAGGGATTTGGTATGTATGTATGTATGTATGTATGTATGTATGTATGTATGTATGTATGTATGTATTGTATGTATGTATGTAACCACCGAAAGTAAATGTATGAACTGTATGTATGTATGTATGTATGTATGTATGTATGTATGTATGTATGTATGTATGTATTGCATCACCAAAAGCAAATTGTATGAGCTTTAATATAGATCAAATCTAAGCTGTGAGATAATACCTGTACAGCCTCATGTAAACTAATACTTAGCTATGAGATAAGACTTGTAAACCAATGCTTGAACTTTTGCTGCTAAAAAATAAAAATAAAACCTTACTCATTCCGGATTTCATATAATTATGGCATATATGGACTGAGATACAAATTGGAACTGTGTCATTTGAAAAAAAAAAAAAAAAAAAAAAAAAAAAAAAACCTCTCTCGACTATGCAATAATGTTCTTGTATTGTTACTGGTGTATCTATTACACCTAGTTATACATACAGACATGACAACATAGCGCAAGCTTATATCGGGGTTTACCATAGTTGTTTTAGTAACCGTGGGTGAGTTATGTCTGAGTGATATTTCCACCAATCTTATTAATCAGTAATGACAGTCACTGGAAATATTTTAACTTCTTCCCCCCCCCCCCCCCCCACAACAACAACATATAGATGAACTCGTACAGGAATAATTTTAGGAAAGAGTTGGCTTAAAATTTTCAAGCGATAAGAAGAAGAATAAGAAGAGAAATTCATTACTATTATTATTATTATTATTATTATTATTATTATTAAAGGGACATGAAAGAAATCTTACTAAGAAAGTTTATATTTTTTTCAGAATTCCAATTAATGACAGTATGTTTGAGCGAGGTCAGATAACGAATAACCCCGCCTACAACCACGTGCCCAGCTTCTGCTCTTGCCGTCCAGAGAAAAACACGACCTTTTTAGACTGCGATGGCAAGAAGCCTCATGCCCGGTCATTTAATGTAATTATCTGTGTAGTACAGCTTCATTTACCCAGACTCTTTAGTAAATCCATATTTTACGGATGATCGAATATCAGAGGAAAATATGAAACTAGTTCGAGAGTGGACGAGATAGATAATGATAAATTTATACACAAAGATTATTCACTTAATTAAAGTTCTGATAATGGAGGCTATATTGACATAATAGTAGTCAATTAGCATTCATATGGCATTTTATGCCAGTTTGTATTTTACATGTACTCCTGAGTGTAGCTCTGTCGTAAAATAAAAGCATAATCATTCATGAGTTGTACAATAGAATCTGTTTTGTAACAGCACGTGAAAAATAAAGTGAACTTCCCTGAATATCGCAACTATAAGGCTAGCCTGCTCTAACAGAAGAGTTAGAACTGATTTACCTTTTACCTTTAAAATAATCAAGATGATTTTCAATGCATACACCCACAATTATTTACAACTGACAAAATATATAACGTTTAATAGATGAAATAATAACGTTGTTCAATTGCAGATCAGGGTGCCAGATTACAAGGACGTGACAAATTCCATGTGGGAACGTTCTTTAGCGCTAAGTCCATCAGAGAGGATTCCATATCCATATGATCTTGAACTGGGTAAGATATCTAAATGAAACTAAATTAAACTAGAGATGGAAGACATTACAAAATTCTGCACTTTTTATTTATTGTCACCATAGCAGGCTGCGTTTAGGATTCGAATCCTTTTGTGTTACCTGCTCATTTTTCTTACAAGGAAGAATCCATATTACCTTTGAAAATGTAATCTTTGCTCCCTGCCACCCCCATCCCACCCCATGTCATGCTCCTACAACATCACACCAATTATGATCACTCCCTTTCAGTTGGTGTAGAGATAGTTTAGGTTGCAATGATAACATAGTGTCGGAAGGATTAACAGGATGGGCACAAATAGACATGGACGGACGTACATGACCTATCACAATATATCTGCAAAACATACGGATATAATTCAATGAAGTATGGTAGGCAATCAAAGCTGTGATAAGTTGCAGTACAATTCCCTAACTATATCTTATAAAAGGCTCTTTGATACACCACTTCACAGGTGCATTTCAGCGTGAAAAAAAAAAAAATTAAAAAAAAAAAGTAAAAAAAAAAAAAAGTAAAATAAAATAGAAAAATGGTTAGCGTGCAGGACTCGCGACCCAAAGGGTGGGGGTTCGAATCCTACAGTCGGACCACCTTGTGTCAGCTACCGTGGTGTTCCAAGGACAAATAAATTACTTTACTCCAATTACCTCGCCATAAAATAACGTTCTTGTGTTTTGTACCGTAAAACACCAAATCAACAAAATCATTTAGGCACATTTTTTGTTGTTGTTGAAAACCAATGTATAATTTGAGTGTTACATGTGCTTAACAATTTCGCACATTCATTTTATAAAAATCCTATTTCACCCGTCCTACTTTTACAAGACTTATCTGAGGTTAACTTAAGTCTGCAACTTCATTGCTGTTTCTGCAGATTATGGGAACTTGAGAGCTTATCACAAATGTATAGACATGCATTTTCAGCAGAGTTGCCAGATCCCGGCGATCTAGAACTTAAGGCTTTCTGTATCGATTAAAACCAAATACAAATAGCTTCTGTATTAAACAGCTATTGTAGTAGTACTAATAGTAGTAGTAATGAAAGTAGTGGTAGTAGTAGGAGAAGCAGCAGCAGCAGTAGAATACAATAATTTATTTGACACAATATTTTCCTCGTTGTCGTCCACCTCCTTTTTCTTTTCTTAAAGCCTATGTTGCCCAGGAACCAAAATGGCCGACGTCTAGTGGTCTACGTGAGGCTGACGTTCTTAAAATATGCCAAGACGCCGTAAATAAATCAGAGGGACTGCAGAAATGCCAATCAGTAGCAAAGGTGGACTTCAAGGGAATCATCGAAGCGTGCGTTGAAGATATCAAGGTTCATAACTCTTGTATTAAATATATTGTGAGAGCTAGATCGATTAAGATAGTACGATCTTTTTTTCGCAGGGGCTTTGCCCCATACATAAATACATCGAACAATTTGGAGATATTTAATTTCTTGTTCTCTTTTTATTTTAAGTCCTCAAGAGCAAACCCTACTATTGTACTATTTAAAATAATACTGTCTCAGTAAATGGAGATGAACAAATGTCGTCTGCACTGTTCTGCAGGTAATAAATGTTGCGGAGAGTATGTGTACTATTAACTGAGTCTGCTTCGTCCAGGCGCAACGCATAGATTTACAGCTCGAAGATCTGTGTTTCGAAACTCGATAGAACTGAAAATATTTAATAGTGTGGATTATATCACAGTGTAAATCAGAGATGTAATGCAAGAGTTAAAATCATAATATATTTTTACTTAATTACTACGTCACAGTACACAAAACACTGGTGTTATACACCAGTTGAAATCATAACCTGATTTCTTCTTGAGTGCAATGTCACAGTATATTGACACAGTGATGTAATAAACAATCTCGTAAAGTAGTGACGTAGTTGTACGCATAAAATTTGATGTAAAACGCATGCCAAAATAGTTGTTAAATATATATTAAATTTTGTTTTCATCTGTAAAATATTAGTAGTTAAATATATGTTGAAATGTTTATAGTTAAATAACGCAAAATATAGTCTTCCATATTTGCTGCACCAATACTAAAGACGTAAGAAATATTACAAACCCGTACAGTGTGTCTTCAAAGTATAAAAAAAAAATTAATGAGAATGACTAGAAATAATTTAAAATAAAATCATACCGAGAAGACTTTGAGATTCGTATAAAAGAAATTTAAATCAGTATTAATATATAGCGGAAACAATAAATATAGGATATATACATTTTGTCAGTAGATATCAGGAAATATTTCACGAGTGAAGTGGAAACATTGTATTGTTAAGATTTTCCTGTCTAAAAGTAATTCTTTTTTTTAGCATTGCTTTGCTTTGGCTCCACCATTGGTTATGTGGGATATTACGCTGGAGTACTTGATGGCTTTTCACTCATAAATATATATGAAGGAAATATCATGTACTTTGGAGTGGTAATACCCTGTTGATAGCTTAGGCTGTACTGTTGAATTATACCTCTGATGCATATGGCATTCAACCCCGCGGGCTAGGTGCATTTTCGATGCAACGACATGATATATGATTTTAATACTTTTCTTTCACTTTTTTTTAAACCAGAAATTTGAACTATTTTGAACTTTTTATCCTTCAGAGCTGCTACGCTATTTACCTCGTAGTAAAGGTTTACTTTTCCAAACATTTATTGGGTAACAATTTCATCTGGTAGTAACCCTTGAGGTACGATGTTCTGAGTTGTGAACTGATTGGAAGAAACTGGCATAATTAGCATTACAACTTCTTCAATCTCTATGCTTGACCATATACCAATAAGCCTCAACAGCTTTCCAAAAACCATGCAGTCTAATATTGCCTGGTAAATTCTGTTCATAATGTTTTTGTTTCAGTTTACACTTTTTGTGCAGCTAAAAGCTGTGTATCTAACGATAAAAGTTGTGCTTTGCACACGTAATTTATCATCCATAATGTTAAATCATTTAGAAGTATGTTTGATTGTACATTTCTTTGTAACATGTTAACACTTTTGTTTCGTAGTCGTTTGTGATAAGCCTCAATAACGTTTCAAAACCATGCAGAGTTTATTATTGCTTGGTAAATTGTCTTAATGTTTTTGTTTCTGCTGACGTAAAGGTATTTATCTAACGATAAAATCTGTGCTTTGCACACGTTATATACCAGTCATGATGTCAAAGCATATAGAAGTATGTTTGATTTTGCGTTTGTTTGCCCCATTTTAAACATTTTTCAGGTAAAAGTCCATGTGCTATCAGGTAGTCGCTTGTGATATAAGAGAAAATGGAATAATTAGTTTTGCAATTTCTCTAAACTCCAGTTTTTACTGTCTACTTATTTACATCTCAAACAACTTCTTTAAAAGTATCATGCATGCAATTTTGAGAGCAGAGTTTAGTGCTGCATGTTAAACAGAGTTAATTACGCTTTTAGTTTCTTTTGACATTTGTCTGCTGGTAAAAGCTATGTTATGCTTTACTTAAAAAGGTAAAGCATTTCTGGGATAGGGTTGGTTAAAGTCCAACTGCGCCTTTGTGTTTTCTGTTGCTCTTTAGGGGTGTTGATTTTGGTCTCAAACTAGATTTGGTCATCACATGAGAGAGATAGAGAGAACATACCATGACACATAGCATTTTGTTTGTCAATTCATCGGCTATAAAAACAGAATCAAATTTGCTTTTGACCAAATGAACAAGATGCATAAAGCTAAGCCACCACCTATCAAATAATATATCATGATTAACAGGTGTGCACTTGGCACTGTTTTATACGAGTTTGTTTCATCTTTTGATGTTTTGGAGTCCTGTTATTAGCCTTAAATCTCTCTGCTTTTAATCTTTTAAATTCCTGTGAAAATTTTCCAAGGTATCTGCTAAGTTTAATCCCGCCTGGATCTTTTGAAGTTGCTTTCTCTGGTTATTTTTCAATCTTTGATTCTTGTTTATTTGTTTCTTTGCTATCTTCCATTTATGTTCAAGAAAACTTGGAAAGTTAGACAACTATAAGTTTAAATATGATAGAAAGCTCACCTGCATGTTTGTTTAGAAGGTTACTATGACTAATAAAAGCTAATTTTAAATAAATTGTAAATAAAAACAATGGACACAAAGGAATGTCCTAAATATCCAAAAGTTAAATACAGAGCTGAATGTAATCACAAAGAAGGTAATACAAACCTTGTCAACTTAAATACAACAAAAAGTGGAAAGGAGAAAACTTAGTACACGTAAATTAATCCAACAATGTAAATGAAAAAAAGATAGAAAACAAAAACGAAAAAGAAAAAATAACACATTTACAATACAAGAAATAAATTTTACAAACACTAAAACAAAACATTGAAGTAAAAATCTGGTCTTCAAACTTGTTATCATTATATTCATCTTCATTAAATTCTAAGCTGTTGTACCAAATTTAAAAGTAGTGGTTAATCAGATAATTCAGATATAGGCCAAAATATAATTATAAATTATCGCAGGGTCGCATCACGTTGGCTCCAGATACCCCTAGACGAACAGAATTAACTCAGTTGACGTCGCCCAGGCACATCTCGCTGAGAATAATGATTACGCTTTACGCGTTTTTTTTTTGCATTTCTATATTTCTCAGATTGCTTTCATGTTTTGTACTTACCAAATGTTTTGCACACTATATTTATTAAGATGGATATAAATTACAACAAATATGGATGCATAAGAATTCTACAATTTTAAAATGGATGAATCAATTCTTCTTCACATATACTTTGTATAAAATCCACGCAAGATCCACTTTTCTAAGTCAAAAGATTATAATGTCGGCGACCGATTTAAAACAATATATATACATACACACGCACAATATATATATATATATATATATGTATATCGTTCAGTTTATATGAAAAAAATACAAATGCTATTAATGCTATTGTTCTTTTATTTATTTTATTAGTTAGTATGAGTAGGCCTACAATCCAAGATGTTGAGTCGTATTTCACAAAACTGTTCAACAGATTTAATAGGGATAGAAAGTGTCATTACACATAGTAAACTTGTTTTCTCATATGCCATTGACAGCACATAACATATTTAACTATTTAATGATTGTAGGTATTATGAATTAGATGAAATTTGTGGATAATAGTCGCTCATTCTTTACATCATGTTTGTAATTTTGTAAAACAACATATATGATAAATTGCGACAGAAAATGCAGTTACTCGCCTTTACAATACTAGTATACACAGCGCTATCTCATTTTATCTCTCACGTGACGATCAGGTCGCGTTTAATTTACCCAACATCACTGGCCGGAAGTGCCAGTTACAAATGCAGCGCCCTCTACGAGAAAATGGCGAACTCCATTGTCGGAAAAATTGAGACATTAACAGCTGATTTCTCCTAGACCGTGATGCCTATTGTGCTCAAGTTTGACAGATGTGACAAATAAAATAAACTCTATCGATTAAGTACGTATTATAACTTAGCCTATATTTTCCCTTTAAATCAGATTAAATTAACTTCTAACGTAAATATATACAAGGCCTGAAGGTGCTAGTCATGATGATTTAGACACAGTCATACCATATACCTCTTTTAATCTTCATTGAGGATATTTTGAATAGTTTGACTGATTGTCTCTGTGTGGCCTTATTGCATAATAAACAGCTGCTCCTGTAATTGTAACTATCGTAGCAACTATGGATCAAGACACAAATGCATCAACAACAAAGCAATTAGTACACGTCTATTTATTCAGCATTCATTCCGTGTTTCGCTTTGTAAAGTTTTCGTCGACGAAATTTTCTTCTTTGTCTTATGTTGTCTTTTTAATTAATATCTTTATGTTATTAAACTTGCATGCTATGCAGATAGAGGTAATTCCAACTTAAAATTAAACAAATTTAGTGAAGTATCTGATACATTTAATGGCATGCAATCATCTTCCAGTTCATTTTGAAAGCTGTCTAAGATACCGATTAGAATAACTTTGCTAAACATTACTGTTGCAGTGTAGATTACCAATTTGACAATGGTTTGGAACTTTAGCAGCTCTACCTTTAAGAAAGATTTCGTATGTCTTTTTTATTTTTTAAAAATACATCTTTTCAAACTATTTTCATTTAAATTTTCACCGGTTATCTCTTGTGTATTACATGTTAAAAAGCAACGTTCAATTTATGTTTCTATTGTTCAGTTTCTGTAGATTGTCATTTATCATCGCCATAGACGAGGTTCTTTGATACATCCAACAATACTAAGCCTTTTTCCAGTTTTGCTTTTCCATTTATCAACAATAAAATCATACTTTGCATGTTAGACATTAATCTCTGTGGGACACCTCGCCTCTGATGATATAGGTATGCTAAAGTACCAGCGGTGCATGACATACGATCTTTGTTACTTAAATAACCGAAAAATGAATGAGGATTGTGGTGATTTTGATTATTCAATTGAAAATGCTGTTTGTGGAGATGCTTATAATTATGGTTGTATTGTCTGTACTGAATCTGCAATAAATGATGCTGTAAATCTTGCTTTGATTTCAGAGATGACACAACAATATTAGAGATGATATAACTTAACTTTTGGCAATACGAAAAGTACCTGACATGGATGAAGAACAATAAAAATACCAACTGGAGACAAAACAAAAAAAAAAAATTTAGAATCAAAGACAAAACATTCTAATATGTAAAATATATATAATTATGACAAGATCAAGACAGTTCAAATTTCGATAAAAGGCAGCATCAGATCAATGCTAGCACATACCAATATAGAAGGCCAGAGTGGAAGGAGCTGGTCGTCAAATTATGTTGGACAAAACTAGGTAACAGTCTAGTACATCCGGCCAATACAAATCATGATAACGACATAAATATCCTTTTGTACCTACCATTGTACAAAGACAACTAATACAAGTACCTGAGGAAATAGAGATGCGACAAATGAGCCGTTTGATGAACAGGGGGTAATAGAAGTTGAGACTCTTATTCAAGAATATCACGAAAAAATTTAAGGTGGAGAGTTTCCACCTGCAGTGAAAAGATTATTTACTACACAAGAGGAAAGATAATTAAACGGTTATGTAGATGCTGTAGAAGGTATCATGTTGAAATGTATAAAAAAACAGATTGAAGACTTGAACAAGGAGATAAGTAGAGAAACAGACCTAAACAAAAATGCTGGAACGCAATTACATTTGGAAAGTGTTAAAGTTATAAAGAAAAAAACGCAATTAGTTGGACAATCTAACTCCTTTGGAGAGAGTTTTCAGAAGAAAAACAAAATTAAAAAGTCAATTTAGTTGCTAAAGAAAACTTACCCGTTGGGAAAAAGGCATAAACAAATGTTTAAGGACAGGGTGTTACATTAGCTGATATAGCCACTGCAATAGTTATGAGGATATCAACTGTTGTTCTCTCTATAGCAAATTTTGTAAAAGGTTTAATAGGGGGTGGAGGAGGAGGTACTGTTCCATCATGAGACAAAAGTTGATTCGTTCCTTGGCAGAATTAAAAAGAGAAGGGTTCTTTACTGATATTTAAAAAAAAAACAAATCCTGAAGTTCAATGTGCCAGAGACTAGGCGTGCTGGAGGCACAATCACATTTGAAGTCTTTTGCTTGAGGACTTGAGTCTATCACTTTTATTGGAGCGCTTCAGTGTGTCGATGTGTTCCGCACGTGTGCCTCAGGCACATTTATGCCCTAGTACCCCGCCATTTCTATAGGGATTGCAAAAGTAATATATTGTCTGCGTCTATGAATAAATATAGTTAAGTCAATTATTTGAGTATACAAAATTAATGTGAAGTTGTCTTTTCTTGTACAAATATATTGAGCCTCTATTTGCTGTTTTTCCACATTCGCATGCCATTCTTTGTTGATTCTCTCTCTAATCTTTTTATTTTCTTGACTGCTATACCATTTGAATCGAGATGATTTTACGCACTCTTTATATCTCTGGTATTTATATTTCATTTTCCAATTACCGGTCTCAGTTTTACTCTGTTGCATTTGTAGCATTTTACAACTTTGTGTATCTCAGATATTGTTGGTACCATTCAGTTTAATTTCAATTCCTACTAGATGCCAAATAAAAGTTCTAAGAAAATCTTGCCGAATGCATCTTGGTACACGTTCTGCCTTGCCACAAGAGCAATTTTGTCTTCAAACTCCATATATCTTCACACTGTAAAAGGAGTACTGGATTTAGTTTCAGCCGTGTTGTGTAAAACCCCCTCTCATATCAACTGACTTTGGTTAATTATTGTGGTAATATTTTGTGATTTAAGATTTTATGGACATATTAAAATTGCACATAGTAAACATTTATCCAGAAACAGACAACTTTAAAACCAGAGGATTTATACGAATCTTAACAATGAACCAATACTTGAAATTGTGTGGAATCCAAGCCTGCAAAGAAGTATCGGATAAGTCGGCCTGATCTTTTTTCTCTGTCTAACTAGTTGGTCAAACTTTTACCTCGTGTACTTAAGCTGAAACAATGTGTGTTCAAAACTCAACACCTCATGCAAATCAATTGGACTGCAATGGGTACTAAAATGGCACATTTGTATGTTAATATTTTCATGAGAGGGCTGGAACAAAGGAGTCAACATCAGATGTGGCCAGTGTTGCTAAAAATAGAACAACATTTAAGCTACTTCTGCGACTCAACAGAAGTTAACCAAAGTTTACAGAAAGCAACTTGGCATATAGGGTTTTTCAATTTTTTGAAAATGAAGCCAATACGTCATTAAATGTGGCCGAAGTAACCAAGATAGGTAGACTTTCAAATGACTTTATCTTAAACACTACTCAACATTATTTGATCATATTTGACAGAAAGTATCGCAGCATGGTCAGCATGAACGTGTTTAAAATTTTCAAAATGATGCCGATACGCCTTCAATTATGTCTGCCATTATGGAAAATAGAAAAAGAAAAACTTAAAATGAAAATAGAAAAAGAACTGCTTAACATTATTTTACCAAATTTGACAAGAAGGCTTTTACACTAATTTACCATCAAATATGGATAAAGATTCAAAAATTGAGACACCTTGAAACAATTACATCCATAACATATGCAATCAATAGAAATGGAAAACATTTTTTTTGGAAAACACGATTGGACATGGATGAAGATACAAAAATAAAGAAACAATGCTATTCGTAAGATATGTAATCAATTACACCGGAGGACATTTCTACAGGAAGCTTCTTATTAACCCATATTTCTTGGCTAATTGCTCTAGCATTTATGTATTAGATAGATGTCAGTCTTTGGCCTCTTGTTTAAACTGAAGCAGCACATTTAATCCTTTCAAGCGTGGAATATGCTTTTGATGAAACCCACCCAAAATGTAATGCGGGAGATTAAATCCTCTAAACTTCTAGTGAACATTTTTTAAATTTATTTATTTCTTTTTTAAATAAGAACAGCTACTTTGTCCTTAGTTTTCTACGCCCTGGAAACAGTTTCCTACGTTTAAGGAATATGTTTCTGGACCTGATTTCCAAACAAGACGACCATTGTACGTTTGAGACACACTATATATCCGCAGATTTTCATCTCTGTCAACGTCTGAGAAAGTCATTGCCAATCGCATTTATTTGAAAACATATAGAACATGTTGTAAGTACTTTCTCTTTAAACCATAGACCATCAGATAACATGTTTGAAAAATCTGTAGCCAAATATCCAAGATTTAGGCAGGGTTTGGATATAAACAGACCATCAGATAACATGTTTGAAAAATCTGTAGTCAAATATCCAAGATTTAAGCAGGATTTGGATATAAACAGACCATCAGATAACATGTTTGAAAAATCTGTAGTCAAATATCCAAGATTTAAGCAGGATTTGGATCTAAACAGACCATCAGATAACATGTTTGAAAAATCTGTAGCCAAATATCCAAGATTTAAGCGGGGTTTGGATATAAACAGACCATCAGACAACATGTTTGAAAAATCTGTAGCCAAATATCCAAGATTTAAGCGGGGTTTGGATATAAACAGACCATCAGATAACATGTTTGAAAAATCTGTAGCCAAATATCCAAGATTTAAGCAGGGTTTGGATATAAACAGACCATCAGATAACATGTTTGAAAATTCTTTTGTCAAATATCCAAGTTTTAAGCAGGGTTTGGATATAAACATGTATTTCAGAACAGATTCAACAGCACGATAATTTACCTTTTTGTCTTATTTTTCTACAACATAGGCGAATCCACCTGAGCAAATCATCTACTGTCTGATAACGGAATCTCTTCGGTTCCCATAGTTATAAGAAATGCTCGAATACAATTTCGTTTTGTTTTCTTGTTGTTTTTTTTTTTTCCTAAGCATTTCCAATCATTTTAATAATTCACATTTTCATTTTTTTGAAACAGTCAATTTTCACAGAATGGTTGTTATGGTACTATCAATGTCAGATTATTGATACGGACAAAAGCAATCCACATTCATATATCTTCCAACATTGTCTGTGTGAAAAGTAATAAATAATAAAATTGAAATGGATTAATCCTATCTTTTTTTACGTTTTAACAGAACGACCTGATGTTTCGTTTATGGAAGTGACGATAGACAGCATGGCATGAGACATTCACAACAGAATGTATAAACCTCACAATTCCCAATGTAATTATCTGAAAATGCATGACGGTACGTTTTTGTGTAAAGCATGCAGAAAAGAATTCACAGAACAGTGACATTAGCATTTTTAGTGTCTTGTTGTATTCAAGCACCTGCATTCTTGATTAGGAGTGACACCCCCGATGGAAACACATGACACCCCATATGGAAACACATACTGAAAGAAAAATGTAATGTTAACGTGATAAATACAATTAACAAAACAGCCGAGCAATATGTCTATCAGATCAGATGATAACGTAAGTTTGAACACACAAACGTCTTTACTCCTCCGCTCCAGCTATTTCAGCCACAAGAAACCATGACAAAAGGAAACAAAATGGAGCATTTGAATAAGGCTTTTTTCTACATCTGCACTATTTAAGCATGTAAACGTAACACATAAAGATGGATTTTATATGTATACATGAAGATAGATTCAAATTAACAAGACACAAAATGTTACAATGCGATGGACTGAAGCTAAGACTAGTCTACAATAATATCGTTAGACTGGATCCTATGTATAAATATATGGACAGAAAATAATATATCAACAATAATCTTTAAATAATTGAGGTGAATTAGCGGACGTTGCTGTGCAAGTGGCAAATATATATACTTTCAGGGGATTTCTATTAAATTTAGTTTGCTCCTTTACATTTAAAAATTTTAACCGGTGAGACTAAATAGTAATGCTTAATACCAACACTTGATGGAGTAATGACCATTGCTTGACGTACGTTTTGTCACACACAACTCTAGTGGCAGGTGTAATACGTAAATACTACTTATACTTCTGTCGGCGTTGGTTGCGTCGCCTCAGAGTCATATGCATCATGTAAATCTTACTTCGCCAATATTAGAAACTATGGGGCCTAGGGACCACATTTCACCAATGATATTTTTCCCTCGATCCACTAGACAAGTTTAGCGACATTCGTGCAAATTGCTTGAACCAAGGGTCTTTTTTGCAGCAAAGGTGAAGTTAAGTCAACGTTTCGACTCAAAACATCACTGTCGTTGTATCACGTGGAAACCAAGCGTTAGTAGCGTGTTCCTTTCATCGATCACGCCCCATATGTCGACATCAGCTTGCTGCAACAGGCTTTTGCCAACAATAGGGCAGGCTACATCCAGTATTAGGTACAAATTGCTTTCTCGCCTCTCATCGATAGCGAGATTACTGTTGAATTAAATGTGTGTCTAAATGTGCACCTCCATCCCCCTTTCCCGGTTGTATTATTAAACATATGACAAAATCTTACTAACATAGTCTTTTGTATAAGTTGAAATTAGAGGGCGGTAGTGACATAGGTATTCCTCCTTTTCATTCCCATGCAGATGCTACAAGAGAGACTAAAATACTCTATGGAACTGCCTTACAGAAGATTTTGACTGTATCATTTACTAGCATATCTACTGTTATAGACCTTAAATAAGCCTGAAATTGACCGTATCATTTACTATCATATCTACTGTTATAGACCTTAAATAAGCATGACATTGACCGTATCATTTAATATCATATCTACTGTTATAGACCTTAAATAAGCATGACATTGACCGTATCATTTACTAGCATATCTACTGTTGTAGACTATAATAAGCATAACATTGACCGTATCATTTACTAGCATATCTGCTTTTATAGATCTTAAATAAGCATGACTTTGACCGTATCATTTACTAGCATATCTACTGTTATAGACCTTAAATAAGCCTGACATTGACCGTATCATACATGACTCTGCTTGGAAGATTACGAATACATGTAAAATGATTTCTGAAAGTGATTCCTATGTTAATGTGCACGGAAGGGATTCTGCTATCAGATGGTCATTGGTTCGTTCAGAAGTTAGCGCCCGTTTACCGATAAAAAGGGGAAATTTGCACATTGGAGTCAGTTCTGAAATACCAGTTTACATCAAATTATACGTTTAATCATAGATGTAATTCATTCTGAAAGTGTAATGTTTTGGAGAAACTTTTAGCAAACAAAGTGTGTGATGGTGAGTTGTTTTAGGACATTAAATCTAGTAAATACTAAGCACATGTATCACGTGTTTTCATTAAACAAGATTGATATTGACCGTATCAGATGTACGGTGTGTGAGATCTTTAACCAGTCATAACGATGGCAGAACTTGATTGTATTGATGGATATCACTGGAAACACTAAGCGTATTTCTTTACATCTAGATATCAGATGATGTTAAGCTAGCCCAAGTGGCGACACAAACGGCAATGGGCAAGTGTAAAGACTTTGTGACGAAAGATCCTGTATTACTGTCTGCAAATTCAACTCAAGACTTCATGCAGGACTTATTATGCCCCGGCGACTGTTCTAGAAACGGAAATTGTACCAATGGAACGTGTGTTTGTGACGACGGTTTTACAGGCAGTGACTGTTCGTTAGACTCTACAACAGCACCTGTTGTGAAGAGAATAGTAAGGTATGGATCCGGAATAATAGTGACCAATGACATGAAAAGGAAGCATTTTTACCTCTATAGATGATGTTGGCATTTTGTTTCTGGTGAATGGTACACGACAAAGAAGTGATCATTCCAGATCCGATAGATACCTGAAAATGCAAACATTCAAAGTCATCTTTTTCCGAGAGCGAGAAATATTTGGAAACCTGTCATTATCCAAAATCATCCTTTACATATATTATATGTCCTTCTGCTATGTCTACATTTTAAAGTTTTGAATTTGTTTTTATTATCATTGTATTTACGATTTTTTTAAAACCTTAACACATACGCACACGCGCAAACACACAGCGCCTGGACCCCAGTATAAGAGGAAGTGAAAGCCCAAACTGTTACCCCGCTCTAAGATGGTTACAACATCGGCAACTTGTGTATCAAAATTGGTGTATTTATACGTAGTCTTATGGGAGGGCATAGAGTTACGACGAAAGGTATCGCAATAACTCCACGCTTGATACTAAGCTTTGAAAAACTGGAAGTCAATAATCTGCAGAGAAAAAGATAACTTGCAGGTGTAGTTAAGTCTGGATATACGTATCTGTTGACATGTTTTTGTCAGTTTATTGTACTCGAGAAGAAAATCAATAACTGTAGAGTATTTGTATCGAAGTCACACAAAAGTATAACTGAATATCATAAAAATTGAAATATTTTGCAATGCATTCTTCAGTTTCACAACTTTCATTTTATTTTTTGTTCCCCTGAAGTAAAACAAGAAATTACCTAAAATGTTAGATCAGGGTGATGAATTGTGCAATGAGCACATACGATGATAAAAATTTGTTTCGTTTTTAATATTTTTGCAGCGGAGAGCAATGTGATACACAGAAGAGTCCATGTGATGCAGTTTACATTTCTGGGTCGAATTTCCATGATAGTTCGAATAGCAGCTGTCATTTGCACGAGCTAAAGGTATACAAATTCAGAAGTAAATTTGTTCTATATCATATTTAGTAAAATTTCCTACCTCGTGTGCAGCAGCTTTTCATTTTTATTTCTCGAGCCATGCAAGCTATCTAAAAAAATATTAAATAACTTACGTATCGATTCAAAAATGTGTGAACCGTGACGAAAAATTCACGGTAATTGTTTTTAAGGTTATAGGTGGCGCTCTATGCTACATGATGCTCAAAAAAGATGCAAATGTATCCGAATATCATCGTCTCAGCTTTTACCTGTAAGTTACGTGTTAAACTGTATCGTTTGCAGTGAAATTTGTCAATGAAGGACCTCACAATTTTGTCATTTATGGACAAGTGTCCCTTCTATGAGGATGAATATCATTTCAATGGTGAATCACGTGGTAGCGCGTGCAGATTTTATGACCTGAATCCTATGTCAACATCTTGTTGATTTGAAATAAGGTATTTTAATTCTAGTGCAAAGGCACTACAAGCAGTAACATGCGCGACCTAGTTTCTGATTGGTTAAAGAAGGTTGTTGACAGAACTCATTCTAAGTCGTAGTATTAGAATTTTAAATTCTCTTTTACGCCATAAGAGACTATATAATGCCAATATAACCACTGAATGGGCATTCTTTGCAGTTCATCAGAATCATAAGGTTATTGAGGAAGATTATTGTTGTTTGTAAAATCAGCTTGTGAAAATCTATTATCTACATAGTACATTTTGGATTTAAGTACTATTCTTCAAGGAACTTACCAATATTCTACATTCACATGAGTTTACCTGGGATTAATAACATTTGGATTTAAAACTGTGTTTCTTGTGGCATATCAACAGATTAGTGACATCATTCTAAATACTTTGGATTAACTTCCGGATTATCAAAATTCAATAGGACATTTAGGATTATTTAGGAATGTCTAAATTGTAAGTTATTTTTAATTCTTTCACTTTGTTTATTTGAAATATTTAATATTTTAGGAAATTAAATTTATATTTTAGAAATTGTGAAAGCTTGTTTGAGTCGTTCTTTCTTTTGTTACTATTTCTAACCCCTAGACGTAACACCTCTATGAGTATATATATAAAGGGTTGATACTAAATCGGAATTCATATTGCGATATATTGGAATATTGAGTAAAAATATTGCGGTATTATTGCGATATATTGCTTTAAGAAGAAGGAACGGATAGTTCGTATTTTTATTTAAATTAAATAATTTCATACACTAAGAAAATAATTAAAATTATTGCTAACAAGAGGCAAAAGTCCTCATTAATGGCAAAACATTGCGTAAATAAAAAGTGTTTTCCAATTATTCAGATGTGTAAACAAATAACTCATTAATTACAAAACCACTCTTATTTCCATGTCAGGCTGTAAATATTATTGCTGTAGTAAACTAAATACAACACAATTTCAAGAAAACAGCCAATAGTTTGATGTACCTTATTTGTTGTACTTTCGTTGTAATATTGTGTTGTCATATTTTTGTGATATTGTGTTGTCATATTTTTGTGATATTGTGCTGTCATATTTTTGTGCAAGCTCAAATCTCTCAAGGGCAAGTTCAATTTTCCAGTTAGCTTTCAATGAGGCAATCTGGCATATATCAAATTAGTCAACGTCAGTCAGTGATCAATGCCAACAACGTCTTTATTTATTAACACGGAAGTAATGAAATCTTGTAAGTGATGAAGATTCACCATTATGGAATGTTTCATTACCTTTATTCTGAATAGGCCGTGTCAGTCGGAAAGTGTGTCAAGTAGAAAATGTCGCTAATAATAATTTTACGAAAATAATACCGCCATTCATCAATATAACGCATGTTATATACCGCCTTATAGTAAAACCGCCTTACAATGAAGTACATTATGCATATAATTGTACCACATAATGAAATGGGATCAACGATATCAGAAAAAAAAAATATAAGTTGAACAAACTTACAAAATACAACTATCCTTATGGCATTAAAAACCCATGGTTTCCTTTATTAAAGGGAAATACAAAAGACACACAAAGAAACACAATAACAATCACCACATGATTTTCATCGTTTATGTTTAAACATTTTACAGTTTACATTTTTGCATTTAGATACAGAGACCAAAACATAAGTTACTTAATATGAAGGAAAATATATGATATAAACTTTTGTGACTAATACTTTCTTTAGTGTTACATGATCAAATGATCCCAAGATTGTGAATGATTTAAAAGCTAGTCACGAGAAGAAGTTAGTTAGTAAATTCTTCAGGGACAACTGTGATCTTTAAGACGCAGATCCATGCTTATGTTTCTTCCTTTAGATGAAGTGACTTATTTTTGACCATTGCTTTAGATATTTAAGATAGTCAGAATTTAATTTTCAATATGAAATACAATCAAACAACAAAAAACTATCTGCACAAATTAACTTATATGTGCTCCATATTTTTATCATGGGCCTGAATTATAATTTTCAAAATTACAATTTTCCCTGCTGAATGTACGAACTAATTTCATCAGGTATCTAGCTACAAAGTTACTATTTGATTATCAACTAAATCGATTAATTTTGATGTCGTGTGGCTCTGTTGGAGATAAATAAAGTTGATCATGAAATAATTCTGATCGTCATCTGTTCTAAACATTTCCAATAATTCTGAAGCTTTATAGCTCCATTTCTGTAAACTTTGAATGGTATTGATTAAATTCTACCCACTACTAATTTTCATTAAGGTAATCCGCTTTTGTAAAATTAACGCTTAATGCAAAGACTCACGTTAGACTGAAGTGTCTGAAATTAAAGTTCACTCCTGAATATCACTAATGTTACTATTATGAACTGATATATTGTTTCTTGTATGGCTCATTTATTATAGTATATCCTCCACAGATATACAAAATATGAAACGCAATAATCACGATGAGCATTATATTTTTGCAGATCCAAAAGAATTAAAAAACCGACTGAAAATTATTATGAAAATTAATTAAAAAATATTTGAAAAAATATAAAGTTTTATCCGGAAACTATTTATTTATAATTTAAATACTTTTCATTTCATAAATTTAAAAACAAATTAAATTCACTGACGCCAATAGAAAATCATTTATTGATTTAGTGAAATCTCTTTTACATGATCTTGTATGGTCATGAAATGTGAACATAAATAAAACCATCATTCTTAGGATACACCGTATATACGCGTGTATAAGTTTGGTCCAACTACAAATAACATAGACCCTGATATGCCGTCGCATAATGCGTTTGCAGATAAGGGTCTATGTCGTTTATTCTACTGATTACTTCTAATAAACTGCACAGACCCAGATCTGCCGGCACATTATGCGACTGTATAACTGGATATATGACTTATACTCAAGTATATGCGGTAATCTGTTTAAAACGTACTAATTGTCTGCATAAATGTTGTTTTTTTAAATTTCTTGTGTTTTACAGTTTCTTAACGGATCATTTGTAGGGACCGGAGATGATTTTCACACGAATGTTGATTACATAACTTCAACCAACGTTGGATGCTTCTTACCTTCAAGGATTTTCATAGGTGATATATCCTCTAAAGTTATTTTTTAAAAATTGTGTTCAATTGAACATTATACAAGTTATTGGCCTTGAAAAATTTATTTGAAAAGTTAGAAATATTTTGTGACGTAATTTATATGAACAACTTTTCATATCAAGTTCAAAACGATTGACCATTGTCCATTTTTGTGACAGTCAGCAAATTTATTTTCAATATCCGTTAATTTTTCCGTATTTTCTTTTACAGTGTATTGCTATTTATATTCAACATCAGAGACGGTTCAGACTATTATCAATTCTATTTATATTCAACATCCAAGACGGCTCAGACTATTATCAATTCTATTTATATTCAACATCAGAGACGGCTCAGACTATTATCAATTCTATTTATATTCAACATCAGAGACGGCTCAGACTATTATCAATTCTATTTATATTCAACATACAAGACAGCTCAGACTATTATCAATTCTATTTATATTCAACATCCAAGACGGTTCAGACTATTATCAATTCTATTTTTATTCAACATCCAAGACGGTTCAGACTATTATCAATTCTATTTTTATTCAACATCCAAGACGGTTCAGACTATTATCAATTCTATTTATATTCAACATCCAAGACAGCTCAGACTATTATCAATTCTATTTATATTCAACATACAAGACAGCTCAGACCATTTTCAATTCTATTTATATTCAACATCCAAGACAGCTCAGACTATTTTCAATTCTATTTATATTCAACATCCAAGACAGCTCAGACTATTTTCAATTCTATTTATATTCAACATACAAGACACCTCAGACTATTTTCAATTCTATTTATATTCAACATCAGAGACGGCTCAGACCATTTTCAATTCTATTTATATTCAACATACAAGACACCTCAGACTATTTTCAATTCTATTTATATTCAACATCCAAGACACCTCAGACTATTTTCAATTCTATTTATATTCAACATACAAGACACCTCAGACTATTTTCAATTCTATTTATATTCAACATACAAGACACCTCAGACTATTTTCAATTCTATTTATATTCAACATCCAAGACACCTCAGACTATTTTCAATTCTATTTATATTCAACATACAAGACACCTCAGACTATTTTCAATTCTATTTATATTCAACATCAGAGACGGCTCAGACTATTTTCAATTCTATTTATATTCAACATCCAAGACAGCTCAGACTATTATCAATTCTATTTATATTCAACATCCAAGACACCTCAGACTATTTTCAATTCTATTTATATTCAACATCAGAGACGGCTCAGACCATTTTCAATTCTATTTATATTCAACATCCAAGACACCTCAGACTATTTTCAATTCTATTTATATTCAACATACAAGACACCTCAGACTATTTTCAATTCTATTTATATTCAACATACAAGACACCTCAGACTATTTTCAATTCTATTTATATTCAACATCCAAGACAGCTCAGACTATTTTCAATTCTATTTATATTCAACATCCAAGACAGCTCAGACTATTTTCAATTCTATTTATATTCAACATCAGAGACGGCTCAGACCATTTTCAATTCTATTTATATTCAACATACAAGACACCTCAGACTATTTTCAATTCTATTTATATTCAACATACAAGACACCTCAGACTATTTTCAATTCTATTTATATTCAACATCCAAGACACCTCAGACTATTTTCAATTCTATTTATATTCAACATACAAGACACCTCAGACTATTTTCAATTCTATTTATATTCAACATCAGAGACGGCTCAGACTATTTTCAATTCTATTTATATTCAACATCCAAGACAGCTCAGACTATTATCAATTCTATTTATATTCAACATCCAAGACACCTCAGACTATTTTCAATTCTATTTATATTCAACATCAGAGACGGCTCAGACTATTTTCAATTCTATTTATATTCAACATCCAAGACACCTCAGACTATTTTCAATTCTATTTATGATTCAACATCCAAGACAGCTCATACTATTTTCATTTCTTTGGATTTAACTTAAGAAGTCTGGTAAATAGTAAATGATATTTATGTTCAAATTTATAATCTTCAAAAACTGTAAGAGGACACTTTTCTTAATCGTTTAGACTATTCACTTAAAAATCCAGGGTTTTATAACTTTATACAAACACCTACATCCGTTTGACATCCAACCTTCAATAAATTACGACTAATAGAGAGACACATGTTTATATATATATATATATATATATATATATATATATATATATATATATATATATATATATATATATATATATATATACAGGGCTGAGCAAATTTTTTTTAACCACTAGTCCAGAACAAGTGGTTTCAGAAAATTCACTAGTCCCACCTTATTTTTCACTAGTCCCACCTTACTCTTCACTAGTCCCACCTTACTTTTCACTGGTCCCAAAATGGTAATCACTTGCCGAGATTTGATGAGATGTATGTACTTAATCCATAGAAAAAAATAACGAAATAATATACGACATAATTATTTCTTAAAAGAATTTAATTTTTCAAAAACATTGGTTGTTATACATTTGGTTTCTTCAGGTTCATGTATATATGTTTTAGCTGATGGATTTGAAAAAATGTCCATGTATATGTCTGCCACCTGCACCAGCACTAAGCCAGCAGTTGATAGCTGTGTCTGGGTTAAAGTCCTCAAGCTCTGGTCCATTTGCGGAAATGTTCATTAGTATTTGTAAACTCTTTTGGTTTAAGGAATTCCTTAAAGAAGTCTTGATTAAGCTAATTGAACTAAATCCTCGTCCACACTCAGCAGTGGATGGGCTTATAACAAACATGATTTCTAATAGTTTGCATAATTGACTGAGACTAGGTGGAGTAACATACATTTTCTCTTTTAAATACAAACAGAGACAGCTCATTAATTAGCGTAATTGTTTCGCTTCAAACGCAATATCGCACGTGGCAGTTATTCATCTGTATAATCAATTATAAATTAAAGCATCATTGCTGTCATTTAATCAGTTCATAAAGGAAACCAACACTGATGTCGGTAAAGTACCTTACATTAATTTAATTACACTGACACGCTGGATTAAAATCATAGTGAGCCGCTCGTGATGATCTCGCTTGAGTAAACACAATGCAACAAAGCCGCTTAAAACACTGCTAATTGATCATGCTGGCTTTCTTTTTTGTTTGACGTGTTTTGATATGCCGATAATTTGGTCGCTTAGCCCAATATGCAGTCAAGCGGTAACAGGATGTAAATGTATACACGAAGAGGGGTAGAATCAAGTATTCAGTACGCCCGGAGGGCATGATTGGCCAGATAAAAGTAGATATAGTGATTAAAGCACGAAAATAAGGACTTGCCCGATGTTTTTAAAAAGCACTTGTCCCGGACTAGCGACTTGGAAAATTTTACTTGCCCGACTTCGAAAATGAATAGTCCGGGACGTCGGGCTATGGGATTTGCTCAACCCTGATATAATTCTATACACATCCTTCTGTAGAATCCAGGGATAACAGGGGTAACACTTTCAGCTTTGTCTGCTGTGTATTTGTAGGTTCCAATATTATCTGATATATGCCTTGATTTCTATCAGAATAATCCGGGGTAACTGGGTATTTAGATGAAAGTTAGTTATCGGATCGCCATGAGTAACTGCGTATTTAGATGAGAGTTAGTTACCGGATCGCCATGCGACTGTGTCTGCTACAGACGAATACATTTTTCCACAACTAGGTTCCATCCTTTTTCGGGGATTTGCGCTTAGTCTTCAGGGTATCGTATTTGGGTATAACTTTATATATATATATATATATATATATATATATATATATATATATATATATATATATATATATATATATAATTACTTTCTGTCATCTTGTCATCTTTAGGAACATCGACGGTTGGCTATTCATTCTCAGTAACTAATGACGGTATACAGTACAGTCAGAATAAGACGGTCATTATCTATGATTCTGCCTGTCTGAATTGTGGTGCTAATGCTACATGCACAATAAAAGTGAGTAATATGCAACCAATTGTAAGTGATTCCTGAATTAGTCAGTAGAAAGCATTTTAAAAAACTGTTTCTTTTTATTCTTTGCACGGAATGTAAGAATATAAATAACTTGATTCTCTATAAACACTCTTTCTGCAAATATGTTTCGATTTATGGTAAGTTCAACCAATTATTTTCTACAGAATGAAAAATAGTTAAAGCTTTTACGTAATAAAGAAATGACGCTGTATGAAATAATTAGCTCAAATTTTCTTCATATGATAGGGAGAGGTTTTTACTTTTAGTATCAACTTAAGGAGGAATAACTCTTTCCAAATATAAGGAAAAGATGCTAACAAGGAATAATTACAAAATAATAACTACTAGATACGGACAAAGCTTAAGAATCAAAGATGTGTGTAAAATGTACTTTAGACCATATATACATGTATATGAATCTTGTACATAAACGAAACTGATTCAACTCAAAGGATGGACGATGAATGATTTATGTATCCACTCATTTGTGAGCTGGTAGTCAATAAATCAATAAATTAATCAATTAATCTCTTGTATTTTAGAGGATTTACTGATATAATAAGTAGAAAAACGGCCCTCAAAGGGATGCTGAAGAATGCTCTTTTCCCAAGATTGCAATCCATTTTTCTTTAGACGGAGGAATATTAGGCGCTTACAGGAGTCGTATTGATAATTACTCGATTTACCTCAGCTTTATTGTAATTGATTGGTAATAAATTTTCAATTGTATCCACCAGCCACTTTCATGCCTGATTGCCGGAAACTGTTACTCTGCAAATCAGACAAAACCTGAAGATTCTGTTTTCACGTGTGATCCAAAAGTGAGCAATACTGATTGGACTCGTCAAGGAACGGCCATCTTACCTTGAAGGGAACCTCTGCGTACCAAGACAGATGAGATTAGATATGGTACATGATTGTAATAGTTCCAATTTGCACTATTCGGAAACAGGATTGAACCCTTTTGTGCATAATTTCTGTACCAAAAGATTCTCGTATTAAAACTTTATAGACACATTACATCGTGTGTACATTGTATTCACCAGCATACAACAAAACTGTATCAGGCAAAAATGCGTTACAATATAGGGTACAGTTGCATATTCTAATAATTCTCGTTATTACTTACTATATATATATATATATATATATATATATATATATATATATATATATATATATATATATATTTGAAATAAACAAACAACACAAACGCCGATACATTTGTGCGACTAGTATCGCATTTACTATATGCTTCTTCAGGCACAAAATATTTTTGAAAGAAACGGATGACGTCTATATATGTATAAACAATTACGTCATTGACATAACGTCATAAATAATATGCATTATCATAAAAATATCATATGTATAACGGGATCAGAAAGATAAATCAGTCTCTAATGAAAACTGAATCAGTGAAATCACAATGTAGAGACAAACAAGTCATACAATTATATATTTTTTTATAACTTATATATATATATATATATATATATATATATATATATATATATATATATATATCTATATATATATATATATATACAACATATTAATTCTTTTATTAACATTTTATACAATTTTAATTAATGCCTTAGTATTAAGGCCATTGGGATACAAAGTATCTAACCGATTAATCCAGTAACTTTCTTTAATCAGTCTGTTCATCTCTCCATGCACAATATCGATTGGCATGAAAGAAAAATCACGTAAAGAGTGATAATTTGTATTAAAATGTATTGAAACATTAGAGGAGAACTGAGGATCCATACAATATTTTTGTATGAAAGCGGTGATTATTCATTCTCTTAGAAACTTGTTGAAGTGTTTGTCCAACATATTGCATGTTACAGGTTATCAAATAAATTACATCAGTTGATATGCAGTCAGTGTTATAACGTAGAGAAAACAATTCTTTCGTATTGGAGCTACTAAAACAGGTACTTTCTCTAATATTTGCACATTGAGAGCACCGACGTCTCTTGCATTTAGATGATGAAAAACATCTCTTTATATTTTCTGTCGGTTTAGTTCTGATTAAAAGATTTTGCAAATTCCTAGGTCTTTTATAAGCAAGAATTGGCTTGCTCTTGTATAGTGTTTTGACGCTGTTTTTATCTGATAAGTTGAGGAGACTCCAATATTTATTAATTGTAAGGCCTATATTTGGCAATGAAGAATTATATTGTATTATGAAAGGAATTATATTTTTCTCTTTCGTACATTCTGTTGTATTTTAAAGCATCATTTGGGAAAGAATACAGATTTTATTCAAAGCAGACTCAATTACATGTATAGGATAATTCCTGCTTTGGAAATATGTTTTTAATTCATTCAAAGTATTTTGTAATTGACAATCATTTGAAATGATACGTCGGTATCGTTTCGCCTGGCTATAAGCTATACCGTTTTTACATGACCTGGGATGACAAGACGAATATTCCACATATTGGTGGATATTAATTTCTTTGACATGAACATTTGTAGAGATAGTATTATCAGAATTTTTCATCACATTTACATCTAGAAATGATACATGCGTACTGGATGCAGTGTAAGTAAATTGAATTTTGGAGTGAAAATTATTTAGGCGATTAATAAAATTGTGTAGATCTTCTGAATGGTTCCAGATCATAAAGATGCCAGCTAAAAATCTTAACCAAACAGTGGGATTAAAATTCTCGTTTTCAAGAAAATCTTCTTTCAATGCACCAATGAAAAGGGAAGGGTATGAAGGAGCCATAGGACTACCCATTGCCGTACCCATTATTTGGATGTAATTGGTACTATTAAATTGGAAATTATTATTTTCCAAGATAAGTGTTATTATTTTACAAATATGTTCACTCGATAGTCTGTTATTATTAGGACTGTTGTCAAGAAAATATTTACACGCGTTAATACCATCTGCATGCGGTTTGCTGGTATACAATGCTGTTACATCTAAAGATACAACTAGGGAATTATCAGATAGTTGTGGAATAGACTTCAACTTTTTTTTATGAAATCAGAAGTATCTTTAATATATGAAGGAAGTGATTTCATTAAAGGTTGCAAAATAATATCTAAAATTTGGATAGGTTCTCCGTATAGTATATGAATTACAACCTGATATAATTGTTCGTCCTGGCTAATTTAAAGGTAATGTATGGTCAGGACTTTTATGAGTTTTGGGCAATATGTAGAACTGAGGTGTGTGTAATTTGAGGTGAAATTATCAAATTCTTCATATACGGAACTATTATTCTTAGATATTTCATCAATGCATGTGAAAATTTTCGATTAAATTTCTAATATATATATATATATATATATATATATATATATATATATATATATATATATATATATATATATATATATATATATATATATATATACTCGCTAACTGCACAGCCCCAGATATGCCGTCGCATATTACGCCGGCAGATCTGGGTCTATGCAGTTTGTTAATGATCCGTGGAAGAAACAACATAGATCCTGGTCTGCCGGTACATTATGCGACGGCAGATCAGGGTCTATGTTGTTTGCAGTTGGACTCGACATATGAACGAGTATATACGGTAGTTTTTGCATATCAAAATCAAAAAGAGCTAATGAAAATTTAGTTCATAATTTTTAGAAGGTAAAAAGCAATGTGTAATATACATCTTTATTTCTTGCTGTCTGATTTGGATGGATTTGGACTAAAATGTAAGTTGCTTACAAAATTCCCTTAAGATTTAAATGTGTCAAACATTTGACAAGACCATTTATTGCCATGATTTATTCTACGGGACTTGAATTTTAAATGTAATTTAAAAAATTTTGAAAGCTATTAATGGCAATTAGATCAACAGACCTGACAAAACAAATTTTGCTGCATCTGATGATGTTGGGCCGTCCCCTCACGTAGTTTCGTATGCATTTGCATGCATTATATTATATCCAGTCTCCTCTAGCTTATCGAGATCCTGCTGACGAAATGTGGAGTGAATCTGTGGCGATAAATATTGGATTATTTGGCTTTCAGATTTTCGGAAAGTCACAACGAGGATTGTTTCGTAAGTCTGTTTTCATCGAAGAATTTTTCCGCTTCACAAATAATGACCGACGATCTGCTTACCTTGTAGCTGATTTGAATGAACTCCTCTCCAAGTGCGAATTCATTTGCTTACTTTCAAAAAGCACATTACCTTGACCTAGTTTCAAAACAGTGGTTGTATGAATCCTAGAACAAATGTCTGATGTAGTATTTTGAGGTGATGCAAAGAAACAAAACCTTCAAAAATCATAACTTTACTGATTTAATTACAAAAACATTCAGGTGATACTGTAAATGTGATGTGTGCGTGGTACCGAAGGAAGTTTTGAACCTTGGGAAGCAAAAACAGACCATGCCATTCACAGCACGTGTTCTTGTTGTAAACAAACTTAGGGGACTTACATATGAGCGAGCGAAGGGATGAATTTGGAAACAAAGTAAATGACTGAGGTTTGTTGAGCCTCTAAATGTGACAAACGCCTGTAAATATCACAGGTGGCATGTACTGGTGACATTAATTAATGCCAGTAAATGTCATAAACACTAGTAAACGTCACACCTAGAAATTGTGATATTTAGTAGTGGTACAAAACATTCAGTTTATGCGATGTGCCAGTAAATGTCACAAAGGTCCATAAATGTCACAGATGACATCGATAACAAAGTCAGAAACCCAAAGATGAACGTTTAAAAAAATTGACCACCCTTCGCAGCTGAAACGAAGAAACATTCGTTGTTCGTCCGTTTGTTTGTATTGAAGACTTTTAAAGATTCTCAGGCCAGCATTTAAAATGTTTTTTTAAAAAAAAACTAAATTTGAGGAAAAACTTAATTTCAGTGAGATCTTGACGGTTCTAATGATGAGCAGAACTGAATTCGTCCATAATGTTCCGAGTTATTGCCCTGGATAAACTTTGGTTACGCATATATTTAAGCTTGTTATCAGCTAAGATTTCAGATAAACCGGACCATTTCTCAGCAGAAATGAATATTTTTATCACCTTTACTTATTTCTGACTAACATACAGTAATTTTGTGGGTATGATTGTAAATAAGGCTTTTTGGTCCATGACAAACTACTTCCATGATAGATAGATAGATAGATAGATAGATCGATAGATAAATAAATAGATAGAGAGATAAATAGATATATAGATCCTTGTGAAATATGATGCGAAATAAAAAGACGAACAGACAGACTGACTGATGCACGGACACGCGCACTAAAAAACAAAACAAAAACAGGCGGACATATAAAGGGAGAAAATTATTATATTATTTCTGCAAAAGAACTGATAAGATGACAAACCGCTTACACAAAAAAAAACTGTTTATCTGAAACAATATGACATTTACTGTTGAAACTGTACTTGCTTAACAGTAACTGTCAGAATTTGTGACATTTACTATTGCAGGATTGAGAGTAAATTCCACAACAACAGTAAATGTACCAAATTATTCCATTTACTGGCATGGCAGCTTTCAGAGTCACCGGTAAATGTCACATTGTGACATTTACCGGCTACTTTTGCATGCGATGTCACCGTTAAGTGTCACTTGTGACATTTAACGGCGTTTGTACAATTTACAGACGCTACAGAGGTTTTTAAACCAATTTATTCTAACACCACCCAGGAGTTATTAAAGATTGCGCTTTTTTCAACTTTTAATTAATCAAGATGTCGTATCTACAAAAAATATCTGATACGATGGTGAATGATACAAATTTAGTTTCTATTAAAGATGCAGTATTGTGTTTGGGGATGTATTGTCAGTTTCTCGATCAGAATACAAGTAATAAAAAAAGATACAGGACTTTCCGTGTTCAAAATAATGCCCTACATAAAATGAACAATAAAACATTTTTGTAACTAAATAATTCGTCTGTAACCTATAATAACTTCAGGATGGGTAAATGCCGCACATTTCATAATGTTTGCAATACGAGTATAATTAAATGAATACAAATGTACTGAAATCCACTCAGTACAGATTCTGAACTTTCTCCATGTGAATTTGAGGAGTGAACTGTGTTTCGCTGTTTTTAGTGGTGCATAAAACGACAGACAAAATCGGTTATGTTTTCTTTCAGTGGGTACATTGGAATCTTTTCAATACCTATTAATATACCTATTTAATATTGTGACAGAGAAGACGCCAGTCAGACTTTGAGCTAAAACACACTAATCAAGACTTTCATATCTAAGAATTTAATTGGGTACGATGATTAAAAATTTGGGCTGCCTCACCTGCAAAATCAAATCTTTGAAAGATCAGTTGTACATCAGAAAAGAAGAATGGAACTCTGTTACTATAAAACCCCGCTTAGAGCGCCATATTTTTGTAGGGAATTGGAGTGGTTGCGAGATCGTTGCCGTTAATAAATCGGTCTAAATATAAAATAAACAGTGCAAATTGCGTTTCTTCTTCTTCTTCTTATTTTTCTTTGTCTACATTTTTCCTACTAAAGAGTTCTCCCAAGGGAGGTCACTCCAAACCAGTCACATAATTCGGAAGGGAACAAACCCAGTATGGTTGAATCATGACCACTAAATTGAGTTATTTTTCTTTGTGTATAATCCCTTCCTAATGAGACATAAACTCGATGTGATAACATCCCGCCCCAAATTTAAAATTATTAATACAATTTTACCTATGTCTCATGAGGAAAGTATAAAAAAGAAATCTATTAGCTTTTAACTATGAACAAATCAGAAAACTGAAGATATAATGTTTGCAAATCAATCAATAACAATTATGTGACACAAGTACATATGGGAAATTTACATTAGAATGAAAATCCTTGACTGCAACCAAATCTCAACATACACACACACACACTAACATAATTATTTATCTCTAGCCAGGAGATAAAAACAAACATGCATGTTCAACTTACATACCAATTCATATCTATTCCCAATTATGAGTCAAATACAATCAAATACAATCATCATAATTGGGAAATGATACAAGTAACATCAATGACATGAAGAAAATGTGAATTCTGAATTTTTCTATTGAAATAATACTACATATATCACAAACCAATATAACTGCTTTTATATGAAGAAAATATATGAACTCAACTTTCTTTTTAAAGATATTACAATGATTAATGCAAACTCTAGCAGATACTACTGTACATAATATCTTTACATCATCAAGAAGACAATCATTAATCCCTATTTGTTTGCGTGAAAGAAAAGGTGATAGATGTGCCTAACTTCACAAAGTATATTTAAAAAACAATGACTAAATATTTTCAACCCAAAAGATATGGTAAATAAGTACAGTCATGTGAATAATACAAGTTTGGCTACATCAAAACCATATCTTGAATATCACTGAGTACCCTTACACCATAATTAAAGGTTCTATTCCACACAAATCCATATCTTGAATATCAAAGAGCACCCTTATACCATAATCAAAGGTTCTATTCCATACAAATCCATATCTTGAATATCGCTGAGTACCCTTACACCATAATTAAAGGTTCTTTTCCATACAAATCCATATCTTGAATATCATGGAGTACCCTTATACCACAATTAAAGGTTCTATTCCGTACAAATTCATATCTTGAATATCGCTGAATACCCTTATACAATAATCAAAGGTTCTATTCCATACAAATCCAAATATATGACCTGTGAATGAATGGAATATTCATAGCATTCCTTGTCAAGACATGATATAAATAGTTAATACATAGCTGTGAATGAATGGACTATTCATAGCATTCCTTGTCAAGACATGATATAAATAGTTAACACATAACTGTGAATGAATGGAATATTCATAGCATTCCTTGTCAAGACATGGTATAAATAGTTAACACATAACTGAAAATACTTAACTCATTCAAAATATTCAAAGAATTATGCATGAAATGATCTGGCAATCATGAAAGTGTGATTCTACGACATGATAAAATTCGAAACACAATTGTTCGTTTTCTTCCACGTGCGAGCATGTGGTCTTGATACAAATACTCGTCTTCACCACAAATATGTCCGAAAGTACAGTCCATTCAAGATAAACTTTGGATTATCCACCATGTATGGAATTGGAATGCAGGCGGGGTCGTTGCCAATGTTTAATTGCTCTAAATAAACAGTCCATATCGTGTTTCTTTTTTTTTTCTTCTACATTTTTGTAGTTGTCATTTCTCGTACTAAAGAGTTCTGAAGTCAATCCAAACCAGACACACAATTAGGACAAACCAACCCAGTATGGTTGAGGTTGCGCTCTTCGGTTTCGTATTTTGCATAGGATTTGGTTTTTAAAGAAAAATAATGTCCCAGGTTTTCCTCACTGATTATCCTGGCTATTTATAAAGACCTTGTATATCTTAGGTATTGTTAAAATAACTTTTAATTCCCTTTACTTTGGTATATGGTTGATGGGTGTAAATTGGGTTATAGAGTATACAACTTGGCCTTACTTCAGATGTGCACCTATCCAAAAACTGCCAGCTCCGCTTGGTCATATTCACTTCCTGGACTTCAAAGGTAAATTGTAAAACGTGTTTTACTTTTTATATATTTTGTAATTCATTCATCACTTTCATAAGCTGGTATTGCCTACTCTAACTAGATTCGTTTTTCCTATTTTAATAAATGTTAAAGTTAGTGTCCTTTGGGCTAGTTCAGGCTGATTGCTCGAGCACATGGGAGCAGCCATTTTGATCAGCTGTGTGCTTAGATCATGCACAATTTCTACAACTACAACATGCACAGAAATGTGAGCCACATTACGTGAATGTACCATAGAGGTATGTCAACATTCTCTCCAATGTACATGTTGCAGATGCAAACAACTTGACCTTACACATGCCACTCTGTCAGAAGTACGTAATATCTGTAGAGCGCAACCTGAATCATGGCCATGAAATTGAGTTATTTCCCTTTACCTATAACCCTTTCCAAACGTGACACATAAAGTCAATATTATAACATTTTAATCTATCCTCAAAATTCTAATAGTTTTCTGGTAAATATCGGGACACATGGATCAAATGTCTCAAGTCTGTCTTTTATGTTACCCAAAATGAATAATAGCCGCAACAAGTCATCTAATACTGAATCCTTTGTCACGGAATTGTGTACTTAATATATATGCATTATATATATGAAACAAAATGTACTCGGGTTTCATTGCCGCATACATAGTTAACGGAGAATGGTTTATTTTTCGGCTTTGGTTATTTCCAAATACTGATTTCGGTTCATCCAATGCTGCACGAACAAATTGCGTGCAGAAAGAAACCCGATTACTTAAAGTTCTCTGGCTGCGCATGTTCACCACAGCCAGTGTACTTATAGAGTAAATTCTCGATGTATAATCACAATACAACGAGTCATGTCAGGAAGCTGTCCATTTTACCTGAAGGCTTCCTGACAGATGACTCTCGTCTGGAAGTCTCTCTGAGTTCTTGATATCTGAGTCCAGCTCCGTAAGTAAGGTGGACTCATGTATTGGGGATTCTGGGGGAAAAACACTTCAGAACTTATGACTTCAAACGGAATTATATTCTTGACTCTATTTTTGTCCTTTGCCTTGGGGTTACCTCTGTCTGCACTGAATGCTACTTGAATAATTCTGAAACATGTTAATTTCAAAAGGACAAAATAAATTAATGAATCTGAAAATACTGAAAAATGCTTAATAAATAAACGTGTTCTGGTTGCTTTGTTTTAGATGCATTTGTCCCTTTAACAACATATGTTACAATAACTATTATGACAAGAGTAGCTTATCATGCTCTGCACATGTACTAAAAATACAATCATGCAGTGTGGTCAATAATGAAAAACAGACAAGACAAAATGAAAATTAAACAAACGAAATAATGTACTTTTCTCTTGTGCATTTTTGTGTTTGCTATACTGGTGGTGGTATATCCCTTTTTATTATCTTGTCTATTCATTCTAAAAGTAATGTCGTTCTATTTTTAAAGTCGATGAAATGGCAAAACTTTTACAAATCAAGGCGTTAGGTACCATAAAAATCAACAATGCCAAAGAACAACATAACTAAGATTTATCTAGATAAAACTCATACCAAAAATACTTTTCCTTTTCAAGTAATGCAAAGCAGAGTTTAACCTCCAAACAAAAAGTTGAGTGATACAAAAGAACACCATCAAGTTTGTTTCCCATTCAGCACTTAAATCTGCTCTCACAGTTGTATGCAGCGTGTTTTTTTTTTAGATGTCGGTAGGTCAACCATCAAACATGGATACTGGAGAAATTGCGAAACTAATTAGTCCATTTTTTTTACTTGGTATACAAACGAATAGCGCATGGACGTTTACAGGACAAAATTGTTAACACTGCAAACAAAAGCACGGCCAAATTTACATTGCTAAATGCTTTAACTTTTTTTGACTAATAAATACGATAGCTTTTACCTTCAGACAAATATTGATCGAAACAAAGAGCCCCCCTCCCCCGTTTTACTATTAGTACAGTATCAACCATGGATATTAAAAAAAACTTATAAAACTACTTTTACCTGAAAGTGGAAAAAAAGATGTCACTCAATAAATAGCATGGAGTACCTGTGAACCAAAGAATAGTTACATTTCTGTTTTTAAAAGCGAGTGTAAAAATATTCAAAAAGGTACATTAACAGTTGTGTGGAAGATAACATGTACCAGAAGTGCAATACAACAGTATAATCTAAAACGGCAAGGCATGTGATTAGCACAGCATATACATAGTTGATTAAATCTCTTTCCAGTACAAAGTTAAATATGAATCTGTCCTATGTAAATGAGTGAAAAGTACAAATTGTTCCGTCACTGGAGGCGAGAAGCACCTTTGCTTCAACACCGTTATATCCTACATTAACAATGGCGGAGCCTATGCAAGAGAGGAATAGGTGACAATAGAATTAACTTTATACTTCAAATAATTAACGAGATTAAAAACGATTTGTGCAGATAGACTGAGAACAACAGAGGTGTGAGAAAGAAATTCAAAGTAGCTTGCAAAGGTTGGAAATGGGTGTAGGCTAACACAGCAACAGTCTCAGATGCGCTAAGTTGAGGTATACGACGTGGTATGCTTATAAGCAGGACTAATAAACTGGAGGGCTATATTGTACCTCAAGTAAGTACACGTGCATACCACGAGTACAACAGACTCGTTCCATGAGAAAGAAATCTATTTTAATAATCCAGTTGACAAGATAAATGGTCAACTATTAATATTGTTGCAAACAGCATTTTTAACTACAACAGTAACAAAAATGAAAAAAGAACAGTTATAATACCCGATGACTTTTACAACTTAAAGATGTACATACTCTGTGATAGTGAAGCCATGCTGGAAGGAATTTTCACTTTTAACAGCAAAGCGACTGCACTTTTTTCAGCTCCAGCGTGTCTCATCACAATTAAATACATTCAGGTTTACAAACAATCTCCAGACGATAGAGAGTCTCTGACAGCAGTTTAAATACTGGTCCATAACATGTCGGTTTGCCATTCTGTGTCGACTTCTGTCTTGTTTATGTGGTTCCCTCTCTGAAATTTCTGGTAGCGGGTACTAAAACATCTGAACCACGTGTCACTTGGGCCACTGTCTAAATTGAATAGGGTAGTTCCTCCCGATGTTTTGACTACTGAGTATATGAAATGACGGGTTATTTCACGTGTCATGAGAAAACCTTGTCTTGACATATACTTTCTGTATTCAACCAAAGGTTTTCTTCTTCAGGTGTCGACTAGGAAGAATGTCCTGGGGATTTCATGTGCACCCTCATTTTGATGTGATCGTCTAGAGTTTTGAGTGGAACACTTTGTGCTTTAGCAGCTTTTCCTATAGAAAGGCCTGTACATTTTACATATAGAAAGGCCTGTACATTATACATATAGAAAGGCCTGTACATTTTACATATAGAAAGGCCTGTACATTTTACACATAGAAAGGCCTGTACATTTTACATATAGAAAGGCCTGTACATTTTTCCTATAGAAAGGCCTGTACATTTTACATATAGAAAGGCCTGTACATTTTACATATAGAAAGGCCTGTACATTTTTCCTATAGAAAGGCCTGTACATTTTACATATAGAAAGGCCTGTACATTTTACATATAGAAAGGCCTGTACATTTTACATATAGAAAGGCCTGTACATTTTACAGCCGAAATTGCAGCTAAATAATCCTCCTTGATGTAATTTTTGGGCATAACTTAAAAAAACTAGTATGTTGGAGATAGTCGTAATTAAAGAATGAATGACAAATTTTTAAATATGTCTATTGTATGAAATCAGACATTCAATTTACTGGGTATATGTTTGTCCTTACATTTGAAACTAAAGTTAAAGCCATGAACAGTTTTGTGTAAATGTCTTTTTTACCTTCTGTCTATCTGTTTGTGTCTGTCTCCTCTCTCTCTCTCTTTCTCTGTGTCTTACACAGTTTTGTAATTGATTCACTATCTTTGTTGTTTTTTCCCCCGGAAAAATGTATCAAAAGCTTTAATAGAAATACTTAAGACATTTTCTTCTTGTTGGACATTCATATAAACTCCCCCCCCCCTCTCTCTCTCTCTCACAAACACACACACACACACACACACACACACACTCAAACACATATACACACGCAATCATGTTATACATTTTGACAGGCCACTAAGAACCTTTTTTTGAGGCAATACAAATTTAAGACATGCTGGTTTTTCTATGATGTCAGTTTGAAGACTTAAATAATTCCTAAAAAGGACTTAATTATTATTATTTTAAAACCTGTAGTCAAAGTAAAAATATTACATTGTATAATTTAAGAGTAATTTATCTTTGCAAAGATGATAAATAACAGAATCCAAAAGTTTACCATGGATCGAGTACTACATTGTATCTTTGCAATGATGTGTAACAGATATGCAGAAATTACTGCCCTTTGGGTAATTTGAAAACAATCAATGCTCCCCATATCATGACCTTGACATTGGCGTTTGTAATGGAGACGCTGCACTAGAGCAGTATGCAATATATACATTACAGTGTATGAACTTAAAGGTTCCATTTGGAAGCAAATGTAGGGTATACATATCAGAAACATCAAAATCCATTTGGAGCAATTTATTCATAATAGTATAATGTGAACACGATCACATCGTCTGTTGCATCTAAAGACCCAATGGCAAGGTAGGCTCAAGTGACTTATCTAATCTTCACCTACATATTAAACAATGTCACGTGATGCCCCCAGAAGTAAACAGTTGGAAAAATGTGCTCATAGGGTCAATATTGTTTGCAACATTTGCGTATATGACTTTCTTATATCTTGTTTTTAAAGAAGACTGTCAACTCTGTGTTCTCTTCATACTGTAAAAACTGGAAATTGACAGTCGCGTGCGTACGCGAAAAAATATAACCATGGCGACAATTTGTACATGACGACAATTGGTCGCCGACCAGTAAGTCCCTCTGGCTTCCTCGAACCAGATTTTTGTTATTCTGAAAATTTGTTTTTGCAAATACTCTATCGATTTAAAATTGATAGAAATAGTAGAAAATACTTCGATCATAGTGCCGTAATATCAAAACAATATTTCAAATTTTATAAAGATTTGAAGAAAAAAATATTCGGCATAGTAAAAAATAATTCTTTAATGGTACTGTAAGATCAACATAATATTTTTTATCATGTGAAACCCCTTAAGAATAGAACAGTTTAAAACTGCTAAAATATAACGATTCAAAACTGCTAGAAATAGTAGAAAATAAGATTTGAATGGTGCTGTAAAATCGAAATAGTATTTTTATTTTGTGAAAGATCTGACATAGTTTTCCGATTTGCTGAAAAATAAATTGATCTTTATCGCTTACTACCTTTAATACATTTATAATTTTATGAAAAGAAATGTACATACATTTTCAAGTTAAATAGATAACTACAGTAATTAGGTTTATTTTCTAAACATCAAACAATTCGATTTTTTTTTCGAGAATACTAACAAACAATTCAGTTATTTTTGTGATTAATAATATATGATGTTTGGTATTCTAATTTTTCTAGAGTTACTTTCAGTCGACCAAGCCATGGGTTTACTGTTTATAAACAAAGACTTTCTCTAATGGTACATTCTAACATTCTAACTCTAAATTATCCATTTATGCTCCCCCCATATATATATATATATATATATATATATATATATATATATATATATATATATATATATATATATATATATATATATAATTTGTAATATAAGTGTGAAGTAATTTTATTTCGTGTTGTCGGTAGGTTCTTTAGACGTAAAGATTATATTTTTGTTGACTTTCTATTATTTTTAATTTAAGTTTTATTACTATTTTAGGTTAAAAGGTTTGCCATCGATCAATGATCCATTTACACAGACATTAAAAGAAATAATACATAGATTTGTAAAATACAAGGAGCTTTCTTGATAACTACCATTGGCACCAGCTGGTAGAACAAAAAGGAAATAAAATATAGGTGGTATATGATTATTAAAAATGTATTCCCATGTAAAGAAAGTGGAAGTTCTATCAAAACTTGTCCTAATTAAACTTGTAACAATATTGACTTTAGTCACTAATATTGTCCTATTACTAAGTTGAAACTTGTAATTTTCTATAGTAGTTCCTGTCTTTGTTTTTAAAATATATTCTGTTTAAAGTATATCTTTAAACAAATAGCCACTCCGTTAATGAGATATCTTTAAATAGCAGCAATATATTTGTAGAAAAAATAAGATAAATTACAGCTTTGTTTCTCGCTAGAAAATATTTTAAACGTCCACTATTAATACCATTCGGATCAGGATTATTGGAGTCGCCAATATCATCAATCATTTTTAAAGAATTATCAACAGTAATCGTACTCGATCCTCTGTCTGTAGTAAAATATTTTTTAAGATATGCTTTGTAATAATATAATTCGTTATGACCCGAAATTAAAATATTAGTAAAATAAATACCTATTGTTTTATAAGTAAATGTAAAAGATTATTGGCTGTTCCTCCTGAAGGATCTCATAGCGGTTTTTATAATTTGGTAACATCATGAAAACTTCCACATTCTTTTAAATCTTTTAAAGTTAAGTTTAATCTAGTTAAGGGTAAAGAAATAACCTTAAATGCATCAATAATGCTGGTAGGGTTTTTTTTTGTATTAAAGCTTTAAGAAACAAATATTCTGTAAAAAAAAACCTGATAGATTTTGTAATAATCAATATATTCTCTTAAACTCTTCACAAATCGCCATCCCAAACATAATTAATACCATCATAAGTCACTTTATCAGTTTTTACGCACACAGTTTCTTAGTACTAAATAGGTTGTTCTACTAACGATTTTCTAATTTAATATAAACAGCACTTTATGTCTTTTGTCTTTTAATAACTGTTGCATTTTTATAGGCTCTGAATATGCTACAGGTTGTTTAATGTATTACAGAAAATAGTTTGTAATTCTATTTCTTTGGGATATTATGTTTCTATGGAATTTATTCATTCATTGTTTATCGCGAAAAAGAAAAGCCCAAAACATAAAATGTAAAATTATATTCTGTAGTAGAATAAATAAAAACAATAGCTACATTTTGTTTCTATAGTTTACATTCTCTGATGAAATGAAATGGTTTACAATTCTTTTGTTCTGTAGCAGAAACAAAACCAGTGTTAAAAAAATCATATATGTGAGAAAGCGAGAACAAAGAATCAACAAACTTTAGGAAACAAATCTAAAAGTTTTCGCTATCTATATATTCTTTCAAAATTCTAGAAGACAAGATCAATGAAATAAAACGTTTCAGCAAACAAATATTGGCAGGTTACGTCTTTTAAAAATCAAATATGCGAGGTATCGAAAACGACCCCCCCCCCAAAGATTTTAGCAAACAAATGCCAAATTCTAGCAAACAAACGAGAAACTAGTCAATGTAACTGATGTTTTGGTAGCAGCAAATCTGCTCCAACATTTTAAAAAGTTTTAAATTCACCATGTTTTACCAGATTAGAAACTTTAATAAAATTAATCATGATACAAGAGGTGGTCTAGAACTTGTCATCTCCTTACCTTAAGAGCCTATAGCAGGTTTGTCAGACTCATTTGCTATTGCGGGCCAGATTTGATATAAATAATAATAATAAATACCAATAATAAATAATGAGTCTGGCGGGCCATATGTTTGACACCTATGGCCGATAGCGACTCAGACGTAATCTTAAATTCATATCAGAGTCTATAGTGGCACAAACGTAGTGTTAAATTTCGATTAGACCGCCCATAGTGGCTCAAGTCAGGTCCCCCTAGTCCATCAACACCCCCCCCCCCCACAAAAAAAAAAAAAAAAAATCTGAATTTCCATGTACAGGTTGAATCTGATCAAGCGAACTTCAGAGGTCGCTATGTATATAAAGTCACCCAAAATGACAGCCAGACTCCATGAACATGCGCAATGAAGGTTCCATACTGTCCCCTATATTACTCACAGAGTCCGGGAAAACGATAGGACGCACAAAGAAAAGGTTGAATTAAAAACCTTCCATTTTGTTTTACAAAAAGCAGGATACAAAAAGGCATTCCATACAAAACAATGGCATCTGCGTTAACGACCCATATACATAGTTATTTTTTTTATTTTGAAGATGAAATAAAGAGAGGAATAGACAAAGATAATCGAATTTATTTTTATATATCCTTGATGTACTTTACCCTGTCATTTTTCATCATTGCTGACCATTCTTTTCTCTATATAATCAAATTTAGAATGATACTCTACGAGTGTAAAGGTAAAATTAACAAAAGATTATGCGTGGAAAATAAATGCAAGTAAGGAACATACTCAGTGATATTGCGTGTGTATTATCATCAATATATATATATATATATATATATATATATATATATATATATATAGGTAACGTTCTTGCATTTTAAAGTGACCGATTCATAAAATTAATAAGTTTCTAAAATGGCTTGTCTTCTCATGTCTGTTTTTTCTTTGATGCAGGAAACCATAGGGACTTAGGATAGTCATAACATATATACATCTCTTGTTCTTATCGGTGATTGTCATAAAATTTTATACCGATTTTGACCAGTAAACATAAAAGATACAATAAATCATGTATATATATAGACAAAACCTATATCAAGTAAATAATGTTGCCTGGTATTATATAGTTTAATATTATTGTTTATAACCGATGTGGGTCACCCCCTGTATGATTTTTGAACGCACTTAGCTTCCTGGTAGACTTATCTCCAGTTTCATTCCCCTATCCAACTAATTCTCGATTACTCCGGCTCGTCCTATCCAGCTTACCCATCTATCACTCTGTCCCACCCAACGATCTCTCCACCCTTTTGTGACGGACAGTTGAGTACCTTGTGCAGAGAAAGGATTAATTCTTGCAAGGCCACCAGACCAGTGAATGTTCTTGTGGGGTACTTATGACTATCATATAAAGTAAACTGATTAAGGCTTGGCACAGCTAGCAGAATGATGGATACAAAGTGAAATGAAACTGAATTTATTGAGAACAAGTAATATTTCTTATCAGATCTTCTCCACTGTTTTCCCAGGGTCAAGTTATCTGCAATTGACCTCTGTACCCCAAGGTCAAATGTTGTTGGATGACAGCTAGAAAAAATGTTGTTCATATAATGTTGATGTTGGATGACTGCTGTAAATAATGTTGATGATGATATAATGTTGATGTCTACTGTCGTTGACTTATCGACTATGATGTTGATGCTGGCGGAATGGGTGCATTTTATGTAAATTACTAAATATTAAATATTAATATAAATATGGTATTTGGGCAGTGTTTTCTTCAATAAAATACAGCATTTACTTTTTTGTGTCTTTTTGCAGTTAATAGATTGAAAATTTACAATAATGTATATATATCCATATGTTTGACTGTAAGAAAATCCTCACATCTACTTTTATGATCTAGTCATCGCATTTATAAAAAGGTCTTAACCCCCATATATAGATATATGGATATATAGGTATTACATACATACGCATATAGATATACAGATTATATGTGTAGATAACAAATATGAACTACAAAACCACCAGAGGTATATCAAACACATCTTACCGAAATCTCTCTTTCGAAAAATAATAAAATCAATGTAATAGAAAACAGGAAGATAAAATTATCTCCATCAAACTGCATACCATTATATCATAACATGCTTATCCCAAACAAAACCGTTATACACAGCAGCATTTTAAAAATCTTATCTTTAGACTAGACAAGAAATTATTATACTCTGCTTCCTCATACAAACGTGACAAACACTTAGCTTCCTTGTAGAACTGTGACTTCATGGTTATTCCCGCCCTCTTACTATTTACAACAATTAGTCATTTTGTAGAGAAATGTAAGTATCACTAATTGTCAAATTAAATGTTAATTCTTTATGTACGTACAATAAAGATACTAAAGACAGAAAGATACCATTATAAAGTTTAGACTATCGTCTTGTCTAGCTGTATTAAGGCCGAATACACATAATAACTTTGTAGGCTATTACTAAAATTCAGAAATAATTATACTTTCAAGGCATAAAGAAGTTATCACGTTTCGCATAGGTTCTAGAAAGATAACAAGAATGATAACAGTGAAAATGTCATTATAGTCTTAATGAGATATGATGTGTACAATTTCGGTCAAGAATTCGTGTGATATTATTCTTCTGAGCCTTTTAAAATCAGATAAAGTTGAAGAAAATATGAAGCCAATTTTACACGGTGTAAATAATTTATATAAGAATGAACAAGCAAGATACAGCAGCAGATAATTTGCTTGAAGCACTTATATTGTTTGGAAAGGTACATGTTACAAGCTCACTTTCTGTGAAGGGACACCTTTACAATAATTAATATTACTGCAGATTCAGTGGAGTGAACATGAAAGAAAATGCAAACAAACAAACAGACAGACAAGCGAATCAAATCTTCTTCCTTTCATTTTAGGCAGTCATTATTAAAATTTCAACGTCAGGGTTAGTCGTTATACAGACTGTCGATCATTTTTTAAATGGACGACATCAAGTTTATAAAGCGCTGTCGCCAGTCAGAATCACCTAATTTTATCATTGTGTGATATGTTAATTGTACGAGGCGTACTGATATTTACTACACTAATAGTAATTTCCTTGTAAAGACTGAATATAGATTTAAACTAGATGAATTTGGATTAGTTATTAACTTAGTTAAACCAGAAATTGTTGTTAGATTAAACATTATTTATTATAAAACAAAGTTATAAACAAAACAGGAAAAACAAAATATATGCATTGGTCTATTAACTATATTATTAGACGTTGGCAAAGTATTTGTAGGTTAAGAAATGCCATCTCAGTTAAGAAGCAGTCCACGATGAACACGGAAGCTCCGCTTTCTGCTTTTACAACCAATCAAGACATAGGTCAAAATACGCCTTAAAGACGTCTTTGATTACAATGAAAAGTAGGCGTTATCTAAATTCAGTCTGGTTCAGATAGGAATATTCATATTTAACCAGTTTTAGGACACAGAGGCTTTCTTTCTTTTCCTGTTAAATCTTAGAAACAGATACAGATATTTCATTCCATGAGTTTTAGATTGTCTCTATTCAACTTTATCTTCGATTTAAACTTTGTATTTTTGTTACGATTTATGTTTCTGCCAGCGTACTTTTAATGTATCAAAATAAATTATCTAATTAGAAATTGTCTTGGAATGATGGTTGGCGACTTCATAATTTGTGAAACAAGCTAAGAAACAAACGAACAAATAAAAGGGCGTTAACAAAACAACATAGGTAAAAAAAGAAATATCAGATTTATTCTTGTTAATTTCTACGCTCTTTTGAAAGTAAAGTCCAAAGTAATATGAGTATAAGAAACTACAGCTTGAGTTGGAAATCTTAAGTAATGACTGGAATGAAGAAGAAAACCGAAAAGTCAATCTAGGTTACTTTATGCCACTTGTTAATAATTAAACTCGTCGTTTAGCCGGAAAAGGTTGCAAGATATTTGTTTTAGTTAGTTAGTGTGTTAATCAATTAGTAAATTAGTCAATTAATTTAGTTGTTAGTCAATCATTCTGTAGTTAGTTAAGTATGTAGATCACATGTTAGTAAGGTGGTTACTTTATTTGACCATAAGTGGTTACCTGGGTGTTTAGTTGACAGAACAGGGGTTAGAGGGTCAAAACCCCTTCAGATATATGAAATGCTAGGATGTAGCGGTGAATAAACTTCTATATGTAAGATTAAAGAAAACATGTACATATTAGGCTTTAACGGCACGCTAGCTCAGTAATGGTTATATGATGCCGATTAAATGTTAATGGTAAAATTAAATATTAGATCTATATGTACGTACTATAAAGATAGTAATAATACTAAAATCTTAGATAAAATTATAAATTTTAGAATGTGCACCTGTCTAGCTGTATTAAGACCGAATACACATCAGTACTTCGTAGGCACTCCCAAGAATTCTGATGTAATAATACTTTCACGGTATAAGGAAAATATCACGTTTCGGGTAATTGCTAGAAAGAATATAGTGAAATGTCATTATAGTCTTTAATGCGATATGATCTGTACCATTTCAGTCAAGTATTCATGCGATATTGTCTGTACCATTTCAGTCAAGTATTCATGCGATATGGTCTGTACCATTTCAGTCAAGTATTCATGCGATATGGTATGCACCATTTCAGTCAAGTATTAATGCAATATTATCCTTTTGATCCTTTTAAAATCAGATAAAGACGAAGAAAATACGAAGCAAATTTTACATGGTGTAAATAACTTATATAAGATTGATCAAGCAAGATACAGCAGCAGACAATTTGCTTGAAGCACTTATATTAACATCAACATTGGTAAGTGACCCATAGCAACAGCATGCTAAGCAATTATATTAACACAAACATTGGTAAGTGACCCATAGCAACAGCATGAAAAGCACTTATATTGACACAAACATTGGTAAGTGACCCATAGCAACAGCATGAAAAGCGAAAGCTGTCGATAATCTGGGAAAGATATCTGCTACACACTCACTTTGTGAAAAGGGAGAGATTTATATTAATTAATATTTTTGCAGATTCAGTGGAGTTAACATGAAAGATAAAGCAAGCAAACAGACAGACAAGCGAACCAAATCTTCTTCTTTTCACTTAAGGCAATCATCATTAAAGTTCAACGTCAGAGTTAGTCCTTATACAGACTATCTGTCCTTTTTGAAACGGGCGACATCAGGTCTGTCGCCAGTCAGAATCACCTAACTTTATCATTGTGTAATACGTTAATTGATATTTACTACAATAATTAAGAGTTACTTGTAAAGATTAAATAAACATCTAAGCTATAAACTATACTCCAAAATAGACAAAAAAGTGTTGTTAGATTGAAAAAAACAAAAAAACCCCCCCAAACAGTTATATACAAAAGAAGACAAAAAAAATATATGCATCGGTCAATTAACTATATCAGTATGTGTCAGGGTTTAACGGCACGTTAGCGCAATAAACGTTATATAGTGCCGATTAAATGTTAAGTGTAACAAATGTATATATAAAGAATTGCAACAAAGCTTTAAGAAGATCAACTCTTCAAATAGACGTAAACATAAAGTACCACAAAATAAAATATAAAATGTAAAGATGTAATTGTGTATAAATATTTTATTGTACTGGGAAATGCGGCAACATATGTGTATTGGTCTGGTAATAGATGTAGTCTTGAATCTATTTTTATTTATACTGGGAACACGTGACAACATACGTGTATTGGCGTGGTAAATGATGTAGTGGTGGGCGTTCGCAGGAATTTTTCCAAGGGGGTCGGGACAAATTCAAAGGGACGAATAGCTTACACACACACACACACACACACACACACACACACACACACACACACACACACACACACACATATATATATATATATATATATATATATATATATATATATATATATATATCGGGAGGGGTGCGACTGCTGTCCGACCTGTTCACCCCACCCCACCCCCGGACGCCCATGGGTGTATCAAGTTTTATTTGTACTGGGGATACGTGGCAACATATGTGTATTGGCCTGTTAATTGATGTAGTGGTGTGTCAGTGGTGTGTCAATTTTTATTTGCACTGGGAATACGGGGCAACATATATGTATTGGCCTGGTAAATGCATAAGGCATGCCTCATTGATATGACCTAACTGCAGCTTGGGTTTTGAGTGCACAACAAGCTTCCTGGACATGACAATTCTCATTTTTCTTTATTTCATACACTATTTTTAAAAATTATTTTACAGTTTTTCCGTTATATTTAATTTTTTCTTAAAAGAATAGGAAGCATAAGTGTTCCAAAAGTCTTTTTCAGGCATCAATGAAATTGATTTTTCCATTGTACGGTTGTCTGTGCAATGCATGCAGTGCCCCATCTAGCTAAAAATAGAGGGGTGCTCACTCATCTGCCTCTGATGCCCTCCCCTTTACTTTTAGTATCCTTCCAAACCCTTCTTTCCGCCTTTCTAGGTCATCCTCTCTGCCTCTCTCCAGACCATTAACACAGATCCTTTAAACTATTTATCTTTTTTTTTGTTTGTTTATTCTATATATCTTGATGTTCAAATGAATGATGCATGAATGAATATGATTTTGTATGTGTTTACTTTGCCAATTTATGACATATTTTTCGAAAACAAATATTTTGTTAAATAAAGGTATAGCTATAGCTGAATTTCTTATGAAGAAAGACATAAAGGCACAACTGTACTGCTTATAAAGAGGGACACAAAGATACAGCTGTATTGCTTATAAAGAGGGACAAAAAGGCACAGCTGTATTCTTTATAAAGAAGGACACAAAGATACAGCTGTATTGCTTGTACAGAGGGACATAAAAGTACAGCTGTATTGCATATAAAGAAGGACGCAACAGGACAGCTATGTTGCATATAACGAAGGACCTAACGGTACAACTGTATCGCTTTAAAGAGTAGCGTCTGTTGTGGCTGAAGAGACCCACTCGAAAATGACAATCTCTGTTGCATCGGTCTGACTTGAAGCTGGTTTCTTGGGTTGCCACATGTTGTTCCATCTTGTCCTTTCTGCGGGCTTTTTTCTCCTCTTCCAGTTGCAACTGTTGTCTCTCTTTTCTCTGACATCCTTGGTTGAGCTCATGCCTCCAGTTTCTTCGGTCCTGAGCAAGTGCTTCCCAGCTGTCCACATCGATATCCAAAGCCTTTATGTCTTTCTTGCACACATCTATGAAGCGCAAGTGGGGGCAACCTGGCGGCCTTTTGCCAGAGGCCAGCTCGCCGTAGAGGATGTCCTTAGATATGCGTCCATCATACATTCGGTGTACATGTTCAAACCATCGTAGGCGACGCTGTCTTAGCAGTGTGACCATGCTGGAGATGTGTGCACGCTCTAGAACCACTGTGTTGGAAACTCAATCATTCCAGGAGATGCAGAGGATGCAGTCTGTTTCTGAAGTCTCTTCAGGACAATTCGAGCAAACACCTTGCCTATGTTGCTCAGCATGGAGATGCCGCGATAGTTATTGCAATTGCTCAGTCGCCCTAGTTTTTGTAGAGAGTGATAGCGTCTCTCATATCCTGTGGTACTTCACCCTCTTTCCCACCATAGACAATGGAGCTCGTGGAAGTGTTTGAGTAGGATAGGTTTTCCACATTTGACAGCTTCTTGTGGTATGTCATTTTTTCCGGTAGACTTTCCGTTTTGCTAGGCTATCTATGGCCTTGCTGAGTTCATCAACGGTTGGTTCACCGTCGAATTCGTTTGGGATAGGCAAGCTCTCGATGGTGTTGAGGGCTGTATCATTGACAATGTTTTCCCGAGAGTACAGCTCCGAGTAGTGTTCTGCCCACCGCTCCATATGCTTGTCGCGATCATTTATGATCACCCTGTAACTGATTTTAAAGGGGCTGTCTTTTTAAATAGGACCTATAACCTTCTTGATCCCATCGTACATGCCTCTAATGTTGCCAGTATCTGCTGATGTCTGCATGTTCTGACATAATTGCAGTCAATAGTCCTTGACACAGCGTCTTGCAGTCTGTTGAGCGTTGCTTCTGGTAGCTCTTATTGCTGGTAGAGTTGTCTGGTTTGGGTCACTCTTGTAGTTGGCAAGGCCGATGCATTTGGCTTCAATGACTGGTATCATTTCACTAGATTTTGCTTCGAACCAATCATTGGTCTGGTTTTGCTTTTTGCTAAAAGCTGATAGGGCTGTGCTGTATATCACATTCTTTAGTAGCTCCCATTTTTCTGGTCACTCGTACCAGGACTGTTGGAGAGGAGAGCTTGTTGCAGGACGTCATTGTAAAGCTGTGACTTCCCTTAATTAGCTGTGGTGCTGACATCGCTGTGGGTGATTTTTTTGTGTTTCGACCGGTGCAATTTCTTTGGATTAAGTCTGACCTTTCTGCATACCAAGGAATGATCCGGGTCGCAGTCGGCACTTTGGTAGCTGCGAGTGATGAGAACGCTGTTGAGGTTTATGCTCCTGGTGATGATCAGATCCAGCTGGTGACAGTGGCCAGATCTTAGATATCTCCATGACACCTTGTGTTGAGGCTTTGTCTGGAAGTACGTGTTTGCGATGCAGAGGTCATGGTAAGAGCAGAGTTCAAGTAGTCTCTGCCCATCTTCACGGTGTTATGATGTCCTAAGTAAGTGGACCACGAGTCACGATCAGTACCTAACAGTCACAGGTGTTCATGATTCCGTTAATGGTGGCCTCGAGTTCGTCATAAAAATGTTCCTTTGTTTTGAAGGACAAGGGAGTGTTGTGGCGTACTCTCTCACAAGGGTTACGGGGTCCTCAAAAGTTAATAAACGCATTTCCAAGATTCTCTCTGAACCGCTTGTGGGAGGGTCGATCATCCCCAGGAGTATGTTTTTGACCGCGAAGCCTACTCCATATTCTCTTGTTTCTTCTGGGCTTTTTCCTTGTCAGAAGAAGGCGTAGTTTTTCTCTCTAAGTAATCCAGTCGATTCGAGGCATATTTCTTGGAAGGTTGCAATGTCAATGTTTGGTCTTTTCAGCTCGACATTGATCACAGCAGTTTTGCGTGCGTGCGTCGTTGATCTGTTGAAAGTCTTCGGACAGGCCAGTTGTCATGGTTCTGACATTCCAGCATACTATTCTTAGGGCTGGTGCAATGATTTCAGTAAGCTTGTTGAGTGAAGACTTTAAGCTCCAAGCACCCACTGAAGCATGCTGACTGTGCCGGGACAGCACCTTATTGTCTAAAGGTTGCCCAGCTTTATGGTGGGCGGTAGCTGTCCATTGAGATGCGAGGAACTCTCCTACCGTCGGAGGCAACCCCTGGCGCCCATTCTCTACGCCAATCAAGCTAGGGCTTATAACCAGTAACTGTTGCCTCCCGTGTTGTGTCGACGCTGTGAAGTGAGGCTGGAGTGACCTCTCCAGGGCGCAAGCCTGGGCAGGTTAATATGGAGACCCTGAGTTGCCCAAGCATATGGGCCCCCTTCTCGGCGCCACCGGTAGAGTCCAAAGGAAAGGGGAAACCAATACAGTCTGGAACCAGTTCAGCTGCAGAAGTTGTCGGCGAAATGTCTAAATAGACATGAGACCGCCTTAGAGGCTCCATTACGGATTATCTTGACAGGGATTACTTCCTTAGCCTTCCTTATACAAGGCAGCGGGGATGCTGACCCATAACTGGGTTGGGAACCCAAATCGTCTTTTTCTACCGTTGTAGCCGTTGGGAAAGCATCTTCCTCTTCCGCCTATTGTACCATCGAGACTTCGTTCTTTTGAGTTCCTCTGGTCAGTATATAAACAAACCGACCCCCTCATTACGTTTAGCCCGCCAGCTGACACGGTTTGCCGGGGTGTGGCCGCCGCCAAGCACAAGCAGCTACTTCGAGCCAGCAGTGAGAGTTGAGTCTTGGGTGAGGACCAGTGCTTCCTTCCACCCAGGGGTGCAGCTGCATGAAAGCCAAAGGTACTATCTCTCCCTAAGAAAGACAGAAAGATACAGCTATATTGCTTATAAAGAAAAACTTATAGGTACAGTGTATTGCCTATAAAGAAGGACAAGTGTAAAAAGAATAACAATTTACAGTCATTTTAGTTTTCTAACAAAGAAGTTTAATAATCCGAAGTCTATAATACTCCATATTCACCTCGACACTGTCAAACATGTATAGTACTTTACGATAGTCATCCAAAGTGTTTTGGTTTTGGTTTATGATCAGGTCTAGACTTTTAAGACCTTTGCATGAGTTTAAGCATGAGCTTGGGCTCAAACGTTTGGGCATGAGTTTGTATTCAGACTTCGAGCATGGGTTTGTACTCAGACTTCGAGCATGGGTTTGTACTCAGACTCACAACTCTATCTAACTTTTATTTATGGATAAGGTTACATGAATGTAATTTACAGAATTTTATTAGAATAAACGTGTCTTCCTATTTGTAAAATTTCAAACAAGTGAGTGAATATTAACCCTGATGTTTACAGTTTTGTTCTTTATCTCGAGTTTGAATTTGTACTAAAAGATATTGTATAAACTCCATGCCAGGTTTTTTACACCCCAAAGGCGTCGGTCAGTTACAGGCCTTAGATTGAAAATCGTGCAAGAGTCCTATCCATACCTCAAACAACTGAACGCGAAAAGGAAGTAGTTATTATAATGTTCGTCTTTGACCAATCAAATGACAGTGTTTTATCTATTGAAGGAAGTCCCTTCCAGATGTGAAGTGCGAAGTCAGCAGTCGTGTTGTACGCGTCAGACAGGTTATCTTTCCAGTGACCTGAAGTAGAGCTTTTAAAGCTGTGTAATTGCAGGGTCCGCAACACTGAAGGATCAGCCATACCTGCGAAATGTACGACACAGCAATATTTTTGTTGTCATCATTCTTTGCCTTTGGTAAGTCTGATTAACTGTACCATTGTTTAAAATTCTAAGCTTGATACCAGGTTAATGAGAATATTTATAAAATCAATGTACATCTTCAGCTCAGACCAGAAATAGATACCACATTCGGACGAATTTAAGTTATTTTGACTGATGCAACGAACGCAACCATTCGCTACCAATATTTATTGTACAGATGGACAGCAAAAGGAAATGTAGTAACATATGCACTTTTAATATATAATCATAAAATACTTATATAAAAGATACAGTCAAAACATATCTATAAAGGTCACCAGGGTGCGTGGAGAAAACTGCCTTTACGAACATGTGGCTTTAATATACTAGCAAATATGTATAATTTACGAAATAATTAATTATTTCTTCTTTCTTACTATTTCCAGAATTCTAATTTGCCAGACCCTTAAAACATGTTGTGAATGACAAGAATAAAAAGTAATTCGACTTGAAAAGCCTTGAAAATATTAAGCTAAAAAGTTGGATCGATCAAAAATGTATATAATTCGCAGAGAGAGAGAGAGAGAGAGAGAGAGTCGCAGGTTCTGACATTCGAAATTTTCATCAAAATCACATTTTTACATGTAAATTTTAACATCTGGACATTTAGTAAGGTCAAGACGAGTTGATTATTCGGACGGGACTGAATAGTTGATTTTGTCTTGTGATCAGATAAGCTTTGGAAAACGCTGTGCAAACTTAAGTATGATCGCGGATGAGACAGCTTGGACACCTTTTTTTCGGTTCATACTTCATTGAACTCTGTTTTGAAACTGGGTGGGAAAGTTTGCAATCTAGACAAACACGTTTTAACATTCGACGTTAAAATAATATAATCACTTGCAATTTCAGGCTGAATTCAACTAAACCATCCTTTATACCTGGAACAATCTTGAACATTATACACAACGTATCACGTCTTACAGTGTTTTTAAAAGTGTTTATATCCAAATATCGAATCCAGTAAAGTGCCAAGTTTTAGTCATGGAACACCAGATTGCGACATAATGTAAGCACATTAAAAGCTGATTTTTACCCCTTTCAACTTGTTGACACCCATTGTTATTCCTGTGGTGGGGTAGAAACCACCATGCATGTCTTCATGTTATGTATAAAGCATAGTCAGCAACGAACTGAGTTGATGAGAAAATTGCTCTCAGTGCCATTTCCAACGGTTAGCTTAGAAATATTGCTTTGGGGAAAGGGCGATGCAAAATGAAAAATGTTGAATTCTACAACATGTATCCAAAAATACAACTGATACCGGACGATTTCAATAGCTTATTCAAATCAAGAATGATATCATTGTCCCCGCTCCCTTTCTCTCTCTCGCTCCAAGCATTTTTCAATTTTTCAATATTAGATTTTACTACACTACTACACTGTTGTCATGTTGAAATATGCTGCAATACTTGTATCATGTAGGGAGAGAGCTAATTAAGTTGTTAGAACTTGTGCCCAATCCCACTGTATCATATTATGACAACACTATGTGTATAAAGTAATAAACTTTAAAAAAACAAAACTATCAATTCTTAATTGAAGAGACTTTTGAAACCTGACTTTTAAATTGATGCGTCAGCTATGTAGAGGTGAGTACTATTGCTGTTTGACTGTAAACTCATTTGTAAAAGAAAATTTGCAAACTAAATTCATTAATATTGTTGAGTCATTTGGACAATTAGAAAAAAATCCATCGAGGACGCAGAATCAAGCAGAAATCTTGATAAATCAAAACAAACAAAATAAAAAAATAAATAAATAAAAAAAGATGCATTCTTCTACGTTGACAACAATGTTCAGATAGGTTTGTGAAACGTCTGGCTCACGAGGTCAAAGGTAGGTTTTGTATCATACGAGCATTGTATTGTTGGTTTTAAGTAAAACTGGATTTGATAAAAGAAAAAGAATGGTTTATGCAATCTAATGTTAAAACATTAGGGAGAGTTTGGCTTTTAATTGTTGAATATTCACTTTTTTCAAATATGCAGGGTCGTGTTTGATTCACCAATTAGCAAATGAGTGATTAAATGAAGCAATGAAATAATCAATCAGTTGAATTAAAATAAATGTATCTAAGTCTGCAAATAAGTTTATTAACACACATAGACAGACACACGCACACACACATATATATATATATATATATATATATATAAGTCTTTGTCTTTCCACGTATACTGATCTATATGTATCTATCTATCTATCCGTCTGCCTGTGTCTCCTGCCGGCATCCAGACCGTTTCTCTCTCTCACTCTCTTCATCTTATCTTCAATTATGTTTGCTTTTGTCGTTATAATCGCGTCTTAATCATTTCACACATATCAACCTATCTATCCACCTATCTCTCTCTCTATATCTATCAACCTATTTATCTATGTGTGTATAAGAGTGTGTGTAATGTGTGCCTATCAATCTATTTATCTATGTGTGTATAGGAGTGTGTGTAATGTGTGTGTCTATCAATCTATTTATCTATGTGTGTATAAGAGTGTGTGTAATGTGTGTGTCCTGATCGCGTCCAAACAGTTTCTCTCACTCTCTTCTGCCTAACTTATTCCCTTGCTGTTTTCTGTTTATCTATGATATGTATCGTTATCCTTCCATGACATACAATAGATTGCGAAAAGAATCCGTAATCTGTCTTCTGATTGTGCTTCACAGCTCTCTTTCTCTCTCTCTCTCTCTCTCTCTCTCTCTCTCTCTCTCTCTCTCTCTCTCTCTCTCTATATATATATATATATATATATATATATATATATATATATATCTTGCTATATACAAACTACTAATAGAAATACGTCACTACATACCTACCCATATAATAGTCACATTACATACATGACTAACTAAATTACTGACTGACTGATTGAAATATAACTAGATGCACAAATACATAGAAAAATCCATATATACATTAGAAACCAAGTATCTATTTTGGTTTTGTCCAGTTGTGTGATCTATTTTTGGAAAGAAATTTTTCGTTGCATAGTGACCAAGTGAATACATATACAAAACGTAAATTTGACCCACGAAGAAATATTATTTGGAATATCAGATTCGAGAAAATCAAACTTGACATTTTATTTTATTCTTCTTTGTGTAAAACATTACATATGCAGGTGTAAAAAAAATCAACAGCATTTATATATTCATCATTTAAAACCTTGCATATCTTTGATTTACAAAACAGACACATGTATTGCTTTTATAAATTGTAAGGTGGCTATGTGTTCAGTATATTAGTACATTTCTTGTATACACCATCTCTCTCCGTCTCTCTCTCTCTCTCTCTCTCTCTCTCTCTGTATAATTTTTGTATATGCTATGTTTGCCATGTATCTACGTATGTGATACATTGTGTCCTATATCGTCCTACATTTTATGTACAGCTGACATAGGATGGCTCATTGATCCATGAACTGCCTATGATGGGGATAACAAGTATATATATATGTGTGTGTGTGTGTGTGTGTGTGTGTGTGTGTGTGTGTGTGTGTGTGTAAAGAGTACAAACGATATGGCGAATAACAGTCCTTTCAAGTTCATTGGATCCAGCAAGGGATCGCGTGTGTCAGGGATTGATTAAGATAAATGAAATAAGCTGACAATGAACAGTGCAAAACAAATTTTTAACTAGCCTGAGCGCTTTCGACTCAAACTGAGTCTTTTTCAAAGGCAAACACAAAATAGAGGCAAGACAAAAAATAAAGACAAAAAGCGTTGAAATTGGAAAAATTTACATAACTATTTCGACGGGAATAACAGCTTGAAAATGTTTGATGTGTCGTTTAGTTGGCTTCAACTCGACTGATGATGCTGTAAATCAGCTGGGTTTTACCTACAAAAGGATGAGCCATATCGCCGTCTGTTTTTTAAAATGTAGATTGTTGTAATCGCAGATTATATCCCAGATATTTTATCGTTTCCGTAAGGCGAGTAATGACCATAGCAATAATAATTAGTCACTCACTCACCTATAATTACTACTTGTTTTTTTTGTGTGTAGTTCTTCCTAGTATTATTATTGCTATGGTCATTACCTCGCCTTAGACGACACATTAAACATTTTCAAGCTGTTATCCCCGTAGAAATAGTTATGTAAACTTTTGTACTTTCAAAGCTTTTGTGTTTATTGTTTGTCTTGTCTCTGTTTTGTGTTTGCCTTTCAAAACTACTCGAAAGCGCTTAGGCTATATATATATATATATATATATATATATATATATATATATATATATATATATATATATATATATATATATTTGCACACACGCACACACACGTCAGATTTTCATATAAAAATACGTACATACTTAGTTTTGTAACAATTGTCTTGTTTTCAACATGCTTTACTTTGTATGGAACTGTATTGGCAGGCATCAGCCAAGACCCTTGTGTGGTTTACACCCAACTAAACGACACACAAAGGAATCCAAGTTACGTACCTGGAAATGGAGAGGCACTTATATGTGACAGAGGATTAGCAGCAGATCGATGGTATCGTTTTTCTGATTGTGAGTAGCGTGCAATTTACGTACTGTTACTGGATATTAAGATATAATTCATGCAAGCAGGCATAGAGCAGAAGCACATTTCCTAACCCAAAAGAGATATTTTATTAAAAGCATTAAACTTTCTATTCAAGAAAATCAGACATGACAAGGAATAAAAGCGAATAGTTTATCTTATTGATCTGTAGAGCCAATAAAGGTCCAATAAATTTGGATACTCCACAAAAATCTCCTTATTACAACGTCAAATAAACGATGAATTAACTTCAAAATATTTATTTACAAATTGGAGTCTAGCCTCCTTATAACGACCAAGCTCGTTCACTCCCTTCGTTGTATCAACGAATCGGTTGTTGCAAAGATCTCGAATTTTTTTAGATGAGTTGTCGACCTTTTCTTAGCATTTGCAAACCAGAATTTATAGATGTATAGATGAGAAGAACGAATATATATATATATATATATATATATATATATATATATATATATATATATATATATATATATACACACACAGCGTTTTTACATCTGATGCACATTTTCCCGTCAGTCTTCACTCAGACTCGGGATACATACAGCATTGTAACGAATGTCGTTGTAATGGAAGTTGAATGTACAAAAAAGAAATGTCTTTCTCCATGCCAAGACAATCCATTACACAAAAATTTAATACGACACTTAAAGGGAAAATCCGGTCAAAACTTGTTATCACTATTTTAATCCTCGTTAAAAGGGTCATATATGATGATAGATAGATCTACATCATCTATTTAAATTTCAGTGACGTTAATGCTTGAACAATTTCTTTCAAATTTGATTGAAATGTGTTCAGTAATTATATTTGTTTTTGTAAAACGTCTTTGCTGATTTTTTTATCAGCTGCAATATTTAATGACATTTCGATATCATTTGTACAAATGCAAACTGTCTTGATACCCGAATGCTCTTTGTACAAATGCAAACTGTCTTGATACCAGAATGTTCTTTGTACAAGTGCAAACTGTCTTGATACCAGAATGTTCTTTGTACAAATGCAAACTGTCTTGATACCAGAATGTTCTTTGTACAAGTGCAAACTGTCTTGATACCCGAATGCTCTTTGTACAAATGCAAACTGTCTTGATACCAGAATGTTCTTTGTACAAATGCAAACTGTCTTGATACCAGAATGTTCTTTGTACAAGTGCAAACTGTCTTGATACCAGAATGTTCTTTGTACAAGTGCAAACTGTCTTGATAACAGAATGTTCTTTGTACAAGTGCAAACTGTCTTGATACCAGAATGTTCTTTGTACAAATGGAAACTGTCTTGATACCCGAATGATCTTTCTACAAATGCAAACTGTCTTGACATCAGTATGTTCTTTGTACAAATGCAAACTGTCTTGATAACCGAATGCTCTTTGTACAAATGCAAACTGTTTTAATATCAGTATGTTCTTTGTCAAATTTTGGCAACATAGGCTGAGCACTTTTTAAAAGTTTTTTTTATAAATTTGTTTTCTTGTGTTAGTAATGGTATCTATATTTAATGGTTGAACGGAATTATTTATTGAAATTTAAATGATCTCGATACCAGAGAGCTCTCTGTCATTTGATATTTATGAGAAGTTATTAACTATTTTCATAATTGTACCAATCGCGAAGTTTGATGGTGGATACCTATCATTTTTAAAAATTGAATTATTAATGAGAATGAGGAAAGTTTTATTTAAGATTGGCAAGCGGTTTTGGAGAAGTTCCTTTGAAGATTTGCAAAAGAAAAATCGAGTCGGTTGAGTAGCTTTTGAACAAGAAATATAAAGATTTTTTTTTATTTTTGCGGATCAGCCAGGTAAGCGAGAAAACCAGTCTCGTGAATCAGTTACGAGACAGATCGTTAACAGTACAGTATGACCTAAATATTTCTTCTTATTTTCATTTTGTGGGCACTATTATATCTGAATCGTGACAGAATAACACTTCTTGACAGGGATACAGCGTGAAACATAAAATGAATGTACTTGCGTATCCATATATTTATCAAGATGGAATGATGCCTGAGAAATGCATAGATCGCTACCACTGCGGAACGCATGATCCAATCTGGTTCATGGGGAAACATCCTACCAAGCAGGGACAAGAAGTTACAGGAAAGGCGTGTGCAAATACAGGATTCGGAGCCAACTGCTGCGGCTACGAAGTCGGAACTATCAGTGTCAAGCATTGTGGGAAATTTCACGTGTACAGACTTCCCCGCGTGCAAGGTTGCAGCTTTGCTTACTGTGCAGGTTGGTGATATTACTATGAGTACTCTGTGGAACAACCAAGTTGAGATCAGACTGAGAAATAACATAGTATTTTATAAATTTAATGCAAACAAAGCGGTTCCCAAGGTGACAACCATTGCTTTACTAAACAATATCCTACATGAGACATTTACCTTTGACCTTTGGAACTTCTACTCTCTAATGAAAAGAAACCGTAATAATTTAAAGGTAAATGATGACTGGCAAACTAAAATAATAACCATCAGTTACATGGCCAAAATTGTAAAATAAACGGTTCCTTCATAAAGCAAACAGTAAAACTCAGTACCCTAGGAAATTGTTTGGGTTCCAAATATAGTCGAAATATATGCTTGCAACTTCTCTTTGAATAGATTCGAGCTTCATGTCTGTCTGCTATTTTACTTGCAGTATTCTGTATAAAGTATTCACGGAGTGTACTGGCCATCTTTCACTTGTACTGGTGTAGTTGTCACCTATTTAAACCCCACCTCACAGTGCACAGCTATTACAGATGAAGTCATCTTGGGGTCCATTGTGTTGTGATTATTAATCTGTGAAATATGCGGGTTGGTTTTTCTTATCTTGAGAGGCCTTAGAAGATAATCTACTAAATGAGCAGGTCAACCCCAATTTGAGTAATGTCGAGTAGAATAGCACTAGCGGAGTGAAGTACAAGAAATGCCAGAATTACAAAGTATATATCACTCAATTACACTTAACATCACTCATCACCAACACGAGTGTAGCATGGTCAATAATCCGAGTTGTCTATACTCTCTCCCCCTCTCTTTCTTAACACATAGATATGATTCACGCCACGAAAAAAGTACCTTTGGAGATATGTTACGGATTTGGGATTTTGTTTAAATTTTAGGACAACACTGGTCGAGATTTAAAAAAACAAAACAAACCACATCTGATTTTATTTGGAGAACGACCGTTTGTTTTCGATATATTGAGAACAATCTTTTCTCACCCGCTTGTGAGAGAATGACGCGGATGATGCAGTGAGGACGTTATCATAAAGAGCTTCCATCTTTTGCACCTGAGTATTTGTAAAATATAATTAACTTTATTTGTCGAATGTAACTTATATTTCATGAAATAATTTATAAAATTGTCAACGATGACAATGAGTTTCAAAAATCACAAAGACTACGTCAAACACGCAGTACAAAAATGTATCTCACTGAAAAAAATACATTTTAAATCTTAATTCTCATAGCCCTTCACACTGAAATAGATAAACATTGTCAGTTGCTAATTTGATGCTACAACCACGCACCCACCCACCCCCCAAAAGGGGGAAAAAAGCATGATGTTACAAGTAAACTCAAGTACTGTATCTGAGATATTAATGTATACAGAACATAATGATTCCTATAAGAAAATTAGCATGTACATGTGAAATGTTAATATAAGAGTTGCAATTGATTTTTTTCTACCGTTTCTTTGGCTCCCCCTACAGTTTTCCCTATTTAATTTTAACACAGGTAAAGGAGAGCCTTGTCCATATGGCACATCGTCACCAACAGGCTACAATCCAGGGTGCGTAGGTAGGTAATTCACTGTATGTATATATGATCCTTTTTTAGCAAACGTTTATCCATAGATCGTATTCTCTTTGTTTTTTGGTTGCATAGGTATGTTCTGAAGTTCACGACAGTCACCTCAAATTGAAGGATGGCTACTTTCTGTTTGGGGACCGAGATTAAAACTACAAAAATGATAGCAAAACGGAAAAAAATCTTAATGGAATAGAGGGTGATAAAGTCCTGATGGACCCCATTCACACGTGCAATTTGCACTACAAGTTGGTTTCTTCATACTTAAAATTCGAACGAGGTAGGGAATATGTACCTATTCGACTTTCATTGTCAAAAAGAAGTAAAACGACCGTTAATAAAACAAACTAGTTAGGACTGCCTGTGATGTGTCATGAAGATATACAATAACAGGGATGTGTTTGGTTGCTTAGATATATGTGTTTAGGGCTCAACATTATTTTCATATGAAGATTACCCCACAGTTAATTCAAACATACACACAAGAAAATAAACGTTTACTGATAAAAACCAAGAACCCACTGAACACTCCATAAAGATGTGTCTTGATGTGAATCTTCTATTAACAATGTTGGATTTTTTGCAAGCATTTTAATTGTTGTAAAAAAAAGATGCGATAGTAAGTAACTTTGCGAACTGTAAATGTACAGCGTTGTCTTTTTTTGATATTCGTCCACTTCAACAGTCTATGATAAAGGCCCACTTGTGATTCCATGTATCCACCTTGTCAAGTATGAATTCAGGACGGATCAGAGTAGCGATACGGTAAGCGCTCTGACAGTTTTTTGCGTAACCACTATCTCGTGGTTGACAGGTGATCTTTCGAGTGCTAATCAACGGACAATTACATTTGGATTACATAGCCTCTTTGTTCTCAGATAAGTAGCTGTTTACATGATGTAATGCGATATACACGTATATATATATATATATATATATATATATATATATATATATATATATATATATATATATAAGTTTATCAATGAGGCTATTAAAGCTGACCATTAAGGCGGGTCTTCAAGCTGACCAATCGCATGCGGGCTACGCACTAATACGAAGTCTAATTACCAGCACAGCTATCTCGTATCACGCTGAAATCAGACTGTGTTAGATGTATATTGTTTTCACTGAAAACCTCGTAATTGGATGAAGTTGTCTAAACTTTACACACCCTCCCCTCGATTCCGTCAAGTACTCAGTAACGCACAATTTAAGTCGTGTGCCGACCTACCAGCTGTAAAACCTGTTGCACAAGGCGAAAATAGAGCTTGACAATACATAGACTACATTCCCGATCTTACAGCTTAGTTCAGATTTCTCAGTTTTATATAAAATATCAATGAATATATGTAGTCGTGCAATCATGATTTTGCTTTCAGATATAATATAGTATTCCTCTTCCTGTGTATTAATGTCCCCTCTCATATGTATACTCCTGCAACAGATGGTTTTATACATACATACATACATACATACATACATACATACTAAAACGTAAACAATACTAAATCATGTCGAGAGTTCGAGAGATTACAAAGCTTTAGAAATAACGTTTGTATCTCACTTGCCTCAAACGTGCGAAATACAGCAAGAATTTTTTTTTCCCTAACACATTTCAATGGCATGATTGTAAAGTGTACATAAATGCACATGAAAATATTTCATCAACAATGTTATTAAATTAAAAACAATGAATACCAGTTTGTCTCTCGTTTTAGCATCTTTCCCCTTGATGACTGGGAATCCCATACTATTGGGGCCAAATACAACATTATGTCCAGATGGTCAGAAATACGACGATTTCTTTTTCACGTGTCACGTCAATTACTCGAATCAACATGATGCAAATGTGGCTTTCGAAATCACGTGGTTAATCGATGGGATACCACTTTACGGAAAGACCACTATCTCTGGGTTTGAAAGAGAGGCCAGGATTTATACTGATCGGTTGCAAAATCAGATGAATCACGAGGTAAGACCATGTTTTATAAACATTATTATAACTATTGTATATTTTCTAGACGCAAACATTACAGTTCTATCTTGTGTATTTTATTATTCATATAAAAATGAGGTTGAATATATATACATATATATATATATATATATATATATATATATATATATATATATATATATATATATATATAGAGAGAGAGAGAGAGAGAGAGAGAGATAGATAGATAGATAGATAGATAGATAGATAGATTTGAAACATAAAAAACCACAAACGCCGATAAATTTGTGTGACTAGTTTCGCATTTACTATATGCTTCTTCAGGCACAAAATGTTTTTAAAAGAAACGGATGACGTCTATAAATTTATAAACAATTACGTCATTAACATAACGTCATGTGTTTGAAAAAAACGGATGACGTCTGTATATTATAAACAATTACGTCATTGATATAACGTCATAAATGATATGCTTTATCATAAAATATATGTATAACGGGATCAGAAAGATACATGAGTCTCTAATGAAAACTGAGAGTGAAATTATAATGTAGAGACAAACAGTCATGCATACGACTACATATTTCTATAACTAATATATATATATATATATATATATATATATATATATATATATATATATACATACATACATATATACACATACTGTTACGGAATTATATATATATTTCTTTTAATAATGGCATAGTTTATTAGTTTATGATCTCTGTTCTTAGTCTAAACAGCTGTTGTCTTATGAGTATACATTAGGTAGGCTCGATCGATATTTCACCTATTTGCTTGTAGCTTTAGTCATGCGATGTATTTTCCGCGCGCGAGAGATAATGAACTTTCGACCTAGTTCTCGTACTTTTAGGAATAAACATTATATTGACCAGAAATTATAGTTTAAGGTCACATCCAAAGAATGTTTACTAGAAGGAAATTATTTCGAAATACCCAGTTGTTTATTGAAGACGTAGTATGGGTTTTTATTTCGATTCTGCGCATTAAGGCTATATATATATATATATATATATATATATATATATATATATATATATATATATATATATATGAATTATAGCAGGTATTCCACATTCTTCATAGTTACATTTGAATAGATAGGATATAACGAAATTGGTTCAGTTTGTGTGTGGGATATTCTTATTTGGAGATTTATTTATTATTAATACTTCACATTTAGGATTCAGTACTGTCTTTAATCTGAATTATTATATAGCTCCGTGGAATTATCGGAAACATTTCTAAAAACTTGTGAGATTCCAGATTCACAAGGATTATTTGGATATACTTAAACTTATCAACATATTAGCACAGTGAAGGCTATTTCATTCGGAATAATACATTCGGAATAGTTGGATTAACTTCCGGAACAGTGAACTTTAAAACAATTTAGGACTTTTAAGGATATTCTATACTGTAAGTTATTTTTAATTCTTTCACTTTAATTGTTTGTTGAAATATTTTAATACTTTAGGAAATTAAAGATTTGTATTTATAAATCTTGAAAGCTTGTTTGAGTCTTTTCTTTTGTTACATAACCCCTAGTCGTAACAATACACACACACACATATATATATATATATATATATATATATATATATATATATATATATATATATATATATATATATATATATATATATATACACACACACACACACATATATATATATATATATATATATATATATATATATATATATATATATATATATATATATATACATATACATATGTATACAGCATATCAATTCCTCCACTAAAAATGTATACAATTTTATATAATGCCTTAGTATTAAGGCCATTGGGATACAAAGTAACTAACCGATTAATCCAATAACTTTCTTTAATGAGTCTGTTCATTTCTCCGTGCACAACATCGATTGGGATGAAAGAAAAATCACGTAAAGAGTGATTATTTGTATTAAAAAGTATTGAAACATTAGAGGAGAACTGAGGATCCATACAATTTTTTATATGAAAGCTGTGATTATTCATTCTCTTCGAAACTTGTTGAAGTGTTTGTCCAACATATTGCATATTACATTTTTTACAGGTTACAAATAAATTACATCAGTTGATATGCAGTCAGTGTTATAACGTAGAGAAAACAATTCTTTAGTATTGGAGCTACTAAAATAGGTACTTTCTCTAATATTTGCACATTGAGAGCACCGACGTCTGTTGCATTTAGATGATGAAAAACATCTTTTTAAATATTTTGTCGGTTTAGTTCTGATCAAAAGATCTTGTATATATATATATATATATATATATATATATATATATATATATATATATATATATATATACATTCAGTGTTTATATTTTCATCTCTTTGCATGTTTTCATTCAAATATGTTATATATCATCAGCTTGATGTAGAATTGCAGTGTATTCTTTGTGATGTTTATTTTTCTTAGGTTCTGTTTCTTTGTTTATTTGATATACAGATTCATTCGTTTGCAAATATACTCATGCAGATATTTTGACATTTTTCTTGATTTTGTGTTAAGTGTCTTTTTTTTCCCTTGCAAGTGACGCCATTATTATTCTTTGACGAAGGGCTTACCTAGCCCAAAACGTCAAGAAACCATGTTAATCGCTTGCCCCCTTGAGTTAGTTCAAACACTATCCTTCGATTTTCTTTTATTCTAATTTGGTCTAGGCGATGGGAGCCGTTGCTAGCAAGTTTGATTTTCGCTTGGAATGAATCATAATTTTCTAACCCCTTTAATATATTTATATGTATGTATGTATGTATGTATGTATGTATGTATGTATGTATGTATGTATGTATGTATGTATGTATGTATGTATGTATGTATGTATGTATGTATGTATGTATGTATGTAGCAGAGAAAGATGCCTGACTGTGTACGTGAATATACATGTAGCTGTGTATATATACATGTGCATGTGGTTGTATTAATGTGTGTAAGAATGCTTCTGTAAAATGACAAAGTAACATCACTTTTAGTGTGGCTTTGTTACCAATATTCCCAACTAAAATTATTATTACAATTTATTTAACTATTTATTACAGTTTTAGAGCAATTCCTATACAGAAAATATGGAAATAGTCGTAACTTGTTCACGAAAACTGAACTTTAATAGGATTGTAAGTACATAAATATTCAAATCCGCAGCCAAATTCACGCGATTCTAATTTTTACATAGATGATCTCCTAAAAGAGTACTAATTCGATTTTAGTCATAGGTACATCCCCTATTATTGCAGTAGAATAAATTTGGAGAGACAAATGTTTCTTTCTTTTATATACTTTTTAAAACATAATTTGACATTGTGAAAGAGTTACGGGCTGTGAAACACGATCGATCCCTGATTTTTTATTTGATTGTTACGAAAGTTAAACAGTTTTTCAAATATTAGTTCATAAAAAAAAATTTAAAAAATGGCAGTAATACATCAAAGAGAATTTTTGAAAGGCACGATATCTTCTTTTTTATAATCTTTAATCAAAATACTTTGTGAAAGGCGAGAAAAGGTAATCGCTATTAGTTTCTGAATATAGTATATGTGTAGTGTTCTCGCAGACACGTCAGTCTAGCTAAGAGGCTTGATGAGAAGTTTTATTTTGTTCCTTTAGTTATGACACAGAGTCGTATGTAATATTTGTTACTTAGATATGACACAGAGTCGAATGTAATACTTGTTATTTTAGTTATGACACAGAGTCGTATGCAATAATTGTTATTTTAGTTATGACAGTCGTATGTAATGATTGTTATTTTAGTTATGACAGAGTCGTATGTAATGATTGTTATTTTAGTTGTGACATAGAGTCGTATGTAATGATGTTATTTTAGTTATGACAGAGTCGTATATAATGATTGTTATTTTAGTTATGACACGAGTCGTATGTAATAATTGTTATTTTAGTTATGACAGAGTCGTATGTAATGATTGTTATTTTAGTCATGACACAGAGTCGTATGTAATGATTGTTTGTTAATTTAGATATTACACAGAGTCGTATGTAATAATGTTTTGTTATTTGAGATATTATACAGTGCTGTATGTAATATTTGTTTTTTTTATAGATATGACACAGAGTCGTGTGCAATCAATTTTTCATTCTACATATGACATAGAGTCATATGTACTGATTATACTTATTTTTCATGATTTCAAATAAAAAAAATTTTCAGTTAAGCTGTGCTGTTCGTTCTTATTTTCCAAGTTCTCCTAGTGAGAAAAGTCCGTCTTATAACAGTACCGATCATTACCGGATGGAGATCAAGGTACATTCTCTCTTTTCATATCAAGTATTTTATTTATTTAATAACTATACTGAAGGAGGGCTATACAATGACAGTAACAATACTTCATACATATCAACTCACATAGATTTTCAGCAAATCTTTGTCTCTCGGCCTTTTTTTTTTTTTTTTTTTTTTGCACAATCTTACAGATGTCACAAAAATACACACAAAGCAACACTTCTAACAGACGTCACACAAATACACACTAAGCAACAAACACTTCTAACAGACGATAATGACATTAAGCTTATTAAAAAATGCTCAGTATTAGATCTACAACATCTAAAACCAGTCTGTTTCTAAATGTATATTCCTCCATCTGTCTTTACATATTGTAATTCTTGCAGTTTGAACCAGGGAGGCTTGAACTGGAGGAGAAGACGAGAACATCGACTGAAGTAAAAGTGGTGTCAACAGTTCCAATTCCATGCGATAAATGCAATGATTCTAACTGTTTTTATGAAATGCACCTGCAATCAAGTAAGACAAAGTCAAGATGCGTTGTAATTGAATATAATCAAAATTAAAATAGTCTGTATGATTTTCGAGGATTCAAAGGAACTATTTGATTCTTACCGTCCGTTTCACGCGTGTGCTTTAAATAGTTTGTGCGTAAGGTTTATATGCAATTTAAATTGGAGGCTTAATACCATGCGATATAGTGGCTGGATGTTTGCATATTTAATCAGACTGGTGTACGTATTTTGCTCCATATCTTTCGTTGTATTATATGAATGTGGGTCTGATAACAGCTCAGAGACATGCTGTCGAGCAGCGGATTTCTTTTCGAAGTTCGCTGATAGATTTCAGTTGACATAATTCGAGCATACGCACAGATATTACAAGATCTATTAAAGCTTGAATTCCACCGTTCCCATATGACGATAGTTGAGGGGTTTGTTGATAAGCTTAAAATTCGAATCTTGTGCATGTTAAGTGCATGCGCGAATCACTTGTCTGCATCATGAAGCTTTTGTATAATAATAACTAAATAAAATTGGGACAAAATGTTAAGACAGTGAAAAACGAAATAAACAAACACACACACACACACACACACACACACAGACATATTGTTAGGTATGATGTTTATATACTTAACTTTTGTCCATAATTGTAAGTTGTATGGTTATTTGAAAATACCTACTTAACTTTTGTCCTGTTATTTACATACTATTTCACAACATGTACTGTTGTGACACGTGTCAGGTAGGCCAGTATTTTCATAGGCATTTCGCAATTAGACTTTTGTGACATATGTCAAGTACACATGTGTATTTATATACAGATTTTGGTAGACAAATTAATTTCTGTTCTAGAATTTCGGTTCTAAAAGATTAGTCTGTAAGGAATCTACTTTAGTTGTGTTGTTGAAATCATATATAATTTTAGAGGAATTATTTATTTATAATATTCATTGGAAATACTAAAGTGCTCATTAACTTTTGGATTAATACATGATTTTGGGATTTATGTGAGCTCATTCAAATACATTCTGGATTACATCAGGACATTCAAGGTTATTGAAATTCATTTGGAACATTCTGTTATTTTGAACTTGTGATTGGGACATTTAGGATTATTTGGAATTGAACTCACAAATTGTAAGTGTCTTTTGAATTTTCACTTTAATTGTCTGGAAATAAATTGCTTGTTGATTTTAGTTACATTGTTGGTTTCTCTTTCTGTTACATATTTTTAAGACCTAGATTCGTAACAATATATATATATATATCTATATATATATATATATATATATATATATATATATATATATATATATATATATATATATATATATAAACACAACTGGCTGAAACACCCGCGATCTTTTGAACTTGTGTTAAAGCTTAAATCAAATTTTAACTAATCTGACCAGCGTGTCTTTTGCAGCTATTTAAAAACACTGTCTTATCGCCAAAAATCCACCTAGAAGCACTATCTTATCGCCAAAATCCACCTAGATCGTCGAACTGTTCAACTTTTGGGTATTGCCGATGTTCTCGATTATAAATAGTAATGATTATACACAGTGACGTACGGATTTTGAAAACTAGACTCACTCCTTCAGATTGTAAACATGCACTCTGTTCAGGTGACTGTTTTGGTTTTGATTGGGTCTATTACGATTTCGGAGTAGTAGAGGCGTTAGGTTCGGCACAAGTCGTCTGATATCGACACTCTAGAACACTGAGTGCACGTGCTTTACAATTTGCTTTGTCAATCCTTGAGTTAATCATTGGTATGATGTGTTCAGTCGCATATGACACACTGACTTTTTTGCCGGTTTGATTCAGCGTCTGTGACGAGCAACTTCTGGAAATAACCGTAGTTTATTTACATTGCGACGGGAGCGGATTCAAAGTTTCAATGTCGCGGTCGGGAATCCAACCAAGTTTGTCTGTCTCAGAGTCAGGCGCGCTTATCGCTAGATTTTAAGGTCCAGACTCACTAGACTGGTTAGTAAGTGTCATCATATACCTAGATCGCAACACTTCTGCAGAGCGGTCGAGACCCATTCTCAGTCGGGCCAGCAACTACTGAGATTCGGACGATCCCCTTGAATGTAACTGGTGCTGATACAAAGTCTAACTGTCGCGGTCGGGAATCAAACCTGATTCGTCTCTCTTGCAATCAGGCGCACATGCCACTCGACTGGTTTGCAAGTGGCCTCATATACCTTGACCGATACAACATATCTCGTCTGTCCAAAGAGGTGGGTCCCGTTTCGGATTCCCCACTTTTTCTTGAATTTGGTTTGTATTTTTGCCAATACCTTTTCTATATTTTTAATCGGGAGAGCTACAAAATAATCTCTTGTTATTACTTTAATTTTAGATCTTTTGCGAGGAAATGAGGCTTTAACAAACAGCGGCCGAACCTTGATAATTGCACCTCGTTAACTCGAACAACCGTTGTTTCGAACTGATTCATTAATATATTCCTGTCATAAGGTTTTTAAACCAACCCAATACGGCATTGTGGTTGCTAGTGGTATAATCCAATCCGCTTCTTATCTTAGAGAAGTTATATTTAAACAATTAGTGGCAGCACGAGGGGGGTCGGAGGGGGGGGGGGGCAATTGCCTCGGGCGCCAGGCGAAGGGGGGCGCCGTCTAGAACTTTTCTTTTTTACCTGACAGTTTCATAGTATTTTACCTCATCTTAGTGTAAATGGGGGCAATTCTTGACAAAACTTAGATTTAGGAGGGGGGGGGGGCGGGGGCGGAGAGGAGATAGGTTGGCAACTGACATAAAAACTGTTCTCTGTGGCAAAGTAGGGGCGCCACTAAAGAACATTGCCCCAGGAGCCTCGAACCCTCGCGCCGCCACTGCAAACAATGTCAACGTCAGCTAGTCATCGTAACTGATGTCACCCATCTCATACACCCATCTATGTGAAAGAGGCATTTCCTACCAATTGAAAACTAATGCTCGTGTTCTTTGTAGCTCATGACTGCTGAAACGATTGTCTCAACGTGGAAATCCATCTAGATCGTACACTTTGACTAAATATAATTGTGGAAACCCGTTTTTACCATCTAAAATAGTTTTGATTACACTTAGTGAGACCGTGGGGTTTGCACTCGCTTTCCCAGCTCGAAGGCATGTACTGTGTTCAGATGATTATTCTGTTGTTTGACTGGTTCTGTATTACTTTCTGAGGTAAACAGATTTTATGTCGCAAACAAATAGTCTGGTAAATAGTCTGACAGTATTAACAGTACAGTGAGAGCCCATTTCGTACTACTTGTTGAGACAATGCTGGAGTTTATTCTGGGTGGGCTGTGTCCATCTGCATGTGCCACCATGACCTTTTCGCCGAATAACGTACGGGAAATCTGGCCATTGCTATGGGGGATTGACCCTTTTTTCTTGCCTCTGGTGTAAATACCATTATCCCAATTTTCAGTTTCTTGTTTGTTTTTTTTTCTTTCGTGGAAATGTAGCTATTAAAGAAATATTCGGCTTCTGTAGTATCACTGGAAACCTTGAGAACCAGATACTAAAAGTGATATATTATATTGATGTCCTTGTGTCATATTCACTACTCAAAATCACTTTTTAGCAGACAAAGATGATCAAACCCCCTCATTTTTTATATTAATTTTTAAAATAAAATCCATTTAATTCATCCACTGCTATCCGATTTAATAAAAACAAGGTCGCATAACTTACTTTTCATGATATCAATTTTATTTTTTAAACAGAGAACGCGACAAGCGAGTGCATCATCAAGCTGAATTATACTGACTGGGATGATACCAGAAAATCTGCCGTAGCTAATACAACAGTGCTAGCAAACAAGGATTTCTTCAATCTCAACAAAACTGCATACCTTGTGCCTGTATTTTATATAGAGTCCTTTGTCAATCACATTTTACAGACCTACGTTGCTCAGAAATTGCCGGTACGTGAATTATCACGTTATCCATAAACTTGAATGTGCTGCAACCTTTCCATCATAATCATCGTCTATTACCAACACAATTGCTACTACTATTTGTACTGCATCTACATCTTTTGGAGGTTTAAGCTACTTCATTATTTATTTTTAGTATTCTGTTTCATGTCTTAACATCGACCTGCGTTACATTCTGCTGATATATACCAACATGAACAGAATTAGGTCTGTAAGGGTCGAATAATAAGAAGTAACTTACTGCCCTGCCTTACTGGCCTGGATTCGGTCTCACCATGTCTATCTAGCTGTGAAACAAAGATACCAGGTTAAAATTTTCACGACTTGGCTTCATCTGCTGTTACATTGTGGGGAGGGAGAGAAGGGCTCATTGGAATCTAGTCTCGTTGAACTTTACATTCGCGTCACTCCTAGAGATCTTTGCTGAGCGAGAGCCTGGTTAAGGTCAATAGAAATGATTGTAAGGCTAAATCGAGGCTTACCAAAACTCTGGTAAATTCATTCATTGGTAAACTACTATTAATTAGGGCTTGGTTCACTTCAGATAACGGTATAATTAAATGCATTCACACTGCATGTTGTATATGAATGAAATAGCTTTTGTTTGTATTCTCGACTCATTAAAAAAAAACCTGTTAAGAAAGAACACATTTAGCTTCAGCACGAAATACTTGCAAACCATTCAACTGTGATACAGAAAGACGAGCGACTCTTATTGATAACACTTAATTGTGCACACTTTTACCACACTCTCGATTGGCGTAAATCTTTAGGAGTTATAAGAGGGTATGGTTGAATGAGACTAATCTAAGTCTAGTGGGGCTGTTAAGGATTCGTTTTGACTGCTTTATGAGGTGAATATAGATGACATAAGGGCAAAGTTCAAAGTAAGGATGAACCTATGTGGAGCAGATCAGTTGTTCTGGATTCTTTGATACAGTGGTGTGTGTGTGTGTGTGTGTGTGTGTGTGTGTGTGTGTGTGTGTGTGTGTATGCGTACATGAAGCAACATAAGCTATAATTGACTTTCCTTTCCGATATAGGTATGAACAGAGTGATTGATTGATTGGTATATTTACAACCTTTCATGTTTACTATTATCTTCACATACATTATAGGCTGAACAATAGAATCCAGTTAGTTTATTGTTTGATGACTTCTGTTTAAAAAAAAAACGTTTTAATAACCGATTCTAAATGCCTTTAAAGGCCTAAATATACGGTAATAGTTTTAGCTTACTATCTTCAACCAAACCGGAAAACGCTTTTCCTTTCTACAAATAATATAAATATGATAAAATATAATGCAATAGCACATGCATTTTGTTTAATGAAGATCCAGTTGAAACGCAGTCACAAAATGCACTTTGCAAACATTGTTGTATACATGTATATTGTTTTAAAACTGCACATTCATTCATGTGCTAAATATATACATTTTTCCCCAAGAACGAAATGGAAACAGGAAATTCAAACGACGCTCTAACTCACTTCTACAAAGATGCGTCATTCAAGATATCTGTCTCTACCTCCATTACCCCCCACTCCATCTTTCTCGATTGGTGTTATTCTGTTATAATATATACATACTTTGTTTTCTTAATAATTTTAGATTTATATCAATGCCTGGGATTTTCCATACATTGCCAACGTAATTTATATAGAACTCACAGATTTATTACATGAACACCAAAAATAGCCTACCATAATGATTCAAATATACTATAATACATTAAAAAGAAGAACTTTATTATGCTATTTGATATGCCGCGGATAAAAATCTACACCTTACTTTCTCACCCTTATTGTTGCCTCTGACAGCTGTATTGACATTTGCTCTTGTGATATATATCGGTATTCTGACCCCACACAATTTCACAGATGTTCCCTCAAATTATTACATTATCTAGCTCAAAACATATTGAGCAATATTTATATTTTAGGCAGAGGTTGAGATAAAAGAAATGATGAAAAACTCTTTATTTTTATATTAGGCGCCCATCTATCTTTATATTCTTGAAAAAAAAAAGAGTTAAAAAAATCCTCATATTTTTTGTCAGTGAGAAAACATGACTATTTTTGGGTGAAATCAAGATATTATGACTAAATATTACTCTGTGATACCTGCTCATTGAAAAACATTGTTTAACATTGTTAAGCAAGTAAGAAAGATAGTCGAATTCACAGTGTAAGGGACAAACATTAAGAAGTTTAGTGAAACCTGGGTCTAATCCAAATAAAATCGGCACACGAGTTAAAAACCAGTTACTATTTGCTCGTTTGTATCTAGTATGGTTTGATAGGCCTAAAATAAAATAATATGTTTGAGTAAATTGATACTTAACAGGTTTTTATATCAATTCTAAAGCAATTATATATATATATATATATATATATATATATATATATATACATATATATATATATATATATATATATATATATATATATATATATGAAAGCAATTTTATGCAACAGAAAATATTCTGATTAATTCTGAATTAAAAATATTGCAGATAACAGTAAAAAATAACCCAGCCCCTGTGTGCACATGTTTAGGCGATCCACATTGTCTTACATTTGACAGATACAACGCAGGGATGGGCCAGAATGGGTAAGTGTTCAAATATCAAATCTGCGTGTTCTTGTTCTGAGATTGCATGATTCAAAACATTTCCAAAACTTTGCTGATTGTATTTACTCTTTTTATTTTGAACTCTGTCTTCTGCACCCTTTCCATTGTGTATGTCAAAAATAAAATAGACCATTGAAAAAAACAAATTGACTATATTTTACTTCATCCGTAGTTTATGTTGCTCATCACGTACCATCGTCATAGGTATTGTTTGTGTACTTTGTTTAATTGTGTTTTAGTATTTGTAATAATAGTAATAATAAAAAGTTGATTATTCCTTTTTATTTTTTGTCGTATTATCCACTATTAAATGATGTATTTATTAATTTAATTACCTTTCAAATATATATCGGAACTACTTCTTGCTGCAGAAGTATACGTTGAGTAATTTACCTTTTTCAGCAGTTTGGCAAACTCAGATCATTGTCATCAAGTGTCAGAATATTATATCTTTTCTACTTAGGAAAAGTCCAATGGACCCTAAGATGTGCAGTATGTTTTTTAAGTTAGTTTTTTAAGTGATGGTTATAGTAGTATCATTGCAATTGCCTCGACGCTTTGCAAACGTCAATCCACTTTGGAAATACTTCGATGAATTTATACAGGTTAAAGAGGAGAAATGGCTAGGAATGGCATAAAACTTACTCAAATCCTGATGTACGCAAAGTTATATAGTACAATACTAACAACGTCATGATATTTTTATAGAATAATTGCAAATAAGAAAAGAAATTTTTCTTACAAGCTCTGAATTGAAAAGAGAAACTTAAGAATGTTTTGGCCAAGAAGAAATCACCTCAGTCGATGAGTGGACCTGAAAAGAACGGGTGCTAGATGTGTTGCAATACATGATGCTATGCAATAAATAATGCACATGTTTTTGCAATGGTGACTTCTGTAATATTTCTGAGGCGTATTTCCAAACATTTACTGAAAGGTCAGAATGTGATCCGATTGGGTGGCATTGTTTGATGAGACAGAAAAATACACACTACATTATAGCAGGAATCTCAACATATGTTTTAGGTGGAAAGATGTTGGGTATTACGACATGTATCACGTAGGCATGTTTACCATGGTTCAGACGAAACCTGTTCCTCCACATATCCCAGAATTCCAGGTTTGTATCACGTAATGAGTAGTTTTCAAGTCATGTAAATGAAACTTCAATTACAGCGATGTTACAAGCATACAATACTAGTATCTCCGAATAATAAATGCACATGAAATGCATTATTTTAAGCTAGTCCCTGAATTAGTGGATTTTCCAAGAGAAATAATTTGGATATTTCACTGGAGTGAATTTTCAATTGTATTATTTTACTCAAGAACTTTTTTCAGTACACATCGATAACATTATGATCAAAAAATTTCGCTTGGCGCATTAATAACATGTCAACAGTAATTAAATTCAGTCTGATTCGAACATGATTCTCTTTCGTGACCCAAGAGAACCACGTTCGAATCCGACTTTGAACTTAATTTTTTTATATATTATTTTTCAAAGTATAGTGTGTCTTACCTTGAATTAGAAAGGGGAATTATGTTACTAATATTTTCTGTGCGAATATACACAAAACGCAGCAGAACATAAATTGTACACAGCTGACATTACCGTAAGAAATCTGCCGCTTCAAGCTTACACTTTAGCTAGCCAACACGTTCGAGCATAAAAAACATATGCTTGTTCCGAGTGAATAACGGATATATTTCATCTGGTTGGTGAAAAAATACTGAGTTTTTCACCCACTCGGTGGAACATATCTTTTTCTCAGTCGATACAAGCAAATATCCTCTATTTCAGGACAGTGCAACTTCCAATTTCTTTCTGGGCGCGTTCCTGATTGCCATTTTTAAATGTACCTGTAGCATGGAAATGTAACGTGATAAAATTAGTTCGCGGGCCAGATGGAGCATATGGCTACTCTGTTTATTGATAACTTGCTCGATGTATTATTGTAGATCAGATTTAAACAAACTTCAAACCCAAAACTTAGGTTAATTAGAGCGAAAACTTTTAGCTCGGAAACCAAATGTAAGACTATCAGAATGATTCTCGACTACTTAATGGAAATGAAAATGAAAGGAATATACATAATGTGTAATGGTAATGGGCCAGTGCCATATATCTGAAATCTTCCTAATTACACACATGAGAAGATGCATATCATATTATTATGACATATATGTGTATTGCTAAAAGCAATTTTGATCCATAGATGTGCAAGTACATGTTTATAAAAATTCATCAACATAAAACAAGACTGTAGTTTAGATGTATTTAAACATGGGAGATAAATCAATAGAAAGAAGCATATGATTTCGAATAAAGAGGTTTTACTTTCCGTTAATGACGAATGGTTGCATGGTAGATTTAGGTCACAGTGACAGCTAATTAGGTTTGTCTGTAAATAAGATATTGGTAAGTATATCATCAACTAGTATTTTAGTATCTTTTAGTTTATATCATAAAACTTTTTCAGTAATTGTAATAATAATTAGTATTTCATTGCTACAACATCTTCCATCATCGAACTAACCGAACTAGGTTGAGTAGGATAAAGAAATGATAAAATAATATTTAAATTAAAAGTGAGTAGCATACATATGGGAGCGCGAGAACACTTGTAATTAAAAAAAATAGCGCAGTAAATAAATACAAAAAATATTACAGTGGTAAAGTCAAATCACAGCTCTTTCATATGCTTACTACTTGCTGTCCTGGCTATGTATAATAGACCACTTAATTTCCAAATGTAGATCCCACCTCCCCCTCCCTTAAAGGTAAGATTAACAAAATATTCACGATGTACATTTTTCATTCTTTTTATTGAACATTATGTGTAGATTAAAAATCAAATCTGTTTATCTGGTAAAATTTATCCTTTAAATTAATGAAGAGTTAGATTGTTCAAACTTATCAACAGCTTAACCTCCCTTGACTAAAGCTCTGTTTGTTATGTTCTAGAACAAACCGACAAGCCACTTATGTAGTAGGACTTCTTTAGCGTTATTTCAAGTAAAATGGCGGATTTTGTAAAGTTTACGATAACAAATTTTGATCAAAAGCAGAAAATCAGCTATTGTTTTCCATTTTTAATGTTTAAATAAAGAAAGACACAGAAACTGTGGCTTCACTGATTATACTGTGTCAAACTAGGAAGTATTATGAGGAACTTCCCGATGAGGCCCTAGAGTTCAAACTAATCTTCCAAAGACGCCTTACAGTTCAATGCAATCTTTTTCCAAGCATATTGCAATCATCACACATCCTTCTAAGCTTTGAAAAAGAAGTCTGACGTATCATTTAGGAAATAGTCGAGGGAAAATGAGAGAGAGAGAGAAAAATATTGAAAAAAGTCGTCGGCTTTCATAGGGTGTACAAATTTGAACTCGAAACACATATTGTCATTCAACCGTATACTTCACAGATATATCATGGAGAAATTAGAGCATCAAGTATCAATTAAAATCTGGGGAGATATTAGATTAGGAGATATAGGGGTTACAGTGAAAGGGGCATGATCCCCCATACGCAGTTTCAAAGAACTAAATTGTGTTTTCAAAGAGTTATTGTTGATAATCTACGTAAAAATAAGGATCTGATGCATTAAGTTTTTTAGTGTTCCTTATGTAACAGAGAAATTTGTGTTTAAATTGACAATATTTCATGAATTATTTCCAATAATTGTCATCAATTGTTTCTCTTTTTTTTCTCTGGCTCAATCGATGACCATATTGACCGCAGATGTACATTAGTTGCTTTAGTTTCTTAAATTTCCACAGGATCCCTGTTCTCTTCGTAAGTTATCGCCGATTTTTTACACTACAACCTATAGGTTAGCGAGTTCTTTGTTTTACTGATTCATACTTCGCATACATATCAGGGGTAGGTAACACCTGCATCAGTTTTTTGAGAGAGCAATAGTTTCAAACAGAATTATTCGTAAACGATGCAATATATATTTATAATAACAACGATTACGCGTTTTTAGGTATAATATATTCAAAAGTAAGTTTAAACAGAAACCTCTATATTTGACTTTTAAGGTTCTTTTCAAGCCACACTTACGAATTAGAAAAAAAAATACAAAAAAAAAAAACAAAAAAACAAAAACAATAATAATAAAAAAAAAATAACAAAAAACACCGCGGTATCAATATATTCAGATGTTCCTAATAAAATTCAAGATGACTTACAGATGCCGCTTAGTATTTACAAAGGAAAGGATTTAAAAAGCAATCATTTACACGTCTACATTACGAAAGATCTATTTACACGATGTTTCAACTATAGATGTGAATAAATAACATACTCGTTCAGATTCTATACTAGAACCGGTTGCGAATATATTTTACGACAACATTATGATTCCAAAGAGTTCGCTGATGACGACATAATTGATGAATGTTGTTTAATGATTCCAAATGAAAGAAAGATTTAAAACTTTCAAATAAAAGAAAGTGTCCGAACAACAGGGACAGAATTATCCCCTGTTGATGTAAAAACCTGGTATGTGAAAGGCATTTTGTTTTCTTCATTTTGAGCCTTCAATTCCTTTGAAAGAAAACTGTATGTTTCTTCTGTTGTGGTACTTGTTTGGTGTATTTACGCTAAATTTTACTCCAACATTTTTGAATATCAAGTTGTTGAATCTTATTCTCGATTGTGTTGATCTGTTATAGCAGGCAAAGGTTTTGCAATAAATTGAACTCATCTGTGCTGTTAGGATATTTGCTCCTCACACGACTTGACAAATTAAACATGTCTCTCGTAGTGTGAAAATTGAACTCATCTGTGCTGTTAGGATGTTTGCTCCTCACACGACTTGACAAATTAAACATGTTTCTCACAGTGTGAAAATTGAACTCATCTGTGCTGTTAGGATGTTTGCTCCTCACACGACTTGACAAATTAAACATGTTTCTCATAGTGTGAAAATTGAACTCATCTATGCTGTTAGGATGTTTGCTCCACATATGACTTGGCAACTTTAACATGACTCTCGCAGTGTGTGGGCAATAAGAACACTCTCTAGGCATGGTGATTATAGGTAGTGAGAAAAGTGAGTACCTCAAAGCCAGTAACAAGGCACAACTGTAAGTTTCCAAATTACGCTAATGGGATCATCTAACTGCTGTTAAGCAATAGTAAAGACTTAACAAAATTAATTGCTCCTGCCTTAAGGCTTAAATTATTTGCACTCGCTTTTAAAGGTAATAGGTGGGTTTTTTTTTTTTAAAGCAGAATTACTGACAGAAAACTCCCTTTTTTATTACGGAAGCAATGCTTTTAAGGCGATCGCCTTGAAATGTGTGAGCTGGTGAAACTATGACTTTGCCTGAGATGTGTTGCGCCCTTTGCCACATCTGCTTACATTTATTATATATTATTTCCTCTGACACATCTTTCTCAGCCATAAAGAATTAAAAGCTCTCTATTTCATATATGTATTTCCTCTAATCTGGTTGAGAGTCTTAAATCTGAGATCATCTCTTTTACATAACTTTTCAAATGTTCCAATGTTACTGAATTCAACAGCCTTGTCATTTCGCTTTCAAAAAATGAATTTGAAAATAATGACACGATGCCTTCGGACTCTGAATTTGTCAAAAGGATACCTTATTCAAATTCAAAGTAAAAATATTTCGTTCAGTTTCTGAAAAAATTGTTTAGAATGAATGCAAACTGTGTAAGTATCATCGTTTAATCGTTCATACACACTCTTAATTTTTTAAATATTACTGGAGCAAAACGACCTACCCATTGCTTTTGTTGGTAGTGTTCAATCAACAACCATACAACCATTCGTTTCGATGTACATGTAAAAATCATTTGTCCTGTCAATCATTAAAGGATATCTCATGAAAGAGAAAATTTATTCAGTTGTTGAATTTGTTTCACAGAAGTAGGAATCGATTTAAAAATTAAATTTTTTGATTGTATTTACAGTTTCGTTTCTCTTTTAGCAAGTATTGTACACCTCTAAGATATTAAATCTTCTTTAATGCTGCTGTTGTCAGTTTGTTTTTATAGGAAAATTTGTTTTGAAGGGTAAGGATGCCGGATTGATATCCAGTTTGAAATTCTCTTCTTTCATCATCTCATACACGCTAATGTCATTAGCAGGTATTTGTTCTTCAATTTCTTGATTCCTTTTCAGCATATTTATTTATTTTCCAACAGCTGCGTCCTTGTCGTCTCTAAATATTTTGAGTATCCCAATGTATCATTTAAGATCCTCAGCTCCCTTTCCTTGCTCGAACAGATATCGATGCTTTTTGGTAATACAGGTATATGGAAAGCCATCGCCATCAAAAATATGAAACTAAAACAAAATAACTAACTTTCAAATAAACCAAGAAAGCTAGTATAAAACAAGCATGCTTGTAAAATAAAAATATTAAAGCTCAGACAATAAGATCAATACTCATCTAAAACAAATGAGGCACAAACGAAACAGACAAATGTTAAAAGAAACAAACAAAACACGAATGAAACAAGCAAACGTCAAACGAAATAAACGGTGTGTTTCTTTTGACATTTGTCTGTTTCGTTTGTGCCTCGTTTGCTTTAGTTGAGTATTGATTGTTTAACGGTAATAGGTTGAAAATTGAAACCGTTTTATTTTCCTTGAAAATGCTGATGTCATATTTGATAATTGAGTGAAAGCTTGTTGGTGAAGTTAAAAACGTTACATTTCGATGTTTAACACATCTCGTTGCAACAAAATTGATGTAGTTGTCTATTACTTCTAAAAATACAACATTACGGGGATTGTATTTAAAATTACGCATCAGTGTGAATAAGTAATGGCTGTGATATTAAATTTGCATGTGTTGCTCGTGTATCTTATGTACTTGTCGCTGTCCAGGTCAACGTAATAACAGTACTAGTACCTTGTTGTGTCCTCTTTTAATCACCATGACAGCTTCCTTCATGCTTTCGAGAAGACCTGTACATTGTAAATAGCCAGGTGTGTAATAAACCTCTGCAGTTTTAATCAATTCTCTGTAATGAATCAGAAATTCTGCAGCTTTTTCGAGTGTTTCAGCTGGCTGTAATCTCTATTGGTGTAAAGCTTCTTCAATAGTCTCTTCAAATGATTTACTTAACCCCTTTAGTTTTATTACCATCATAATTTACAATGTACGAGTCGAAACCTTAAGATCTTCCCGGTGACTTAAAATTGTTAGTTACCTTGTCGTAGATTTTTGATATAGTTTGATTGCGCTAGTGTTTGTAAGTGACTTTGTCACAACTACTTTAAAACTATACATCGATGTCAAAATTCACAGTTCCTTTCCTGTGCTACACCGTAGTCATTTATAAAATACTTTTCTCGACTGAGATCCAGTTTTAAACATTCGAGTTATTCAATTAGTGTGTTAACATCTGGATATGTTAATGAGACCTTGTACCCATCAGTATTGTTGTCTTTCACAAACCTGATTTTTACAGCCAGAAGGAATAACTATATTCCTGTTTTTTGGAAACATTCTTTTATTTGCATGCTTGAAATCTTTCTTTTATTCGGTGTTAGAATTAAACAATCATTACCAATTATGTCATCATCAGTGAACTCATCATGTTGTTATAAAATATATCGGAAACAGGTTTTAACATCTGAACGAGTATTATATTATTCGCATCTATATTTAAAGCATCGTGCAAAATACATCGACAAGCTAGATCTTTCATAATGCATTTGCATACACATTTGATCTTCAGATTCAACTCTTTTGCTAATCTTAAGTGGCAGTTGTTTTATCAGTACATTTCAGTATATGCTACTGCTATGTTTATTTGTATTTCTTGAAGAGTTCCTCGTAGAAATACGACGTATGTGTCATTCTTGAGACGTTGAAATTAGTGTGCTTTTAAACTCCCTTAAGTGGGGGAGCAGTGAGCATACGGAACCTAAGGGGTTGCACACGACTTACATGGTATTAATATAAAATGTACATGTTTTTTCATGCTGTTATATACATAGCCGCTATAGCAAGTAAATGACTAGTTTATTCTGGTTTAATCCGGTAGTGTTCTCACACTCTTATATGCATGGCCAGGCCAGCAAATAGTATGCATAAGCGATAATTAGAAGTACTCATTGTCATATTCGTTTTTATTTTGAATTTATTGTGTCAACGTAAAATTTATAGTGCTATATAAACAAAGCATTAACACTTAATATAAATCCTTATTTTCAACATAATATTAAAAACATACTTGAATGCAAAGTTAACAAAATTCCTACATACAGAACTTCTGCAAACTGAATGGGTGTAAACAGGGTACAAGAAACACCTGCCCAGTTTTCAAACGTAAATCAAGTGTCTCATCGCACACATTCGATACAAACCTATACACAATCAATATCTTAAATTCCAATTTATAAATAGCACTACTATGTTTAGGCAGCACCACTGCCTTTTCAAGTTAAGCCCAACGACGCTGTAGCTGTCGCTTATATGAAACCGCTTGACCATGTTACATATATTTTAATATATAATACCGTTACAACGTTACTTAATATTACTTATATGAAATCTTTTGAGCATGTTATATAGATTTGAATATATAATACCATGACAACGTTACTTTATTTATTGCGCCAAGTTCTCACATCCTGATCCCTCTACCTCCCTGTTATCCAAATATAAATTCTACTTGGGTTCAGAGTATTTTGGAGAAGTCCTCTGATATCCAGGCGCCAAAGTTTCTGAGTTAAAATTCCAAATCTATTGCCAGTGATATCACAGCTAGAATTTACGAGTACAAGCCATCAGAGGTAGCTAGAGATTTTCTTCCGAACCGGGATATTTTGTTTCCCGATATATGAAGATAATGATTTTTCAAAGAACTAATATAATTGATGTCATAGATTATTTTTGCTTTAAATCAGAGCAATATGTTTTTGAAGCTATGCAAGGGCCGGGTTTGTTTGGTTTCCGCCCCACCCCCACCCCCCAATTCAACGGTCAGTGCCCTACCAGTAGAAATTCTAGTCTTAAAGACCAATTCATAAATAACACTTTTGTGTATATATGTACCTAATGTGGAGAAAAATCTTGACAACTTTAGCGTCTTTGGTATTTGCTTCTATTCTTATAATGACATAAATCAGTTTTCATTCCAAAATCCCAGGGATGTAGTGTTCAGATAACTTGTTCAATATTTGTAGTTCCCTAGCTGTTTGCATATTTCTCTATGTACAAATTGCAGGTGGAAATTCAAACGCACACATGTTCAAATGTTTCTTGCATTTGTGGAGTCGTAGCCAGAGAAGGTACCGACGTTGTGTCAATCAATATTTGTGAAAACAGGTTTGAGGGCCACCGACTGGATGAACAGATTCTCTCCCCGAAGCAGTTCTCTAAGTTTTCCATCATACACGAAAAAGGAAATTCATATGTAGTGAGTTTATCTGCCTAATTTCATTTTCTTATTTTGTATTGCTATTTTGTGAGAGATTGATAGATGCCAACAGAGGTAGGTAAACCAAAAGTATATTTATTCTCAGCTTAGTTTCAGTGTGAAAGAAGGGCCGAAACCAAATCAAATGCATCGGCAGACCGTGCATAGTCATCTACATGGGCATAATGATAGATTTAAATTTTCTAACAGCATCTTGTGTAATAGCAGTAGTGGAAACTTGGCTATGACATAATTGATAGCTATTTACTTCTAAAAAAATGTCCCGCCTCGCAGCATAACTTTGTGTTTGTTTAAGTTATTCATTTGTTTTAATGCGTTGATATTATTGAGCATAATAAAGCTTCTGCCTTTTCTTCGTAATAAGATACTATGAAAAAATATTATATTTTTCATCGCGTCAGAACCCACAAAAGTACCAACTTTATTTTACTTGCGCTCGGAAATTCATTTAGTTTCCCCAGTATATGATGGCTTCTGTCTGAACATAGCAACAAAAGCAACGCCAATTCTTAAAATGTCGTTTAAGCTTTTATTATCATCTGTCCTCACTTGTGGTATGACACTCATCCCACTATTTCCTAGGCACATTATAATTATTTATCACCCCATCCAGACTATCAAAAACTGCCATACACATTAAGTCAGGGTGAATCAGTACCGGTTTTTCGGTACTTAGCTACTTTCGATAGAAGAGAAGGCATAAGTTGGACCTATTTAATAAATTTGCTTTTCATTTATCTCTAGCAACACTTAAACATAACTGCCAAATTTGATTGCATTTTATCCAGAGTGTTAAGCTGTAGAGTTCAGTTTATCTTACAAGAACGCAATCTAATTCGAGGGTCATGTCATGCCATGGGTTACAAATGTCAGATCCAAACACAAAGACTCAGTTGCCATATTCATCAAAGAATGAATCTTCTTTGATATGTTTGAGCTAGTCAGGATACATTGTTACAAATACATCGTAATTTAATTTGTAAAGACTTTCTTTTAAGTCTGGTATGTTTTTAAATATTAAAAGTTTTAAAATGAAACAATGTCACTACCTTTGACCAAACTCTTCACCAAGGTTGTTGCTTTGAAAATAGAATGACCACCTCCCCCCACCCCCACTTGTTTAAAACGTTACTTCTAATCTCTCAGTATATGGCTCTGAAGAAAGTGTATCACTTATGTGCACACCTAAGTTAAAGTATAAGAGGTTTGGAGATTCATGATCAAAATCCAGAAATACAAAGCTACATAGATTAATAGCTTCACCACTGGCATACACACGTTGGAATAAAAAAGAGTTCCATAAACTCATTTATATATTGATTTCCAATTGTCAGAAAATATTTGCACTGTTGAGGATGGTGAATATTAGAACATGACGCCTTTAGAGTTAACAGTTTTGTATATTCATCACAGACCAGGAACCCCAATGAATACATTATCATAGCTCTCTGTGTCATCTTAAATGGACAAATCAAACTCTTTTCCATAGAAAATGGTAAAAAACTGTTTTGAGTAATATTTCTTGTCAAGACAGACTAGGTAATACTCTAGTTATTCTGCCAGTTCCTGAACAAATATACCATGTTCCCGTTAAAGTGGAAGAAACGAACTACTTGCATTGTATTGTTCACACTATAGCGTTGCCCAATTGAGAAGAAAAACAAAACAAAACAAACACCCCCACCCTCGAAAAAAAAACAACAAACAAACAAATCCCATTACCAATAACACAATCAAAGTATTGTTGGAATTCAAATGAAGTATCAAATAAATTCTGATCTCTGCATCCATGTGACAGATAAATGTGTATATCAAGTGTATTTGTAAGAAGCATTGTATTCTTCAAAATATGCACCAAATAATCGATTTATTTACTTAATTCACTTATGTGCGATATATATATAAAATCCATAACATTAGTTATAATTTCAGATGCACCAAGATTATCTTACTTATGGACACAATATAAAAATTAGCATGCGTAATAGGTGATGTTGCATTTTCTAAAAGTAGTTGCATTTGAATGAAATGACTGGAAATTTTAGTGCAAATGACCTTTCTGGCACAGGCCGAATCACACCTGTTGTTTTTGTCATCCTACGTAAAAGCAATGAGGCTGAATCACACCTGTTGTTTTTGTCATCCTACGTAAAAGCAATGAGGCTGATCTCAGGAAATAGTACATTTTTGTTTAAACTTTAATGCTGTTTACTATTTAATGCAAGTAATCCGAGAAAATTATTAATGATTTTCTTAGGGACCACATTAGTGTAAAGTAATAGCTGATGAGCCCATTTAATATAGTGATACCCTCTAAGCTTTATATACATTATCCCTACTTGAACTGAAACTCTCAGCAACTTTGGAATAGTATACAGTGTACTGACAATGTGCGCATGACATTGCATTGATACAGAACAGATGCCTACTCATAATGAAGAATTTTAAATGCCTCCATGCTCCAGTTTTTGATATCATCAAGGAGACCATGTCCCCAAATAAGAAATATATATAGAAAATCTTAACAGATATTTAATTATTATTATGTATCATAATTATGTTCATTTTTTGCAGATATACTTTCCTTCAGGGAGATTCGTTAAGGCATACAAAGATGGCGCTCATATAGGGGGGGTGGACGTTCAGGTCAGACCAGATGATGCAGGCAATGTGGAAGGACTGTGTGGGGAATTCAATGGACATCCGGAAGTGCTAGGATACGACAGAAATGGAAATCCAGTCACATATACCAGACAACCGGGCAATTTTATAAAATCTACAAGGGAAGTTTATGACATTATTGATCTAACAGTTTGTTTATATCGTTTTAAAAAGACCGTGAACGTATTTGATCGAATTTTGACGTAGAAAAGTCGATAGAAAACGTAATTTCTTTCAGTTTATCATAAAACGTTTTGGACATTGTTTTAATTACACACTAGTAAAGTGCACCGTAGCAAAGTTGCGTGTTCAGAGAATCTGAATATTTAAACTGCTTATGTACCGATTTGGGCTGAATGTAAAAAGTTGTTAAGAGGTTGTTCTGGCCGCAAGAGGAGAAAAAAAAAAATCCCAACATGTATATCCGTGAAAACAAACGATAGTAGCGTTTATATGAAATCAGCATATGAACAGATTTTATTTCCTGCAAGAGAATAATTTCAATGGATATTGAACCAGAGGCAGTATTCCCCATTTCCCTAACTTTCTTCGCAGCCCTAAGGACCAGCATAATTTTAAAAAAGTTCTTTGTTTGTAGAAACATATACTGCGCCCCCATATTTACTTTTCATAAGCTTTAAATATTTTATATAATAATCTGATCACAAGGGCAATATGGTCTACCTGACAAAAAATTATCGGGCGGGTGTTAATTTCGAACGCTGACTACAGTTGTACAAAACATAATCATCGTGTACATTTCTCGAAGTGGTAGTGAAGATATTACACAGCTCGCAGTTCCAGTATAGAGGTAAATATTCAAATCTATACATTTCAAGACTGTTAGTGACATTAATTTCATTTCGTATATCTCTGTAGCTAGTTGGCTTGCAGCAACATTTCATTCGAGCTAAGTCGCGTCAAATGTACGCTGCTTCGTCCGTCCGAACGAGTAAATTTTCATCTTTTCAATACGAGAGCTTTGCTATATTGCATTTTTCAAATGGTTAATGAACATCCAATTGAAAACTGTATCGAACTATTTAAAGAAAACGTTTTCTTTTGAATTTTCTGTGCCACAATTCTTTATAAATAGGTGAACAGTACCATTCATCCTGTAATCTTATATGCGAAGCAAGCAAGTCCTTGTCTCCATATGAGTTCAGATATATAAGGTTTGATCTTTTGAATTATGACGTAAAATAATGTTCGGAATAAATGAAAAAAAATCAGTAACCTATATAAAGTTACAAAACTGCAGAGTATAACAAATGGGCAGTCAACGCGCTGATGTAAATCTACCAACCAATCAGTTCGGGGGAAATTTTCGAAACTAGGCGTTATAAAAATGACGCCACTGCTGTGCGAATGGCATCACTGAATAACTAATCGGGAGACACAGGTTTTACTAGTTACCGGCCTATAATATTGGTTTGAAAGTTTAGGACGGGTATCATCGAAATCAAGACCTAGGGAAAGTACTTGTTTGTTTCTTGGCTCGTATTATGGCATATACTCATGTTTACCACTGTAATGAGAGAAATCGAAAAATGGCATTAACGGTAGTTTTCATGCGACGCTATTTTTTTCATTTGTTGTTCTAAATTTAGTGTGCCTAGCCCTTCCATATAAAATTAAATGCTAACATTAAAATTTGTAATTATTCATTTAACTTAGCCCATCCATATAAAATTAAATGCTAACATTAAAATTTGTAATTATTTATTTAACTTAGCCCTTCCATATACAATTAAATGCTAACATTAAAATTTGTAATTATTCATTTAAATTTGCCCTTCCATATAAAATTAAATGCTAACATTACAATTTGTAATTATTTATTTAACTTAGCCCTTCCATATAAAATTAAATGCTAACATTAAAATGTGTAATTATTCATTTAAATTAGCCCTTCCATATAAAATTAAATGCTAACATTAAAATTTGTAATTATTCATTTAAATTAGCCCTTCAATATAAAATTAAATGTTAACATTAAAATTTGTAATTATTCATTTAAATTAGCCCATTAACCTGAAGAATATCTACAATATCTACACGTACTAAAGAAATCACCGATTTTTCTGAAATATCGTGAAATTATTGCAATGAAGCACCAGTCATACGGTTTGCTGTATACTTGAATAAAATACAGTTACAAATATAATGCTATTTGTATTCTTATAATATAAAATCATTACTTACTTATAATATTTTTATTATGATTTTGTTATTTCCATTAGAATTCCATTCGGAGCCAGTATGTATGAACGAGGGGATATAAACTACTCATCACATGACAATTTTACTCGCGAATGCGACTGCAATCAGGATGCAAAAGGATGGCATATGGACTGTAAATCAGACGCGGGATTGCAACAACATGCTTCCTCATTCAGCGTATGTCTGCAGAATTTTCATTGAATCCAAAATTTATCTTTTAAGGGCATGATGCCAAAACTTAAGACCTCTGAGATTCAAAACAAAAATGGCGCATGCATTCAATTTTATCTTTGTCTCCTCCTTTCCCTCAGACAATTTTAAGAAATTCGCAAACAAGAAATCAGTGTAATTTTCCTGAATCTTTGGTCATTTGTTGAAGCAGAAGGTTTGTAAAGATTAATCAGCCTTTGAGTCCGATTTTGCTCTCAATGTGAACAAACATTTTTAATCTCCAGTAATAGTGATAAAAATCATTAATCTGCATTGGAACAATACACATTTGTATTTGGCGTGTCTTTATCTGCAAAAGTTGCAAATATTCGAGACTAAAATACATATGGCCCAATGGAAACTACTAATTTTGATGTTATTCTTATACATATTCATTTTTCTCCTTCCAGACCCCACCCCCTCCAAACAATTTACTTTAAAAAAATAAAATAAAAAAAAGGTTCAAAAATCGTTGAGCGTGCTGTCATCATTCTCTTTCACAATTAAATTTACTAGACCCAGTTTTATGATTCCCTTATATAGGGGGATACTAATACTAATGTCTCAATTCGAATGTGTCTGAAGCACGCGTGGATGCCTGTGCTTCCATTCTTTTCTGGAGAAGTGCTCTTAGTCGAGAGGGTATTGGGTTAGGGCGTGCAGGCAAGGCGACAGGTGCCATAACTCGTGGCCACAGGTTCAATTCCCAACAGAGAACGAATTATACTTCTTTAAACTGTATGATAACAGGATAATATTCTTTATATATATACATACATATATATATATATATATATATATATATATATATATATATGGGGGGGGGTTTGCATTAAATATGCAGTTTTACTAGATTAGTGTAAATGTATCCATTAGTATCAAAATAATCTATAACCAATTACAATTCGGACGTTACGTTTGTAACAGCAGCTGATAGTTCACTCTTTCCATTAAAAAAAAAACAACACTTTCCTTTTCAACCGTTTGTGAAAAATATTGGTTTACTGGTTCTGTGTTAAGGATAAAAAAATCATATCGCATCTGATACAATAACGATTGGAAGCCCTATGCCTCACATGTGATACAAAACTCAGAATGAATAATTCAGTTAAAATTATGCAATAATATTACAAGTTTTCAAATACTGTAAGCGTTAACGTTTTAACGTTATACTTTTTGTTCGAAATCATCCAGTTCTTCCTAACTTAGACTATCGTTTGATTTAATTATGCTCAAATACGACTTTGTACATTTTCCATATAAAAACTTTCTGACTCTAAAATTACGGAATAGAAGAATAAATAATATTCAACTTGGTGGTTTAATTTAGAATTTCATTTTAAAGAAAAGATTTTTTTGAATTTACACTTTTCTATTCATATCAAAACAATGAGTTCTGACATTTGGAACCATTAATTGAAACTCCAAAGATCAAATGATATATGTGATATTGAGTTAGGACATTATCTTCAATGATTATATGAACGTATGGAGAAAATTTCAAAATATAGCATATTAGATACGTTACAAGGACAAATGTATCAATGAACCATTTGAAAAATCTGAATCTATAGTCATTTTGTTCTTAATCTTAACAACATGCATTTCAAGTGCGTCTTCAGAGATTAAAGCGTCTTTTTTATCTTTACACCACTTATTTAATATTTAGTACTTTCTGGAGCAGTGACAAATGTATTTTATTTACACAAACACTGACTTTTTCTTTTGAGTACATGCTACCATTAATATTAAGGGTTGCAATTGGACTGACAGTTAACAGATACACACACCAGTGCACATTACAATTTGCACTTACGACAGTTAGTGTTACTTTTGACACTGTTTGATGAGCACTATAGCGATTAGACGAACGAGAATAAATGAGAATACACATCGTTTACTGTGGAGTAGACAAGGCAACAAATCCCCTTTTCGTGCATGGTTATTTCTATCACTCTGAAGGGATAAGATGTATGAGGAAGGAAAGCGAGCCTTATTTTTCTGCTCTGAATTTTTTTCTTCCGTGCGACTGGATAACTAAATTAGATTACACGTTTTCAGTAACTGCACACGCAATGTATAATGCTTAGTGGTGGGTGCGGCCCAGATAAAGAATAAGTGTAACAAACACACCAGGACATCAATGCTGTGTGAAATACGGTCACATTGATGCACCTTGTCCAACAATGCTACGCACGAATTTTTATTTATGAATGTTGATTAATGCAGTGTACAACTTACGAAATAAATTCCCACTTTCTTTAATTTAGACTCGCATGCCAAATTATACACCAGTCACACAATCTATCCTGCGCCGGTCATTAGCACTTGGTCAAACGCAAGCAACACAGTCACCCTACACACTCTCGCAGTACAACAAGGATTTAGGTAAGAAATCAGTACCATTCGGAGTCAGTGATAGCCATACATAGTGATATATCAGCATGTCTGCAATAGCTCATGTTGTCACTTAATATAAAAGATCTTACGGACATTCCCATTAAAAGTTCTCAGTGTTCTCAAAACTGATTTTCCCTGCCCCTGATTGATATGAAAGTCACATAGTTTCACTCAACCCGTCAATGATATTTTACGTGATTTCTTGACGTTAATAACTTACTGAATACAGTGAAGGCATTTCTTTTCTGATCTTTGAATGATAAATAAGTCATATTCTTGGTTAGTCGTGTCACCTTGGTAAAATGAGTGATGTACTACTACCGATCAGCTTGATTCAGGATGAATGATCTTGTATTTGCTTCTCTAAATAACAAGTGTTGCTTCATTTGTATTTGTATAACCCCACTGTGTGTCTCTACATGTATTGTTGACCGTTGCCTTTTGTGTTGTCCGTTGCAAACTTGCTACTTAAATCAAGAATAACGATGACACAGTATATCTACATTTTGAGGGAAATGATATTTGTCCATTTTCTTTAATCAATTGTATTGTTTCTTTCCAAGTAACTGTGCATTAAGGTAATATGTCCATTGTCAGTTTCAAACGTTTAAGCATATATCTTCCAGCCTTACTTTTTCTACTTACTCAGTTAATAAATTTTATTACGACGCCCCCGCCTATTTCTCCTGAGCAGCATAAGACACTTCCTGAAATGTTTGCATTCGTACCAAATTGTGTCCATCTGCATTCATTCGACTGAGACTTGGTTTGTTGTTCCAGTTTTATATATATATATATATATATATATATCCCCACAACCTGTCAAAATGTTATAATTTAGAGACGATACAAAGTTTCCTGCTGGACTTCAAAATCATTTGTCGTACTTTTTTGAACCCAGGTTCTGTATGTAACCTCAAAACGTTACTCAAACGGGTGACGCTACGATTTCTGTATTGTGGGAGTTTTACTTGGTGAGAGTGCTGGCTTCACAGACAATCCTCTTGCTTTCTCTGAGCTCGAGGTCAATCGAAGTAAAATTAAGCAAGAGAACTATATGTGCTGGAGAGTTTTTTCTGGCCTTTAATTTTGCAGTATTATTTTTTCAAAGAAGCTCAAGGCCATGTTCATCTGTAGACCGGATCTTTTAATATATTCCTTCTTATCTGCTTTATTCTCCTCATTAGTTATTAATAACTTTTATATGTTTTGTCTGAAACTGAGTTATGAACCTTATTCTTCATCCTTTGATATAAATAGTTTCATCTCTATTGAATTAATAGTGTACATCCTTTTATCATTTCGTGACTTGAAAAATACGAGGGTGTGCTCGCTTGACTAAGCAAATATCACATTCATGAACTCTGTAGGATAATATATTTTATGAAGAAGAAGGGATTACAAAGTCTGCAATCAATGCCTTCTCAATTTTGAAATTGTCTTAAGTCTCTTAAGGGGATAATGCCACTTTACTACAAACAATAATTGAATTCGTCTTACCATTCTTTCCCCATATCTCTTAGTATTACTACTACTACTACTGCTCCTACAATTTCGACTTCTATCACAAGTACTGCCAGCAATACATGTACAAACGATACCTCAACCAATTACTATTACTACTACTTCAATCGTACACATGTTACTGATGTTACGCGTACTTTTAAATCACTGTGAAGTAAATCGTGTGGTGTTGGTGGTTGTTTTAGTAGAACTAGGAGCAGTAGTAATAGAAGCAGCAGTATTAATTGTGAATTAGCTTCTATAATGAACTCTGTTCTTAAGTCTACAGCAATACTATATAGACATGGTATAACTGCTCTATCTCCCTCTTCTCCAAGCTTTCGTTCCTGTACAACGAACATGGCCGACACAAGGCGGGCTATATGAGGCGGATGCCAGGCGCATTTGTCAAGAAGCAATTAACAAACCAGACGCTCTCCGGAAATGCCAATTGGTGGCTAACGTTGACTTCGGAGGGCTCATTGAGACATGTGTTGAAGACATCAAGGTTGCTAATTTTTTTATATATATCTATTTGTTTGTTTATCAGATCCATGGTATAGATAAGCAGCATGAAAAATCATGTAGGCAACAGGAAATTTAATAATTATTTACTGTAGAGTTTGCTTGTTTCGTTGTTGAGCCGAAGTTTGGTCATGGATAAAAGCTACAGAAGGCTAAGAAGAGCAATGACGAAGACTTGCCGGATATCTTTTAATTCCAGTTTGTTCGATTTTCATGCTCTTTTTTATCAACAGCGGTAAATAGATAGTATATGTTATGTCTCTTCAGGTATATTTTTCAGATTATCAGTCAAAACGTTTTCTTTCCATTTAACAATTAAACCATAGTCTTTTTCTTAAGTACTTGTTGCATTATATTGACGATATCATTAGGATTTATTCTTTTTTCTGCATTATTTTTTTCAGACATTATACTTATTTAAGTTCAGTTCAGTTAAAATATTTTATTTCCGTAGGTGCTACAATTGGATTGGGCTACAAGTTCTCACAACTTAGAAAACGCCTTTTCCATACAAAACGTTGTACATTATACACAGACAACGGCAAACGATTATTACAATATGATATTACTGGAGCAATAAAAGGATATGGTTCAAGAGAGAGAGAGAGAGAGAGAGAGAGAGAGAGAGAGAGAGAGAGAGAGAGAGAGAGAGAGAGACAGTGGCAGGAGCAAGTAATGTACATTATTGTGACTGTCAATTCTAGAGAGCTAGATAGCTAGAGGGGCCTTGAAAGATTTAAAAGGGGAAGGTAGCACACACAAAAATAAAAAAATACAGTGTCCTATTTCTGGACAGTTAGATAAAACACTTGGTTTCTTTGATATAAGTTTGAATTATGTGAAATAAACGCAACTTTTGGTTTAGAGACAAATCCGACGACCCATTTAACAGAGCATTTATGGTCAATGTTAGTGAAAATTGATTAAGAGTTTGAATCAGCTTTTTACGTTGTTCATCAAAATTTGTACAAAATGATATATACGATGATAGACATTTTGAATATTTTAACCACATGCACATAGAGGATTGACTCTTGCAGGGTTCATGTACAAGTCATAATGTAGCTCACTACATTTCCTAATTCGGGCACGCAGGATATTCAATATTCTATCCCCAACTCCATACTAGGACGGCTGGTGTGTGGTCTTAACCTCAATTTTATTTTTAAATATTGTATAATTCACTTCTTTCTTGATTTAATCAGGGAGATTATTCCAACTATGGACGGTAGAGTTTAAGAATAAATTCCTGCTTAGTTTTAGACGATGGTTCATTTGCTTGAAGTTATTACTATTTCTAAGATTATATCTGCTTGATTCAGCAACATACACAAAATTATGAAAGTAGCTAAGCTTGTGGAAGACACTTTGAGGTCTACTAATTAAATAGTCTGGGATCCAATGAACAAAAGGGATATCGATGTCGTAGCTCTTTACTTTATGTATTAGTCCTTTGTGCCACACACTATCAAATGCTTTTGAAATATCACAGGAAACAACACACTGTAAAATGCTTTGGAAATATCACAGGAAACAACATACTGTCAAATGCTTTGGAAATATAACAGAAGACCACTCAAATGTCTTCCTTTTTGTCAAGGGAAGTGTATATAATATGATATTAGTCTATCAGCTAGAAAACCCTTTAGTTTTGGGGAAGAAATCTTGATAGATATTTGTAAAACAAATTATTTATGTGTAAGTGTTTGTACAAATCCTTCAAGAGAATTCTTTCAAACACTTTCCCAACACAACTTAGTAATCAGATAGGTCTGTAATTCAAAGGATCACTTGCGCTACCCATTTTGTACACAGGCTTTGTATCTGTGTTGTTTTACATAAAGTCGGATATGATTTTGTATCTAAAGACAAGTTGCAAAGGACACAGAGTGACTTGACTACAGATATGGCAGTTTCTTTGAGCATCCGGTGACCAATTTTATCTAGTTCACTACCTTAGTGTCTGGACAAGATAAGAATTACATCACAAAGTTCTTATTCAGTGGTTACCAAAGAAGCCAATTTTTTCATGTGTTCCAGGCTGTATATTTGCAAACTAATATTAGTATCATCAACATTTGCTATTTGTATGAACAAAGAATTTAAGCAGTTGCTTTTTCAGCATCAGAAAAGGCAATAAAATTAGAACCATCAGCATTGGTACACACAAGTGGCGGAATCGTTGTTTTGATGTTCCCATTTACACACTGGCGAAAAAGTTTTCAATTGTCTCTGGAGTTTGTTCCAAAACTGTAAATGTTCTCATATTTTCGCATAAAGCTTTCTTAGCTATTTTTTATTAGTTACTTTATTTCGCAATTTTTATATTTTTTCCCAGCGGTATGGAATGTTACTTCTTATAGCTAACTTCCTGATGCGGTCGTGTTTCAAGCTTGTTCAACGTTCTGTACTATCGTACCAACATTTATCCATTGTTCTCGCAGTTACAGTCCGAAATGGAATACAGTCTTTTTTGCTAATTTGATATAAGTGGAAGTAGAATTTGAACGGCGATGGATATGTCCCTACAGTTCTCTAGTTCAGCTGGCCAGTCGATACATAAAATAAAAGCATTACATTTTTCAAAGTCAGGCATTTTATAGCACCAGATGTCTTGTTTATAGCAGGAACCATAACGGTAGTGCAGTCGTGAAAGGATAAAGGTGGCTTTGTGATCACTTATTGTCTCCTCAGCTGAAATAACTCCAGACTTCAATAGGTTGAGAAATTATTATAGGATCTATTAGAGCTGACGAATGGTCAGACCGTCTGGTCGGCCAGTTATGATGTTTTGCAAGTTGTTTAGAAAAATGACATCTCTGAGGTTTTTATATTCAGCGTTGAGCAATCCCTCGTTAAAATCATCCAAAATTATAATGTTATCACACAAGGCTGACGTTTAATAAATCCCATTATAGTAATGGTGCGAGGGGAGGGATGAAAATTACAATTAAAGGACATTTCTACCTTTAGCAAATAGTTATGATACTAAGCCTTCGAGATGACGCGCAAGTAAGTTAGAACTTTGTTGTTAAAAATAGCTTATCTGAAATACAGACCATTACACCTCCTCCATGGTTATTTCGATCACACCTATAGGCTTATTATAGCCTTCAATCATTAAAAAGTCATCAGTACTGTTATATAGATGTGTCTCCGCGCAATGATGCCAAAATCATTACATTTAGTCGAAAAATAATCTATCTTGTGTCGAACAGCTCTTATGTTGAAATGAACAAATGATAAAGTGTCGTCGTTAGCCGACCTAAGAGAGCTATTAGAACTATTGCTACTAGACGAGTCTGACAGAAACGTTCGATCGGGATTTAACTCAGTCTCCGGATAAGGTGAGAAAAAAGAAAATCCGTAACACATATGTGATAGGAAAAAAATAACTTCCGCATTGATACGCGAATAGTCTCTGGCACTAATGGTATCGTGATTTTTGGCAAAATCCCAGGATAGTGGGCATGCTGGAATATCATAACATGCAGATGGTAAAAAAGTCAATATGAGCATAGGTTTAACTGCATCATTGCCAAATACAAGAAGGCGATGTACGAACAAAAAGGCATTACAATTTACCATCTTATTTCTAAGTTTAAAGAACGCGTGAGCCTAACCGATTGTGGCAAGCAGGGAATAGCCCCAAATCAAGAGACCTTTAGAAAGTTTAACTTTGATATCAAATAGGTTCATATTTTTTAACACCTTGTTTTAAAACAACATTTTCAGTGTTTTTCTTTCAAGTATACACCAAGTAATAGATCTGAAAATTTCTCTTTTCGGAAATTGATGGATTTCCATGTGTATACAGTTAAATAATATAACTGATCTCTCTATGATATTATGAAATATGATGATATACAGATCATAGAGATCATCCCTCCAACTGTGTTACTTAACAGATAATCCGTACATTTGGTGATTAGTTAAAAATCCGTCATTACTTTCATGATTTCACAGAAATCTGAAGAAAACCCCCCAGAAAATCAAGACTAATGGTCGCTGGTATGAATCAGTTGGGGCGTGTTAAATAAAAACTTTTTGTATAACTGAACAATCAAATGTGTGCCAACGTACAAACCTATTCGCCGACGAATAAATATTTAAGCTCAAAACAGTGAAATCTTGGTGGTTGAAATTTGTACATACATATAAAACGGAATGGAAACTGTATTGGAAATACGTTAATTCCGTTAACATGCAGATTGACGCATTGAACAACTACAATGTATATCGTGTAAGTTTTGCGCACATACGTAAACATTTTCATACGAAAGGACTGGAAGACTTTGCAATACTGGCAACAAAGTCAAATGATGTCTTTCAATTAAAGCGAGCGTTATTTATTTCGAAGATGACAAATGAAGAATAAGACCTGTTTGAAATACTTTCAGATTACAAGTGACGTTACGCTGACACATGGAGTGGTACACATGGCAATGAGTATGTGTGTTGAAATCGTAGTAAAAGACCCCGTCCTATTTCCTCCGGGAAAGTCTTCGATTCCAAACTTTTTGATGAACCGACCATGTCTAGGAGACTGTACTGGCAATGGAAACTGTACGCAGGGAACATGTATTTGTAATTTCGGTTTTGATGGCATGGATTGCTCAGTAGATACAACAAAACAACCTGTCATTAAAAGGATTGTAAGGTATTGTATTCTTTTTCTATGTCAACTAAACAACCTGTCATTGAAAGGATTGTAAGGTATTGTATTCTTTTTCTATGTCAACAAAACAACCTGTCATTAAAAGGATTGTAAGGTATTGTATTCTTTTTCTATGTCAACAAAACAACCTGTCATTAAAAGGATTGTAAGGTATTGTATTCTTTTTCTATGTCAACAAAACAACCTTTCATTGAAAGGATTGTAAGGTATTGCATTCTTTTTCTATGTCAACAAAACAACCTGTCATTAAAAGGATTGTAAGGTATTGTATTCTTTTTCTATGTCAACAAAAAATGTTCTTAAAAAATTACGGTGAATGTATGTCCCGATACACTTATGCTTTTTTTAAAAATTGCTTTTCAAGTGTTATTTTTTTATAAGTCTGGATTTTTTCCCTACACTTTCTTTAATCTACCTGCGTAAAGAGTGATATCCACTGGAACCTATCATTTACGATGGTTCTGCTAATAATTTTATGTTTATCTAAGAATTTATCAGCCTACTTCTAAAAGATTAACGCTCAATATATATTGTGATACCCTCTATTCAGTAAAAATTACTTAAAATGTAACTTTTACAATTTTTTACTTTGCAGTGGGGATCAATGCGACTTACAATTAAGTCCATGCAGACCAATTTACATGTCCGTCTCTAACTTTTACTATACTCGAGATAGCAGATGTCACCTTCGTGAGCTCAAGGTACACAAATTTTCCATGTGCGATTTGTTATTTCGATACTTTAAACTGAATTGATTCAGCTATTCTACTTTCGCTGCAACATTATTAACCCGTTGCTTTGTCATAATGAGAGAGAAAGAGAGAGCACACTGTACAGACTTGATATAGTTGGAAAGATTATCAAACTGATTTTTAAAGAAAATTAGTAAATTAGACGAAATCTTCTTGTGTTGGAAAATAAAGGAAGTCGACTGAATTTATGAGATGGTTATGTACAAGCTAGGTAATTGATTTACATAGGCATCATCAGTTTCATGTGTTATTGTCTTCAAAATATAAAATGTACATTATACTTTACATTTTGGGTGCAAAGTATAAGCGTTTTGGCAATTTTTTTAATGATCACTTTATTTGTGACAACTCAGCCAATTTTACAATTGAAATCGTCTTTTTAAATATTTGGGCTTTTATATAATACGTACAAATCTCTTCTTATACATTTATTTTATTTGCATATTTCATAGTTTGCCTACAGGGAACATACTGAATTATTTCTTTAGAAATATAATAACAGGGAAGAAAATCCATGTAAACTTTATTAGTATCCTTTAACTTACAGTATTGACTCGCTTTTCTCTTTAAATTGGGCATATTTGATCCGTTAACGCGTGGATAAAAATGCAGAACTCTACGTACAAAAAAATAGACATTTCCTAAGTCATTCGATAGCTATATTATATGTGATATTCGAATGTCTAAAAAGTTTAACTTCTGTTTCCCTATGTCATACAAAATATTCAACATTCATATAGATCCGCCCCCAATCCATCTCTGTCAGACAGTCATATACCAATAACTGAAAAAATCATCTGTATAATGATATACATGTATTTACTTTCATTTCCAGTTCTCCAATGGAAACTTGGTAGAAACGGGATACGGATTTTACACTGATATCGAGAACGTCACATCAAGCGATGTTGGTTGTTTAGTTCCTCCTGAGTCAGATGTACAAAGTAATCATTATTTTTATTATACTTGTGCAAAGTCATAAATCATTATCTCCACCACATAAGGCAAAAGTCATGCAACATTGACCAAGAGGAGTATTTGTTGTTTAATATCTTACAGAAATCCAGTAGGAATTATAAGTCACTAGGCAGTCAAATATATTATAAATAATATACAATATATACAATGTTATGGTGAGAATTTTAAACAATGCATAGTAAGATCTGATCCGTTGGGAAAAAATATAATTGTAAATATATTAAGCTGCACACGCACACACGTGTATATATATATATATATATATATATATATATATATATATATATATATATATACATGTATATTTGAAACAAAAAAACAACAACAACACAAACGCCGATAAATTTGTGCGACTAGTTTCGCATTTACTGTATGCTTCTTCCTTATATAGATAGATGGATAGATAGAATTATAACTCTAACCTGTTTGATTAAATTGGTGCCATTATATATATATATATATATATATATATATATATATATATATATATATATATATATATATATATACTTAACATTGTGAAAAATATAAACTGGCTAAGAGGCGGATAGATAGATAGATAAATACAACGCTTTTTATTGACAGGAAAATCCATAGTTGCCTATGCAGTATCTATAACAAGAGACGGTTCTCAATACAGCCCGCCAAGGACTATCAAGATTTATGATTCTGCGTGTATGACGTGTGATCCTAATTCTAATTGTGCAATAAAGGTAATTATTGCACTTGATTTATTCTATGTTGCACAAACAGTACTGTCTTATGCTCATGCTTCATTCCTTCAATTCTTTGTTCTTCTTGGTGCGACATGGAAGCAATCGGTTGCAACGCGCTCTCTCTCCTTCTCTTTGCGCCTTTTCTACTTTTCCCGCACTGCTAATTATTTCATAGAAATGGCTACACATCCATTTTGTTATGTGCATTAGTGTGAAAGTATGATTAGGTATTCTGTTAATGAAATTGTGTTCCTAATAATACTTCAGGTGTTGGCTGACTGAGGCTATAAAACCTATACGTGAACTGATTTTTTTCCAAACAAAACGTTACGTACGTACCACGTCACACATTTATTGTCTTACATATACTGAATCGGGGCAGCGTCAAAGGACCAGCAGACATATGGCAGGGATGGACTTTGAGAACAGTTATAATCACACATTCAGCTTGCTATGTAGACAAGACAAGACTTATTTACTTCCATTAGTCTAATTGGACTGTGAGGATACAAATTCACTACATAAGTGTCAGATAGTGAAATACATGAACATGGTTACAATAATATGCATTGAAAGTACATGTACATATACGAACATGGTTATACTAATATACATTGAAAGTACATGTACATACATGAACATGGTTACAATAATATACATTGAAAGGACATGTACACACATATTCAGAAGCAAAAACCCATAACTGTATAAAAGAGTGACATAAGCAATACTTTCGTTCCCCCCCACACACATACACACTTTAGCCCCAACTCCCACGCACACACCTGCCCCCCCTCCCCCCTGCATGCACACATCCTTCTGTTGAAGAGGATTTGAGAGAAAGGTTCATCTTGAAACCAAGAAATCACATGTATTCATTTTGTAATGTAAGTAATACCTATTTGGGCATATACTTCTACTACTAAAAACATCATCATTATCATCGTCATCATCATCATCTTCATCAAACGTCAGTTGTTTAAATATAGAATATTATTTCTCTGATCAAAGACCCAAAAATATAAACACCTAAGTTGCGTATATAATTGTAATATTTTCTAAATTTACAAGCTCAATAAATTTAAAGATATTTAGTCTTTCCAATAATACTTATCTATATATTTAATCCTTAAATCTTTGTATAAGTTACACTCTAAAGTAAAATGATACTCATTCTCCTGTGTACACATGTAGAACATAGTCCTTCTTCAATTGGTTTTTACGGTCTCATCCACCTACCAGCCTTAATTTTCAGTTTATGCGATGAAACCGCAATCGGGTTATATTACTTCTATACCGCAATCGGGTAATAACCGAATTGCGGTTTGCAATCGGGTTATAACCCGACTGCGGTTTAGAAGTGTACTTCTAAATTTTGAAAGATCACATTGTCTAGATATTCTTTAGGCTGAGATGCATGGCTCGAGGTCGCGTGTCATTTTTAATATATGACAGGGGTAGATTCAAATGGGTTAGGCTGAGATGTATGTCTCTAGGTCGTGTGTCATTTTTAATATATGACAGGTGTAGATTCAAATGGATTCAGGGGATTCTACTGAGTCCCTTTTCTAGTAAAAGTATTATACATTTCAATGTGATCTACGGAGCTGTTTTAAGCAAAACGAACTATCCCTTTTAAACTCGATCCCCCTTAGAAACACATGCATCCATTCATGGATAGACATATTCTCCAGTTATAAACTATGCCATCAAAAAATCATTTTTGTCAGGTTTTCATTTTTAGATATACCTGTAAAATGAATAATTATATGTAAGAATAACTATTATAGACGATTTGGAAAGCTTAAACTTAATTTAGCTTAATGTGGCAAGAATTGGATGTATCCGGTCTCTATTTCGGATTCAAATCGACCCAAATAGTTAATTTCCCTGATGAAAAAAAAAAAAAAAAAAAAAAACCCCAACAAATAACAAGAAATGGAGAATGACATTCTAAACTACAAAATAACCGAATTTAATAAATTCATTCCAACAATGCACTGACACGGAATTTGCGGATGTTATTCGATTCTTGAAATAACAAGCAAAATGTATTTTTACAACATGAAACATAGTTTGTTATAATCTTTTGTGTCGAATCTACAACGGTTGTGCACATAAACACATATAAATTAAAGAAAGGAGAGAAACGCCCAAAATACTCCAGTTAAACTTATTTTATTAGCCGCCAATTCGTGAACTACTGTACAAATTAATCATGCAGTTTAAAAGCGGTTTTTAAACGTAGATAACAGCTTCTATGGAGATAATAAGATAGTTCTATCAGTATGGTTGAATTGGTCTATAAAGTCTTCTTATCGTTTGGTTTTCATTTATTAGCCCCAAACTTGTATGATTGATGGAAAATGCTGGGTTGCAAATGACGTGAAGCACGATAACCAAACATACAGGTGTGATCCCCAAGTAAACAATTCGGAATGGACATATCGAGGTAATGGTTTAAGCTATTGGCTACACCATGCTAATTTTTTTCATCACATTTACATAACCTTAACTTCTGATAGAAGTCGCTATGCTTGGAATATTTCCCAGAATATTCAGGACAAATCAGAAATCTATGGAAAACATGAACAAACAAACAAAAAACTCCGATATTACTTGACATTTTCGAAAATCATGCAAATTGTACTACCAATTAGTTTTAAAGTCATTCAAGGTGAATTATTACTCAGATATGGACAACCTGTTTAAATCAATCCTAGTTTTGGCCCCATTCACCAAGACATAAAATGTAATTTAATTGCAAAACATTGGACACCAACTGCTGATTTATCGCCAATTCTCTCCTATTCAGTCAATAACCATTTAATTGTCACGTCCCTAACTGAAATTAAAAGCACAGGTAAACAGAGTTGTTTGTGTTCAATACATTCAACCCATACACTGCTCATTTCATGGAATGTACTTTAAAGGAACATTGAACGCATTTCTCCATATTACGTCCAGAGTTACACGCTCTCGACCATATTGGATACACTTGTATCGACAGAGTATTATCTTAATAAAGCCTTTTATATTCCCAACTCGATATATACAATTCATAATCTCAGTCAGTCCTTCCGTCCGTACGTCACATAATCTTATCAACCCAACTACTCCTGCAGTTTGTGATGGATTGCCGTAAATAATATGAAGATGAACATATTGACAAATCACTGTGCTCCCGAGTTACTGTCCTCTATTTGACTTGTAGCTTAATGAAGTGCGCGACGGTATCTTGTGAACGCAACTAGTCTTATTTTTATTTGTCACAATCTAAAGATGCGCATATCGACAGATAACTATATTCCCGCAATATTTTTGAGAGTCACTGCTCTTTTTGTTGTGTACGACGTTATCTTGTAAACGGAAATAGTCCTGCAGTTTTTGATTGCTCGCTATGAAACTTGGTACCTATTATGGTCGTCATCTACAAATGTGCACATCGACAGATCACCTTGCTTCTACAGCTTTTGTTATAGTTATTTTGACTTGAAGCTGGATGTAGCGTATATCAGAATCTTGTAAACGCAACTAGTCTTACAGTTTTTAATGGATCGCCGTGAAACTTTGTACATATTTCTGACATCGTCAGAAAATGTGCAGAGACAAAGCACTTTGTTCACTCAGTTTATTGCCCTTTTTGTCTTGAAGCTGAATGCAGTGTGTAGCACAATCTTGTGCATGCAACTTGTCTTGCAGGTTTTGATGGACCGCTCTGAAACTTGGTACCTATTATGGTCATCATTTAAAGATGTTCATATTGACAAATCACTGCGTTCACACAATTGTTGTAACACGTTTTGCCCTTTTGACTTACAGCTGAATACAGCGCATAACAGAACCTTGTGAAAACAACTACTCTTGCACTTTTCAGTGGATTGCTGTGAAAAGTAGTACGTATTATGGCTTGCCAATTGAAGATGTGGAAGTTGACCAGTGCTTGTAATCACACGATTTTCGGAAGAGTGACTGCACGTTTGCGACTTAAGTTACAGCTGAATGCAAGATATAACAGAATCTTGTGAGCTGGACTAGTCTTGTTGTTACTGAATGAATTTCAATGATAGTTGCTAAATATCATGGTCATAATATGAGGACGTGTGTCACGAATTTTGTAAGAGTTAATGCCTTTCTGACTTACCGCTTGATACAGTTAAACTAAGTTGTTTTCAATCGAGGTTATACTAGAGAATCATAGTAACCTTCATCATGGAAGTAGGGGTGGAGGTATCTTTACATGAAGTAATTGCTCACCATACCTCTAGTTATTTTTTATGCAAATGCTAAGAATAAAAATCTAGCCAGAAAGCATAACCAAGGATGATCTTTAAAATACCAAATATTTCAAGCACGAAAACATTTTTTAATTTTTTTTTACCAGTAATCATATTACGTGTTACCAAGGAGGAACTTTCAAATATCCGATATTTAAAATACTGACATATCACTTGCATAATTTGTCCATAAATATATATTTTGTTAAACAAATTATTTTACCAAGAACGTTGTTGAAAACAATATTAACCAATATGTAAATATTGCGAAAATAATTTTCATGTTATTTCAATCTTTGTCCATTTTTGTAGTGAATGTGATTCATGATTCATACATTTTTAAAGCTCATAATGAATGTTTCAGCACCTACACGTGTAGACATCTGGACTAGGTAAGAATTTGTGCTTTTGTCTAAACAAAATTAAAGTATTATTATTGGGTCGTAATGATAATTATGAACACATAATCCCCATCCACTTCTCTCTCTCTCTCTCCCAGCTGTGACTGTGATTCTGCTCTCTCTCTCTCTCTCTCTCTCTCTCTCTCTCTCTCTCTCTCTCTCTCTCTCTCTCTCTCTCAGCTGTAAATGTGATTGTGATTGCTGCCCCCGATACTCAAGTCACAATGAGTAAACTTGCACATTTTCACGTAAAATATTACTGACCTTAAAAAGGAGGGTGCGGTAAGAAAAACTATTTGTTCATAAGACTTTCTGTGATAATATTTTAATGTGTTCTCATATTCTTGAGGTCACAAACGGGATGCGTATGCAACTTTAACACAGCGCAAGGAGACTGCGCATGTTGTGAAGAGGGAGCAGTTGAATGCCCCTTTGGGACTCATCACCAGTGTGTGCAGTCCGGGTCCCTCGCCAATTGTGGTACCCGTAAGTACAACTTTCATTCAAACCTTGTGTTTATATTAATAATAAAAGCTTGAGTCTCACAGGATCAGTGGAAACTAAATTTAAAAGTTGTTGTACAAATATCAAACTTGCTTAAATATTTAATGTAACATAACTGATGTCTTTTAAAAAATAAACACTTTGAGAAAGTAAATGATAAACTTTATTTATCAAAGTCACTTGTCCGAAATATTTTTTTAGTTTCATTGTTGTTTCTGCAAATAAAGATAAAACCTTGCATGGAAGTATCAGCACATACAGACACACGCACGCATGACGCACGAATCAGCTTTATCAGCACATACTCCTTGATTACTGCAATGTGTACATTTTATTCCAGTCATGCCTGCACCTATGTTTGGGATAGACGGGTACACGAGATCATTTACTGGATGTTCATGCGACCATGACAGAAGTATATATGACTGCGCGTGCTGTCAAAATGGGGGAGTTCAGTGTGGCCCCCATTTCCGGAACCAGTGTGTGCAGAATGGACATTTAGACCAATGTGGACAAAAGCAACATATTTTTGGCCCGTAGTTACGAAGCGATTTAATCAGATTGGTCTGTACTGTAATAAATGTATTCAAAACTTGCGGGTGTATTAGACATTTCGTGTTTAACTCTTAATCTTCAAAATCCATTGACATCAAGTAATGTCCTTTACATTTAGTCATCACAAAGCTTGTTTCTCCGTAAAACTGCGATCATTTCTCATATATCTCCCTCTCCCCCCCCCCCCCTCTCTCTCTCTCTCTCTCTCTCTTTGGCATTGATTAATTGATATTCATACAAAGTAGTTGTGACTTCTCTAATATGAATACGCTACGGCACCTTAAATGAATTTGTTTCTCATATGCCACCTGCAAATGGACTGAGAAATATTTCATTAATAAAGTTGTGTTGTGTTCTCTTCTCTTCTCTTCTGCAAGTAGCATCGGGGTAAATTGTTCAAAAATATTCGAAACTTTTCTTCCATGTCCAAGGCAAGCTGTTTCTTGGATGTAAAGCTAAAGTTGACAAAATTATTGCACCGATATATCAAGAGATAAAGTATTATTTGTACAGCATCTTTCTCATGGACTCTTAACCTTAAGTAACTGCATGGCAACACAATGTGACAAAGCGGGTTGGAGGAATGTGCAGAATGGTGTGAAATTAAATTTATGAAGATGCTCATAAGTTTGTTCATACAATGTTCATAAAATGTTATCTGCCAGAACCTTACCTTTTTGCTAATAAACAGAGTTTTAGTCGTTCTAGTCCAGTATCAAAATTTCATGAAAGGTATTTGTCAATGTGAAAATACCTTATATACTTTAATATAATCCGATACCAATTGCAAACTGCATATCCCAAATCTTCCGTCGCATAATGCGCCGGCAGATCTGGGTCTATACAGTTTGTAAGGACTAATCAGTAGAACAAACAACATTGACCCTGATCTGTCGGCGCATTATGCGACGGCAGATCACGGTCTATTTTGTTTGCATTTAGACCCAATTTATACGCGAGTATATACGGTAGTCAGCGTTAAAAATTAATGTCTCCTTCCTTTGCATACATTGTTTTTCGTTTCAGTTGACTTAACTTCAATACAAAAAATTAACAAGGAATTTAAAGACGCACTGATATTAAGATAAATGTCATTTCTTCAATTTAAAAAAAAATTCGATGTTATTTCTAATCTCTCTGTCCCACTAATCCTAATCCACTCCCCCGTGCACTGCGCGAGATGTGTCAAAACTCTGAATTATTGACGACCTTTGCGAAACATTCTGAATTATATTTTTATCTGGTGAATGATTTAGAGTGCCGTAGCAGAGTACCTAATTTTAAGTATAATTAATATACACTTGTTATAAATGTAGATGAATATACAAATACTCTCGTTTTGAAACTACACATTTAAAACAATCTTTGAAATTTAAAAACGAGATGGAAAAAGTTATATACATAACGATCTTTTTAATCTCCTTGTTTTACATTTGCAGCTTTATCAAATCTCTATAATTTTATTTCGGTAAGATGGCCCTGCAAAGACAATATTTGTTGAAAATTTAATACAAAATCATAAGCGTTAAAAAATCCACAGAACTTTAACAGGAAAATATGGACACTCCAAGGGTTTAAGTATTGCACTTGAACAGAAAGAAATACAACCTAACACAAGACAAACAGAAAGAAATACAACCTAACACAATACAAACAGAAAGAAATACAACCTAACACAAGACACCTACCACTTAAAAAAAAAACAAAAAACAACAAGTCTGGTACTAACATTGACTTAAACAGAAATGTCTGAGAGAGAGAGAGAGAGAGAGAGAGAGAGAGAGAGAGAGAGAGAGAGAGAGAGAGAGAGAGAGGGAGAACTGAGCTCCTAGACAAATTGTCTAAAGAAATAGAACAACTATATTGTTGTTTTGGTTTGGTTCCAGAATATTACATCCGTTATTCTCTTTTACTGCTATTTTAGTCCCTTACAATATGTGACGGTTATACCAAGCTTGAAAAGATTTCTTTTCAGAATATTGTAACCATTGATGTACAAGTCTACTCTAAGATAAATGACTGAAATGCACTTCTGAAAACTTAAGAAATAACGCCAACCATTCTGTTATAAAAAAGTGAATAATTACATGTCAGATTTTCGTCTTTCCGATGAATTCGATGGCATATTTTTTTAAAAACATATTCAGATATAGTTTAAGGTCTGACAAATTCAGCCATATATCATAGGAAAAATGTAAAAGTATTTCTGTTCAAAGAGTGTACTATGTTATATAGCTATATAATAAACAAATTTAGTTTTATGACTCTCGTCGACTACTTGTATATCATATGGTAGGAGACCAATGCCCACGGTTTTATTATTTCTTGCTATCACTGGCTTGTTAGTTCTGATCGTTTTCTTGTGCATCGTTCCAGTCCACTATAAGGTGGGTAGTATGGACACTAACGTTGCTTTCATAGACGATACTGTGATGTCGATGTCATCACGATTGTAAAGTCCGTAAGATAGGAATTTAATTTTTTGTTGTTGGTATAAATCATTTGGGGATCGTTGTAACCTGAGCTCAAAGGCAGACGTTTATAAAAAAAGATATGATCTATATTCTTAGACAATAAAACCTTTGACATTTTCATACGTAATTAAAAGTTTTCATATTGAAAAAGTTCCATCCAGTACGTAGCCTTTACTTATTCTTTTTTGTGGCGGTGCGCGCTTTGAATCAAGTGGTGTGAAACAGTGCAGAAATAGAAAGAAATACATTAAGTTTTTGATGTGTGCAAATACATGGATTTGTATTCGCTTACAATTTACAGTACAATTTAAAGATCTTGTACATTGTACAAAGTCAACTTAAAAAGATTCTACAAAAACAGATATATAAGTTACGGAAAACAAAGCTCGAGTTAAAACAGCACAATGATAATTCAATACATGCAGCAACTATATCACAGTCTTGCTTTGCAGAGTCGACAACGTCAACTATTGGAATGAAATTTAACATAAATCTGAAATCATTTACACGTTTGCAAGAACATAAGAAAAGTTACACATTGTTGAAAAACAAAATGCTTGTTTTAGATGGGTCATCCTCTTGGCAAGTTGATAACACTTAAAGACAGTTTATGAAGCATAAAATATTGTCTGGGTGTTTTTATTTCGTTTTAAATTACTAACGTCGGAGATGGCGTAGCCTCACTAAATGTGGACTTTACAGAGAGAGAGAGAGAGAGAGAGATAGAGATAGAGAGAAGAGTATTTAAAACATCTTTACTACGGTCTTTTAAACGGGAATTAACAGAAATGAATACAGTGAATTTAATTAATGGTTAACTGAACACTATTTTTACCCATTAAGCAAGCAAGAGAGAAAACGAATTCCATATAGAATAGTCTGTGTTAGTCAGGTACATGCTTGGTGGCAGGCTGACATTGTTGACATGCAAACATATGAAAACGCAACGATGGACATAAGTACATTTTGGTAGTGATATATTTTCTTAAAATATGCTTGGGATGTAAAAGTAAAAGCAAAAAGGCAGATGATATATGCAGTGCCTTTAGAGGAATCTTCAAAGGGCTAAAACCTGATAAGATACAGTATAATAGTTTTACAACAGGACAGTTAAGGATTTCCCGGAAAATGAAAACAATCGATACTTTCAACTTGCACCTACTAAAAGGCATCTGTAGTGGAAATGTTTTACAGAACCTCAAAGACAAGAATGTGAAGGTATCACACTCAAAGTGAACCAGATCTTGTGTTGACATTTTACCAAATTTAATTGAAAAATACGATAACCCTAATCATTGATCAATATACATGACTGCAATTGAAGCGGGTAAGGAATGAAACCGATCAAAAGTATGGGTCAATCTATTCGTTTTTCTGACAACAGATGAATTTGGAATGGCTAAATCTAAAAATAGGCGAAACAGACAGAATTTCGAAATGCAAAACAATTTCGCTTCAAAAGGGCTACCTTCTTAACTTACTGAGGAAATATTTCAAATCAGGCAAGTAAGTTTAGGTTATCCAGTTGCGAACAAACTTAAAGACTTAAAGGAGAGGATTTGGTGGAGTTGTTTAATTATCCAGAGTAAACACGACACATGACACAAGATGACGCATGCAAAGTTAAAAAGATTTTGGAGACTAACAGAATGAACGGCAAAAAGTGTGATCTTGTTAATGGGAAAGATATGATAAATCTTTTAACAGTTGTAAAACGGCTGAAAATATGATTCCATTGAAATAATTGACAGAAGAAGGAATGTACATAGAAGTATTACGGAACAAAAAACCTGTATGGTTTTGCAATATAACGAGTTTCTTGAATGTAACATGTGGAAAACACAGCGCATTAGAGCATACAGGAACTAAAATATGCACGATATGTCAGTTTGTATTAATTACAAAACCAGAGGGAAGAAAGAAAGTACATGCAAAAACATCACAGGTAAATAACAATATGTTGCACGTGAAATTCATGTTAAAGCTACTACAATGAACACAGTATTGTAGGAGATTAATAAATGACATTACGGAAGAAATTAAAGAATTGACATTCAAAAGTATGAAGTTGATTCTGACTAAATATAAAAGCTCAAAAACAGATACAGTGTAGAATACTACATAATACTCTTCGAGATTATGAATAAAATAATAGGTAACGATAATCACATATATATATCTTTCAAATTTTTCAAAGAAGATACAGCAATCGTGCTAACGGCATGTGCGCTTCGAGCAATTACACCATAAATTATGGATTTTTTTCTGGAGAAAATGTCTTCCATGTACAATTTTAACACATCCAAACTACATTATGTTATAAATAAATTACCATACAATTAAACAAAATTAATTAAAGTGAAATCCAGTTCTTCTTTTAGATGTAGATGTACAGATTTATACTATACTTATTTTTCAGAACTTTTATTTGACATTTAGTAGTAAATTAAATTAAGCTACATAAATAAATAGTAAATCAATATTTATTATGCCCTCAATTGTAACATTTTAGAAATGCAACATAGAAACATCTAATAGAGAAATTAAAAAGTGATGTACAGTAGACCTGAGATGTAAAGAATGTGTAAAATGAACCAGATTCAAATGTTATTACAGTGGAAGAAATAGAAAGATTAGAGGGGAAGAAACAAAAGAAAAATTTAACATGAATATCGCAAAATAGTAAATAAAGGTCCTCTGTATTTGCACAAGTAAATCCAAGGTCACACTAATTTATTGATTTTAAAGAATGCATTTCACATTAAAAACAATCTAGTGCAGCATCTTACCCTTGTCCTGCAATTGAATTTGATACAATAAAACCATTTGTCCCATCTCAACTTATTAAACATATTGAACGAGTTAAAAAAAATCGCTCCACTGAATTTCATTTTTTTTACACGCAGACCACTAAATAATTACGGTGCATTTCTGTTACCCAGTTACATGTTTATGAAAATGGGTAGCATCATGTGATACACAATAAGTTACAGAAATCAAAACTTGGATCAAAGTTATGCAATTAATACCAACGTAGAAACAAACGATAGTATAAGGGCTGATAGGCAACCATTGACAGGACGGCAGGAGATTGTAGAGAACAAAAAGAAGACAAAATTATAAGAAGGAATATGATAATAATAGTGCTACTGTCAAATGACCCATGGCGATTTTAAAATGATCAAAACAATATATCATGAAATAAACAATGATTCATATTTACATAAATGGTTACAGAGGCTGCTCTGGTACACATTTTTAAAAAAGGGTATGAATTTTAACCTTGCTTCACCAATTCTGTTATTCTGTTAGACGCTTTATTTACAATTCAAATCAAAAATGGAAATTTGAAACTCACTAATACCGATATACGAAACATAATATGTTCAGATATAAAACAAACAACCTCTCGAGCTGTTTTCAAACGTCCGCTTGTTAAACACCCAATAATTTTAGGCAATGTTGCTGCTATTTTGGCTAACGCAAAGAAATAATTAGCAATATGTATTATTGATTTTTTAATTTTGTCAACAAACAAATCATTTTCACCTCATGATAGAGCAACACGTTCTTCACCCCCTACTAAACCTTGTACCAAAAACTGCATTAGAGAGAGCAGCAGGTGATAAAGTCATAGATAGTATAGTGGCTACATCATGATTTATGACACCCTTTTCTTTAAACAGCTGTTTTAGCCTTTCATCTAACGGTAGTTTTTCAACTTTTGAATTTACATTTTAATTTGTTTCCTTCTGGAAACGCTCTGTAGCTTTATTAAATGTCCAACTAATTGAACTTCTTTTTACTTTCAACACTTTCCATCTGTTCTTACATTACGGCTTTTTTGTTTGGATCTCCTTTACCGCTGTCTTTGCTTAATTTACCAATATTTTCTGCGTACATTTTAACATCAGATTTCCTAGATTTTATTTCAAATTGACAACCTCCACAGCAGCCACATGGTCCTCGGGAGTGACTTGGGATTGATCACTCACAGGGCAAGTGTCCGTTGCATGTATAAATTTGTAATTTCATACGGGAAAAGTGTATATGGTGATAAATTGGGAATTTCAAGTGTCTGTTATAATATGGAAACTAAGTTCAAGGGGGTACGGGAAGTTCCCGGGACATGTCTTGTATGTGTTGACACTTGGATCATTGATGACACATGCTAAATTTAATACATGCCTGACAAACAACTCAGGAGGTATTTGAAAATTATATAAAATTATGCCTGTCTCCGTTATCCCTACCCATAAAAAGCAAATAAAAAAATCCAGGAATTGGAACAATTTATCCTCATAAGATTATCATTGACACAAGCTTCATGTGTCTAGCTTTAACTGTGTGGGAGGAGTTTAAGGACATTACCAACGTACGTACGTACTTACGAACGGAGAGTTTCACAATATCCACGGGCTTCTTTGAAGCGCTCGGAACAATTGTGATATTGACACAGAGGCAAACATCCAAACATCGACTTACGACAATTCCTGAAGCTTTACCGGCCCCCAGAGAGTGAAATATCAGATATCAGGTCGTGCCCTGGTATAGTGTCATGATCTGGGCTTATTCTTCTATCAAAGATGTGGCTGTGAAATGCACAAGAGTCCTGGCTTACTCCAAGATAGAAGTGTTAAACAAAAGAAAGTTATTAGAACTTCGTACAAGCGACATACCTTGACATGACCATAAACCTAAAACAATATACCCGAAATTTCTGCCGGATGTTCACAGATAATTCCTATGTAGAATATCTGTTGACAAAAATAAGTGTTATCTTTTTTGTCAAGGAGATAAGATGTTTAAACGATTCATCCTAATATTCAACACCTTGTGATACTATCCGTTTTAAAATTGTCTTTCTTTTTATTTTCTCTTTGTTGCACATTTAGCATAAGAGATACAAGATCAGATGAAGTCAGTAAAACTTGGACGCTTATTTATATCGATCGTTGATATAGTCTACGAAATTCCAGTAAACAGGAGGAGAGGCTATTGCAAGTTTTGCCGCTCACAGATGGACGGATCGACTGACAGACAGTCTCAAGGCGCTTTCACAATATTCTCTTTCTTTATCGATATGAAGGTATAATAGTGATATTTCAGGTCTATATTGCATCACCGATGAAAAGAAAATTTGCTTTAGTATAAACACCAGTATACATCAGAAAATCTGAAAACATAATATAGTTATGAACTATGATTCTAATTGCGTCGAATGCTACATTGTTGTTTTTACTTGTCAATTGGCAGGAAATTTTCCAATAATGTATATGTACTGATAGGTGTCGCCGCATGTAAATGCTTAAAGCTATTTTAATGGTTGAATAAATGCATGTATGCAACTTGTAAATCCATATATTTCAGAGTAGCGTATAAGAAACCCGGAAAAAAAAAACCAATCTGCAAAAATATTTTTTTACAGGAATTGTAAATTTTTGACAACTTTTTATCCACTTATAGTTTGATAATATACGTTTGTATGTATGTATGTATGTATGTATGTATGCATGCATGTATGTATGTAACTTTGATTGATTGAACTACATGTCAAGACTGTCATTTCATTGCAAGTTTTAATATTTTATACTCAATAGTTTTGACTACACCATTACACTCATATGTTGAACCTAATATCTCGAAATTCCATAAACTGTGATTATAAAAGAAAATACTTGCCCATTTTCAATAATCTAATATCATTTTGGATAGGACATTAATGAAGAGATATTTCTTTTGCACATTCCACCTACAAAACGTTACACAGATTTGAAAACAAAGTGACATTGCTTGCGCCTGAGGAATTGTACAATAATTTCTTTCATTGATATTTTTCACTGTATTGCTAGAAAGGCAACTATGATAACGGTACATATCTTCTGGGGGTAACTAACTGCATTGTACAAAGAGTACAAACTTATTACGAAACTATATATGCAACATGAAGCAGTAGTAAGAGTGGCAGATGGTAATTCCGAACAAGGACAAACTGAACGTGGTGTCAGGCAATGTTGTTTGCATCCACCTTTGCTCGTTTCCATTTACGCAGAGATGATGATGATTGAAGAAATGGAAGAAGTGGAAGAAAGAATTAGAGTGGGAGGACAACTACTGAAGGATGTTAGGTTCGCCGATGATCAAGGAATGATTTCAGAATCAGAAAGTGGTTTGCAAAAGTTGATGGACTCCTTAAACAAATATGGAAAGATATACGACATGAAGATCAATGTGAAGAAGACCAAGGTCATGAGAGTTTGCAGAGAAGGAGGTAAAGATATGAATATTACAATCGACGGAGAAAGAGTAGAACACGTGAGAAAGTTTAGATATTTAGGATTTTTTATTTTATGGAAGGTGCCAAGATGAAGTAAACCAAGCATTGGAATCGCCAAAGATGCATTCAACAAGAGGAAAGAATTGGTAACACAACAAATGAACAAAGACCTGAAGAAATAGATTGTCAAGACCATTATATGGAGTGCAGCGCTCTATGGCTCAGAAACGTGGACGCTGAAAAAGGAAGAAAAAAAGGACCGAAGCATTTGAGATGTGGATATGAATGCCCTCGAAAAACATAACCTTTTCTCACCGGGTGGCAAAATGTTATCTTTGGACTGGACATCACTCGCTGCTTCCTCGTACAAATGTGACGAACACATTGCTTCCTCGTCAAATTGTGATTTCATAGTTACTCCCGCCCTTCTCTTGTGATAATCACTCAATTCATCCAAAATATAATTGTTACCATTTGTCTATGTTCGTTTGTAGTAAGAGACTGATATAACATTAGAAATACCAGAATTTAGACCTGTTTTGTTTCATTACAGCAAAATACACATCATAACTTCAAAGGCCATAACCAGTATGATCGTGTGAGGATAAAAGCATGGCATAAAGTTATTACGTTTTGCGTACATGTTCAACATATGATACTGAATTATTTTCTAGTCTTTTATGTAATATGGACCTCGCCATCTTGGTCAAGTATTTGTGTGTCCTTGTCCTTTCACGCTGGCTGATAGAGACTAGATAGGAGATGTATGGTGGAGGAAGATGAGCGTGACTTGGGAGGGAAGGGTAAGTAATTGTGATTTTGCTAAGTTTAATGTAACGATTTGGAAGAATATGTGCGACACAAAAATGCAGAATCTTAAAAAGTGTGAATTTATTCTGACATTAAGAAAATCTAGTTGCCATTATTGACATAAAATACAGCTTTTACTTTTGTGTGTCTTTTTTCCAGTCAATAGATTCAAAATTTACAAGAATGTATACTATATACTTTTATGATATGGCCATCGCATTTTGTTTGTTTTAACATCATCTTATTTCGTTTTCACGCACTTACATTTATCATTTGCACAAAATATTCACTATATATCTGTCTGTCTGTCTGTATGTATGTATGTATTATCTGTCTTAAAGGGTCTAAGGATAGAGAGAGGAATTTCAATAGACACTTCAATATTCCATTTCCAATATATTTGACCCCGCCATCATATCTGTATGATAAACTCTTATCTCACAGTGCCAATTATATAGTGATTTGCAAGACCACTGTTACTCAGTTATTACTCATAATAATACCCTGCCAACATACCTGTATAATAGAGTTCTTATCTAAAAATGCCAGCTATATAACGAGTTGCAAGGCCACTGTTACTCCGTTATTATTCCTAATTATACCCTGCCATCATATCTGTATGATAGAACTCTTGTATCAAAATGCAAGCGGCATCTCCTGTCCAGTGTGCCGCAGACATTTCAGAGCACAAATTGGCTTGATCAGCCACTCCCGTACTCATAGAAACCAAACCAGCTAGTGATGTCATGGTCTTTTTCGAACTCGAAGGACGAACAACAAAACCCTGCCATCATACCTGTACGATAGAACTTCTGTATCAAAATACCAGTTATATAGTTATTTGCAAGACCACTGTTACTCACTCATAATAATACTGGTATGAATAAAGAGAAGCAGTTCTCTGATTACTCTTATACAAACTTTGCAAATAACTCAAAATTAAGCACGAGGATTTGTACATTTCTTTTAATTGATTTTATCAATCGCATTTCTTTAAAACAAAAAACACGAGAAAACAATCATGATAATTGCACACAAATCCTTAAAAAAGCTGCATTGTGCAGGTTTTTATTCGCCATCTATCTATCTATCCACACACACACACACACACACACACATATATATATATATATATATATATATATATATATATATATATATATATATATATACACACACATACACGTATCTCTGTATCCACATACATACATACATACACAGACAGACAAATAGATCTGAAGAATAAAGAGCTAAAACCATCTAACACATCTTGCTAGAAAACAGGAAGATACAATTCTCTCTCTCAGACTGCTTATCTTTAAAGGTATGCTCATCCCAAACGAAACTGTTATGAACAGCATTGGGAAAATCTGATCTTCTGACTAGACTTGAAATTATACTCTGCTTCCTCATACAAACGTGGCAAACACTTAGCTTCCTCGTAGAATTGTGACTTCATTTTTATTCCCACTCTCTTGATATTTACAATAATTAGTCAATTTTTTTTATTGAAATATAAATTACATTAATTTTAAAATTAAATGTCAAGTCTTTGTGCACGTACTATATAAAGATAATAAAGATACTAAGATAAAGTTATACAGTTTAGAATTTCGACCTGTCTAGCTGTATTAAGGCCGAATACATATCAGAATTGTGTAGGCCATCTCCAGAATTTTGATGTAATGATAAATTCCAGGCATAAAGAAGTTATCCCGTTTCGCATAGTGTTGACATTATGACAGTGACAATTTTATGACAGTCTTTGATGCGGTATGGGCTGCACCATTTTGTAAAGTATTTGTGAGGTGTTGTATTTTTAATCCTTTTTCAATTAGATAAAGGTTAAGAAAATATGAAACCAAGTTTATATGGTTTAAATAATGTATCTGAGATTGTTCAAGCAAGATACAGCAGGAGACGAAATGTTTTAAGCAACTATTGATAAGCTGGCCCATAGTAACGCCGTGCAAAGCCAAAGCTATACTTGATTTGGAAGGGTTTCTGTCACAAACTCACTTCATGTAAAGGGACACATTAGCAATAACTCATATTTCTACAGATTCGGTGGGGTGAAAATGAATAAATATACAAAGAGACAGACAGACGAACGAAATCTTGTTACTTTTATTTTAGGCAATCATCATACGGACTGTCTATCATTTTTAAACGGATGATATATCTATAAATCTCGGTCACCAGCAAGAATCACGTAACTTTGTCATTGTGTGATACGTTAGTTATACGATGTGTACTGACCTTGATTATAACAATTGTGATATACTTGTAAAGTCTAAATATACATCCAAACTTTAGTCCAAAACAAACTCGGACTAATTATTAACTTAATTAACCATAAATTGGTGTTAGACTAAAAGCTATTTATTATAAAAACAAAGTTATAAAAAAATAGGAATCCTCAAGTAACTATATATATTAATTGTTAGATGAGTAAATGTAAGCTATGAAATGCCTGGCTCATTTTAGAACCAATCCATGATGAACAAGGAAGTTCAGCTGTTTGCTTTTGCAACCAATGGAAACAATGGCCAGAAGACACTTACAGAAGTCATTGATTATAATGGCAAGTAGGTGTTATGTAAATGAAGTCTGGGTCTGATAGCAGTATTCTCACTGAGCCAGATTTAGGACCCGAAGGCTTATCTTCCTACGCCTGTTTAATCTTAAGGACAGATACAGATATTTCATACCAGTGAGTTTTAGGGGTTGTCTCCATTTAACTATCTCTTCGATTTTAAGTTGTATTTGTTTTATGTTTACTGTTCCTGCCTGCACATTTTTGATGTATAAAACTAAATTAGCTAATTAGAAATTTTCTTGGAAAGATGGCTGGGGACCGCATAATTTGTGAAACAAGCAAACAAACTAAGAAACAAACTGACGTTAAAGAAAACATTATCAGGTAAAAACAAATATCAGATTTATTGGTTCTAATTTGCAGGCTCTTTTTAAAGTAAACTCTTAATAAATATGAGTGTCAGGAATCTGGGCTTGAGGTTGAAACGTTAAGTATAGACTGGAGAAGAAGAATGAACTTGCATATCTTAGTAGTTAAATTAAAGAGAGTATGTATGTATTAGGGTTTAACGGTATGTTAGCATAATCATGATTATATGTTTGATTTAAAAGAGGGAGTATAAAGAATTGCAAGAAAAAATTAAAGAAGATAAACCCTTCAAATAAATGTAAACACAAAGTACTAAAAGATAAAATATAAAAAGTAAAGATGTAACTTTGCACACATTTTTACTTGTACTGGAATCAGTGGCAACCTATGTGTATTTGCCTGGTAATTCATGTAGTGGTGTATCAATGTATATTTGTACTGGGAATACCTGGCAACATATGTGTATTGGCCTGGTAATTGCATAAGGTACGCATCATATATATATATATATATATATATATATATATATATATATATATATATATATATATGACTTGCCACTTGTTGCAGCTTTGGTATTGGGTGTACAACAAGCACAACAAGCCTCATTATCATGAAAATTATAATCTTTATTATTTAAGTTTTTCACTATATATTAAATGTCGTTTCATATATCATGAAAATTCTCGGTTTTATTTATTTCATACATAGTTTTTTTATGAATTCAGTTTTTTAGCCTATATATTAAATGTTCTTCTTAAAAGAATCGGAAGCATACATGTTCAAAAAGCATTTGTTATAATGTATTTATTAAACTTAGTCATTTTACATTGTGTGACTAATGCATACAGTGCCCAAGCTGGATAAAAATAGAGACCCCCCCCCCCCCCCCTTCAACTAGTCCCAACCCTCAGTGCCCGCCTACTAGCCTCTCTTTTCTAACCTTATAGGCCATCCCATTTATTCCACATATGTTTACGTTTAAATGTAGGATGCCTGTATGAATATGATTTTGTAGTGTTTTCTTTACAACAGGTGAAAATAATAATTTCATCATCGACAAAATAGTTCCTTTTCTTTAAACAAAAGTGCCTCATTAAAAACGGTGCCCTTCTTGCACTCTATGTTAGAATCTTCTTAGGTGGCGCAGTCGAATGCAACATCTGTCAATAAATGGAAGGAGCAAAATATGAAACAAACAATTGCAAATGATTGAATGCACTTATATTTATTGCAATATGCACACAACTATTTTTTTTTATCTGTAGCTAGATTTACAGCTGTATTGCTTATAAAGAAGGACATAAAGGTACGGCTGTATTGCTTATAAAGAAGACATAAAGGTACAACTGTATTGCTTATAAAGAAGAAGGACATAAAGGTACAGCTGTATTGCTTATAAAGAAGGACATAAAGGTACAGCTGTATTGCTTATAAAGAAGGACATAAAGGTACGGCTGTATTGATAATAAAGAAGACATAAAGGTACGGCTGTATTGATAATAAAGAAGGACATAAAGGTACGGCTGTATTGCTTATAAAGAAGGACATAAAGGTACGGCTGTATTGATAATAAAGAAAGACATAAAGGTACGGCTGTATTGCTTATAAAGAAGGACATAAAGGTACAACTGTATTGCTTATAAAGAAGGACATAAAGGTACAGCTGTATTGCTTATAAAGAAGGACATAAAGGTACAGCTGTATTGCTTATAAAGAAGGACATAAAGGTACGGCTGTATTGATAATAAAGAAGACATAAAGGTACGGCTGTATTGATAATAAAGAAGGACATAAAGGTACGGCTGTATTGCTTATAAAGAAGGACATAAAGGTACGGCTGTATTGATAATAAAGAAGGACATAAAGGTACGGCTGTATTGCTTATAAAGAAGACATAAAGGTACAACTGTATTGCTTATAAAGAAAGACATAAAGGTACGGCTGTATTGCTTATAAAGAAGGACATAAAGGTACAACTGTATTGCTTATAAAGAAGGACATAAAGGTACAGCTGTATTGCTTATAAAGAAGGACATAAAGGTACAGCTGTATTGCTTATAAAGAAGGACATAAAGGTACAGCTGTATTGCTTATAAAGAAGGACATAAAGGTACAGCTGTATTGCTTATAATGAAGGACATAAAGGTACAACTGTATTGCTTATAAAGAAAGACATAAAGGTACAGCTGTATTGCTTATAAAGAAGACATAAAGGTACGGCTGTATTGATAATAAAGAAGGACATAAAGGTACGGCTGTATTGCTTATAAAGAAGGACATAAAGGTACGGCTGTATTGCTTATAAAGAAAGACATAAAGGTACGGCTGTATTACATATATAGAATGACATAAAGGTACAGCTGTTTTGCTTATAAAGAAAGACATAAACGTACGGCTGTATTGCTGATAAAGAAGGACATAAATGTACAGCTGTATTACATATATAGAATGACATAGAGGTACAGCTGTTTTGCTTATAAAGAAAGACATAAAGCTACAGCTGTTTTGCTTATAAAGAATTACAGGTGTAAAAAAAAATAACAATTTAAAGTCATTTTAGTTTTCCAAAGTATATAATACGACATATTTAACTAGATACTGTAAAACATCTATAGTGCTTTTACGATATTCACGCAAAGTGTTTTTGTTCTGGTTTATGATCAGGTCTGGAGTTGAAATACATTTTGAGCTTGAGTTTTTACTCAGACTTTTGAACATGTGTTTTTACTCAGACTTTTGAACATGGGTTTTTACTCAGACTTTTGAGTATGGGTTTTTACTCAGACTCACAACTCTGACTATCTAACTGTCTATGCATTATAATACGGGAATGACATTCACACAATTTTATCAGAATAAATGCGTCTTCATTCTTGTACAATTTCAGAGAAGTCACTGAATATTAACTATCTTGTTTTGTTTTGTTCTCGAGTCCAGTTTAAATTTGTGCTCAAATGTTGTATAAACTCTATGCCAGGTCTTTTGCACTACTAGGTATACAGCAAGTTAAAATCAATCAAAATAGTCACATAATAACAAACACACTAGCAGTACGCATTACTACAATATATCTGGGGCCAACAATGGACGAGCTGTACAATGGACGTGATGTTAATATTTATCGCATGAACGCACACTACATAGTTGTGTTTATATGTAGATGCCTTTGTCACACTGTGTATGAGTTATATACACTGACATGGACATAGCTTTTGACTCTAGACATTATTATTATGACAATGGCACAAATTAATTTCCTTATAATGATATGAAATATAATGTAAAAGAACATGCAAAATTGAAATGCAGTCCGTTGAAAAATGCTGACTCTGACGATTAGACTGACAAACTATACAAACAATTATTCTTTTGATAGGAACTAAATTGTGTGTGCTAATACCACATAGCATACACTATAACACACTACAAAAGTTGACAATTTAAGCTGAGTGATTGGCTAATTTATTCAGAGATGAGTTATAGATAATGTCCACACTCAACAACGAGCTTGTTTATAAGTAACTAACTTGTAAAAGATTGTCCACACGGGAATTTATCAGGAGCTGCTAACAACGTAATTTCATTAGGTTTGCATGACTTTGTTTGAAATTTACATTTATACAGGACAGAAGCATTTACCTATTTTTTAATGTGGATGGTAAGTCAAGCAATGTAATGTTAAAGGACAATGGATATATGTTTTGCTGTTGTCAGATATTGGGTTAAATCAGTCATGACATGTGTCTGTCCATACTTCAAACAACTGAACAAGAAAAAGGAAGTAGTTATAATTTTCTTGTTTGGCCAATCTAACAACAGCATTTTATCTATTGAAGGAAGTATCTTCCACATATGAAGTGCGAAGTCATCGGTCATGTTGTACGTGTCAGTCAGGTTATCAGGTTTCCAGTGACGTGAATTAGAGCTTTCAAAGTCGTGCTCTTGCGGGGTCCATAAGACTAAAGGCTCAGCCATACTAGTGAAATGTACAACACAACGATTCTATTGGTGTCATTTTCCTTTGCCTTTGGTAAGTTTGATCAACAGTACCATTGTTTTAAATTCTAAGCTTGATACCAGTTTAGTGAAAATATTTATAAAATCAAATACAACCATTCCTTCCAAGTTGTTTAAAACAGTAACCCTAGATATGTTATTTTCGAGTTTGCAGCCTTGCAATGTCAGAATCTCTCTCTCTCTCTCTCTCTCTCTCTCTCTCTCTCTCTCTCTCTCTCTCACGCACACAAACATAAGCTACATACACACAAAGGCACATTTTCATAGATGCTGTCGATCAAAAGTATGTAGGTCTAAATTTTACGCGGGCACGCTATTTGGCATTAGTTGAGGTGATTAGTCCTTAATTTTTTTATGTTCAAACAATATCAACAACAACAACTGATTTTTTAACATTTGTTTAAGGAAAGATTTTTAATTGACAATAATTACCTACATCCCCCTTTTTTTAGTTTAACATTTTTTAAATTACCTTTTACTAACCCAAACTGATTTAATTTTTAGAATGTTTATCATTTCGTGCATTGATAGGGTCCATGAATGACAAACTCTCTCTCTCTCTCTCTCTCAAAATTATCCGGTTAAGCAGACACATTTGACATTTTCAGTAAACAATAGACTATATGGAAAAGCTAAGTTAAATAACCTCTTTTCTTTAACTGCGAATGTTGTACACTTGGACAAGTATGCACTACTCCAAAATTTCGACATCGGCAAATATGTGGAATAATAATTAAACAACTAAAATTATATATTTAACATTGCAGTTTCATCATGTACGTACTTCACCATGGATTTCACTTTGGGTAATTTCGCTGTATAGTCCAGCAGAGGCTCATCGTATGATGATTTAATGACCAAAAGGTCAGTTTATAGCATGTTGCCAGGCAACTGGTTGTCGTTACCTGATTGGCTCTATGCAAATTACAGATACTGATAACTATTTTGCATTTATTCGTGCACGGTTAGAAAAGGTTATAATGGTATATTAAACGCACATTTTAAACAGACTATCCTTTATTTTGTCATTATTAGATTAAAGCTTAATTATCAGGATTTACCTGTTTATTTTTTAAGTTCATTGAAGTATAAATCGAAGAAAAACGCTGTGCAAACATAAGTATGATCCGCACATCGCGGAGGATTCAGTTGGCACAGCGTTATTTTAGTTCATACTTTAATAAACTTAAAATATAAGCGATCAAGCCCCTAATTAAAGAGACTTTTGAAACCTGACATTTAAAAAGAGGCAGCTGCTATATAGAGGTGAGAGCTATTGCAGCTGGACTATAATTTAAACTAATTGTTTTACAAAAATATTTGCAAAATAAATTCATTCACATTGTAGAGTTTTTCGTACATTTAGAACGTTCCGTTGAGAAGACAGAAGCAAGCAGAAATTTTGATTAGCTAAAACCATTATATTCTTCTACTTTGAAAACAATGCTTAGGTAGGCTTGGAAAACTTTCGGTTGACTAAGTCAAGGGTAGGTTTTGTATCATAAGACTACGGTATTGTTTGTTTTAAGTAAAATTGTATTTCGTAAAAGAAAAAATGTTTTATGCAATCTAATGTTAAATATTAAGGAAAGGTTGACTTTTAATTGTTCAAACATTCACTTTTTTCAAATATACAATGTCATGTTTGTTTCGTCAATTAGTAAATGAATGATTGAATCAACTAATCAATTAATCAATCGATTGAATAAAAGGAAATATATTTAAGATTGCAAACAAGTGTATTTACTAATATATCTATATGCAAGTCTGCCCACGTATCTATCTATCTATCTATCTATCCGTCTGTCTGTGTCTCCTGTCAACGTCCATGCTGTGTCTCTCGCTTTCTTCTGCTTTTCTACACCTCTTTTTGTTTCCATTGTTATCATCCCATATCTTAGCAGATTTCGTACACATGCAATGCTCTATCTGTTATTACAATGTATATATATATATATATATATATATATATATATATATATATATATATATATATATATATATTCTGTTAATTGTATCGATTATCTTCCTGTAGGATCCAGGGATAGCACTTTCCGCTGTTTGGTGTATATTTGTAATTCTCTCTCTCTCTCTCTCTCTCTCTCTCTCTCTCTCTCTCTCTATATATATATATATATATATATATATATATATATATATATATATATATATATATATATATAATATAATTTTAAGAACTTTTAATAGCTAGTGGGCGTTACTGTTTTCCGAATAATCGCCGAAGGATTCCATTACTTGGAATGTATGCAGCTGTCAAAGAATAACGATTCATCACTTGCTATTTTTAACAAATATTTAGAAAAACAAGTATAGGAAATTGATTTTAACTAAATTGAACCATGATAAGCTTTCATGTCAGATACATCATCATTATGACTTTTGTCAAATGTTACCCAAATAAGAAGTATTTTATTTAGATTTGTTAGTAGTACAGTATTACACTTGAGGTTCTAACGGTCCTGTGATTAAAAGGGTCAAAAGTTTCTAGCGAATAACTGGAAATTAACATTTGACCGGAGTATCTAGTCAAGCAAACTCTCTCTGTTTAGTTTCTGGATACCATGCCAATCAGAATTATTTGTTTTGTTTCAGATCTTAAATATGTTACAATTCTGCTAGTGTACTGTAGGTTAAAGATTAATTCATCACTTTTGGTATAAATTAACAATTTGGCGTCTTCACTAGGTGTGGTAGATCGATAAAAGGTCAATATAGTTGTGACAGTTGGAATTTTTAAAAATCTAGTTGTAGAATGTTTTAGCAAAATGATATGTGCTAAAGTTAATTTTGGTTTCCCGTTGATTAATACCACCAAACCAGGGGTGTACTGGGTAAGCAACTCGGCCCTGGACTTATCTGCCGGGACAGGCCCGGGGTTTTGCTCACACCAGTAAAACACCGGTAAAAACGGATTTTTTTGACGGCCCACCGGCCCACTGATGCGGCGGCCCACCGGGATTTGTTCCGGTATGCCCAATGGCCAGTACACCACTGCACCAAACTAAAGTGTCTGTCTGTCTGTATGTATGTATGTATGTATGTATTATGTATGTATGTATGTATGTATGTATGTATGTATGTATGTATGTATGTATGTATGTGTGCGTGTGAAACACAGAGAAAGAGAGAGAGAAAGAGAAAGAGAGAGCACTTACTAAAAGATATCTATATATGTGACAGACTGTAAGTTTATAAAAGCATTCACTCTCAATCCAGCCCGACTCGGTCTGTTGGTTCTATGTTGCAGGAATGTGAATTTGTCTGCACTCTAAATGAAATGCCGTATTACGATCATGAACCCACTTCGATGTACTTTTATGTCCCTATATTTATCAAGCAAAACAAATTATAAGGTATTTCATTTACAGTGCAGAGAAACTCGCATTTACCCACCTAAAAATAACAAACAGACAGACTCCTCCGTGAAAGTTTCGCTCCACGTAGGATAAACACATTTTGTAACAAGTATACTGCCGTTAAATAAAAAGTCGGTCAATGTCTGCTAACGGAATGTAGGTGACGATTTGTAACATTGGAAAAAAATCAAACCCTCCAAATGTAATGCTAGTAGAATATTGTAACATATTTAGGAATCCTATTTGATTTGACACAAGCCAACAAGCCAACTCGTAAGCCAAATTCGTGGCTAGCAGAACTGTAACATAATTTAGAGCGTAGACAGACTCATATTTTCCCACCTATGTAGACAGATGTGAATGGGATGGTAGTTTTGTTTAAAATAGGAATAAGGGAGGGTAGAAATGTTATAGATGGGAGCGGAGATTTTTACTTTATTTAAAAGAGGGCTTGTAGTGGGTAGGTGCTAAATTATTTATTTGTACCTATTATTTTGAATCCTAGCCTGTATAATCAGTAAATGACTGAATGTTATTGAGACATTTTAATTAGTAAGTGTAGTTTTATCATTACGTTTCTTGTTATAGAGGGCAAATAAACTAACATTTTCCAGGTCGATAGAACTTCAACCAATTACATTACCATCCAAAGTAGAGCCAAAATATTACAAACAAACAGATTCCTCATGTGAATGTCGAAATACGGTATTTCATTTAGAGTGCAGACAAATGCACATTCCCGCAACATAGAACCAACATGTTACAAACAGACCGAGTCGGGCTAGATTGAGAGTGAATGCTTTTTATAAACTTACAGTCTGTCACATATATAGCAATTTTTTATTGAGTGCCTTTAATACATTCCCTTTCTTAGACCCCAGACCGCTATTCCCATGTTTAGACACTGTGACAAAATAGAAAGGTGGTTTTGTGAACATTATGGTTATTTATTTTCTTTAGCATCGATAGCAAAATGATACTATACTAAATGATTGGAAGTCTAGTCTTACCTTAAAATGTTGTCAACCTTGTAAATATGTTTATGTTTAATAATTGGTATTTGTCTATGAAAAGGAAGGGACAAACCCTAATCATCCCTCTTCATTTTAAGTGATCGGGGCTTTTTAAAATACTGTTGATTTTGAAAAGAAAATTCTTTAATTCTCTCTCTCTCTCTCTGTCTCTGTTTCACACACGTATACACAGGGACAGACAGACATGCACATTTTAGTTTTAAACAATGGTGTTGACTCTTTTCCAAAAATTATTTACCTTTCTCTCTCTCTGTGTTTGACACGCACACATACATACATACGTACATACATACACACTTTAGTTTGGTGGTTTCATCAACGGGAAACCAAAATTAACTTAGCACATTACATTTTTTCAAAACACTCTGCGGCTAGATTTTAAAAAAAATCCAACTGTCATTGCTATATTGACCTTTTATTGACCTACCACAGCTAGTGAAGACGCCAAGTTGTAAATTTGTATCAAAGTGATGAATGAAACTTTGACCTAACAGTAAGCTAGCATAATTTTAACATATCTAAGATCTAAAACACACCAAAGAATTCTGATTGACATGGTTTTCAGAAACTGAACAGAGAGAATCTGCTTGATTTGAAACTCCGGTTATAAATTAATTTGTTTTAAATAAAAAATGGCGTCCTAATGTTAGCTTCCCGTTATTCACTATAAAATGTTTGACCCTATTTAACACAGGACTCCCGTTAGATCCTCTAGTGTCATACTATACTAATTTTGTTGCAGTAACCGAATTTACTTTTTCTTATGGCGCGTATGTCTGTGTGTGTCTATTTTGAGTTCATATACATTTTACAGATATGCAGATAGCTCGGGTAGTTTATTATTGTAAGGTAATTACATGACCCACTCGATGATCCACAAAGTAAAGCCGTAACTGGGTGAAGAAAACATGTATATTTGAACAGGTATGAGGTACAGTGCAATCGACACATCTAAGTTTATTTCAAATAGTAAGGGACTCTTTTGAACGTTTGTTCATGAGTACATGTATATATTTATGTATGTATGCATGCAAACATGTATGTAAGCTTAGGTTTTGATTTTGTTTCTATACAGCTAAAGGAGAGCATTGTCCATATGGCACATTATCACCAACAGGCATCCAGCCAGGATGTGTAGGTAGGTCATTCACAATCGTTTTTTGTGTATATGTGTTGTCTTTTCAATCAAACTTTATCCATAAACTGTATTATTTTTCTTTTTGGCTACAAGGATATATTCGGCAGTTCAGTGCAGAGTCCTTAAGTTCAAGGAGGATTATTTTCTATTTGGGGACGATATAAAAACTACAGAAATGAAAATAAAAGGAGAAGCTTATTGGAATAGAAAGAGGTAATGTCCCAATGTGCCCCGTTCACCACTGCAATTCCCGCTAGATTTGTTCCTTCATAGTTAAAATTCGAACGAGGTAGGGAATATGATATGTGCCTATCCGACTTTCAGTGACATAAAACGGTCAAATGGTCGTTAATTTAAGGAACTAGATAGGACTACCTGTTATGTGTCATGAAGATGTACTATTCCAAGGATGTGTTTTGGTTCCTTATATATACGTGTTGAAGGCAAAACTTTATTTCCATATGAAGAATACCCCACAGTTATATCAAACATACACACATCAAACTAAACGTTTACTCGTAAACACGAACGATCCGCTGAACATGCCATGAAGATATATATTTCAATCGATTATCTGTTCAAAATGCGACATTACCAACTGTAAATTATATCAGCATCATCTACTTATGATATTCGTCCACTTGAAGAATCTATGACAATTTTCCTTCGCATACTTATGTATCCATTCATACAATGTGAGATCCAGGGATCAACGCTTTGCTCTCTGCTTGGTATACAGCTGTCAATGCCTAATTATAATTTCATCTATATACATTACATTTCTAAACAAAAATCCAGTGGGTTTGTGAATGTAGCTGGATGTTAATTATCGATTGCATAGTAAGTTAATTACTGTGCATATCAAACCCTTTCCTTCGACCTTGTTTCATTCTTTGTCGGTTGTCTGGAATGAGCCAACCAGTTTTATATATATATACAAACACACAACAGGCGTGACTGTTGTTTTGTTAAATACATGTCGAGGTATGATTGTTCATCCGTCTGTTGTTGTATGTATGTGCGTTGCTGTACGACGACAAAGTAACAGAACGTTTAGTATGTTTTTCATGTCGCTTGCCTCCCGTCAAATTCAAAAACCCTTTATTAAAGACTAAAACGTTACATAATTATTCGTCGTCAATTATTATTCATGTCAGCAGTCCACATGGGGACGATTAAGAACATTAAATTATAAATTTTATTGAATATATTACCAATATTCCATACTAAATTTATTTAAAGGATTATTTCTTACAGTTGTAGAGCAATTCTTATCCAAAAAATGTGGAATCGTTCAATTTTGTTCATGAAAACTGGATTTCACTGGAGTTTTACGTACATAAATATTCAAATCGACAGCCCGAATTCATGCGGTTTTTATTTTTCTATATATTCACTCCAGTGCAATCTAGATTCACTTCTAAAAGAGCAATAATTTGATTTGAGTCATAGATTAATATATGCCCAATGACTGCCGTAGAACAGAGTTTGAAAGACGATTATAAATTCTTTTAAAAATATTCTTTATACTTTCGTCAACATGGTTTGGTATTGTGAGAGAGTTATGGGCTTTGAAATACAATATCAATTCATGACATATCTATATCAGTTCATGAAAAAAAATTAAAACACATCAAGATCTTCATTCCTAGAATCTGTATTCATTCACAGTACTTTGCAGAAGGGGAGGAAAGACCATTGCTTTTAGTGTCTGCTTCTAGTTAGAAACGTTAGTTTACTTAGGAGGTTTGATAGGAAGTTGTATTTTGTTCCTTCTGATATGACACAGAGTCGTATGTAATAATTTTTTTAATTATTTTAGATATGAAACAGAGTCGTATGTAATAATTGTTTTAAAATATCTTAGATATGACACAGAGTCGTATGTAATAATTTTTTTAAATTTTCGTGATTTTCAATAAATTCATTTACAGTTAAGCTGTGCTGTTCGCTCAAATTATCCAAGTTCTCCAGCTGTGAGTAGTCCGTTTTATACAAGTACCGATCATTACCGATGGAAATCAAGGTACATTATCTCTTTTCACATCAAGTGTTTTATTCATCTAACAATTCCTCCTGCAAACACCCAAATGCAAGGACAATAACTCTACATTTACCCATATCAACTTACACCGAGTTTTAAAAAAAATTCGTCTTTCTGTCATTCGATTTTTGTTTGTTTGTTTGTTTGTTTGTTACAAATTCGCCTTTAAGAAATGAATTTTATGTGACCTCTGATCGTAATGATTCAGTTATAGGAGAACCAGGTAGACAGTAATGTACAAATCAAGTTCATTCGATAGTTTTTAGCTAGTATTTATCATACAAGTGCATTACACTCCTTTGTATTTTTGCGAGATATAGCAAGTTAGTGCATTGTATAAGAAAATATCTCTAAGCATATCATGTTTAATCAGGGAGTAAATCTGTTCAAAATATTATAACCTTGCTGTGATTGTTATAAGGATCATGACGAGTTGTGTGTCCTACTTCTGATACACGTCGTAGTAGTAGTTGTTGTTGTTTTTCTGCACAAGCTTACAAACGTGACAAAATTGCACACAAATCGACACATTTAACAGACGAAGATGAGACTAAGTTTATCGGAAAATGCCCAGTAGTGCACTGTTATTCCCACAACATTTAAGAGATATTTATTTCTCATTTATATTGATCCATCTGCATTTAATATTATAATTATTGTAGTTTGTTCCGGGCAGGCTTGTACTGGACGAGGCAACGAGAATATCAACTGAAATAAAAGTGGTGTCAACAATTCCAATTCCATGCCTTGACTGCAATGATCGGGAGTAGGACTGTTCTTATGCAATGCACCTGCATGCAAGTGAGACAAAGTTTAGATAGTTTGTAATTGAATACCAGCACAACCAAAATAGTCTATATGATTTTCCAGGATTGTCAGGGATTATTTTATTCTTACTGTCTGTCCCTATGTTGTGTGTGTGTGTATGTTTGTGTGTGTGTAATGTCGCTCATTACATTTTAAAATTGGGGCTTAAACACTGGAATATATTTCCTGAATGTTGCCGAGTTTATGCAAACGGTGTAAGTATTTTGCTCCATTTCCTTCCTTATATGTTTTGAATATGGGTCAGGTGACAGTTCCGAGATATGTTGCAAAGCAGAAAATTTCATCTCTGACTTAATTAGAGCACACGACGAGATATTGTAAGATCTATCGTAGCCAGGTTTCCTCCTTTTCGTATCAGGGTAGTGGAAGGGTTTGATGATAACGTTAAAATTATAGGTTTTGTTTTTGCTTGCTATGCACATGTAAGAATTAGTTGTCTATGTCAGGGGTCTCCAAACTTTATAAGACGAGGGCCATGTTAGATTTTTGAAGGGAGTTTGCGGGCCGAAGCGACTGTGAAAAATTTAAATATATGCAAAATCGTTTAAAAAAAAGTTCAACACCGCGGGCCGGACAAAACGAAGCCGCGGGCCGGATGCGGCCAGCGGGCTGTAGTTTGGAGACCCCTGGTCAATATCACGAAATGTTTCGCCAAATGAAGTCAAGAATGTGTAAAATGAAATAAGTCGCGAGCACAGTTAGGTAAACAATATAAATATCAATATATGCCGTAATATATAACGGCAGAGAATTCTTGACCACTACAATATGTAAAATGAAAACATGTAAAATCTTCTTTAGCGATATGAAAACATTTCTAGACCACTCATTTTTTCATAAGAAAAATGCACCCCGAAATCTAGACAATAATGATTGTTTAGAGATGGACCACTCGTATTTTCGCAATTTTAATTCAGAGCTGGCCCACTTAAAATATTTAAAATAAAAGTGAAAATCTCGTATAGGAATATGGTGTGAGGTGCGTTAAAGTTGTACTGGCTGCTATATCCATGATTCTCTCAATAGTGATGTAGTCAGATCAGAAAGCTATTCGATATCTGTATTTGTCATTGACCAATTGCACAGTTAATTCAGAGGTAATCGTTTCGTACAAAGGACAAATGTCTTCCAGTTCTTTGTCATTTCAGAGGCTTTTCTGAAATCTGAAAAGATCATAAGTATACAATGAGCAATGATCTGTTAGTATCTGAAAGTCATGTGGTATTCTAAATTTCTTTCTCATCATCACAAATTGTATAGCTTCAGCACAAGTATTTTGCGTATTAGCAGTCTCCGATCATAACTTTTTCAAGGTATCATTATTATTATATCATCCTACCGTGTTCAATCATGTTTGTTCTAACTGAAATATTTAATAATAAATATTTGCATGTTATGAAAATGCCGGGGTCATTTAATTTGAAAAGATCCTCTCTTTCATCAGATATGGTGATATGTTTCATAACCGAAATTGTTGTCTCTGCATTGTTAACATCTTCTTACACCATTATGTCAAAGGACTTGAAGGAACTACCTGCTACAATTTTGATATGTGGAGTTAGCTCTGGTATTGCCATCTGTTAAGTTTCTAGGGTGTTATGCTGCGCCTGGTATATATGATACAATAAAGTGTTGGATTCAGATATTTAACTCCTTGTCGTATATGTTCCTGCTTGTTAGTTGTTATACATTTACCGTACGTCTACATCTTTACTATTGATTTGTTACAAAACAACTGTGAGCATGATCTTTTACTATTGATTTGTTACAAAACAACTGTGAGCATGATCTTTTATTATTGATTTGTTACAAAACAACGTGAGCATGATCTTTTACTATTGATTTGTTACAAAACAACTGTGAGCATGATCTTTTACTATTGATTTGTTACAAAACAACTGTAAGCATGATCTTTTACTATTGATTTGTTACAAAACAACTGTGAGCATGATCTTTTACTATTGATTTGTTACAAAACAACTGTGAGCATGATCTTTTACTATTGATTTGTTACAAAACAACTGTGTGCATGATCTTTTACTATTGATTTGTTACAAAACAACTGTGAGCATGATCTTTTACTATTGATTTGTTACAAAACAACTGTAAGCATGATCTTTTACTATTGATTTGTTACAAAACAACTGTGAGCATGATCTTTTACTATTGATTTGTTACAAAACAACTGTGAGCATGATCTTTTAGTTTATAAATAGTTGTAAACAATATACACACTAACACCCATGCTATTTACTCGTCGTATATTATTTGATTATCAAAAGAATGGTAGAATTCATTCAATTTTGGCTGTCGTAGTTTTCAAGTTTTATATCAGTTTCTGTGTGAATAGACACATGTAAAAAGAAAATCGTGATTCTTGTTTAAGTTTAGAGTCACCAAACTTTGTTCTCTAAATCTTTCATTCGAGTAATCAAGCGTATCCAATATGTTTTTATTGAAGTCTTTTGTTTATTTCTGGTATTCTTCCTTTTCGTTTGTCGTGCCTAAATTTATTCATCACTTTTATTAGGATCAAATAACTTGAATAGATAGTGCATTAATATAAATGCTAGACTATTAGCTATTGCACGTCAAATTATCGATGCTGGTGTGGCCATTTATTGTGATTAAAAGCATAATAAAGTCTATGCATTTGCATACCACATTCTCGTAGAGGCTTTGCTATTCATTGTGCTGTATTTAGAAGTAACACATTTTAATTCTGCTACCTGTTTTTATTTAAATTCCTGCATTAGAATTATTAGTTCTTTTATCCGCTTTATTCCAATTATTAAACAATTGTTTTCTTCCAGATAGTATATACATGTTTCTTTTAAACTGTATTTTAATTTTCAGATTCTTCTTTAATCTCTAATGAGTAAGCAACTCGTAGGTTGTTTACCTCTATTCTAACGGAAAGATGAAATATTTTCTGCACGATAAGATCTTAAATAATTTACATTCAAGTCGATGAAAATTGTGATTCTTTGTGTTTGAATATCATATAGGTGCAAATCATCTGCTATGCGTTACTTGTAATCAGTAAAACGAGATAGAACATAGTTGAATCCGTAACTGTTTAGCAAAGTCTGTGGTAAATTTTCAGCTTTAAAAATATTCAACTAGACTTTTATTTCTTGAAATTCATCATCACAATTAATGATGATAATGTTACCTTTTAGATATTATATTAATCTAATATCATTCGGATACTTCTGACTCAGAGCGATTTGAAATTTTTAAGGTAATATCCATCCAGGGACCAGTTTAGATTTTTCCTCAAACTCCCTTTTGTATGTGTCTATTTCCTCTTTCAGTGTTCTTATTCTATCAAACAACATGATGTCCTTTACACCCATTTCCGTTTTCAGTTCAGTTTTGAATGACTGTATGTATTCGTTTATTTCGATTTTAGCTGCATCAGTTCTACCACTTAATGCGAGATGTTTTTTTTATCTACTTCAGTTTTTAATGCATCTTTATCTGTTGTAACCGTTTGTATCAAATCATTTAAATCTTGTGTCATTTGTTTGATCCGTTTGTACATTTAATCCATACTGCTCTTGCACCACATCAACATTGATATGTTAATACGTTCTATCTCAGCATATTCTTTGCATTTGTTTTTGATTGTTCAACCTCAGCGTGACATTTGTTACAAAATTCAATTAATATCGAATCTTTTGTCGTTGTGATCTTTTATCTCCAATCATTAAGAGATCAATCGTCAGTTGTTTTCATAGCTATAATCCTAATTTCCTTTCCATTCATCTATTTATGCCATCTATCCTTTTGGTTATTTCTGTTGAATCATTCTTTCTCTACAACTTTGACTGTGTATTGCTGGTATGTGTTATCTTGTTGTTCAGGTCCATATTTTTTGTGTTAATCTCTTGATCATTCTGTTGGATTTCGCTATTCAAATCTCTCTGTAACTGTTCTAGTTGAGATTGTCAAGTGTCGTAGTGTTCTTGATATTTTGTTTATTTTTATTTTCTCCATGTCACTCTCCAAGGCATCTATATCGGTGCTTATCCTCTGCTCGATCTGTTGTATATTTTATGGAACGTTAGTTATTTCATCCGCTCTTTCTGTTACTGATTTTAGAGCTTAATAGCAGTAGATAAAGTAATGAGTTTCTGTCTGAACAATTCTTGCGTATCTAAAATCTGTTTCCTGTTCTCATCAATGTTGTTGTTTCCCTGAGATGTTGCTAACTCTTTCAATAACACTCGGTTCAATAGAAGTTAATTTATTGTCAGCTTGTGTTCGCCACGTCTAAATATTTTTCACATTTTCATTATTGAGCATTTTGTGTATTTGAGTATCAGCTCGCTTTTATACAACTTTTATTTTAGACATGTCGAAGTTTTTTATACTGCATCTGCAAGATTGGTAATACGGTTATTGTTAAGGTTTAGGTGACTGTTGATTGTTTCGTCTAGTGCGGTATTTTCCCCCCTGTTTTCACCTCAATGTTAAAACGAAACTAAAGTTGCGTAGCATTTTCAATGGAGACTCATTAGATCCTTTAAGAGATATATCTCCAATCATTTTATACATGATCTACACTATTTACTTTACACGGACAACATATGTTACAGGCATTCTCTGAAATTCTATAACGTTTGCATCTTCATCTCTAAAAATGAATCTGTTAATTGTACCCTCTGTAATGACCTTTAACATTTTATGAAACAGTCACTGTGAACAATATTTTCAGCTGGTAAAGACTATAGTAAACACGAAAAATAACCATTAGAAAAATGTTTGCTGTTGTTTATTAAGTTGAGGAAAATATATAAAGATTTTGCCTTTTAAAACTCGAAAACTGTTTAGTAGTAGTCAATACCTGGCTATTAAATACTAGCAATTTTAAATTATGGTTTGTTATTTACAATGTGTAATTGTTAATCAGAGTCTTTTGAACTATTGCTTTTTGTCACACATTTGACATGAATACGTTTTCATTATTACCACTTGCAGTTGTTCCAACTTTGACTGTATGCATATATATTTCAATGTTGTAATGACACTCACGAAGTAAAATAGCCTTGATTTCATTCTTGTCATTGAGGTAGTAAAATATATATGTTTTTTTAGTTAATCAGAAGTATTGTAGTAACCAGCAACAAAATCTATTATCTGTTATATTTTGCCATTACTGTTATCAAGTGGATTAGTGAAACATATTTATTTTTCAGGGAGACCATTGACTGCAATATAACTCTCTGACTGAGACGTTCATTTGTACAGGAAAAACTAGTACAGTCAAGAGTTATGTGCCTTTGTCATTGCCAGTGGCACCCACATTTCTCGAAGTAATATATGCACAGGCTACCGCATGTAAATTTATCCAAGATCATTTTAGTCCTTTGTTTCTACATTCGTTTAGTTTTCTGATTGCGTTTTATTATCTCTTTGAATCAGTTGTACTCGTCTATGATCAACATAAACTCTTCATAGTTGATTTCATTTTCACTGGTTGCTTTCCTTATCAGGTCATCGATGTTCTTCAACTTGGGGATTTTAGATGTTACTATTTCATCATGATTTAAATCTTTTTATGAATTACATTTTTTTATTCAAAGAGTGTGAAACAATTCCTAAGCCTATTGTGCTAAATCTGGTGAAGGTTAGTTAAATAACTATATCTCGATAAACACAATCTAGCTGCAGAAATACCCAATGTAGCTGAAACTGTTTCTATACCTGCTTCTAACCAATTCAAAACTTTATATGCTACCTTGTGTTTCTTTCTCATTCTTTGTTCGATTTCCTTCATTAAATAATGTCTTATTGCTTTAATTTTTTTCAGACGTTGTTGGATAGCAGGAAGAGATTTGGCTATGGTGTTGATCCAATGGACGAAGCATCATATAGCTGCGAAATTGATGACTTTTCACTTATTTATGTAACAATAAAAGCTACGGCATTTATTATGAAATATTTCTCACGCAAAAAATTCATTTTTACGAGATAGTCGATAGTGAATTTGGTCAAATAATGGGAAATGATCAGCTTTATAACTTCTTTTAATATCCATTGTTGATGGTGTACTAATTGTAAACCTCAATAGCTTTAGGAAAGCATGTTGTAGACAACAATAAGTGCAGAGCTTTATGTTGCATGGTAAATCGTGGTAATAATGCTATTCATTTCGCTCGACATTTATCTTCTATTTATTACCGAAATAGGTTCGCTGACAGACTTAATGTTCTGCTAAAGAATTACTGGTATTGGGTTGTAAGATACTGACAAGGATTGATTATACTGCTGTGATTTCATTGATTGCTCATTGCTAAATCCAACATAGTTTACAACTGCATGTTGAAGAGTCTGTGGGGAAACAATGTTACGTTTTGATCAATGAGCAATATACAAAAACCAGCTGTACCACCACCTATCAAGTGTTACACTGTGTTGTTTGATTGTGTTTCATTTCATTCACGTTGTGTGATTTCAGCATCTTGTGACGTGCCAACACTCCGTGTCTATATGACGAATGTACACATGGATTCTTCTTTTTCTTTCTTTATAGTTCGCTTTGGGCTTTTTAAAATTCCTGTGAACGTGTTCCAAGTTGTCTTCAAAGTTAAACTATTCATGGATCATCTTGATTTTGTAAAGAATCTTTACAGGTTATTTGCTAACCTTGTTTTCTTCTTACTTTTTATCTTTGCTATCAATCATTTATTGTTCATATACATGTCTAAGATAGATCAAGACAAATCTGAATAAGAACAAAGGATAGCTACACAATGCTACTTACAAGTAAGGAAAGGTAATGTGAAATTTAATTTTGTAGACAAAAGCATACATTTCAAAATATGTTCAAAAGAGGTAGAAAGTCAGGACTTACTAAGTTTTACAGAACTAGCAGCTTTTGAAAACTCTGTGGAAAGGCATATTACAAAAAAGTGGTATGATGAAAATAAAGGATATTTTCAAAATAGAGAGTGAAATATAGAGAGCGTTATAATGGACACTTAACAGCATTACAGGTACCAGACGTTCCGTCAAATGTTATGTTAAGCTTCCTTAAACCTGAAGGTGTGTTGAAGATGATCTATAGATAGATCATGTTATACCATGTTCTCCATTTTTTTGTTTTTGATCCTGCATGACAAGAGTAATGTTTTCACTGGACAAATACTAGATAGAAGATAGATAGTAGAGGCAGGGCCCCCCCCCTCCCAAAAAAAAAAAAAAAAAAAACCATTATGGAAAGAAATAGAATAGCCCAAGAAACAAAATTGAATCATTTCAAGATGTCTAAGGTCATCACTGAGGAAACCTTGAGAAATACCATATAATCTATTTTCTGTTAGAATTAATTGCATAAGATGAAAAGACCCCTGTAATGATGACTCGTGTAAGAAGTGTAGCTTAAGGCAGAAATGCGTCAACAATAAAGCAACCGGTACACATTCTCTTTCAGAGATGTTATTCATCATTCGATGAAAGCTATACTATTTTTTTATCAGCATTGTTTCCACATGTTTCATTTCCTCATTACTTTCAATTGGTATACTAGTACCCAGTACAGATAGAGACAAAAGTAGTTTAAATGACATACATTCTTTTGAATTTTTAATTCCCTTTGATGTCATGCAGTCACCATTTTCCTTTCTGTACGCTTACAGTTTTGTTGAAATATTCATCTTCGGTGATACAACGTAATTGCTTTTGTTGTCTTCTAGATATTCTAATTGTTTTTCGAGCTGTGCAAGTAAGTGAAAAATGGCTAAGCTTGATTGAGATTTTGAAATGAAAGAATTTTAAAATCTTGCATACGAAGATGATGACGCACATGCACAAACAAATTCGAGTTGATGAAGGTGTAAATCTCGCTAGAAGATATTACTTCAACATAAGGAAGGTACAGGTATTTAAGGCCAAATTATTGATCTGTATAAAAAAGAACACGAGAAAGGCCTTGGCATTAATGAATTACTGTGCAACTTGGAAAGAAACAACCTTGAATATAAACGAAAATACTCTATTAGTAAAACGTTGATGAAATTGTGAAGGAAGTGAACGCAAGATTTATACTAGCACTCAGCACATTTGCAGGTAAAACTGGTTGTACTTGTTAGTCAAACTTGGTTGGACACGACAAAGTGATAGATGGGTACTTCCTCTTGGTGTTATGCGTCAAGCCGCCACAGTTGAGAATACACAACCAAAGCATCCGCTTGAGTCTACTATTGCACAAAGGCAACAAATTCTAATCCCTCTGGAAAATAAGATACAAATAATAAACACAAATGAGCTTCTTGATGAACAGGTAAGAGAAGCACAGACTTTAATTGACGATTACCACGGCAGAATTCCAAGTGGAGAACCTCCACCTGCGATGATAAGATTATTCTCTACAGATATAGAAGTAATGGGCTAAGTAAATGCAGTAGACGTTTTCAAGTCAAGAATAGAGTGCATGAAGTCTGACGTTGAAACGTAAATAAAAAAAAAAAAAAAAACCGACATAAGAGTTACATAAGGACATCTTATAAGAAGCTGATCCACACAAAAATGGTATTGGGCAAAAAATGTTGCAAAGTACTGAAAGTAGTGAAGCGCAATGAGCTGGAAATATAACACAGTTGAAGAGTAATTCTAGAGAATACATTGATAAAAATCAATTCAAAAATTAGGGAAAATCACCATAAAATAGAAAGGCTTAAACAATTATTTAAAGCAAAGGGTGTAACAATAGCTGATTTAGCTACAGCGACAGAAATGACTATATCATCAATTGGGTTTGTTATCTGTATTTTATTTCCCAAAGGTGTAAACAAAGCATCTTTCAAAATTAGAGGTTAGTAAAATATTTTAAAAATTAAGCTATATCAGCTCTTACAACCGTTAGTATAAAAATAAATGATTGTTTATTTCATGATCAGACTTTGTCTGTGCTTTCGCTGCGAGCTTTGACTCAGCCACTACTCAGTAAGTATTGTTTGTTGTCATTTCTAAATTGGACTTTAGCACACTTCGTGATTGTCATGTATCCTTTGAATGTCCAAGCAACTGATAGAATAGAAATACCTGATAGTAGAAACATTGTCATCATATTTCTTCTTCTCTACATAATTTGTATACACTTTGTGTCCTCTACAATTTCTTGTCTTAAAATAACATATTATTAAACGAATCATTGTAGTTCTGTAAATTATTCCTGTATAAGACGATACCACTCATTGTCATCACTCTGTCCTTCGGTAACATAAAGATATCGTCATCACCAATAACATAGCCCAATTTCACTTGTTAATATATTTTTCATTTCTTAAAAATTGCATCTTATTTTTTTCGTCCGTGTCCTGACCTCTTTTAGCTTCTGAACAGTGTCTGATACTGTCGAAACAGACCGTATAATTTATACGTTCTGTTTTGTTCCTGTGCACTTAAAATACAAATCACATGTGATTTAATCTTTTGATTTAAACTTGAAATACTTCAACTGTCAGATTATTACTACCTTGTAGAAATAAAAACGTCCAATATGTTGTACCATCTTTGTCTGTCATAAAATTCATTTCATCAGCTGACAATGTTCTCCATTATTAAACAGTGCCAGCACCATAATAATATTTACGTGTGTAAGCAGCTAACACAAGAACAGGTGTATGTTCTGGAAAACGTTAGCGTACAGTTTTATGTTCTTCTGACCCATTACCGATCAAAAGTGTTTGCTTTTCCTTTAAAGTATCTCCAGTTATGCTGTGGTGGAATTTAATTTTAAAATTTGTTGGAAAATGAAATTGTTTCATATCTAACTATTGTTATTTTATTTGACTGCATCGTCATCGGGTAAAGGTATTTTACATTAAGACAGCAGTTTTTAAATCTGGAAATAAACACGAAATCTGTATACTGATTTCGATAACTCGTGTACATATTTGTCTATCAAATGCATTGCCAAAATTGCACAACCAGATGTTACCAATCATACTGTCCAGTTTAGTTGATTCTGCCAGAATCTCGTGTTACACTGTGATCTGTATCTTTTCATACAATCATCACTGAATTTTTCTAACATGTAGTCTGATGGTTTGTATGTGAACAATTGAGTTTGATTTCGGTAAATGTTTATCTCGTTAAATATATTTGCAATATCAGTATACGCTGTAGCATCAAACTGAGTTGCAACACATGGGTAAGGTGCAGTGCTGGTTAGTGTTCTTTTTTGTTGTTTGTTTTAAGTCTGAAATTTATTAATTAAAACATGGCAATTGGGTGGAATTGGATTATCCTGTGCAATTACATTGAACCTCTTTTTACTGTTTTTAAAACATTCACATGTAATTCTCTGTTAGAGATTCTCTTTAATCAGTTCATATCGTACATTTTAGTACTAGATTACTCTTGTCTCTTTTATGCAGTCTTTCGATCTCTGGGATTTTCTGTTTCTTTTTCCCATTTCCTGTATCACGTTTTCTCTGTTGCATGTATGATATTTTATAACTGCTCGTGTTACCTAAGGTTACATCTCCTCTAAAGACATTGCTCCACAACAAGGCTTGTCTAATCGAGACAATGAAGATTATACCATTTATTTTCGTAGTTTGATTTCGATGACTATCAATTTTGTAAAAACTGAATATTTCAAATCTCTGTGTCTGTATCAATATATCTATCTAACTATAGATATATATACATCACTGTGTTAGGTGCACTGGGTTTTCATTTCATCACGATGGTGTAGAAAGTTTTCCCATATAAACTAATTCTGGCTAAAATTGTGGCAATTCTTTGCGATTGAAGTTAAAAGAGTTCAGAGCAAAATGTTTGTCGAGCAAAGCTGGTTTGTTGATTAATTCAATTGCTGCTATACCTATCTTGAATAAAATTTGATAAAGTTGAAATGTCCTCATGAATGCAGCAGCATCTATGTGATTATTTTTACTTTTTGTTTCCTTCAAAATTTCGTAGACCAGATTGTATTTTTTTTTACAATGTATTTGTTTTTCAGCTTTTTGACATGTAGCTTAAATTAACTTCATATTTTCGAATTTTATTACGCTTTGTTTCTTCTGTAATGTTATTGTATCTTTCCTATAACATTGCCTACATTGTAGTCGCCTTATTACGGATTTTGATTGCTATATTTAGTTGTTTAACTGTGATGTTTGTGGATGTGCTATCTTTGTTAAATCTGGTTTTGTGATCAATATAAAGTCGCAAGACATACATAATTTAACTTTTTCGTTTTCTAATGCGCTGTTTAACCACATCTGTTTCATTCTAGAAAATCGTTATCTTTCAGAAACTGAAAGTTTTTATGCTCCTTAATATTGCTATCTACGGATTGCGCTTAATTCGTCTCCGTTGAAGAAGTACTAGTATGTTTTTGACACAAAATTTATTGTAACAGAATGATGTTTTTCTGCTGGTTCCCAACTGTTAAATGATTCATCATAGCCTTTATATTTCAGAAATACAAAGGCTTTTTCCTTTCATTCCTATGGTATTCAAATCCTGTTAATCCTTGTATATGTCTTCTTGTCTGTCGTATAGAGATAACTCTTGTTCGTGAAAATGCCGTCGACTTCCTCTCCCATTACCAGTTTTGCAAACAACCATGTCACCTACCATTACCTGCCTGATTTGGAATATTTCCTACATAAAGTTAGGAAGGTATCCCTGTACAAAAATTGTTTTACATTTTGAAATTTTGAATTTCACCAATTCTTAGTCAAATCATCGAATAGATTCATCCATGCTCTTGGTCTGTCTTCTTCATTGCTTGCTTCAACGGGAGTGATGTCAATTTAAATGCGATGAGTGTTATTGTATCTATAGATGAGCTTGCTTGGTTTCATTTTCAGTGAAATCCTTCCATATTCCAGTCTTCATAGTTCTGTTAAACCTTTCTACTACTGATATATTGTTTTGTCTTAGTAAGTTAAAAGTACGCAATGATTTTCCTTTCAACGAATCTTTCCATGTTTGTTGTAAAACACTTTTTCCTCATCAAAATGAGCCTATCCAGGCTTTCTCTTAAAACATAATGCATGTCTACTCCTTTGTTCGTTTTTACTTTCTAAACTCAGGCGTATTTTGAGTAGGCATAAATCACTATAAATGCATTTTTATTTATCGTTGTATTGTGTATATGCTAGCATGTCTACAGTATCGGCCTGACACTGGTTATCCAGGTTACTAACGCAGACACTTCAGTATGGAACTACTTTTATAGCTTGCTTATATAACGTGTAAGTAGACTGTTCGATTAACCATTCTTTCAGTTCAGCGATTTTTTTTAATTATATTTTTTATATCGTACCGTTTAATTTGTTCCTAAAAGGGTTGATATACTTGTAAGCAACAGGACGTTCAGGATGGAGTAAAGATGCCTTACATGCTGTAAAGTATTTAAAGCGGTATAAAAACATTATGAGAATAATTTAAATTGTTTTTGGATGCTATCATCAGGCCAACATGACATGCATTTAGGACGGGAACTTTTATTGTCAGCAATTCGCAAGATTTCTTCAACCTTACAAAGTCATGAATGATTTCAAATTTATGTCCAATTGTGTAATTCCTATGGCTGATTCAAAAACAACTATTTCATACAATGTGTTACCATGTGCTGTTTAAAATAGAACTTTGTTTTCCATAACTTCTATCTCTGTTTTTATCGAATCATTGTGGAGTGACATCGTTAAGTTCACTAGATCTTTGATCTATACTACAAATTTAGCCGATTAAAATTTTGTGTATTGACTTATATCAAAGACTTCATTTATTTTCTATTCATACGCACTGTTTTTATTGGTAACACAGCAGCATTGATCACACTTTTATACCATATATAAATGCACATACTTTTTTTATATTGACATTCTGACATTGGTTTAATATTTGACCCGTTAAATATTTATTTGACCTATCTCTCAACTGTTGAATCTATCACAATATACCTTTGTGTCATTATTTATGTATTTACCAATTTTCGCATTTAGATTTCGCTCTACTCTATGCACAATTAGCAGGATAGAATGTGGTCCAGGATTTTAGCACATTGTGAGTAGTTATGAAAATATCAGTTGCCTAGCTCTTTAGTATCAATATGGTCTTTGATATTGGGTTTATTTTTGCTTGAATAAATGAGTGGTCTTGAAATGATCTTGTATCCCTATACGGGATTTTAAATATTTTATTTAAAAATATTTAGTGCTGAATGACTATCTACCTCGCCAATTACTATATATATATATATATATATATATATATATATATATATATATATATATATAGAGAGAGAGAGAGAGAGAGAGAGAGAGAGAGAGAGAGAGAAAGAGAGAGAGAGTAGATTCTTTTAAACTCGAACATGTGTTGAACCTACATTCCTTCCAAAATATCTAATCTGATAATCGTGTCCATTGGAGATCTTAACAATCTCAAATTGCCTAAATCCACTTCGATGGTTAGGTTCTGCTTATTCAGTTTTCAAATTTTGGAGCAATTGTCGTGTTGTTGACTACAAATATTAATGATTCCTCTAAGTAGCATAACTATTTTGAAAAGGAGACTCTCTTTTCTTAGATTGTAAACGTGCACTGTGTTCAGAATTACTGTTCATGCTTTTGATTGGATCTATTATACTTTCTGCGATAGAACAGGTTTTTTTTGTCACAAATCGTCTGATATCGACACTCTGGGACAATGAGACAACGTTGCACTTTGCTTTTTCAACCCTTGAGTTAATTATGAATGGACATATGCCATACTAATCTTTTCACCGGTTTTATTAAGCGTATGCGATGAGCAACCTCTGGAAATCAGCCTAGCTCACTTACATGTTATGTCGATTGTCCGCTGTGGTGCCCTTCTTGACCAGCTATGTAGGGAAATCTACCAGACGCTATGTGCGATTTCCCCTTTGCTTTCTTGCCTCTGATCTAAAGTTTTGCAAAATATTTTTCATTATTCTTCATTGGGAAGGTCATAAAATCGGTAATGCCATTATCTAAATTTTCGAGTTGTTTGCAAAGAAATGCAACTTTAAATAAATATTCGGCTTCTGTGATGTGAGTGCTTCATGACCAGATGTTAAAAGGGATATATAATATTTTGCTGTCCTTATGTGATATTCACTACTCTCAAAGGATAATATATTAGAAAAATATGCTGAAAACTCCTTTACGCTCTTTTCCTTACACTTTTTCGGTCACGTTTTAAAAAATATAATCAATTTAATGAATATCCACCTCCAAAGAAACAGACTTGCATAACTTAATTCTTCATGATATAAACTTTTTTCTTTTTAAACAACAAACTTGACGGCAGAGTGTTACATCATGTTGCGTTATAATGACTAGAGCTACACCATAAAATCTGCCGTAGTTTCTTCATATGAAGAAGCAGACAGGAATTTATTTAATGGTGACAAAACTGGGTACCTTCAACCTGAACCTTATTTTCGACCGGAGTTAATCCGATCTTTTTTCCAAGCTACATTACTCCGTCTCTGCAGGTACTCGAAATCACCGTGTTTTCCTTGGGCAGAAATTAAACGGGGCTGCATTTTTTTCATCACAGTCATCATTTCTTACTACCAGTACAATAGCTAATACTAGTACATCACCAGCAGCAGCAGCATCGGCAACAATAACAACAGCTACTACTACTACTAAATGTCATTCGTTACTAATTTTCTGTTACTCTGCCAGTTCTTATTCATGTTTTAACATCGGATTGTGCTAGATTGTTCCTTTGTCTGGTATAAACAAACATAATTATGTTTGTAGTGAAAGAAGTATAACAAGTTATTTATTGTTGGTCCGTATTCTTTGGTCTCGTGTATATATTTCTATCTGTGAAATAGAGATAAGCAAGTCGAACCTTGGCAGTAGCTATACCTAGCTTAATCTGCCATTAGATTGTGGGGAGGGTTGGGGCTCATTCATATCTAATCTTGTTTAAATAATAATAATAATAATAATAATAATGATAATAATAATGTCTTCATTTTAGGATGCTGACATACTTAGCATTAAATTTAATCTTCCGTATCATCCTCGTACAAATGTATACAAAGTACATACTATATACATCAGTTAAAATTTACAATTCTACTTAAAAAGTTGAGAAAAATGATATGTAAGCTAAAAGCGGACGATATTATTAATTTAGAACAATGAAAGAAGACGAAAGTATGTGTACACAATACAATCGGAATATAATTCTGGATAACATTAGCAGTGAGGCCAAAGATAGTCATTATACAAGGGCTTGACTTTACAATAAGAAGTTGAATTTCTAATTTCAATAGGAATAGTATGCCATAATTTTTTGATCCGATACCGCTAGAAAGTTAGCGAAATAGGAAGAGCTAGATCACGGAATTAAAAGGAACACAAAATCACTTTGATATATTAGTGGTTTGAGATAATTAATCAGGTACATCATACAGCTTTTTTTCTAGTACAGCCAGTTCACAAAATGGTAATCATTTTAATATCAAACACAGGTCAAAAGATGGTGTGAAAATATGTGTTTGGAATATTCTTGCAGCTTGTTATTGGAATTTAGTAACCGGTGTGGCAATGCTGCGGTTGCCCCAAACTGTTGCACCCATAATCTAAGATGTGTAAAATATAGATGTTTTAATATAGTAAAAGAATATTTCAAGAAACGTATAAAGAAATTTCATAAGTGCAATTCATTTGCTCAGAAAAAGACAAATATGATTAACGTGTGTGTCTCAATGAAGATTACCGAACAAATTTTAAGAGTATACAGCCACGAATTAAAAGTCACTGAGCATAAGTTTGAATACGGGAATTGTCGACAGTTTCTGAGTTGAGCCAATTGTCATACAAGTAGTTTTTGATAGATGTATGTGTCTGAAGATAATAATCGTTTATTTTGCGTATACCACTTTTATATATCTGTCTGAAGATAATAATCGACATCTGACGTAGATCTGAATGAATGGTTGATAGTTGAGTCGTTAGCGAATATATCGGAATTACAGTAATTAAGGCAGTGTGGTAGACCGTTCATTTTGATTTGACAAAGAACAGGTCTTAACTTAGACTTACGGGATGCCACATTTTACTGATTCCAGTGTTTTCCAATACTGACACTTTGTCAGGTAAGACGCAAGCAAAGAGTGTGCATTAGTTAAAATGTATAGATTGCTGATTTTCTCAAAGCAATATCCTGACCAACATTATCAAAAGGCCTTTTCAAAAGCTATACAGACAAACGCAGTGATATTACCTGCGTTAATAGCAGATAGCCATTGGTCTATTAGCTTACTCAGGGCAGTTTGACAGGAGTGATTTTGTCTATATTTTGTCAGACCAATGTAGAAGATTATATTTATTGAGATAGGGAAATAAATTGGTAGAAACCTGTTTCTCAGTTCTGTTTACAATAACGAACAGGATGGAACCAGGTCAATACTTTGATAGGCCATTCTTGGATCTGCCCTTAATGGAAATTATAAACTTTGGCTTGCTTTAAGGCGTCAGGAAATACACCAGTAGCTAAACAATTGTTGAAGAGATCAGTGTATGTGTGTGTGTGTGTGTGTGTGTGTGTGTGAGAGAGAGAGAGAGAGAGAGAGAGAGAGAGAGAGAGAGAGAGAGAGAGCTATAATATGTGCAGAAACCTTTACTATTTTGGCATTAATCCCATTTGGCCAGGTACATTGTTCGCATTAAGACTGAAAAGAATGTTACAAACTTCATGAATAGAGAATCTAGGTATAACAAATTTAATATCAGAAGGTATTTGTTCTGCTACAAAATCAGACAAAGAGGACAAGTCATGTAGGGTGGAAATAACTTTTTTTATCCAGCTGAATACTGATAGATACGAAAAATTCATCCATCCTATTTGAAATGTCTTGTTCCTTATGTCTTTGAAATGCTTGCAGATTGGCTTTATGTCCATTTTAAACCAAAAAATGAAACTAGAGTAATATGTTCTCTTACATTCCTTGATAAGAGTCGTTGATCTGTTTCGCCAAGTTTGATAATTCTGCCAGTCTTTGTTTCGGTGATTGAATTAACGCAACTTACTAGTTATTTATATATCATCAGTGTACCATTCCTGGTGTGTGTGTCGCTTAACCCTTTGGAATTATAGTGCAGCTTGATTATTACGTAAGAATAACAACCTGTCAAACCCAATGTTTAACGCATTGTCCGGATCGAATGATAAAAATGATGTGTTCTCGAACGCTGAGGATAGTTCATAAAGGAATTAATCGTTATAAAAATGATTGAAACGTTTGGATATAATATTGTTATGAGTATTTTTGTAGAGTTAGATGAACTGATTTCGCGACACGCAGACCGGATAATTGTAATTTAGATCTAAGCGGAATATAATGGTTTCGGATATAGACCGTGGATGAGTAGTGTAAATGTGATCAATCGAAGGAGATGTCGACTCAATTACCCTTGTTGGTCTTTTAATAAGTTGTGTAAAATTATGAGATAGAATCATGCCCACTTAATATTTTCTGAGGTTGATTTAAATGAGCGATGCTAAATTTGCCCATGATGATATATTCCATATTAGGCGTGGAGAGAGTGGTACGTTCAGTTTCAGTATAGATAATGTCAATCCAAGTAGCAAGCAAGTTAGGGGACGTAAACGGAACAAAAAAATAAGGGTTTTAATTTAGAGAGAGAAACCTCTACCCATACAGATTCTACGGTATCAATTTCAAGATTTAATCTGCGTTTGTAATTTCAGTGACTATAAATATGAACAACTATCCCACCGCTGATTCGGTGAACTCTGTCTGTTCTCTCCAAACTGTAACCATCAATGGTAATTAAGGAATCATCAATATAATTGTCTGAAAATGTTTCCCACAGACCAAAGATATTAATATGCTAGACACAGAAATTGTTGATTTAAGTTTTGGAAGAATATAACTATATTTTGATTCACAATATGTAATACCCTATCACGAACATTAAAATCGGAGGTAGAATCGTTGGATGTAACTTTATCAGCAACACAGTTTGAATGCATTGCATGAGAATGATTAGTAAGGCAGGATGCAGAGACATATTTACGAGTTGAGGACCGGTTCTTATAAAAATGTGGAGGGGAAGTAACACAATCGCTGGATGTATCACTGTCATGAAGATGTACCTAGTCTCTCGTGTGACTCCCAGAGATGTGCCGTTGTTTCAGACTCGTAATCCTTGCAGAAGTCCATACAGGGTAAATCTATTTAAAAACACCCTGAATAACTCACATGCTATTTTGAATTTTTAGAAATGTCTTTATCATTCTATTAAGGTATGAAATTGCCATATGATATATCATTTCTTTGAATCGGAAGGAAATAAACTCGATACAAATAAAATAATAGTTAGGAAAGTAATGTATAAAATTAATCTTCCAAACTTTGAAGAAGGATATAACCAAATTATTACACTGATTTAACTCCCTTTATATACAATAGGTACAAAAGTAGCAAAAGTATAAACAATATTTTAAAAATATTAACAAGGAACCTTTTGATTAATTAATTGTTCTTTAATAGTTTTGAAGCAATTGCCAGCTTATTTTTGTGATGTTTTTATGTCCAGGTATTTATCTTAAAAATAGTTCCTATCGCTTATCAATGGTCGACAGATTAGTTTCATGATAATATTTATTAGGACTTGGTTCACTTCAGAGAAAGGTATAGTTATATGCACGTAAGGACTTGGTTCACTCCAGAGAAAGGTATAATTATATGCACGCATAGACTTGGTTCACTCCAGGGAAAGGTACAATTATATGCACTTAAGGACTTGGTTCACTCCAGAGAAATGTATAATTATATGCACACAAGGACTTGGTTCACTCCAGGGAAAGGTATAGTTATATGCACGTAAGGACTTGGTTCACTCCAGGGAAAGGTATAGTTATATGCACGTAAGGACTTGGTTCACTCCAGAGAAAGGTATAATTATATGCTCTCATAGACTTGGTTCACTTCAGGAAAAGGTATAGTTATATGCACGTAAGGGCTTTGTTCACTCCAGAGAAAGGTATAATTATATGCTCGTAAGGACTTGGTTCACTTCAGGGAAAGGTATAGTTATATGCACGTAAGGACTGGTTCACTTCAGGGAAACGTATAATTATATGCACGCATAGACTTAGTTCACTTCAGAGAAAGGTATAATTATATGCACGTAAGGACTTGGTTCATTCCAGGGAAAGGTATAGTTATATGCACGCAAGGACTTGGTTCACTTCAGGGAAAGGTATAATTATATGCACGTAAGGACTTGGTTCACGCCAGGGAAAGGTATAGTTATATGCACGTAAGGACTTGGTTCACTCAAGAGAAAGGTATAATTATATGTACTCATAGACTTGGTTCACTTCAGGGAAAGGTATAGCTATATGCACGTAAGGACTGGTTCACTTCAGGAAAAGGTATAATTATATGCACGTAAGGACTTGGTTCACTTCAGGGAAAGGTATAATTATATGCACGTAAGGACTTGGTTCACTCCAGGGAAAGGTATAATTATATGCACGTAAGGACTTGGATCAATTCAGGGGAAGGTATAATTATATGCACGTAAGGACTTGGTTCACTCCACGGAAAGGTATAGTTATATGCTCGCATATACTTGGTTCACTCCAGGGAAAGGTATAATTATATGCACGTAAGGATTTGGTTCACTCCAGGGAAAGGTATAGTTATATGCACGTAAGGACTTGGTTCACTCAAGACAAAGGTATAATTATATGCACGCAAGGACTTGGTTCACTTCAGGGAAAGGTATAATTATATGCACGTAAGGACTTGGTTCACGCCAGAGAAAGGTATAGGTATATGCACGTAAGAACTTGGTTCACTTCAGAGAAAGGTATAATTATATGCACGCAAGGACTTGGTTCACTTCAGGGAAAGGTATAATTATATGCACGTAAGGACTTGGTTGACGCCAGGGAAAGGTATAGTTATATGCACGCAAGGACTTGGTTCACTCAAGAGAAAGGTATACTTATATGCACTCATAGACTTGGTTCACTTCAGGGAAAGGTATAATTATATGCACGTAAGAACTTTGTTCACTCCAGAGAAAGGTATAATTATATGTACGCATAGATTTGGTTTACTTCAGGGAAAGATATAGCTATATGCACGTAAGGACTTAGATCAATTCAGGGGAAGGTATAATTTATATGCACGTAAGGGCTTGGTTCACTCCACGGAAGGGTATAGCTATATGCACGCATATACTTGGTTTACTCCAGGGAAAGGTATAATTAAATGCACGTAAGGATTTGGTTCACTCCAGGGAAAGGTATATGCACGTAAGGACTTGGTTCACTCAAGACAAAGGTATAATTATATGCACGCAAGGACTTGGTTCACTTCAGGGAAAGGTATAATTATATGCACGTAAGGACTTGGTTCACGCCAGAGAAAGGTATAGTTATATGCACGTAAGGACTTGGTTCACTACAGAGAAAGGTATAATTATAGGCACGCATAGACTTAGTTCACTTCAGGGAAAGGTATAGTTATATGCACGTAAGGACTTGGTTCACTCCAGAGAAAGGTATAATTATATGCACGTATAGACTTGGCTCACTTCAGGGAAAGGTATAGTTATATGCACGTAAGGACTGGTTCACTTCAGGGAAAGGTATAATTATATGCACGTAAGGACTTGGCTCACTTCAGGGAAAATGTTTAATTATATGCACGCATAGACTTGGTTCACTTCAGAGAAAGGTATAATTATATGCTCTCATAGACTTGGTTCACTTCAGGGAAAGGTATAATTATATGCACGTAAGGAATTGGTTCACTTCAGGGAAAGGTATAGTTATATGCTCGCATAGACTTGGTTCACTCCAGGGAAAGGTAAAATTATATGCTCGCATAGACTTGGTTCACTCCAGGGAAAGGTATAATTATATGCACGCATAGACTTGGTTCACTCCAGGGAAAGGTATAGTTATATGCACGCATAGACTTGGTTCACTCCTGGGAAAGGTATAATTATATGCACGTAAGGACTTGGTTCACTTCAGGGAAAGGTATAATTATATGCTCGCATAGTCTTGATTCACTCGAGGGAAAGGTATAATTATATGCTCGCATAGACCTGGTTCACTCCAGGGAAAGGTATAATTATATGCTCGCATAGACTTGGTTCACTCCAGGGAAAGGTATAATTATATGCACGCATAGACTTGGTTCACTTCAGGGAAAGGTATAATTCTATGCACGTAAGGACTTGGTTCACTTCAGAGAAAGGTATAGTTATATGCACGTAAGGACTTGGTTCACTTCAGGGAAAGGTATAATTATATGCTCGCATAGACTTGGTTCATTCCAGGGAAAGGTATAATTCTATGCACGTAAGCACTTGGTTCACTTAGAGAAAGGTATAGCTATATGCACGTAAGGACTTGGTTCACTCCAGGGAAAGGTATAGTTATATGCAAGCATAGTGAATGCTGTATACGAGCGAAATAGCTAGTCTACCCAAATTTTGTATGTTCGACTCAGTAAATAGAACCTGTGAGAGAGAATACAATTTTGACTCTGCACGAAAACTTACAAACCATGCCACAGTGACAGAAAAAGACATCAATTATGAAGACTTTTATCAGATTGTCAGTCGGCGTAAGTGGTATTGTGAGAGTATGGTTCAAACATACTAATCTGCGTCTCTTGGGGCTATTAAGAATGTATTTCAACCACATTGTGATATAAATATGAATGACATTGGAGGCAAAAGTCAAGAAAAGGAGGGGGCTATGTGAAACGTTAGATGCGACTAACCAGACCAGCTGCTCCAAATCCTTGTAATCCAATGATGTGTGTCCGTATGTAGAGCAGCAGTGCTGGTGTTCAATTCTTAACAGTAATTATAATTGACTTTCCTACCCGATGCAGGAATACGTAGATTTATTGACAGATTGGTATATCTATAACTTTTCCGATTCTAATTGACTTCGAATGCATAAATAGTCATTTTAGATTTTTTTTCTCAACTATATCGGAAAACGCATCTCCTTTCTACAAAGAATATAAATGTAATAAAACAGGGGTCCCCAATCTTTTTGTGGGTAAGATCACATTTGTGAGTTTATGAGAGAGTTGCGGCCACCAACCAATTAACTTGACCCATTTTAAAAATAATTATTATTCATTTTAACCTCTTCCGCAGGCACACAAAAAACCATGGCGCCCGCAGGCACCGCGTTTGCAGACCACTGTGATAAAATATACTGCTGTAGCGCATGTTTTCTTTATAAATAACCACTGGAAATACCTAGTCACACTATGGACTTAAATTTATCTTTAAAACCGGACATACGTGAATGGGCTAAACTTTTTTTCCAAGAAGTAAGCAGCAAATGGAAACAGAAGATTCAAAAGACACCCCATATAACTTATATACTTTTTCTTACTAATGTTACATTTTATATCGATTGCTAGGATTTTCCTGGATTCCATATATCACCAACTGGCTTGGAAAAGGTATGAAACTTAACTAAGCAAAGAAGCGGAACTGAATCACCATTTCATGTAAAATATCTACTATATATACGAATTTGCAGTGTGGTTCATATCAATTAGTGACAATTATGTTACGCTTTTCGCAAAGCTATTAAATGAACAGAAATATTAACCTGCCATGATGACGATGTAACCTGTAAATAATTCACTTATGCCAAAGTACAGTAAAAAAACAACTTTACTATACTATTATATTTGCTGAGAAAAATATACACCTTTCCCCCTCACCTTAGTTCTGATGGATATCGGTATAATTATCCAAATAAAATTAACAGATAATCAAACGCCAGTTTTATTTCGCTCGTTGGTATCTAATCGGGTTTGACAAGCCGAAAATGAAATGTTTTTGGTAGATTAGTACTTAAAAGGTTTTTATATACATTCCAATGCAGTTATATTTAATATCCGATAACATTTTCATGCAACAAAATATATTTTAAATAATTCTGAATTTGAAATGTCGCAGATGGGAATTAAAAATCACCCTGCCTCTGTGTGCAGATGCTTCCGTGCAGACTTTTGTCTTACATTTGACAGAAACAACGCAGTAATGGCCAAGGCTAGGTAAGTGTCCTTGTTTGGGAACTGTATGATCCAAATAATTTCTCAGACTCTGCTAAATGTATTTTACCACAGTCTTATTATTTTGAGCTTTTGTCTCCTGCATTCTTTATATTGTGTAATTCAAATATATAATAGAGCATTAAAATACAGCTTCTCTATATTTGGCATGAACATTGGTTTTTTCTGCTTCCCATCATGTCACATAGTTCATAACTTCTTGTGTTTTCAAACCGAGCGCTTCCATTTAGGCATTATGGGATTGTGGTCTACATGCAATATTTACTTACCTCCGAAACTAAAGAGGTTAATAACGTGCGAAAACTGCGCACATCCAAAACTGAAGATTTGACAACAAAAGTGATCCCCAATGAGCAGGGGCAATTTTATGTTTTACAAAAATACATGTTAACACACTTTTATGTTGAATTTTACTTAGTTCAAATTACATTCATTAGATTGACCTTAGCAAGTCATCAGTACAAAACAAAGTAAACGGGTCAAACGTTTGGAACTAATATCCTAGACTCGTAACATAAATACGTATCCGACGACCTCGTTGGCGCAGGGATAATATCCAAAATTGTAAATTGCCAAATAGCAGAAGCGTTTACTTCGCGGCGATGGTGCAGTGTGATCTTAGATACTGCGTACGTACTTTGTTTATATGTGTGGCAATATTTGATAATAATAACACGTCGATTTTTTCTTATTATTATTTGGACCAAGGTCTACTTTTGAGTGATACATTTATTTATTTAATTACTTTCCAAAATATGTATCAGAAATACTTTTTACCGCAAAAGTATACATTGAATAATTTACCTTTTCCAACATTCCTAAGAATGATTGAAAACGACCTCACGTACACCGTTTGGCAAAAACAAACAAGGGTCGTTAAGTATCAGACTGTTATTGTAGGGTACGTTTCTTCACTAATTGGTAAAATGTCCAATGGACCCTAAGAGGTACAATATATTTGTTAAAATTGATTTAATGATCATAACATGTCATTGCAAATGCGTCGACAATTTATAACCGACAATCTATCTCAGAAATACTTCGACCAATAAAAATAAAAGTGGGAAAATTGACGGAAATGCGAAGAACTCACTCAGATGGTAAATAACTTTATGGAATTATGACAAGTAAAATAAAAAAAGTTGTCTGATCAGCTCAAAATTGAAAGAGAAACTTAATATTTTGGCCAAAAGGAAATCACATCAATCGATGAGAGGCTCTGAAGAAGGTTTTTATGATGCGTGGTGCCATATGACGTTACAGAGAGGAACTATTTTTAAAAATGGCGACCTTTGTAATATTTCCAAACTGTTTATTTTTTCGACCATTTGCTGAAAAAACGGTGTTCCGATTGAGTGTCATTGTTAAATCTAATTGAGCTAATATACAATACAATACAAGAACACTCTCACTCTTTAATGAGGGTTATTACAACATGTTTCACGTAGGCATGTTTACCATGGTTCAGACGAAGGCTGTTACTCCAAATATCCCAGAATTCAAGGTTTGTATGACGTAATGATTTGTTTTGAAGTCATTTAAAAGAAATTTTAGTTACAGCGATGTTGCAAACATGCAGTTTCGCAGAATAATAAAAACCAATAAAATCCATTATTAATAGCTAGTTTTAAGTACTGCAAATTACATCCAAACATAGAACGAGAAATTTCAGAATTATTATTGAAATGGATTTAAACAACGGAGATGTAAAGCAGTACCTTCATCATTTAATCTAATATCCTCTCCAAGAATAGTATGTACGCTAGGAGTTGAAACATATAAGGTTTATATTTTGAAATATGACTTTAAAATAACATTGGTAATAAATGATAAAAAAGATGTGCCTACATAATGTTACAATAAAACTCATCCATTGCTTTCATGACAATAAAATGATACAAGACATCGTATCATTATGTTTGCAAAAAAAGAAATTTTTTTAGAGGGGAATTTTTAAAAAAAAGATTAAACTACTTTAAGTCTTCTTTTCTTTTTGAATGATGAAGAAGAAAATAGAATGGAAAAGAGTTGGATAAGGAGATTTAAGGAAAATTCAGGCTGACCTGTCAAGGTTCGGAGGAAGTGTAATATTTGAGAGAGAGAGAGAGAGAGAGAGAGAGAGAGAGAGAGAGAGAGAGAGAGAGAGAGAGATAGAGAGAGAGAGAGTGAGATCTACAGATTTGCAACATTAGCTAAGTTGCGGAAGAGATGTTCAACTAGGCCTAAAACACACACAGAGCGTAAGAAATTGGCTGTCACTCAACGGAGAAACATTTGCTAATCAATCTTACAGTCGGAAAACTTTCAAAAAGCTTTTGTAAGACCGAGGCAAAACACGCATTTGTTCTTTGACTCGTAATTTAGCATCTACATATGTGTAGCACCCTAACGGCAGCTGCTGATATATCGTATAAACGGATATATATATACTCATGCTCCATCGAAAAGATTTATTTTTCACTTATCCTAGTCTCTGAACCCGAAGAACATATACACGTGTATCATAAATCATCTGTGTATACTGTTTGCTGAAATATAGTGCAAATTTTAACAATTAATGATATATCAGTCATACAGTTTGACGTAAACACGAATAAAATGCATATAAAAATGTTAAGGCATTTTTGTTCCCTTAGTAAAAAAATATCACATAAAATATTTGTCATCTTATTGTGTTGTTTCCATTAGAATTCCAGTCGTATTCAGTATGCTTGAGCAACACAATATATCGTACACAAAGCCCGCAAATTCTACACGTCTATGCGACTGTATTCAAGGTACAAGAGGGTGGCATGTCGACTGTAAACACAATAAAGGATTGCAGCAACAGGCTTCCTCGTTCAGCGTATGTTTATAGAACTTAGTATGAATCTCAAATTTATCTTTAAAGGGCATGTGAAGAAAATTTAAAACCTCTGTGTTTCAAAATAAAAATGGCGCACACATTTACACATAAATTTGGTATTCTGTCTCTTTTTTCCCTTTGGACAAGTGTAAGAAAATTTGCTGACAAGAACTCAGCGTAATTTTCATTACTGCCGATGTTCTTCTAGCATAATCATTTTTCTCCGTCCAGAAAAACTCTGACCCGGTAAGAGAAACGTCTTTGAGTATATTAGAACTGTCATCGTGTTCTTCCACAGTTAAATGTACCAGTCTTATAACCCCCTATACATATGGATATATATGCAGTTTTATAACCCCTATGCATATGGAATATTATATATGCAGTTTTATAACCCCTATGCATATGGAATATTATATATGCAGTTTTATAACCCCTATGCATATGGAATATTAGATATGCAGTGTTACATGATTAGTATAAATATAACCACTAGTATCACAATAAATATAACCAATTACCATTGGCACGTAAACAAGTACGTTTGCAACTTCTCCCTTGCAAATATAAGACAGTTTCTTTTTCTGCCATTTGTGTTTAGTTGAGCAAAATATTTGTACTGTTGTTTTTTTGTTTTTTTTTTTTTTTTTTTGGGGGGGAGTGTTACATTTAATATCTTCTACTTCCTGAAGCAGTGGCGATTGTTTTCTAATCAGAATGTATTTACATAAACCATGTCTTGTAGTTATCTATAAATTTCACCATTAGCATTAACGGATGCAACTGCACTGCTACTTAACAGTGACACATATCAATTACAAGTTTACAACTGTTAGTGTTAAGTTTGACGCTAAATGTTCGGTCAGCACTATTGGTGGTTGCAGTACGCAACTTACCGGATAATTCTCCTCTCTTTTAAATATTTAGATTCGGCTTCCAAATCATCAAGACATCACACAAACTATCCTGGGTCGGTCATTAGCACTTGGTAAAAAGGATGCCGCACCGTCACGCTACCACTCTCACAGTACTACAAGGATATAGGTAAGAAACTGGTACCATACTTTGTGGTACATTAGTATGTCTGCAATTAGCTCATGTGGCCACGTAATAAATAGGATCTTACGCACGGAAATTAACCATAAAAGTTCTCAGTATTTTAAATAACCCGTTTTGCCTGTCCATGATTGTTGTTATTATATTGCTTGTCTATAGTTTGACACAAGCCATCAGTGATCTTGTAAGTGATTTCTTGACGTTAATGGCTTACTGAATATCGTTAAGACTTTTTTAATTCTGATTTTAGACTGGCGAAGGAATCACTATTTTGGCTAGCTGCTTCATCTTGGTGAAATGAGTGTTCTACTCTCTAATTAATAATGGTTGCTTCAGTTTTGGTTTTATAATCCCACTGCATTATTGGTCTCCCTCTTCTGTGTTGCCTATTGCAGACCTACTACTTAAATTACCAATCGCGATGACGCAATAAGACCCCATTTTAAATGAAGTGAAATCAGTCGTTTTGCTGTAATTACTTTCAATCTTTCTTCCCAAGTAACGTTGTATTACGCTAAGGTTTCTAGTATTGGTTATAAACGTTCGACCAAGAATATTTTCATGCATTGCTTGCATTCTTAGTCGTTTACTTCCTTAAGTAATAAATGTTAGTATCACGACACTCTCCTCCTGGCTTTTGATCATCTGATATAACTGAGTAGTATAAGACACTTTCTCAGATATGTGGATTCGTTCCTTATTGCTCCCATCTGAACAACTTCACGTGAGATTACTACTACTAAATGGCTGTGTTTCATCATCATCCCAGCTTCATATCTCCTCCCTATATTGATACAACCTGTCAAAATATTATATATTCAGATAATTATCAGAGTTAAAGCTTCTTACTGGACTTTATAAAATCATTTATAGTACAGAGGTTATATATGTCACCTCAAAACACATATATATTCCTAGGCAGATGAAGGTCATATACCTTCTTTTATCAACAGTGGATTTTAATATCTTCATTCTTATTCTCATCAGGTTCCTTATTAGCAAGTTTTATCTGCTTGTTTCTGAAAATGAATAATGAACATCACTCTCCGTCCTTCAGGTAATAAATTAATCTCTATTGAATTCACAGTACACATACTTTTATAATTTCATCGCTTTAAATGTGAGAACATGCACCCTTGACTACAAATATTAAATTCATGAAACTGTAGGAAAATATATTTTCTGAAGTAAGACATGGTTGCAGAATTTGTGGTCTGTGCCATCTAAAATTCTAAAATCTCAATAACTAATTGGAATAAAATGGACCGCTGAACAGACTACTAAAAGAGCATTAAAAAACTGCAGCAAATCAATAAAAGGTGTAGTGTCATAAAGGCATCAGCATACAGATAAGCACATACACGTGCAGAACTCCCTATTCAGCTTTATTAACATAAAATTAATTGACTTTTGCAATGTGTCAATTTTATTCCAGTCATACCTGCACATATATTTGGGATAGACGGGTATACAAAATCAGTTACCGGATGTTAATGTGACCATGATAGAACTGTACATGACTGCGCGTGGTGTCATAATGGGGGAGTTCAGCGTAGCCCCCATTTCCGGAACCAGTGTGTGCTGAATGGGCATTTCGACCAGTGTGGACAAAAGCAACATATTTTTGGTTCCGTGTTACGAAGCAAGTTAATCATTAATAAACATTGGCCTTTACTATCACACGGTTATTCGAAACTTGGTGGTTTATTAAACATTTTGTGTTTACCTCTTAATCTTCATCATGTAACGTCCTTTGTGCCTACTCTTCGTAAAGCTAGCTTCTCCGTAAAATTGTGATCATTGGCAATCTGTCTGTCTGTCTATCTCTCTCTGGCATTGATTGATTGATTTTCACACTAAGTAATCACGACCTTCCTAAATTGAATACACTACGCCACCTTAAACGTAGTGTGTTTTCTTATATGCCACCTGTTAGTGGCCTGAGAAATATTACATGCATAAAGTTGTGTTATGTTCCATTCTGTTCCGACACGCAAATAGCATGGATCTAAACAGTTTACAAATATTTGAAACTTTCCTTCCACAAGCAAAGCATGATTTTTCAAGGATGTAATTCAATGTTGACAAATGTATTGCACCGATATATAAAGAGATAAAGTATTATTTGTGCAGGGTATTTCTCATAGTCTTTTAGCCTTAGTAACTGCAAAGTAACAAAATCTGAGCAATATGTAGAATGCTGTGAAATTACATTGATGAATTTACAAAATTTACAGGTTTGTAAAGACAAGGTTCAATTAATATTTCATTGGCCGAACCCTACATTTTTCCTAACAAACAGACTTTTGGTCTTTCTCCTCCAGTATCAAAATTAGTAAAAGGTACTTGTCAATAACAAAATAGTCAACGTTGAAAATCAATGTCTCCTTACTATGCGTGCTTTTTTTTTGTTTTAAGTTAGCTTAACTTTGATAAATTATTTTACAAGGAAGTTAAGATAATGGCTGAAATTGAAATATAGGGCATTGTTTTGCTTTTATCATACTTGTTTTGTCTGTTGTTATTTCTAACCTCTAACCCAAACTCCTTGGACTGCACGAGATTTGTCACAGAGGAAATGGAAAAGACAACATACCATAGATGCAAAGATTTTGTAGAAGTAAGGAGATTGATCTGATATTACAATGGAGGAAATTAACAGATTAGAATTTTGCAGAATCAAAAGAGAATTACACGTGAATGTAGAAAAACAGTAAGTAGATGATCAAAGTATTTGCATATGAAAAGCAACTTCCATACTATTTTTGGTGTTAGCAGCATATAACAGTTTATCGTAGATCGATGGGTCTTAGATTGAAAAAGCTAACCAGAACAACACCTTACCGTTGTACTGCATCGTATTTTAAATGCATGAAACTGCTTAGGTCCCCCCAACGAAATCAACTTGACAGAAGAAGTTAGCAAGATAAAAATTTATTAACCTGAAAAAGACTTTTTTGCATACAAGCCATTTAAACATTTGAGAAAACTACACGTTACAATTTGCCAATGATGACTCTGTAAAAAGGTACATGTCTCATTCTAGCATGACCTTTTGGCAGATTCACGTAATCTGGGCAGTGTGGATAGCAACATTCAACAGACAAAAATAAAACAAAAAACAAAAAAAACCCCTCAGAATTATTTAAATTAGTATACAAATTTCATCGTTATTTACAGATTAGAAATATGCTCTCTGAATTCGAAATACCTTTACATGGTAAAGATGCATTCAAATTAAATAGCTTAGATATAAAACAATGTAATTTTATCAGCAACAATTTTAGAATTTCACAACATCATAATTGTGGATACTGTAAGAAACAAAAATGAAACAAGGGTAAGTAATAATTTCTACTGGAAAACAAATGGATTTAATATATGATGAAAAGGATTATGTAGCAGATAAGGGAATTAAAGATTGGGAACTTTGGTATGTCAAATAAAAAAAGTTTTAAATTTTATATCAGAATGTTAATGCAAATGAATCTACAGGCTGGAATACTTCTTTTTGCACAATTGTAATGCTTTGACAGATGAAGGTATTTCGAGGGTAACTCAAAGCATTAGATCAGTTATAATGTACATCTTGGGTGCACCAACACAAAATATAACATCCATTACACAGTCTGTTTCTGGAGTATCAGGTGCTGTAAAAAAAGTGAATGGAGCTATTAATATTAGGAAAGCAAGATTATGACGCAGATAAAAACATGTCAAAACTTTAGTATACAGATTTAAAAGTGAAATTGGATTCACTCGTTTAAATCATACCATCAACACCGAGGGAAGAAAGCAGCATCGTAAAGGCTTACAAATAATTTGTGACAATACGACAAAACGTTATAGAGGAAAAAATAAAACAAACTGGTAAAAGGTATATAGAAAAAGAAAAAGGATTCTGATGAAAAAATGTCAGTTCTGCTAATGCCATCCAATTTTTGAAGGTTCAAAGGATACGTGTCAATTTAGAAACGCCAGAAAACAAAATATTGACCAAAAAAGTAAAGAATCATTTTTTTTTCATGGTTTGGGGAGTTGCTACTTTGATTAACAATCCGATTAACAGATCCATGAGTGCTAAAATGATTAAAATACGATGTTCAGCAAGGAAAGAAACAATTTGTCTATCACCCTTAAATAACCAATTTATGACGCCACCAGTAAACCCATCTAATGCCGCTGCTACTTTTTGGTAAAACTCAAAGAAATAATTGGCTACTTCTTGGTCTAACTATAAAAAAAAATTGCTAATTTTTCCATCACTTTTGAATTGATTTTCTCAATGCTTTCCTTAAAATGCTCACGAACATTTTTTATATGTCCAATAAGTTGGTCTTTTGTGATTTAAACGCTCTCCAACTGTACTTGCAATGAAGCTTTCCTGTTTGAATAATTGTCTTTGTTGATGTGCTTTTCTAGCTATTTAATCTGTTTTTTTAAAAAAATACATTTCAATATCAAGTTATGTAAACACTCATTTTGATTTTGACAATCTCTTCAGCAATTGCGTAACCTCTAAATTCTCTTTCCTCTTGTGTAGTAAATAACCGTTTTTAAATGAGTAAAGATTTGTTGCTCCTGTTTTTACTTGCTAATGAAACAGCTCATTTGTGTTTATTGTTCGCATCTCTCTTTCCTTGAGTACTTGATATTTGCTGCCTTTGTTCAACAGTAAGTCCAGTGAGACAATTGAGTTGTATATCCTCGTAGTCTCGAATAGACCAGACTTGTCGCTCTTCGATAATGTCACCAAGTAGTGCTCACATATAATTTCGTATTGTCTAACACAATCCGATTCACATGTATCTAACAGTCTACCAGCTATAATGACTGATTCTGCATATATTTGATGTTACCTTTATTTTAAATGTTTCACTAACTTTCCATTATGTTTTTATTTTAGAGTGTTTTGTTTCGTATTTTAAGGGTTTCTGTTTTCCAGGTGATACTGTAATTCATTCATGCGAAGGCCTTTCTTTATTTATTCATGCAAGTTTAGCATTTGACTTGAAAAACTGTAAAACTTGGCTGAAGAAAGTTGGAATAAATTGACAAGAGAAACAATTCAAGAAGTATGAACATTTTTTTAATGATGGAGCTGATACAACTTTCAAATCTATGTCTGGTATCGTAATTTACACTGTAGCAGCATTGATTAGCAGATTTCTTCCCAATGGATAAACTTGAGCACATTACAACTGAACTCAAAGATGATTGCATGACTTCCAGCGGATTTTGTAAGTTATGCTAGGTTTGCCTCTGTCTGCAATGAGTGCTAATTTGATAACTTTCAAACATTTCGGTTTTGTAAGTCCAACTGGAAAAAAGGAATCAGAAATGTTGTAAAAATACTTGATAAATAAAATGTGTACCAGTAGTTTTATTTCTGAGTATAAACTACAATTGTTACATTAGTTACCTATTTAGGAATCACTTGCTATTATGTAGTAAAATCTAGCGAAGACAACAGATTAGGCAATATTTTTCAAAATTCATTACGGAACAAGTTAATACTTTTGAATGATTGAATTTGTTTCTCGTGCTCTTCTGTTTCTTTTATTGATGGCATTTTGTCTGTTGTAGACATGTATTTGCCAACTATCATATAGCTAGTGCTTAACCAGTGAAAACATTTTCTTTGTTGTTCAAAATCAGACACAAATCAATAGAGACACGATGCATGACATTATCACTATCAAGGTCATCATCACTAAGACCTGGATTCGTAAAGTATAGCCATCTTCTTTAATTATCAATTGATTTTACACAAATTACTTTTAATGTTGTGTCTGATTCGATGTTTGTATTTGTATATCTTTGTACAATACGCAAAAGGTTTGTCGAACCCTATCTTTGTATCCATCGCTTTGTTTACCCATTTACATTTGAATTTTTTTCAATATGCAGAGTAATATTGGAAGTCATCTAACAATTACTCGATGTTCCAGTTCATATTTATGTTGATCTATCTGAAAAACCTCCTTGTTAAATAAATGAAAAGTGAAGAAGACAAAAAGCAAGATGACTCTAAGGGTAGCAAAGTACCTGAAAATGTAACTTCACAAAAGCCACATGATCCACGTGGAATTTTTGTTTAAAAAAAGCAAAGGCCGAACGATTTCAAGAAGAACAAGCAGAGTCCAAAATGTAGAAGTATACGCAAAGAACATAAAAAAAGATTCAAACCACACTTCGCGTATGAAATGAAACAAACTCAGAGAGCACAATCTATTATCTGATAGGCGGAGGTGAAGTTCTTTAAGGAATCGTATTCGTTTAGTCAAAAAGTTCCTCACACATTTCTCAGAGAGGTGTTTTGGAGGGACATCAATATACAGGGGTAAGAGATGCTGGATTGAACAGTAAACAATCAAACAAATTACAACTGTATGAAGGAGGCGACAAGAGTTTGTCTAGATATAACCCAATACCAGAAATGCTTTCAAAGTCTGCAAGCCTGTAGACTGACTAACTTTTGCACTAGAAAAATATAACCACATACCAGAAATGCTTTAAAAGTCTGCAAGCCTGTAGACTAGCTTTTGCACTAGATAAATATAACCCAATACCAGACGTGCTGTAAAGGTCTGCAAGCCTGTAGACTAACTTTTGCACTAGATAAATAATGATATGTCGTATGTATTCGAACCTGCATTTAATATGCCATTTTAGGACAATACATGTCGACTGAAATAAAACAAAAAATATTATTATCTGAATTTACTATGCAGCAGTTGCATCTGCCCTACTTGTTAAATGCATTACGTTTTTTTTAAAAGAAAACTATTTAGGATGTCAATAGGTTCACATACAAGCATGGACACTGCGAAGATTTTCAAGCTGATCATTCCATTTTCTTTTAGTGAGTTCACAATCGACCTCCTGATAACGAGTGGACTTTTAGCTACTAAAAGTGTTGATACTGTAACCACAAATACGAAATCTAATATACATGGCTTACCTTTATTGCTAGATAAACAACGAGATGTCGACAGAAACAAAACAAAATTATCAGCACACTTTACCGAGCAACATTAAACTCTGTACTTACTGTTGCTTGCAGCATTGCTTTTTACAAAGTTATTGAAGTTTACAATTGGTCTGCCATCAACAATGAACATTGAGGAAATGTTCCAGCTCATCTTTCTAGTTGCCTTTAACCAGTTTACAATCTACAATCTGATAGCAAATGTACTTTTACCTGACACATTTGTTATTCAAAATTAGTAAAATACAACTGAGACGACAGCAGAAGAACGGCTGTAAAGACTTAATGAGACTTGAAATTATTTGATTAATAAGATAGAACACTCTAGGTATAAGAATGAAAATACAAAGTTGTATGCAAAGTTTCAGTTGTGTGAAGGCAGGCATGGAAACAGTTTAAATTGGTGTTCAACAGTTACAGAGAGATTTGTATAATGAACTCCAGCAAATAATGTTGATACAAAATTTACTGACCTGAACAACAAGATAACGGCTAACAAATAACGATTTACTAGCGATAACCAGAAAGATAGATGATTTCAAAACCAAAATGAATGTGAACGAAACCACGCTTAGATTCAGGCAAATAGTTTAACAATTTATCTACTGCAGATTTGAGTGAAAGATCAAAACAACAAATGATTTTACATTCAATGAATTTTACAATAGGTTGCACGCTGAGTTGTGTGGAGGCAGGCATGGAAACAGTTTAAATTGGTGTTCAACAGTTACAGAGAGATTTGTATAATGAACTCCAGCAAATAATGTTGATACAAAATTTACTGACCTGAACAACAAGATAACGGCTAACAAATAACGATTTACTAGCGATAACCAGAAAGATAGATGATTTCAAAACCAAAATGAATGTGAACGAAACCACGCTTAGATTCAGGCAAATAGTTTAACAATTTATCTACTGCAGATTTGAGTGAAAGATCAAAACAACAAATGATTTTACATTCAATGAATTTTACAATAAGTTGCACGCTGAGGTTGAATGATCTACAACAGGTACAAAAGCATGTACCGATAGAGAATTGCTTGAAACATCTGGGGAAGTAGAATATCTTGGTAATGTGCTTAACAAAATATTTGGTGATCATAATCCAAAATTTATGACCTGAAGAGCATGATAACAGCTATACAGATTTTTACAAAAGCCACAGAAATATAACCGATGTTTCGACTTGTATGTTACAAATAGTACTAACATGCCTTCAGTTATATATTTTCGATTAAAGAAAAACAACAGACGTACTACTTATTTATTATGTCTAGGGACGGAATAAAATTACGATATTCGTTTGATTGAATCAAACACTCACTATCTTTAATACGGTGATATTTTAATTCTTGGAACAATAATAAAAGATCCAACAAAACATTCTGAAAGTTTTAGACAAAGGTCCTACAGCATTATCGACATTTGTTACATGTAAATGTAGCACAATAAATAGCACATGGCTACAGCAGCAGCTATGATTGGAGAAGTAATAACTAACGGTTTAGCATTTACAGGAAGCTGTTTTCTGTTCGAGTTACCTAACCCAATTTAAGCTGATGACGGAAGAATTAGACACGCCCCTAACGGAAGAGTACCAGAGAAAAACATTCCGAATTAAATAAAACAGATCATTGACTCTTGATTACTTGAAATAAAGATTGAGAGGACAAGGTTTGGTCACACGTAGTAAAACATCCTGAATAACGCTTTATTACTACTAACAGTGATATTAGTAGACATAATTTATTAGCAATTGACAAACTTTAAAACCATAACAGCCAAAGCTAAATGATTTCTATTAGCCTTATGATGAGTAAAATACTAATACTTTTACATTGAATTTGTGATGAGTGTTAGTGTCTATGTTGCTTACAAGTTTTTGTAAGTAATAGTTCTTTTTTCAACGGAATATTTAACTGAGATGACGTACGGTAAATGCAAAACCCCTGACAAGGAGCAGAAAATACCACATGAAGTTAAATACAGTAATACAGATCATCAATGTATAACGCGTACCCCGATCGGGATTAAACCAGATGAAAATTTACAGGTAGCAATAACACAAGTAGGTTTTTTAGCGATGAGGCAATTGGAGTAAAGTGCCTTGCCCAAGGACACACCTTGGTAGCTGACCCAAGCTGGTCCAATGGCCTTCTGGTCTTTGGTCTTGAGTCCGGCACGCTAACCACTGACCCACCGCAGCTTCTGCATGTATTTGAAAGTTCCTTATAACATAATGTATCGAGTAACTAATTGCAGTAAATGTCTACACTAAATCTGCTAGAGATAGAATGCAAAGATTTTCGATTACCTTGTTATCATCTGTCCAACTTTTCTGTCAATCAAGACTTATAATTGAAAGCGGTTACTCAAAGATGAAAAAGTGATTGTGATAGATCCTCAGGATACACTAGATAAGTGGTTAGAGGTACTGGTTAATATGTACCGAAGAACCAATCATTTATTGCTAATTGACGACTGTGGTAATCTTGATGAAGTAAACCAGAAAGTAAGTAACCTAACTAGACTTGTTTTTAGTGGTAGACATTTTGAAATATCAGTATGGGTAATAGTGCAAAAGTTCTCATCTGTAATGAAATATTTCAGAGAAAATACACGAGTTTTTTAATCGTCTTCTGAAGCAACGACAAAAAGCAATGGAAACTATCTTTACTGAAAATGAACTCATCATTGATTATATACGACGAGATATTGTAGATAGTTTGAAACAAAACATAAGAAACAAACTTTTAATGAGCCTCGAGTTTCCTTTTCAATGCAAGGTCCTGACCTGTACTGAATAAGAAATATTGCATAAGGAAATACGTGTACGTTGTCAACCTAAATAGCTTGTCGTCATATATATACAATGCTATTTTGTTCATTATAATGATATACATCTTGCTTTTGTACGATCTGAGATATCATATATTTTAATCAGAATTTTTTATTTCATAGCAAACATTCTTTCCACTGTTATCATCCCAGAATGAATACATTTTCGCCTTGAACGCATGGCGGTTAGTTCATCATTTATTAAACCAAAAACGTTTTGTTCGCTTGAGGGATGCCATAGAAGTTTTCATTAGGACGCACTGGTGTCGTAGAAGATGATGTCATCTTTCATGTCGGTCTAAAAGTTTTCCATATTAAAAAACATTAATACACATTAAATCTGTATTGGTACAAAAACAGTTATATTTCAGCCATATGTATTTTTAAGGTTGTTGTAATTAAATTCATAATCAATCATTTGGATAACTCGAACACTGTAAAACCGCCATAGATCGTTTTGATTATTTGAGATATTTTGTTTTTCATACCAACCAGCACCGTGCCACCCTCAATACTTGTCCTTCGGGGGAATGATGGGTCCTTTTGGCATTTACATTTTTTTTGGTTTTCGTCTGTTGTCCTATTACGACGAGACTCGAACTATTTACCGAATGCATGTTTGTTCATCAATTTGAAGCATTTCTTCTCAAATTCATTTGTTGCCTCCGATACACAGATGATAATCATACCCAAACAAGTTGTGAATGAACAAAGTGGTGAATTTTTGGATATTTAATTTTAAATTTAAGTAGTTATGAGCTAGACCCCTATATATTCCAGTCCAATGCTCGTGGTCCTGAACTTTAATATCTTCTATTTTTTTTCTACAAATATGACAAAATCAGTTGAAGTGTTTTAATCTTTCCCCCATCCTCTGTGTACATCATAGGTCTTGCATTTAGGTTCTGATTCGTTGTACATTATTTGTGCTATCTTACGCAACCACATGTAGAACACCTTAATACAGTCAGTACTTCTGTAAACTATTGGTTATTAACATTTATGAAATAACTTGAGGTACCTCCAAAATCCTGATGGAATGTGTGTATATGTATATTTTAGTGAAATCACAATGTAGAGACAAACAGTCATACATACAATTATATATTTTTATAACTGATGTATGTATGTATGTATGTATGTATGTATGTATGTATGTATGTATGTATGTATGTATGTATGTATACAACAATTCTTTTATTAAAATTTTATAAAATTTTATATAATGCCTTAGTATTAAGGCCATTGGGATACAAAGTATCTAACCGATTAATCCAGTAACTTTCTTTAATCAGTCTGTTCATCTCTCCATGCACAATATCGATTGACAGGAAAGAAAAATCACGTAAAGAGTGATTATTTGTATTAAAATGGATTGAAACATTAGAGGAGAACTGAGGATCCATACAATTGTTTATATGAAAGCGGCAATTATTCATTCTCTTAGAAACTTGTTGAAGTGTTTGTCCAACATACTGCATGTTACATTTTTTACAGGTTATCAAAAAAATTACATCAGTTGATATGCAGTCAGTGTTATAACGTAGAGAAAAAAATTATTTCCTATTGGAGTTACTAAAACAGGTACTTTCTCAAATATTTGCAGATTGAGAGCACCGATGTCTGTTGCACTTAGATGATGAAAACTATTGTCTCCCATATAATCCGACTGGGTGAAACGTAGTCTAACTTATGTAGGGGCGGGGATAACTTTAAAGGTTAAGTTAGAAATTCTGTAAATTAAATGGGAAATGCTTCTTCTTCTCTCTCTCTCTCTCTCTCTCTCTCTCTCTCTCTCTCTCTCTCTCTCTCTCTCTCTCTCTCTCTCTCTCTCTCTCTCTCAAAACCATTTACTCCTACATATGTTATTAGTTTTATTTTCTAAATTGCAAAAGGAATGTGGTTACATGATATTTGTTTGGATTTCTTCCTAAAAGTTATAAAAGTTCGTGTTGGAAAGTGACAATGAAGTGGATAGACAAATTAGCATGATTACACAAAAACCACTCAGCATGCATGCAGATAAATAATATGTTTCTATCCATATTTAGATGACCTGGTTGTATTTATACACTATGTCATTAGTTTTTGAACTTTGTCTTTACAACATTTTGAACTTGGTTAGATAAATGTGTCATTTAAAAGCTTTTTCTTAAAGCTTTATCAGCTTTCCAAATGTTGAAACTTTAGCTTTTCCTATCTGCTGTGGGGGCATACGTGTTTTACAAATAGTAATTTTGGAGTGCAAAATATGTTAGCAAATTTATCACTGAAAATATGTTCGCTTACATGTTTTATTTGCTACAACGATATTATAAAGTATCCAACATTAGTTATTTGGGACACTGTTTTATCGCTAAGTGGAAGTCATTGTAACGATGCTTCAGTATAATTATTTACAACACAAATCTAGTTCTCTTTGGCTTTCTTTTCTGGTACCATACACTTCTGGATCAGTGTGTAAAAATTAATTTTGTTTTTTTAAGTGAAAAATCTCCCTAGCTACAATATATAAACTTAACTAGGCAAATGTGTATACTTATCTGGTAAGGTTATGCATACTTAGAAGACCCAACTGGATCCACGGACCACATACATTTAGTAGGTTTTATTATTCATCTCTTTCGTGCTGTGCGTGTATTTAGATGTTTGTGGTATGTAAAAAAAAAAAATTCCTATATTTCCTGGCATAACAATTTAAGTGACTTTGACCCTTTTTGACTGAGCAGTTACCCTTTACTCCTGCTGGCTTGGGAGTGTAGAATAGATCCGACACGTCCTTCTCCATGTTGTAAGAGTCGACTATTGGAGGCAACCCTTTTGCTCTGTAATTCATCCCATGAACATACTGCTTCTGAGAAAGTCTTCGAGGTATTAAAATAGTGCCGTTTATATCAAAAACATAACTTTGTACTTTAAAGATTTTACCGTGTTTTGCCTTTATCTTTGTTTTGGATGCCTTTTTGGGGATACCTAAATTTACTATGGTCAGGATTGTGCTGATATGCCGTTAAATCTTATACAGACGTATCTATGCTTCGTTCTTGAATCCTTGAAACAAGGTTTCTTAATTAAGATCATAATTGGGAACATTTCTTTCACTTAATTCTGGTTTTTATTTAATATTTTGCAAATTTTATAGTGGATGTCTCATTGTGGGTTTTTTTTTGTGTGCATATTTATTCTTTGCGTTTATTTGTTATTATTCATATTTGAGTAAAGAGGTTAAATAATTTTCATCTTATGCAATTCAAACATTGAAAATTATAGTTTGTATAGAGTTACAATTTGAATTTAAAAAAGAATACTACTAGACATTTTCTTGACTTGCTGAAGAAGAATTCATTACAGAGAAAAATCGAACATCAACACACAATGAACATACTACTGGAACAAAAAGAAAGGGATGTAAATATTAAACCCGCATAGCACGGATGGTTTTGTTATCCTGGCCACAGATTATTGATTCATACTGTTTTCAAAATAGTTCTCAATGACTTCAAATTGCGAGCTTTGAAAACTAAAATCAATGGACACTGTACTCTGCTTCCGTTGCTATGTTTAGTGATAAAGTTTCAACATGTTGGAGGAAATTAATTTTGAATTTTTTTTAAGAGACTGGATACAAGTTTATTCTATCTCTTCATGGGATAAAATGTGTGTCATTTACTATCATTTTTTTTTCTATCCACTCCATACAAATGAAATGCATTTTGTTTCCAAAAATGGTGAACCTTGTCTAGGATGTTAATACACATATGGAACTTCATTATGTGAATCAAATAGTCCTATCAATAGTGTTATAAATACTAACCTTGTAGAATAAATTTTGTCAATGTCATTTACAGTATTATTTCTAACAGTCTAGTAATTTAAAAAGGTAATAATTAAACATGGAAGATTTCTATTTAATATATATGCTAGTAACAACGACAGCTTGCATAAGTTGCATAACAAAAGAAAGTTTTGAGTTACCTGTTTTGTGCATATTGTCATTAGCAGTCTTAGAAGAGAAAATATGCGACAAGTACGTCAAGTAACTGTTCCATTTAATAGAACAGAAACGAACTTAAAATTAAAAGAAGGTGATTTCTTGTATTTCTGTGCCATGGAAAGCACTGAAAACTGGAACGGATTCTCGTGGTTTCTTATCGTTTCCATTAACTGAAAATCTTTCTTTTTCATACAGCGCTAGGACTATAATATCTGTCAATTTTACTGTAAAATAAAATATGTTTGAACAACTTAATATAACTAACGCACACCGGCATGCATATACAGACAAAACATACAACCACAGAACGCATTGAAAAATTCATTAAATTAATATATTGTAACACTACATACGTTTACCTAAATATTATAATATACAACTCCGATAATTCCTGTGGCCTTGACGTTCCTCGTTGGCTTAACATGAGTTTCTATCCGCATATAGTCTCTTTGGTTTAAATGATAAACGATCAGGATTTGTGTAAAATGTTTTCTCCCATATGCCCTGGACATGAAATTGATCTAGTCCAAAGTACATTAACTTTAAGTCATTAAGATAGTGAAATGGAATTTGTCGGAGTAGAGATATTTGGCTTCTGAAAGTGAGAAGAAAATGTAATGCGAAATATCGGCTCGTTTTATGTTGCTTTGTTTTCAATATACCTGTAAAGTCCAGGAAGTGAAAATGAGCAAACGGAGCTAGCAGTGACGCAGACACCAAATTAAAGGGAATTAAAGTTCTTTTAGCAAAACCTAACAAAAACAAGGTCTTTTCTAAATAACCAGGACTGTCTGTGCAAAAAAATATGGGAAGTTCTTTTTCTTTAAAAATCAAACCCAGTGCAAGTACGAAACACAGGAGCGGAGCCTCATGTAAAAGTTTTAAGTTTGCTTGCTGATCACCAATTTTCGATGATGATGATGATGATGATGATGATGATGATGATGATGATGATGATGATTATTATTATTATTATTATTATTATTATTATTAAGTCATCCTGGCAACTATCCTCTGAGATTTCATGTAATTTATAATGCCTATTATCATCCAAATAAAGTTCTCATATCTAATAAGGGACCTATAACGAGACAGGTTAACCATGTCATATGGCACGTTCTATCATCGATCCATCTGTTGATTGGGTTTGTCAAATGCGATTCAACATTTTACATCGTAGGCCTATTCACACTAACTTATTAAACATATAGAAGAAACATAGCATTAACATAATTTCTATATTTTTCATGTCTAAAAGACTTCTAATCTAGTATATTTGTCTTATAAATATCAATCGCCGACAGGATGGTACAAGTTTGTCGGTGCAAATCTTTGTACTGGCAAATGTGTTCCACGTCGATGTGTTTTGTCAAAATTCCAGGGTTACATACTCAAGGATACAACGAACACACATCGATGTATTTGAATTGTTTTCATTGAGATTCGTCGGCGTCGTACAACAATCGTGTAGCATAGGTCTGTCCTCCAAACAAACTGTAGAGTGGATTCAAAGTTTCGATGTCCACCACATCGTAATCTCCGACGATACGACACAATTCTGGATCTGATTTGGAACACCAATCGTAGTAGTGTTCCCATATTTCTATCCCTTGGACTTTCTAAACTGGCGTCGTTGGTAAGTTTTGTCGTACAAGTCTAAAATGGTGGACTCTGTAAAAGGATTTTTTTCAGGTCTCGTTTAGGAAAACAAGTGGGACATCAACGAAATAAACATCCCTGAAATTCGTACAAGATCTGTGGATCTTCTCAAGGATGTGAAACGTGTCATGTGAAGAGTAGCTTTTCCATCCGTCATGTCAAACTCATCGTTCGATTGTTGAACGTGTTGAATTGTGTCTAAGATTTCGGAGGACGTTAATTCTGCAGGTTTACGAAACTGGATCCATATAGGAGATTTCAAACTGTCGTGAGTATTGGATTAATCTCAAACAATCTTGACCTTTAGCTTTGAACTATCATTTCGTTTCCTTTAATATTGACTCCAATAAGTCCCTAATGAAGACAGATGCTTTATCGGCTGGGACTTGAGATTTGAACTCTTTAAATTTGACCTTGTACGTGTAAGCAGTCGTTCTAAATTGTGGGAAATCAATTTTTGGTTAGCTCGATTGTCAGAACAATCTCCAGGGGGTACCGAACGACATTCTTTCAAGGCAGATCTGGACTCTCTCTGGCTTGTGGAAAAAGAGTTAGACGGTATTGGATCAGGATCACTCATGTCCCATTTACAATCTTCAGCGAGAACTTCTGCTAAAACTTCTCTTAGCGTATTAGGTGACCCAGAACGTCGTCGTCATTTAACTTCTGGCTTCTCCTTTGAACTGTGTGATCTTTTCATGAGGGTTGTTGATTCAAAGTTAATTTGGCTATGTTACCTTTCTCTTCCTATATGTAGAGCACCCCTTGTACCAAAGAGAATACACTCATTCAGTTTCAATCTGTGAAGATGGAAGAGTCACAACAGATCACACTTCTCGTCAATGATTTACAGGAAGTCATTCAAAAGTGTACTTTCAACAAGACTTCTCCACTCGAGATAAAAATCAAGCTACTTGTTATGTCTGTCAGGAAAAAGGACATTGGACTACAGAATGTCCACAACGTCAAAAAAAAAACAAAAAAAAAAAAAAAACTTTAAGACAGGAGAAAAGAGAGACACAAGTATGGATACTTGTTATCAATGTCAAGAAAAAGGAAACTGAGTATCTGAAGAAAAAGTGACGTCACGCGTCCGCTGTATTCTGATTGGACGATAGAAAATACGCCCTGACTGTATTATACTAAACGCGTTCTGACTGGTGGAACCTTCCAATCAGTTTCGATCCGGTCCTAGACTATATAAAAATGGGCGTTCACCCATTGCGTCACCTATTCTTAAGACTACCCGACAAGATGTGGACACGCGAGGAGTCATCAACTATTGTTTCATGTATGCTTTTCAATCCAGACTACCCAGTGTATGTCAAGGCAATGTGGGCTATCTCGAAGATTACAGACACAGCTATTTGGAAGACAAGAGTGTATGTGGAGAGACAATGGTGTCTCAAGAGAGTATTAGCCTATTGACCGGCAGTAAGGAGAAGTTTGAGAAGAAGAAAAGTGAAGTGGTGCCACTTGTGTTAACAACCTCCATCTGCCCTTTTGAGGGCCACCCAATTCTCTTAGAAACTACTCAATCATTGGTAATATATGAGTTTGTACGTTTGTGTATGTCTTTGTCTGTTCACAACCAACTGAAACTTAAACTCCTTACTCCTCTTGTGTGTGATAGTATGTTTGTGGGTACAATATATATATATATATATATATATATATATATATATATATATATATATATATATATATATATATATATATACTACTACCCTTGCTTGTGTGTGATCATGTGTGATTTAATCCCTCTTCTTTTACACCATACCCGTCTTGTGTGATAGTATCTTTGTGTCTGTGTGTAAGTATGGTGTCTGTGTAAGCATTCCTACCCTGGTTAGTTAGTGTAGGGATCTTGGTCACTCCCACGGCGTGTTGATCATATAGTATGGGGTGTTGGATAGTAGATGACTAAGTGTTGATCACTACACACGGCATTTTGGATGGTGTAGTGTGGGGTATTGGATAGTATATAACTAAGTGTTGGATAGCAGATAACTGGCTGTTGGATAGCAGATAACTAGGTATTGGATAATGAATGACTAGGTATTGGATAGTAGATGACTAGGTGATGGATAGTAGATAACCAGGTAATGGTCACTCCAAACCAACATTTCCCATCTTGTCCCCAGTTAGTCCTATAAAGTTAATCCTACGGACATTTTAACATAGGATTTCCAATCATGTCGCATAACGTTAATCCTATAGAAAAACTCAATTAAACATATCCCTCTATCGTCCCCCTATATTACTTAGAGCTCTTATCTCAAAATATCTATTATATAGTGATCTACAAGACCACTGCTGCTCACTTATCACTGCGTGAATAAAAAGTATTTCAACAATTTCGCCTACGAATTTGTACATTTCTCTTTGATGATTATATCAATCACATTTCTTTAAAGATATATATATATATATATATATATATATGTATATATATATAATAATAATAATAATAATAATAATAATAATAATAATAATAATTGCACACATATCCTTAGATAATGTGCAGTGTGTAGAATTATATTTTTTTATCTATCTGTCTATCTATTTTTCTATCTATCCACATACATACATACATACATACATACATACATACATACATACATACATACATACATACATACATACATACATACATACATACATTCATGCATACATACATATCAGAACTTCAAAACAGTTGGAACTACCAAAAGGTCTATCTAGCACATCTTGCAAATATAGCGGTTTAGAAAGATTAAGGTCAAAGTACTATGAAACGTGAAGATACAATTCTATCCACAGACTGCATATCATTAAAGGCATGCTCATCCCAAACTAAACCGTTACACACAGCATAGCAAAATCTTATCTTTAGACTAGACATGAAATTATACTCTGCTTCCTGATACAAACGTGACAGACACTTCGCTTCCTTGTAACATTGTGACTCCGTTGTTATTCCTGCTATCTTGATATTTATAATAATTAGTTAAATTTTTATAGAAATGTAATGGTCACTAATGGTAAAATTGAATGTTAAAGATACTTAAAAAAAGATACTAAGATAAAATTATACATTTGAGAATTTCGACTTGTCTAGCTGTCTTAAGGTCGAATATACATCATAACTTCGAAGGCTATCTCCAAATGTATGATGTAATGTTAAATACCGGGCATAAAAAAGTTGTCACATTAAAATGATGATAGTGACAATTTTATTATAGTCTTTGATGCAATATGGGTTGTACCATTTCGGTCAAGTATTTGTGCGATGTTGTCCTTTTAATCCTTTTACAATTAGATAAAGGTGAAACCAATATGAAGACAATTTTATATGGTTTAAATAATGTATCTAAGATTGATCAAGCAAGACACAGCAGCAGACAATTTGCTTTAAGCAATTATACTTCCACAAATATTGGCACGTTACCCAGAGCAACAGCGTCCAAAGCCAAAGCTATAATTTGTTTGGAAGGGTATCTGTCACAAACTCACTTCGTGTAAAGGAACACATTTGCAATAACTCATATTTCTACAGATTCGGTGGGGTGAAAATGAAAGAAAAAAACAACGAGACAGACAGACGAACGATATCAAGTCTATAAATCTCGGTCGCCAGTCAGAATCACATTACTTTGTCATTGTGTGTGATACGTCAATTATGCGATGTGTATTGACCTTGTCTATAATAATTGTGATTTACTTGCACAGTCTAAATATACAACCAACTTAATGTCCAAAACGAACTCAGACTAATCATTAACTTAATTAACCATAAATTGTTGTTAGATTAAAAGCTGTTTATTATAAAAACAAAGTTATAAAAAAATAGGAATCATCAAGTAACTATATCTATTAATTGTTAGCTGAGTAAATGTAGGCTATGAAATGCCTTGCTCATTTTCGACCCAGTCCATGATGAACAAGGACGCTCAGCTGTTTGCTTTAACAACCAATAGAAACATAGGCCAAAAGATACTTAAAGAAATCCTTGATGATAATGGAAAGTAGGCGTTATCTAAATGAAGTCTAGGTCTGATAACAGTATTCTCACTGAGCCAGATTTAGGACATGAAGACTATCTTCCCTTTGCCTGTTCAATCTTCCTTCCTTTAAGTTTTTGATTGTCTACAGTTAACTCTCTCTTCGATTTTAAGTTTTATTTATTTTATGTTTTATGTTCCTACCTGCACATTTTTAATGTATCAAGCGAAATAAGAATAAGCTAATTAGAAATTTTCTTGGAAGATGGCTGGCGACTGCATGAATTGTGAAACAAGCAAAGAAACTAACAAACACATTGACATTAGGAAAATATTATCAGAAAGAAAAGAAATATCTGATTTATTCTCTTTAATTTACAGGCTCTTTTCAAAGTAAACTCCTAATTAACATGAGTGTAAGGAACTTCGGCTTGATTTTGAAACCGTAATTACAGACTGGTGAAAAAGGAAAATAACAGTAATACGGCCTATGATATTTTCTTTTAACTCTTTTAATGTTCCGAAAACAATTGTATCCCCCCTCCCCCTCCCCGAAAGAAAAAGAAAATCCAACAGCAAAGAGTCAATCTAGATCATTTATTAGTACTTGTCAATTATTAAGCTCGTCTGTTCGCCGGCAAGGTTGCAAGATACTTGTTTTAGTTAGTTAGTAAGTTAGTCAGTAAATTATGTAGTTAATAAATAATTATGTAGTTAGCAAGTTAAGCCTTTCGCTTATTAGTAAGGTGGTTATTTAAAGAGACCATAAGTACTAACCTGGGTGTTTAGTTTACAGAACAGAGGTCTTTGGGCCAAAACCCCTTCAGACATATTTGAAATGCCAGAATGAACTTACATATCTTAGTAGATAAATTTAAAAAAGTATGTATATATTAGTGTTTAAGGGTATGTTAGCGGAATAATTATTATATCATACAAAATAAAAGTTAAGTTTTAAAAATGTAACTGTAAAGAATTCCAACAAAAACTTTAAGAAGATAAACCCTTCAAATAAACGAAAACATGAAGTAATACAAGATAAAATATAAAATGTAAAGGTGTAATTGTGTATAAATATTTACTTGTACTGGGAATATGCAATATCATGTGTGTATGGGCCTGGTAATTGATGTAGTGGTGTATCCATTTTTATTTGTACTGGGAATACGTGGCAATATATTTGTATTGGCCTGGTAATTCATGTAGTGGTGTATCCATTTTTATTTTTACTGGGAATACGTGGCAATATATGTGTATTGACCTGGTAATTGATGTAGTGGTGCATCCATTTTTATTTGTAAGTGGCAACATATATGTATTGCCCTGATAATTGATGTTGTGGTGCGTCGATTTTTATTTGTACTTGGAATACGTGGCAACATATGTGTATTGGCCTGGTAATTGATATTGTAGTGTATCAGTTTTTATTTGTACTGGGAATACGTTACAACATATGTGTATTGGCCTGGTAAACGCATAAGGCACGGATCGTGATATCACTTGCCACTTGCTGAAACTTTGGTATTGAGTTCACAACAAGTCTCGTTATCATAAGAATTTTCATTTTTCTTTATTTCATGCACATTTTTATTATTTCAGATTTTACCTATATATTATGTATTGATCTTAATAGAATCGGAATCACACGTACTCTAAAAGCTTTTGTTGTACTGCATTTATTAAATTTTGTCATTTTACGATTGACTGTCAAATGCATGTAGTGCCCAAGCTGGATTAAAAATAGAGAGGTTCTTGCCCCTCTACCTTCAGTGCCCTTCTAGCCTCTCCTTTCTGCCCTTCTAGGCCATCCCCTCTGCATCTCTTCAGACCACTAACACATATCCTTTAAACTATGGGAGCTCTTTCCCTATGTATTCCACATATGTTTATGATTAAATGTAGGATGCAATGTAAGAATATGCTTTTGTCTGTTTTTCTTTACAATAGGTTAAAATGTTAATTTCATGATCGACAAAAAAATGCTCCTTTCTGCCCTATTGAAACGGTGCCCTTCTTGCCCTCTCTATGTAAAAACCTTTTTAGCTGGAGCACTGGAATGCAACATCTTTCAATAAATGGAAGGAGCAGAAATATGAAATAAACAATTACAAATGATTGCATGCACTTATATTTATTAGAATATGTGCACAAATATATAAGTATCGATATTATTTTGCTTCTAGTATTAGTCGTTAAACTTATTACATATTTTTTATCTGTAGTTAAATAAAGTTACAGCTGTAATGTTTATAAAGCAAAACATAAAAGTACAGCTGTATTGCTTATAAAGAAGGACATAAAAGTACAGCTGTATTGCTTATAAAGAAGGACATAAAAAAAGTACAGCTGTATTGCTTATAAGGAAAGACAGAAATGTACAGCTGTATTGCTTATAAAGAAGGACATAAAAGTGCAGTTGTATTGCTTTTAAAGAAGGACAGGTGTAAAAAGAATAACAGTTTACAGTCATTTTAGTTTTCTAGCAAAGAAGTTTAATAATCCGAAGTCTATAATACGACATATTCACCTCGATACTGTAAAACATGTATAGTACTTTTACGATAGTCGTGCAAAGTGTTTTTGATTTGGTTTATAATCAGGTCTGGACTTTAAAAAACTTATGAACTTGAGTTTTGTACTCAGTATATTTGTGTTTTTGTTGGTTTTAACGGCACGTTTAACACATTAATAGCTATACCATGCCGGGCAAATGGTAGGTAGGTGTCTTTCCCAAGGACACACAGAGGCAGCTGACCCGCGACCATTCAATTACGAATCCGATGCTGTACCAACTGAGCTGCTGCGGATCCCTTAGTTTGTGCTCAAACTTTTGAACATGAGTTTGTACTCAGACATTTGCGCATGGGTTTGTACTCAAATTCACAACTCTGGCCATTTAACTTTTCTATCCATCAGGTTACAGGAATGCCATTCACATAATTTGATCAGAATAAATGTGTCTTCATTCTTGTAAAATTTCATAGAAGTCAGTGAATATTGATCATTTTGTAAACAAATTTATTGAGCCCGAATTTAAATTTGTGCTAAAAATGTTGTATAAACTCCATGCCAGGTCTTTTACACTCAAGGCATACAGCAGGTTAAAATGGTACAAATTGTCCCACTACTACAAATGGACTTGCCGCAAGCTTTACTACAATATATCTGGGGTGAACAGTGGACGTGCTGTTAACATTTATGTCTTTGAGTATTAATTTCGTGAACGCATTATACATAGTTGTGTTTATATGTAGTTGCCTATATCACTCAGTGTATGAGTTACACACATTGACATGGATATATCTTTTGATTCTAGATTTTGTTATTACGACATTGGCGCAACTAAATTTCCCTATTATGATATGAAAAATTACAGTAATTTATATAATGTAATAGAACATACAAGAATTGAAATGTAGTTTGTTAAAACAAATACTCACTCTAACGATAAGACTGACACACGGCACAAACATTTATTTTCTTGATGTGAAATAATTGTGTGCGCTATAAAATAAAGCTTGTCCACACGGGAGTTTAGGAAGAACTGTTAAACAACATGATTGCGCTAGGTTTGCATGACTTCATTTCAAAATTTACATCTATACAGGAAAGAAAAGTTTACCTATTTGTAAGGTGAGAGCGAGGTCGAGTAATGTAATTTTAACGAATATACATTGTGAAGCTGTTAGGTATTGGGATTAAACAGCCATAACATGTGTCTGCCCATACTTCAAACAGCTGCACGTGAAAAGGAAGTAGTTGTTATAATATTCCTCTGTGACCAATCTAAAGACATTATTTTATCTATTGAAGGAAGTCCCTTCAAGATGTGAAGTGCGAAGTCAGCGGTCATGTTGTACGTGTCAGACAGGTTATCTTTCCCGTGACGTGAATTAGGGCTTTTTAAGCCGTGTATTGGCAGAGTCCGTAACACTGAAGACTCAGCCATACTTGCGAAATGTACGACACAGCAATTCTATTATTGTCATCTTTCTTTGCCTTTGGTAAGTCTGATTAATTGTACCACTGTGCTAAATTCTAAGCGTGATACCACGTTAATGAGACTATTTATAAAATCAATATACATCTTTAGCTCAGACCCGAAATAGATACCATATTCGGACGAGTTTAAGTTATTTTGACAGATGCGAACCATTCCTAACAAGATGTTTAACAAAAATAAGTTTAGCCATGTTATTTTCGAGTTTGCAGCCTTGCAATGTCAGAATCTCTCTCTCTCTCTCTCTCACACACACACACACACACACATGTAGGCTACATACACACAAAGGCACATTTTCAGAGATGCTGTTCGTCAAAAATACATAGGTCTAAATTTTACGCAGAGACTCTATTTGGCATTTGTTTGAGGTGACCAGAATTTGATATTTTTTTGTTGATAATATATCAAAAACAACAACTGGTTAGTTTTCTGTACAAGGAAATATTTTTCATTGATAATAGTCACACACAGCCCCCTTCTTTAGCTTAAATAATTCTTATCACCTTTAATCAACCCAAACTGATTTAATTTTGAGAATATTTATCACTTTGTGCATCGATGTGACCCATAAATTGCAACTCTCTCTGTCTCTCTCTCTCTCTCTCTCTCTCTGCACAAATTATCTGGTTAAGTAGACACATTAAATATTTTCATAAACAATAGACTATATTTGAAAAGCTAAGTTAAATAACCTCATTATTTTAACAGCGAATGTTATACATTCGGACAAATAGTCGCTTCTCCAAAATTTCAACATCGGGAAGTATGGACAATCGCAATTTAACAACTAAAATTAACATTGCAGTTTAATCATATGCGTACTTCTCTACCATGGATTTCACTTTCGGTAATTTGACTATAAAGTTCAACAGAGGCTGCTCGTACGATGATTTAATGCTAGACAAAATATGCCTCAGATGTATGTCGGCGCAGTAGTTTACAGACAATTTATACTTTTTGTTCGCCGGAAAGATTTCATTAAATTATTAAAATTATATTGATTATTGACTGATTCACTTAAATTAATCGTAAGGTAAGGTTTAATGCTGTCAATTGAATATATCTTATCATCATGCGCTGACAAAGCTCCCTTGTTCATCGTCATGCTATAGATCTTATAATAATAAGACGTACATAAATTTATTTTTTTAAATAATTTTTCTCTTGGCTGACTAAACAATCTTAGTACATAAAGAATCTTCCCTCTTTTTTATTACACAGTTTTTATTCCGTTTACAAACTTTCTTTTCGTCGTTATCAATCCTGATTGAATAGAATTTTGACCTTAACACACAAAACTCTTTAATACGTGTACCGTTCAGTTCATCTTTGAAAGCTCCTGGTAATTTGTTGTTTTCATTTGAAACACATTATCCTTCATATATTGGCTAGTGTCATAACATTGAACGTTATCCATCATACCATTGTAAAAGTCATCAGTTTCAAGATAGATGCAAAATAAACCCATTTCGGTCACACGAAAATGCAGTATGTTACAGTACTTATTTCTTTTTTAAAACTGTAGCAGAAAACTCCACCCATAACCAGTTTGATAGTTCCAATTCAGTAAAAAAACACATCACCGTAAATATGTTTAGTAAGTTTTGTCATTTTGTTTTTCATACTTATAAGAGCTAAATCACCTATTATTGTTCTCCTATCAAACGAAATGTCTTTTTTCATTTCCTTTGATTAGAAATTATTTTAGCGTTGTTCTTTCCATCTGTTTACGGAATACACAATTGTTCATCAATATAAAGAAGTCCTATTCGAAATCACTAATGGCTATTTGTCTCAAACAAGGATTCATTTCTCTCAATACAAGGTTCTTGTGCAAAAAGAACGAAGAAGTTTTATCTGTTTCAGTTTTTGGCGCAATTGCAGGTACAACTTTAAGTTTCTATAGTGAATAACTTAATTCTATTCGGTTTTCAATGTACATATTAGTTTAGGTACCGTTAACTTTGTTATTTTTTTCTGTTCACTAAATAGTCTTTGAAGTTCTGATAAATCATCAGTGTTAGGTATAAGGTGTTTTAGGTGCTAATAGATAGTCCCTGAAGTATTCGTGTAACTCTTTCGGAATCTCGAATTCGACGTCTAAAATATATCTGGTATTACTGACATTTAGTATTTTTTTTAAAAATTACTTCTACCAAACTAATTTGTTCGTCAGTTGACCATTTACAGTTTTTTTTACCTGCATGTATTGGCACGTGGTCCAGTTACATAAACTGTTAGGAATCTGGGTACGTGATAAAGAACTTTGGCTTTTGATATTAGTAATTAATGTTAGCATATCTCTGCGATATCATGTTGATTCCTCCTCTTATTTTACTGCCAATCATCATGAACATATCTTAGTATGTAGAAAGTACAGGTTATACACCCCATCTCTTCAAACTTGCATCAAGAACAAAACTGGGGGCGTGTTAATTTTGAGCAGGATCAAGTTAATAGCAGTGTTAAGATACATTTGTTCACTCCTTGAATATATATCACACATCACTAACTTACTTTTCTAATCGTGTAGATCTCTAAGTGTTTGAAAGTTAAAACGATTCATGGCATGGTTAATGTATTGATAATCTTCTTTAGACACGTGTAAATTGTTAAGCGACAAGTAAAACTTTTCTCTCTGTGGAATAAATGTTTCATCAAACCTATCAAAGTTATCCTGTCATGTCTATAGGTTTCTGACATTATATTATTCAATATATACGTATCGATAGATAGATAGATAAATAGATAGATCGATAGATGTTGTTTGACAGTTGAAATAAATTCTTTGTATTTAAAAGAAATATTATAAAACGTACATATATAGAAATTAACAGACTGTAGCCTTTCTGTCAAAGTCTATATGGCATGCAAATTTTGCATTATTATGACTTGTTTGCAATTTTGTTTTTTTTTTATTTCTATTGCACGAAATGCAATATGACCAGCAAACAGATTGTTAGGCTTAAATTGACGGAGTGTAACCTTACCGGAAAGGGTATATAAACTTTGGAGATAAAGACTATTAGACTAAATAATCAGGACTGCTGGTTAATAAAACATACTCATTCTAAAACTCAGACTAAACTATAAAAAAGAGTGATGTTTGATTGGCTATTATGTCTGAGCACTCACCAATCAGATAATAGAATGATGGAGTATTATTATTATTTGAGGTTGAACATAAGGATGATTTTATAACAGCCTGGTCAGACTTCCACATACGATTTCACTTTGCATGCGGCAACATAAAAATGAAGTTGACTAATTGCATTACATATTTTTTTCTTGTTGAAAAATTCTGCTGTTTGGATGGTCTGTCAACTTTCGTATATTATATGTACTGCATCAATACACTCTACTATGTACTAACTGTCTTTTCTACACCAAAAGTACAAAGACTGAGCAACACATATTTTACATTTAGACAAGACTGGTCGTTATATAACTCTCTCTCTCTCTCTCTCTCTCTCTCTCTCTCTCTCTCTCTCTCTCTCTCTCTCTCTCTACAAGTGTATCTTTATGCCATTCTCTCTCTCCCTCTCTCTTGTTTCTTATGGTTGGTCGTAAGACAGCTATTTTGTTAATATATTTTTTTTTAAAGATGTAGAATAGGATGTTCAATATCTAGCTTTAATAGTATTTGCCAAAAGTCATCACATAAATCAAAAGGTTATCTCCTCATTTAATTTTTTTAAGCTTTTCAGCAACATTTCAAGGTACCAGTCATACTGAAGAATTATTTTAGTAGATGAAAACGGACTGTGTTATTTTATAGAAAATTAAGAAACCATGCACGCTCCTATTTGTCGTCCGTTATGGCACATTGATTTATGTTTTGTTAAACAGAAGCAAGATGACGGACAAAGATCGCCGCTACATTTAGCCATAATTTATACACTGAAGCAAGACGTCGGAGAAGAAGTAGCCATTTTTGTTCCTATTCGAACCGTTTTCTCACGTTAGTTTTGGTTTTTGCCGGCACTTTGAGCACATTATTGGCTATATCATGCTGAGGAAATGCAAGGTCAAGTGCCTTTACCAAAGACAGATTAAACAGCCTTTATGGACTGGTCAGAGCTGGTATCAAACACGCAACCCTTGGATTACGAGACCGTCGAGTTACCAACTGAGCTACTGCTGCAAAAACAATACCATGTTTCCAGTTGACTAATTCTTAGTCGGAACAAGCAACTTTGGTTAGAACACCAAAACACATTCTGATTGCTCTATCTTTCGGATATCAGTTCTAACCAAGGCCAATGAACCAATCGCCTGAGCTTCATTTTTGCCTACTACGTACTAATACACTACATTCTATAAAATAAGTAAACAACACTGCCCTCTGATTATTATCAAAACAAGAAACGCCACGAAATCACTGAAGTAGTACTGATACATTTGTCATAACTAAAATTACTTGGATGTGTTCTACACGATTGTGCAAAGTCAGCCAAACTATTCGGTTCAGACGTAAATACGTATTGATTACCGCATGACCTGAAATGAGATTATACTTCCAAATATGACTTATTAACTTGTGTATGGAGTTTGACATGGTTTCCTTCGAATCCATATACTTTTCACCCTTTTGAAAACGAATGCCATATCGGGTCAGTGACATATGGTATGACTGAATTAATAAGTCCTCTTACCAACTTAGAGTTATGCTGTCATAATTTTGTCGTTCGTTTTCACTGCAGTTATTTTTTTTTTCTTTCTCGTACCATTGCATGTCCCAGTATATGGCCTGGTTTGTACCAATGACTAATAAACAGTGCAAAATATGTAATGCTTGAGCATGTATCTCCATGCAATCATTCCTGAGTACTCCAGCAAACTCCATGCAATCATTCCTGAGTACTCCAACAAACATTTGCATACAATAAACTGTAAATGATCGTTATTCTTACAGCAATCCCAAAGAGCAATTCTAAACAGCTTGCAAAATATTAGATCACTAAAATCTTAAATATCTGCTGTTCAGAGCAAAATACGAGACACACGCGACTTGACTATGTGACTTTGACTTGTATTCTACCTTAGTTCAGTTATCATATACATATGCCTCTCTGACCTGCAAATCGCACAGTCGCTCACTTTAGAACAAAACATCATTGCGGCGTCCATCTTGCCGTACTGTTTTCTACAATGCCTCCCAGAGTGTGCATAAGCAAAACCATTCGGATCACCTCGGCTATTTCTGCGAGACAAACATACTTCAGGTGTATGCAGGCGTAGTAATTTGCAGAAAAATCATATTTCTTCGCAAAAAAACCCCAACCCCACCCAAAAAAAAAACCCAACAAAAAAACAAACAAGTCACAATCTATTCGGACCACTTCTGCTATTTCTACGATTGGATTGACTGTAGAATTGACCGAGAAGTTGCGTATGAAGAAATAGTTCCATGCATTCGCAACATCTCTGTCAGTGGTCTAAGGCGCTCGCTTTTACCGATCACTGCCATCTCACCTCTGTCCACGTGGGTTCGAGTCTCGGGCTCGGCCAATTTGGTTATGTGAGAAAGCTTGCCAGTAGCTTCCCGTGGGTTGGTGTTTCTTCCCGGGATTTTCCCGGGTTCTTCCTCCACCAGATATACTGTATAGCCTATCATGTGCTGAAAAATGACGTTAAACCCATCAAACCAAACCAAACATCTCGGTCAATCCTTGTTTCGTAAATAGCCGACTTGGTCCGAACGGCTGTTATTGGCATATATTTGAGGTATGAACAGTTGGATTGACCGAGAAGTTACGAATAAAGTCAATCATAAACGTACCCAGTGTGCACACGAATATTCCGTTTTCCGAACGTCAAAACAATGCTCATTTCAAACCAGCACATACCTGCTCATCATGTAAGAATTCAATGTGTAGTTTTTTTTCCCGCATGTCTGGTGAAGCTTATTTTCTATAACTCGTGACATTCTACATTAGATAATTTTGTCTTCTTAAACACACACACACACACACACACACACACACATACATATATGGATACCCATTTAGTGCATGTAACTGCTACAATTTATATTGGGGGTCGCCAGGTGGCCGAGTGGTCTAAAGCGCTCTTCTTTACAGATCTATGACACATCTGACCTAATCCTCATGAGTTTGAGTCTCGGCTCGACAAACGTGGCTATGTGATAACGCTTGCCATTAGCTTTCTGTGGGTCGATGGTTCTTACCGGTGTCTTCACGGGTTATTCCTCCACCAAATATACTGGCCGACATATATAGCCTATATGCTGAGAAATCGCATTAAATCCCATACAACCAAAAGTATGCTTTATAGTACAGGACATGTGACTTTTGTTATTTTATCCTCATTAAATGCATGATTGTGATGATGATGATGATGATGATGATGGTGGTGGTGATAATTATTCCTTCTGTTAAATTGGTTGTTGTGGGTCTTCAGTTCGAACACGTTTAGGCCTTTCCGTGAATGACTGGAAAAGCACCTTGGAAATACTCCAGTAGCAGGCCATGCTGTATACATGTACGAGTATTTGGTTCATGTGTAGGTCGCACACCATCATTAGGACCGTCGGCGTCTTATGGATTAAAACGACTTATGTTTGGCCGAAACATTTCGAAATTTCTTTTTTTTTTTTTTTTTTTTTTTTTGTTTCAAGTAGGAACTTGCTGGAAAACGTTTTTCTTTTGAACGTGTGTAAATAATTCCATATCGGTGTCACAATGCTTTTGACCTAGCTCTAATTTGCCTTGTCTACTTCAACGTGTGACTGAGTCCCCGCCATTTTCCGGCGATTTTACCCTGTATTACTCGATTGAAGTATTTGCTTCGCTTGTACCTGACCTAAATTGTCAAGCTAATACCAGATATTTTAGTCAGTGACGTCATTCGCTCAACAGTGACATAATTCCCATAATGACTAGTCAGGAAGCTCCCCTCTAAGCTGCAGTGATTGGATGGTTGAGTAGAATGTACGATGTATGTACCTTTTTCAAAGATGGCGGTAGATAGTTATCTGCGGTCACACGACCAAGGGAAGTGTGATAAAGTAGTCAGAGAAATTATTTTCGAGGTGGATTTTCATAGAAAAGCTAGAAAGTGTTCTGATTTGGTGGGTCCTGTCACTAAAAACAGAACAAGATCCAATATTTATATATTTCTTTGAAAGTAAGACATTAAAAGAGACTAACTCTTCGTCGATATTTGCATAGCAGTAATAAGTACATCGGTCAAGTCCACCACTTGCTGTAGAATGCAGAACTACCTAAAATAAATGTACATCCAAAACTTGATATGAAAATTACTTTTAACATTTCTAGACTTAAAGTAAGTGCGAATGATTGCATAGAATAGAGAGTAGATTGGCTCAATCTGTGTTATCTTTGTAATTATGAGAAAAGCGAGTTACCACTTCTAACCCACCAAGAGTTTAACATCTAGAAACGTGCAGATAGAGACTAACGTGTGTGTGTGTGTGTGTGTGTGTGTGTGTGTGTGTGTGTGTGTGTGTGTGTGTGTGTGTGTGTGTGTGTGTGTGTGTGTGTGTAACATGTAATAAACATTTTTCGCTACATCAAGTTACTTACTATCTTACCTAGGTCTTTGCCAGGATCCCTGTGGATTTTACAGTCCTCTGTATGAAAAACAGAGAAGTCCAGATTACAAAGCGGCAAACGGAGATGCACTCTTGTGTGATATCGCACTTTTTGGAGGCTGGTATCGCTTCACAGCCGGTTGTAAGTTAGAAAACAAGTTTTCTTGTCTGTCTGTTTGCTTGGTTATCCACCTCTGTTGCCAAATGTTTAAAATATATGTTTGGATTTACAGATTAAAACATATATGATCCAAAAATGTGAAACATTTGAAAGTTCCTATATATTTAACCTATGTAAAATAAACTAGATCCTAAACTTTAGATCTATAAATATATATGAATTTGATCAATGGAAAAAAAGAAGCACGTTTGCCCAAGTAATGACTTGTTCGAGTTACAGTTAATTTATGCAAATTGCATGTTTTTGTATATGTATAAGAATTACCATATGTTCTACTTTGTGACAGTATACCTTGAAATATTATAAAACCACCACCTAACGACCACACTGGTTGTAGCACCATTCCGTGAAAACGATAGAATATTCATATAAACGATATTATTCCTTCTGTATTTAATGCATCTTAATACGAAGATCACCCCGATAATAAGACAATGTTTATCTAGTCTGTTGGTTGGCCTTATTAGCGAGGTATTACTGTATTAATTTTACATGGGCTTTCAATTCGAAATCAGTATTCTTGAATAGATATGCCATACATGGGCTTTTAATTCGAAATAAGTATTCTTGAATAGATATGCCAACAGCAACAAGAAAATATTCAAGAACTAGAACAGTAATAATATGAGATTCTCGTGACAGAGCTATATTGACATACACTGCACATCTATTGACTTGTTGTGGTACTATTCTTTCTAGCCGGAATTATGCCCGAGAAATGCGTGGAACGTCTTCATTGTGGAACATTTGCCCCGATTTGGCTAAAAGGAAACCACCCGACTACACCAGGGCAGGTAGTTACCGCCACGGCATGCGCAAACACCGGTCAGGGTCAGGACTGTTGCGGCTACCAGATAAACAACGTCCAAGTGAAGCATTGTGGGAGTTACTACGTGTACAGATTGCTTCCGGTTCCCAGATGTAGCATGGCTTATTGCGCAGGTCTGTGCTAAATCTAAGCATGAACCTTATATTGCTTGATGTAAGGGACCGACCATTTAATTTTTGGGGGAGGGGTGGGGTTGAGGCCTGCAATTTTAAGAAAAAAAGATTTACGTCCTACAAATACCTTGAAGAAAATATTCTTGCTCTGAATATTTAGAAAAAAGAAATATATTAGATGACAATATATTAATATATTATCTAGAGCAAAACAAATATATATATATATATATATATATATATATATATATATATATATATATATATATATATATGGTTCATACACCTTTGGTGTGACAAAATTATTCAAGGACTTTTCAAGGACTTTATCCAATTTTTTCAATAACCTCGATGCCCAGTGCATTTTATTTATATTTATCAATGGCCATTTAAAGGATTAGTGAGAATGTTGTAATTTCCTGACAAGGGGGTTCCTAATATTTGTGCAATAGGCTTGAGACTTTATAATAGAGAATAACAAAAACAAATCTAAGGAGAATAAGAACACTATATTTCTAAGAAACACAAGCAGCGGTTGCTTACTGTATATATATATATATATATATATATATATATATATATATATATATATATATATATATATATATCCCGGCTTGAAAGAAATATCAAAATATCGGATCCATCTTTCAATTAATTATATTCAGCACTTTGTGTCTGATGGTATGCATCACCAATCAATCCAGGGATAAATCTATTGATTTTAATATCCCTCTCCACAGCGGGTATTTCCACGTTTTCTTTTGTGTTAAATATTATTGGAAGCACATCTATTTACCACCTTTTTCAGATATATGATATTGTCCAAACTAAGTGGTATTAGGACTTTTTTAGACACATGAAGTAAGGAAAAATTAAGCAAATAGCTGTTTGGATTAGCTCCTCTTCCGAAACTAATTAGAAGATAAATCTTTCTTATAAAGACTTCTTCCCTGACTTATCTTCGGATACATTCCGGCAATATGTAGCAACAGACCATGCATCAGTTGTCCAAGTTACAACTTCATGACACCTATCTCGGTTACCACTCAGATGGCGATCTGATAAATCGCCGATTGATGGTATAAGTTTCCTCGGGCGCCCGTTAAGAATGCATTGTGACCCCTTCATTTCTGTGTTCAAGGTCACTCGAGTCGCTAATGTATTTCCTTTGGGCGCCCTAAATCCGCGGGTTCTTTGGGCGCCCATTGACTTTGTATTACGAGGTCACATGACCATCCAACGGTCAAGGTCACGGTCGCAAGGTCTTATAATATCATCTCACCATTTTGGAATACGGCATCCTCCATTTTGAAATATCCTCGGCTTTAATAATTTAGGTATACTATAAATTTCGAATATCCTCAGATTTTATCGTCATTTTATAAATTTTACATATCCTCAAACTTTATTTATGGGGGCGCTCTACAGATAATACATGCTTCTGAGAGAGTGACAGGTGTAAGATGAAGTATTTTGCATTTACAACATGCACAATGGAGAGAATGTTGGCATACCTCTATGTTACTTTCATGTACTGTGACTGAAATTTCTTTACATATTGTACTTGTGGAAACTGGACATGATCTAAGCACACAGCAGACAAAATGGCCGCTCCAAAGTACTCGAAAAATTAGCCTGAATTAGTCAAAAGTGCACTATTTTCAGGAGTTATTAAAATAGGGAAACGAATTTTGCCAGAGCAGACAATACCAGCCTCTGAAAGTACTATGAATGAATTACAAAATATCTAAAAAGTAAAAAAAGTTATCGGCTCTTTTGTTATTATTTACCTTTGAAGTCCAGGAAGTGAAAATGACCACGCAGAGCTAGCAGTTTTTTGAGAGGTGCACATCTTAAGTAAGACCAAGCTGTATACTCTATAACCCAAATTTCACCCATCAATCATACACCAAAATAAAGGGAATTCAAAGTTCTTTTAACAATACCTAAGATATACAAGGTCTTTTTTAAACAGCCAGGACAGCCAGTCAGGAAAACCTGGGTAATTCTTTTTCTTTAACAATCTAACCCTATGCAAAGTACGAAACTGGAGAGCGCCACCCATTAGGTTAAATCACAAATATTCTCGACTTTTACTGCGAAGTTCTATTATAACTTTTGGATATCCTCATATTCCATCATTAAGTTATATCATAAATTGTGGATACCCTCGCACATTGTCGTTAGGTTATATTATAAATTTTGGATATCCTCGGAATTTATCGTTAAGTTATATTATAAACTTTGAAAATCGCCAAATTACATGCAAAATTCTTAAATTATTCTAGAAATTAAAGTAACCCATAGGAAATACATTAGTGACTCGAGTGATCTTGAACGCAAGAATTAAAGGGTTGCAAAGTATTCTGTAAAGGCACTCAAATTTGACATTTTTTGCAAAATATCTAAAAAAAATTACATCGTTCTTATTCCAAACATCAAAAGCGTTGTGACAAAAACCCTTATAAAATCCCTCTTCTCCCCTTTTGCCCTTTTCTAATTTCCTTTTTATCCTTATAAAAAATTAAGAAAGAGCTATTTCCCGTTCTTTACTTTTCAAAATATAAATCAATTACTTAGTTTAATTTAAAACATAATAAAATGAGTTATTTTACTTACCTTTGCGATGTAAAATATAAAAATTACTAAATTTAGGTTTAAAAAGTTTTTTTTTTCTTCTAGCATAATGAAAAAGATTTTTTTTTCTTTTTTCCCTATTAAGCTATAAAATGAGTTTTTTCCTTATTTTTCATGTAAAATATAAAAATTATTTTATTTCTTCTATATAATAACAGAAAGAGTTATTTTCCTTATCATCTTCATCTGAAATATGACAAACTGCTTAGAATTTTTTTTAAAAAGAGTTATTTTCCTTTCTCCTATAAAATAATAAAAGAGAGCTATTTCTCCTATATTTTCCAATGAAAAAATGAAAACGATTTTTTTTTTCCTTTTTTACAAGTAAAACATAAAATAAAAGAGTTATTTCCCTTATTGTACCATGAAAAATTCATTTTTTGCATTTAAAATATAAAATATTATATATAAATTAATAAAAAGGAGTTTTTTGTATTTTTCTTTCACTAAAATTTAAAACAAATTATTCAATTTTATTTAAGTTTGAGAAATTCCTTCATTTCCTTCTAAAAATAATAAAAACGTCCTTTCCTTTATTTTCTTATGTAAAATATGAAAACATTACTTACTTTAATTTCAAATTCAGTTTTTTCTTCTAAAATGAATTTTAAAAAAAACACCACCACCCCTAAAAATGGGATTAAATAAGAAAGAGTTATCTCCCCATTCTCTTTAAGGGATCTAGAGAGCCTCATCGCACTAAATTAAAATTGAAAAAGGCGGTGCTTAGAAATTGTAACATTAAAATTTCAACTGTAGGGTAAAAAATTTAAATTTAACATTGATTTTCCAGTAACAATAGGTGAATAATTACTCAACATTTCTTGATTTTCTTTTTATTTATATAAGAAACGGAATGAAATTAACAATGACTTTCCCATTTGTTGAGTAAAATTTTATGTATATTTTATACAATGTCAATGGTGAAAATGTGAAATTCACAGGGATTTTCCCATTTGTTGAATATATAAAAAAATACAATCGATTAACGGATTTTAAATTTGATAAGAAAAATATATCTTCCTTTATTTTTCTGAAAAGGAAGGGTTATGTCTCCTTTTCATTTCTAAAATATAAAAAGTTATCTCCCTTGATTTTTCTGAGAAGGAAGGTATTTCCCTTTTTCCTTATTAGATAGTAAGAAAGATTTATTTTTCTATTTTTTATGTAAAATTACTTTTTCTTCATGTAAGATATAAACATACCTTGAAAATAATAACAAAGAGTTATTTCCTATATTTTTACTTCCAAAATCATTAAATTACTTTAATCAAAGAGTGATTTCTGTATTTTTCAATTTAAATTATAAAATAATTATAAAATAATTATTTCTCGCTTGTATATAAAATAATTTATTTCACTTAGAAAAGTACCATTTTGTCTTTTTTCATGTAAAATTATTACGAAAGAGTTATTTCCCTTTTCGTTTATTAAATCTAAATAAGTGTCCTTACATTGTTATGCTAAATGACTTATTTTCTTTTATTCCTTAATTTTCAGCTAAAATATAAGAATTCAATAATTTCATTTTAAAAATAATACAAAGAGTTATTTCCCTTTTCCTTATATGTTTAGATGTATTACAAGATTTTGTTCTCAATTACAACAGTACGTTTTATTCTGGTCTGTTTGGTTATAAAAACCTAATTAAATTCATGGAGATGCACTATATTTAATTTTGAAAAAAGTAAGGAATACCTAGAAAAAGAAAATTGAAAATATTAAGTAGAAAGATTTTTTTGTTTCAAATTGGTGATCAAGTTCGTTTAAGTTTAAAAAAAAAGAATTTTTTGAAGAGATTATGAGAAATGGACGGAAGAAATATTTATTATTACACTTAGATGTATCAGAAATGGTAGGAAATTGTTTAAAATTAAAGATTACGCTGAGGATCCATTACCTGGTCCTGTTTATGAATTTGAAATGCAAAAAGTATATATAGATCAAAAATGATACATAGAAAGAGATACAATTTTTAAAGCTAGATTTAGAAAAGGACAAAAAGAAGCGTTAGTACATTTGTTAGGTTGGCCTGAACAATTTGATAGTTCGATCGATGCATCTACTACTGAATCCACTTGGAAAACAACATTAACATTAGCATAAAAATATATGCCTTGTAATAATGAAAGAGCGACTTTGAAAAATATTATCCTCTTGTTATGTTTGTTTCAGTCATAAAAATAATATTATATATATATATATATATATATATATATATATATATATATATATATATATATATATATATTCGATTACTTCATAAATTAAAATAAAATATTGCAACAAACTAGATGATTTATTATTACAAAGTGACAAAAAAGAAAAAAGAAAGAGACATCAGTAAGTGGGTTACCTAAAAGAATATAATTGGATCTATACATTCATTTTAGTCTAAAAATAATGTCCTCAGAGAACATTTTCATTAAGATCAATACCTCCTAAAAATGATAGATTGTCCACTAAAATATTGACATGTTTAATTCCGATATGAATTCTACTGCTTTTATTTCTTCTAAGCCCGATAGCATTCCCAAACCTAACAAAGAAGTACCTTGAAATTTTTAATTATTAGGACTAAGTTTTAGTTGTTTCCATTTTATAATTAACTTTTTAAATGTAAAAGAAAATGTAATGACAGAAAAAAATATCTCCTTTTATATCAGTTATTTTGCTTGCCTTAATTATTATTATTGTTATTATCTTTTTAACTTTTTTTGTTAAAAAAGGTATAAATAGATGTTACTTATTTTTTACATTTATTTCCTGTATGTATATACAAATTCCGTTTACATTATTTATTTTTTTGTTTGCCTTTATTATTATTATTTGTTTTGTTTCTTTTAGCTTTTATTGCTAAAAAGGATAAATACATTTTTTTTTAGGAAAAAGTGTAAATACATATTTTTTTTCAAAAAGGTTAAATACATGTTTGTTTTATGCAATTTAATTCCAGTATGATAATTCAAGTTTACAGTGATGATCATGACAATTTAAAAATTTTTCCTATAAATAATGCAAAAATATTCTAGTTAAATTAAATTCAGAGTTAGATTGTTTAACAGAGGATTGGGAATTTTGTTTAATTGCTTGCGCACCTAATCTTAAAAAAAAACCCAGTAACTACACCCGATGATATTCTTGTAGAAATATTTTGTAATTTATATCATGTTGAAGAAACCGTATTAAATTCTTCTAAAAGTAAAATTCTTTAGTAGAAGGTTTTTATATTTAAAATAGTTTTGGATTTAAAAAGATTACGAATTTTCATTTTATTGAATTTGATTTACAACCCTCGCTAGGATTATATTTAAATACAATTTTTGCTGACGTACAAAATATAGGATTAATTTTATAACTCAGAAAATGGCAGAATGTCTTCATTTAATTCAGAAAGTCATAAACATTTTATTGGACCACCTGCTATGCAGAAATCGGAATTACTTTCAGGTAAAAAAAACCAATTTCTTAATTCAAAATGTCACAGATAGACAAGAATCAGCTTTGAAACACATTTTGAAAGACATAATAGAAAAATGGCGTTTATATTGAATAGACTATTTACAAGAAGATATATTTAAAATTACGAAGCATTTAATTAATAGGATAAATATTAAATTTAAAATATATTTGAACTCTCCTGAATTTGCATTATTGGCTGGTCATATTATGGTATAAGCTACTATTAATGATATTAATCTTCGAGTTTGCTAAGTAAAAGTAGATTCAAGTTTATTTTTTAGCGCATCAAGAGCACTTACAACAAGGCTTAGGTATTGATTATCCCTTTATTTCTACAAATCTTAAAATGCTAGCAGTACCTAAAGGTTAAACTTATTTTATTTGGAATAATAGTATCACCAATACCATTCCACGACGATCATATTTCTTTTCTGTGAAACAAGATGCTTCGATACGAGTTTATTATAAAAACCCTTTTCTTTTTGAAAAGGTAAATTCAAAACTTTTTCAGTTTATATTAATAATCAATTATATAATTCAGAACCTATAAAAAAAACTTTTTTTTATTTCTTATGGATCTTATCAAGCCTATTTCTCGCTCAATTTAGCTAGAAGACTCCCCTTTGATTCTTATATGGATTCCAGTGTAGTACGTTATAATGATTAAACATTTGTTAAACCTTGTACAAAATTTAATATTTCTATTGATCCATGAAATTTGTTATCTGACGTCAGTCAATCTGATTACAATTTAACTCATTGTGGTTGAATTTAAAACTGCTTGAACAGACTATTATGGATTTTTTGTCATGTATGAAGATACTGTCCTTTTCAAAAAAGATAAAAATTTATTTGTAAAATTGAAAACAATTGTAACTTTCAAAAAAAGTTCTGTAATAATAAAAAAGTTCTGTAAAAAAGTATAAAAAGGATTGCACTTTCAAAAGATCTAAATCATAAAAAATGCCTTTCTTTGATGTTAGAAATAAAAAATTTCTTTACCAAAAGAACTTGATTTCCTTGCAAGAGAAAAAGATCAATTAGCAGTCGAATCTTATCAGATTCAAACGCTTTCTCTCCAAACCAGTATATATTAATATATATATATATATATATATATATATATATATATATATATATATATATATATATATATATATCTAATCAAAATAATAACCAATACATTTCTTTACCTTTAAGAAGGTTAAATTTGACTTTTCAACTTCTAAAAAAATAACGGAACTGTTCCAGATTTTACCAACGCTGATGCCAATAAAATGGATCACGTAGCAGGACCAGACAATAATCTTTTATATTCACTGATAAAACAAATATATATATTTATTTTAATAATACTTTCATGTCAACTCATAACAAACCATATCATTATCAAGCATATCTGAAGAAATATTTACCTGTTGGAATAGGAAAAAAAGTAGAATACTGATACCTTTTAAGTTGTTCTGATGATTCTGATGCACTTAATAATATTGATTGTAATGGTTGACAAATTGGACTTTTTCTCAGAGCTGAGTTTACAAACAAAAAAACGGGGTTATTTTATCTGATTTTCTTTATAAAGATGTATTCGGTATTCAAAAATGTTCTAATTAATGGAGTGGATATTCGTTTAAAATTTTATTCTAGAGATTAAAAAAATAGTTTTAAATACAAAAGCAGCAACTACTGAAAGCTACAAGTTTAAACTTAGTGATCTAACATTGTCAGTAACTAGAATTCATATTGATAAAAGTTGATTTCTACCAACAATCTTTGTTACAAAGTGGATCTCACAATAAATATCCATTCATTTTTTATTCTTCTAATGCTAAATTATTTGATGGAACTTCTGCTTCTTTTACATGGAGCAATACTTTTAATAATCATCTATCCTCTAGTTTTTTTTTCTTTTTGTTCAGCTAGCCACTTTACATGACAATTATAACGAAAATCCTCTCTATTTTTCTAAATCTATCAATTACATCATTTCAATAAATAATAATCGACGTTACTATTGGTTAAAATATTTAGAATATAAACTGTAATGAAAAATAGTACGAAGAGCTTCTATTTCATTGTTTTAAATAGCTCCATAGCATATCGTAGGATTACATTTTCTTCCAAGTTCTCTTACTTTAAATGTAAGTTCTTGTGGGGGGCACAGGGGGTATTTGTTTGGAAATTTTAGTTTAAGAGGTTTACGATTTACTAATGATCCATTTAAATAGACATTAAAACGGGAAATGTCTCGTTGCAAGTACAGTTTGCATCAGCTTACAATTCAACAGTTTCCTGCTTAGTACTATACAAAGATTCGGCATGTATAAAAAAGATAAATACAGGGGTGTTAATTAATTACGTATTATGTAAAACAAAAATATTTTAGAGAAAAAAATGGACAATTTAGATTTAGAATGTGCGATTCGACATAGTCTTTGTTCAAAAAAATTAAATCCTTGGATTGGTCAAGTTACAAAAATTAAGTCGAGAAAAATTAGAAAATCAAACGGCGTATACTATTAATACAAAAAGTCATTAGATTGCTATTTATTATTTTCGAAAAAATTACTATTTTTTATAGTTTAGGAAATAAACGTATATACTATATTCAAGATTATTATCATTTTTAAATAGATTTATGAACGCACAAAAATACTATATAGTCCAAACTAGAAAGTGATACCTCCACTGTTTGCGGATATTACATCTTATACTTTTTAACTAAAAAATATAAATACACTTCTTTTCATAAAATTATAAATACAAATACTGTAAAGAAAGTTAATGATAGAGACCAATTTTTTTTCTCAACAAATTTCAAGGCAATTTCCAACTTGTTTATCTTCAGGCAAAATATGCCCATTATTAAAAATCCATTTCAGTTTCTACGTGCATAATCAGCCCTTTTATCAAGAGGTACTTTATCTGGTAAAACTACATTTCTACTTAATGTTCTTCAAAATAAACATTTAATGTTTCAAAAAGAACATACTAAAATTGTTTATTGTTATACAGATTGGCAAGGAAAATTTGAAAAAATTAAAACGCAATTAGAACTTTTTCAATTAAATCCATCGTTAGAACAAATAGATCAATTATTTACTGGGCATCTAAATTCTTTGTTAATTTTGTATGATTTAACGAAAAAGGTCTCAGATTCTAATGAAGCAATTCATTTATTTACCGTCAGTTGTCATCATAAGGGCATTTCTTTTTAATGTTACTGATACTATTTTTCCTAAGGGTAAATCAAGCAGACCCTTCATTTTAAACGTCAGTTATATCATATTATTTAAAAATGTTAGAGATTTAAGACAAATTGCTTTCTTAGGATCCCAAATATTTCCATAATAGGGGCAACTACTTGTAGAAGCTTGTGAAAAGAGCCCCAAAAATAAAATTATTCAATTACTTACTTATTATTTTACATCCTCAAAATAATTTGCTTTCAGTTATGTCCTAATTTATTTCATTCTCATTCAAATGTGATCGCCTTGATTAAAAATGCATAATACACGTATTTTAAAACCCCAAAGATGATGTATAAATACAAGTCTTGAATTACAAAAGATGATGTATAAATACAAGTCTTTAATTGCAAAAGATGATGTATAAATACAAGTCTTTCATTACAAAAGATGATGTATAAATACAAGTCTTTATTTACAAAAGATGATGTATAAATACAAGTCTCTAATTACAAAAGATGATGTATAAATACAAGTCTTTATTTACAAAAGATGATGTATAAATACAAGTCTTAAATTACAAAAGATGATGTATAAATACAAGATTTTAATTACAAAAGATGATGTATAAACACAAGTCTCTAATTACAAAAGATGATGTATAAATACAAGTCTTTAATTACAAAAGATGATGTATAAACACAAGTCTCTAATTACAAAAGATGATGTATAAACACAAGTCTTTAATTACAAAAGATGATACTTACTTTTGTTTTGGTTGAAAAAAACCCCACACATTTTCACGATATAAATGAATAGCAGAGACATAAGCTAACGAAGAATTATTTTTTAACATAAGAGTTTAACTTTTGCGCTAAATATTTTACAATTACAAAACAAAATAAATATATTTGAAAACATTACTAGTGTTTAAAATTACAAAATTCGCACAAAAATTACTTATTAGTAAAAGAGCAGAAAATAATAATATGTAAATAAGTTTTTGTTATGTGTTAAATAACCATTAAGAGAAATATCATATTTAAACGGAATACGTTTTACTAATAGTTATAAAAAAAATTAGGATCATGAATTATTAGTATAAGAGTAGATTTTTTTTATAATGTAAGTTGTTTTGTAGAAAATAATATGTAACTCATTTTTGTAGAAAATTTAAATTACAAAAAAGCATACAAATTACAAGATTGAATGCTATAAAAAAAGGGGCAACAACGAGTGGTGTAGGCAGTCAAGATATCCTTCATTTTGCCTCCCTAACACTAGTTAATACAACAAGTTTTGTCCGGAAGCTGTCCACTTTAGGAGTGGTTTCCTGGTGGATGATTCTCGTCTGGAAGTCACTCAGAGTTCTTGATATCTGAGTCCATCTCAGTAAGTAGGTAGGCTAATGTATTAGGGATTCTGGGGGGAAAAAAACTTCAGAACTTACATCAGGCTCTGTCCAACCAAAGCAAGGTGTTTTGACCGTGTATCTGAAATGATGCACACTAATAACCACTAGTGTAGGAAGAAAAAGAAAAATAATACTAATATATTAAAACATATAATATATCAGGGGGACTTCGATTAGCCTTGAAAAAATGTTTCTTCTCTGTTAGATAAGACAGTAAGATCTTTATGTGTGACCATTTAAAATAAATTTTGTATACGTAACCATTTTTCATTTAAATTTTATTTATTTTTATTTAATTTTATTAAAATATTGCAATTTTTGTATTAAACTTTCATCATCTTTATTTAATTTTAATGATTTTATAAAGATTTTTACTTAAAAATTTATTTAATGTTCATCATTTGCATCAAATTTCACTGATTTTTATAACAACTTGTGCCTAAATTTAATTATTTTAATTTAATTTTTATTTAAATGTTTTTTTTTATTTTATAAAATATGTATTATTTTTATGAAGATTCTTAATTTTTGTGAAGATGTTTACATAAAAAAAACTTTTTTTGAAGATGTTTACTTAAATTTAACTTTTTTCAGGTAATCTTTTATGTATTTTTTATTAATTTTCATTTATTTTTAAAAAGAGAATGGAAGGAAAACTCTTTAAAATTAACTTTTTTAAATTTTAATTTTTTTTTATTTCTATTTTTTGCACATTTTTACTATTTGTAAAAAAATTGTATTATGTTATTATATTTCATTTATTTTATGCAGATTCTTACTTAATTTCAATTATTTTTATTTAATTTTCATTAATTTTATTAAATGTTATCATTTGTATGAACTTGCATTAATTTTTATGAAGATGTTAGTTAAATTTATTTATTTGATTAAATTCTTGTTCTACAATTGTACTTACCTTTATTAAAGTTTTATTATGTTTATTAATTTGTGACTAAATTTAATTGTTTTTTCAGAAGAGTTTTAGTTCAGATTAATTCTTTTTTTTCACTTCGATTAATTTTATTAAATTTAATTGATTTTATGAAAATACTGGAAAATAACTCTTTTAATGACAATTTTTTATTTAAATTTGAATTGTTTTTATTTAAATTTTCAGTATTTTTATTTAATTTTAATTGCTTTATTTGAAATTTGAAATATTTGTATTTCTTTTTTAATTATTTATTTTAATTTAAGGTAAGTTTTATGAAGGAAAAGACTACTCTTTCATTAAAGGAGGTTACTCTTCCTTTTAACCCTTGGATGAAAGGAGGGAGATAACTATATCTTCTCAGAAAAATAATGGGAGGGAAATCTTTCTAATCAAAGTTTAATTACTTTGTTTCTACTGCCCGTTAAATTCCTTTAAATGATTGCAATTTTTTACTTAACAAATGGAAAATCCATGTCAATATGATTTTTTTTACCATTAAAAGTTTTAAAAAGATACATAAACTTTTACTCAACAAGTGAGAAAATCCGTGCTAATTTAATTTTGTTCACCACTAAAATCTTTAAAATATACATCAACTTTTTACTCAACAAATGTGAAAATCCATGTTAATTTCATATTTTACCATTAAAATTTTGAAAATATTTTGTATATTATAGAAATATGATTTTTTTTTTACAAACTTTTTTTCTCAACAAATGGGAAAATCTTTGTTACTTTAATTCTTTTCCCTATGAATTGTTTTGTAAAAATGTTCAGAAATTCTTTTATCTATTTTTACTCAACGAACGGGAAAATCAATGTTAATTTTCAGTTTTGCTATGTAGGTGAAGCTTTAATTTTAAAATTTCTAACCACCCTCTTTTCGAAATTTAAGATTGCAATTTCTAAGCAGCCCTATTTATAAATATTAATTTACAATTTCTAAACACCACTCTTCTTTTGGGGAAGGGGTCTTAGGGGAATTGTGACCTCTCATAAATGGGAAGGGGAAATAACTCTTTCTTCAATAATACCTTTAATTTTCTCCCCCTTAGAAAGGATGTGTCCCTTTAAATCCCGTGGAGAGAGAGGATGTGGGATTTTTTATTTTTGTTTCGTTTTATTTATTTTTTTATTTGCATTTTTGAATTTTAAACATTTTTATTAATATGTTTTATTTTTAATTTTTTTAAAATTTTTTATTTAAAGGGAATGCAGATGGGAGGAATGTTAGAAGGTTCTTTTTCTACGAAGCTTCTATTGCACAAATAAACCCGATGAATGAAGTTAGATTTATTGAAAAAATGATAAAACTTTGGTGCCGCTAAAGAATACAGTGTGACCCTTTGATTTTTGCGTTCAAGGTCACTGAAGTCGATAAGATATTTCCTATGGGCTACTTTAACTTCTGGAATAGTTTAAGAATTGTACCTATCATTTAACGATAAAATCAAAGGATATCGAAAATTTATAACATAACTTAACGATCAATTCCGAGGATAACCGAAATTCATAATATACCTTAGCGATAAAAACCAAGGATATTCCAAAATGGCTGAGGCCATATTCTAAAATCTCGGAGGTGATACTCCAAGACCTTTTTGACCTTGATCTTACCTTTACATAGGCATATCACCTCGTTATACAAAGTCAATGGGCGCCCAAAGAACCTACGGATTTAGGGCGCCCATGGGAAATACATTAACGACTCGAATGAGGCAAAAATCAAGGGGTCACAATGTCTTCTTAACGGGCGCCCGAGGAACCTGATATCATCAGCTCATATATAGCTGGTCTTTGAAAGGAAATTTTTTATTTTTATTTTTTATCTGAGATGTTTAGAGCAATTAGAAAACACAAGGATGGGATATTATGACTTGTTTGCATATACTCTGGTCTTCATTATTTATATAATCACAATTATCGGCATGACTAGGTAAATATATACAAAGTCTTTCTGTTCCATTCGAACGACATGTATCATCTTTGTTTCCATTTGACAGGTAAAACTCTAACGATACATAGATACGTTCCGTGAATATCGATATTTCATGCCAGTACAATATATATATATATATATATATATATATATATATATATATATATATATATCCCTTATCACAATATATGAGATAAAATATGATGAATAGGTGTAGTTATATCATTATGTATACATTTAAATTTTTATACTTACAAGGACGCCAAAATATTGCGTTTGGAAATTATTTAATTTATTTTCATATGTTATCGATTTTAAAACAAATGTTTTGTATTTTCATAGCTTGTTTTGACAATGCACTGTATCGTACATCGATTCAAATGGGCGAGAGAAAATATAAGGCCTAATTGATTACAAGTTGTTCGTAAAGAAATCAGCAGAAGATATGTATCGTGATACATATCCTATCGTGATCTCTTTGTTACATATGGTATCGCGAGAAGAGTGGCGATAACACAATTCTACAGATAATTGCCAGTGTGTAGAAAGCTGTGTTATGAGGCCTCTCTTATATGACAAATATATTATAACATGCTACTTTGAGTTTATTCTTGCTAATACATATCATTGGGTCATACCTCATAACTGCTTTTATGCAATGTCATTTGTTAATTTCCAAAAGCCTTTGTTTCAAAAGACAAGTTGGTCAATTCTTGTCAGGCCTAAGATGCGACGTTTTGAACAGGTTTGACAAGATTCTAAGATTTGAAAGCTGATCTGTGTTTTCTATGAGGTTTCCGGAGCCTTATTGGTGAAGCTTAACAGTAACTTATATATTGGGAAGTGGTGAACAAATCTTTTCAAATTGGGATCAAAGCTTCTCTGTGACGGTCGCGAGTATCAGCAAGGGCGTTTGATAAAAAAATTGGATCCGTGAAGATATATTGTATATAGAGCTGATGAGGAATAGAGACAGCCGTTTGTTAAGACACACAAGTAGTGTTTTAAGAGAAATCAACCTAAAGTGAAGAGATAACTACCGTTTTTTTAAAATGTTCATACTGGCATTTAGCGTTTGATCTTTAGGTAAACTTAATGCGGAAAGATGTAAAAACATCTTTTTTATGATCTAAAAAAATTGAGATTAGTTCAAGCTAATTTCTGATATTAAAGTTCCAGAAGAATATGACGAAAGAAGAATTTTAAAATTGGCCCTTTACAAAAGTACCAAGAGAGAACGCGAGTAAAGTATTGCATGAAGCAGAGTTTTTAATAAGGTATGAAATCGATCCAAATTAAAGATTTTTCTCTTCTTTTACAATTATGTTTTGATACAAATTTGAAGGTCTGCGCTAAGAACAAACCAACAGGAAATTCTGACAAATGCTATGTCTCGCCTGCTTCGCCGGTACTGTAAAGTCCAAGACAAGTATGTCATTCCGACCACATTTTACTTTTTGATGCTGACATAATTAATAAACGTGAATACACACATCAAATGTAATGCAACAGTGTCTTAGACTTAGGACACTAAGCTACATGTAAATGCAAAGAAATACACAATTCAATAGAGCAGAAAGGTACATGTATGTCACCATTACCAACATGTACATTCTGCTTCATCTTTGCTAGCCAAGGATCATCTATCCATTTCGTTCAGCATCGACGCCGATGTGGAACAAAGTGGATCAATGGCCCTTGGCCAACGGAGATGCTTCTGCCTGTGGTAATTTTAAAAGTGAACACACCGAACAAATTTAATGACTGTATATACAAAAGTGCCTGTGCTCACTTGACCTTGAAAAGTGTGCCACTGTGACCTACTTTTATCTATAGTAGTACCCTTAAAAGTACTATGAACAATAACTATTTAGGATTAATCAGCGGTCACTTTTAAATTTCACACATGCGATACAGTGCAGCTTGACGTATCTATTGTCAACTCACCTAAGAGTGTCTGGAGTACTTTGCCAAAGTAATTATGATCGCTAGATATTAGAAATTAATAATATGTTTAAAAACGCTATTTTACTCACGTGCCACTTCTAAATTTAGCTGTTAACATGTAATAATTACAATTTCCATGACTCTGTTTTGAGTCAACTCTCCCCCTCTATAAACCCAACAATCCGATTGTTTTGTTGTTGTGTGTAAAGATACTATACAATCCATGTCTGACTTAAGAAGGATGCCCAAGAATCATATAAGATCAATATATTTTAAGAATTGTTTGTTCTTTCTAGATCCTGCATTTTGTTTTAACACAATTCCGCCCCCACCTCCCACCCCCACCCCGTACACACACACACACACACACAAAGGGGGGATGTGGCATGATATCATCAATGAAATTAGATTCTTGTCGTGTTCACGTGTGCACTGTTTTCTTTACATTCGTGAGTGCCGGGATACACGATTCTCCTATTATAGTAAAACACATCTTGCTTATAGTGTCAAAGACAATACAATACTGTCTGGCACACTGTTTTATTTACATCGTTCGTACTCGGTCGACTTTTTTGTCATGATAAACCTTGATGTTAAATTGAGAGACAGTCCAACAAGGAAATTCTATTTTACTTCAAGAAATAAAATACAGTCCCAAATTACAGAAAAAAATTCGAATAAGTAGGACGCTATATCGTATGTTAATAAATCTGCGCGTTAATTGTTTTGAGTATTTTGTACAGAACTGCATTCATTCCACAAATATATTTCTCATAAATTCCATAAATTCCATAGAAAGTTTAATCTTATTTTGTCTAAGCAAGCACATGAAAACATTTAGAAAACAAAACGTGTTTCTCAGTCGCTAATATTATTGAAGTTTTCTGAATTTAAATGCATTATTGAATAAATATTGTCACATGATTGATGATGATTTTAAAGACTCCACCTGTTCATTTTGACAATAATTTTTGCCAAGAGAACGGAAAGTTCGTTTCGATGAATAAATCGCAAGATTGTGTTCCACTCAATATTATATATATATATATATATATATATATATATATATATATATATATATATATATATATATATATATTTATATATGTATGCAAAAGCTGACAATGAACAGTGCAAAACAACTTTTTTTCTAGCCTAAGCACTTTCAACTTTCAGCGAGTCTTTGTCGAAGGCAATTACAAAACAGTGACAAAATAAGACAAACACAAACATTACATACAAAAGAAAGCGTTGAATTTACAAAACTTTCCATAACTGTATGTCCAATGGAAGTATTGGTTGAAAACCAATTAGACGTGACTTCTAAAGTTTGAAAACTACACTTTCATTTGATATACAGTCATGTAAAGTTTTGTAAATTTGTGTTTAAAACACCCTTGCTGGATCCAGTCAGTGCACTTCAAATGACCGTAATTCACAATATTATTATTGTTGTTGTTGTTATTATTATTACTACCACTACCACTACTACTACACACACACACACACACACACACACACACACACACACACACACACACATATATATATATATATATATATATATATATATATATATATATATATATATATATATATATATATATATATATATATATACATATATATATATTTTTTGTTGTTGCAATTTTGGCGGTCAAGTACTGTAAGTTAAAAAGTTCATGCGCGAATAAAGGTAAAGTTATTTATTATTTATTTCATTACTACAGTGGTTAATAAACCTATATAATCTTGTTGATGTTACCCACTTCACCTACAAAAAATATTTCATGATATCACAAAAGACACGCTTTTTATCATATGAAGCAACGGCGTAATGTCAGAGTTATCCGTATGTTCATTACAATAATTTCACAATACTAATTTTAGTTTTATTTTCTATAACAAAAAGAAAAACAGATTTCGGTATGCGACATGTAGAATCTTAAATGTATGGTAATTTGGAGAAAAAACTCATTGAATCACGTTAATGAAGCCAATATTTTGCTAATAAAGGTTCGATACAATCCACTCGTCTTATAAATTTCATCTGAAATAGGCACTCATTTAAGAGCCTATATTATTCATACACATGTCTTCTAATCTCCATCTTTTAATTATAAACACAGGAAATGGAACAACTTGCCACTTCGGCCAAATGCCAGGCAAAACCGGAAGCGGTTGTATAGGTAAGTTCAGAGATGCAAAAGTACACACTTTTTTCTTTCGACTAGCTTGCGAGTGGGTCCGCCAATAAAATGAGTGAACACAAATATTTTTCAAGATAAATGTCCTAATTTATTAATTATATTCATTAAACTAAGTAGACATAAAACGTGAATACACGTCAAATCTTAATAGGAACATATGATCTGAGGTCAAAATGCATTTTCAATCTTCACACAAACGATTTAAAAAACACCACCACCCCCACTATTTCATCTAAATGAATGAGTACCACAAAATAGTGGTATATCTTATACTTTTAAGCCTTTTAAGCCTTTTTTACAGAAAATATTTTCTCATTTTATGAGCCGCCAATCTGACTGAAAATCCAACACTCCTGGGTCCTTTACGCACTGGGTTTTGCCAAAATGACCGACATGAAAACATTGTCACCAACTTCTACTTCACGTGCCACGTCAATGTTCCGAATCTAATGTATGGCGATATCGAAATCATGTGGTTTGTTGATGGGAAGCCAATCAACGTAACTACAATCATCAAAGATTCAGACAGGGATGCATATATATATGCTAATCAATTGAATTACACCCTTGGACATACGGTAAGACCAAGTATATTAACAGAGATTACATTTCAAAGGCGTAACGTTTTATTTGCGAAAAGGTTATTTGGTTTTGGGCAAAGCGTGAATTGCAATTAAGGGAAGACGTTGGACGAAAATAATGACTCATTTAAGAAGAAAAACAAGAAGGAATAAATTGTCCATTGGATAACACGTTTCAAGACGTGTACACAACAGTGACGTATTCATGGTCGAACAGTATTCTCCGCACATACAACTCCAAGTTGCATTTTTTGTGTGTTCGTTATCAGGCTCAGGTTACATTCCCTCCTGCATTTCAAGCCGATATTTGTGCATTTAAAGGACACGTTTTCCGAGTAAGACTTCCAGTTCACTCAGAAGCGAATTTTACTACCTGTTAAACTTTTATCTGGTGGAATGTCTGTACAATTTGTGCTGCAATGTCTCAGTTTGAGGTAGGTCTTCACTGTTGTTAACTTACTGATTGAGCTTGAAATTATAATCACATATAAAATCAGTGGCAACCTTTGACGATGATTAACTTCAATAATTTCAAGTGCAACGTTTCTGGTACAACATATAATATCCCAAAAGCATATGGTTAAAATTTGTTATAATGTATATAAAATATTACTTCATAGTTCTCTTTTAAGCCAGATTTTCGTGTTTTAAATTCGACTCATAAGAAGCCGCCATGTTTGTTAGTGTTATTCAGCTGTAAAAGCAGTAATATTCCGTCATGTGGAGCCAATAACTAGTTTTCGCTGGTTCCAGGCCTGAATCGGCAAGTCAATATCATTAGGCCGGTAACTAATAATTCTGCGTCTCCCGATTCGTTAGTCAGTGAAGTTATTTGCACAACATCGACGTGATTCACATAACTGCAAGCTTAGAAAGTTCCCCATGAACTGTAGTGCTTGTGGTTTGTAGCTTCACATCGGCACTATTTTGTACTTTCACTAAAATGGAGGATGATAATTATCTGCGGTCTCACGAATACCGGAAGTGTGACGCAGTTTTCAGCAAATAACTAGCCTCGTTTAACCAAACTCTGCGTGACTCTGAGAGGTCTACGCCGCAGAGAACCTGGTCAAGGTCTGTACAAATGATTGTCACCGGGTGTTGCTCATTTGTTATCTTTATATTTTGTTTCTGTTTGAATTAAAAGACCATTTATATTACTGTCTATTAGCAATATTTGTGCGCTAACGATACATGTAAATATATTTATTACGTGCTTTACTGGTGCTAAAGCAAGCAATTGGTGCCTCTTTTATGTACTCAGTGAGTTAGTGTCATAGTCTGAAGATTTGCAAGATTTCGCGCAGAAGCAATAACCTTTCTCACCTATTTATATTTGAAGTGATAGGTCTAAAACATACACAGACGTTTTTGCTGGTCTTTGGCCTACATTGGTAAAACAATATCTTATGCCGGTAACTAGTAAATCTGTGTCTCCCGACTGGTTAGTCAGTGACCTTATCCGCGCAACAGCTAGTCTGGAAACTTCGCTCTGAGCTGCAGTGTTCGTAGCTTCAAATCGGCGCGGTGCATCATGGGAAAAAGTACGGATATTCCGTACTTTCTCCGTACTTTTCCTAAAAATGGAATATAATAGTTATCTACAGTCTCACGAGCACCGGAAGTGTGACGCAGTTGTCAGGGAATACCAGACTCTTGTATGGCGTAGATCTCACCGGAGCCATCCGAGAGGTCTAGTTGAAGAGACTAGTCCATACATTACTTTTGGTTTATCGACGAGTTTGACAGAGATTGTAAAAAAGTGATTCACTGTCTTTGGAGATAATAAATATGGCTGAATTTAACTTAAACAGATTTTGATGTAATTATAAATAGTACATGACAAAGCATTATTTAAGCGATCTTGTTTACAAGTTTGCTCTGTTTATATTTATATCTCTGTTATACATGTATTTACAATCGATCAGTGAAAGGCAATGGTTTGTGTTCCTATTTGCAGTACACTTGTTAAAACTTATAGACAATCGAATTATAGTATTCTCACAGTTTGTTTGCGCATGATTTAAAAAACACAAGCAAACAAAGAAAAAACAAAAATTAAAAACAAACAAACTTCAAAGCAACCTTTATTACCAGTTTTGGCAGTGAATCTATAGGGGACCGTACCAGCAGTAAACATGATCTGCCAATAGAGCTATGTTGATCATGACAACTTTTTTTACTCGGACTTTTCAAACTAGACTTGTAAATAATTTAGCCCTATCGTTAACATCAAATAACGTATTTGACGAAACTTTTGTATAAGTTTTTGTATTTATCCTATGACTAATTATACTTATTAAGAACATATATAAGAAAAAAATTCTTGTTCCACCGGTATTTTTGCTTCATTGAATGGTACACAGGGTAAGTAAGTTAGCAGTGTTACCAAGCTAGTCCACAATGGCCAAAGATTGTTAAAAGAAAACTAAACAAAGCAAAAGAAAAAAACAAAACAGAGAAGCAAGACAAAGCAAATTATATTTTCTTTCACAAGTGAAAACGACTATTATCATAACAAATATAAACTTTATGTCATTTATTTTCATGTATATACTGATATTATTCATCATAGACAAAATCTTCCTCATCTAAACATGTGGCATAATTGATTTAAAGTCTTTTTTCGTCATTTTTCAATTATTTATGCATCTGTGAGGACAAGTGTTTTTTCGATTGTTTCTAAAGTTGACTGTCCGCTATCGTGCCACGTTTCAGAATGGAGGATAATATTCGGTTTTGTTATATGCTCCATAAATAGTCGCTAATTTCTCTTATATTAAAAAGATGCAATATACTGCGATAATGAACAATTTCAATATATCGTTCACTTTTCGATATTACATACTTTCCTTGTAAGGAAAATACTTATATATCCTAATATATTTTAGATATGCAATTTGTAAGAAAAATTTGCTAAATAATGAAATTTAAATTTGCAGTTAACCTGTGGTGCTCGTGCTCGTTTTGGGAATGAAACATACCTGAAAAGCAATTCTTACTGGATGGGGATTAGAGTGAGTCTCTCTCTCTCTCTCTCTCTCTCTCTCACACACACACACACACACACATACTCAGATATATAAAATAAATGCATACGGTGAAAATGATGGGCTAACTATCATGTCAAATATATATCGTCTAGACACTCCTAATAAAGCAGTGGAATACATATGTGTAAAAAACAGTCGCAACATTTATTCTTTCAGTTTATCATGAAATAATGTTTCAATTCTACTGCTGAGTACTGCTTATATGCCCTGGAGGCAGCAGAACGAAATTTAATACACTACACAATGGTAGGCCGAATTCTTACTTTGACCTGTTTAAGAACTCACCAAAAAGTAGACAGAACAATTCTTATTTGTGTAGCATGTCACAGTGGACCAGCTAAAAAAAAAAAAAAAAACCCAACAAACAAATCCAAAACAATAGCAACCATTGAATCCTTGTTTTTCATTTCCGGTTTCTCATGCTTTACTAACAGTCAAGTTTAAAAAGATCGAGATCAATATTTTCCTCTTTCAAACTACATGCTCTAGAATGTTTCTCCGTTAATCTAAAATAATAAGTTAACTCTGGGAAATGCTGTAATATTTACTTTCGCAGGCTAAGAACTCACATGTCGCAGTTAGAAAATTCCTCATGACATCATGTTATGTAAGTCAGTGCACATATGACGACAAATTGTGATCGCTTGATACGTGTACTATTTCATATCAAATTCATATGCTTTTGTTAATTGCCACAGACGGAGCCAGAGAGATTGGAAGTCCATGAGAATTCAAATAAACCAAAACCAGTAAAACTTGTGTCCACAGTTCCTATTGTATGCAGCGACTGCAATACCTATCTACAACAATGCCATTTGGAATTCTACCTCAATACAAGTAAGAACAAATAATAGAAAATTTGAGTTAGTTTGAGATCAGGTGAAAGTATTCCCGAGCCTATTACCTTATGAAACAAAAAGTTCGACCGTCTTGGTGAGACAGAGAGAGACAGAGAGAGAGAGAGAGAGAGAGAGAGAGAGAGAGAGAGAGAGAGAGAGAGAGAGAGAGAGAGTAAAAGACTAGCATATGTAGCGAGGTAGCGTTTACTATCGGCATGGCAGAGCCAACATCAACGATCAACCTGAATCGGTAGTAATCTCATTTTTCGTCGTATAAACAGACCAAAATTCCATTTGATACTGGCTCTGAGTCACAATTGGCTTGACTGTTTGTTGGTACCCGGCCTAAATCGGTAAGCCAGTATCATAGGCCGGTAACTTGTTAATCTGTGTCTCCCGATTGGTTAGTCAGTAACGTCATTCGCAAAACAATGACGTCATTCCCATAACAGCTAGTTTGGAAACTTACCAATGAACTGCAGTGATTGGTTGGTGGCTTCACATAGGCGCGGTGCATCATGGGAAAACTTACGGAGATTCCGTACTTTCTCTTAAGATGGAGGATAATAGTTATCTGTGGTCTAACGAGCACCGGAAATGTTACGCAGTTGTCAGCGAAGTTTAAATAGTGTAAGCGAGGGCAATTGTTTTATATGAGGACATGATACATAATATAAATATACCTTTTGTGAGCATCTCCATTTTTTGTTTATGTTGCTCTGTTGCACATTAGCTAATTCAAGATGACTGCAGTGCAATCCTTTTTATCACGTGTACTTCTCAGATCAAGAACGATACAATGGATATCCATGTGTGAAAGTTATTAACGCTTAGGTTACTAATTTCTGTATGCTTTTCTTACTCATCGAAAAGATAATTTGTAGCTTCGGTAAACTGTTGACTCTAATGGAAACTGTAGGAATTAACCATATATGGCAGACTTTCTATATTCTCTGAAATGTTTTTGAATTGCCCAGTTTTCAAACTTTTGTAAATTAATTCCTCCACTTCTTTTGCAAAGTATCAAGGCACCCTTCAAGCTTGTTCTGGGTGAATGAAGTGTGAGGCTCGTTAAAGTTGTATTGGTTGCTATGTCGATACTTTCTCCTTTCTGCACTTGTTGTTTACTGATTCAGCAATTGATTCGAAAATAATCATAACGTACTGGAAGCAAATGGTTTCCAGTCCCGACTCTTCTATCGCTTCAGAGGCTTTTGAAGTGTTATGCTCAATCAGAAATACTTACGATGAGGAAAATAAAACTGTGGGCAATGATCTGTTAGAATTTTGAAAGAATTTGATATTATGAACGTCTGTCTATACACCGCAAACTGTATGGCTTAAATACTAGTGCTTTGTTCATTACCCGCTGCTGGTTGGAATTTTTCAATTTATCATTCATAATACCTTCTTCAATTCTGATTTGTCCTAACCGAAATAGATACACACACATTTTTGTAGATCATGAAAATGTTTGAGCCATTCAACTTGAAAACCTCTTCTCTTCCGTAGGGTATGTTGATGTCTTTCACAAACATTCTGCCGAAATTGTTTACCACATAATTGCTATTCTCTTCTTTTACCTTCAAATGCAACGAGACGAAAACACTACCTGGTACAATCAGTATATATTTGTACTTAGCTTTGGAATTTGCATCTTTAAAGCTTTTTCATGTTTAATAATATTTGGAGTGTATGTGATGCCGTGATTTTTAGGATTCAGCTATTTAACTCCTTGCACTATAATTTTGTTCTTGTGAATAGTTAAGTATTTACCGTACGTTGCCATTTTATGTGTTGAAAAAACATAATTAGATCAAACAACGTCAAAGATTTTCGTAGCCTAAGTCGAGGTCTTGCCCAGCATGATCAATGAAACTTGTAAGCAACACACTAACACCCATCACAAGAGCAAAAAATATGTACTTTTATTTTACCTGTTTATGAGATGCATTTTAAAAGTCTTTAAATTTAGGTTTTATTGGTCTTTCAAGTTTTAAATTTGTTTCTGGATCAGTAGATATGTATGGAACAATAGGATCAGCCAGGTTGTTTAAAGTCTGAATCAGCAAACTTTGTTCTTTAACTCATTCATTCTAGTAATCCAATGTCTTTCCTCTGTATTTATTGCTTCCATTAATTTTGCTCATGCCCAGGTCTTTCTTCGTCAGATCCAGTAGGACCAACTAACTTGAACAGACAGTTGCTTGCGGTAAATGTTACACATTAAGCTATTGATCCTCCAATCATTACTACAGTTGCTGCCCCTTGTTGTTTATCTAACTTTTTAAGAGGAACAAATTTTGATATTCTGCCCGGTTTTATTTCACATCCCGATTAAATGCCTTCTTCTTTGGTTTTGAATCCAATTATGAAAACATTGTTCTCATCCAAAGTAATATGTACGCTATTCTTTTACACTGCATAGAATAGCTGCAGATTCTTTCTTGACTTTGAAGAGAAAGCAATACGTTTTCTGTTAACTTCTAATCCAATGTAGAGAAAGCCAATACATCCTACTTCTTCAGTATGAAAGTTTATAAAATCTGTGTCTTTGCCAGGTTTGTTTATCTGAATGAAATATTGCAGTGCATCTATTGTGTTCAGCAAAACGTGATTAAGCATAGTTAAATCCATAACTGTTAACCAATGCCTGGGGTGTAGTTAAGATTTGTATATGTCCCAGAATCCTAACTTTGTTCCATAACTAATCGAAGGCGTAATATGATATTACAGTTGAAAGTACAGCACTTAAAGTCACACCAGAGTAAGTATGATCTTATGGGAGTAGTCGTGATTTGCTACAATTCGAACATCTTAAATCAATATACACTCAGGCATTAGTTTCTTTTCTCTAGAAATTCCTTTTAGTTATTGTGAAGGACTCTTTTTGACCATTTCTGTGCTTTATTCAGTTTTGACTGTCTGTGTTTTCGTTTATTTTGGTTGTAACTTTTTCAACGCTACCAATTAATGCAACAATCACTTTTCTATTTCCTCTTGGAATGTATCTGTGTCTGTTGTAAAGTTTTGTTCCAGTCACTGAAATCGTTTCTCAAAAGTTTATCATTTTATCTAATTCACGAATACTGTCTTGCACAATACCGATATTATTACGTATTTAATTATCTGCATATGCCTTTGTATGTATGTTATGTTGTTCGCCCTCAACATGTAACTTGTTATAAAATTCATATTCTTTTTCTTCCGTTTAATTTGTTTCCACAGTTCACTAATATTTGTGTATGGAACTGAACTTCAGGATCGCTGAAAAGATGTCTTCAATTCTGTTCTTTGTCAGTAATTTAAAAGAAAAAGGAACAGAGAATACTTCATACCTAATTAATTGTCTTTAAGAGTTACCAAAGAGCCAGCAGGATGACTGTTTCAAACAAGTACTGCTATTTTCCACAAGTGGCAACATTCCTTCAATGCTTTCCAACTTATCAATAATTCCAGATTTATGTCAAATTTTACAATATCTATGGTTGACGTTGTAGATTCCACAAAACTGGACTCTGCTACAGCTACTTCTAATGCTGAGTCAGAATGTGCTGCTTTATATTTGACGTTGTCATCTATTAATTATTGGTTCCGTTTTCCTGGAACCATTGTATATTAGGCTTGCAAAGTTTACAAAAGATTCTTCAGTTGTACAGTAAATGTAACTTATACAAATCTGCATATTTAGCAACATCACATACCTATTTTTTTTTCTTTTGTCGTAGTGGACTGTCTTAACCATCTTACTATCAGTGTTTTTGACACTGATCTCGAAGTTGTCATCGCTTAAAGTAATCTGTACATCAGCATCATGTCTGAAACATTAGATCATATATTTTTTAGTGTTTGATGTAAATAAATCAACACTTTGATTCTCTTGAATGTTTTTGTTCAACACAACTAACTTTGACCACACTTCTTATTTCGTTCAAACTGGTAAACATAAAGAAATTATTTCATGGTGCAGTCATTGTTGCTTTCATGTTTAACTTAAGAGATATTTCTATCAGCTATCTGTAAACTGTTGAATTCAAATGAATAGCTTCCTGAGGCTAATTATTAAGTCTAAATAATTTTAAATTAGTGTTCGTCGCTAATTGTCTTCATAATCTGACTCCGCTATTACTTTTATATTTATATTTTTAGTGTCCACGTAAAAACACACACAAAAATAAAATAAAATACGAGTCGCACACTTCTCGTTTATTTTATGGTTCTTGTATCCCTATGCGAGATGTAATAAAGCAAAAAGTTATTACTTGTCAGCTCTGTCACTCTAGAGAAGTGATGTGTAAGTACAATTAATTTCCCCAACGATATTCGAACGTGCGACAGCGGATTATGAGTCTGGACCACATGACACAAGCCACATGCACCTCATTTTGGAAAGTTCAATAAGCGCAGAGAGAGAGAGAGAGAGAGAGAGAGAGAGAGAGAGAGAGAGAGAGAGAGAGAGAGAGAGAGAGAGCGATGGGGGGAAGGCAAGGAGAAGGATCGGTGTCCAAGGTAAGATCACACGTCTAATTTTCACTAAGTCCTTGCCCTGTATTCTAGACTTTCTTTATGCAAGAAACTCAATTTCAAGTTCAAAGTCGCAAAACTTAATTTTTTTAAAACTTTGATTAGAATAAAATAATAGTCTGGAAATTTTCAGGATTTTCGTAACTACAATTTGTGATTAAACACGTATGGTCGAGTACAATCATCCAGATATATAGGAAAGCAGGATGCCTTATATCAACATTGTTCACGTAGTTATTTTTCTGTCTTTTGTGACTTTATTCTAATTTATAAGCATCTAATTTTGCTTGAATCCTATTGGTTGAATTGTAGGAAAAATCATAACCAATCATACCCAGACTCAGTTTGTAATAAGACTTTAGGCAAACGGGTTGTTGTTTGGAAAATTTGAAAACAAATCTTTGATAAACAATGAAGAAAGTATTAAAGTACGGTATACAACTATACAACAGTTGTTAGATCGTGTTGGGTCTTTAATGCAAATTTTTGAAACTTTGACAACCATTAGCCATCATAATACCTAGTGGGCAGTACAACAACAACAACAACAACAATAATAATAATAATAATAATAATAATAATAATAATAATAATAATGATAATAACAGATATGAAGCCAACCATGGGTCAAAGCTTTTAATTTTCTTATAGGCAAGAAGTAACTCTCCAAAGTAAATAATTCTCTCTCTCTCTCTCTCTCTCTCTCTCTCTCTCTCTCTATATATATATATATATATATATATATATATATATATATATATATATATACATATATATATATATGTGTGTGTGTGTGTGTGTGTTTTATGCAGCTATGCAAAGTAGAGTTTTAGTTTTGAGGAAGGATTTACATATTGAGCAAAATATACTGATTCACTTCGGAAACGCAACAAGTGATCAAGACATAACAACATGGTTCTCAAATAACACTTACAACAACTCATATCGATGCAATCTGATTTCACATACGCTAGAATATGTTTTTTTTTCAATCCTTTAAGATTTTGTTCAATATATTGAGATATCACGCTATCCAAACAATCGAAATTCGATCCAGGCCACAAATTCTGGAAACTTTTTGAGCGCGAAATTTAACAGTCAATTTTACAGTCCAAAAACATTGACGCTCAGTAACATCTTTATTAAAGTTAATTCAGTACTCTCTGGTTTCAATCCTAGAATGCTTATCTCAGTGATGTGGATGTACGCCAATTTCATGTATTAATTTTCTGTCTTAAGATTGAGCTCGAATTTGAAAATGGTTCCTTGTATTACCATTCTTTCAATTTGTTCAGTGCTATGCGAGGAAGTTACAAAATATAAATTAAAACTAATCCAATTGTATGTCAAATATCGTATTGAGGTGCTACCTCCTTATAACGCTCTTCATGTGAGACTTAAAAGGGACCCGCTTTATAAGTAAGGGAATATTATCATAAGTTGTTTTCGATCCAAGATCTGTCATAATGATGCACAAAACACAAAACTAGGAGATTTAGTATTCTGAAACTACATTGCAACTGCTTGGCACCAGCCAGAAATCAAATCAAATGACATGTACTGAGCAAAGAATAATGCATTATTTAACCAATTTAATGAGACCAATGACGATACGTGCATTATGAGAGGAACGGCGTTATACCGGGGTCTTTGTAGTGACAGGAACGGCGCTATACCGGGCTCTTTGTAGTGAGGGACCGCTGTATTTTAAAAGTGACACAAATAGATTTACCTTTTCACAGCTGATTTCCAGTTTGATGACTGTCAAATCCAATTGAAACCTGAACAGTGGAACGACGTTACAAAAATTGCGGTGACTACCATTCAGGTGGTTGCCGACAAAGATTTTGTTGACGATGGAGATAGAGACGTGGCCATGGGGTTCCAGCCGTTGTTTAATTCGGGGGCCCATTCAGTCTTCATGGACTACTTGCCCACGGAAATGCCGGTATAAATAAAATTTACACTAATAAGGCCAATCTCAAGTTTATTGATAAATTTGTGAATGTTTTACATATATTACCTTCAGAATCCAACTGAATCTGGAAAAATTTAGTCCAAGAACTTATTAAGTTGGATCCTTCAGCTAAGATTCATCATGTGAATTTTGTTGATAGCGTATCGAGGCCGAACAATCATTTCTTTAAACATGGTGTCGAAAGCAATCTATCTATCTATCTATCTATCTATCTATCTATCTATCTATCTATCTATCTATCTATCTATCTATCTATCTATCTATCTATCTATTTTATGTAAAATTCACGTGAACTCCTCAACACAGCCTGTTCGATTTCTCGTCGAAAGTATTATATTTTCATATTGTTATACCCCGCCTCAACAGAAGCACGAGTATATGTACATAGTAATCCTCGTATCTACCGTCAGTCATTCAGCCCATTACTCGTGAGCGAAAATAGTCCCGCAGTTTTTGATGGATTGTCACGAAAACTTGGTAAGATTATAGTTATCACCTGAAAATTCGTAAATCGATAAATCACTTTGCTTCAAAAAAAATTCTTAGAGTTCTTGCCCTTTTTGTATTGTAGATTAATGCAGTATATGGTACAATCTCTTTAGCACAACTAGTCCTGCAGTTTTTGATTCATTGACAGGAAAGTTGGTAAATATTATTGCCATCACCTGAAAATGCGGATATCAATAATCAGTTCTCTTCCGTAATTTTATATAGAGTTATTGCTTGTTTTGTATTGTAGTTTAATGCAGTGCATGGCACAATCTCGTTGGCGCAGCTAGGCCCGCAGTTTGTCTTTAAATTTGTTATGGCAAATGGAAAACTTGGAATATATTAAGGTCGTCATCAAAAGATACACATATTGACAAATATTTGTTCTCGCATGATATTTGTTTGAGAAAGTGGTTGCCCTTTTATACTTACAACTGGATGCAATGTATTACATATTTTTGTGAATGCAACTGCTTTTGCAATTTCAGTGTATTGCTTTGAAGTTTAGTACATTTTATGGTCATCATCAGAAGATATTCATGCTGACAAAGCATTGTACTAACACAATTGTTTAGAGGAGTTATGATCATGTTTGACTTTAGATTCATCTCCATCATGGCATATGGGTGGAATGCGCTGTATATTTACGTGAGAAATTACTCGACATACCTCCAGTTGTCATTTGAAGTTCTTTTGTTACACTTCGTTCACTGTTTTATGATTTATATTATTATTTTCTTTTATTAATTTTTAATTTTTAATTTAATTTTATTTATTTTTGTCGGGGTGGGGGCGGGACCTTGAATCAGATGGTTGCTTAACTTTCATTCAGTTCTTTTTGTTGTTTAAACTGAACTTCCCTGACCTACGAACAGTTTCGATGCCTGTAGCACACAACGCTGATGTACGACAGAAATTATTTTCTCTTTAAAAAGCTTTCATTGAAACCAACTCTTAGATATTTATTTTTAATTGTTGGGCTTAGTAATAATGTAACGCATACGTTCTTTCGTTTCTTTTAAAAACTTTTAGATGGGAAGCTAATGAACAAATTAAATGGATGGAATAAACTTTCCCAGAATTCATGAAGACAGTGAGAGATGTATGAATTTTGTTATAAGAAGCTGAAAAACGTTGTACGAAGTAGTGTTATAATACCGATTTTGTATTTTTTTTTGGTTATTTTTGGTACCGATCGAGGTTAAGGCCTTCTATACCCGTTATGATTTTTTTATACATTGAGCGCGTGTGCATGTGTGATGGGATTATAAACGCTAGCGTGAAAAGATTTTGCGTAAGCAAGCTGTTAATAATTATTTATGCAAATCCACTACTCCACGGTTGCGTATCTGTGCGAGGAGATATCGATGTTTTCCATTTCCGCCAACACAGTCTCGAACTCGGCCGCGCTAATCATTTTATTCTCAATAGCGACCGAGTACAGTATACTGATTGTATTGAGACTGCTTTGTGCTGCCGTGAGAAGTTCTGAATAAACACCTATTCGTGAATGTAATCGTATCAAAATTATTTTCCTAGCACCAAAAGAGACACCGGTTACTATTGATATAGCCCCGATAATAATTCCGGTAGGTGCACCTATATTAGTTGTCGTGGTCGTGATTCCAGCAACACCAAGGCAAACAGTTGCTGCCGCGGCAATCCCACACACACGCGTTTGTATTTCATGAGCAACGCGGTTCTCGTGACGACTTTATCTTGCAGTTGCAGTTCCGCTTCGATTTTTTTTTGCGTCGGTACGTTTTAGGTTCCATTATAATTATTATATTAATAATGTAATTGCGTAGTCCGATTGCTCGACAATCATTCCTTGTTCAGGTGCAACCCGCGCACGCACTTCTAACCAATTACTCTGTTTTGCTGGTACAACTGTCATACAGTCATATAAAATACCTTCCTATAGAATATTTAAATCTCCAGCAATTGTGCGTTATGGGACACCGCGTTCACTTAGAACCGTATTGATTACGCACTTGGTTGGTGTCTGAAACGATTGTGCCCGTCTTCGTCCAAAAACTGTCACAAGGACATGTGCGTCCTTGTTAAATACCAGTCGAGATCTTTTTTTCTTAGTTCAATCAATGTCAGTTTAGCATACTCAGTGGGGAATTTCCCTTTTTGCCGTGCGTTTTCGCGCGCTAATGCGTTGATTCCAAGCTGGCCTTGAGTTGGTAGTGGCACATCAGGCAGGTGGTCCCAACGGTCGATTTCTATTTTACCTTCGCTTAGATTATATTTGAGCGTATATGAAGGTTTAGTGACACCATTCTGAAGCAGATATTTGTTGACAAGTGGAATAAAATTACTATCAAATTTTAGCATCCGCTGTCAGCTGGCCCAACACCCCGTCGGCAAATACCGCAACCTCATCACCGCGGTCAGAATCCATCACTTAAATGTAATGATAAATCTACTCATAAACACAAACACCAAAGACGGTTAAATACCTTTCCGGATAAACGTTGAATGCTTCAAGCTGAATTTCATCTCTGGCAACTAATGATGTTGATACTACATATGTGAAAAATTCGTAAACAATACCCGGTTTGTAAATACGTGAGATTGACGACAAAAAACCAGGATGTCACTGATTATTTATCAACATTACGAATCGACCCCACGAACCTTTCGTTTCGGTTACGATAAACAAGTATGATCCGGACTCGCGCACCTTTAAGATGTGAGGTTGAGATCTATCAAAACCATTTATAAGAGGATGGAAACAAGTCGACCATATGCTAAGGTTGCGTCGTCAGTTTCTTCTTGTGTTTAACTGACTAATATTCCTCGAATTTGGCTCCATGAAGTTACTTTGCGTGGTGACAAAGGCACGTCTGCAATCTGTTTATCCACGTATTGTTTCGTTGTAGTAGCAGTATTAGCAACATATTCTTTGATAGAAACCCTCGACACGCTAGAGTCTCTTATTCCCCCGTTTTCAGTGATTTCGGCAAAGTTTTTGGCTATTGCACCACGCAGTCTCACGCTAACATCTTGAATGTCAACGTTTGACGTTTTAAGTTTTCCGGTTTAATCTTCAAAAATCACAAGCTCGTCCGGGTCAACACGTAACAACAAACTGGCTGGTAAGCTCAATCAAATCCGCTTTGGTGGCAAACCTGCTCAGGTCCATATCGGCGCCGCGTCGTCGGGTGGTTGAGCTTCCGTACATGTCAATAGGCATTTTGTATACTGTTAAGCGTAACTTACTGTAAAATCAATAGGCGTTTGCGGGATTGCCGAATGCTCAAGTGCACGCAACGCTTTAACAACAAGATGTCTGCATATGGGTCCGTCCATCTGAGTTTGCAACGGCAGCGTTGAATAAAACAGCGGTAGATGATTTTGTCTTCGATGTAAATAATCAACAAATTCAAGTCATGGTGCTAGCCCATATGAGTAAAAATATATAAGATGTCGAGGCGTTACCACGTATGCAACCCAATGAGTTCCAGGTCATGTCGATAAATCCAGGTTAACAATGCCAGTTTCCCTTGTGCGCGAAATCATCGATGCAAGTTTTTCCCGCATAAAGACACCTCGGAAATGCTTGACTCACTTTGTCATCGTGAGTAAATCAAAACTGGTCAACGGTGATGACACAACCGAAGACCACTTCCGCTCGGAAACCTTTGGCTTCCACGCCTGGATTATCGAAGACCTTTTCCTTTTTAATGCGGCCTCGAGAGGCTCCACCTCCAACCGTCTATTTAAGAGCCATTCCGGATGCAGTTCAAGCAGCCCATAACACAGCTGCTTTTGCAACCGCAGGAGCAGCAGCCGCTAACAACGATGGAATGGCCGCGAGACATGGAAATATTCAACCGGTCTTTTGCATTTGTACCACCACTGAATTGAATAATTTTAATGTCACCGAGGTTTCTTTTCGTTTGGCTGTATTCAGCTGATTAAGTTGTGTTTGAGTCAACCACACGGGGACAATTCCAGTTAACTTTTCCGGAGAAAGCCTCAAAGTGACCCCGCAATCGTTTCTTATTGTGCTCTTTATTTTTGCAAGCTGCTTTGGGTTAATACCAACCTTTAATTCGTAATAGGACATTAATATTTACAAATGTAGCAGGTTCACTTACTAATTCTATGAATTTTCTATAGGCGCGTCAAGGACCCTTGTTCGGCCACCTGTGCCCTCCAGCAACATAACTTTATCGGAGAGAATCACAGCAATGCATCTGTAATTGGGAATATTTGGGGGACCAGCCAGATCAGTAACACGTGCATGAAAGTACACGTCCACCACGATCTGTCTGAACAGGTCCAGATGTTCCACCGAAAAGTAATTAATCGGATACAACGTACGTAAGTCATGTTGAAAAATCTGTAGACCTGTGTCAATGTTTTGATGCCGGTCCATGAACGACCACAGCTTGTGATATACACGTGCGACTTGGTTCTCTGTGAAGATAAGCAAAATTTCTTCGGTGGGTTCCTGATGACCGTTTAAAGACAGTAAAACTTCAGACACTCCTAGCCGGTCAATTATCATCGCACTACGGGTTTGATCGTTAGCCAGAGTTGAATCTTGAAACGCCATAAACACGTGTTGAGGCCATGTTGGGTACTTATTTGCCATTTAAACTGCCCCTGAGTAGTAATGTCTGTCTTTATGTCTGTGGTGATTGCGAGAAATGATAGCGTTGACGCGGTTCCAGACCCCATAAACGACAATAAACGCGATTCAGTGCTTAGTGAAGCGATAAGCGCAGGTATCCACAATGTTAATGTTGTCAACACAACTTGACCAGGAGCGACGCCAGCATGCCAAATTGTATTGTTGTTGGTACCTTTACGGGTTAATATGACTGTGTTTGGCTCCGAAAATAACCTTGCGAATATGTCTACAAAACCAAATATATGACTGAGAGGAATCGCACACGAAAACAACAATTGAGCTTCATGAAGCTATTGTCGACTCCGTGCAAAGCCAAGGTTTAGATTTGGGTTTGTACTCTGAATAGTGGTGCCACCAGCACAATGTCTGGCAGACATACCAACAGGTTGTTGGTTCACAAAAGCATCCGGTGCAAGCTAATGCTGGATATACCGGGTATGATCTAGATTTTCGCTTGAGTCCTTATGAAATATCGTAGACGGGCCAGCGGACCTTCCGTAATCGTCGCTGAATCTAACAAATTCCAACCTTGGCACCGCCGGAATAAGGGTTATTGTTAGTCTGTATCAGTTGTCCCTCAATTTCTTAGAAAACCTCACATGGAAGAAAATACCGAGATGTGTCCTTGCAATTGTAATTCTATTTTTAATGGCCTGATGTCCCTAGACGGGTACGAATAATATTGCAAATCTTTGGTGCTGCGATCTACCATCACAGGCGCGCCTATGTCCAACGCGGTATCGAGTGCATCTTCAAATTTTGCCATCGTTTATAGATTACACTGGTCTACAATGTTTTCGAAGTCGTCTGCTTCAGAGATAAAATGTGCTATTTACTAAGGATTTTGATGTGCTGAATTCAAATATGACAATTAAAACAACTGATTAGATACTGTTTCCAAGATATTTAAGTTTTTACATTTTACGTCCATGTATATTGTGTACATAGTAGACTTTTAATCATAAATTGTAAACCTAGGTCTTTTCATGTGTTTATGGTTGCTTTACATGATAATATTTCACCTGTCCTGTTTATGTAACACTTTAAAAAACAGCAAAAGGGTTATATAAATAAAAAATATATTGAAACAAAAGTAAAAAAAACTATTATGTATATATAAGTACATAGTTTAGTCCTTATTCAGTGTCTACTCGGCACTTCTTGGCTTGTCTCTTGTATTAATTAAATGGAGCATAACTTGTCACTGTCCAGCAATAGTCTGCAAGCATTGATGGACTCCATTTGCCCAGATAGCTTTTCTCCATTGTTGCAATGTCCTGGTGAAATCGCTCGCCGAGATCGTAGCTCACTGCTCCGCAGTTCGGTAGAAAAAATCTAGATGAGAGTGCAGAAAATGTATCTTTAGTGACATGTTGCAACCAAGGCTTTTGTATGCCTTGGAGAGGTTTTCCACCAACTCCCTGTAGTTGTCTGCCTTGTTGTTTTCGAGAACATTTGTTGCCACTAACTGGAAGGCTTTACATGCCGTCTTTTCCTTGCCACGCAGTGCACGGTGAAATGCATCATCTCGAAGAAGTTCACGAATCTGAGGACCAACAAAGACACCTTCCTTTATCTTAGCTTCACTTAACCTTGGAAATTTTCCACGGAGGTACTTGAAAGCTGCTTGTGTTTTGTCCATGACCTTGACAAAGTTCTTCATCAGACCCAGCTTGATGTGCAAGGGTGGTAACAAAATCTTCCTTGATTCAATAAGTGGTGGATGCTGAAGACTTTTCATCCCAGGCTCCAATGACTGTCGGAGTGGCCAATCTCTCTTGATGTAGTGGGAATCTCTCGAACGACGATCCCATTCACAGAGAAAACAGCAGTACTTTGTGTATCCAGTCTGCAGATCACACAAGAGAGCAAGAACCTTGAAATCGCCACAAATCCGCCACTGATGTTGGTCATAGTTTATGCACCTCAAAAGTTGTTTCATGTTTTCATAGGTTTCCTTTAAATGGACTGCATGACCAACTGGAATTGATGGCAAAACACTGCCATTATGCAGCAAAACAGCTTTAAGACTCGTCTTCGATGAATCAATGAACAGTCTCCATTCATCTAGATCATGAACGATGTTGAGGGCTGCCATCACACCATCGATGTTGTTGCAGGCTACAGATCACCTTCCATGAAGAAGAATGGGACAAGATCCTTTTGACGGTCACGGAACATGGAAACTCTAACATGACCTGCCAGGAGATTCCACTGCTGTAGTCTGGAGCCCAACAGCTCTGCCTTACTCTTGGGTAGTTCCAAATCCCTGACAAGGTCATTCAGTTCACCTTGTGCTATGAGGTGTGGTTCAGAGGAGGAGGATGGGAGAAAATATGGATCATGTGACATTGATGGTTCAGGAGTAGAAGTTTCATCCTCTTCCTCTTCCTCGTCTGACTCAAGTGAGAATGATTCTGGTGCATTAGGAACTGGCAGTCCTTCTCCGGGTGGTACTGGGCGTATTGCTGATGGAATGTTTTGATAATGCACAGTCCACTTTTTCAACTTTGACACACCTTCCCAACTGGAGGCACCGTGCAGAAGTAACAATTGCTGATATGATCTGTTGGCTCTCTCCAAATCATTGGCACTGCAAAAAGCATAGATTTCCTTTTCCTGTTCAACCACTGGCAAATATTTGTTGCACAAGTGTTGCAGCATATGTGTGGGGCCCACCTCTTGTCCTGATCTCCAATTTTACAGCCAAAATAAAGGTAATGGGCTTTCTTAACCATAGTGGTTATACTGCGCTTTTGTGATGTCTATGCTCACTTTGGCTAAACGGAAATGTGTCCCTTTGCAAAATCAAACACTGACAAATAAGATAGCACGACACTGTATGAATTGTAGAGCTGATATAGGGCAATTTCTTCAGCAGAGTGATGTAAGCTTAGTTATGATTGCATCATCCATGACTTCTAGGAATAACATGATGTAATTTCAGATTGCATCATTCATTGTTTTGCCTAAAGAGCAAGTACTGTCCAAACCCAGTCATAGATTTATTAATAGATCCAGTCAAAGATGTATTTTAGTCATTTCTGGTTTAAATTGAGATCACTTCCCTTTATAACTCACTTATCGTCCGCCATTCCCAAGTCAAGGGTCGTATATACTGACCCAGTATCATATCTTTAAAACTAGAGCCAATCAACAATTTTAAGCATCATTTTCGTTTGACAACATTTATTGCGGAAGCATTTTGGCTGTATACCAGTGTCATTGGTTTCGTCTTATATCTTTAGCGCAACAACCGTAATTCGCTTCCCGTTGCCAGATTTGTAATCACTGAATCAGATATACGTTGTTGAGCGGCTTCATTGATGATTTTATTAACCGGAGCTGACATTGTTTCTGTTGATGGTAATGTAACCGCTTTTGTTGGTGTTCGAGTCACTAATTGTCGTAGTCTATCTCGAATCGATTGAACCGCTTGCAAACCCAAATGTTTTAACCGATCCGCAGCAACGTTTCTGATGCTATCAACGACTCGCATTGCAACTTGTTTAGCGATTCGCGCAGCGCGGGAAGAGAAAGCCGCGAGCACTTTTGGCGCTCCTGTAAATAATCCCTGGACAACATCACCACGACCATTTCCATAATATGCCATGTAAACGGGTTTTCTTGAGTTGACAACACGCACTGGTATCACACTTCCACGTACGAATGTCATTATATTTAAATGTCAGGTTGATCTCTAATGTACAGTTGTATTGTCAAGGTCTCCGCACGCAGATCCAACAAGTGCCCGTCCTGGTCCACAAGGGTAAAACAAATATGTGCCAACCGACCATTATGAGATGGAAGATACACAAGCGTCGCGGGAGTAATCGATCACCGGGGGTCTCAGTCGGAGCAAACCCAAATAATATATAACCCTGCGACGTTTGTGTTGTTGAAGCTGTGGCTTCATAATTGCCACTGATGGCGTCACAGACAGATTAACCTGAGCCGTGGTTGTGATTCTGACAAAGTCTGGCGCAAAATTTTAACTGGTACCGTCAGGTCCTGCACGCAGAATTCGTTCGTTTGGGGCAATTTCATTAATATCTTCAGGCCATCAAGAACTGTTCTAAAGACGACTGAACAATACCAACCGCATGCTCTCGAGATTTAATCGAGCTGGAAGAGCTAAGTGTGGCCACATGTTCGCGTATGAAAATGTTAGGATCTTTACCTGTCACCAATGCGATTCTTCGTCGGGTTTCATTATTTATTGATTCAAGCTCGTACGCACCAGCGGGAAGTTCGACAATATTCCAGGTGGCGCACCGTATAACGAAAAGACAAAACGAGTTATTCGCGGGGAAGCCCCCAAACGGCCGCGATGGAATTTTAGGCCAACTGCGATAAACGCGCAAGGACGCCAATATAATCTCGAGTGTGCGTGATACACTTGCCGTAACTGGTGCAGAAAAAGTCATATAAAATTTTTCGTGGATGAGATCGTGAGCGTTGAGGTAATGCCCGGGGTTGTATTTGCAACAGCACGCTGCAACGCAGCATTGTTTTCACGTAAGACGCTAAGTGTTTCAGAACTCATTAGCGCGTTAGTCGTATACATCATCGATGTCTTCAACAAGTTCATGCATTAACAAGCGAAACGTCCCCGGGTCCATGATATCATTGGTGAGCAACCGCTGACAAATCGATGCGGCCTCATTAATGACTTCTTGTGCGTTGATGCCCACGACCCAACGAGTGTCTACAACCGATCCACAAGGTCGAAAGGGTCAAACGGTCTGCCAAGGCCGCTTCCGTTTTTTGGTTGTTCTTCCATAGCCCTAGCAAATTCTTCGGATTCATACGAGTGTTCAGGTTATGTAGATATAGGTAAGTCTTGGGTTTGGATGCAGGTTATGTAGATATAGGTAAGTTTTGGGTTTGGATGCAGGTAATGGTTTTAGTACCCGCTTGCTAAGTTGTTTAGCTAATTCTTTAAACCTATTTTATTTGTTCTTTCTGTGCTGCCGCTTCTGTCTGTTTTAAAATGGGTGCAGAAGGTATTTCTTGTCTCTCAAAAAAGTGTATTTTGGCCGAAACGTCCTGAAATTTGGTTTCTTCCAAAACACACACACGCACGCCACAATACACACAAGCACACGGAAGGTGAGAGAGGGAGAGAAGAAAAAGCGAGAGAGAGAGTATGGAATGACAAAAATTTGAACATGTATCGACATATTTATTATATCAAAATGTTTTCTTTTTCAGATTGTGACAAAGGATTCCCCAACCCCATATTGTGAATGCTGGGGAGACCCTCACTGTTTAACATTTGATAGGAATGCGAAGGGACTTACGAGGTAATTATTGAAATTGCTTCATCGCCAGAATTTTGAATCTTCTTATCTGTATCAGGAAAGGTCTGGGATAACCCCACTTGTTTCATTGAAAAGGTAGGTACTAAAAAAGAAGGGCCAACGCAAATTAAGTATGAAAAAGGTATCACTTGCATTTATGTTTAAACTTGTTAATAATATAACCAATCATTTCTGCAAGTTTTTAGCGTCAGGCTACAGAAGCACAATCTAGCTTGCTGTAATTGTCTGAATATTTCCGTTTTCTTGCTTCATCTAGCTTACTTTAATTGGTGAATGCATCCTTTTCATCGCTTCCTCTAGCAAGCTGTAATTGTCTGAATGCTTCCGTTCTAATGCTTCCTCTAGCTTACTGTGATTGTGTGAATACATCTTTTTGAATGCTTCCTCTAGCTTGTAATACTTGTTGAATGCATCCGTTTTATTGCTTCTTCTAGCTTGCTGTCATTGTGTGAACACATCCGTTCTATTGCTTCGTCTAGCTTGATGTGATTGTCTGAATTTATCAGTTTTATTGCTTCATCTATCTTACTGCAATTCTCTGAATGCCTCCTTTTTATTACTTCATCTAGCTCGATGTAATTCAATGCTTCCATTTTTTTTGCTTCCTCTAGCTTTCTGTAATTGTTGAATGCGTCCGTTTTATAGTTCTTCCAGCTTGCTGTAATTGTAAGAATACATCCGTTTTATCGCCTCATCTAGCTTGCTGTAATTGTCCGAATGCATCCGTTTTCTAGCTTTATCTAGCTTACTGTAGTTGTCAGAATGCATCCATTTTCTCGCTTTATCTAGCTTGCTGTAATTGTCTGAATACATGCGTTGTATTGCTTTGTCTAGCTTGCTATAATTTGTCTGAATACTTCCGTTTTCTTGCTTCACCTAGCTTGCTCTAACTGTTTGAATACATCTATTTTATTGCTTCATCTAGACTTTTGTGTTCAATTAAGAATTAGACATCACGGCGGACAAGTTAGTCAAAGAAAACAAAACAATGCAAGTAATATTTTTGTCTTTTTGTTATTTTAACCAGAACGTTATATCAATTGCAAGTATAATATTTATTTTAATACAAGAGCAAGGAATGCGCAACAGCAAAGGTCCAGGTGAGACACAGTTGTGTGGGCAGGCTGAATCAACAAACTGAAAATAATGTTTATTCGGTTCAAAACCATAAAGAACGATTCTTAAAGCTTGACTTTCAGAAAATAATTTGACAAGATTAGTAAAAACGATTTTAATTACCGTTTATACTCGCCTTTAAATCGAGTCCAACTGCAAAATGCGCATGTAGATCAGGGTCTATGGTGTTTGTTTTACTTATTCGTCTTAACAAACTGCATAGACCTGATCTTGCAACAGCAGATTTCGATGCATGAAGTTTGCAGTTGGATTCAATTTATACGCGAGTATGTATGATAATGAATACCTTCACAAGGATGTTCACTGGTGTCAAATCAAAGTTTACTTTGCAGCTCGAGTTGAGGTGTCGTTACACTGCAATGTTATTTAGGTGTCGTTACATTGCTCTGTTATTGAGGTGTTATTTCACTGCTATGTCACTGAGGTGGCGTTATATTACAATGTCACTGAGGTGTCGTTACATTGCTATGTCAATTATGTTCCGTTACATTTCTATGTCATCGTTACGGTGTCACATGTTACGTCAGTATCATGGTGCTGTAACATATGGAAAAGACAAGATATAAGTAAAATGTAATTGTAAATTTTGTCTCATACTTAATTTTAAAAAAACTATAGCTTTGTGAAAGAAAACGATTATATCAACGAAAATTACTTTATGACGGTAATCTCGTGTAATTTCGCATTTGACTACCTTTTTAAGCAATTAAGTGGCAGCAGACTCGTACAACACCCTAAGAAATCCGTAGAGAAGACAAATCTTATCAGGTTTTAACCCCCCCCCAAAAAAAAAAACAAAAAAAAAAAAAACAACAAAAAAGGTGAGAGAATAAAACGGTTTCAGTTAACAACGGATAATCCTTGGAAGCTTTGCATATGAAACAAAAGCCTCCCCCTTTATCTTTATTACTTTTTTTATAGCTTGAACGTCAAAGAAAAGGTTATTATTTTACCTACTGAGCTCGAGTCTCGACTTAAATGTTAAGTTCAAACTTCGGCAATTTAATTGCATAAAATCAAGTCTTACTTAAATTGGACCAATCAAATGTCTTAAGTCCTGACTTACATTTTATAACATGTTGGTGAAACTGGTACAACATTGCAAACAAGATTCTAATTGCATTCCAGCGAGCAATATGATGTGTATACAATTGGCAGATTTACTATGGCTGAGACAAAAGTTACCCCAAACAAGCCACCCTTCCAGGTTTGTATCTATATATATATTTACAAGACACACAACATAGTAAACAAGATCCTATATTCCAGGAGTAATATGATCTGTTATATATATATATATATATATATATATATATATATATATATATATATATATATATATATATATATATATATATGTGTGTGTGTGTGTGTGTGTGTGTGTGTGTGTGTGCGATCGTAAAAATGGTTGTGAAAGTTTGATGAAAAGTTGCTTATTAATGAAAATTTAGCCCCTAAAAATATACAAAACTTTGATTGAAACTACTAGATTGAGGGATGAATTTTTTGATTGGACGTAATGTATTTGGTTAAGTTTCCGTTCATAGTTCTAGTGAGAACCTGTCAAAACGTGAATTTTAAAAATCTGATTAGCAACGTTAGTTTGCGTTTTATTAAGGCTGGGACTCTTTATAGAAGTTGATGGTACTCGTCCTAAACAAAAATAGTCACTGACATTTTTCTATCAGATTACGATAAACTTTTCAAGAACGGGTGTAAATTCTATCTGAACAGATTTTAGGTTAGTAACTTTTATTTCCCATCTTGTATCGTGAATTAGGAAGGACTCGAAGTAACCTTGACAATCTTAGAATGACATATACAAAGTTCTCAAAATGTCGAAACAGTAATAAGGGCAAATATTACATCCAACAATCATTTTAAACCCTATCTGCAAAGACAATGTAATATGTATTGCGTAAATACAGCTATATAACTTAAAATATTATATTGGAAGACTACTTACAGACTTTAAGAAGGAATGACAATAATACATTCTTTAGGAATTTTTTTAAAATACATGAATAGAAAGAGCACAAAACGGGTTTTCTGGCAGTATCTACAATGGTAATTTGCATACTGGTTTTGGCTCAGCATGCCAGGTTGAAAATAAAACAAAATTTGGTAGAATTATATAGGACAAACTGCCTGCATGTGGCTCATCCATGTATATTATTTGGCTGAAATTCGTCTGCTAGTGACATCAGTTGGAAGGATCTACACTAACAAGTTAAGTGTTTGGTACTACTTTGTCGTTCAACGAAAACCAGTCCAAATATCTTCAACAAAAACCAGTTCAAATACTTCTGCCACATGAACAGCTGCTTAGGATTGTATGAAAGTAGCTACTTGTGGCGCAATTACTATTATTTTCGTCTGATTTTTCAATGATTAACTTGCGCTAAAAAACCTACAAAAACAAATTGAAAGATGATGGAGCAGCCTCACTGCTACAGAAACAATAAAATTAAAAGTATGGTATAAAATATGGGCACAAGTCATTCAGGTCGTGTAGGCGTGCAATATTGATTATTTCAGCTACTGGTGAAATTGTTGACAATTTGTTTACACAAACGTTTAAATGGTGATGATTCAGTTTATGTCGGTACTCGTCAATATTCCTTGTAAGAGCATTATATATCCACCCAGGAAAAACATCAGACAAAATAAGTGTTAAAGCACATGAACATTTTTAGATGAGACCAAGGTGTGACTCAGTGTAAACCGGATTGAATGTCGCGCTGTGATGTCATAATGAAAGCACTGCTTATTGGACAAACATTATACTATCCCCTGCATTGGTAATGATTAGACCCAACGGCCGCTTTTCTTAACTCAGTTTAGTGTCCGGCTACCATTGTAAAAGCTCATAACGATCTATAATTTTCATCTGGAAGTTTTGCGATGACAACTAACGTGCAGATCACTCAACAATTGGGAATGAACAGACTTTGGTAAAACTACTTAAGTATTACATTTTATAACAATAACATATATTTTATTTAAGATCAATAAAGGCGTCCACTTTATAAAGTTGACGGACACGTTAGTTGCTGGTATCGCGAATAATAAACTGGTGCTACATCTAAAAACGTATTCCTACAAAAGTTCTGAAAAATGGATAATGGGAGCCCTGTTTACATAAGCTTCAATACTTGTATATCAATATTTTCCCGTTAGCACGGACGCTATACGTTCTGTTCACCTTAGAAAGTTCAAGGCTTTCGTAATATAAATATTTTCGGCAACCGACAAGAGTGGGCAGAAGCTGGTATTATGCACAAGGTTGACTTCTCTTTAATAATCAGGCGCTAATGTCGTATATGTCGTACTTTGCAATCATAACTTTTCCTGTAATAATAAATAAAATTTAATTCAAGAGAAAACCAAACAAAATGTTAAAGACAAATTACTGAAACAGTTATTGACCGGCAACCAGCTGCTAGGTTGAAGCCTACTCACCTTTGCAAGGAATAACCATTGTGGCAACATGGTGACATTTTTAACATTACGAGGGCCTTAACCCTTTGGGGGTGAGTTGAATGTATACTGTCTACGTCTGTTATTAAAGCCATCTGCATTGATTCATTTTAGATGCAGTACCAGGTACCATTCGCAATGCTGTTTGAAACCAACGTTTCTAAAGTATGCGAAAATGAGCTTATACTAGCGTTTTGCTTCTATATCTTTTTATCGAAAGCCATAATTCCAGAATTTATCAATATAATGAGCTCTATAAGAAATTCTATCGATAATTTGAATATTTCCATTCTGCGAAATTATTAGGGTGTGCAAAGATTTTCCATGGACTCCGACAGAAAAATGGCAGTCAATTCAGGTAGTAATTTCCGACTGCAGGAGTTACTCCAGTAGGTGGCGAGACCATGAAACTGCAATAGCTCGAGCGGTGGAAACGAACACCCCTTCTAGTCCAAAATGGATGTGATCTGTTATTATTGTTTTTCCTACCAAGCCTAACGTTTCCAAGTTATTAATTTTTGAATGATTATATAGCTGGTGATATTCAGGTATGTTGTGTTTACTTCCAAACAAATACCTGATATAGATCATTATCCCTGACAAACGCCTTTATTAGATTATTTACCACAAACTATAACTCTGAAAGATCGTACAGTTGCACATTTATAATCCGCTATGTCCAGTTGATTCCAAAACAAAAGAAAATTTTGGCACATGCATTGTGAGTACGGATAACGCTTTTGATTGCTTGCAACCATGCGACCAACTAAAACCATATTATATCAAGAGTTTGAACAAAATGGGCGCAATATTACATTCCAGTGGGTGGCAAGACCAAGAATATATATATATATATATATATATATATATATATATATATATATATATATATATATATATATATATATATAGAGAGAGAGAGAGAGAGAGAGAGAGAGAGAGAGAGAGAGAAACAGAGCGGAAAGTGCTATCCCTGGATTCTACAGGAGAATGCTTGATAGCATTAACAGAATTTCTAAATACGAATAAATAATATTATGTATGATAATATATATATATATATATATATATATATATATATATATATATATATATACATATATACAAACATACTTTGAAAGTATACTGGATGTACCTAAAGAGCATCGATGACGATGATGCTTGAAGGAATAAAGGATGAACATATTACTGATATCCTGTTGAATTAACTAATTTCTCTATATATGAACCGGCACATGGACATATTTACTTTGTGTGTATATATATATATATATATATATATATATATATATATATATATATATATATATATATATATATATATATATATATTACCCGTCTGAGACAATGTGTATGGAATAATTTGTCTGAAAGTCTTTAGAATAAAATGTTCTAAAAATGGGGATAAAGTTGCTAACCGGTTTGCTGCTTTTAAGCAAATATTTGTCGTTGCAGGTGGAGATTCAAACACAAACATGTTGGAAAGTAGCTTGCATTTGTGGCGTTGTAGCCAGAGAGGGTAATGACGCCATAGAGATCAGTAATTGTCAGTATAAGTTTGGAACCAACAACTTGGAAGCCCAGATTCTTTCTCCTCAGCACTTTACCAACCTGACCACAGTTCATTGGAATGACAACATATTTGTGGTGCGTTATTATAACGTCCTGCTCGGCATGGTCCAGTGGGTATATCCATTGAGTTTTTCTGAAGAAAATACTTGACCAAATGAAAATGATAACTACAAACATCACGTGAACTCAGTTGTTTTGAGCAGGTAAATAAGTTTCAGTTTAAATTGGAATTAAGACTTAGCAAACGACGGCCTACACAACAAAAAGTCCAGTGCAAATCGTAGCCATCTTTCCAAGTCACTGTGTGTAATTGTCTGCATGGTATTGTAGGGATGACTGGTATTAGGTTCTCATGTGCAGAACGTTTCATTGGTATGTAACACTTTTACCCACAATGCATTGCAAAGCATTTCCTACTGTTACGACTCTATGGTCTAAGAAAAATGTATCAGAAAGAAAGTGAAACCAACAAATCAAGAAAAAATCAACAAGCAATTTATTTCTAGATAATTAAAATGAAAAATCAAAAGGTCACTTACAGTAATGTGTACTAATATTCAGATAATCCAATAAGAATGATTGTTCTAATCACAAGTCCTAAATATAGAATGTTCCGAATTCACGGCTGTGTCCTTGAATGTTATGATGTGCCAATGGTCTCCAAAGTCCTGATGTACTAGTAGTCTTTAATGTGCTGATGTAAAAATAAAGTACTCCAAAATATCTCTGAATAAATTCACATAAATTCCAAAATCATCAATTAAAAATCCAAAATCCAAAAGTTTATGCGCACTGTTATAATCCAATGAATATTTAAAATAGTTCCTCTCTTAGAATTTGGAATGACTTTCCACAACTGTAATAGCTCTTTACAAGACTGATAGTAATGTCGAAACTGAAAAACTGTCCACTAAACATGGTATATATAAAGATTGGTCACATGACAGAATGTTCTAGAATAATAAATGTACGTGTGACGATTGACAGGTAACTCCTAAGGTTTTTCCAGTTTTATCTGTAAACAAAATCAACCTTGACCTCAAATATGGTCAACATTTTGTTCATCAAAACTACCCTTTAGCTCAAATCTGAAGTAAACAACCTAATTCAAGGACACTATTTAAACATAAACAACATTAAGATTTAAGCAAATATTAAAGTCAAGAAACATTTACAATTTCCTAAAATATCTATAATATTTTATAAACATCATACATAACACTACAATGACTTGCAAAAATGACAATTTCTGCGTTAAAAATTATACTGAATTACATTGAAATGCATTTACCTGGTCAGAATATCTGAGCTCACGTGTTGTCAAGGTTTATAGTTATCATTATTTCATTTGGTAAATTATTTTGTCTGAAAACTGGAAGTATATAACCTATTAGACCGTGTTGAAATAGAATTTAATTAATGTAAAGTCTTGTGAAATAATCTCTCAATGTACATTTAAATGCCGGGTGTTCATTTATTTATTTATTTATTGTAACGATTTGAATAACATTTCGAATTGCACAATCTGCTTTTTTAAAATTATTTTCTTCTCAACAGGTGTCACAGGTTTGATTTCAACACGACTTGAATATCATTCTCTTAATTTATTCTAAAGAAATTATTTCTTCTTGTTACTTCATTCATTATCTTTCACTTTTATTTTTTTGCAAGATTCCCTTTTACCTTCATTTAATTGTAAATATCTACTCTTTTTATCCAGCATATACGATAACCATCTTTGTATTATCAGAAGAGTACAAGCTAAGCACAGGTACCAAACTGGTCTTTTTGACGATGCTAATGAAGCTTCGAAATGTTCGTCTTATGGCTAAAAGCTTTAAGATGTTCGTCTTATGACTATATTATCAACCCCTTTATCAAGAAAGAATGATAAATATAATGACAGACAAAGGAGACATATCTTGTAAACATAGGAACGATTTTATTGATACGATTATATGTTTTGTGCATTTTATCAAGTCTACGATTATGTCACCTTTTTCTTTTTCTGTCCTGTTGAAATATAAGGCTGCATGACTCAAAATGTAATACTTTTCTCACATGACAAACCAGTACGTACTAACAGAGCATAGGGACACTTTTAACTTGTGCCGTATTAGTTTAGTTTAGTCATAAATGTTGACAATTTTCAAATATCATGCAGCAAGTTCATTGTGTTATCAATATTGTTCAGTATAATTGTTGAGAAATCTTTTAAAGTAAAAGTGCCAGACTGTTTACAGGAGAACACTATCATACGAAAAGTAGAGCTAGGCCGGAATATTTTCATATTATTTAATCAGCTGATGGTGGAAAATATTATATTCATACAGTTGGAATGTGTATTCCATGCTTTCAGATCTACTTTCCCTCTGGAAGATTCGTTGAGATAAGGAGTGATGATAAACGTGAAGTTTCAAACGTGAGAGTTCATGCACTTGCTGATGACGCAAAAAATATGGAGGGGTTGTGTGGTTCATTTAATGACCGTCCAGACGAGCTCGTAGATCGTAATGGCACTGTGCATAAATTCAATAAAACCCCGGATAAATTCATTGAGAGCTGGAGGCAAGTCCACACATACACACATAAATACATACATATGAATCAAAACTTCAGTAAAATACGTTCATAAGGAACCTCTTGTAATCTTTAACATTATTTTGCTGTATCCATAATTTTAATATACCATGATAATGCATATTGTATGTTTAATCAGGTCAACAAATTCACTCCATACTAACCGTAAATTCCCTGTATCCGTGTTCGTGCAAACTTGTTTTACTCTGTATGCATTCTGTTCTACTTGTGTTTGTTTTTCTGTGGTTTCATACGTCTCTGTGTTAATATATACATGTATATTAAACTACATCTACGCATTAAACTGATACACTTATGACTGCAGACATTCACAAAACGATTGTGGCGTGTACGTATGTATGTATGTATGTACGTACGTACGTATGTATGTATGTATGTATGTATGTATGTATGTATGTATGTATGTATGTATGTATGTATGTATGTATGTATGTATGTATGTGTGTGTATGTATGTATGTATGTATGCATGCATGTACGTACGTACGTACGTACATACGTACTTATGTATGTATGTATGTATGTATGTATGTATGTATGTATGTATGTATGTATGTATGTATTGCACCACGGAAAGCAAATTGTATGTGCTTTAATATAGATCAAATCTTACCTGCGAAATAATACCTTTACATCCTCTAATAAACTAATACTTTAATGTTTTATCTTCATATTTCTTGATCATTCTGGATTTCATATCAGACATGTTACTTAAAGCATACGCCAAGATATATATATATATATATATATATATATATATATATATATATATATATATATATATAGAGAGAGAGAGAGAGAGAGAGAGAGAGAGAGAGAGAGAGAGAGAGAGAAAGAAAGAAAGAGAGAGAGAGAACATAGCGCAAACTTATAGCGGGGTTTACCATAGTTATATTGTTAACCGTACGTGAGCTGGTACTAATAGAGGTCAGAGCTCCAGTTCGATGCACATAAAAAAACAGGTTAAAATGCCGTAAAAACTATTCAGTTTAAGCCCCTATGGGTTTTATTTATAGCGTTATCTCCGGATAATATTTCTACCAGCCTCGTTGATCAGTAATGACAGTCACTGGAAACATTTTAACAATATCCTGAACGAATTTAAATAAATTATAGAGGAGCTCTTGCAGGAGTGATTTTAATTAAAGAGTTGACTTAAAATTTTAAAGTGATATGAAGAAGAAGAAGAGGAAGATACATTATTATTTTTATTATTATTATTATTATTATTATTATTGGGGCCAAAAAAGAGAACTTACTAAGAAAGTTTATATTTTTTCAGTATTCCAATTAATGACAGTATGTTTGAGCGAGGTCAGATAATGTATAACCCCGCCTACAACCACGTGACTCGCTTCTGCTCTTGCCGTCTTGAGAAAAACACGTCGCTTGTTGACTGCGATGCCAAGAAGCCCCATGTCCGGTCATTTAATGTAATTGTCTGTGTAGTACAGCTTCATTTACCCGAACTCTTTAGTAAATTCATATTTTACGGATGATCGAATATCAGAGGAAATATGAAACTAGGTTGAGGTGCACGGGATAGATGATGATAAATTTATACTCAAAGATTATTCGCTTATTTAAAGTTCTTATAATGGAAGCTATATTGACATAATACTAGCCAGCTAACATTCATACGGCATTTTATGCGCCTTGGTATTTCTACGTGTATTCCTGCGATTAGCTCTGTCGTTAAAGAAACGCATCACTCGTGAATCGTGCAATATAAAGTTTTAAAATAGCACGTAAAATATAGAATAAACTTCCCAGAATATCCCAACAATAAGAATAGCCTTGTCTAATAGAAGATTTTAAAATTGATATACCCTTTATCTTTAAAATAATGATGATGATTCTCAATGCGTAAATCCAAGATTATTTAAACCTGACACATATATAATGTTTAATAAGTGAAGTAATAATACTATTCAATCACAGATCCGGGTGCCAAATTACAAAGACGTAACAAATTCCATGTGGCAACGTTCCTTAGCGCTAGGTCCATCAGAGAGGATACCTTATCCATATGATCTTGAACTGGGTAAGACATCTAAATTAAACTAAGTTAAACTAGAGACAGAAGCCATCACAAATATCCGTATATTTTTATTTTTGACTCTCCAACTACCTCAACCTCTAGGCTGCATTTAGGAGTAAAAATCTTTGTGTTATCCCCTCTTTACAAGCAAGAGTATATTACCTATACAAAAATGATATTTGCCCCGTGGAGGAGACGTGGGAGGAGGGGATTGCGTCCCAATTCAGAAATCTTTGTTGTCATCTGTTGATCCTCCTACAACATCCCACCAAGTATGATCACTCCCTTTCAGTTTGTATATAGAAAGTTTAGTTTACAATGTTGACATAGTGACGGATGCACGGACTTACATGCGTAACCTATACCAATATATTTGCAAAACGTGGGATATAATTGAATGAAGTACAACAGACAATCAAATCTGCGATATGTTGCGATACAATTCCCTAACTATACCTTATAAGAGGCGCTATGGTACACCACTTTAAATGCGTATTTCGACAGTGGCCGAATGGTTAGCGTGCCGGACTCGCCACCATAGTTTGCGGGTTGGAATCCTACCATTGAGCCACCCCGGGTAGGCTACGGTCGTGTCCCAAGGGCAAGGAACTTTACTCCAATTGCCTCAGCACTAAATAAACGTCATGTGTTGCTGTGCCGTAAAACTCCAAACCAAGCGAATCATTGGGGCACATTTTGCTTTCTTTTTGAAAATCATGGTATAATTTGTGATCCACATGTTCTTAAAAAGTTCACACACTCAGTTCATTACAAACGTATTTCATACGTCTTGCCGTTACAAGAATTACCTGACGTCTACAAGTCCGCTGCTGTTTCTGCAGGGAAGTCGCGGTAGCTCAGTTGGTAGAGCGTCAGACTCATAATGCAAAGGTCGCTGGTTCGATACCCGACAAGGCCAGCCCGGTTGTCCTTAGGAAAGACACTTAGCTTCTATTTCCTCGGCGTGATATAGCCAATAATGTGTTAAAAGCACCGTTAAAACTACAAAACAAACAAACTAGTGCTATATAGGAAAACTAGTGCTACATAGGATGTCAATGCATTTTCAATAGAGTTGCCTGATCCTGGCGATCTAAGAAGTAAGACTGAATTTAAGGTAGCTTCTGTATTAAACAGCCATTTTAGTAGTAGTAGTAGCAGTAGAATACAATAATTTATTTGATACAATATTTTCCTCCAAATCAGCCACCTGCTTTTTTTTTTTCCAAAGCCTATATTCCCCAAGTGCCACTATGGCCGACGCCTAGTGGTCTGCGTGAGGCTGACGTTCTTAAAATATGCCAAGACGCCGTAAATAAATCAGAGGGACTGCAGAAATGCCAATCAGTTACAAAGGTGGACTTCAAGGGAATCATCGAAGCATGCGTTGAAGATATCAAGGTACATAACTCTTGTATTGAATATATTGGGAGAACTGGATCAGTTAAAATAGTATGATTCTTTTTTTGCATCGGCTTCGCCCCATGAATACATGTATAAATGTGTCGAAAACGTTCTAGAAAATCAGAATCCAGTTATCTAAATATATTCACAACTCTCGAACAGCTCCTACTATTGTGCTATTTGTAAAATTACTGGTCAAATAAATAGCGATAAATCAAATGTAGTCTGCAAAGATTTGTAGGTAAATACATGTTGCAAAGAGTACATGTATTGGTAATTGAAGCCGTTTGGTTCAGGCGTAATGCATAGGATTACGGATCGAATGTCTGCATTTTTAAACTCGCTAGAAGTTAAATTTTGTAATAGTGTGGACTATATCTCAACGTAAAAGTAACGCACAAGTTAAAATTATAGCATACTTTTGACTTGAGCACTACTTCACAGTACACAAAGCAGTGGTGTAATACACAAGTTAACCGCATAATATGATTTTGAGTGGTGTGTTTCGTCGTATTATACTGACACAGTGATCTAATACACAAGCTTGTATATAGTGACGTAGTTGTACAATAAAATGTAACGTAAAACGCATGCAAAATAGCTGTTAGATATGTATTACACTTTGTTTGCATCTCTAAAATATTAGTAGTTCAATATATGTTGAAATATTTCCACTTAAATAAATCAAAATAAAGAATTCGATACTTGATGCACCAAAAACAAAGACATGAGAAGAAATTGCAACCTTTTTTAACACCTCTCTCAGCTAGAAAAGAATTAAGCAGGATTATTAGAAATAATATTAATATAATCACATCGAGAAGACTAGATATTCTTATGAAAGAAATTTAAATTAGTATTCATTTTATGGGGGAAACAATAAGATTTGTACGTTTTGTTTCAATCACATTGAGTTATATTAGAAGACAGCAATCATTCAAAAAATTCTACAATTTGGTTCTATGTAAGCCCAATTAGACGTAACGATCATACGTATGATATGACCCAGTCAAGAAGGTGAACAAGGTGAGTAAAGACATTTTTAATATAGAACTAGACCTATTAATATATTGAATAGAGGTGAAATGGACAACATCATTGAACGATTATTTCACGTTTTAATACCAAATTTAGACAGGAACTAAGCGAAAGTACAAGATTGATGTTTGACAGAAATTGAATATTTAACATTGCACTTAGGTATATTTTGCCTAGAGGAAGCTCATATACAGATTGGCCCGAAGGCTTGTATTACTTTGAAAAATATCGACTTTAAATGATTCTTTTAAATTGTAGATTCTGTGTTAAATACACGATGTGATCATATATATAAACCATTAAATACAATTTAGATAGATGCAGTCTTCTATTTGATAAATATCTATTAAAATAGATGTATTTGTAAATGTTTATGAAATAGTTGAACCATGCTACATCACACCTGTTAGAATAATGAAATAGAGAAAGAAAGATATATTAAACTTTTATTTAGATTTCAAAACGACTAAGCAGATGGAATGTACCATGACATTAAAATTATAATATTTTTTTTAAAGATAAATACAGATAAATAGACATCAAGGACTGAAATATATCTGTAAAAATAATGTTTGAATTGTTTATATACATCAGAACAGAAAGGACTATATCACAATCAGGTGTTGAATTAGAATTGTTGACAGACTATGACATGTTCTTAACGATTACTGGTGGATTAAGAGATGCAGTTAACATCATACTATATATATATATATATATATATATATATATATATATATATATATATATATATATATATATATATATATATATGTCTTAAGCAAATCAGGAATACTACTTGGATAAAGATCGTAAGATACAAATAACGGTGAGCACGATAGGTCATGGTCGAGGTGATTCATTACGTGCCAATTGGCTAACAATCTTTAGGGTGTGGGTGTCTTTGCACATGCCGGTAAAAAAGACTTTACATGGCAACTAATGAATAAAGTATACGTGTCAAAGAAGGTCTGTTTGAAATATGGTTTACAATGATTTGGGGTATATTTTTAAGTTAATTTTGAGATTCCATTACACTGGCATGACCATTTCAAACACTACCCGTTAGACCCGTTAGATACAGCGAATTTATTTCCAGATAAAAAAAAATTAATCTCCCTTGCAAAAGAAGTTGATTGAAGCTTACAAAGGTACAAAAACAACAGTACCAAAATAACTATGTACAAGTTATGTACATTGAAAAGTAAAGAAAAAAATATCATTCAGTTTAAAAATCTGAAGTTTCACTTACAGTTAGGGTTAACATTGAAATGATACATAGTTGTCTTGTTTGAGTAAAACAATGGTTTAAAACCTGAATTGATATGATTACAAATTTGAGAAAACAAATCAAGTGATTTCCAAAAGACTTGTTCAAAGTAATCAAAAAAAGTGTGTGTGGTAAACATATGGAAAATCTCAGTAAAAGAACAACCGTAAAAATATGTACAGGTAAAAAGAAAAAAATAGATGCCAGAAAGATCTATCAATAGGTAAGAAAACAATTATTGACAATTATTTAGTGTAGAGTCAGTTTGAAAAACCAGACAATCAAATTAACAAAACCAGTTTACAGTGATAGAGTTAAGCCAGTGGCTGATGTACGAATTCCATTACATCAAGTTGAGAAACATGGTGATAGAATGCGACTATTCCTGACTGATACTGATTTATTATGCATCTAAGCTGAGACAAGACTTTTACAGGGACATAAAGGATAACATCGAGTTATATGACACTAGTGACTCTTACGTTGCTGATATATGTGGGCTTTTGTTTTCATCAAATAAATACGGTGTAGCTTCTAAAAACTGTTGCTTCAACTGAAAACAGATCTTATATAGCCACTGATAGTTTAGCTATTGCTGATTAATAAAACTTTTCCGGATTATTATATGCGAGTTTTTTTTACAATACATTTTGAGCTCATTCTAGGTAATTGAAGTTTCAAGTTCATTAAAGTTGTATTGGATGCTATGACGATAATTCTCTCCATAGTGCTTGTTTCGTTCTATAAACAAATGCTTTCAAGTTCATAGTCTTGGTTCCCATTTTCTATTACTTATGAGGCTTTTCAAATTTGTATAATAAATCTGAAATCCTGTGGAAGAGCACAAGGATACAGTCGATAATGACCTATTAGAATTTTAAAATCTAATGGTAATCTAAATAATTTACCCACCACCGCAAGCAATATAGCTTCTCTACCAGTAGTTTGAGCATTACCTGCCCAAATCGAAACTTTCTGAATTTATTCATGATACCTTGTTCAATCCTATTTGACCTTACCGAATCAGGTACAAAAAAATCTGTGTGTATCATACAAATTTTAGTAAGATCATCGTTTCCATAAATATTGTGATGTCTTCACAAGCATTCTACCTAAATTGTTTACCACTGTATTATTAACGTCTGCTTTTGCCTTCATATCAAACGAAACAAAGAAACTACCTGGTACAATCAATATACTTGGCCGTAGATTTGGAGTTGCTACCTGTAAAGTTTGTTCAGGTTAAATGTTAGTCGGAGTGTATATGATATAATGATGTGTATTGGTTTGAGGTATTTAATTTCCTGCTTGTGAAGAGTTTTGTATTTACCGTAATTTGTCATGTATTGTCCTAATACAAATGCAATGGATATATGCTAGTATTGTACTTGGTTATCAGAAGGCCGGTAAAAATCATTATGCTAGATTGTTCTACCTTTTTCCTGGTTGCAGAAAAATCATCTAGGTCTTTTAAGTCTCGTAGCTTTTCATTCTAGTCATTCAGTGTTTTAGCTCTCTTTTTATTGAAATCTGCAATTTTCTCAGTAATCCTTGAATGGATTTATTATGTTCGATTCTTTTTCTTCATCAGCTCCATTTGGATCAAATAATTTGAACCGAGAGTTGTTTCCTGCAAATGCTAGACGGGTCTTACATATTAATTTGTATATATTCAAGCTGTTAAAATTGTGTATAAGCCCTATTGTTTTCTTTGAATGAAATTTTGCTATGGAGCATTGATTGTGCATAGCTTGTGTTCAGCAAAATGTGGTGGTGCATAGCTAAATCCAAAATTGTTAGCTAATGTCTATGGTGTAGTTTCAGACTTTAAAAATGTCCAACAACCCCAGTTGTCTTGTGTAACTAATAATATACCCTTTGGGTGGATATACCTCTTTAGAAGTTGAAACTACATGTCTTAAATTTACACCTAACAGATACCATAAGGATAATGATAGTTCTGACTCGATACAATGCGAAAACCTTAAAACAATATACATCCCGGCCTAAGTTTACTATTGTCCTCAAACTCCTTTTGTTATTGTAGATTTATAGATTTCCTTTTTAAATTCATCCATTCTAATACTCAGTACAATACTCTTTCCATTTCCATCTTTAATTCAGTTTTTACTGTATCTGTTTATGTTTATTTAGGTTTTAACTGTATCACTCCTACCATTTGATGCAAGACTGTTTTACTTGTGAAATCTTGTCTCAAACCAGTAAATTTGTTCTTCTTCACATGTTTCGTCTTTTTGTCTATATCGTGAAAACTACCTAGTACCACACCGATATTATTGACCAGTTCTCGATTTACATATTTTTTTTATTATTTGCATTTGCTTGTTCAACCTCAGCATGTAATGTACTGCAAAATTAAGTAAAATGTAACATCTTTTGTAGTTCATCTTATCACTCAAATCTGTAATAGATAATCGTAAGTTGTCTTCATAGTTTTTATCGTGCTGTCATTAACACTTTTTACATCATCTATCTTTTTGCATATTTCTGCTAAAACATTGTTTTCTACAACTGACAGTATTAGTGTTAACTGTATACTTGTTATTCATGTCTGTAATTTTTGTGCTGAAATAATCCATCCCATTTTCAATTTCTTGGTCATTTGGTTGGATTTTATTACTGATATATCTATGTAACTGTTCCAGTTGAGATTGTAAAGAGTTAGAGTCTTCCAGAGATTCCTTTATTTCTCAATGTCAGTCGCCAAAGAATCGCTTTCACTGTTTATCCTCTGTTCAACTGGTTGTAAATATTGTTGAATATTAGGCAATGATAATCATACATCTGCTCTTTCTTCGACCAACTTTTTCTCTTACGTCCTGCAATGTTCGTACAGCAGGTCCAACATATTCTTGAATACCCAATGTATCCTCTGGGAGGGAAACATAAAAACTGACCTCTATTTCAAACCAACTTACTCTCAAACGTATTTGCTCTCAAGGAGCTCCTACCACAATAACGTTATTAAAAAAACAATCTTACGGCCTGTGTCCGTAAACATTTTATTATTTTCACATTCGACTCAAAACTGCTAGCCTAATTTCAACCAAATTTGGCAGGACGCATTCTTGGATAGAGGCATTCAATTTTATATAAATAATGCTTAGGGGGCGCTCTACAGATAATACATGCTTCTGAGAGAGTGACAGGTGTAAGATGAAGTATTTTGCATTTGCAACATGCACAATGGAGAGAATGTTGGCATACCTCTATGTTACTTTCATGTACTGTGGCTGAAATTTCTTTACATATTGTACTTGTGGACACTGGACATGATCTAAGCACACGGCAGACAAAATGGCCGCTCTAAAGTACTCGAAAAATCAGCCTGAATTAGTCAAAAGTGCACTATTTTCAGGAGTTATTAAAATAGGGAAACGAATTTTGCCAGAGCAGACAATACCAGCCTCTGAAAGTACTATGAATAAATTACAAAATATCTAAAAAGTAAAAAAAAGTTATCGGCTCTTTTTTTTATATTTACCTTTGAAGTCCAGGAAGTGAAAATGACTAAGCGGAGCTAGCAGTTTTTTGAGAGGTGCACATCTTAAGTAAGACCAAGCTGTATACTCTATAACCCAAATTTCACCCATCAATCATACACAAAAATAAAGGGAATGCAAAGTTCTTTTAACAATGCCTAAGATATATAAGGTCTTTTTTAAATAGCCAGAACAGCCAGTGAGGAAACCCTGGGTAATTCTTTTTCTTTAAATTTCTAACCCTATGCAAAGTACGAAACTGGAGAGCGCAACCTTAGCCACCATCAAATATGGCTGCGGCTAATAACAATAGATAAAACGAAACATAAAATGACTTCTTCTCAAAACCCGCTCAATGGAAATTGGATCAAATTTGATAGAAAATATCCTAGCATAAAGACCCTTCGAGCTGATATAAATGATACCAGTCCGACATCAAATATGGCTACCGTTCCTATAAATAGAAGAACTTAGAAAAGCATAAAAACCACTCTGCAATATCGTATCTAATTTGACAGAAAGCATACAATGACCAAGGCCTTTCAAATTTGTACAAATAATGCCGATCGACCGTCAAATATGGCGCCCTTACTAAAACTAGAGAAAGCTTCAAACAACTTGTTCTCAAAATTCTATCAACAGAAATTGACCAAACTTGGCGGTAAGCATTTTGTTATAAACGTATTTCAAATTTATATAAATGATTACGATTCAACATCATATGTGCCGACAGTTACTAAAATAGAAAAACCTTAAAACAACTTCTACGACAACAGAAGTTAACAAAATTTAGAAAGCAATCTAGCATATAGGGCTTTTCAATTTTTGTAAATGCTGCCAATACGTTGTTATATATGGCCGGAGTTACCAAGATTATAGGGAAACCTTCAAATGGCGTTGTCTTAAACACCGCTCAACATAATTTGACCATATTTGACAGAAAGTATCCTAGCATGAATGTGTGTCAAATTTGCAAAATGATAACGATAGGCCTTCATGTATGTCTGCCATTACTAAAAAGAATAAAGTAAAACTTTAAATGAGCATATATAAAAGAACTGCTGAATATTAGTTGATCGAATTTGACAGAAAGTATCATCCTTGGTATAAAAGCCTTTACACTAATTTGCCATCAAATATGAATGAAGATACACACATTGATAAACCTTGAAACAGTTACATTCATAACCTATGAAATCAATAGAATTAGAAAACATTTTGTTTTCGGAAAGCATCGTCGAATATGTATGAAGATACAATATTAAATAAACAATGAAACAGTTAAATTTGTAGTATATGTAATTAATAATAATGGAAGACATTTCTACAGAAAGCGTATTATTGACCATATTTCTTGGCTAACTGCTCCAGCATGTGGCTATTAGACTCCTGTCAGTCAGATGAACGATATCATGTCCCCTTTGGTTTCTTGTTTTACACTGAAGCCGTACATGTAATCCTTTTAAGCGTGGAATATCTTTTTGATGAAACCCAACCAAAATATGTTGCAGGAGATTAAACCCTCTTAACATGTATTGAACATTTGTTTATTTTATTTTGTATAAAACGAGTTACTTTGTCCTTAGCTTTCGACGCCCTGAAAACAATTTCTTACGTTTAAAGAATATGATTCTTGCCCAGTTTTCCAAAATGAAGACTATGGTAAGTTTGAGTATTTTCTGAGACACACTTTAGATCCGCAGATTATCATCTCAGTCAACGTCCGTCTGATAAAGTCAATACCAATCGCGTTTTTTGAAAACATGTGGAACATGTAGTGAGTGCTTTGTAGATTTACTGTCTTAAAACCATAGACCATCAAGCAAAGTTTTCTTTTTTAAAATCTTAGACCAGATATCCACTATTTAAGCGGAGTTTTGATATAAACATGTATTTCAGAGCAGATCCAACCGCAAAATTGACCTTTATGTCTGTTTTTCTACAACATAGGCGCATACTCCTCAGTAAATCATATACTATCTGATATCGGAATATCTTCCGTTCACATAGATATAAAAAATGCTCAAAGAGACCTATTTTTTGCATATGCATTTTAATAATTCACATTTTCATTTTTGTGAAAAGTCAATTTTCACAGAAAGGTTGTTATGCTAGTAGCAGTGACAGATTATTGAAACGGACAAAAGCAATCCACATATATTCATATATCTTCTAGCAATGTCTGTATGAAGAGTAATAAATAATTAAATTGAAATAGATTAATTCTTTTTTAACACTTTAACAGAATGACCTGATGCTTTTTTATGGAAGTGACAATATACACTCCTGAAATAAGTCAAGACAGAGAAGAAATTGCTATGCTCAAAGCCCCCTTGAGTAGACAGACATATACTTCTGTCATAGTCGGTTGCGTCGCCTCAGTGTCATACCTGCTTTGTACATCATACTGCGCAAGTACTACAAACCATGGACTTAGGAATCACACTTCAGCAATGGTTTTTTTTTTCTCGATCTACTAGACACGTCATGCGACACTTGTGCAGGTTGCTAGAACCAATGGTTTTATTTCCAGCAAAGTTAAAGTTAAGTTCACGTTTCGACTCAAAACCTCGCCTTTGCTGTATCATGTGGAAACCAAACGTTATTAGCGTGTCGCGATCACACCACAAATGTCAACATCAGCTTGTTGCGACAGGCTTTTGCAAACTGTAGGCTACATCCAGTATTGGCAAAAATTTCTTTCTCGCCTCTCATCGATAGCGAGACTACTGTTGAATTAAATGTGTGTCTAACTGTGCACCCACCCCTTTCCTTGGTTCGTATGTTGTATTTTTAAACATATGACAAAATCTTACGCACAGTCTCTTGTACAAGTTGGCATTAGAGGGGCAGTAATTACAAAGGTATTTCGCCTTTTTATTCCTATGCAGAAACTGCATTGTACAGAAGATTTTGACTGTATCATTTACTATTCAAACTTCTACTATTAACTTCATAAGAATGACATTGCCCGTATTACATATTACACACATAACTCTGTGTGTTATCAAAATGCTTGGAAGAACAAGAATATATGTAAAATGATTTCCGAGGGTGATTCTTGATCGATGTACACGGAAGGGATTCCGCTCTCAGACGGTCATTGATTCGTTCAGGGGTAAGCTCCCATCAAGTAGAAAAACCGACAAAAAGCGAAATGTATACGGTTGAATCAGTTCTGAAATACAAGTTTACATCAAATTATTGTTTAAATGCGTAAGTTTAATCATGGAATTCGTTGATTCTGAAAGTATGAATTTTTGGCTAAACTCTTAGCAAACAAAACGTGTGATGTTTTTTTTTAAAAATATATATTAAATCTAGAAAATACTAATCACATGTATAACATGTTTTCATATAACGCGATTGACATTGACCATATCAGACAGAAGTTTCCTGAAATAATAATCTACCAGTGTACGGTGTATGAGATCTTTAACCAGTCATAAAGACGGTATGACTTGATTTTATTGGTGGATATCACCGGAAACACTGAGCGTATTTCTTTACATCTAGATATCAGATGAAGTAACGCTGGCCCAAGTGGCGACACAAATGGCAATAGACAAGTGTAAAGACTTTGTAACGAAAGATCCTGTATTGTTGTCTGCTAATTCAACTCAAGACTTCATACAGGATTTATTATGCTCCGGCGACTGTTCCAGAAATGGAAATTGTACCAATGGAACGTGTGTTTGTGACGACGGTTTTACAGGCAGTGACTGTTCCTTAGACTCTACAACAGCACCTGTTGTGAAGAGAATAGTAAGGTATGGATCCGGAATAATATTGACCAATGACATGAAAGAGAAGCATTTTTACCTCTATAGATGATGTTGGCATTGTTTTTCTTGTGAATAGTACACAAGAAAGAAGTGATAATTCCAGATTCTAGAGATATCTGAAAATGCGAGAATACACAATCATCTTTTTTTCGAGGGCTAGAGATTTTTGGAAACTTGTCATAATAAATAATTATTCATTACATATATTATCTGTCCTTCTGCTATGTCTGCATTTTAAAGTTTTGTAAAAGAACAATATTTATCATTGTATTAACATTTTTGTACGTTGAAACTTTAAAACTCACACACACCGCCTGGACCCCAGTTGAGGAGGAGTAGGCCAACAGTGTTGTCCCTCTCAAAGATGGTTACAACATCAGCAACTTATATATCACAATTGGTGAATTTCCACGATGCCTTTTTGGAAGAGATGACGTTACGAAGAGATGGACGGACAGACAGATAGGGGGTATGACAATAACCCCACGCTTGATGCGCTTTGAAAACTGGAAGTCAATAATCTACAGAGAAAAAGATAAATTGCAGGTTATATAACGTCTGGATATACGTATCTGTTGACATGTTTTTGTCAGTTTATTGTACTCAAAAATAAAATCAATAACTGTAGAGTATTTGTATCGAAGTCACGCAAAAGTATTGCTGAATATGGTAAGAACTGAAATATTTCGCAACGGATTCTTCAATTTCACAGATTTCTCCAGATATTTTATTCCCCTGAAGTAGAACAAGAAATTACTTAAATTGTAAGATCAGGGTGATGATTTATGCAATAAGACCAGATGACAATACAAATTTGTTTCGTATTTATAATCTTTGCAGCGGAGATCTATGTGACGCACAAAAGAGTCCATGCGATGCAGTTTACATTTCCGGGTCAAATTTCCATGATGGTTTAAACAGCAGCTGTCATTTGCATGAGCTGAAGGTATAAAAATCCGAAGTCAATATTTTTTCAATATCATATTTAGCAAAATGTCTACCCTCACATGCAGCAGCTTTCCATTTTTATTTCTCGAGTCTTGCAAGGTATTTAGTAGCAGATTAAATAACTTATGTATTGATTCACGGTAACTGTTTTTAATGCAACATGTTGCGCTCTTTGCTACATAATGCTCTGAAAAGATGCAAATATGTCCGAATATCAAACATCTCAGCTACGTGTAAAACCGTATCGTGTGCAGTAAAATCTGTCAATGAAGGACCATTCAATTTGGCATTAATGGACAAGTGTCCGTTATATAGAAGATGAAGTCTATATTTATTATCAGAATTTGTAAACAAATGTATTCTCCATTGTGAGTAGGTATCATACGTTTATCTTTTATGAATACATATTAGGGGTTTGTATTTAACTGAAAATCATATTGCGATATATTGCAGTATTTAGTAAAATGTGACGTAGTAGTGCGATATATTTCTTTAAGAAGAAACAACGGATAGTTCTTTTTTGTTGAAATTAAATAATTGCAGACACTAAGAAAATAATTGAAAGTATTGCTAACAAGAAGCAAAAGATCACGAGAATCTAAAGTTCTTATTGGTACTTGCGTCTGAATAGTTCCACCAAAAAGACTTAACACCAGAATACTTCCATCATCTCATAATCTTTCCATCAGTTTTGCTCTTGAGTCGATTTATGCTGAAAGCGTTATAGAATTTTTCAGCAGGCAATAATGCTGACCGTTTTACTAGAACATAATGCTGATCGCAATATTGCACTAGGTCGTAATTTTGACCGCGCTAGATATAATTTTTCACTAGGTGGTATTACACACAGGGTTAGTGTCTTCGTGATTTTTTAAAAATCGGATATCATAAACACAAGAACAGTATCCGCACGAACAATTTACAAGTACCTTCAGGGCAGGAAACACCCACTTGCGCGACGCTCGGGACAAGCTCAAATTCAGGTCAGTCAAGCTCAAGTTTGCAATGTTCTTGCCTGTTGGCATGTCCCAAAGTATTGCGAGAGAGAGAGAGAGAGAGAGAGAGAGAGAGAGAGAGAGAGAGAGAGGGGGGGGGAGGGGGTCGTAATTCTTCATGTGCTTATATACTGCGAAGTGTGAACTCGCCATAGTACATTATTCATATATCGGCATCTTTATTTAGCGTTTGTATGTAAAACATGCTCCCGTTTCACAAAGGCATGCAATGCCATTCAATCGTTTATTTCACTGCACATTGTCAAAGTTTGTCACTTCCATCTTGTAGTCAATGTTAAGGTCAGCCTGTCAATATCAAGGTCAGTCTCACATTTTCTGGTGCCAACACGACAATGTGAATGCTTCCTATTTGAAGCACCTTTTGAGAAATATGAATTAATATGTATAGTTTATACTTTAACTTGTTATCAGTTAAATTTTAATTGTAATATTTGCAAGTATACGGGATTCGCCGACTTTAAAGTCTTAACATAGCAACAGGCAGTGGGTGCGTAGGCTCCTCCCAAATCATTAAGCTGGATATTAAAACTGCGTGGACGAATTTCTTAACCATTGAAATGTACCGAGCTTGCCGATCCTCAAAAGTCGGCTTTTCAGATATTATTTTGATGTCGTTGATTTACAGGTGATAAGATGAATTTTAATGACATAACCAGCGAGATATCTATTACAGGCTTGTTTGGAAATAAAAGGCACTCGTAATGATAAGCCACTTGGATTTCTCGAAAAGCACGATCAGTGTACCGAAAAATCTTCCACCCACGAGCGCTGTTATCATCAATTGTGTTTGTAGTTATTACAGGAGACTTGTACATACTTCTTGTGTGGCAAATAATTGCATGGATAAAACACACACACACACACACACACACACACACACACACACACACACAAAGAAGCAAACTTTTCGAAGTTTCAACAAACAAATCTAACGAATTTGTTGCAACGAAAATAACCAGTATGATGCTATGAAGTGTGCAGGAGAGTTTCAGTTGTTGTGGATATATAAGTATTCCTGGACAGACCATGACTCAGAAAATGATCTAACGTTCTTCCGACTCATATATCTTTACATGTACTAGTAGATATATCTTTTTGATAACCTTAATTATTGGCACAAGTTTTGAATGTGCGAAAATAGATGAAAGAAAACAAAATAAGCTGCTTTTAGTAAAATATATACAACACAGTTTCAAGAAAACAGCCCATATTTAATTTTACCTTATTTTTTGTTTTACTATCGTTGTGATAATATGTTCTCGGCAAGCTCAAATCTCTCAAGAGCAAGATCAATGTTCCAGTCAGCTTTCCATGAGCAAAGCTAGCGTAAATCGAATTTGTCCAGGTCCTTGCTGCATAAAGTCAAGGTCAATCAGTGATCAATGCTAACAACGTGCTTATTCATTAACATCGAAGTATAGGAAGCTTCTAAGTGATGAAGATTCACCATTAGGGAATGTTTCTTTACATTTTTTTCAGAATAGGCTGTATCAGTCGGAAAGTGTGTCAAGTGGAAAATGTTGCTAATAGTAATTTTACGAAAATTATGCCGCCCTCTCTTATTATAACGCTGTTCATGGAGTATACCGCCCTATAATGAAGTCCATTATACATATAATAATACTGCTATATAATGAAATGCGATCAATGATCATGCCCGACTTTTAAATGGAACAGTGTTATAATGAAAAGCCATATAATGAGGCGATTTTTCAAGTGTTATGGCAATAGAAAATATTGGGTTATATATATATATATATATATATATATATATATATATATATATATATATATATATATATATATATATATATATATTCCATTTGTACTGGATCCCGAATAATTGTCTAGATGGCTATAAAGATATACGGTTTTCTTTATTAAAGGCAAATACAATAGACCCACACAAAAACACAATAATTAACACCACATCATTTTTGTTCTTTACATCGTCTGTGTTTTAACATTTTACAGTATATGTTTTTACATTTATTTACAGGGGCCAAAATATAAGTTACTTAACCAGAAAAAGATATGACAGAAATTGTTGTGACTAATACTTTCTTCACTGTTACATGATCAGTTGATCCAACGGTTATGATATGAATGACTTAAAAGCTAGTCACAGGAAGAAATTAGTTTGTAAATTCACCGGGGACAATTCTGATCTTTAAGACGCAGATCCATGCTCATGTTTCTTTCTTTAGATGAAGTAACTTATTTTTGGCCATTTTATATGGATATGAAAGCAAAAATCATTTAAAGGTTTAAAATATTTTAGGAAGTCAGAATTTACGTTTTGATATGAAATGCAATCAAACAACACGAAACTATCCCCACAAATTAACCTATATGTGCTCCATATTTTTGACATGAGCCTGAGTTATCATTTTCAATGTTATTATTATCACTGCTGAATGTACGAACTAATTTCATCAGGTCTCTAGCTATGAAGTTACTATTTGTTTGTGAACGAAATAAATTAATTTTGATGGCATGCTGGAAATAAATAAAGTGAAGTCGATCGTGAAAAAGTCTGATCGATATATCTTCTGAACATTTCCAATAATTCTACAGCTTTATAGTTCATTTTCTGTAAGCGTTTAATGGTATCGATTAAGTTCTACTCACTACTTTTTCATGAAAGTAATCCGCTTTTGTAAAATCAACGCTTAATGAAAAAGACTCACGCTATTCTCACGCGTCTCAAATTAAGTTCACTCCTGAATATCACTAATACTACTATTATAACATTTATTTATTTTTCTTGTGTGGCTCGTTTATTATAGTCTATATACACGACGGATATACAAAAACGTGAAACGCAACAATCACGATGAGCATTATATTTTTGCAAATCTAAAATAATCTAAAAACCGACAGAAGATTATTATGATACCTAATTAAATAAATTAGACAAATATAAAGTTTATCTCGAAACTATTTATTTATCATTTTAAAGACTTTTCATTTCATAAATTTAAAAGCAAATTAAATTCACTCACGCCAATAAACAATCATTTATTGATATAGCGAAATCTCTTTTACATGATCTTGTATGGTTATGAAATGTACACATAAATAAAACTATCATTCGTAGGATACACAGTATATACTCGCGTATAATTCAGGTCCAACTGCAAATAACAGAGACCCTGATCTGCCGTCGCATGATGCGCTTGCAGATAAGTGTCTATGTCGTATGTTCTACTGATTACTTCTAATAAACTGGACAGACCCAAATCTGCTGGCGCATTATGCGACGGCATAGCTTGATGTATGCAGTTTGTAGTTAGATCCAACTTATACGCGAGTATATGCGGTAATCTCTTTAAAACTTACCGATTTTCTGCGTAAATTTTGTTTTTTAAATTTCTTGTGTTTTACAGTTTCTTAACGGATCATTTGTAGAGACTGGATACGATTATCACACGAATGTTGATTACATAACTTCAACCAACGTTGGATGCTTCTTACCCTCAAGGATTTTCATAGGTGATATTTCCTCTAAAGTTATTTGTAAAATTTTGTTCAATTTAACATCATGCAAGCTATTGGCCTTGAAAAAAGTGTATGAAAAGTTAGAAATAGTTATGAATAACTTTTCGTGTCAAATACAAAACGATTGACCATTGTCCAATTGTGCGACAGTCGGCAAATTTATGTTTAATATCTAATAATTTTTCCGTATTTTTTTTTTGTTGCTATTTATATTCAACATCCGAGACAGCTCAGACTATGGAATCTTTAGAAATAACTGAAGAAGTCTGATGAATAGCATATGACACTTAGTTCAAATTTTAAATCTTCAGAAACTGAATGAGGACATTTTTCTTAACTATTTAGACTATTCGCTTTAAAATCCGGGATTTTTATAACTTTGTACAAATACCTACATCTGTTTGACACCTAACTTTCAATAAATTACAACCATTAGAGAGACATATGCTTTAATTGCTTGGGGGGGGGGGGATATATACATATAAAGGACAATTTTCGTATTTTTACGACGCTCGTTTGTTTACATGTCTGTGTTGACTCACCGAAAATTAAATTAAATATATCATGATATGCGAGTTTCCTTCGTTTTGCAGGGGAGCATTCTTATACGTGTCTCTCGGTTTTGTGTTTTCAAAATGGCTCTATTTGCGACATCATTTCTTTCTGACAATTTATATCGAAAAATATTGAGTGATACTTGTCAAATCTATCAGAAAAAGCAACAACAACAACAACAAAAAGAGAAAGAAATGATACAATTCTTGCCATATGTGGAATAACTTTCCCGGGCTCTGTGTGTTAGTTAAATTTTATCCGAAAGATTTTTGGTGCAGTTTCAGCTCCAAAATGACATAAACCAATCCCTTTTCGACTTAAATAGTTATTGTATAGCTGTCTCTCTGTCCCTCTCTCTCTCTCTCTCTGTCTGCCTGTTGTCTGTCTGTCTCTCTCTCACACACACACACACAAACACACACACACACACACACACACACACACACACACACACACACACACACACATATATATAATCACATATCCTCTTGTAGGATCCAGGGATAACACTTTCTTCTCTGTCTGCTGTATATATGTAGCTTTCTATATTAACTGATATATTCCTTGATTTCTGTCAGAGTAATCCAGGGTAAGTGTAGTTATGTGAGAGTTAATTACTGGATCTCCATGCGAGTGTGTTTTCTACATACGAAATGCTTTTATCCACAACTAGGTATCATCCTTTTTTTGAGGATGTGCACTTAGTCGAGAGGGTATTGGAGTTGGGTATTGGGGTTGGTGCGTTCCATAATCAGCGGACACTTATTCGGATCTCAGTAGGGGACGAATTAAACATTATCTTAATCTGTGTGATATTCTTTCTTCAGATATTTCATATTATCACGGGATATCACCTTCCTCTGTCTCGTGTATGTATGTAACTTTATATATATATAATATGTCCTGTCATCCTGTCATCTTTAGGAACATCGACGGTTGGCTATTCATTCTCAGTAACTAATGACGGTATACAGTACAGTCAGAATAAGATGGTCATTATCTATGATTCTGCCTGTCTGAATTGTGGCGCAAATGCTACATGCACGATAAAGGTAAGCAATATGCAACCAATTATAAGTGATTCTTAAGCAATTCAGCATGAAGCATATGTTTCGTAAAGTGTGCTTCTTTTCATTCTTTGTAAGAGTATTTAACTGAAATTTCAGCGGCAGATTATAGATTTCTTGATTCTCAATAAAGACTCTCGCTTGAAATATGTCTCCATTTATGGTAATTTCATCGAATTTTTTCTACAGATGAAAATTAGTTAAAGCTTTCACGTAATGAAGAAACGTAGCTGTATGAAATAATTAGTTCAAATTTTAGTCATATGATTGGGAGAGGTTTTTACTTTTAGTATCAAATTAAGGAGGAATAACTCTTTCCAAAGATGGGAAAAACTGCCAACAGGGAATAATTACAAAATAATAACTATTCAAACTCTATTTGTTTCATATATGCAGACAAAGCTTAAGATGCGGGTAATTTTCCATTGAATTAAAGATGTATGTAAAATATACTTTTGACCACATATACATGGATTTGAATCTTTCACATAAACGAAACTGATTCTACTTAATAGCTGGGACTTGAAGGCGGGACGACGAATGCTTTATGTATCGAGTCATTTGTCAGCGGGTAGTCAATCCATCAGTTAATCAATCAATCTCTTGTGTTTGAGAGGATTTACTGATATAATAAGTAGAACAACGGCCCTCAAAGGGATGCTGAAGAATAATCCTCCTGAATCGCCTTTGATCTTTTTCGAAGATTTGAAATCCATTTTTCTATAGACGGACGAATATTAGGCGTTTACAGAAGTCTCATTAACCTTAACTCGATTTACCTCAACTTTACTGTAATTAATTGCTAATAACTTCTAAATTTTATCCACCAGCCACTATCATGTCTGATCGCCGGAAACTGCTACACTGCAAATCAGACAAAACCTGAAGATTCTGTCTTCACGTGTGATCCAAAAGTGAGCAATACTAATTGGACTCGTCGAGGAACGGTCATCCTACCTTGAAGGGAACCTCTGTACCAAGACATATTATATTAAATATGGTATATGATCGTAATAGTTTCAGTTTGCACTATCCGGAAACAGAATTGTAGCCTTTTCTGCATAATTTCTGTGCCAAGATTCTCGGATTAAAATTATATCGACATATTCCATTGTGTGTAGATTGTATTCAAGAGCATACAACTAAACTGTACCCGGCAAAAATGATTGCTATAATATAGGATAAAGTTGCACATTCTAATACTTCACGTTATTACTGTCTATACTCGCTTATAAGTCGAGTACAACAGCAAACTACACAGACCAAGATCTGCCGTCGCATAATGCGCCAGCGAATCTGGGTCTTTACAGTTTGTTAGGAGTAATCAGTAGAACAAACAACTTAGATCCTGATCTGCCTGTGCATTATGTGATGGCATATTAGGGTATATGTTGTTTGCAGTTGAACTCAATATATAAACCAGTATATATGGTAGCATTTGCATATCAAAATCAATAAGAGCGAATGCAAATTGAGTTACTTATTTTTAGAAGGTAAAAAGTAATGTATAATATACATCTTTATTTCTTGCCGTCTGATTTTGTTGGATTTGGAGTAAAATATCTATTGATAAATGTAAGTTGCTTACAAAATTCCCTTAAATGTGTCAAAATTTTCACAAGACTTTTTTTTACCATGACATAGTCTACGGGACCTGAATCTCAAATATAATTTTTCGAATTTTGAAAGCAATTTGTGGCAATAAGATCAATAAAACTGTCACAATCAAGCCGTGAATAAATGTTGCTGCATCTGATGACGTTGGCCCGCCCTCTCACGTACTTTCGTAAGCATTTACGCGCATTATATGATATCCAGTTCCCTCTAGTTTAAGGAGATCCCACTGTGGAAATGTAGCGGCAATTTGAAGCAAAACATATTTGATTATTTGGCTTTCAGATTTTTGGAAAATCTCTACGAGGATTGTTTTGTAAGTCTGTTTTCATCAAAGTATTTTTCCGCCTCACAAATAATGACCAACGATCTGCTTACCTTGTAGGTAATTTGTAAGAATTCCTTACCAAGTGCTAATTCTATTTGCTTACATTTCGAACCACATGACCTTGACCCAGTTTCAAAACGGTGGTTCTATGAAAGTGGTATCCTTTATACTGCAAATCACGGAATCCAAGAATGAACGTCAGATATAGTATTTTTGGGTGATGTTAAGAAACAAAACCTACAAAATCATAATTTTAATGATTTAATTACAAAAACATTCAGGTGGTACCGTAAATGTGGTGCGTGCATCGTACTGAAGGAAGTTTTGAAACTTAGAAAACAAAAACAGACCATGTCATTCACACCGCGTTTTCTTGTTTCAAACAAAATTTGGGGACATACTTATGGCCAAGCGAAGGAGCGAATGGATGAATTAAAAAACAAAGTAAATGACTGAGGTTTGTAGAGCCTCTAAATGTGACAAACGTCCGTAAATGTCACAGGTGGCATGTACCAGTGACATTAATTAATGCCGGTAATGTCACAAGCACTGGTAAACGTCACACCTAGAAATTGTGACCTTTACTAGTGGTACTACACTTTCAGTTTTTGCGATGTGCGCCATAGACCCAGTAAATGTAAAAAACGTCCATAAATGTCACAGATGACATCGATAAAAAAAAGTCTGAAACCCAAAGAAAACCGTTTAAACAATTGTTTGCCGTTCGCAGCTGAAACAAAGAAACATTCGTTGTTCGTCAGTTTGTTTGTACTAAAAGCTTTTTAAGATTTTCAGGCCAGTATTTACAATTAAAAAAAAAAGAAGAAAAGACACATAAATGCGGGGAAAACCTTTATTTCAAGAGATCTTGGCGGTGTTTAATGATGAGCAATATTGAATTCGTTCATAATATCCCGAGTTATTGCCCTTAATAAACTTTGGTTACGCATCTATTAAGTTTGTTAACAGCTAAGATTTCAGACGAACGGGATCATTTCTCAACAGCAATTAATATGTATTATCACTTTTACTAATTTCTGACTAACATACAATAATTTTGTCACGTTCAAAATCAAATATGCGAGAAAACTATGCGAAAGAATCAACAAATGCTAGTGAATAAATGTCAAATTCGGGCAAACAAACGTCAAGATTGTGGATTGGAAACAAAAAGATGGAAGAAAACTTCCTTTCAAAATAACTAGTAGATTCGTTGATAACTATCATTCACGACGCAATTGTTTGAACAGATAACCATGAACATAAATGACAAATTCGTACAGACTAATAAATCGTGTGACACCATGCAGAACAAATTCCTTCGAATAGAGATCCATCTTTCTGGATGCATGTATAGTTTTAGAAAGTTCAAGAGACAACATTACCTCTCAATTCGTCATTTGCTCAAGTCAAACATTTCAGATGATGACAACAAATGCGTTAAGGATGTAATGTCACACTTCAACCATCAAACATTATGCAACCCTCGCAACTATTATGGAAAAAAGATAATTTGATGTTATGCGACATTTTCGAGGAATTTCGAAATGTCTGCATCCAAAATTGCAGACTTTACTCAGCGCACTACTACAATGCCCCTGGTTTAGCACCTGACGCTAGTTTGAAGAAATCAGGAGTAGAGCAAGATGTATTAACTAATTATGGTTTTCTCATGATTGGATTGGAGAGTCACGGGGGTGTTAATATAATACCATAAAGATATGCCAAAGTTAATCACGACTTTTATGTTGAAGATGGTTAGACGTCAGAGACTGTTAAAGCAAATAAAGATAACGGTGAATTCGATTTGACTAAACCTTAATCATTAATCACCATGTTCTTAAAACCAATAGCTTTTGTCGGGATATGTCTCAACATTTACCAGTTAAAGACTTCAGATGGGGAAATGAAAACGAAATTAAATTGATAGAAAAAAAGCTGTTAGAAATGCTGGGATAAACAATTGTCCTGTTGACATGAAAGAGATCATACACTTCTAAGATACACGCCACTATTCCAAAGAGAACATCTATAACATTCCTCAAGCAAATAAAACGATACCCGGCGTTTTCAACGATGAACTTTCAGGCGTTCCGCTAAAAAAGTTTGTTGGTTAGATAATCAAAATTGTATTCGTTCAAAACTGAGCACGATGAGAAGAAAGTTTGCAAAGGCACAACAAATGCGTGATAAAAAATAATTTAAAATTTGAAAAGTACAAGGAATGCCTGCTTAATCACAACGAAAACAATCAACACAAGGCATTACTCAGGTCGTACAATCACGATATGTACACTATCAAAATGAACAAAGTGGCTATATCCTGCGCTGATGACAAACGTTATTTAGCTGACAGTATAAATACATTACCTTACAGCTAGTTACTCAGTTACATGAGATATTTAAAATAAATGAAATATTTCAAATCAATTAAATACCAATGTAAAAAGGCTAGATTCGTCTGTTGAAAGAGAGGTCGGTTTGAATGTTATCTGTTAAATCAAAACTGTAACCGTCATCGCAAACAATTTCAAACTATCATTAATAGTGAAAAGGAAAGAAAACATACGCAGAGTTTGTGAAAATGCTGATGTTCAACTCTCACTACAACATCATGAAAAAGTTTAGTATAACCCCGTCGATTAAACACAAAAAAAAAAAATCAAAAAAAAAAAAAAAAAATCGACGCATTCAGAAAGAAAGAAAAAACAAATACAATTACACTTACAGGTATTGAGACAGTTCCTGAAGGTAGTACAAATAGTGCATAACGGTAAAGTTCACCAGCAACAAGAGACTAAAACAAGTCTGAAGAGAAGGAAAATTTATGATTTATCTGTATAACCATCTTACATTATAATAGGAGGTCCACTTAAATACATGTACAATTTGAACGATGAAGATAACACGAATATAGCTACTGAAAAGTTGAAAGTCAGATGAATCTTTCATAATAAAAAGCGAAATATCTCTGCAAGAATGTGGGAGGCTATTACATTTGCCAGTAATAATAACATAATGCATATACTTAATGAAAAAGCAAGAATGGTGTCAAAAGAATACAATTCATCTAATTCGCTGAAACAGTCATTCCATGAGATGATATTAACGGTTGTTGAATTGTCCACTATGACGTCGATGCTGGCAGCATGTGTGAATTTTATGTAAATGACTACATGTTAACAAGTAATAGAATTATGGTTGTTGTGAAGTATTTGTTTTCAATAAAATACAGCTTTTACTTTTTTGTGTCTTTTTCCAGTCAATAGATTGAATATTTGCAAAAATGTATATCTATCCATATATTTGACTGTAAGCAAATCCTCACATCTACTTTTATGATCTAGTTATCGCATTTATGAAAAGGTCTTATGACCCCCGTGTATATATATATATATATATATATATATATATATATATATATATATATATATATATATATATATATATATATATATATCAGTGGGTGTATACGAAACCTGGAAAAGAAACTAATCTGTAATATGTTTCTACAAGAATTGCAATTTTCTTCGTTTTAACAGCATCTTTTTTCGTTTCCACGCGCTTACATTTACCATTTCCACAAAACATTGCCTATTTATCTGTATGTCTGTATGTATGTATGCATGCATGCATGCATCTGTCTATTTGTATGAAAGGGTCTAAGGATAGAGGCAGCCATTTCATTAGACACTTCAATATTTCATTTCCAATGTTATTTGACTCTGCCATCATACCTGTATGTTAGAGCTCTTATCGCAGAATGCCAGTTATATAATGATTTTCAAGATCACTTCTCACTCCGTTATCACTCGTAATAATACCCTGACATCATACCTGTATGACTGAGTTCATATCTCAAAATGCAAGCGGCGTCTCTTGTCCAGTGAGCCGTAGTCAGTTCACAGCACAAATTGGCTCGATCAGCCACTCCCGTCCTCACAGAAACCAAACCAGTTAGTGATGTCATGGTCACCTTCGAACTCGAATGACGAACAACAAAACAACGTAATAATACCCTGCCATCATACCTGTATGATAGAGCTCTTATTTCAAAATGCCAGTTATATAGTAATTTGCAAGACCATTGTTACTCACTCATAATAATACAGCTATGAATACAGAGAATCAGTCCTCGCATTACTCTTATACAAACATTGCAAGACTATTGTTACTAAGTTATCACTCATAATAATACAATCCATCATACCTGTATGATAGAATTCGTATCTCAGAATGCCAGTTATATAGTTATTTGCAAGACCACTGTTACTCACTCTTAATAATACTGCAATGAATAAAGAGAATAAGTCCTCTAATTACTCTTAAACAAACATTGTAAATAAATCAACAATTTAGCCTGAGGATTTGTACATTTCTTTTCAATGATTTTATCAATAGCATTTCTTAAAAAAACACACGAGAAAACAACCATCATACTTGCACACAGATCCTTAGACAAGCTGTATTGTGCAGGCTTTTATTCGGCAACGATCTATCTATATATCTATCCGCACACATATCTATCTATCTATCTATCTATCTATCTATCTATCTATCTATCTATCTATCTATCTATCTATCTATCTATCTATCCACATACATACATACATACATACATACATACATACATACATACATACATACATACATACATACATACATACATACACAGACAGACAGACGGACATATAGATCTGAAGAATAAAGAGCTAAAACGATATAGCACATCTTGTTAGAAAACAGGAAGATACAATTCTCTCCCTCAGACTGCTTATCTTTAAAGATATGCTCATCCCAACGAAACTGTTATAAACAGCATGGCAAAATCTGATCTTCTGACTAGACTAGAAATTATACTCTGCTTCCTCATACAAACGTGACAAACACTTAGCTTCCTCGTAGAATTGTGACTTCATTTTTATTCCCGCTCTCTTGATATTTACAATAATTAGTCAATTTTTTTTTATCGAAATAGAAGTTACACTAATTGTAAAATTAAATGTCAAGTCTTTATGCACATGCTATATAAAGATAATACAGATACTAAGATAAAGTTATAAATTTTAGAATTTCGACCTGTCTAGGTGTATTAAGGCCGAATATATATCAGAATTGCGTAGGTCATCCCCAGAATTCTGATGTAATGATACATTTTAGACATAAAGAAGTTATCACGTTTTGCACAGGTGTTGAAAATAATATAGTGACAGTTTTATGACAATCTTTGATGCAATATGGGCTGTACCATTTTCGCTAAGTATTTGTGAGATGTTGTCCTTTTAATCCTTTAAAAATTAAATAAAGGTGAAGAAAATATGAAGCCAATTTTATCTGGTTTAAATAATGTATCTAAGACCGATCGAGCAAGGAACAGCAGCAGACGAATTGCTTTAAGCAATTATACTTCCACAAATATCGGCACGTGACTCAAGGCAATGGCGTGCAAAACCAAAGCGGTAATGGATTTCGAAGGGTTCCTGTCACAAAATCATTTCATGTAAAGGGACACCTTTGCAATAACTCATATTTCTACAGATTCGGTGGGGTGAAAATGAATGACAGACGGACAAAATCTTGTTACTTACAGTATAGGCAATCATCATTAAATTCAGATGTTAGAGTTAGTCCTTATACAGACTGTCAATCATTTTCAAACGGACGATATCAAGTCTATAAATCTCTGTCACCAGAAAGAATCACATAACTTTGTCATTGTGTGATACGTTAGTTATACGATGTGTATTGACCTTTGTTATAACGATTGTGATTTACTTGTACAGTCTAAATATAAATCTAAAGTATTGTCCAAATCTAACTAGGACTAATTATTAACTTAATAAGCCATAAATTGGTGTTAGATTAAAATCTATGTATTATAAAAACAAAGTTATATACACACATACAATTGGCATCGTCAAGTAATTATATGTATTAATTGTTAGATAAGTAAATGAAGGCTAATAAATCCCTAGCTCATGAACAAGGAAGCGTTATCTAAATGCAGTCTGGGTCTGATAACAGTATTCTCATTGGGCCAGATTTAGGACCTGAAGGCTATCTTCCTAGGCCTTTCCAATCTTAATGACAGATAAAGATAAAGATATTTAATTCCAGTGAGTTTTAGGGATTGTCTCGATTTAACTATCTCGTCGATTTTAAGTTGTATTTGATTTATGTTTAATGTTCCTGCGTGCACATTGTCGATGTATCAAACAAAATAATCTAATTAGAAATTTTCTTGGAAAGATGGCTGGGGACTGCATAGTTTGTGAAACAAGCAAAATAAAAATAAAAAAAAGAAAGAAAATAAACTAAGAAACAAATTGACGTTAAGAAAACATTATCAGATAAAAATAAATATCAGATTTATTCTTGCTAATTTGCAGGTTCTTTTCAATTAATATGAGTGTAAGGAAGCTAGGTTTCAGGTTGAAACATTAAGTTCAGACTGGTGAAGAAGAAAAATGACAGTAAGACAGGATATTATGTTTTCTTTAAATTCTTTTAATGTTCAGACAGCAATTTTAATCCCCCCCCCTAAAAAAAGAAAAAGATAAAGAAAACTCAATAGCAAAGTGTCAGTCTAGCTTACTTAGTACCACTTGTTCACTTGTCAATTATTAATCTCGTCTGTGCGCCGGTAAGGTCGCAAGATACTTGTTTGAGTTAGTTAGTAAGTTAGTCAGTTAATTAGGTAGTTAATAAATCTTTCTTCTATAATTTAGTTAGTTAGTCAGTTAGATAAGTAGGTAGTTCGCTTGTTAGAACGGTGGTTATTCAGTTAGACCATATGTGGTTACATGGGTGTTTAGTGTACAGAACAGGGGGATGAAGACCAAAACCTGTAGAGAGAGATATGAAATGCTAAGCTGTAGTGCTGAATGAACTTGCATATCTTAGTACTTAAATTAAAGAGAGTATGTATGTATTAGGGTTTAAAGGTATTTTAGCATAATCATGATTATATGCTGCCGATTAAAAGTTAAGTTTTAAAAAGGGAATATAAAAAAATTGCAAGAAAGACTTTTAGAAGATAAAACCTTCAAATAAACGTAAACACGAAGTACTACAAAATAAAATATAAAAAGTAAAGGTGTAACTTTGTACACATTTTTACTTATACTGCGAATACATGGCAACCAATGTGTATTGGCCTGGTAAATTATATAGTTGTGTATCAATATTTATTTGTAATAGGAATACGTGGCAACATATGTGTATTGCCCTGGTAGCGCCATAAGGCACGCATTATAGAGATGACTTGCCACTTGTTGCAGCTTTGGTGTGGGATCCACAACAAGCACAAGAAGTCTCATTTTTATGAAAATTATATTTTTAATTATTTCATTGTTTTTCTATACATTAAATGTTGTTTTATATATCATGAAAATTCTCAGTTTTCTTTATTTAATACATAGTTTTATTAGTTCAGTTTTTCCCTATATATTAAATGTTCTTCTTAAAAGAATCGGAAGCATACGTGTTCTAAAATCATTTGTTATAATGCATTTATTAAACTTGGTCATTTTACGATTGTGTGTCTAATGCATGCAGTGCCCCAGCTGAATAAAAATAGAGAGGTACATAAAGACATAAAGGTACAATTGTATTGCTTATAAAGAAGGACATAAAGGTACAATTGTATTGCTTATAAAGAAGACATAAAGGTACAGCTGTATTGCTTATAAAGAAGACATAAAGGTACAGCTGTATTGCTTATAAAGAAGACATAAAGGTACAGCTGTATTGCTTATAAAGAAGACATAAAGGTACAACTGTATTGCTTATAATGAAGGACATATAGGTACAGCTGTTTTGCTTATAAAGTCATACAAATCGTCCCACCATAACAAACATACTCGCAGCACGCATTACTACAATATATCTGCTCACTCTGACGATAAGACTGACACCCTTTACAAACAATTATTCTTTTGATGTGAAATAATTTTGTGCGCTGTAAAACCACAGACTATAAAGTAACACACTAGAGATGTTGACAATTTAAGCTGAATCATTGGCTAATTTATTTTGAAATGAGTTATAGATATTGTCCAAAAAGGAATTTAGCAGGAGCTGCTAACAACGTGATTTCACTAGGTTTGCATGACTTCGTTTGAAATTTATATCTGTACAGGACAGAAACGTTTACCTATTTTTAATGTGGGCGTTAGGTCAAGCAATGTAATATTAAATGACAATGGATATATGTCTTGTTGTTGTTTGATATTGGGGTAAAGCAGTCATGACATGTGTCTGTCCATGCTTCAAACAACTGAACGTGAAAAGGAAGTAGTTATTATAATGTTCCTCTTTGACCAATCTAAAGACAGTATTTTATCTATTGAAGAAGTCCCTTCCACATGTGAAGTGCCAAGTTGGCGGTCATGTTGTACGTGTCAGACAGGTTATCTTTCCCGTGACGTGAATTTGAGCTCTTAAAGTCGTGCTCTTGCAGGGTCCGCAACACTGACGGCTACACACAGCGATTCTATTGGTGTCATTTTTCTTTGCCTTTGGCAAGTCTGATAAACTGTACCATTGTTTTAAATTCTAAGCTTGAGACCAGTTTACTGAGAATATTTATAAAATCAAAGTTCATCTTTAGCTCAGACCAGATATAAATAATATATTCGGACGAGATTTAGTCATTTTGATAGATGCAAAGAATACAACCATTAATTCAAAGATGTTTAAAACAAAAAGTCTTGCAATGTTATTTTCGAGTTTGCAGCGTTTCAACGTCAGAATCTGTCTGTCTGTGTCTCTCACGCACACAAACATAAGCTACATACACACAAGGGCACATTTTCATAGATGCTGTCGATCAAAAATACATTAACTCTATGTGGCATTTGTTTGAGGTGACCAGAATTTGATATTTTTTGTTCAAACAGTATCATCAACAATAACAACTGATTTTTTAAAATTTGTTTAAGGAGAGATTTTTCATTGACAATAATTACATACAGCCCCCTTCTTCAGCATAAAATTTTTAAAATTACCTTTTTTAACCCAAACTAATTTAATTTTGAGAAAGTTTATCACTTCGTGCATTGATAGGGTCCATACATGACAGCTCTCTCTCTCTCAATATTATCCGGTTAAGCAGACACATTTGATATTTTCAGTAAACAATAGACTATATGGAAAAGCTAAGTTAAATAGCCTATTTTCTTTAACAGCGAATGTTGTACACTTGGACAAGTAGGCGCTACTCCAAAATTTAAACATCGGGAAGTATCGGCAATAATAATTAAACAACTAAAATTAACATTGCAGTTAAATCTTATGCGTACTTCTGCACCATGGATTTCATTTTGGGTAATTTCGCTATATAGTGCAACAGAGGCTGCTCGTACGATGATTTAATGACCAACAGGTCAGTTTATGCCATGTTGCTAGGCAACTGGTTGCCGTTACCTGATTGACTGTATGCAAATTACAGATACTGATCACTATTTTGCATTTATTTGTGCACGGTTAGAAAAGGATATAATGGTATGTTAAATGCACATTTTAAACAAAATATCCTTTATTTTGTCATTATTAGATTGCAATTTAATTATCAGTATTTACCAGTTTATATTTTAAGTTCATTCAAGTACGAATAGAAGAGAAACGCTGTGCAAACTTAAGTATGATCCGTTCTTCGAAGATGCAGTTTGCACAGCGTTATTTCAATTCATACTTTAAAGAACGTAACAAATAAGCGATCAAGCCCATAATTAAAGAGACTTTTGAAACCGGACATTTAAAAAGAGGCGGCTGCTATATAGAGGTGAGTGCTATTTCAGCTTGACGATACTTTAAGCTCATTTTTTATAAAATAAATTCATTCGCATTGTGGAGCTTTTCATGCATTGTGAACGTTCTGTTGAGAACACGGAAGCAAGCAGAAACTTGATTAGCTAAAACCATAGTATTCTTCTACGTTGAAAACAATGCTTAGGTAGACTTGGAAAACTTTAGGTTGACCAAGTCAAGGGTAGACTTGGAAAACTTTCGGTTGACCAAGTCAAGGGTAGGTTTTGTATCATAAGACTACTGTATTGTTTGTTTTATGTGAAATTAGATTTCGTACAAGAAAAATGTTTTATGCAATCTAATGTTAAATATTAAGGAAAGGTTGACTTTTAATCGTTAAAACATTAACTTTGTACACACATGCAATGTCATGTTTGTTTCGTGAATTAGTAAATGAATGATTGAATCAAGTAATCAATTAATCAATCAATTTAATTAAAGGAAATATATTTAAGCTTACAAACAAGTGTATTTACTAGTATATCTACACGCAAGTCTTTGTCTACCCAAGTATCTATCTGTCTGTCTGTGTCTCCTGCTGGCGTCCAGGCGGTGTCTCCCGCTTTCTTCTGCTTTTCTACACCTCTTTTTGTTTCCATTGTTATCATCCCATATCTTAATAGATTTCGTACATATGCAATAGTCTGTCTGTATTACAACGTATATATATATATATATATATATATATATATATATATATATATATATATATATATATATATATATTCTGTTAATTTTATCAAGCATTCTCCTGAGGATCCAGGGATAGCATTTTCCGCTCTGTTTGGTGTATATTTATAATTCTCTCTCTCTCTCTCTCTCTCTCTCTCTCTCTCTCTCTCTCTCTCTCTCTCTCTATATATATATATATATATATATATATATATATATGTATATATAATTATTAAAGAGTTTTAATAGCTAGAGAGCTTAAATATTTTCCGAATAATCGGCGAAAGATACCTTGACTTTAAATGTATGTAGCTGCCAGAGAATAACGGTTCATCGCTTGCGATTCTTAACGAATATTTTGAGAAACAGGTGCAGGACATCTATTTGAACTCAAAATGAACCATGATAAACTTTCATGGTCGACCACATCATCATTCTGATTTTTGTCAAATGTTACCCAAATAAGAAATATTTATTTAGATTTGTTAGTAATATAGAGTGACTATTGAGGGTCTAATGGGAGTCCTGTGTTTAATACGGGTCAAAACTTTGTAGCGAATAATGGGAAATTAGCATTAGGACGCCATTAAAAAAAAAAAAAATTGACCGGAGTATCAAGTCAAGCAAATTCTCTCTGTTTAGTTTCTGAAAACCATGTCAAGCAGAATTATTTGGTGTGTTTCAGATCTTAAATATGTTATGATTCTGTTAGCGTACTGTTAAGTCAAAGTTTCATTCATCACGTTTGATAAACTTTTACAATTCAAATTTTACAATTACACTTAAGTTTGGTGGTTTTAATTAAGGGGAAACCAAAATTAACTTTATCACATTACATTTTGCCAAAACACTCTGCGACGAAATTAAAAAAAAAAATCCAGCTGCCACAAGTATATTGACCTTTTATCAATCTAGCACAGCTAGTGAAAACGCAAAATGGTAAATTTGTATGATTTACATGGTTTTCAGAAACTAAACAGAGAATTTGCTTGACTTGATAATCCAGTCATAATTTTTTTTTTTTTAAGAATGGCGTCCTAATGTTAATTTCTTGTTAGTCGCTATCAACGTTTGACCCTATTTAGCACAGGATTCGCGATAGACCCTCAAGTGTCACACTATACTACTTTAGTAAAGGACTCTTTTGGACTTTTGTTCATGAGTACATGTATGCATGCATGTATGTATTTATGTATGTATGTATGTATGTATGTATGTATGTATGTATGTATGTATGCATGTATGTATGTATGTATGTATGTATGTATGTATGTATGTATGCATGCATGCATGCATGTATGTATGTATGTATGTATGTATGTATGTATGTATGTATGTATGTATGTATGTATGTATGTATGTATGTATGTAAACTTAAGTATGTATGTATGTATGTATGTATGTATGTATGTATGTATGTATGTATGTATGTATGTATGTATGTATGTATGTATGTATGTATGTATGTATGTATGTAATCTTAGGTTTTGTTTTTGTTGAGATACAGGAAAAGGAGATCCTTGTCCATATGGCACACCATCACCAACAGGCTACCAGCCAGGATGTGTAGGTAGGTAATTCACAATCGTTTTTTGTGTATATGTGTTGTCTTTTCAATCAAACTTTTATCCATAGATTGTATTCTTTTTTTCTTTTTGGCTACAGATATATATATATATATATATATATATATATATATATATATATATATATATATATATATTCGGCAGTTCAATGCAGTCTCCTTAAGATGAAGGAGGATTACTTTATATTTGGGGACGATATAAAAAGTACAGAAATGAAAACAAATAGAGAAAGCTTATTGGAATAGAAGGTGGTAAAGTCACAATGTACCCCGTTCACCAGTGCAATTCCCGCTAGATTTGTTCCTTCGTAGTTAAAATTCAAATTAGGTAGGGAATATGTGCCTGCCCTTCTTTCAGGGTCAAAAAGCGGTCAATTTAACGAACTAGCTAGGATTGGGTTAAGTGTCACGAAGATATAGTATTCCAAGGATGTTTTTGGTTCCTTATATATACGTGTTTAAAGCTAAACTTTATTTCCATATGAAGAATACCCCACAGTTAAATCAAACATACACACATCAAACTAAACGTTTACTCGTAAACACGAACGATCCGCTGAACATGCCATGACGATAATTATTTCAATCGATTTTCTGTTCAAAATGCAACATTACCAACTGCAAATTATATCAGCATCATCTACTTATGATATTCGTCCACTTGAAGAATCTATGACAAAGTATAAAATTGTGCAATTTTAAAATTTCTAAAGTGTTTTGGTTTCGGTGTCATTCTTTGTATAAACATTATGAATCATGATTTAAGGACGGATTCAAGTAGTGATACGGTAAGCGCTCTGACCGTTTTTATGTGCAATCACTTTCTCGTGGTTGACTGGTGATCTTTCGGGAGCAAATCAACGGACAATTACACATGGATTACCTAGTCTCTTTGTTCTCAGATAGGTAGCTGTTTACGTGAAGTAATGCGATAGATATTGTCTATGTATTGGTTATGTTATCAATAAGGCTGGTTAATCTGACCAGTAAGGCGGAACATGTTTGTAATCGTTCTAATTACCAGCGGAGCTATTTGGTATCACGCTGATATCGGACCGTATTAGATGTTTGTTGCTTCCACTAAAAATTTCGTAATTACATGAAGTTCTCTAAAATTTACAGAGCCTCTCATTGTTTCCATCAAGTACTTAGTAAAGTACTATTCAAATTGTTTGCCGACCGACTGTAAAACGTGTTGAACAAAGAACATATTGAGCTTGACATTACAGACACTACGTTCCTCATCTTGCAGCTTAGTTCTTCAATGCACTCAGATTTTCACCTTTCGCATCATATATTGTGTCGTCCTGCAATCATGACTTTGGTTACCTGTTAAGTAGCTTATTCCGCTTCTTTTGTACTAATGTATCTTCTGTGTGCTACTAGAACAGATAGCTTTATACATACATAAATACGTACATACATATATCCATACACGTACTTAAGAACATAAATAATACTAAATCATTTCGAGAGGATGAGACACCACAAATAGAAATAACTTTCGTATATCAGTTTCCTAAATCTATGCGATATACGGGAACCAATATTTTTCACTCTGTAACAAATTTCAATGGCAAGATAGAAAAGTGCACACAAATGCAGATGATACTATTTAATTAGCAATGTCAATACATTAAAAACAGTGAGAACCAATTTCCATCTCGTTTCAGCAATTTTCCCCACAATGGCCGGGAACCCAATACTGTTGGGACCATTTAGATCTGGATTCTGCCCAGACATACACCGATTTCTTCTTCACGTGCCGAGTCAATTACTCGAATCCATATGATGCAAATGTGGCTTTCCAAGTCCAGTGGAAAATCGATGGGAAACCACTTACCATATCAACCTATATCTCTGGATTTGTCAGAGATGCCAGTATTCATTCCAATCAGTTGCAAAATTACATGGGTCACGAGGTAAGATCATGTTTTATAAACTTCAATATAATGTCTGCATATTTCCTGGATACGAATATTACAGATTACAGTTCTATCTGAGCATTTTATTGTTTGAAATATAAATATCTCTCTGTTCACACACATATCTCTCTCTCTCTCTCTCTCTCTCTCTCTCTCTCTCTATATATATATATATATATATATATATATATATATATATATAGAGAGAGAGAGAGAGAGAGAGAGAGAGAGAGAGAGAGAGAGAGAGAGAGAAAGAGAGAGAGAGAGATTAAAATTTTTAGAAATTTATTTTGTCCTCTGCTTAGATTCAAACTTAATATAGTAAATTTTTGTTTCATTCATTTCTCCCGTAACCTTGCTGGTCGTAGTGGCGCCACTGATGACTTTGCGACAATCTCTCTCCATTTCGCCCTGTTCTCCACTGCACTTTGGGACTTTGCAAAGTCCATGCCTGTCAACTCTTTGATATTGTCTTCCCATCTCTTCTTCTCTCTGAATCGCTTTCTCTTTTCTCTCACTGTGCCCTGTAGGATTGTCTTTGACAGGCCAGTTGAGCGTGAGACGTGACCATACCATCTTAGTTTGCCTTTCTTTACAGTGGTGAGCAGATCTTCATAAGGTCCAATTGCACCTTTGATTTTAGTGCGCACCTCAGCATTAGAGACGTTTTCTAAGTATGAGATTTTCAGGATCCTTCGATAACATCTCATCTCTAAGGCATGGATTCTTCTCTCTAATTCTGCTGTTAGGGTCCATGTCTCACATCCATATAGGAATATGGACATGACGAGGGAGCGCATAAGCTTGATCTTGGACCCAAGCGTGATGTTGCTGTCTTTCCAAATATCCTTCAGCCTAGCCAGAACAGCGGTTGTCTGCGCAATCCTGGAAAGAACCTCAGGTTTTGAACCTTCATCAGAACCGATAGCACCTAGGTGCTTGAAGCTTGTTACTGTGCCCAGCTTCTGTCCATTCGCTCTTATTTCCTTTTGGATCCCATTCGGGTTGTTTGTCATTAGCTTTGTCTTTTCAGCGTTTATCTCCATCCCATATCTTAGTGATGCTTGATTGAGACGGTTCACTAAGGTTTCCATTTCTTCTTCATCTCCTGCTAAGCCATCGATATCGTCAGCGAAACGCAGGTTGGTGATTGTTCTGCCTCCAACACTGACACTGCCCTCATGGTCTTCCAAGGCGTCGGACATGATATTAGAATCTGTATTCATTAAAAGTACTTTGCAGAAGGGGAAGGAAAGACCATTGCTTTAAATGTGTTTGAGTCTATTTAGAAACCTCAGTTTAGTTAGGAGGCTTGATGAGAAGTTGCATTTTGTTCCTTTTGGTATGACACAGAGTCGTATGTAATTAATGTACACATTTTTCATGATTGTCAATAAATTCATTTACAGTTAAGCTGTGCTGTTCGCTCTTATTATCCAAGTTCTCCAGGTGTGAAAAGTCCGTTTTATACAAGTACTGATCATTACCGGATGGAGATCAAGGTACATTATCTCTTTTCACATCAAATGTTTAATTTATCTAATAATTTCGTCTGCAAACACTCAAATTCAAGGACAGTAACACTAGATATACCCATATCAACTTACACCGAGTTTCAACAAATCTTCGTCTCTCTGTGTACTTCGATGTATTTTTTTATCGCCTTTAAGAAATGATGTCACCTCTGATCGTAATGATTCGGTTATAGAAGAACCAGGTAGACCGTAATGTACAAATCAAGTTTATTCGATTGTTTTCAGCTAGTATTTATCATACAAGTGCAATACACTCCTTTTTTTGGGAGATATAGCAAGTTAGTGCATTGTATAAGAAAATATCTATAAGCATATCATGTTTAATCAGGGAGTAAATCTTTACAAAATACTTCTAAACTTGCTGTTATAAGGATCAAGACGAGTTGTGTGTCCTACTTCTGATACACGTCGTCGTAGTAGTAGTAGTTGTTGTTGTTGTTTTCCTGCACAAGCGTACAAACGTGACAAAATTGCACACAAAGCGACACTTTTAACAGACGAAGATGAGATTAAGTTTATTGGAAAAGGACCAATAGTGCACTGTTATTCCCACAACATTTAAGATATATCTATATCTCATTATATTGATCCATCTGCATTTAATATTATAATTATTGTAGTTTGTTCCGGGGAGGCTTGAACTGGACGAGGCAACGAAAACACCGACTGAAATAAAAGTGGTGTCAACAATTCCAATTCCATGCTCTGACTGCAATATCCGGGAGTCCGACTGTTCCTTTGAAATGCACCTGCATACATGTGAGACAAAGTTTAGATACTTTGTAATTGAATACCAGCACAACCAAAATAGTATATATGATGTTCTAGGATTGTAAGGGATTATTTTATTCTTACTGTCTGTCCCTATGTTGTGTGTGTGTGTGATGTCGCTCTTTTCATTTTAAAATTGGGGCTTAAGCACTGGAATATATTTCCTGAATGTTGCCGAGTTTATCCAAACGGTGTAAGTATTTTGCTCCAAATCCTTCCTTGCATTTTATGAATGTGGGCCAGATGACAGATCAGAGATATGCTGCCAAGCAGAGAATTTCTTCTCTGACTTAATTTGAGCACACGCCGAGATATTGCAAGATCTCTTGCAATTCGTACCAAGGGCAAATGTCTTTCAGTACTTTGTCATTTCAGAGGCTTTTCTGAAATCTGAAAAGATCATAAGAATACAGTGAGTAATGATCTGTTAGTATCTGAAAGTCATGTGGTATTCTACACTTCTTTCTCTTCACCACAAACTGCTTCAGTACAAGTATTTTGCGCATTAGCAGTTTCCGATCTTAACATTTTCAATTTATCATTATTATTATATCATTTTACCATGTTCAATCATGTTTGTTCTAACTGAAATATTTAATAATAAATATCTGCATGTTATGAAAATGTCGCGGTCATTTAATTTTTGAAAAGATTCTCTTTCATCAGGTATGGTGATATGTTTCACAACCGAAGGTGTTGTCACTGCATTGTTAGCATCTTCTTACACCTTTATATCAAAGGACTCGAAGGAACTACCTGGTACAATTTTTATATCTGGAGTTAGCTATGGTATTGCTATCTGTAAAGTTTCTTGGGTGTTATATGTGATACAATAAAGTGTTGGACTCAGTTATTTAACTCCTTGCCGAATATGTTCCTGCTTGTTAGGTGTTATACATTTACCGTACGTCTACATTTTTAATATTGATTTGTTACAAAACAACAGTGAGCATGATCTTTTACTATTGATTTGTTACAAAACAACTGTGAGCATGATCTTTTACTATTGATTTGTTACAAAACAATTGTGAGCATGATCTTTTACTATTGATTTATTACAAAACAACTGTGAGCATGATCTTTTACTATTGATTTGTTACAAAACAACTGTCAGCATGATCTTTTACTATTGATTTGTTACAAAACAACTGTGAGCATGATCTTTTATTATTGATTTGTTACAAAAAAAACTGTGAGCATGATCTTTTACTATTGATTTGTTACAAAACAACTGTGAGCATGATCTTTTACTATTGATTTGTTACAAAACAACTGTGAGCATGATCTTTTACTATTGATATGTTACAAAACAACTGTGAGCATGATCTTTTAGTTGTAAACAATATATGCACACTAACACCAATGGCTTTTTACTCGTCGTATTTTATTTGATTATTAAAAGAATGGTAGAATTCATTCAGTTCTGGCTGTCTTAGTTTTCAAGTTTTATATCAGTTTCTGTGTGAGTAGACACATATAGAAAAAAAAATCGTGATTCTTGTTTAAGTTTCCAGTCACCAAACTTTGTTCTCTCAATCTTTCATTCGAGTAATCAAGCGTATCTTGCATGTTTTTATTGAAGTGTTTTGATTATTTATGATATTCTTCCTTTTTATTTGTCGTGCCTAAATTTGTTCATCACTTTTATTAGGATCAAATAACTTGAATAGATAGTGGATTAATATAAATGCTAGACCGTTAGCTATTGCACGTCCAATCATAAATGCTGGTGTGGCCATTTATTTTGATTAAAAGCATAAAAGACTATGCATTTGCATACCACATTCTCGTAGAGGTTTTGCTATTCATTTTGCTGTATTTAGAAGTAACAAATTGTAATACTGCTGCCTGTTTTTATGTTACATCATGCATTAGAATTATTAGGTTCTATTATCCGCTTTATTCCAATGATTAAACACTTGTTCTGTTACAGATAGTATATACATTTTTCTTTTAAATTGTATTTTAATTTTCAGATTCTTTTTTAATCTCTAACGAGTAAGCAACTCGTAGGTTGTTTACCTCTAATCTAACGGAAACATGAAATATTTTCTGCAAGATAAGATCTTAAATAACTTACATTATCATATAGTTGTATATCATCTACTATGCGTTATTTGTAATCATTAAACGAGATAGAGCATAGTTGAATCCTTAACTGTTTAGCAAAGTCTGTGGTAAACTTCCGCTTAAAAAATATCCAACTAGACTTTTATTTCTTGAAATTCATCATCACAATTATTGATGGTAAGGTTACATTTTAGATATTATATTAATATAATATCATTCGGATACTTCTGCTTAGAACGATGTGAAATTTTTAAGGTAATATCCATCCAGGGACCAGTTTAGATTTTTCCTCAAACTCCCTTTTATACGTATCTATTTCCTCTTTCAGTGTTCTTATTCTATCAAACAACATGATATCATTTATACCCATTGCCGTGTTGAATTCAGTTTTGAATTTCTGTATGCATTCGTTTATTTCGATTTTAGCTTCATCAGTTCTACCACTTAATGCGAGATTTTTTCATCTACTTCAGTTTTTAATGCATCTTTATCTGTTGTAACCGTTTGTATGAAATCATTTAAATCTTGTCTCATTCGTTTGATCCGTTTATATATTTAATCAATACTGCCCTAGCACCACATTGATATGTTAATACGTTCTATCTCAGCATAGTCTTTGCATTTGTTTTAGATTGTTCAACCTCGGCGTGAATTTGTTTTACAAAATTCAGTTAATGTCGAATCTTTTGTCGTTTTGATCTTTAATCTCAAATCAGTAAGAGATCAATCGTAAGTTGTTTTCATAGCTCTAATCGTAATTTCCTTTCCATTCATCCATTTATGTCATCTATCCTTTTGGTTATTTCTGATAAATCATTCTTTCTCTGCAACTTTGACAGTGTATTGCTGTTATGTGTTATCTTGTTGTTCAGGTCCATATTTTTGTGTTAAAATCGTGTTAATCTCTTGATCATTCTGTTGGATTTCGTTATTCAAATATCTCTGTAAGTGTTCTAGTTGAGATTGTTAAGTATCGTAGTGTTCCAGATATTTTGTTTATTTTTATTTTCTCCATGTCACTCTCCAAGGTATTTATGTCGGTGCTTATCCTCTGCTCGATCGGTTGTATATATTATGGAACGTTATGTATTTCATCTGCTCTTTCTCTTACTGATTTTAGAGCTTAATAGCAGTAGATAAAGTATTGAGTTTCTGTCCGAACAATTCTTGTGCATCTAGAATCTGTCTTTATTTCATTCTTGTCATCGAGGTAGTAAAATATATATGTTTTAGTTAATCAGAAGTATTATAGTAACCAGCAAAAAAATCTATTATCTGTTATATTTTGCCATTACTGTTATCAAGTGGATTAGTGAAACATATTTATTTTTTAGGGAGACCATTGACTGCAATATAACTCTCTGACTGAGACGTTCATTTGTACAAGAAAAACTAGTACAGTCAAGAGTTGTGTGCCTTTGTCATTGCCAGTGGCACCTACATTTCCCGAAGTAATATATGCACAGGCTACCGCCTGTAAATTTATCCAAGATCATTTTAGTCCTTTTTTTCTGCATTCATTTCGTTTTCTGACTACGTTTTATTATCTCTTTGAATCAGTTGTATTCGTCTATGATCAACATAAACTCTTCATAGTTTATTCCATTTTCACTGATCGCTTTGCTTATCAGGTCATGGTGGTGATGACAGATGTTACTATTTCATCAATATTTAAATCATTTTATGAATTTAATCTTTTTATTCAAAGAGTTTGAAACAATTCCTAAACTTATTGTGCTAAATCTGGTGAAGGTTAGTTGAATAAATATATCACGATAAACACAATCCGGCTTCAGAAACACCTAATGTAGCTGAAACTGTTTCTATACCTGATTCTAACCAATTATATTCTTTATATGCTTCTTTGTGCTTCTTTCTTATACTTTGTTCGATCTCTTTCAAATAATAATGTCTTATTGCTCTAATTTTGTGCAGACGTTATTGGATAGCAGGAAGAGATTTGACTATGGTGTTGACCCAATGGACGAAGCGTCCTATGTCTGCGAACTTGATGACTTTTCACTTATTTATGTAACAATAAAAGCTACGGCATTTATTATAAAATATTTTCTCACGCAAAAATCCATTTTTACGAGATAGTCGATTGTGAATTGGATTAAAGAACTGGAAATGATCGGCTTTATTACTTCTTTTAATATCCATTGTTGATGGTGTACTAATTGTAAACTCCAATAGCTTTAGGAAAGCATGTTGTAGACAACAAGAAGTGCAGAGCTTTATGTTGCATGGTAAATCGTGGTAATAATGCTATTTATTTCGCTCGACATTTATCTGCTATTTATTACCGAAATAGGTTCGCTGACAGACTTAATTTTCTGCTAAAGAATTACTGGTATTGGGTTGTTAGATACTGACAAGGATTGATTATACTGCTGTGATTTCATTGATTGCTCATTGCTAAATCCAACATAGTTTACAACTGCATGTTGAAAAGTCTGTGGGGAAACAACGTTACGTTTTGACCAATGAGCAATATAGACAAAACAGCTGTACCACCACCTATCAAGTGTTACACTGTGTTGTTTGATTGTGTTTCATTTCATTCACGTTGTGTGATTTCAGCATCGTCTGACGTGCAGAACACTCCGTGTCCGTATGACGAATGCACATATAGATTCTTCTTTTTCTTTCTTTATAAGTTCGCTTTGGATTTTTTAAAATTCCTGTGAACGTGTTCCAAGTTGTCTTCAAAGTTCAACTCTTCGTGGTTTTTAAAATTCATGTGAACGAGTTACAAGTTGTCTTCAAAGTTCAACTATTCATGGATCATCTTGATTTTGCAAAGAACCTTTACAGGTTATTTGCTAATCTTGTTTTCTTCTTACTTTTCATCTTTGCTATCAATCATTTATTGTTCATATACACGTCTAAGATAGATCAAGACAAATCTGAATAAGAATAAAGGATAGCTACACAATGAAACTTACTAGTAAGGAAAAGTAATGTGAAATTTAATTTTGTAGACAAAAGCATACATTTCAAAATATGTTCAAAAGAGGTAGAAAGTCAGGACTTACCAAGTTTTACAGAACTAGCAGCTATTGAAAACTCTGTAGAAAGGCATGCTACAAAAAAGTGGTATGAATAAAATAAATGATGTTTTCAAAATAGAGAGAGAAATATAGAGAGCATTATTATGGACACTTAACACATTACCGGTACCAGACGTTCCGTCAAATGTTATGTACCGTAAGCTTCATTAAACCTGAAGGTGTGTTGAAGATGATGTATAGATAGATCATGTTATACCATGGTCACCATTTGATTTTGTTTGATCCTGCATGACAAGAGAAATGTTTTCGCTGGACAAATACTATATAGCTGATAGACAGTAGATGCAAGACTAAAAAAAAAAAAAAAAAAAAAAAAAAAATACCATCGAGAAAAGAAATAGAATAGCCCAAGAAACAAATTGAATCATTTGCAGATGTCTAAGTTCGTTACTAAGGAATTCTTGAGGAATACTATGTAATATATTTTGCATGTTATAATTAATTGAATAAGATGAAAGAAAATAATCTGTTAGTGAAAACTTGATGACAATTGTGAACGAAGCGAACGCAATTCTATACTTGCTCTAGACTCAGCACTATAGCAGCTACAACTGGTTGGAACTTGTTAGTCAAACTTGGTTGGACACAACAAAGTGATAGATGGGTACTTCCTCTTGGCGTTATGCATCAAGCCGCCACAGTTGAGAATACACAACCAAAGCATCCGCTTGAGTCTACTGTTGTACAAGGGCAACAAATATTAGTCCCTGAGGAAAATTAGATGCAAATAATAGACACAAATGATCTTTTTTTGATGAACAGGTAAGAGACGCAGAGACTATAATTGACGATTACCACGGAAGAATTCCAAGTGGAGAACTTCCACCTGCGATGATAAGATTATTCTCTTCAGACAGAGAAGTAATGGGCAAAGTAAACGCATTAGAAGTTTTCAAGTCAAGAATAGAGTGCATGAAATCTGATGTTGAAACGTAAAAAGAAACCCCAGACAGAAGAGTTACAAAAGGACATCAGCAAAGAAAACGATCCACACAAAAGAGGTATAGGGCAAGAAATATTGCAAAGTGCTGAAAGTAAGAAAGCGCAATGAGCTGGACATCTAACACAGTTGGAGAGTAATTCTAGAGAAAACATTGATAAAAATCAATTCAACAATTACAGAAAATTACCATTAAGTAGAAAGGCTTAAACAATTGTTTAAAACAAAGGATATAACAGTAGCTGATGTAGCTACAGCGATAGAAATGACTATATCATCAATTGCTATGTCGATAGCAAATTGTATACAGTTTCGCGAGTGGCGGAAGAGGAGCAAGTGGAGATAGTGGTCAACCAGGAGGTAAAGATAATTTGTTTGTTGAAAAACTTAAACAGAACTTAAGAAAGATTGGTAATTATTTGCTTGAATTAGTGCAAAAAGCAGCTGCAACAGCAACAACATTGCATTGAATTAAAGGTAGTGTTATCAGCTGGCTTTTGAAAACGGCTGAGCAAATTGTTTCTGTCATGACAAAACATGGTATTTTCCTTGTTTTGACCTTAGTGGGTTTGTTATCTGTATTTTATTTACCACAGGTGTAAACAAAGCATCTTTCAAAATTAGAGGTTAGTAAAATATTTCTAAAAGTAAGCTATATAAGCTTCTTCAAACGTTAATATAAAAATAAATGATTGTTTATTTCATGATCAGACTTTGTGCTTTCTCTGCGAGCTTTGGCTCAGCCGCTACTCAGTAAATATTGTTTGTTGTCGTTTCTAAATTGGACTTTGGCACACTTCGTGATTGTTATGTATCCTTTGAATGTCCGGGTATCCGATAGAATTGGAATACCTGATAGTAGAAACATTGTCATGATATTCTTCTTCTGTATATAATTTGTATACACTTTGTGTCCTCTACAATTTCTTGTCGTAAAATTACATATTATTAAACGAATCACAGTAGTTTTGTAAATTATTGCTGTATAAGGCGATACCACCCATTGTCATCACTCTGTCTTTCGGTAACATAAAGATATCGTCATCACCAATCGCATAGCCCAATTTCACTTCTTAACATATTTTGCATATCTTAAAAATTGAATCCTATTTTTTTCGTCCGTGTTGTGAACTTGCTGTCGAAAAAATAAATGTCTCAATTAGCTTCTAACAGTGTCTGATACTGTCGAAACATATCGTGTAAATTATACGTTCTGTTTTGTATCTGTGCACTTAAAATACAAATCACATGTGATCTAATGTTTTGCTTTAACCTTGAAATACTTCATCTGTCAGATTATTACTACCTTGTAGAAATAAAAACGTCCAATATGTTGTACCATCTTTGTCATAGAATGTTCTCCAGTATTACACATAATATTTACGTGTGTAAGCAGCTAACACAAGAACAAGTGTATGCTCTGGAAAAAGTTAGTGTACAGTTTTATGTTCTTCTGACCCATTACCCATCCAAAGTGGGTTTTTTTCCTTTAAAGTATCTCCAATTATCCTGTGGTGGAATTTTTAAATTGTTTGAAAATGAAATTGTTTCATATCTAACTATTTGAATGCATTGTCATCTGGTAAAGGTATTTTACATTATGACAGCAGTTTGAATCGGGAAATAAACACGAAATCTGTATACTGATTTCGATAACTCGTGTACATATTTGTCTATCAAATGCATTACCAAAATTCCACAACCAGATGTTACCAACCATACTGTCCAGTTTAGTTGATTCTGTCAGAATCTTGTGTCACACTGTGATCTGTATCTTTTCAAACAGTCGTCACTGAATTTAAAAAAAGTGTAGTTTAATGGTTTGTATGTGAACAATTGAGTTTCATTTCGGTAAATGTTTGTCTCGTTAACTATATTTGCAATATCAGTATACGCTGTAGCATCAAACTGAGTTGCAACACATGGGTAAGTTGCAGTACTGGTAGTGTTCCTTTTATTGTTTGTTTAAGTCTGAAGTTTATTATTTAAAACATGACAATTGTGTCGAATTGGATTATCCTGTGCAATTACATTGAACCTCTTTTTACTGTTTTTAAAACATTCACATGTAATTCTCTGTTAGAGATTCTCTTTAATCAGTTCATCTCGTACATTTTAGTACTAGATTACTCTTGTGTCTTTTATGCCGTCTTTAGATCTCTGGGGTTTTCTGTTTCTTTTTCCCATTTCCTGTATCACGTTTTCTCTGTTGCATGTATGATATTATATAACTACTCGTGTTACCTAAGGTTACATCTCCTCTAAAGACATTGCTCCACAACAAGGTTTGTCTAATCGAGACAATGAAGATTATACCATTTATTTTCGTAGTTTGATTTCGAAGACTATCAATTTGGAAAAACTGAATATTTCAAATCTCTATGTCTGTATCAATATATCTATCTAACTATAGATATATATACATCACTGTGTTAGGTGCACTGGTTTTCATTTCATCACGATGCTGTAGAAATTTTTCCCATATAAACTAATTCTGGCTAAAATTGTGGCAATTCTTTGTGATTGAAGTTAAAAGAGTTCAGAGCAAATTGCTTGTCGAGCAAAGCTGTTTAGTTGATTAACTGAATTCCTGTTATTGCTTTCTTGAATAAAATTTGATAAAGTTTAAATATCCTCATGAATGAACAACATCTATGTAATTTTTATTTTACTTTTTGTTTTCTTCAATGTGTTTGTTTTTCAGCTATTTGACACGTAGCTTAAATTAACTTCATATTTTTTAATTTTCTCACGTTTTCTTTCTTCTGTAATGCAATTATATCCTTACTAGGACATTGCCTACATTGTAGTCGCCTTATTACGAATTTTGGTTGTATTATTTAGTTATATAACTGTGATGTTTGTGGATATACTATCGTTTTTAATCTTTTTTTGTGATCAATATAAAGTCGAACGACATACGTAATTTAACTCCTTTGTTTTCTAATGCGCTGTTTAATCACATCTGTTTCATTCTAGAAAATCGTTTTCTTTCAGAAACTGAAAGTTTGTATGCTCCCTAATATTGCTATCTACAGACTGCGCTTAATTCTTCTCCATTGGATAAGTACTAGTATGTCTTTGACACATAATTTATTGTAACAGAATGATGCTTTTCTGCTGGTTTCCAACTGTTAAAAGATTCATCATAGCCTTGATATTTCAGAATTACAAAGGTTTTTTCCTTTCATTCCTATGGTATTCAAAGCCTGTTAATCCTTGTAGATGTCATCTTGTCTGTCGTATAGAGATGACTCTTGTTCGTGAAAATGCCGTCGATATCCTCTCCCTTTACGTTTTCCAGTTTTGCAAACAACCACGTCACTTAATATTACCTGCCTGATTTGGAATATTTCACCAGTTGTCAAATTATCGAATAGATTCATCTATGCTCTTTGTCTGTCTTCTTCCTTGCTTGCATCAAAGGAAGTAATGTCAATTTAAATGTGATGAGTGTTGTTGTATCTATATGAGCTTTCATTTTGAGTGAAATCCTTCCATATTCCAGTCTTCATAGTTCTGTTAAACCTTTCCACTACTGATACCTTGTTTTATCTTAGTAAGTTAGTACAGCCCGTTCACAAAAAGGTAACCATCTTAATATCAAACACAGATTAGAAGATGGTGTGAAAATATGTCTTTAGAATTATTGTTGCAGCTTGTTGTTGGAATTTAGTAATTGGTTTGGGCAATGCTGCAGTTGCCCCAAATGTTGCACCCATAATCTAAGATGTGTAAAATATAGATATTTTAATATAGTTTAAGAATACTTCAAGAAATGTAATTATAAAGAATGTTCATAAGTGCAATTCATTTGCTCAGAAAAAGACAAATATGATTAACTTGTGTGTCTTCATGAAGATTGTCATCAATGAAGATACCCAACAATTTTTAAGAGTATACAGACACGAATTAAAAGTCACTGAGCATAAGTTTGAATACGGGAATTGTCGACAGTTTCTGAGTTGAGCCAATTGTCATACAAGTAGTTTTTGATAGATGTATGTGTCGTTTATTTTGCGTATACCACTTTTATATATCTGTCTGAAGATAATAATCGACATCGGACGTAGATCTGCCTGAATGGTCGATAGTTGTGTCGTTAGCGAATATATCGGAATTATGGTAATTAGGGCATAGTGGTAGACCATTTATAAAGATTTGAAAAAAAACAGGTCTTAACATGGAGCCTTGTGGGATGCCACATTTTACTGATTCCTTTGCTGATGAAAGGTTTTCAGTACTGACACTTTGTCACGTAAGGCTTAAGCAAAGATTGTGCATTAGTTACAAATGTATAGATTGCTGATTTTCTCAAAGCAATATCCTGACCAACAATATCAAAATGCCTTTTAAAAATCTATACAGACAAACGCTGTGATTTTACGTGAGTTAATAGCAGATAGCCATTGGTCTATTAGTTTACTCATGGCAGTTTGACAGGAGTGATTTTCATTGGTCTATTATCTTACTCAGGGCAGTTTGACAGGAGTGATTTTCATTGGTCTATTATCTTACTCAGGGCAGTTTGACAGGAGTGATTTTCATTGGTCTATTATCTTACTCATGGCAGTTTGACAGGAGTGATTTTCATTGGTCTATTAGCTTACTCAGGGCAGTTTGACAGGAGTGATTTTGTCTGAATCCCGATTTAGACCAATGTAGAAGATTATATTTGTTGAGATAGCGAAATAAATTGGTAGAAACCTGTTTCTCAGTTTTGTTTACAATAACGGACAGGATAGAAATAGGTCCATACTTGACGGGTCATTCTTCGGTCCGCCCTTAATGAAAATTATAAACTTTGGCTTGATTCAAGGCGTCAGGGAATACACCAGTTGCCAAACAATTATTGAAGAGATCAGTGTGTGTGTGTTTGTGTGTGTGTGTGTGTGTGTGTGTGTGTGAGTGAGAGAGAGAGAGACAGACAGACAGAGCTATAATATGTGCAGAAATTTTTAATATTTTGGCATTAATCCCATCTGACCAGGTAAATTTTTCGCATTAAGACTGAAAAGAATGTTAGAAACTTCATGAATAGAGAATCTAGGTATAACAAATTTAATATCAGAAGGGATTTATTCTGCTACTAAATCAGACAAGGGAGAAAAGTCATGTAGGGTGGAAATAACCTTTTCATCCAACCGAATACTGATAGATACGAAAAATTCATCCATCCTTTTTGCAATTTCTTGTTCCTTATGTTTTATTATTTACAGTATTTCGTGAGGGATAAAGAAAGAGTTTGATGCGTGAATGTCTTTGAAATGCTTGCAGATTGGCTTTATGTCCTTTTTGAACCAAAAATTAAACTAGAGTAATATGTTCTCTTACGTTCCTTGATAAGAGACGTTGATCTGTTTCGCCAAGTTTGATAATTCTGCCAGTCTTTGTTTTGGTGATAGAATTAACGCAACTTACTTGTTATTTATATATCATCAGTGTACCATTCCTGGTGTGTGTGTCGCTTAACCCTTTGGAATTATAGTGGAGCTTGATTATTACGTAAGAATAACAACCTGTCAAACTAAATGTTTAACGCATTGTCCGGATCGAATGATAAAAATGATGTGTTCTCGAACGCTGAGAATAGTTCACAAAGAAATTAATCGTTATAAAAATGATTGAAAGGTTTGTATATAATATTGGTATGAGCATTTTTGTAGGGTTAGATGAACTGATTTCGCGACACGCAGACCGGATAATTGATTTTTAGAACTAAGCGGAATACAATGGTTTCGGATATAGACCGTGGGTGAGTAGTGTAAATGTGATCAATCGAAGGAGATGTCGACTCAGTTACCTTTGTTGGTCTTTTAATAAGTTGGGTAAAATTGTGAGATAGAATCATGTCTACCTAGATTTTTTTATGAGGTTGATTCAAATGAGCGAAGCTAATTTGCCCATGATGATACATTCCGTATTAGGCGTGGAGAGAGTGATACGTTCAGTTTCAGTATAGATAATGTCAACCAAAGTACCAAGCAACTTAGGGGGACGGTAAACGGAACAAAAACAAAAGGGTTTTAATTTATAGAGAGAAACCTCTACCCATACAGATTCTACGGTATCAATTTCAAGATTTAATCTGCGTTTGTAATTTCAGTGACTATAAATATGAACAACTATCCCACCGCTGATTCGGTGAATTCTATCTGTTCTTTCCAAACTGTAACCATCAATGGTAATAAAGGAATCATCAATATAATTGTCTGAAAATGTTTCCCACAGACCAAAGATATTAATATGCTAGACACAGAAATTGTTGATTTAAGTTTTGGAAGAATATAGCTATATTTTGATTCACAATATGTAATACATTATCACGAACCTTAAGACCAGAGGTAGAATTGTTGGATGTAATTTTATCAGCAACACAGTTTGAATGCATTGCATGAGAATGATTAGTAAGGCAGGATGCAGAGCTATATTTACGAATTGAGGACCGGTGCTTATAAAAATGTGGAGGGGAAGTAACACAATCGCTGGATGTATCAGTGTCACGAAGATGTACCTAGTCTCTCGTGTGACTCCAAGATATGTACCGTTGTTCCAGATGCGTAATTCTTGCAGATGTACAGACCTGGTAAATCTATTTAAAAACACCCTGAAAAAGTCACATGCTATTTTGATTTTTTTAGAAATGTCTTTATCATTCTATTAAGATATGAAATTGCCATATGATATATAATTTCTTTGAATCGTAAGGAAATAAACTCGGTACAAATAAAATAATAGTTGTGAAAGTAATGTATAAAATTAATCTTCCAAACTTTGAAGAAGGCCTTAACCAAACTATTACACAGATTTAACTCCATTTCTGTACACTAGGCCTTAACCAAACTATTACACTGATTTAAACTCCATTTCTGTACACTAGGCCTTAACCAAACTATTACACTGATTTTACTCCCTTTCTGTACACTAGGCCTTAACCAAACTATTACACTGATTTTACTCCCTTTCTGTACACTAGGCCTTAACCAATCTATTACACTGATTTAACACCATTTCTGTACACTAGGTTTTAAAGTAGCAAAAGTATAATAAATATTTTTAAAATATTAACAAGGAATCTTTTGATTAATTAATTGTTCTTTAATAGTTTTGAAGCACTTGCCAGCTTTTTTTGGTGTTGTTTATATGTCTAGGTATTTATCTTAAAAATAGTTCGTATCGCTTATCAATGGTCGACAGATTAGTTTCATGATAATATTTATTAGGACTTGTTTAACTTCAGGGAAATGTATAGTTATATGCACGTGTGGACTCGGCTTCCCCCAAGAGAAAGGTATATTTATATGCTCGCATAGACTTGGTTCACTTTAGGGAAATGTAGGGTTATATGCACGTATAGACTTGGTTCACTCCAGAGAAACGTATAGCTATATGCAAGCACAGTGGATTGTGTATACGAGCGCAATAGCTCGTCTAACCAAATTTTGTATGTTCGACTCAGTAAATAAAACCTGTGAGAGAGAACACGTTTTTGACTCTGCACGAAAAACTTACAAACCATGCCACAGTGACAGAAAAAGACAAGGGACATAAATCGGCACCAACTATGAAGACTTTTATCAGACTCTCAGTCGGCGTAAGTGGTATTGTGAGAATATGGTTCAATCAGACTAATCTGAGTCTCTTGGGGCTGTTAAGAATGTATTTCGACCACATTGTGATGTATTTCGACCACATTGTGATATAAATATGGATGACATTGGAGGCAAAAGTCAAGAAAAGGAGGGGGCTATGTGAAACGTTAGATGCGACTAACCAGACCAGCTGCTCCAAATCCTTGTAATCCAATGATGTGTGTCCGTATGTAGAGCAGTAGAGCCGGGCTTCCATTCCTAATAGTAATTATAGTTGAGTTTCCTTCCCGATGCAGGAATACGTAGATATATTGACAGATTGGTATATCTATAACTTTTCCGATTATAAATGACTTCAAATGCATAAATAGTCATTTTAAATTAGTATTTCAACTATATCGGAAAATGCATCTCCTTTCTGCAAAGAATATAAATTTGATAAAATATACTGCTGTAGCGCATGTTTTCTTTATAAATAACCACTGGAAATGCCTAGTCACACTATGGATATTAAATTTATCTTTAAAACCTGACATACGTCAATCGGCTAAACTTTCTTTCCAAGAAGTAAGCAGCAAATGGAAACAGAAGATTAAAAAGACACCCCATATAACTTATATACTTTTTCTTACTAATGTTACATTTTATATCGATTGCTAGAATTTTCCTGGATTCCATATATCACCAACTGACTTGGAAAAGGTATGAAACTCAACTAAGTAAAGAAGCGGTGCTGAATCACCATTTCATGTAAAATATCTACTATATATATACGAATTTGCAGTGTGGTTCATATCAATTAGTGACAATTATGTTACTCTTTTCGCAAAACTATTAAATGAGCAGACAAATGAACCTGCCATGATGACAATGTAACCTGTAAATAATTCACTTATACCAAAGTACATTAAAAAAACAACTTTACTATACTATTATATTTGCTGGGAAAAATATATACATTTTCCTCTCATCCTTAGTTGCCTTAGTTCTGATGGATATCGGTATAATTATCCAAATAAAATGAACACATAGTCAAAAGCCAGTTTTATTTCGCTCGTTGGTATCTAATCGGGTTTCACAAGCCGAAAATGAAATATGTTTTGGGTAGATTAGTACGTAACAGGTTTTAATATACATTCCAATGCAATTATTTAATATCCGATAACATTTTCATGCAACAAAAAATATTTTAAATAATTCTGAATTTGAAATGTCGCAGATGGGAATTAAAAATCGCCCTGCCTCTGTGTGCAGATGCTTCGGCGAGACCCATTGTCTTACATTTGACATAAATGACGCAGGAATGGCCAAGGCTAGGTAAGTGTTCTTGTTTGGTAACTGTATGATCCAAATAATTTCCCAGACTCTGCTAAATGTATTTTACCACAGTCTTATTATTTTAGCTTTGTCTCCTGCACTCTTGCTATTGTGCAATTAAAATATATAATAGTGCGTTAAAATTCCTCTTCACTGTATTTGGCATTAACATTGTTTTATTCTGCTTCCCATCATGTCATATTGTCTTACACACAAGTTCATAACTTCTTGTTTTTTCAAAACTGAGCGCTTCCATTTAGGCATTATGGGATTTTGGACTACACGCAATATTTACTTACCTCCGAAACTGAAGAGCTTAATAACGTACGAAAACCACACACATCCAAAACTGAAGATTTGACAACAAAAGTGATCCCCGATGAGCACGGGCAATTTTATGTTTTACAAAATTACATGTTAACACACTTTTATGTTGAATTTTACTTAGTTCAAATTACATTCATTAGATTGACCTTAGCAAGTCATCAATAGAAAACAAAGTAAAGGGGCCAAACGTTTGGAACTAATTTCCTAATACGTAACATAAATACGTGTCCGACGACCTCGTTGGCGCAGGGATAATATCCAAAATTGTATAGTAAATTGCCAAATAGCAGAAGCGTTTACTTAGCGGCGATGGTGCAGAGTGACTGCAGATAATGCTTAAGTACTTTGTTTCTTTGTCTGGCAATATTTGATAATAATAACACGTCGATTGTTTCTTCTTATTATTTGGACCACTGTCTGCTTTTGAGTGATACATTTATTTATTTCATTACTTTCCAAAATATGTATCAGAAATACTTTTTACCGCAAAAGTATACATTGAGTAATTTACCTTTTCCAACGTTCCTAAGAATGATTGAAAACGACCTCATGTACACCGTTTGGCAAAAGCAAACAAGTATCGTTAAGTATCAGACTGTTATTGTAGAGTACGTTTCTTCTCTACTAAGTAAAATGTCCAATGGACCCTAAGAGGTACAATATGTTTGTTAAAATTGATTTAATGATCATAACATGTCATTGCAAATGCGTCGACGATTTATAACCGACAATCTATCTCAGAAATACTTCGACCAATAAAAATACAAGTGGGAAAATTGACGGAAATGGCGAAGAACTCACTCAGATTGTAAATAACTTTATGGAATTATGACAAGTAAAATAAAAAAAGTTGCCTGATCAGCTCAAAATTGAAAGAGAAACGTAATATTTTGGCCAAAAGGAAATCACTTCAATTCATCGAAGAAGGATTTTATGATGCTTGGTGCCATATGACTTCACAGAGACGAAATAAAAAAGCGACCTTTGTAATATTTCCAAACTGTTTGTTTTTTCGACCATTGGCTGAAAGGACGGTGTTCCGATTGGGTGTCGTTGTTAAATCTAATAGAACTAATATACAATACAGTACAAGAACAATCTCAACATATGTTTCAGTTGGACTGATGAGGGTTATTACAACATGTTTCACGTAGGCATGTTTACCATGGTTCAGACGAAGGCTGTTCCTCCAAATGTCTCAGAATTCAAGGTTTGTATGACGTAATGATTTGTTTTGAAGTCATTTAAATGAAATTTCAGTTACAGCGATGTTACAAACATGCAGTATCGTGGAATAATAAAAGCCAATAAAATCCATTATTAATAGCTAGCTTTAAGTACTGCAAATTATATTTAAGCAAAGTTCACATCAAAACATAGAAAGAGAAATTTCAGAATTATTATTGACATGGATTAAAACAACGGAGATGTAATTTAATTGCTCCCTCGTTGGCATGAAGGGACGGTAAAACAGTATATATATTTTTAAAGAAATATAGGACTTTGACTAATTGGTGGTTTCGCTTAGAGGTAATGACGAATATCCTTACGGGAGATTTAGGTAACAGTGAGAAATAATTTTGTTTGTCTGAAGATACGATATTAGTAATTATATCATCAGCAAGTATTTTAGTATGTTTTTAGTTATATCAAATCAAAATTACCAATAATTGCAATTATAATTAGTATTTCATTTTTGCATCATCGTTTGCATTCAGTAATCACATTAAAATCATGTAGAATATAAATATGATAAAAATAATATTTAACTTAAAAGTATTATTTCAGTTAAAAGTATTATTTTAGTTGAAAGTATTAATTTGGTTGAAAGTACTATTTCAGCGGAAAACAAATAATTCTCACTTAATATTAATACTTACTTCCATATAATATTAAAACCATATTGCAAAGCATAATTAACAACCGTGCCTAGATACACACCATGTGCAATCTGAATGGGTGTAAATAGGGTTAAAAAAAATACACGTATCCAGTTTTGAAACTTAAATAAAGTTCCTCAAAACATAGCTTCAATAAAGCCAATTTGATAATGTTGTACACTTGTACACATCTGACTTAAACCTGTACTCAATCAATACCACTTATTGTTAATCGTGAGAGCTTCTATATTTGTTGTTACTATTTCTAATAATTACAGTCGGTAGTTTTTACTCCAAAATCCGAGGTATACAGTGCTCAGTGTGGCGTGGTGGTGGTTGGTTGTGGTTATCGTTATCTAGAGGATGATTGACCTCGGTGTTATTGCCCGGATCGAGTAAAGAATAATATAAATTGTGAAACTTATAGATGGAATGAATAGAGGTCTGAGCAGATATATAGAACAGACTAAAACGAGCCCCCGTATATGAAATATAACAATTTAATAATTTACATAAACAAATTGTGATAATGCATTACATTAGGAAGATACACTTCTTTTTGAAATAAATCATTCACCGAATTTTAAACACAAATATACTTATATAAATAGCCGATCTGTTTAAATGATAGAATTAATTCATCACAGAATCGAGTGAACAATCGAAGTCATTGCTTTGTACAGCTTCATAAACTGGTTTCCTCCGGTTCACCATGCTGTTCAACTGGTTCCTTCGCTTTCTTCTCACTCTGACTATCTTCTTGCCTCTGTCGACCCTCAAACTTTGTGTGGGTAGGTGGATACGTAGGTATGTAGATACGTAGGTACGTGGATACGTCAGTGGATTACGTCAGTGGAGCTATTTCCCCTTTCAAAATAAACAGAGAAGCAACCTAAATATTCTGTCAGATATCCTACTGGGAATAGATCATTACTCCACTCTCGTTATGTCAGATATCATCCTATCGGAAGTCAAACAGATACCAACGGCTATCTGGTCAAGCCAAACACGGCAGGCCATAAACAAACAAACCTAGTTTCATAAGATTAATCTATGTCCTAACGGCTATTTGATCGCTGACTCACATTAACATCACACGAGACATAACAGTTCCGTTCTCGATTATACAAATGAATGAATGAAATTATTTACATGGCGTAACTACGTTAATTTCAGCGAATACACACATTCAAGTCTTTAGCGTCCATGAAATCACACTTCATGGCTTAACGACGTTAATTTCAGTCGATACGCACTTAAGTTTTTATCATACATGAAATCATCTAAGATCGGTGAATTCACACGGATTCTCATACTCATATCAACTAAAGTAATGCATGAAATTCTTATAATACATGATTCCTATAACACTCAAGACAATAAATTCAAACAATCGGTCAAACTTATATATAAGAAGATCATTGTACGAATTCAGATAATGAACTCAAACACAGTTATACTCATATCAAGAAAATTGATCTACGAATTTATACAAATAAATTCATGCAAATATAAGTAAATAAATTCAGGCAAATAATTATATTGGTATCAATGAATTACATGAGATTGACGCAAATACCTTGTGCTTTCAAGCCTTGCTCGCTTCTACCGCCAGAATTGTGTCCGTCAACTTTCCAGACATCCGGTCCCTTGGATAATTGTTTTACGAGATAATTTCTTGCAAATTCAATCTCGGAGCCAAAAAATATCTTCCTCTTGCAGGAGTTTAGACTGACTAAATTTTGCGATGTGGCAATAAAAATGGTATTGCCACTGTGGCGATACAAATCTTCTCCCACTGATAGATTTCAGTATTTCATTATGAAATATATAATAAAATCATTTGCCACATCTTCCAGGCTATCAAAAACTGGTATACAAATTATGATCAAGGTGAATCAGTACCGATTTTTCAGTACCTTCCTTTCTAAGCTTTAAATAAATGAGACTCATTTTACTAGAAGGTCTTACCAACATAAACAGTATGTGCGTGAAAGTACATTGATATAGAACAGATGCCTAGTCATGCTTATTATTGTTCAATGCCTCTACTCTCCCACCTTTAATACAATCATGCAAGGCATGGACCTAAATGAAGAATGTATCCGAAAAAATATCAAGAGACATTTCTTTTTTATTATGTGTCATTAAAATATTTAATTTTCACAGATATACTTTCCCTCAGGAAGATGGGTCAAGGTAAACAAATCTGACGTTAGCTCAATGACTGTGGAAGTTCAGACTAGACCAGATGACGCAGACAATGTGGAAGGACTGTGTGGAGTATTCAATGGGCATCCGGAAGTGCTAGGATACGACAGAAATGGAAATCCAGTCACATATACCAGACAACCGGACAATTTTATAGAATCTACAAGGCAAGTTTATGACATTATTGATCAAACATTTTGTTTATATTGTTTTAAAAAGACCATGAACGTATTTGATCGAATTTTGACGTAAAAAGTCAAGTTTAAGATATTATTGATAGTTTCTTTTAAACAATCACGAGCTGAATTTTGAACGAAAATGAACAAAACCAGGCTTCCTAGACTGAAACATTGTTCATAGTGTACGTATTTTATTCAGTTTTGACATAGTAAAGTCGAAAGAAAACAACCTTTTGTTCAATTTATCATAAAACGTTATGGCATTGTCTTAATTACACACCGGTAAAGTTCACCGTAGCAAAGTTTCGTGTTCAGAAAATCTGGAAAATTTAAACAACTTTTGTACCCATTTAGGCTGAACGTAAAAGTTGGTGCGAGGTTGCTCCAGACGCATTTGGACGCAAATAAATAACACAAACAGTATGTGTGTCTGTAAAAAATAAAAGATATCAGCGTTAACATGTTACACAGAAGCAGATTTTATTTGCTGGAAGAGAATAATTTCGATGGCCATGGAACTACAGGCAGTGTTCACCCTTCCACATAAAATTCTCTCTGGGCTAAATTACATCAAGAACATTTACTGGTCCTCCAGATTTGCTTTACACAAGCTTGCAACATTTTGAGCTGGTAACAAGGACAAGCTACTTCAATTTTGTTTGTCGACCGACTAAAAAGATTATCGGGTGGTCGCTAATTTTGAACGATGTCTACAAGTGTACAAAACATATTCCTCATCACGTACAGTCCTCAAAGTGGTAGCAAAGATGGTACATAAATATACTATACATGTAAAAAAAAAAGTTTTAGGGCTGCACGTGCTGGAATTCGGTCCCTATTTATAATATTTTCGTGTGTCCTTGTAGTTAGTTGGCATACAGCAAAACATTTACATTTGCCTTACGTCCAGTGTAGGTTACTGGTTCTGTCCGAACAACTAAGTTTTCATGTTCTCAATACCAGAGTATTGCTATATTGCATTTTACAAATGTGTAATTATCATAACATTCAGAACCTTATCAGACCTATTCAACAACCTGTTTTCCTTCGAATTTTGTATGTTGAAATTCTTTATATATATGCAAACAGTACCTTCATCATTTAATCTAATATCCTGTACAAGTATAGCATGTACGCTAGAAGTTGAAACATCTAAGGTTTTTATTTTGAAATATGACTTTAAAATAACGTTGGTAATAAATGATAAAAAGATGTGCCTACATAATGTTACAATAAAACTCATCCCTTGCTTTCATCACAATAAAATGATACAAGGCATTGTATCATTATGTTTGCAAAAAAGAAAAAATCTTACAGGGGAATTTAAAAAAAGAAAGATTAGACTACGTTAGGTCTTCTTTTCTTTTTTAATGATGAAGAAGAAAATAGAATGGAGAAGAGTCAGATAAGGAGAGTTAAGAAACATTCAAGCTGACCTTAGTTAAGTCGCGGAAGAGATGTTCAACTAGGCCTAAAACACACAGAGCGTAAGAAATTGACTGTCACTCAACGGAGAAACATTTGCTACTCAATTTTACTGTCGGAAAAGCTTTTGTAAGACCGAGGCAAAACACGGATTTGTTCTTTGACTTGTAATTTAGCATCTACATATGTGTAGCACCGTAACGACAGATACTGGTATACCGTATAAACGGTAGATTTCATGAGCTGCTAATCTTTACTAAATTTAAAGTTTCTATCTCTTCCGTACCAATATATATATATATATATATATATATATATATATATATATATATATATATATATATATATATATATATATATGCATGCTCCATCGAAAAGGTTTATTTTTCATTGATCCTAGTCCATGAACCATAAGAATATATGCACGTACAAAATAAATCATCCGTGTATACTGTTTGCTAAAATATAGTACAAATTTTAACAATGAAATAATCTATCAGGCATACAGTTTGACGTAAACATGAATAAAATGCATATAAAAATGTTTTTGTGCTCTTAATAAAAAATATCACTTAAAATATTTGTCATCTTATTGTGTTGTTTCCATTAGAATTCCAGTCGGATCCAGTATGCGTGAACAGCCGAATATAGCGTACACAAAGCCCGCAAATTTTACACGTCTGTGCGACTGTATTCAAGGTACAAGAGGGTGGCATGTCGACTGTAAACCCAATAAAGGATTGCAGCAACAGACCTCCTCATTCAGCGTATGTTTATAGAACTTAGTATGAATCTCAAATTTATCTTTAAAGGTCGTTGTAAAAATTTTAAACCTCTGTGTTTCAAAATAAAAATGGCGCACACATTTACACATACATTTGGTTCTCTGTCTTTGTCTCTTTCTTCCCTTTGGACAATTGTAAGAAAATTTGTCGACAAGAACTCAGCGTAAGTTTCATTACTGCTGATGTTCTTCTAGCATAATCATGTATCTCCTTCCAGAAAAAAACAGACCCAGTAAGAGAAAATTTTATGAATATATTAGAATTGTCATCGTGTTCTTCCACAGTTAAATCTACCAGTCTTATAGCCCCTATACATATATATAATATTAGATATGCAGTGTTACATGATTAGTATAAATATAAACACTAGTATCACAATAAATATTACCAATTACCATTGGCAAGTAAACAAGTACGTTTGCAACTGTAATGTCTCAAAGGTCTCCCTTGCCAATATAAGCCGTTTGTTTGGTTGAGCAAAATATTTGTACTGTTGTTTTTTTTTTGTTTTTTGTTTTTTTTTAGTGGGAGGAGTGTTATCATTCCAACAACACATTTATTATCTTCTACTTCCTGAAGCAGTGCCGACTGTTTTCTAATCAGAATGTATTTACATAAACCATGTCTTGTACTTATGTATACATTTCACCATTAGCATTAACGGATGCAACTGCACTGCTACTTAACAGCTACACATATCATTGCAATTACAAGTTTACAACTGTTAGTGTTAAGTTTGACGCTAAATCTTCGGTCAGCACTATTAGTTGTTGTAGTGCTCAACTTACCAGATAATTTTCCTCTCTTTTAAATATTTAGATTCAGCTTCCAAATCATCAAGACGTCACACAGACTATCCTGGGCCGGTCATTAGCATTTGGTAAAAAGGATGCCACACCGTCACGCTACTCACTCTCACAGTACTACAAGGATATAGGTAAGAAACCAGTATCATAATTTGTGGTACATTAGTATGTCTGCAGTTAGCTCATGTGGCCACGTAATATATAGGATCTTACGCACGGAAATTAACCATACAAGTTCTCAGTGTTTTCAAAATCTGTCTTGCCTGACCCTGATTGTTGTTATTATAGTACTTGTCTATAGTTTGACGCAAGCCATCAGTTATATATTGTAAATGATTTCTTGACGTTAATGGCTTACAGAATATCGTTAAGACTTTTTTATTCTGATTTTAGACTGGTGAAGGAGTCACTATTTTGACTAGCTGCTTTATCTTGGTGAAATTAGTGTTCAACTCTCTAATTAAGTATGGTTGCTTCAGTTTTGCTTGTATAATCCCACTACATGATTGGTCTCCCTCGTCTGTGTTGCCTATTGCATACTTAGCACTTAAATCACCAATCACGATGACACAATAAGACTACATTATGAATGAGGTGAAATCAGTCATTTTGCTATAATTACTTTCAATCTTTTTTCCCCAAGTAACGTTGTATTACGCTAAGGTTTCTAGTACTGGTTATAAACGTTCGACCGAGTATATTTTCATACATTACTTGCATTCTTAGTCATTTACTTAAATGTTATTATCACCACACCCTCCTCCTGGCGTTGGTCATCTGTTATAACTGAGAAGTATAAGACACTTCCTCAGATATGTGAATTCGTTCCTTATTGCGTCCATCTGAACCACTTTCTGTGAGAGTACTACTAATAAATGGCTGTGTTTTATGATCATCCCAGCTTCATGTGTCCTCCCTATATTGATACAACCTGTCAAAATAGTATATATTCAGATAATTATCGGAGTTATAGCTTCTTACTGGACTTTATAAAATCATTTATAATATGCTTTCGGAACAGAGGTTATATATATCATCTCAAAACGCTACTAAAATGTGTTAGTTGCTATCATTTCTGTAGGTCAGGAGTTTTAAGTGGTGATGGTACTTGTTTTACAGACAACGATATTTCTTTCTCTGAGCTTGAGGTATGACGGGCCATATTAGAATCCAACTCAGTTGCAGTAAAAAAAAGCGCAAAATCCGGTGTATTTACACTCTGTGTACTAAAGTGCTGAAGATTATTTTTCCCAATCATTTATTGTCCATGACTATATATTCCTAGGCAGATTAAGGTCATATACGTTCTTTTATCAATAGGGGATTTTAATATCTTCCTTCTTATTCTCTTCATTTTCCTTATTAGCAAGTTTTATCTGCTGTTTCTGAAAATGAATAATGAACCTCATACTCCGTCCTTCAGGTAATAAACTCATCTATATTGAATTCACAGCGCACATACTTTTATAATTTCATCGCTTCAAGTGTGGGAACATGCACCCTTGACTACAAATATTAAATTAATGAAACTGTAGGAAAATATCTTTTCTGAAGTAAGACATGGTTGCAGAATTTGTGGTCTGTGCCATGTAAATGTTTTAGAAAATTCTAAAATCTCAAGAACTAATTGGAATAAAATGGACCGCTGAACAGAGTACTAAAAGAGCATTAAAAAACTGCAGCAAAACAATAAGAGGTGTAGTGTCATAAAGGTATCAGCACATAGATAAGCACATACACGTACAGAACTCCCTATTCAGCTTTATTAACATATAATTATTTGACTTTTGCAATGTGTACATTTTATTCCAGTCATACCTGCGTATATATTTGGGATAGACGGGTACACGAAATCACTTACAGGATGCTCATGCGACCATGATAGGACTGTACATGACTGCGCGTGCTGTCAAAATGGGGGAGTTCAGTGTGGCCCCCATTTCCGGAACCAGTGTGTGCTGAATGGGCATTTATACCAGTGTGGACAAAAGCAACATATTTTTGGTCCCTTGTTGCGAAGCAAGTTAATCAGTTAATCAACTTTGGCCTTAACTATCACACGGGTATTCGAAACTTGCGGGTTTATTAAACATTTTGTGTTTACGTCTTAATCTTCATTATGTAATGTCCTTTGTGACTACTCTTCGTAAAGTTAGTTTCTCCGTAAAATTGAGATCATTTGCAATCTCTCTCTCTCTCTCTCTCTCTCTCTCTCTCTCTCTCTCTCTCTCTCTCTCTCTCTCTCTCTCTCTCTCTCTCTCTCTTCCTGGCATTGCTTGATTGATTTTCACACTAGGTAATCTCGACCTTCCTAACATGAATACACTACGGCACCTTCAATGTAATGTGTTTTCTCATATGCCACCTGCTAGTGGCCTGAGAAATATTACATGCATACAGTTGTGTTCTGTTCTATTCTGTTCCGACACGCAAGTAGCATGGGGCTAAACTGTTCACAAACATTTGAAACGTTTCTTCCACAGCAAAGCATGATTTTTCAACGATGTAATTCAATGTTGACAATGTTTTGCACCGATATATCAAGAGATAAAGTATTATTTGTGCAGGGTATTTCTCATACACTTTTAGCCTTAGTAACTGCAAAGTAACAAAATCTGAGGAATATGTAGAATGCTGTGAAATTACATTGATGAATTTACAAAATTTACAGGTTTGTAAAGACAACGTTCAATCAATATTTCACTGGCCTTACGTTTCTGCTAACATGAAGACTTTTGGCTTTTCTCCACCAGTATCAAAATTAGTAAAAGGTACTTGTGAATAACAAAATAGTCAATATTGAAAATCAACGTGTGCTTACTGTGCATGCGTTTTTTGTTTTAAGTTAGCTTAACTTTGCTAAATTATTTAACAAGGAAGTTAAGATAATGGCTGAAATTGAAATATAGGGCATTGTTTTGCTTTTATCATACTTGTTTTGTCTGTTGTTATTTCTAACCTCTAACCCAACCCCCTTGGACTGCACGAGATTTGTCACAGAGGAAATGAAAAAGACAACATACCATAGATGCAAAGATTTTGTAGAAGTAAGGAGATTGATCTGATATTACAATGGAGGAAATTAACAGATTAGAATAAAACAATCAACAGAGAATTACATGTGAATGTAGCAAAACAGTAAGCAGAGAATCAATGTATTTGCATATGAAAAGCAATTTCCATACTATTTTTGGTGTTAGCAGCATGTAACAGTTTATCGTAGATCGATGGGTCTTAGATTGAAAAAGCTAACCAGAACAGCACCTTACCGTTGTACTGCAACTTATTTTAAATGCATGAAACTGCTTAAGTCCCCCCAACGAAATCAACTTGACAGAAGAAGTTAGCAAGATTAAAATTTATAACCTGAAAAGAACTTTTTTTGCATACAAGCCATTTAAACATTTGAGAAAACTACATGTTACAATTTGCCAGTGATGACTCTGTAAAAAGGTACATGTCTCATTCTAGCATGACCTTTTGGCAGATTCACGTAATTTGGGCAGTGTGGATGGCAACATTCAACAAAAAGAACCTCACAATTATTCAAATTAGTATACAAATTTCATCTTTAGAAAACTGCTCTCTGAATTCGAAATACCTTTACATGGTAAACATGCATTCAAATCAAATAGATATAAACAATTTAATTTTATCAGCAACAATTTTAGAATCTCACCACATCATGATTGTGGATACTGTAAGAAACAAAAATGAAATAAGGGTAAGTAATAATTTCTACTGGAAAAAAAATGGATTTAATATATGATGAAAAGGATTATGTAGCAGATAAGAGAATTACAGATTGGGAACTTTGGTATGTCAGATTAAAAAGGTTCTAAATTTTATAACAGAATGTTAATTCAAATGAATCTACAGGCTGGACATACTTCTTTTTGCACAATTGTAATGGTTTGACAGATGCAGGTATTTCGAGGTTAACTCAAAGCATTAGATTAGTTATAATCCGCATCTTGGATGCACAAACACAAAATATAACATCCATTACACAGTCTGTTTTTGGAGTATCAGGTACTGTAAAAAAAGTGAATGGAGCTATTAATATTAGGAAAGCAAGATAATGATACAGATAAAAACATGCCAACACTTTAGCAATACAGATTTAAAAGTGAAATTGGATTAGCTCATTTGAATCATACCATCAATACCGAGGGAAGAAATCAGTATTGTAAAGGCCTACAAATAATTTGTGACAATACGACAAAACAGTATAGAGGAAAAAAAGAAAACAAATTGGTAAAAGGTATGCAGAAAAAAAGGATTCTGATGATTAAAATGTCCGTTCTGCTAATGCCATCCAATTCTTGAAGGTTCAAAGGACACATGTTACTTTAGAAACGCCAGAAAACCATCAAAATCGACCAAAAAAGTAAACAATCATTTATTTTTATTTTCATGGTTTGGGGAGTTGCTATGACTTCCTTTTGGAACTAGTTAACTAACCTTTAATACTACTCTTATGTGTTTTTACAATTTTGATCAATAATGCGATCCACGAGTGCTAAAACGATTAAAATACGATGTTCAGCAGGGAAAGAAACAATTTGTCTGTCACCCTTAAATAACCAACTTATTTCGCCACCAGCAAAACCATCTAATGCCGCTGCTACTTTTTGGTCAAACGCAAAGAAATAATTGGCTACTTCTGGTCTAACCCAAAAAAATAATAATTGCTAATGAGTCCATCACTTTTGAATTGATTATCTCAATGCTTTCCTTAAAATGCTCACCAACATTTTTTATATGTCCAATTAGTTGGTCTTTTGTGATTTCAACCCTTTCCAGCTGTACTTGCAATGAAGCTTTCCTGTTTTAATAATTGTCTTTGTTGATGTGCTTTTCTAGCTCTTTAATCTGTTTTTTTTACAATACATTTCAAGATCAAGTTATGTAAACACTCTTTTTGATTTTGACAACCTCTTCAGCATTTGCATAACCTCTAAATTCTCTTTGCTCTTGTGTAGTAAATAAACGTTTTTCGTGAGTAAAGATTTGTCGCTCCTTTTTTTACTTGTTAATACAACAGCTCATTTGTGTTTATTGTTCGCTTCTCTCTTTCCTTGAACACTTGGTATTTGCTGCCTTTGTTCAACAGTAAGTTCAGTGAGATAATTTAGTTGTATATCCTCGTAGTCTCGAATAGACGAGACTTGTCGCTCTTCGACAATGTCAGCAGGCAGTGCCCATATATCATTTCGTTTTGTCTAACACAATCCGATTAACATGTATCTACCAGTCTTACCAGCTATAATGAATGATTCTGCATATATTTGATGTTACCTTTATTTTAAATGTTTCACTAACTTTCCATCATGTTTTTATAATAGAGTGTTTTTGTTTCGTATTTTAAGGATTTCTGTTTTCCAGGTGATACTGTAATTCATTCATGCGAAGGCCTTTCTTTATTTCTTCATACAAGTTTAGCATTTGACTTGAAAAACTGTAAAACTTGACTGAAAAAAAGTTGGAAACAAATGACAAGAGAAACAATTCAAGAAGTATGAAATTTTTGTTAATGATAGAGCTTATACAACTTTCAAATATATGTCTGATATCGTAATTTACACTGTAACAGCATTGATTAGCAGCTTTCTTCCCAATGGATAAACTTGAGCAGATTACAAACTGAACTCAAAGATAATTGCATGACATCAATGGGAATGAGATATTACAGCGGATTTTGTAAGTTATGCTAGGTTTGCCTCTGTCTGCAAAGAGTGCTAATTTGATAACTTTCAAACATATAGCTTTCGTAAGACCAACTGGAAAAAAGGAATCAGAAATGTTGTAAAAATGCTTGATAAATAAAATGTGTACCCGTAGTTTTGTTTCAGATGCATTTGTACGTATAAACTACAATTGTTACATGAGTTACCTTTTTAGGAATCACTTGCTATTATGTAGTAAAGTCTAGCGAAGAAAACAGATCAGGCAATATTTTTCAAAAATCATTACTGAACAAGTTAATAATTTTGAATGATTCAACTTGTTTCTCGTGCTCTTCTGTTTCTTTTATTGACGGGATTTTGTCTGTTGCAGACTTGTGTTTGCCAACTCTCATGTATCTAGTGCTTAACCAGTGAAAACATTTTCTTTGTTGTTCAAAATCAGACACAAATCAAAAGAGACAGGATGTATGACATTACCAATACCAAGGTCATCATCACTAACACCTGGATTGGTAAAGTTTAGCCATCTTCAATAAAAATCAATTGATGGTACACAAATTACTTTTAATGTTGTGTCTGATTTGATGTTTGTATTTGTATATCTTTGTACAATACGCAAAAGTTGTGTTGAACCCTATCTTTGTATTCATCGCTTTGTTTACCCATTTACATTTGAATTTGTTTTCATTATGCAGAGTAATATTGGTTTCCATCTAACAATTACCCGTTGTTCCAGTTCATATTTATGTTGATCTATTTGAAAAACCGCCTTGTTAAATAAATGAAAAGTGAAGAAGACAAAAAGCAAGATGACTCTAAGGGTAGCAAAGAATCTGAAAAGGTAACTTCACAAAAGCTACATGATCCACGTGGAATTTTTGTTTAAAAAAGGAAAAGCCGAACAATTTCACAAAGTACAAGCAGAGTCCAAAATGTAAAAGTATATGCAAAGAACATAAACAAAAAGATTCAACCACACTTCGTGTATGAAACGACACAAACTCAAAGAGCACAATTTGTTATTTGATTGGCGGCGGTGTAGTTGTTTTAAGAATCTTATTCGTTTAGTCAAAATGTTCCTCACACATTTCTCAGAGAGGTGTTTTGGAGGGACATCAATATACAGGGGTAAGAGATGCTGGATTGAACAGTAAATAATCAAACAAAATACCACTGAATGAAGGAGACGACAAGAGTTTGTCTAGATATAACCCAATACCAGAAATGCTTTAAAAGTCTGCAAGACTGTTGGCTACCTTTTGCACTAGATAAATATAACCCAATACCAGAAATGCTTTAAAAGTCTGCAAGCCTGTAGACTACCTTTTGCACTAGATAAATATTACCCAATACCAAAAATGCTTTAAGAGTCTGCAAGTGTTATGACTAACTTTTGCACTAGATAAATAATGATATGTCATGTGTATTCGAACCTGCATTAATTATGCCTTTTAGGACAGTTAATGTCGACTGAAATAAAACAAAAAATATTATTACCTGTGTTTACTATGCAGCAGTTGAATCTGCTCTAATCGTTGCCTGCAGGACGTGTTTTAAAGCAACTTGTTCAGGATGTCAATAGGTTCACATACAAGAATGGACACTGCGAAGGTATTCATGCTGATTATTCCATTTTCTTTTAGTGAGTTTACAATCGACCACCTGATAACGAGTGGACTTTTAGCTACTAAAAGTGTTGATACTCCCTTTATTACTAGATAAACAACGAGGTGTCGAGAGAAACAAAAACAAAATTATCAGCAAACTTTACCGAGCAACTTTAAACTCCGCACTTACTGTTGCCTGCAGCATTGCTTTTTACAAAGTTATTGAAGTTTACAATTGGTCTGCCATCAACAATAGACATTGAGGAACTTTTCAAACTCATCATTCTATTTGCCTTTAATCAGTTCACAATCTACACTCTAATAGCAAATGTACTTTTACCTGACACACTTGTTATTCAAAATTAGTAAAATACAAATGAGACGACAGGAGAATAACGGCTTTGAAGACTTAATGAGATTTGAAATTATTTGATTAATCAGATCGAACACTATAGGTATGAGAATGAAATTTCAAAGTTAAAGTTTCAGTTGTGTGGAGGCAGGCATGGAAACAGTTTAAATTGGTGTTCAACAGTTACAGAGAGATTTGTATAATGAACTCCAACAAATAATTTTGAAACAAAATGTACTGACCTGAACAACAAAATAACTGCTAACACTAATCTATTATCAGACTTGCAGAAAAATAACGATTTACTAAAGATAACCAGAGAGAAAGATGATGTCAAAACCAAAATTAATGTGAATGAAACCACACTTAGATCCAGGCAAATAGCTTAACAATTGTATCTATTGCAGATTTGAGTGAAAGATCAAAAATAAAAATGATGTTACATTCGATGAATTTTACAATACGTTGCACGCTGAGGTTGAATGGTCTACAACAGGTACAAAAGCTTGTACTGATAGAGAATTGCTTGAAACATCTGGGGAAGTAGAATGTTTTGGTAATGTGCTTAACAAAATATTTGGTGATCATGATTCAAAATTAATGACGTGAAGAACATGATAACATCTAAAACTACTAAATTCTCACATTTGCAAGAAAAAGGATTTAACAGAGATAACAAAGCAAAATAAAACTATGGGAAAATCAAAATGAATGCGAATCAAAGCACGATTGCATTGTTGAGAACAACTTCCTATTTAGCTATTACATGTTCGAGTGAAAAGATTAAAACAATAAAAGTGGTTATGTTCAATAAATTTACAACATGTTGAATGCCCAGTGGTTGAACAATCGAAACCAGACACAAAATACTATGTTGAAAAAAAAGTGGACACTGTGGGGCATAGTAGTAATGACAATATAAACAAAAGGATGCAACAAATGAGAAATGATTAGTTTACAATAAAGACATTTGCATTCAAAATTGAACTATATAAGAAAGTGGAAATATTAATGCAGCAAAAACCGAAATAAAGGAAAAACGAAAACAGAGATATTCAAAACTGAACTGAATACGGAAACGGGCATCAAGAATATTGCATGGATGTAAGTTTGGATGAATGAAAACAAGAACTCGATAAAAACAAAAAGGATATCGATAACACATGTAATCTACTGACAGGAGGTATACTGCTTTATTATGTTCGCATTGTACAGGGACAGGAGTATCCTGATGGTATTAAATTTATTACGTATCTAAAATGGGAGTTACAATATTTAAAGAAATACCATTAGGATCTGAAAGGGTTCATCCTGTCAGTGAAGATACAAAAGGTTTCTTGGACATTTTTAAAGCTGAAGCTTTACCAGACACTGGATAACAGTTATGGATTTAACTATGCTCCATACACTTTTGCTGAGTATATGTTACACACAATAGATGAGTTGTAACGATATGTTATTCAGATTTTTTTTAAAGCCGCATAAATATACGAAAATGTTCGACTTATATGTTACCAATAATTCTAACATGCCTTCATTTATATATTTTTGATTAAAGAAAAACAGCAGACGTACTACTTATTTATTACGTCTAGGGACGAAATACAATTACTATATTCTTTTGATTGAATCAAACACGTACTATCTTTAATACGGCGATATTTTAATTCTTGGAACAATAATAAAAGATCCAACAAAACATTCTGAAAGTTTTAGACAAAGGTCCTACAGCATTATCGACATTTGTTACATGTAAATGTAGCACAATAAATAGCACATGGCTACAGCAGCAGCTATGATTGGAGAAGTAATAGCTAACGGTTTAGCATTTACAGGAAGTTGTTTTTTGTTCGACTTACCTAACCCAGTTTAAGTTGATGACGGAAGAATTAGACACGCCCCTAACGGAAGAGTACCAGAGAAAATCATTTCGAATTAACTAAAACAGATCAATGACTCTTGATACTTGAAATAAAGATTGAGAGAACAAGGTTTGATCACACGTAGTGAAACAGCCTGAATGATGCTTTATTACTACTCACAGTGATGATAGTAGACATACTTTAAGAGCAATTGTAAAACTTTAAAACCATAGAAGCCAAAGCTGAATGATTTATATTAGCCTAATGATGACCAAGTAAAATACTAATACCTTTCCATTTAATTTATGATGAGTGTTAATGTCAACATGTTGCTTGCAAGTTTTTGTAAGTAATAGTTCTTTTTTCAACAGAATATTTAACTGAGATGACGTACGGTAAATGCAAAACTCCTAACAAGGAGCAGAAAATACCACAGGAAGTTAAATACATCAATACAGAACATCATTGTTTAACACGTACCGGTACGGGATTAAACTAGATGAAAATTTACAGAAAGCAATGGTAAAATTAACTCCAAATTTATTTATTGGACCTGATGGTTTGGTCTAACACGAAGATGAAATAAGATGTTAAAAATGCATTGGTAATGAATTTGGGTAGAATGGTTGTGAAAGACATCACTAGAAGATATTTCAAGTAAAAAGACTACAACATTTTCACAACATATAATTGTTTATGGCTACCAGTATCGGTTAGACTAAACATGACTGGACAAGGCATCATGTGTGCAAAATTAATCAAGCTGAGGTCAGGCTTAGGTAATGTGCAAACTACTGGGATACAAAAGTTTTGGTCTCTGAGAGATAGAATGCAAAGATTTTCGATTACAATGTTATCATCTGTCGAACTTTTCTGTGGATCAAGACTTATAATTGAAAGTGGTGACTTAGAGATGAAAAAGTGATTGTGATAGATCATCAGGCTAAACTAGATAAGTGGTTAGAGGTACTGGTTGATCTGTACCGGGGAATCAATACTTTATTGCTTATTGACGACTGTGGTAATCTTGATGAAGTAAACAAAAACGTAAGTAACCTAACTAGACTTGCTCTTAGTGGTAGACATTTTGAAATATCAGTATAGGTAATAGTGCAAAAGTTCTCATCTGTAATGAAATATTTCAGAGAAAATACACGAGTTTTAGTCGTCTTCTGAAGCAACGACAAAAAGCAATGGAAACTATCTTTACTGAAAATGAACTCATCATAGATTATGTACGACGTGATATTGTAGTTAGTTTGAAACTAAACATAAGAAACAAACTTTTAATGAGCCTCGAGTTTCCTTTTCAATACAAGGTCCTGACCTGAACAGAATAAGAAATATTCCATAAGGTAATACGTGTACGTTGTCAACCTAAATAGCTTGTCGTCATATATATAATGCTACTTTGTTCATTATAATGATATACGATCTGAGTAATCATATATTTTAATCAGCATTTTTTATTTCTTTGCAAACATTCTTTCCACCATTATCATCCCAGAATGAATATATTTTCGCCTTGAACGAATGGCGGTTAGTTAATTAAATTCATAATCAACCATTTGGATAACTCGAACACTGTAAAACCACTATAGATCGTTTTGATTAACTTTAATCTTTTCTTTTTCATACTAACCAGCACCGTGTCACTCTCAGTACTTGTCTTTCTGGAGAATGATGGGTCTTTCTGGCATTTACATTTTGTTTTTATTTTCGTGTGTAACTGTTGCCCTATTACGAAGAGACTCAAACCATCTACCGAATGCATGGTTGTTTATCAATTTGAAGCATTTCTTCTCAAATTCATTTGTTGCCTTTGATACATAGATGATAGTCATACCCAAGCAAGTTGTGAATGAACAAAGTGGTGAATTTTTGGATACTTTGAGTTAAATTTAAGTCGTTTGAGCAGGGCCCCTATATATTCCAGTCATATGCTCGTCAACTTTAATATCTTCTATTTTATTCTCACAAATATGACAAATGTCAGTTGAAGTGTAATGCTTTCCCCCATCCTCTGTGTACATCATAGGTCTTGCATTTAGGTCATGATTCGTTGTACACTATTTGTGCTATGTTAAACAACCACATGTAGAACGCTTTAATACAGTCAGTACTTCTGTAAACTATTGGTTATTAACATTTATGAAATAACTTGCGGTACATGCAAAATCCTGATGGAATGTGTTCAGCTGACTTTTTTTACATTCTAGGTTATATCTATTTGCTCAGTATCACTATTACATTGTACTGGTGAGCCGCATTGAGACATTGAGTATGGCCTCATGAAATGTTGAAAAGCACAATAAACAACATACGGAGCTTTTAATTGATTCTGATTATTATCAAATATAAAACCTGATCTCTCCTCAGGCATAATGTCAGTCGTGTCACTTACACTCTAACACAGTTTTCTGTGTGCTGAGAACGTTTCTGGTGTATTGAAGAAAACTCAAGCAGTTTTTACAGATATACTTTTTTGTCGTCTTAATCTATCTGTGATGACACCAATATGGACAAATCTTTCCTTTCAAAGTAATAGTACCTTCCATTTATGTACTTATTAAGATCGCTTGAATCGAATATGATCAACATATTAACGTGTTTTACTTTCTCAGTCTAAGTACTCTATGTCCTTTAATGATTGTATGACTGTTAAAAGTGATTCAAACAATAAGATTAAATATATTATAGTATCATTTAAATATGCAAATACCTTGGCATAAAACATCATAAATAAACAGTGTTAGAACAGCGGCTGCCATGGTAACGGCAAGCATTTCGAAAATACTTGTAATGATACAAAAATAGACTTCATTCATTTTCTTCAAAGAAAAATATCAATTTATTGCAGTGTGTCAACCCCCAAAAAATTCTTTTAATGTGGCAGTTTCAATCACTGGAATACCATACACTGTACAAAAGGTATGTCCATATTCAAATTCGTTCAAATAAAATATGGGTCAGGTGTCAAATTTTATAGAGGCTTGGTAAAAATATAAGCTGTATAATTGTATGTTCATACATTTGAATACACTTGATTACCGATGTTTAAATATTGTACGAACAATCTTTTGATTTAAAATAATTTAACTCGAATTAGTATGCTGCATGGGATTGCCATTTGAATACATGTCATTCCTCCAAATATACAGGTAATGAAGTAAAATACAACTATAAATTTGGAGATGTTACTTTGGCAAATCCAGTAAACTAGTCATGAAAGTAAATATAAAAAACATGAAAATTCACTGATAATGATTTCACAAAAATTGTCTGAAGAGGCAAATAAATAAAGCAATTGTCCAAAACTGCTATCAACACAATACTATTCCTGTACTCCTAGCTACCTGAAAACACACACCAGGGCTGATATGTACATCAAATTTAGCCATTCATACACTGTCAACTTTTCTGTTATGATTTTTGGAGCACATGTTTGCGTGTGCTTCACTTCTTGCCCAATCTAGCAAGAGAGTGTCAAAGATGTACAGTCTGTGCAGCAGAAACAAACATTTCTTTCTTTGCGCAGGAAAAAGTCCCCAATCAGTATTCTGACAACATCAATCTGGAAGTCCAGAAGTATGTATTTCTTCTTAGTCTTCTTAAAAATGGCTGTCTCGTACAATATAATAAAGGTATTGATAAGGAAATGGAAAGAACATTTCCACCATTTATAGCTGGTCTAGATATTTGGAAAGTCTGTCTTCTTTTTAGTTGCTGCAGTGTTGGCGGACAGAAAGTGGACTTGTAAATAAACAAAATTGATACTTCAGAAATAATTACTTGATGTATTTCCACCTGCCATGATTCTAAATATGAAATGTTGAATGTAATATCTACTTTCCGAGAAGTATATATTTTATCTGTATCTAAAATCTGTTTCTTGAGACGGGATTCAATATTTTATCTACTAACCATTTTTGTATTTTTACTTCCTGCTGAATGTGCGATCCTAAATTTACTGTGTCATCATTGTTTATAAACAATTCAGTTATAAAAGAGAAACTGCATGAAATATATATCTCATTTTAGTTCATTTATAAAAGTAATATTGGTAAGTTTTTAACATAAATTAGCAAGGATTGCCGATTTGTTTTTTACTTTGTGTGTATCGGTGCTATTGTGTAGATCCTAGAAATCTGAAATTAAGCTAGCCATGAAAATAAGCCTATCTTGAAGATATGCCACCCTATTCCTACGAGATTGTGGTCTGGACAGTACACCAGCCTAACCAAAATAAATCATTAATATATTTCAATATTAAATGTCTTGTTAACATGCTTTTGTCCTGTGCGTGATAGGCATGATACACACTTCTATTAATTTTGTTTACACAACTTTGTTCGGCTGATCGCAGCATAATATAGATATGTAATTTACCCGCTTTAGACCGTTTTTTAATTTTGTCTTCTTCCTTTCTTGTAGTGTTTATCCTTTGTCTGTTTATTTCTCCTCCATTGAAACATGTAGGAGTCACGAAATCATCTTGGTTTTTGTGTTTAGTGTTCTTTTGTGAATGTAAATTGATTCTTCCCCTGACGAAGAGCTTTTTTTTAGCTCGAAACGTTGGGAAACCTCTTTGCATTTGCGCCGTTATCAATTTTATACACACATATACATACATACATACACGTATTTGTAGTAGAAAGGTAGATAGGTACATATGTATACAGATATACAAAACTATGATAAAAAAATAAATATCAGCTTGAACAAAAGACTTGCCCATTAAGAGTCCTTCCTAACAGTTGAACCAAATTGCCATGGTGGCACAAATGGTTGTGTCCTCTATGTAGATTGCTGAGCCCCTGCGGGTCCTGACGGAAACCAGTTAAGTTGGATTTAACTGTGCCTCACACATATTGTCCAGAACAGCTCAGTGCTAGTTAAATATATGTCGATGCAAATATGGTGACTTTTCCATTTGAGCCCCTTGCAAAGTGTTTTTATTACATTAGATGCCAGCACCTGCCTTCATCAAATGATTCCAATGACGATGAAAAGTCCAGTAAAATATTTGTTTTCTTCTCTGGGTTGGTATCTGTCCACTGCTGTTCATCATCATGCTACTGGGCTGCATATCTATTGGTCTGGTCTGCTAGTAAGTGGAACAAGATCTCCTCAAACAGCTAATAAAAATAATACATTGGTGTGGCACATTCTTTCAGAGGAGTTGGTCAAATGGGCTCGGTAAACTTTCAGATGCCAACAGCAATGGTAGCTGATGACAAAAGGTCATCATAATTGGAAGAGCTTGACTGACTGTCCAGGCTGCTCATTTCAGGGGCGGTCTCCCATTTCACTTACTCTTCTCGTCGAATGTCAGTTCCACATCACTAAGATCATTAAAATCTATAACTGCCCTCTTCCAGCTGTTCTAATTCATAAACAGACATCCAATGTGGCAATGTTGGAACACGGTTATATTCTCTTCACTATCAAAGTCTGAAAACACCCAACTCATTGTCTGAGGATTCCATTTGGACATTTCTACATTCATGATCCTCATTCCACTGTGCAACAATGTCATTATGATTGTAATACCACACTAATGAAGAGCAATAATAAGAAATACGTTTGCGATATTGTTTGTGCCATAGTTCAATCCACTCACTATATACGTCATACTATTTTTTCTCTTGTGTTATTTTAAAAGGGCAAAAAACAAAGACACTTTTTGAAATATGTTGTAATAACCTTTAATATGCCCAAGGATGTCAAGCAGGCCAAGTAAGACCACCAATAACTTGAGAAAATATCTTTTTGCGATGGTGATTGTAGTGTGCTTGAAAATTCTATAATTAGTAACACATGAACAGCGAATATTTTTAAGATCTCAATATATAATAACATCAAAACTTTGGCGTTTGATTTAACTTTGACGATATAACGTTACCTTAGCTATGGATCGACGATGAACTAAAGCACTAAAGTCGATATATAAATGAACTAGATCCTTCTTTCCAACTGAATCGGTAAACAGCCACGAGCAAAAATGGCGCCACGCATGTCATGTGAGTGCATCTATTTTCAGAAAGAGAGATTTTCTTAATATGACCACTTGCACTTTTTATCTTTGTGACAAAAATCCGTAGATACGATTACACATTTATTGTTTAAATATACGTCTACGTACTCATAATATTGTTGTTTATTAGTCAGAGAGTATTTCATTTCCTGCTTGTTCGTATTTTCACAAAAATAAGTGATGTAAGAAAACAACCTTGACCTTGAATTCCACAACGTAACATTGTGCCATTAGTTTCTGACCTTAAGAAAAGTATTGTTTTAGCTAAATCGTTTTTCACATAATATTTCGCTTTCTACGAATTGTATATTTTCTTTAATATATGTGCTAAATTAATCACGAAAACAGCCAGTCTAATGAAGAGGTATTTCCAAGAAACCGCGATGTCCGCCATTATTAGTCTATGACAGGTTCACTTAGGGTTTCAAACTGATATTATGAAGTAAATAATGCAAGCACGGCAGTTAAAATCTTCAGAAAATATATTTAAAAAGTGCTTTCACTGATTATGTTCTTAAAACACACATTGGTATTTACATATTGATGTCTGAAGTTTCGAAACACAAGTTGGTACATTTTCATCATGAAATGATATATAATAACTTGCGGAAATCCGGCAGTGATAGCAAATGTTAACTTGCGGGGGAAAGGGCTAACGTCATCAGCTCAAGTTGCTGCCCGTTCAATTGCTTGCTTGATAAATACAAGTACTGATGCGGGAATCTTTCAAAATCAGCCAAAGTGTTCCCAGTCGTTAAACATGACGATAGATCGACCTATATCAATTTTACCAACCTTATCTAAAAATTTTGAAAAACACATAGCCCCTTCATCTTTTGCGATTTTTTAAGAAATATAATCTACATAATTCACAATCAGGTTTCAAAGAAAAATATTCATTCCAAACTGGCCTCACAAATTTGGTTTATATATGGATTCCAGCTATAAATGACGGAAAATAATCGGAGCAATTTATTTAGATTTTAAAAATAATTTTATTTTGTAGATCATGAAATATTGATGAAAAATCTCAAGTTATTCAAAATCTTTGATAATTCATTTACTTAGTTTGATTCTTATCTAACAGGAATGCAACAGTTTGTTTTGTGGTCAATGCTTCCGCAATCCCTCAAGGTTATATTCTTGGCCCTTTGCCCTATCTCATTTTCAGTAATGATTTGTCTCTTCATATGAATGCCACTGATATTTTTGTGGATGACACAACCTTACATGTCATGAGCGATACAATCCCTTCCCTTAAACAAAATTTACAACAGGACGTTGATGCTGTTATACTGTGGTGCAAAACTAACAAAATGCAATTAATCAACTCAATATATGAGAATTGGATCAAACCAAAAAATAAAGAAAATAGAGGATTTCAATATATTTGTTCAGGGAACAAATGCGATAAAATAGAAAATAAAAACAACTTTTAGGCGTGATTATTGACAGGCATTTATCGTAAGAATTTTTTTTAAAAAAACACAAATACAGCGGGTGTGCTCTGCAGCATCTTCCAGCCTAGCCTTTTTGAACAAACTGACTTCGTATGTGCCAGAATATATGCCAAATATATATATATATATATATATATATATATATATATATATATATATATATATATATATATATATATATATATACAATTACTTTGTGGAAAGTGACAATAAAGTGGTTAGCAAAATTAACATGATTACACAAAAACCACTCATTGTATATGCAGATACTTGATATGTTTCTATCCATATTTAGATGACCTGGTTATATTTGTACAGTATTTGGTTAGTTTTTGCACTTGTTTTACAACTTTTTCGACTTGACTAGATTTTTGTGTCATTTAAGAACTTTTTCTTAAAGCTTTGTCAGCTTTCCAAATTTTGAGACTTTTGCTTTTCATATTTGTAGTGGGCGCATACGTGTTTTACAAATAGTAATTTTTTTGTAGTGCAAAATATGTTAGCAAATGTATCAAGGAAAATATATTCGCTAATTTGTTTTATTTAATACGACGATATTATATAGTATCCAACATCAGTTATTCGAGACAATCCCTATATCGCTAAGTTGAAGTCATTGTAACGATGCTTCAGTATTATTATTTACAACACAAATCTAGTTCTCTTTTGCTTTCTTTTCTGGTACCATGTGCTTCTGGATCGGCATGTATTTTCAATATTGTTTGTTAAGTGAAAAATCTCCCTAGCACCAATATATAAACTTAACTAGGCAAATGTGTATGCTTATCTGGTAAGTTCAAGTATACATAGAAGACGCAACTGGATCCAGGAACCACATACATTTAGTATGAGGTTTTATTATTAATCTTTTTCTTGCTGTGTTTAGACGTTTGTGGTATGTAAAAGAAAATAAACTTTTCCTATATTTCCTGGATTAAATATTTAAGTGACTTTGACTATTTTTGACTGAGCAGTTACCCTTCACTCCTGCTTGCTTGGGAATGTAGAATAGACCCGACGACACGTCCTTCTGCATGTTGTAAGAGTCGACTAATGTAGGCAACCCTTTTGCTGTATGATTCATTCCATGAAAATGTTCATTCTGAGAAGGTCTTTGAGGGTTTACAAAGTGCTGTTTATTTTGAGAATATGACTTTGTCTTTTAAAGATTTTACCCTGTTTTGCCTTTAATGTTTGTTTTGTATGCCTTTTTGGGTATACCTAAACTACCTTTGGTCAGGATTGTGCTGATATGCCGTTAAATCTTATACAGACGTAGTTATGCTTTGTTCTTGAATCCTTGAAACAAGGTTACTTAACTAAGTTCATACGTGGCAACCTTTCTTTCACTTAATTCTGGTTTTTATTTAAAATTTGTCAACATTTTATAGTAGATGTCGTATAGTAGGGTTTTGTGTGTGCATATTTATTCTTTGAGTTTATTTGTTATTATTCATATTTGAGCAAAAAAGTTAAATAATCTTCACTCTTCTGCGATTCAAACATTGAGAATGATACTTTATATAGAGTTATAATTTGAATTTTTAAAAAATGCCACTATACATTTTCTTGAACTGCTGAAGAATTCATTGCAGAGAAAACCTTTACTTCGACACACAATGAACATGCTACTGGAACAAGAAGAAAGAGATGCATATATTAAACCCGCATAGCACAGATGGTTGTGTTATCCTGGGCACATATTTTTGTTTCATACTGTTTTCAAAATAGTTGGCACTGACTTCAAATTGCAAGCTATGAAGACTAAAATTTGAGATCAGTGGAAATTATACTCTGCTTTCGTCGCTCTGTTTAGCGGAGACGTTTCAAACAAGTTATAGGAAATTAATTTTGAAGTTTTTTAAGAGACTGGATATAAGTTTATTCCATCTATTCATGGGATAAAATGTGATTTATTTACCATCATTCATTTTTCTATCCACTCCATACAAATGAAATACATTTTTTTCTCCAAAAATAGTGAACCTTGTCAAGGATGTTAATACACATATGGAACTTCATTCTGCAATTCAAATAGTCCGACCAATTGTGTCATAAATACATGCCTTGTAGAATAAATGTTTTCATTATCATTTACAATATTTTTTCTCGCAGTCTAGTAATTTAAAAAGGTAATAATCAAAAATAGAAAATTTCTATTTTAATATGTATTTTAATAATAACGAAAGCTTTGCATACGTTGAATAATAAAATAAAGTTTACAGCTAACTATTTTGTGCATATTGTCATTAGCAGTCATAGAAGAGAAAGTATGCGACAAGTACGTCATGCAACTGTTCCCTTTAAAAGAACAGAAAAGAAATTAACATTAAAATGTTATTTCTGGTATTTATGTGGCATGAAAATCTTTTTAAACTGGAACGGTTTCTCGTAGTGTCTGTCGTTTTCGTGCTACTGAAACTGCTGGAAAGCATTTAAATCTGGCAGGAATTATTTTGGCTTATAATGGTTTCCGTCAACTTTCCATTGACTGAAAACCTTTTTTTTTTCATGCAGTGCTAGGACTATAATATCTGTCAATGAATCTATTTTACTATAAAGTCAAAAACTGTTTGAACAACTTAATATAACCAACTCACACAGGCATGCATATACAGATAAAACATACAACCACATAACACATAGTGCGTATTGACGGGGTGGGGGTCAATGCTGCCTCGCAGTCTGCAGCTATTGTTACGAAGCACTCCGCTAGCTAATAACCCCCGATGTGTGTTTTGACTTGCAAACATATTCTTTAGCTAAAAAGTGTGGATACACTCCAACTGCATAAAAGCAAATCATCGCATAGAATACTGGATGCCCTTGACAGAAACGATATTAGAAAAAGAAAATTTAACTAAGTTTGAAAATGGAATCATATTGAAGGCTCACTCTTAACTTGAGATGTAAGTGCTTGGCTTGAAAAAAAATATTGTCAAGGAACATTCGGATAAGCTTCAGTGTCCCATACTAGAATATCAATGATTTGTTATTTTAAAAAAAAGAAAACCGTGAATTAGATTTAAGAGGTCCTTTCACAAGGAACGAAACATACCCTTTTGGCAAAAATGATCAAATGGTATTAAGAGTAGAGTGCAATTAAAAGTTTGCATGCATACCATGAAATATCAATTCTGAATAAATATGTTTGGAAAAGGCTAAGGCAGAGGTCGAAAATGTTATTCCATGTTTAAGCAGTAGGAACAGAAACGTTCGAAAAGTTATCTCTTTTGCCTTGCAATGGACATACTATTCACCAAACTTTATACATAATGATAAAAACATTCAGACGCTGTCCTGAAGACAATATGCACTTTGAATCGATCCTACCAAATTATTCGTAGATGTCAAGCTATGTAAAATATCACGAATTCTCGTCACAAACAGGAGTGAAAGCATATACAGTAGGATCTTTATATATGCACCTAAAACACCAGTACGGAACAGATATTTAGATGTTTTATGTCATTCGGCCCTTCATTGTTCTGTGTTTGGTACAGACAAGTCAACATTCCTACTGCCACGTTCATATGGTAGAATGAGATTGAAGAAAAGTGCAAGACTAAGAGAGGACAGAGTGTCTTCTTCCATATACACACTACATCAAACACAAACAAAATTACAATATAAAACTTATTGAAAATCAATATTTGCTAATTAAACAAATACTTTTTAAACAATGAATATTGATACACATTTTTAAAAAATCATTGAAATTAATATCATGTAACGCTTCATAGATTTACCTGAATATTATAATATACAACTCCGATAATCGATGTGGCCTCGACGTTCCTCGTTGCCTTTAACCGCATTTAGTCTCTTTGGTTTAAATGATAAACGATCAGCATTTGTGCAAAATGTTTTCTCCCATATGCTCTGCAAATAAAACAGAGAAATGGATTTTGTCAGAGTAGACATAATTGGCTTCTGAAAGTAAGAAGAAAGTGTATTCCGAAATATCAAAAACAGTTCTCGGCTCTTTTGTGTTGCTTTGCCTTTTTTGCAATTTACCTCTGAAAGTCCAGGAAGTAAAAATGAGCAAACGGAGCTAGCAGTCTTCTAAAAGAAGCATATCTGATTTAAGGCCCTGCTATATACTATCTAAGCCAAATTACACACCAACACACAGACACCAAAATAAAGGGAATTAAAGTTATTTTACAAACAATTAACATAAGCAAGGTCTTTTCTAAATAACTAAGACAGCCTGTGAAAAAAATATGGGAAGTTCTTTTTCTTTAAAAATCAAACCCTGTGCAAAGTACAAAACTCAGCAGCGGACCCTCATTTTTGCAGTTTTCAATTTGCTTGCAGATCGCCAATTTTATATGATGATGATGATTGTTATTATTATTATTATTATTAAGCCATCATGGCAACTCTCCTCTCAGATTTCATGTAATTTATAATGCCTATTATCATTCCAAATAATGTTCTCATATGGAATAAGGGACCTATAACGAGACAGGTTAACCATGTCATATGGCACGTCTTATCATCGATCCATCTGTTGATTGGGTTTGTGAAATGCGATTCAACATTTTACATCGTACGCCTATTCGGACTAACTTATTAAAGATATAGAAGAAGCATAGCATTAACATAATTTTTATATTTTTCATGTGTCTTTGACTTCTAATCTAGTCTATTTTTTTATAAATTGCTGACATTTACACCATTTCAATTGAGGTAGTGGATCCGGTAATTAACGTGCGTGAAGAAGAATTAATTAACCGCTTATAAAATGTAAAATGCTTGTATATACAGAAGCCTGATCAAAGCAGACTCATACAAGAACGTATAAGTACCAGCCATTATCCTGGGAGAGATGTCCCGGTGCGACGTTACCGGAAGAGCCCTATCTGTGAAAATTTGTATGATACCTTAGAATTGATGATTAATAGAGTGATAAAAAAAGTTTGAATGCTTGATTTTTCCTTTGATTCCTGTTGAATATTAAGAGAAATATGTGTTACAAAAATTCAGTAAAATCTTTCTAGTTGTCTAATGGCTAGATTCTTTCTGAATTTAACTTTTAAAATAAACTATTTTCTACATATCTAGCAAACAATAGAATCAATGGAAGGATGGACTGACGAAAGGGTGCTTTCACAATATTCTCGCTTATAATAATGAGATTTCAGGACTATATGAGAGAGTATCTAGAAATCAAACGAGTGAACAAGATAAAAGACCAACCCTTGACATTTTTTAAAGCAGGTGAATAATTACGGCCTCTGTTTTTTTTCATTATACAATAATCATAGACAAAAGATAAAAAAACATTGCACGGGAAGAGACTATGTAGCTACGGATTTAAATGTTAAAAAGTGACTGACGTTAAACGTTAAGAAGTGACTGACGTGTATTTCATCTGAGAACTTAATGATAGTAAGGCGCTACATCGCGACGTAAAAAGGCAAAGAAGGGAACAGAAACAAGCAACGTGTGTATCCAACACGTGTACAATCAGCAAAAGTGTGTACATTTCGTTCGAGGTTTGGCTTACTGGCGGCTAAACATTCTATACCTGTTGATGAAAAAGGGTAAATTAGTCTAAAGTCTCGTTCAACCCGATTCACGTGCCTGCAAGAGTTCTACGCCAAGCGAGAGTCAGGTAAGTGTGTATGTTTTTTTATTGTAATATCTAAAATGAGGTTAATCGAAAATCTCGTAAAACCACTGATTGATTGACAGGTTAGCCAGCGCTCTTAATAAAAATACACATTACATAAATGCAAAATTTTCATATACTTCGATGTTGTTGACCACATAATATATATGTATGTAATACAAGTTTTCAGTTCTGTATGAAAATCCTGCAAATTGTCAGACTGTGATATTCTTTGAGTACAAAACGAGGCACACATTGTCCGTTTATTGGTGATGCGTTCTACCATCTTAAAAGTAGATAATCTGCATGTTTTATATATCGCCTATCCAAATAGCCAGGCAAAGCCACGGGAAACGTGTATAGCTTTTATGAATTGTCATTCTTGATGAGCTTGTGGTTTGCGAGTGCGTGAAAGACATCCGTCGTTTTAACATGAAAGTTTTGATTTCAACCTGACTCCAAGACTTCATACAACACGTCAAAGTTCACCACTTGACTCGAACGATGGTTAAGGGGTGAGTCCTTTAACTTTACAGTTGGCATGACGTTTTTCTTTTGTTTTCTCGGTACTGGTAACCGTAATGTTTAGGTCCACCAATAGCAAACCTTAAAATAGTGTCTTCGGGATGTTCGTTGTTCCAAGACCCTAAACGTTCGTCTTCGATGCGAGTGTGATAGCATCCAAGGCGATCCATGTACATGCTACTATCAGTGTCAAAGTAAAAAACTCGATCTCCAAAAGGTTCCAAGAATACAATTTTAAGCGGGCTTTGGTTGGCACGAAAGCAGCAAAGATGACCTTGCCAAACTCGTCGGGTGGAGCAAACTCAGCACCTTCTTCGTATGTATCAAGATCAAATCTTCACGTATGATTTCCAAGTGTTTAATGAGTTTTCCGTATTGAATGGGATCTACCAAGTATTGAGTCTTTAGCAATATCTGACGTTCAACTAGTATTCCTCACAAACAATTCAGCATGTCTTTTTCAAACGATCGTCTTCCTTCGTTTTGTTCGACGTATTCCAAGGTGATGCCTTCTAGGGATAGGTACCGTTCTTTGAATCCATCTTTGTCTTCTGGAGTGTGACACCAAGAAGGATAGCATCCAGCTTCTTGCTTCAATGTTAGAAACTCGTTGACTTAGCCTAAAGAAATCCATAGGCTCGAGTTGTGGTCCTGTTGGTATTGTTCTGTGACAGGAAGGTGCCAATTTTCGAATGCGTTTAGCAAGTGGTATCCGCAGTGGAGAGCATGAAACATTTCGACACTCACCCACATTCCAGTCAAAGCTCGTTCCTGGTCATTTGTGGCGACAATGTTGGTCTTGATCCCACGTTTCAGCACACGTATGACATAAAGGAAACATCTGTTTTCCGTGAGAATGATGAGGTGAGACAGGAAGGTACAAATTTGTCGGTGGCAACACTTTGCATTTGATCAAACGTTTGTACTAGCAAATGTGTTCCACGTCGAAATATTCTGTCAAAATTCAATCTTCTTTTCTTCACATTTGCTAGCATGTTGTATCCATCGAAAATTTCCACAGAAACGTCGTAAAATCGCATAGACAATAATTTCAACATTTCTTCTTGAAAATCAAAAGGGTCTTTAGAGTGGACTTGGTACCAAGCGTAGAAAGTTTCTCATTGTTCTGTTCGCATAGCTTCAGGGTCATAGTCATGTGCTTAAGGCAATTGCGGGAGCGCAGGATGTTGATTTGCTTTGGTATTAAAAAATGTAGGAAGAAAAGCCTTTAGCCATATCTGTCATTCATACGTTTTAAGTATTCTACTTAAAGGCATGGCCAGATAACTAATGGAACTTTAAATTGGTTTCCCACTTTCATGTAAATGATATTAGCTACATTGATGGTGACTGTTGGAAATTCCGTTCTTTGTTCTGCATAATATTCGAAAGAAATTGTTCCTCGTGTCCGAGAAATTGTGAGCAATGAGTGTAGTATTCATGACAGTTTCCGTAAGGGTGTACCTTATCTTCGCTCCATGTGTCGTCGGTGGGGTCTAAAATCCACTCGGCAAAATCAAAAAGAGTACGAGAGTCACGAAATATCGTTTCACTTTCCCTGCAATACCGACAATGATAAAATAAAAGTTCTTGAATACAATCGTTTCAAGCGCAATGAGTCACACACAAATTAGGAATGTGAATTGTAGTCTCTTGAGAGGTCTCTTCAACTTAAAAAAGGATAGAATCCACAAGTTTCTTTTTCTTGTTCTGGTCGTCATTCAATAATTCCTCTGGTTCGTTGTCATATCTTGAAATATATGACTGATGACCTAACTCGACGACTTGGTCACAAAACGACATCCTTTCTTTTCTCCACAACCGTGAAACATGTTGCTATTCATCCGTACATGCCGTCCACAAGTGGAATACATCGTGAATAATTTGCAATCACTTTTCTGTTGCTGGAATTGTTTCATGTGATGTCGCTCGTAACACGTTGAACTGACAAATGCAGAGCATTGAATCCTGTCTTGTCCTTCTGGAATGCAAAGTCTGGACGCTAAGCAGCCACGATATCTGTCTCCACAATGAATATGTTGCTCCCGATTGTTAAATCCTTGGCCACATCTGTCGCAATACTATCCTTATCCGAGAAATTCTTTAGAAGTACTACCTCATCGTGATGATAAATGTGAATGTATTTTCGGTCTGGGAAATCCAGTCCTCGAAACACGTGATCTCCACGAACAACTTGAGGGTAGACTTTCAGCGTATAATGAGGAGCCAGCACGTCTTTAAGTTTTTTCACACGGTCTCTTTCAAAATGTTTGCATCTTCCAAAGGAAGTTTGCTTCTCTTCGTTGTTTGATCTGTCCGATTTTATAATGATCTCCCAAGATCGTTTCCATTATGCTGTATCGTTTTTCTCTGCATAAGTTAGAGCCATCACGAACACATGGGCTTAACACATCTGTTCTTGATGGTTGTTAATCTGGATGATTCTTTGTTTTCTTGACGCAATTGTATCCAACAATAACGCTTTGCGTCGTCTGCCGCTGCCTGAAGGATGTGAAACGTGTCACGTGAAGAGACGTTTTTCCATCGGCCATGTCAAACTCATCGTTCGATTGTTGAACGTGTTGAGCTGTGTCTAAGATTTTGGAAGACGTTAATTCTGCAGGTGTGCTAGACTGGATCCACATCGGAGATTTCAAACTGCTGTGAGTGATGGATCATTCTCAAACAATCTTGATCTTTAGCTTTGAACTGTCGTTTAATTTCCTCTAATATTGACGCCAATAAGTCCGTAATGAAGACAGATGCTTTCTCTGCTGGGACTTGAGATTCGAACTCTTTAAATTTGACCGTGGACGTGTAAGCAGTCGTTCTAAATTTTTTGGAAATCACTTTTTGGTTAGCTCGATTATGAAAACAATCTCCAGGGGCTCCCGAACGATATTCTTTCTTGGCTGATTTTGACTCACTCTGGCTTGTGGAAAAAGATTTACACGGTATTGGATCAGGATCACTCATATCCCATTTACAATCTCCAGCGTGAACTTCTGCTAACACTTCTCTTAGCGTATTAGGCGACCCAGAATGTCGTTGTCTTTTAACTTCTGGCTTCTCCTCCGAAGTGTGTGACCTTTTCATAACGGTTGTTGATTCAACGTTAATTTGACTAGGTTACCTCTCTCTGCCTAAATATAGAGCACCCCTTGTAACTAAGAGAATACAGTCATTCAGCTTTCATCTGTGAAGATAGAAGAGTCACAATAGATCCAACTTATCGTCAGAGATTTACAGGAAGTTATTCAAAAGTGCACTTCCAACAAGACTTCTCCTCTCGAGATAATAGTCAAGATACTTGTTATGTTTGTCAGGAAAAAGGACATTGGGCTCCAGAATGTCCACAACGTCAAAGAAAAGGAACCTCTAAGACAGGAGAAAAGAGAGACACAAGTATGGATACCTGTTATCAGTGTCAGGAAAAAGGATACTGAGTGTCCCAACAAAAAAGTGACGTCACGCGTTCGCTGTATTCTGATTGGACGATAGAAAATACGCCCTGACTGTAATTATACTACACGCGTTCTGATCGGTGGAACATCCCAATCAGTCAAAATCCGGTCCTAGACTATAAAAAAATGTGCGTTCACCCATTGCGTCACCTATTCTCAAGTCAACCCGACAAGATGTGGACAAGCAAGGAGTCATCGACTATTGTTTCATGTACGCTTTTCAATCTAGACTACCCAGTGTATGTCAAGGCAATGTGGGCTACCTCGAAGATTACATACACAGCTATTTGGAAGATAAGAGTGTATGTGGAGAGACAATGGTGTCTCAAGAGAGTATTAGATTATGCACCGGCAGCAAGGAGAAGTTTGAGAAGAAGAACAGTGAAGCATGTGCCACCTGTGTTAACCACCCCATCGGCCCTTTTGAGGGCCACTCAATTCTCTTAGAAACAAAGATACTACTCAATCATTGCCAATATATATCTTTGTACGTTTGTGTATGTCTTTGTACGTTTGTGTATGTCTTTGAACGTTTGTGTATGTCTTTGTACGTTTGTGTATGTCTTTGTACGTTTGTGTATGTCTTTGTACGTTTATGTATGTCTTTGTCTGTTGTTCACAACCAACGGAAACTTAAACCCCTTACCCTTACTCACTTGTGCGTGATAGAATATATATATATATAAACACTCCTACCCTTGCTTGTGTGTGATTTCATTCTCCTTCTTTTACATCCTACCCATCTTGTGTGATAGTATGTTTGTGTCTGTTTGTAAGTATAGTATATGTGTAAGCACTCCTACCCTTTATGTTGGTTAGTAACTCTAGGGATCTTGGTCACTCTCACGGCGTGTTGATTCTATTGTATAGGGTGTTGGATAGTAGATGACTAAGTGTTGATCACTAAACATGGCGTGTTGGATAGTATAGTGTGGGATATTGAGTAGTAAATAACTAAGAGTTGGATAACAGAAAACTGGCGGTTGGATAGTATATAACTGGGTATTGGATAACAAAAGACTAGGTAATGGATTTTATATGAGTAGGTGATGGATAGTAGATAACGAGGTATTGGTCACTCCAAACGCCGTGTTGGATATTAGGTGTTGTTTTAACATTGCCCATCTTGTCCCCAGATAGTTCCATAATGTTAATCCTATGGACATTTTTAACATAGGATTTCCCATCTTGTCCCATAATGTTAATCCTATGGAAAAATTTGCCCCTCGATCGTACCTCTGTACTAATTCAAGCTCTTATCTCAAGCTGTCTGTTATACAGTAATTTACAAGACCACTGCTGCTCACTTATCGCTGCCGGGAATAATAAGAATCAATCCCGTCTCTATTCTGTATACAGACTTTTAAAGTACTTCAACAATTACGCCGCCTGGGGATTTGTACATTTTTCTTTGATGATTATATCAATCACATTTCTTTAATATACATATATATATATATATATATATATATATATATATATATATATATATATATATATATATATTATTGCACACATATCCTTAGAAAATGTGCAATGTTCAGGATTGTATTTGCTATCTATCTATCTATGTTTCCACATACATACATACATACATACATACATACATACATACATACATACATACATACATACATACATACATACATACATACATACATACATACATACATACATACATACACAGATATATCTGAACTACAATACAGTTGGAACCACCAAAAGGTCTATCCTAGTACATCTTGCAGATATAGCGGTTTAGAAAGATTAAAGTTTTAGTACTAGAAAACAGGAAGATAAAATCCTCTCCCTCAGAGATAAAATCCTCTCCCTCAGACTGCATATCATTAAAGGCGTGCTCATCCCAAACGAAACACAGGAGCATGGTTCAAATCTTATCTTTAGACTAGACAAGAAATTATTATACTCTGCTTCCTCATACAAACGTGACAAACACTTAGCTTCCTTGTAGAACTGTGACTTCGTTGTTATTACCGCTCTCTTGATATTTATAATAATTAGTTAAATTTGTATAGAAATATAATGTACACTAATGGTAATATTAAATGTTAAAGATACTTAAAAAAAGATACTAAGATAAAATTATAAAATTTGAATATTTCGACCTGTCTAGCTGTCTTAAGGCCAAATATACATCATAATTTCGACGGCTATCTAAAAAATTATGATGTAATGATAAATGCCAGGCAAAAATCAGTTAGCACCTTTCGCATAGGTGTTAAAATGATAATAGAACAATTTTTTTCTAGTCTTTGATGCAGTATGGGCTGTACTATTTCAGTCAAGTATTTGTGAGATGTTGTCTTTGTAATCAATTTACAAGATAAGGTGAAAAAATATGAAGCCAAGTTTATATGGTTTAAATAATTTTTCTAAGATTGATCAAGCAAGATACAGAAGTAGACAATTTGCTTGAAGCAATTATACTACCACAATATTGGCACATGACCTATAGCAACGGCGTGCAAAGCCAAAGCTATAATTCATTTGGAAGGGTACCTGTCACAAACTTACGTCATGTAAGGGGACACATTTGCAATAACTCTAATTTCTACAGATTCGGTGGGGTGAAAAAGAAAACAACCAAAAAAAAAAAAAAAAAAAAAAAAAAACAACAAAAAAACCCAAAAACCCCAAAGAGATAGACAGACGGACAAAATCTTGTTACTTACAGTATAGGCAATCATCATTAAATTCAGATGTTAGAGTTAGTCCTTATACAGACTGTCAATCAGTTTCAAACGGACGATATCAAGTCTTTAAATCTCGGTCACCAGCAAGAATCACGTAACTTTGTCATTGTGTGATACGTTAGTTATACGATGTGTACTGACCTTGATTATAATAATTGTGATTTACTTATACAGTCTAAATATAAATCTAAAGTATTGTCCAAATCTATATATAAATCTAAAGTAATGTCCAAAACTAACTCAGACTAATTATGAACTTAATTAACCATACATTGATGTTATATTACAAGCTATTTATTATGAAACAAAGTTATACAAAAAAAGAAAAATATACATCGTGATGTAACTATATTCAATAATTGTTAGCTGAGTAAATGTAGGCTAAGAAATGTCTTGTTCATTTTAGGATCCACGATGAACAAGGAAGCTCCTCTGTCTGCTTTTACAACCAATCAAAACATAGGCCGAAAGAAACTTAAAGACGTCCTTGATTACAATAACAAAGAAGGCGTTATCTAAATGAAGTCTGGGTCTGATAGCAGTAATCTCATTGAGCCAGATTTACTACCTGAAGACTATCTTCCTACGCCTGTTCAATCCTAAGGACAGATAAAGATTTTTCATACCAGTGAGTTTTAGGGATTGTCTCGATTTAACTATCTCATCGATTTTAAGTTGTATTTGTTTTATGTTTTATATTCCTGCCTGCACATTTCTGATGTATCAAACGAAATAAGCTAATTAGAAATGTTCTTGGACAGATGGCAGGCGCATGCAAAATTTGCGAAACAAGCAAAGAAACCAAAAAAAACATTGACGTTAAGAAAACAGTATCAGGTATAAAAAAACAACAACAACAAAAACCCATAAGATTTATTCTTGCTAATTTGCAGGTTCTTTTCAAAGTAAACTTCTAATTAATATGAGCGGAAGAAACTTGAGCTTGAGTTTGAAACATTAAATATACTCTGGTGAAGAAGAAAACTGACAGTAAGACAGGATATGATGTTTTCTTTTAATTCTTTAATGTTCCGACAACAGTTTTATTCTCACCCACACCCACACCCCCAAAGAAAAGGAAAACCCAATAGCAAAGAGTCAATCTAGCTAACTTATTACCACTTGTCCACTTGTCAATTATTAGGCTCGTCAGTTCACCGGTAAGGTTGCAAGATACTTGTTTCAGTTAGTTAGTATATTAGTCAGTTAATTATGTAGTTAATAAATCTTTCAGTTCTTATTTAGTTAGTTAGTCAGTTACTTAGTTAGTAAAGTAGTTAGGTCGTTTCTTAGTACGGTGGATTAGTCATCTTTTCTTTATTTTGTTCTTGAGTCCGACTTTAAATTTGTGTAAAAAATGTCATATAAACTCCATGCCATGTATTTTACACTCCAAGGCACAGAGCAGGTAAAATCGTAAAAAGTGTCGCATTATAACAAACGGACTCCCAGAACGTATTACTATGATATATCCGGGGTCAACAGTGAACTTGTTGTTAACATTTATGACCTGAACATAGTTGTATTTATATGTAGTTGCGTTTGGCACACACTATATGAGTTACACATACTTACAGAATATATCTTTTGATTATACACGTTATTATTACGACAATGGCGCAACCTAATTTTTCCTATAATGATATGACAAATTGCAGTACTTTGTATATATGTGAAAGGTTATACAAGAATTGAAACGGAGTCTTTTAAAAAGATACTTTTTCTAACGATAAGACTGACACCCTTTACCAACAATTATTCCCTTGATGTGAACTAATTTCGTGCGCTGTAAAACCACAGACTATAAAGTAACATACTACACGAGTTGACATTTAAGCTGAATCATTGGCTAACATATTTCGACCTGAGTTACAGTGTCCACACTCTGCAAGGAGCTTGTACACATCTAACTTATAAAACTTTTCCACACGGGAAATTTGCAAGATCCAGTAATGTAATATTAAAGGCCAAAGAATATACGTTTTGTTGATGTTAGGTATCGGGTTAAAACGGCCATAAGATGTGTCTGTCCATACTTCAAACAACTGAACGTGAAAAGGAAGTAGTTATTATAATGTGCCGCTTGGACCAATCTAGAGACAGTATTTTATCTAAAGAAGGAAGTCCCTTCCAGATGTAGAGTTCGAAGTGATGGTCATGTTGTAAATGTGTCAGACAGGTTATCTTTAGTGACGTGAATTAGAGCTTTTAAAGGCGGGGACTTGCAGGGTCCGCAACACTGAAGGCTCAGTCATACTTGCGAAATGTACAACACAGCCATTCTATTGGTGTCATCGTTCTTTGCCTTTGGTAAGTTTGATTAACTGTAGCATTGTTTTAAATTCTCAGCTTGATACCAGGTTAATGAGAATATTCATAAACTCAAAGTACATCTTTAGCTCAGGCCAGAAAAAAAGAAAAAAAAGAAAAAAAAAAGGACGAGTTTAAGCTTTTTTAACCGATGCGAAGAATGCAATCATTGCTACCATGATGTTTAAAACAGGAAGTCGAGCGATGTTATTTTCGAGTTTGCAGCCTTGCATTGTCAAAATCTCTCTCTCTCTCTCTCTCTCTCTCTTTCTCTCTCTCTCTCTCTCTCTCTCTCTCTCTCTTTATCAACCCAAACTGTTTTAATTTAGAGAATATTTATCACTTCGTGCATTGGTGGGTTTCGTAAATAACGACTCTCTCTCTCTCAATTTTGACATCAGAAAAATGGGTAATAGTAATTACAGAACTAAACTTTAATATTGCAATTTAATCTTATGCGTACTTCTCCACCATGGATTTCATTTTGGGTAATTTAGCTATATAGTCCAATAGAACCTGCTCGTATGATCATATAATAACGGAAGGTCAGTTTATGTCATGTTGCCAGGCAACTGGTTGTCGTTGCCTGTTTGACTTTATGCAAATTACAGGTATTAATTACTATTTTGTATTTATTGGTGCACGGTTAGAAAAAGTTGTCATTACATATATTTAAGTATATTAAATGCACTTTTTAAACATAATATCCTTTATTTTGACATTATTACATTAAACTTTAATTGTCAGGATTTACTAGGAAATATTTTAAGTTCACTGAAGTATGAATCGAAGAAAATCTCTGTGCAAACTTAGATGTGATCAGCTCTTTGCGAAGAATGCAGTTTGTTCAGTGTTTGTTCGGTTCATACTTTAATGAACTTAAAACATAAACGGTCAATAATTAATCAAAGAGACTTTGAAACCTGACCTTTAAAAAGAGGCGGCTGCAATATAGACGTGATCACTATTGCAGCTGGAGTAAAATATTAGCTCATTTTTAACAAATATTAGCAAAATAATTTCATTCACATTGTGGAGTTTTCCGAAAAATTAGAAAGTTCCGTTGAGAACACAGAAGCAAGCAGAAAGCTTGATTAACCAAACCTTTGTATTTTTCTACGTTGAAAACAATGTTTAGGTTGGCTTTGCAAAACTTTCGGCTGACTAAGTCAAAGATAGGATTTGTATTATACAACTTCTGCATTGTTTGCTTTGTGTAAAAATGGATTTCGTAAAAGGAAAAGAATGTTGTTTTTTTAATACAATTTAATGTTAAATATTAAGGAAGGGTTGCTTTTAATTGTAAAAACATTCACTTTCTGCAAGGTCATGTTTGTTTCATCATTTAGTAAATTAATGATTGAATCAAGCCATCAATTATTCAAACAGTTGCATTAAAGGAAATATATTTAAGTTTGCAAACAAGTGTATTTACTAGTATATCTATACGCAAGTCTTTGTCTTCCCACGTATTTATCTATCCGTCTGTCTTTGTCTCCTGCCGGATGCATCTTACGCTCGGTTCTGCTTATCTACAGTCTGTTGTTGCCATGGTTATCATCCCATGTCTTAATAGATTTCGTACATATCCAATGCTCAGTCTCTGTTGGAACGTGTGTATGTCCTCGTGGCGTCCAAACGGTTTCTCTCACTCTCTTCTTCTTATCTAATGGTTTCCCTTACTGTCTTCCGTTTATTTAATGGTGTGCTGGTTTGTATAGTTATCCTTCGTACACAACAAATTATTTGTCACTAATTTTGCCACGTAACTTTGTATCTCTCTCTCTCTCTCTCCAACTAAGTAACAACTTACCTACCTACATACTTATATAATTGGCATATTACATATATACCTGACTAAATTACTGACTCGCTGACCGAAAATCTAAAAGGATGCAGGAGTACATAGAAACATAAACATGCATATATAGAGGAACATACACACATGGAACCATTTATATAAATGTATGTACATACATAGTTTGGTTAACAATTAACCTGCTTTTTACTTGCCTTACTTTGTATGGAACTGTATTTGCAGGCATCGGCCAAGACCCTTGTGTAGTTAATCAGCTATTAAATGATCCCAAGAGAAGTCCAAGTTACGTGCCTGGAATAGGAGAGGGACTTATCTGTGACAGAGGATTAGCAGATGGGTGGTATCGTTTTTCTGACAGTGAGTAACATGATAAAGCTCTGCAAAACTTTTTTTTTTCGGACAGAATACAGTTACATATTGTCTATTGACATATTCCCAGTAAAAGGAAAATCCTAAATTTTGAACATTGCAAGAAATACCCCTGTTTGTTACCGGTAAATTGCTGTAGGTATCCGAAACTGATTATTCTGTTGCAGTGATCAAATTTACAATAGAACGTGTTTCTTCCCGTCAGTCTTCTGTCTGACCCAGAATATGTAATGAATCTGTTAACTGAAGTTGAGTGTACAAAGAAATACCTTTCTCCATACCAATACAATCCATTACTCTTAATCCAATATGACGCTTAGGGGGAAAATCCGGACAAACGTGTTATCGCTGCCAATTTTATTTTAAAAGCTGTGTATAATCAGATAATCAAGATATACAGTAGGTCGAAAGTTAATTGTCACAAATCCGCGCCATGTTGGGTCTAACCAGGTACTCAGAAACCAACTGAGTTAACACTTTTTCTCTTCCAGTGACGTCACTTCAGCACATCTCACTGGTAATAATGTTGTACTCGTTTTACATGAGTCTACATTTCTCAGATTGCTTCTATTTTTGACCCTTTTGTATTTAGTAAATTTATGCCACCATATTTATTAAGATGGATATTAATAAAAACAAATATGTATGCATAAGAATGCTACATATTTGTAAGAGACAAATCAATTCTTTTTCAGAACTACTTTTATACAAAATGCATTTATGTGCCACCTTTTCGATCGAAATATTGTAAATGTTGGCGACCGATTAGAAAAAAAAAAAAAAAATTTAGAAATAACTAAGTTCATTTAAACGTGAACGATCTACATAGATCTGTAATCCTATATGTATTGTATTTATTTTATTAGTTAGTGTGAGTAAGATCGATGATGGTAAATCACATTTCACAAACACGGTCGACAGATTGATTAAGAATAGAACGCGTCATTTTGACATGGATAACTTACCTTGTAAAACGCTATCACGTGACATATTTTATTTTTTATAATCGTTGGCATTATGAATTAGATAAAATTTGTGGAAAAAATTGCTAATTCTTTACATCATCTTTGTTATTTTATAAGAACACGTATTCGATTATTTCCAGGGAAAAATGCAGCAACTCAACCACTGGCACTTGCAATACTACTATATACATGTGGTCTCTCTCCCTCCCTCACTCCTTTCTCTCTCTCTCTCTCTCTCTCTCTCTCTCTCTCTCTCTCTCTCTCTCTCTCTCTATATATATATATATATATATATATATATATATATATATATATATATATATAAGCATTTTCAATGACATTTTGATCAAATTTGTACAAACTATTTTTATACCCGAATACCCTGTCAAATTTTGTCAACTTAAATTCAACACTTTTATAATTTTTTTTATTTTGTTCTGTTATTAGTAATGGTCTCCATATTTAATTGCGGTCCCCAATTATTTATTGCAATTCAGAATATCTTGATACCAAGATGCTCTTGGTTATTTGAAAATTTTGAGAAGCCATTTACATTTTCTATAATTGTAACAGCAATGGCTGATAAATACCATCTTCACAAATCTGAATGACTGATGTTACACTTCCCATGGGTAAACTTTAAACTAAGATTGTTAAGTGGTTTTGGAGAAGAAATTCCTATTTGAACATTTTTATAAAAAAAGACTTTCAACGCAGTTGAGTAGTTATTGAACAAGGTATTTAAAGGTTTTTCCATTTTAACGGAAGGGCTGGGTAGGCGAGAAACATGTGTTTCAAGTAAACCAGTTCGAGATAGGTTGTTAACAGTACCATATAATCCCTATTTATCTTTTGATTTCGGTCTGTGCCAATTGCTATACTTAAATCATAACAGTATAACACTCCTTAACAGGGATACAGCATGAAATATATGAAACTTTGTTATTATTATTTTTATTAAAGCAACAATTTATCAGTCTATCTATCTGTATGTATGTATGTATGTATGTATGTATGTATGTATGTATGTATGTATGTATGTATGTATGTATGTATGTATGTATGTATGTATGTATGTATGTATGTATGTATGTATGTGTGTGTGTATGTATGTATGTATGTATGTATGTATGTATGTATGTATGTATGTATGTATGTATGTATGTATGTATGTATGTATGTATATGCAAATCTGTATGAACGTGTGTATGAACGTCCTTAAGTATTGATTTATCCATTTAGACGGAATGATGCCTGAAAAATGCATAGACCGCTATCACTGTGGAACGCATGATCCAATCTGGTTCATGGGAAAACATCCTACCAAGCAGGGACAAGAAGTTACAGGAAAGGCGTGTTCAAATACAGGATTCGGAGCCAACTGCTGCGGCTACGAAGTCGGAGATATCACAGTCAAGCATTGTGGGACTTTTTTCGTGTACAGACTTTCCCATGTGCCAGGATGCAGCTTTGCCTACTGTGCAGGTTGGTGATATTAGTATAGATATGTTATGAAAAAGCCACATTGAGATTAGATAGACCAACAGCATAGTATTTTATAAATTTACTGACAAAAGGCGGTTTCCATGGTGACAAATGATTTACTATACAGGATCATACATGAGACGTTTACTTTTAACCTTTAAAACCTCAACTTGATCAATAAAATTAGCAGGAAAAAAAATAGCCGCGATAATTTCAAGTAAAAAGACGAATGCCTAACTGAAATTTGTTTCCATGCTTTAAATTCATATTCCAAAAATATAAGATAATAATCGATAGGGTCATGCATAGCTAAAAAAGACTGTATATTAAATGTTTTATTCTTCATAAAGTAGCCAGTAAAACTCAGTACACTAGGAGACTTCTGGGCTTCAAAAAATAGTCGGAAAATATGCTCTTGACTTCTCTTTGAATAGATATTTGTACTTCACGTCCGCCTTTTATTAACATATATATTGTATTCTATTGACGATATTTCACTTGTGCTGGTTTACTTGTCACCTAATTAAATCCCACTTCACATTACACCATCTAGCTGTTACAGGTGAAGTCAACCTGTGCTCCACTATGTTATGAATATTAGCATATAACCATGTGATAGATGTAAGACAATCTGGTTTTTTATCACCTTAAGTCAGGCGTTTGAAAATGGAGTCAAATACACGAGGTAATCCACCTACTGGGCAGGTAGATCCCAATTTGAGTCTCAAATGTCAAGTGGAAACAGCACCTGCACAGTGAAGTATAAAAATTGCCTGAAGTACAACAGTACAATGTCACTGTGCTACTGTCAGCACCAATCTTCACTAGCACGAGTGTAGCATGTTCATGAATCACAATAATCAATAATCACTTTGTCTGCATATCTATCTATCTATCTATCTATCTATCTATCTATCTATCTATCTATCTATCTATCTATCTATCTATCTATCTCTGTGTGTGTGTGTGCGTGTCACATGCGCCAAGAAAAAAGTGCCTTCATTGATTTGAGATTTGCTATGGATTCTAGGAGTTTTACAATTTTAAATCAAACACTGATCGAGCTTTAAAATGCATCTTGTTTTATCGTAGAACGACCTCTTGTTTTCGAAGTATTAGGAAAAACGTTTTTCCTCGCCCTTATTAAAGCAATGACGTCCATCTTTTGTACCAAATTATTCGTAAAACGTAATTCATTTTGTATTCATCTCGAATGTAACTTATATTTCATGAAATATTTTATTATAATTTTCAACGAAGGCATTAAGTTTGAAAATTCACAAAGACTAATAAAAAGTGTATTACAGAAAAATGAAAACTAAGGAATCTTAATTCTAAAAGCCCTTCACACTGATGTAGATAAGCCTTGTCAGTTGATATATTTTATGTTATGCAAAAAAGAACACAAAATATGATTATCTTTTTGGGTGAAACAATTAACCAGATAAACACACCCATCCACACCCAGTTATGTTCCAAATATAAGCATTCTCTGGCAGATTCTCGTAATGTGTACTATATATGGCCGTGAATTAAGAAAATGTGCTGAAAACTTATTCTCTTGGTTTTGTAAACATAATGTATCTGAAGTCTATAGAAAAGCAAGCATGCATGTTCAAATGTTAGAACAGAGGTTTAAATAGACAATCAAGAATCGTCTCAATCAAATGTTGCAATGTGTAACAAGGTTGATCATTATTATATTTTCTATTCCTTGTTACGACTCTATGGCCTAAAAATATGTAACAGAAATAAAGTGAAACCAACAATGTAAGGAAAATCAACAAGCTATTTATTTCTAGACAATAAAAGTGAAAATACAAAAGACACTTACAATAATGTGAATTACAGTTCAAATAATCCAATAATCCTAAGTGCACTAATCGCAAGTCCAAAATATAGAATGTTCCGAATGAATTCCAGTAGCATTGAATGTACTGATATGCCAGTAGTCTTGAATGTCCTGATGTACCAAGAACCTTGAGTGTCCTGATGTACCACAATGATGTAATCCCGAATGTTTTGAATGAATTCACATCAATCCCAAAAGTCCTAAAATCTATGAGCACTTTAGTATTTCCAATGAATATTTTAAATAAATAATTCCTCTCTCTGAATTATATCTGGTTTTCACAACTATAACATCTGATTATTAAAATAGCTTCTTTACAGACTGATGTCTAGAATAAGACTCTTAGAACTCGAATTATCTCTAGTATACTAAACCCATATATATATATATATATATATATATATATATATATATATATATATATATATATATATATATATATACCACATACATTAAAAATAACATGACGCTTAAAGTGTTGGTATAAAGCAATTTGATATACCAGTAATGTTGGTATATCAAATTGTGATCCGCCCATGGCGCATGAATACGCATATATAAACATGGTTTCAACTCTCTAGATCAGTGATGAATTTCCACTTATTAATCATTATCGACATAAGAAATTAACGAGAAAAAAAATTGATAATTCCCGTTTTCTAAATGAATTAAACATGGTACACAATTTCATCGAAATTCCCTCTGCTTTCCCTTTTATCTTTCTCACTCTCTCTGTCTGTCTCTCTCTCTCTCTCATGCATAAGGGACATATACGTGGAAATCTATGGAGAGAGAGAAAAAAGAATTTGAGCTGGATGAAACCCTTGAACTTTAACATGGCAGATTTTCACACTTTTTATTAAATGTTCCCCCGTCCCGCCGTGATGCCCCTCCCCCAACCTTGACCCACGAGTCGTAAACCAAAATCCGTAACATACACTATGTGTCCTCGTGCTATGTTTGACTGTTTGAAGTTTGGTCAAGAAATATTTTTAAAATATTAGTGTAATCTAATACTCACTGATCCATATTCAGGAACCCCAGAAAAGGGGCTCGAGAACTATATCCCTCTCGCAGACTGTTATCACATGGGCAATCCTTGTAGCAAATTTTTTGAATTTCCATCTGGCGTTTTAACAGGAGATAGAGCTAAGGACAGACAGACGAACGGACGGAATCACACTAGACCCCACCTGAAACAAAGAGATAAACAAGAGACACCATTTAAAACTACCTGGACGTTACCACCTATAGTGTAAGCTAGATAGATAGATACGTGCGATTTTAGTTCCCAAAGCAGTAATTTAGTAGTAGTAGTAGTATCATAGACAGCCTCAATAAAATGTATTCTGTTGCTACAATTCTTTCAAACATCGTTGATTAAAATATCAGATACCAAAATAATGTATTACTGATTATTATAGCTGATTACGTTACTAATAAAAATAATCAGACGAATGTTCGTTTGATTTACACGTTTTCGCTTCATAAAAATAACATAATACATACAGTTTAAAGCGTTCAACATATCGATACACTCTGCTGTGTCGAAAAATCTGAAAATCTAAATTACTGAATACAAATTTAATATGTTTGAAAATTTTGTCTTTCAAAAACGCAATATCAGCGCAGTAGATAAAATTGAATAAAACTCACATCTAATTTTCATGTTAGATATCCGGAATGTCGCGATAAGGTGTGTGTGTGTGTGTGTATGGGGAGGGGGGTTAACGGGACTTTTAACACATTATTGGCTATATGATGGCGAGGAAATGGGAGATAAGTGGATAAGTGCCTTTTTTTCAAGGATACACAACAGATGCAGCCGATCCGTGTTGTAGTTTGATATATGAAAAAGAAGGTTTTTTTTTTTTTTTTTTTTTTTTTTTTTTGCTATATTCCATTGTTCCATTTTCTGCAAATAAGATATTATTATAATTTCAAGAAATTGATTTTTAAGCGCCTTTTATAACTAGTTGATTCCCAAATTGTAGCTTTGCAGGATAACATCGTGAGAATGAAAGAGAATTTAGCAAAGCATTAACAAAATAAATAAATACGAGGAGCGTGGCCACATGATAGATAATTTTGAATGAAGAAAGAAAAGCTTTTTTAAAATAAGAAATGAATTTGCACTAAGCCGATTTCGTGGCTACCTCATATTTTGATTGGCGTATTTAATTCAAAAAGTTAATTGGTCTGCCATGTGGCTCTAGAATATATATATATATATATATATATATATATATATATATATATATATATATATATATATATATATATATATATATAAACAAGAACAACAATAAAAAAGCCCGCCCAACCCCAGATAAAGCTAACAAACCAATATGAGACAAAACCTCCCCAAAACAGGATTGAATCTGTCTTAAGTTAATATACTTGTTGCATATTATAAGAACAAGGTAACGAATTTAAATGCTCGCCACGATGATTTCTGCTCAATGTAAACAACACTTTAACAGCAAGTGGGCGTTACTATTTCCGAATAATCGGCGAGGAGTTCTTTTGCTTAGAATGTATGTAGCTGGCAAAGAATAACAGTTGATCCCTAGCTATTCTTCACAAATATTTAGGGGGAAAAAATAGGAAATTAATTTGAAATGAATTGGACAATGATAAACTTTCGTGGTCGACCACATCATCATTATGACTTTTGTCAAATGTTACCAGATAAGAAAGATTTATTTACATTTGTTGCAATGCCGTAAAGTTCTTTTCTCAATGTGCGTATGTCTGTGTGTCTATTTCGAGTTCACATACATTTTACAGAGATGCAGATAACTCAAACAAGTATATTTGTATAAAAGTGTGAAAATAACTTGTCAGTTATGAGGTGTGACGCACCCTACACATCTCAAATCATTTCAAATACTACGAAACTCTTTTGGACTTTTTTTTCATGAGTGAGTGTATGTATGTATCTATGTATCTATGTATCTATGAAAGCTTAGATTTTTGTTTATTTACATACAGGAAAAGGGGATCCTTGTCCATATGCCACATCATCACCAACAGGCTACCAACCAGGATGTACAGGTAGGTCATTCACAATCATTTTATGTATATGTGTATGATCTTACTTTATCAAACTTGTATCCATAGATTGTATTCTTTTTGTTTTGGGCTACAAAGGTATATTCGGCAGTTCAGTGCAGTGTCCTCAAGTTGAAAGGGGACTACTTTCTATTTGGAGACGATATAAAAACTACAAAAATGATCATTAAAAGAAGAAATCTTACTGAAATAGAGGGTGCTAACATCCGATTCATCCGTGCAGTTCCTGCAACATGTGTTCCTTCATAGAGGGGGAATATGTGCCTATCAGACTTTCAGTGTCAGAAAGAGGTCCAATGGCCGTCAATTAAACGAACTAGTTAGGACTGCCTGCTACATGTGATGAAGATGTACTATTCCAAGGATGTGTTTGCTTGCTTAGATATACGTGTTTAAGACGAAATTATTTCCATTTGAAGAATACCCAAAAGTTAAATTAAACATACACACATCACACTTAACGTGCTCTCGTAAACAACAACGACCCGCTGAACATGCTATAAAGATAGATCTTTCAGTCAATCTTCTATTTAAAATGTAAATTTGCCAACTGTAAATGATATCAGCATTATCTAGTTTTTTTAATTTATGTTTGAACCATCTATGACAAAATACAAAATGTTGATATTTTATTATCTTTGTTGTGTTTTGGCTTCTCTGTCATTCTTGTATAAACCTTATGAAACATAATTTAAGGACAGACTTGAGTCTGATACGATAAGCGCTCTGACAGTTTTTTGCGTAATCACTATCTCGTGGTTGACTGGTGATCTTTTGAGCGCTAATCAACAGACAATTACACTTGGATTACCTTGCCTCTTTGTTCACCGATAGATAGCTGTTTACGTGAGGTAATGCGATATATATATATCTATATATATAGATCTATATATATATATATATATATATATATATATATATATATATATATATATATATATTGTCTATGTATTATTTAAGTTATCAATAAGGCTGATTAATCTGACCAGTTAGGCATTCCATAAGCTGACCAGTTGCATGCGAGTTACATGTTTGAAATAGTTCTAATTGCTAGTAGAGTTACGTAGTATCACGCTGATATCGGACAGTGTTAGATGTATGTTGTTTCAACTGAAAACTTCGTAATTACATGCAGATGTCTAACATTTACACAGGCTATCTTTGATTCCTTCAAGTACTTAGTAAAGTGCTATTCAAATAGTTTGCTGACCTACTGTAAAATTGTTAAACAAGGCGCATATTGAGCTTGATGTTACAGACACTACGTTCCTCATCTTGCAGTTTAGTTCTTCATTGAACTGAGATTTTCACCTTCCGCATCATATATTGTACAGTCTTCTAATCATGACTTTGGTTTCCGGTTGAGTAGCTTGTTCCTCTTCTCGTGTACTAATGTGTTTTCTGTATACTCATACATACATACATACATACATACATACATACATACATACATACATACATACATACATACATACATACATGCATGCATGCATGCATGCATGCATGCATGCATGCATGCATGCATACATACATACATACATACATACATACATACATACATACATACATACATACATACATACATACATACATACATACATACATACATACATACATACATACATACATACATACACGAATTTACAAACGCAAATAATACTAAATCATTTCGAGAGGATAAGACATCACAAATAAAAATAACTTTCATGTCTCATTTGCCTAAACAATGCGAAATACAACAAGCAATTTTGTCCCCTCTATAACAAATTTCAACGGCAAGATAGCAAAAAGTGTATGCAAATGTACATGACAATATTTCATTTACAAGGCCAAAAAATTAAAAACAGTGAAAACCAATATTTCCTTCTCGTTTTAGCATCTTTCCCCGTGATGGCCGGGAACCCGATACTATTGGGGCCAGTTAGATCAGGATTCTGTGGAGACGGAAGATACACCGATTTCTACTTCAGGTGCCATGTCAACTACTCAAATCCAAATGATGCAAATGTGGCTTTTGAAATCAAGTGGTTAATCGATGGGAAACCAGTTAACGTATCAACCAATATCTTTGGATTTGCCAGAGAGGCCAGCATTCATGTCAATCAGTTGCAAACCTACATGGGTCACGAGGTAAGATCGTGTTTTCTAAACATCAGTATACTTTATGTATATTTTGTAGACATAAACATTACAGATTACAGTTCTATCTTGTGTCTTGTGCATTTTATAAATGAAGTTCAGACTGATCCTTTTATGTAGCTTTTCGGTTTCTTGAAGGCCGCAGATCTTACATGTGATAAGTTATATTGCATTATATGTTTCGCATGTTTTGTTTGGACCATGTATGTTCAATATTTCGCTCGCTTTCCTTTGCATTTCTTGTTTGTCTTGTCTGTGTTTGACAAAGACTCAATAAGAGTCGAAAGCGCTTAAGCTAGTTAAAGACTAGTTTTGCACTGTCAGTTTGTTGCATATATATATATATAAAGTGAATATGTCCACGTGTGCTGGTATTTATAAAGAATTTTTTTTTAAATATTCAACAGGAAATCAGTAATATATGCATACCTTATTCCTTGAAGTGCTTTCGCATTATCGTCATGGATCATGGATGCCTTTTTGCATCTACGACGATGATGCGAAGTGCTTGAATGAATAAAGTATGGATATATTTGAGGCTTCCTGTTGAATTAAATTTTATGTGTCATATATATATATATATATATATATATATATATATATATATATATATATATATATATATATATATGTGTGTGTGTGTGTGTGTGTGTGTGTGTGTGTGTGATTATATTCTTTCACCATATACAATTTCACTTTATATTATCATGCATTCTCCAATAAGATTCAGGGATTGCAATTTCCACTGTGTCTAGTGTACATTTGTAACTTTCTATATTAACCTCAACATGCCTTAATTTCTGTCAGAGGAATCCAGAGTGACTGTTTCTTTAGATGCGAGTTAATTACTGGGTCGCACAAATAGGTATATCCCACGACTATGATCCGTTCTTTTTGGGAGATGTGCTCTTAGCCGAGAGGGTATTGGAGTAGGAGTAGAGGATGAATTTTTAAAAAACTGTCTAACCCCTATATATATATATATATATATATATATATATATATATATATATATATATATATATATATATATATATATAGATATATATGTGTGTGTGTGTGTGTGTGTGTGTGTGTGTGTGTGTGTGTGTGTGTGTGTGTTGGTAACGGTGAGGGAACATGGAGGGTTTTCCAACGTTTTTGGGCCATGCAAATCATTCTTTGGGGGAAAAGAATGAGACAATCCATGGAAGAAACAGAAACTTTACACAAAATGCAGAAAATGTAAAAATATATACATGATGAGACTTGTAAAAGAACTAATCTATCTAGGAAAATAAACTTTACAAAACCTGCACCGCATTTCCACGTCTATCAAAGTTGATAATGTTCTAAGAAAATTAAAATTTGAATGAAAAACGCAAAGTGATTGAAGACAGAGGCACTAACTAGTGAGTGCTAACGATAATAGTGAAAACAAAAAGAAAAGTGTGTGTGTGTGTGTGTGTGTGTGTGTGTGTGTGTGTGTGTGTGTATGGTAACGAATAAGACGGTTCGCCAGATAGATAGATGCATACATAGATAGATCCATTGCCTAGCGAGTTCCCGTGTCCATCGAGCTCTTTCATTGTATTATGTTCCATCCTTTATCTGAATATGAGCGCATAACCGAATGGGTTACCGAGCTGGTGCGTAAGAGCTAGGCGATAGGTATCATTGCTCGCGTCGCGGGTTCGATTCCTGCCTGGAAGGAATTATAACTCTCTAACCTGTTTGGTTATATTTGTGTGTCATTCTAAAAACATTTCCATGACATAATTATGTATCCATTCATACAATGTGAAATCCTGAGATAAGCGCTTTGTACTCTGTTTTGTATATAGTTGTCAATGTCTAATTATAATTTCGTATATATATCTTGCATTTCCAAACAGAAATCCAGTACGTTTTTGTGCATTTTGCTGATTGTTAATTTTCGCTTGCTAAGTAAATTAATTCCCGTGTGTATTAAACCCTTTCCTTCGATCTTCTCTCATTCTTTTTCGGGAATGAGTGCATGACCGAGTGTATTAGAACGCTGGTTCATAGGGGCAAGGCGATGGGGGCCGTTACAAGCGGCACGGCTTCCATTCCCGCTTAAAAGAAATTATAATTCTCTAACCTGTTTGATTATATATGTATATATATATATATATATATATATATATATATATATATATATATATATATATATATATACATAACGCTTAGTATGTTTTCCATGTCGCTTGGGTCCCTTCAGAATCAAAACCCTTTTATAAAGACAAAAACGCTACATAATTAATCGTCGACAATTATCATTCATGTGGGCAGTCCATGTGGCGACGATTGAGAACAGTAAATTATACACTTCCATTGAATTTATTACTAATATTCCAAACTAAACTTATTTAAAGGATTATTTCTTACAGTTGTAGAGCGATTCTTATCCAAAAGATGTGGAATCGTCAAAACTTTTTCATGAAAACTGGTCTTCAATGGAGTTGTACGTACATAAAAATTCAAGTCGACAGCCGAAGTCATTCGGCTTTTTTCCCCATATATTCACTCCAATGCCATCTAGGTTTATGCCTAAAAGAGTAATAGTTTCATTTGAGTCGTAGATAAATATATAGACTATGATTGCCGTAGAAGAGAGTTTGAAAGACGACAATAACAATCTTTTAATTATTCTTTTTACTTTTGACAACATGTTTTAGTATTATGAAAGAGTTACTGGCTCTGAAACATAATCGGTCTATATTTTTATTCTATTGTTCAAAAAGAAAACAGTTTTTAAAAAACCCCAAAACAAAACAAAACAATAACACAAAAAACATATTGTGTAACACATACAGATCTTCATTTTTAGAATCTGTATTGCAAGTACTTTTCAGAAGGGGAGTGGGGGTGGGTGACCATCGCTTTTTGTGTCTAAATATGTGCAGTAGTGCTCTCGTACAAACGTCCGCTTAGTTAAGAGTGTCTAAATCTATGTGTAGTAGTGCTCTCGTACAAACGTCAGTTTAGTTAAGAGTGTCTAAATCTATGTCTAGTAGTGCTCTCGTACAAACGTCCGCTTAGTTAAGAGTGTCGAAATTTATGTGTAGTAGTGCTCTCGTACAAACGTCCCCTTAGTTAAGAGTGTCGAAATCTATGCATAGTAGTGCTCTCATACAAACGTCAGTTTAGTTAAGAGTGTCTAAATCTGTGTCTAGTAGTGCTCTCGTACAAACGTCAGTTTAGTTAAGAGTGTCTAAATCTATGTCTAGTAGTGCTCTCGTACAAACGTCTGTTTAGTTAAGAGTGTCTAATTCTATGTGTAGTAGTGCTCTCGTAGAAACGTCTGTTTAGTTAAGAGTGTCTAATTTTTTGTGTAGCAGTGCTTTCGTATAAACGTCTGTTTAGTTAAGAGTGTCTAAATATATGTGTAGTAGTGCACTCGTACAAACGTCTGTTTAGTTAAGAGTGTCTAAATCTATGTGTAGTAGTGCTCTTGTACAAACGTCTGTTTAGTTAAGAGTGTCTAAATATATGTGTAGTAGTGCACTCGTAGAAACGTCTGTTTAGTTAAGCGTGTCTAATTCTATGTGTAGCAGTGCTCTCGTACAAACGTCTGTTTAGTTAAGAGTGTCTAAATCTATGTGTAGTAGTGCTCTTGTACAAACGTCTGTTTAGTTAAGAGGCTTGAAGAGAAGTTGGCTTTTGTTCCTTTAGATATGACACAGAGTCGTATGTGATAATTTTATGTTATTTTAGATATGACACAGAGCCGTATGTAATAATTTTGTGTCATTTTAGGTATGACAGAATCGTATGTAATAAGTGTAAATATTTTTCATGATTTTCAATAAATTCACTTGCAGTTAAGCTGTGCTGTTCGCTCTAATTATCTAAGTTCTCCAGGTGAGAAAAGTCCATCTTATACAAGTACTGATCATTACCGGATGGAGATCAAGGTACATTTTATCTCTTTTCACCTCAAATGATTTATTTATCTAATAATTCCTCCTGCAAACACCCAATGTAATGACAGTAACACTACATACAGCCATATCAACTTACAACAAGTTTCAACAAACCTTCGTGTCTCTGTGTGCTTCGATGTCTTCTTTTTTACAAATTCACCTTTAAGAAATGAAATTTTTGTCACATCTGATCGTAATGATTCGGTTATAGGAGAACCAGGTAGACCGTAAATGTACAAATCAGGTTCATTAGATCGTTTTCAACTAGCATTTATCATACAAGTGCACTACAGTCCTTTACATTTTTTCACGATATCGCAAGTCAGTGCATTGTATAAGAAAATAGCTATAAGGACAACGTGTTTAATTAGGGAGTAAATCTGCACAAAATATTTCTAAAATTGCTGTGACTTTTATAACGGTCAGGACGATTTTTTGTGGCCTACTTCTGATTGTGGCTTCCTCTACTGGTCACTTGTGCCAGGGAGATTTATTCCTATGCAAGAAATGTGAGCTGAAAAGATTTCCTAGTGCCTCGAGAAGCCCTACAAATATGGCGGCAGATTACCAACAAGAGCGTTGATAGCCCCTCAATAATGGTGAGTGAACTGCTTTGTTTTGTACAGAATAAAACGAACTCATTGCCATATGATCATATTGTTGAACTTTGTGTGGACATATATTGTGACAGTAATATCGAAGCAGCAAAACAGACACTATTTTCAGTAGCGCAAACAGATGAAAGAATGATAAAGCGGAAGGGTACTGATAAATCTGTAAATAACATGAAAAATATATTGAATCTATTTCTGTCCTCTGACCCAAATAACATGCCAAGCTTTTGTGCCTTGGATCTATCAAAGTTGCCACCTGTATCATACAATTATGTGGACATGTCAGTTTTATTGAAGGACATGGAAAATGTAAAACATTCTGTGGACATTCTAAAGTCAGTCCAAGCAGAGACTCTAAATACAATGCAACGTTTATGTGAGCAAACTCAGTCATCTTCGTCAGTCACAAGTGCTTTGCCACCTCATGTTGATAATTCGAACACAGCTCAGTCCGACGTTGTACTCAATGAGAATGCAACAGCAAACCGATGCTACACCACAACAAATCCAGAGCTGTTAAATCAATCATGTATGCCAACAAAGAAAACAACTGACACCAGACACTCAACAGAAAGAACCGTTACTCGGAACATACACGGCGATATGCAATGCACGGACCCAACAACAAAGAGATTCGATTGGTGTAAAGACGACCTGCTCTGCTGTTTGCGGTACAGCAGCAGAAACACAGAATAATAATATATCAGATGATGGTGACTTAAATCGCAGCGTAACTGCTTTAAAATTTATTGCATCGTCGGAAGACACCAATGCCCCAGTTGCGGATTTGGAAAATGATCAAACCTTTGCTAAGGTGGTTAGATCTCTGCGGAACAACGATTTCAGTAGGGCTGGATTTGCACCGAAATCATCGCATACAAATCTATATCAGCGACGGGCGAACAAATTAGCAAAGGTCCCATCCACACGCCAGTTTCCAATAAGGCGTGGTAGTATCATCATAGGAAAACCAGCGTCTTCTCACTTGCGCACAGTGCGTGTAATGCGACAGAGATGTATATTTGTGACAAGATTAGCCCCTGAAACTCTAGAATCAGACATCTCATCTCATATTGAGCTTTCCTCTGGAGTTAAGCCAACCATGGTGGAGAAGCTACGAACAAAATTTGATACTTATGCCAGCTTCAAAATCGCCTGTGATAACCTCACTCACAATTCGATAATGAACGTGGATGCGTGGCCAAGGAATACGTTGGTTAGAGACTACTATCAGAGTTGGAACTAAACTATAATGTTCCGAAATTTTTCTATATTGGACACAACCATACATAATGGCTACTTTACACATTTCTTACTATAACTGTCGTTCTATAACTAGAAATATCCAAAATGTAAGAACCTTATGCGATATATCTGACATTTGTTTTTTACAAGAATTGTGGCTATTCGACAGTGAGTTAGACTGTCTGTCATCAGTGCATGAGGATTTTTATGGTTCAGGGGTAGCACTGATTCATTCTGCTAAACATATTCACATAGGTCGGCCTTACAGGGGTGTCGGTGTATTATATCGTAGATCTCTTGCAAGTGTTATAGAAGTACACCACCTCGATGACCCCAGATTAACAAGTATTACTATTAAGACAGGTGATTCCTCTTTGCTTTTGTAAATGTTTATTTGCCTTGTGATCTTGTCGAAAATGTTGGCGAATTTGTTGATTATTTGGGTAAAATTAATTCTATTGTAGAAAATGCTAATACACCAAATGTTTATGTATTAGGAGATTGGAATGCTAATACGCTCAAATCCACTCCATTTGGAGATGAACTTTGCCAATTTGTAATGTATATGGTTATATCATATCGGACTTAAAACATATCGTAGACAACACAATAAACTTTACTTTTCTCAGTGACTCGCACAATACTGTCTCTTGGTTAGATCATTGTGTCTCTACACAATCTGCTCATTCCGCCATATGTGATATGAGAATAATTCATACCCTAGTAGGGTCTGACCATCGTCCTACTTTAATGACTATCAATGCTGACCTACTTCCTGATTTTGATTCATGCCCCCATGAACTCTTAAATTTGAAATACAACATCAATTAGTCAGACCTCAATGCCGACGAAAAACTGAATTATACTCAAACATCTTCATTCTTGTTAAGCCAGATTGAGATCCCATATTGCATAGCGGCCTGTAATGATCATGGCTGTAGTAACCCTGTGCATGAAACAGATTAATTGATTCTACAATGATATAGTAACAACCTTGTCCAACTCGATTAAACACTTGGTGAAAAAATCCAGATCAAGTCATAGGGTTATACTAGGCTGGAATGACTGTGTTAAAGAATTGCCTGACTATGCACGAAATGTTTACCTTATGTGGCGTGATAACGCTAAACCTCGTCACGGACTTCTCAGTAACCAAATGCGCCAGACCAGAGCTCAATTTAAGTATGCCCTTAGACTATGTAAGAAGGAAGAATTAAAACATAAATCAGACACGTTTGCAAATAAATTTGCAAGTTTAGACCAACGTGAATTCTGGAAGCAGGTTAAACAAAATACTACTACAGCTTCTAATAGGCTACCAATTTGCATCGATTGGAACAATGGTCAAACTAGCATATGCAATATGTGGAAAAATCATTTTGAAGCCTTACAGTAATGTGTTAAGAACGATTCGAATAAGGAGTATGTTCTTTCAGCATGCAAGGCCCCTTCTAGTCTTATTGAACTGATCTCAATGTCGGAGATCCAACGTTCCATAGCTAAACAAAAGGGGGGTAAATGTCAAGGATCAGATTTTTTATACGTAGAACATTTTAAATTTTCAGATAATAGACTCCATGTTCTTTTAATGATTTTATTTAATTGCATGTTTGTACATAACTTTGTTCCTGATGGTTTCACAAAAGTTACAATTATCCAATCTACTGAAAAGCAAAATTGATAATCTGGCAGACACAAATAATTATAGACCTATAGCTTTCACGACAATTATTTCGAAAATATTTGAATGTATTGTACTATAGGATGTGAAGTAACAATTTCTGATAATCAGTTTGGTTTTAAAAAACAACATTCAACAGACTTATGCCTCTATGCATTTATGGAAACTGTCAACTATTATTTAGAACATGGTAGCCCTGTGTTTGCATGTTTTTTAGACGCTAGTAAGGTATTTTATAGGGTTAATCATTGGACACTGTTTAAAAAGTTGCTCGAGAATCAAATACCCGTTTACATTGTTCATACTCTAGTTAACTGGTATGCAAACAATTTTACTATGTGCATTGGGAAGTGCAGTATCCAATTCCTTTCATGTAACCAATGGGATGAGGCAGGGATGTGTTATTTCGCCTTTGTTATTTAATATATACATAGAAAATTTAAATCGTAAGCTGGGACAGTGTCACGTGGGGATACATTTGACACTAAATGCGTCATTTCTTAACAATTTTAGTTTTGCTGATGATATGTTATTGATAAGTCCTTCTATTTAAGGAAATTATTAAAGATATGAGAACATTACGCATTTGAGAATGATATCATATATAATACACAAAAATCGGTCTGCATGGTTTTTCAGTCAACTTCTTTCAAATTACCATCTCCTCCTTCTGTACTTCTTAATGGCAACGCTCTTGCATATGTCGACAGTTATACGTATTTGGGTCATATGCTAAAAATCCAATCGGTCAGATGATGAAGATATGATGAGACATTACAGATTTCTGTGTACTAGAACAAACATGCTTTTACGTAAATTTAGAAATTCAAATTAGATTATTCAAATCTTATTGTTGCACAATGTACTGTGTGGGCAAACTTTAGTGAATGTATGAAAAGAAAACTAGTTATTGACTATAATAATAGTCTTCGTTTACTACTAAGCCTTCCAAGATGAAATAGTGTCTCCACCATGTTTGTAAACTACAATGTATTTAGTTTTGAAGAATTAATGAGAAAGTATGTGTTTTCAATGATGACACGAATATATAATAGTAAGAATTGTATCTTGAAATCTTTGTGGAACTATGATATTCATTGAAATTCTCAGATTATAGATAGATGGAACAAATTACTATTTAAAAGTCTTACATAATTTTATTCCTAACAATGGAAGACTCATTATGTAGTTATAGATGTGTCTGTATATTTGTATATAAGACACCTATGAACTTTTATGTTTTAAAATGCTTCTATATTTTATATTTTAATTTAGATTTATGGACAATGCAGTCTGAAATAAAGAATTCTTATCTTATCTTGATACTCGTCGTAGTTGCTGTTGTTGTTGTTTTCTGCACAAGCTTACAAACAGCAACAAATATGCACACAAATCGACACTTTTAACAGACGACGATGAGATTAAATTTATTGGAAAATGTCCATTATTGTACTGTTAGATCCACAAGATTTAAAAATAGTCTCTTGCTCATTTTAGTGATCCATCTGCATCAACATATATAATTATTGCAGTTTGATCCTGGGTGGGTTGAACTGGACGAGAAGGCGAGAACACCGACTGAAATAAAAGTGGTGTCAACAGTTCCAATTCCATGCGCTGACTGCAGTGTTCATGAGTCTGACTGTATCTATTCATTGCATCTCCATGCAGGTAAGATAAAGTTTAGATGATTTGTAATCGAAAAACATCACAATCCAAATAGTCTATATGATTTTAGAGGATTGTAAGGGATTATTTGTTTATCTCTGTCCGTCCATGTGCATGTGTTTAATGTTGCTCTACACATCTTAAAATAGAGGCTTAACACCATGGAATATATTGCCTGAATATTTGCAGATGTTATCCAAACGGTGTAAATGTTTTGTTCCATATCCTTCGTTGTATTGTATGAATGTGGGTCGGATGACAGCGCAGAGACATGCTTCCGAGCAGCGGATTTCCTATCTGACTTAATTTGAGCACACGCACATATATAGGAAGATCTATCATAGCCTGGTTTCCTTCGTTTTCGTATCACAGTAGTTGAGGAGTTTGATGATAACATTAAAACTCGAGTTTTTAGCTTGCTAAGTACATGAAAGAATTAACTGTCTATATCACCGAAAGTTTTCGCCAAATTAAGTCAAGTGTAAAACGAAATAAGTCGCTAGCGCAGTTCGGAAAACAAAATAGATATCATTATATACCGTGATATATAAAGGTAGAGAGTCCTGGACCACTAAAATGTGTCCAAAATGTAAGCTCTTCTATGGGGCACGAGATCATTTTTAGACTACTCAATATTGACAACAAAAATACACACAGAAGTCCCTAGATCATAGTGGTAGTCGAGAGCTGGACCACTTAAAATATGTAAAATATTTTTTTTACATCTTGTATAGGAATATGAGAATATTTTTCGACCACTCATTTAAAAACAAAAATACACCCACAAATCCTTAGACTATATTGATATTTCAGAGCTGGATCGCTCATAATTCGCATTTTAAATCGTGTATCCCTACGAGAATGTTGCGAAGGAACAAGTCTTCTTTTATAGAAAGAAGTACATTTTTTGACCACCCGATCTTTTTAGACAACACTGTAATTTCTTCTTTGTGCAGTAAAAAGATGCAAACATACAAATATATACCGCCCAAGGGTCGTACAAACTCCAACATAATTAATCATTTATTGATTTTCATGTACTGCCATGTGTTAATACAGAACTAGAAATCATAACAGTCATATTTGATTTATATATTTGTACATATCATTTTAACACGCACAATAAATTAAACAATGGTCACTGAGTAATTATTTTAGGTACTGTCTTTATTCATTAGTATATCAAAGCCATACCATATCGTCCTACAAACAATGAATGTAGGTTTTAACATCTAGATACTACAACACAGACTGATGAGCAATTAATAATGGAATAACAAGGTAATGCCTCGTAGTAGGCGATGCAAATATAGAGTAGCAATTATAGTGTTAGCTCGTGAGTTTTATAACTCGGTTGATAAGATAGTTATCTGTCAGATCGAGAAGTTGGCTGTTCGAATATTGATTACGCCGAAATATTGTTCTATATAACCGAGCACACTAGCTCTGTCTGGACGATTCATTCGTTCAAGTATGAAAGTGGATTGGATTGATTGGTATGAGTCGAGGTAGTATGACATCCAGTCGATGCCAAGGATATGAGTTGACATTACTTTAGATTACAGGACATGTGAAACTGCAGAGCAGCTTATAGATCTGGAGACGGTTTCACTATGTATACAGGTTGAATTATTGCCAGGGATTGGCAGATAAGAGAGTGCATATGGGTTTTGCAAACATTTATGACAAAAGTTAAATATAGTTAAGAAACATTCGCATATCTAAATAAAGTAGTGGTGAAATATATATATATATATATATATATATATATATATATAAAATGAAAATTTGGTATATAAATTATTGGTGAAGACTTTGATACTTGATTTAACGATACCAAAGTAGGTAAGAAAAAGCGTAACAACCTTCTTTAGTACGTATTCTAACTTGAAAAAAATTAATAAGCACAATTTAAACAAATAGACTTAAAGATTAATTTAACGAAATTGAAACTAGTACAGATTTTACAGAGACAACACACAAGATTTGTATGCATCTTGAAACGACATTGAACCATACTTGAAACAGACCATCGATCATACAATTAAACAATTTGGTTCTGTTAAAGTACAGCTAAACTTAGCGATCAAACGTATAAAGAGATCCACTCAAGAAGGAAAGCAAATTCGGTATATAATTTATTTCTATAGAACAACACATATTAACCTAATGAACAGAGGTGAAATGGATAATGCGATATAATGTTTTTTTGACATACTGAGTACCAAATTTGGAGATATAAGAAGCGAAGGTACTATATGGATCATTGATAGGATTGAATATTTGACACTGCACATATATAAATACCAGTCGCTCAGAGAAAATTTATGAATAGATTTGTGTGAATGGGTAAAGACCAATAAAGTTTGTGACAGCGTAAAAAATAAAGATCCTAAATGCTTCTTTTAAGTTCTACAATCGGTGTTAAAAACACTAAGTGATTATGTAGATAGACCACCTAAATACAGTTTGAAAATATACAGTCATTGGTTCAAACAATGTCCGGTTAAAATCGATAATATCTCAAAAATTGTAAGTGTGTATCAAAAATTGGAAAAAAAGGCGGCCCAGCTGATAGAAATTACATTAAACCGATAATAATAAATGGCAAAGAGAAGGTCATACACGTTGACGTGTTGAGCATATTCGTTTCAAGCGATGGTCCTAATAGCTACAATGATTAGCTTCTAATAGTGTCTGACACTGTCGAAACAGAACGTGTAATTATATGTTCTGCTTTGTACATGTGCACCTAAAATGAAAATTACATATGACCTAATGTTTTGCTTCAACCTTGCAATACCTTCATCAGACAATTACTATCTTGTAAAAGCTTGGTGTAAAGTTTTATGTTCTTCTGTCTTCTGGTCCATTACCGATCAAATATTGGGGTTATTTTATTTTTTTTTATTTTATTTTCCTTTAAAGTATCACCAGTCATCCTATGATGGAATTTTAACTCTTGTTTTTTTTTTTTTGTTTGGTTTTTGTTTGTTTGTTTGTTTGCTTTCGTTTTAATGCATCGTCATCGAATAAAGGCATTTTACTTTCAAGCAGCGTTTCTTACATCTGGAAATATACTTGAAATTTGTATACTGCTTTCGCTAACTCGTGTATATTTTTGTCTATCAAAATTACCAAACTTCCACATCCGGATGTTGTCATACACATTGCCCAGTTTTGATAATTCTGCCGGAATCTCGTGTCACACTGTGATCTACATCTTTTCATGTAGTCATCACTGACAAACTTTAATGTTTAGTTTAATGGTTTGTATGTGAAAAATCAAGTTTCAGTACAGTTAATGCTTATCTCCTTAAACTGAGTTGCAGCACAAGGATAAGGTCCTGCACTTGCTATTTCTTTTATATCTGATGTTCATTATTTAAAATCAAGACAATTGCGTGGAATTGGCTTTTCTGTGCAAATATATTGAGCTTCTAGTTACTGTTTTTCCAATCTATTAATTTCATACATTTTAATACCAGATTACTTCCGTTTCTTTTATACAGTCTTGGGATCTTTTGGATTTTCAGTTTCTTTTTCCCTTGTCCTCTATCAGTCTTTATCTGTTGCATTAATTACATTTTACAACTACTGTTGTTACTTAAGACCGCATCTCCCTGAAGACTTCGTTCAGCGACAAGACTTGTCTAATCGAGACAAGACGATTATGCCATTATTGTAGTAGTTTGATTTAAATTAATATAAATTCTGTAAAAACTGAATATTCCCAATATGTGTATATATATATATATATATATATATATATATATATATATATATATATATATATATATATATATATATATATATATATATATATGCATATACATGCACACTGTGATAGAGGTTCTGGTTTTTGCTTCATGAAGCTGGTGTAGTAATGTTTCCACTATCGACTGATTTTTGCAAATATTGTGATCTTTCTTTGTGATTGAAGGATTTATGGATGAGTTAAAAGAGTTCCGATTAAAACGTGTGTCGAAGAAAAATGTCTAGTTGACTATGTGAATCGCTGCTATATCTTCTTTCAATAAATTTGAGCAAGTTTAAATGTCTTCATGATTGCAACAACATGTATGCGATTTTTGTTACCTTTTATCTTGTTTAAAATCTCGTAGACCAAACTGTAGTCTTTTACGATGTATTTGTTTTTCAGCTTTTTTGACATGTGGTTTGAATAAACTTTTATCACATTCAGTTTCTTCTGGAATGTTATTGTATCCTTGCTAGGACATTGCCTACATTGTAGTCGCCTTATCAAGTGTTTAATTGTACCATTTATTTTTTAACTGGGATGTTTGTAGATGTACTTGCTTTTTCGATCTGGTTACGTGATCAATACAAACTCGTATGAGGTATATGTTTTAACTCCTTCATTTTCTAAAGCGCTGTTTTAGTACATCTGTTACATTCTAGAAAATCGCTATCTATCAAAAACTCAAAGTTTCCATGCTTCTTAATACAGCTAGCTTTGTACTGCGCTTCAATATTCTTCGTAGGAGAAGTGTAACCTTGACATATAATTTATTTTACCAGATTCATATTTGTTTGTTTGTTTTTTGGTTTTTTTTCTGCTGGTTCCCGACCGTTAAACGAGTTATCGTATCCTTTACAGTTCACAATTACAAATTTATTTTTTATTTATTTTTTTTTTTTTTTAAACCTGTTAAACCTTGTATATGTCAGCATGTTGGTCGCATAGAGATAACTCTTGTTCATAAAAATGCTCTCTATATCCTCTCCCTTTACGTTTTATAATTCGGATAACAATCACATCACCCAATATCACTTGCCTGATTTTGAATATTTCCTAGGCAAAATTATGAAGGTAGCCCTTTGCATGAATTGTTTTTTATTTTGAAATTCTAGCTTTCGCCAGTTTTGAATGTATGTGTTCCAAATATATCAGTTGTCAAATAACAAAATAGATTGATCCATGCTTTTCATCTGTTTTCTCTTTCCTTGCTCGCTTGAACGGGAGTTATGTCAAGTTTGGCTTGATGAGTGGTTTCATTTTGAGTGAAATACTTCCACATTCTAGTCTTCATAGTTCTGTTAAACCTTTCTACTACATATACATTGTTTTATCTCATCATATTGAAAACTACGCATCGTTTTATTTTCCCAACAAATCCTTAACTTGTTTGTCGTAGAACACTTTTTCCTCATCAAAATGTACCTGTCCACAATTTCTCTGAAAGTATCGTGTATGTCATGTCCCTTGTTCGCTTTAACTTTTTCATCCCAGGCGTATTCTGAAACGACATGTATCACTGTCAAAACGTATTTTTACTCATCGTTGTATTTTTCACGTTGTATGTCAACAATGGCTGCCTGCCACTTATCATATCCGTTACTAACGCATACCATTCAGTATGGAATTCGTTTTCTGTCATGCTTGTGTAAGTGGATTGTTCTGTTAACCATTCTTTCAATTCAGCGATTTGTTTTGTATCGCTTAATCTGTTTCTACAATGGTTTTAAATATTTTGTTAGCAACTGAACTTTAAGAATAAGAGCAAAGTCGTCTTATATGCTGTTCTTTGTCAATCATTTAAAGGGTATAGAAACATAACGAGAATACTTTACTCTTGACAAATTATCTTTGAATGTTATCATCAGGTTTCCAGAACATCCATCTATAACGCGAACTTTTATTTTCAGCAATTCGAAACATTTTGTCAACCCTTTCAAAGGTATGAATGATTTCAAATTTATGTCAAATTGTGTAATTCCTATGGCTGATTCAAAACAGCTATTTCATACACTGTGCTACCATGTGCTGTTTAAAAAGGAACTTTGTTTTCTATAAGTTATATCTCTGATTGTATCGAATCATTGTAGAATGACCATTTAAAGTCCACTACATTTTTGTGTATTTACTTACATCAAAAACTTCGTTTATTCCTTCTTCATACGCACTGTTTTGATAATCTTGCTATTATGGTTTATGATGCTTATCTTGATAAGATCATCACTGAACGGAATCTGTATATGTTCATCTTTTCTGATGTTTGAAATCGACAACTCAGCATTTTTTCCTTTGATTGTTGTTTTGTAACACACTTAGTTTTGACCACACTTTTATACCATAAGAAAATGTACATTATTTCTTGATACTGACATTCTGACAAAGTTGTTTTTTATGTTAAACTCGTGAGATATTTCAACGACCTCTCTGACAATAAATCGTTGAATCTATCACAATATACCTTTTTGCCATTATTTATGGTTTGTAATTTTCGCGATTAGTTTTTCCTACACTCAGTGCAAAGTCAAGATTAGAAGGTGATCCATGACTCTAGTGTATTTTTAGTAGTTACGAAAATATGAGTGGTCTAGCTGAAAAATATCACTGTGGTCCATCATGAATGCGGGATTTAATTTTGTTGTAAAAAATGAGTCGGATAAAAATGTTCTTGTATCTCTATACGAGATTATACATTTTTTATTCAAAACATGTGCAGTGTTCCACGACTATTTTACCCCATTCATTTAACTCGAACACAATTGGCTCAAACACCAGTCATTTTTCGAACTTGTGTTAAAGCTACATTGACTCCTAAACAATTTGTTTTTTAAAAATCAGACAATGGTGTTCTTTATAGCTCTTAAGTATTTAAAACGACTATCTTATCGCAAGAATCCACTTTGATAGTTTTAAATGTTTGTGTAATCATTGTGTTGTTGACTAGGTTACTTTGAATGACATAACTATTTTGGAAACGACACTCTCTTTTCTCAGATTGTAAACATGCACTGTCTTCAGACAACTGTTCTGGCTTTTGATTGGATCTATTATACCTTCTGAAATAGAACTTGTTTTGTGTCACAAATCGTCTGATATCAACACTCTGGGACAATGAGACAACGTTACACTTTACTTGGCCAGCCATCGAATTAATTATTAGCGGGCATATACCACAATGACATTTTCACCGGGTTGATTAAGCGTGTGAGATGAGCAAATTTCTGGACATCAGCCTACCTCACTTACATATTATCTCGTCTGTCCAAAGTGGTAGGCCCATTTTCGGATTGCCGACGTTTTCTTTAATCTCGTTTAAACGTTTGCAAAATTGAAAGAAAAAACTTTTTTAAAATTTACATCGGGAGAACCTCAAAATCATATCGAACTATTATCTGAATTTTCGATCTTTTGCGAGGCACTGCAGCTGTAAAATGTAGATAATTACACCTCGTTGATTCTAACAGCGGTTGTTTCAAACTGATTCACTAATATTATCGAAAACATATTTAAATCCAACCCAATAAGGTACAGTTGGGAATAATGACGTTCTGTCTTTTTGTTTAAATGGAGAAAATTAGTCATGGAAATATTTTATGGGAATCATTTAAATCCATAATATATTTAAGTTTTATGGTTCCGAAAAATTGTGTTCGTGTGGTTGAATGTAAGATAACACCGTCCCTTTCTTACCTTAGAGAAGTTACTTTCAAAAATATGGCAACAACAACTAGCCAATGTAACTGCTGTCACCCTCCCCAACCCCATGTATGTTACAGCTCTATTTCCTGCCAAATATAATTGAAAACTTATGAATAAACGAATGTCTCAATCTTGATCGTGCTTGCTGAACTTTTTATAATATGGGAAGCCCGTTTTCGCGGTCTAAAATAATATTCATTGTACTTAGGCGGGGAGTTTGCAAATTCGACTCGCTTTTCCCAGATTGTAAACATATACTGTGTTCAGATGATTATTCTGATGCTTGACTGGGGTTTATGTTACTTTTTGAGGTAAACAGTTTCTCAGTCGGAAACAGTTAGATAGTGACACTGCCACAGTGAGAGCACGTTTTCTACACTTTGCTTTGACAATGCTCGAGTTTATTGTGTGTGAGCTGTGTCCAGTTGCATGTACCACGCTGACCTTTTCGCCGGGAAACGTACAGCAAATCTGTCCGACGCCATGGGGAGTTTTCCCTTAACTTTTTTGCCTCTGATGTAAAGTTTTGCAAATTATTTTTCATTATTCTAAATTGAAGGGGTCGTAAAATTGGTAATATAATTAGCTTAATTTTCAACTTGTTTGCAAAGGAATGCAGCTTTAAATAAATCTTTGGCTTCTGTGGTGGTAGGTGAAAGCTTCGTGAGCAGATGTTAAAAGCAATATATTATTTTCGATTCCTTTTGTCATATTCACTACTCAAAAGCACGATTTATTATACAAAGATGATCAAAATTTCTATATGTTTTCATGTTCCTTTCCTAACACTTTTTCGGCCAAGTTGTAAAATATATATATAATCAATTTAATTCATTGATTGCTATCCAGCTTAAAAGAAACAAACTTGGATAACTTAATTTTTCATAATATAAACTTCTTCTTTTAAACAGCCAATACCAGCGCAGAGTGTACGATCAAGTTGTCTTATAATGACTGGGATGACACCAGAAAATCTGCTGTAGCTACTACATATGTGGAAGCAGACAAGGATTTTTTTAATGATAACAGAACTGGGTTCGTAAGGCCTGAACTTGAAATCTCGTCCGGAGTCAATCCAATGTTGTATACAAGCTACGTTCCACCTTCTCTGCAGGTATGTGTAATGATCATGTTTTTCTTGGGCAGAAATTAAACGGGACTGGATCCTTTTCATTACAGTAATCATCTATTACCACCAATACAACAACTAATACTACTTCATCACCAACAACAGCATCATCAGTAGCAACAACAACAACAACTGCTACTACTACTACTGTATGTACTTCTTCCTCACGAGTTCTATGCAACTTTGTCAGGTCTTTATATTACTAGTATTCTTGTTCATATTTTAATATCGGCTTGGGTTCTTGTACCTGATATATGCCATCATGAATATAATTATTTTGTAGTGGTCGAAGTATAAAAAGTAACTTGTTGGTCCGAATTCTTTAGTCTCGTGGTAAAGGTATCTAGCTGTGAAACAGAGATAGCCGACTCTGACCTCGGCAATGGTTTTACCTAGCTTCACCAGCCATTACATTGCGGGAAGGGTTGGGGCTCATTCAAATCGAATCTTGCTTAGCTAATAATAATAATAATAATAAGAAGAAGAAGAAGAAGAATGTCTTTATTTTAAGATACTGACATATTTAGCATTGAAACTAATCTCCCATACAGTCCTCGTAAAAATGTATACAAAGTACATACTATATACATCAATTAAAACTCGTAATCATACTTAAAAAGCTGACAACAATAATATGTGAACAAATATAGGATGATATCATTAATTTCAAACAACAAAAGAACAGGAAAATATGTGTATACAATGCAATCGGAATATAAGTCTGGATGTCATCAGTGGCGAGCTGCCAAAAGGTAGCCATTATACAGGACTTGAATTTACAATAAGAAATTGAATTTCTGATTACAATCGGACTATTATTCCATCATTGTGGACCCTATGCGGCGAAAAATGTATCGAATAAGGAAGACGATACTGTTTGGAAAAAGAAAGAAAGTCATGTTCATATATTACCTGTTTGTTGAGATAAGATACTTAATCAGGTACAAGGCTGTTGACCGTCTTGTACATCATGCAACCTTTTTGTAATGCTGTACGTTCACAAAATGGTAACTAATTTAATATCAAAAATAGTTTGGAAGATTGTGTGAAAATATGTTTTTAGAATTATTCGGGAAGCTCGTCTTTGCAATTTAGTAATCTTATCAGTTTGAGTTGTACTGCGGTTGCCCCAAATGATGCAGTCAATCTAAGATTTGTAAAATATAGCTACTGTAATATACTTTATGAATATTTTCAGAAATGTAATTAGAAAGAATTTTCATAAGTGCCATCCATTTACTCAGTAAAAGACAAATGTTATTAACTTAGTTGTCCCAAAGAAGATTATCATCAATGAAGATACCAAAACATTTTTGAGAGTATACAGTGATGAGTTCAGAGTCATTGAGCATAAGTTTGAATGCAGGAATTGTCAACAATTTCTAAGTTGAACAAATTGCAATGCAAGCAGTTTTTAACAGATTTATGAACAGTTTATTTGGCGTACACCACTTTTAAACAGATTGAATATCGGTTTGAAGAAGATAATTGTCAACGGGTGTAGAGGTGCCCTAAAGGGGGAATGTTGTGTCATCAGCGAATATATCGGAATTAGAGTAATTAAGACATAGAGGTAGGTCGTTTATATAGATTAAAAAAAGAACACGTCTTAAAATGGAGCCTTGCGGGATGCCACATTTTACTGGTTCTAATGCTGATGAGTGCTTTCCAATACTGACACTGTGCGCTCTGGTTTTTTTTACATAAAAGTGTGCATAAGTTGAAAATGTATAGACTGCTAATTTCCTCAAAAAAGTATCGTGATCAACATTATCAAAGGCCTTTTTGAAATCTACACAGAAAACCCAGTGGTTTTACCTGCTTTGGCTTGCTTCAAGGTATCAGGGAATAAACCAGTTTCTAAACAATAATTGACGAAATAAGTGAGAGAGGGAACTATAACATGTGTAGAAACCTTTAATATTTTGACATTAATCACATTTGGCCCGGTAACTTTTTCGTATCAAGACTAAAATGAGAATGTTACAAACTTTATGAATAGATAATCTAGGTATAACAAATTCAATATCAGAAGGTGCTGTTTTTGCTACAAAATCAGACAAAGAGGAAACGTCATGTAAGGTGGAAATATACTTTTTAATTCAGACGATTGCTGATAGACACGAACACTTCATTCATTCTATTTGCATGTTCGAGTTCATTATGTACAGTTACATTATTTACAGTATTTCATGAGGGATAAAGAACTTTCGATGTGTTAATGTCAATGAAATGCTTGCAGATGCGCTTTATGTCCTTTCTACCAGAAATCAAACTAGAGTAATATTTTCTCGTACATTCCTTGATAAGAGACACTGTCCTGTTTCGCCAAGTTTTCCAATTCCGTCAATTTCTTTTATTGATAGAAATTACGCAATACAATAGCTTCTTTTATATGATCAGTCTACAATTTCGGTTGTTTGTGTCGCTTAAACCCTTTTGGATTTTGGTGGAGCATCTTCATTAAGTAAGGATAAAAATCTGTCAGACAAAACTTTTAACACATTGCCCGGATCGAGTGATAAAAATGATGCGTTCTCGAACGCTGAGGATAGTTAATAAAAGAACTGATCGTTATAAAAATGATTGAAATGTTTGTGTATAATATTGTTATGGGTAATTTTCATTAACTGATCTCTCGACACGCAAACCTGATAATGGTAACTTAGAGCTAAGCGGTATATAATGGTTTCGGATATGGACTGTGGGTGAATAGTGTAAATGTGACGAATCAAAGTAAATGTCAACTCGGTTACCCTTGGTAGTTTTCTAAGCAAGATGGGGAAAATAATGAGATAGAATCATATCCATCCACTTTTTATGAGCTTGATTCAAAAGAGCGATGCTAAAATTGCCCATCATGATACATTCCATATTAGGCGTGGAGAGAGTTGTACGTTCAATTTCACTATCAAAAGTGTCAATCCAAGTAGCAAGCGAGTTAGGGGGACGGTAAACTGAACAAAAGAAAGGGTTTTGATTTAGAGAGAGAAACCTTTATCCATATAGATTATACGGTATCACTTTCAAGCTCTTGTCTAAGTTTGTACTTGAAATGACTGGTAATATAAACAACTATCCCATCGACGGTTCGGTGTACTCTGTTTTTTCTCCCCAAACTGTCACCTTCAATGGTAATTAAGGAATCATCAATAGAATAGTCTAAAAATGTTTCGCTTCGACCAAAGATATCGATAAAGCTAGACGTGGCAGTTGTTGATTTAAGTTCATATATTTTTGGAAGAATATATAAAATATTTAGATTTAGAATATGTGATCCCCTATCACGAACCTTAAAACCAAAGGGAGAATAGCTGGATGTAACTTTATCAGCTAAAAAAATTGAATGCATTAAATTGGAATGATTAGTATGGCATGTTTAGGAGACGAGGAATACTGCTTATTGAAATGTGGAGGTGAAGAAACACAATATGTACATTCTAAAAGGTTGCATTCCAGGCAAATATACTTTAAGACAGAAAAGCAATTACTGAGTATGAGTGTGTCACAACCATGACAACCAGACTTAGACTCATAATAAAAGCTTTATCTGTAGTTGCAATTCAGCCTACAGGATTTATCATGATTTAATGAGGAGTACCATCTGCCATTGAAAATTATCTGGCTATCATAAAATTTATATTTGAGCTATATCTGTTGTACATGTTATGTAAACGTCTACGACCAAATCTTTGTTACGGTCATCTATATGGGTAGGACTTTGGCGTATGCGTCCTCTGTGTTTAGGAGATTGTTCTAAATGAGGTGAAGGGAGACGTGACAAGTGGTATGATAGCGGATGTACTGACCGTCTAGATGACTTGTGTACGATACGTGCCTTCTATAAAGGTCTGTTCTTGGTTCAAAAATTATTATACTAACACTGGTTTAAGGATAGGGCACAGCCTGTGCGTGTTTCTCAATAGTCTGGATGTACCACTGTTAGGAAGCTGTAACTAGACACTCGCGTGATTCCTATAGATCTTCGCTGAGAGATAGCATGGTAAAGGTCAATATAAATGAGTGTAGTGCTCAAATCAGGCTTGCGAAAACTGAGGTACATCGCTCATTGGGATGGGACAGGAATAAACGGCGAATGGCTTTGTGAAGAAGAAATTCGTATGCACAATTCCTTTCGACGACTGAGAGAAATACAGCTAGTAGCGCGTTATGTGAAATACGTCCAGATGATCTCTGTGCAATCTGTATCTATATTTTCTTTATACAAGTATTACAAAGTGTAGGTAACTTGTATGTTTAAGAGGGTCCATAAGCATGCGTACATTAACCTTTTATTAATAACGATGCTTTCATAAGCTTAAATAAGAGATAGAGAATTTTTAATCATCGTAACAAAAATGAAGTTTACACCAGATTTTTATAAGTTGCCACATTTTGCCGCAAGCGAATAAAAAATACCAAACAAAGAAGTCTCCCTGACAAATTTTTACCGTTCACTCGTTTAAAACTACATCTGATGTACCGTTATTCAAGACCAGTATCTGTAGAAAACGTCCAGATAGGGTAAACTCTATTTTTAAAAAACACCCTAAATAACTCAAATGATATCTTGAATGTTTAGAAATTTCTTTACAATCCTATCAAGATATTATATTGCCATAAGATATATTATTTCTTTGAATCATAAGCAAATAAACTCGGTACAAATAAAATAATTAAAATAATAGTTAGGAAAGTAATATATATATATATATATATATATATATATATATATATATATATATATATATATATATATATCTATAATTATTTTTCATAACTTTGAAAAAAGCCTTAACCAAATCATTACACTGATTTAATTCCCTTTTCTGCACAATAGGTTCGAAAAGTAGCAAAAGTTTAAAGAATACTTAAAATATATTTGCAGGGGACTTTTCATGAACTAAATGTTCTTTAATAGTTTTGAAGGACTTCCCAGGTTAGTTTTGTGTTGTTATATGTCCGGGTATTTATCTTAAAAAATAGTTCATATCGCTATCATTGGTCGACAGATTAGTTTTATGATAACAGTTGGTTCACTTTCAGAGAAAGGTATTGTTATATGCATGCGCAGTGCACGCTGCATATGATCGAACTAGTTTGTTTACCCATTTTTGTTATTTTACACTGAGTAAACAGAACCTGTGAGAAAGAAGACAGTTTGCCTCGGCACGAAATATTTGCAAGCCATGCCACAGTGATATAAAAAAAAAATTAAAAAAAGAGCGACACCTATCGGTAACACTTAATTAGGAAGACTTTTATCAGACTCTCAGTTGGTGTAGGTCTGTCGATGGTATGTGAGAGTATGGTTAAATGAGACTAATCTGAGTCCGGTTGGACTGTTAAGGATGTGTTTTGACCACGTTATGCTATAAATATGAATGATATTGGAGGCCAAAGTCAAGGTAAGGAGGGAACTATGTAAAGCGTTCGAAGCGATTAAGCAGACCAGCTGCTCTGGATCCCTTGAATCCAGTGGTGTGTGTCTGTATGTGGAGCAGCAGCATCCATCAGATGTAATTTGCTTTCCTAACCGATACAGATTTTTTGACAGAATTATATATATATATATATATATATATATATATATATATATATATATATATATATATATATATATATATAACCTTTCCGATTCTAAATGCCTTCAAATGCATAAGTAGTCATTTTAGATTATTATCTTCAACTATATCGGAAAACGCATCTCCTTTCTACAAGAATATTAATGTGATAAAATACAATGCGATTGTGCATGTATTTTGTGTAAAGAACCATTGAAAACGTCCAGACCCCACTTTGAACTTTGCAAAACATCTTAAAATTTATTTTGAAAATCGCACGTTCATCAATGGGCTAAATTTTCTTTCCAAGAAGGAAGAAGCAAATGGAAACAGGAAATTCAAACACTTGCTAACTTATAGGTATACTTTTCTTAATATTGTTACATTTATATCGATTGCTAAGATTTTCCACAATCCCATATATCCCCAACTGGCAAAGGGATGAAACTAAACTAAACAAAAACAAAAGAACTGCATCATTCCATACAAATTATCTACCGTATAACGGAATTTGCAATTTGGCACAATTTAATTCGCGACGCAAATTATGTAAAGCTTGCAAAGCTATTAAATGAACAGAAGAAATGATCCTACCATGATGACAATGTAACCTGTAAATAATTCACTTATACCATAGTACATTAAAAAGAACAACTTTACTATGTTACCAGATTTGATGGGGACAATCTACACCTTGCCCCTCACCCTTAATTGCCCTGTGACAGCTGTGTTGACCACGGCACTTCTGATGGATATCGGTATACTGATAAAAATCATCACACAAGTTAAACATCAGTTATATTTGGCTAGTTCGTATCTAATACGGTTTGATAGGCCGAACATGAAGTAATATGTTTTGAATAAATTCATACTTAGCAGGTTTTTATATCAATTCCAATGCAATTACATTTAATATCTTATAACAATTTTATGTAACAGAAATATTTTGAATAATTCAGAATTTGAAATATCGCAGGTGGGAATAAAAAATAGTCCAGCCCCTGTGTGCATAGGCATGGGCGAGCCCCATTTTCTTCCATTTGACAGAAACAACGCCGGAATGGGCAAGGATGGGTAAGTGTTCTTGTTGGTGACTGTATGATTCAAAATATTTCCCAGTTTTTGCTAAATGCTTTTTGCCACATTGTTATTATTTTGAGCTGGTCTCTTGCACTCTTCCTATTGTGAAATGCAGATATATAGTATTGCATTAAAATACAGCTTAACTATATTTTGCAGTATCCATTGTTTTTCTGCTTCCCATCACGTCATATCGTCTTAGGAACAAACTTCATAATTTCTTGTGTTTTTCAAAACCGATCACTTCCATTTAGGCGTTTTGGGATTGCGGCATACATGCAATATTTACTTACCTCTGAAATTGAAGAGCTTAACGTGCAAAAACTCCGCACCTCCGAAACTGAAGATTTGACAACGGAAGTGCTCCAATGAGCGTAGGCAGTTTGACGTTTTGTAGAAACACATGTTAACACACTTTTATGAATAAATTGCTTGGATAAAATTACATTTAAGACATATATTAGATTCAACTAGACAAGTCATCACAACAAAACAAAGTAAAGGGACCAAATGTTTTGGAACTATTTTATTAGGCTCTTAACATACATAAGTGTCCGTCAACCTGGTCGGCGTAGGAAAAATATCCAAAATTGTATAGTAAATCGCTAGATACCAGAGACGCTTGCTTGCTAAGCGGGGATGGTGCAGTGTGGTCTTAAATACTGTTTGCGTACTTTCTTTCTTGGTGTGGCAATATTTCATGTTAATAACACGTCGATTATATCTTTATAATTTGGACCTAGGTCTGCTTTTGAACGATGCATTTATTTATTTATTTATTTACCTCCCAAATATGTATCAGAAGTACTGCTTACCACAGAAGTATACATTGAATAATTTACCTTTTCCAACGTTGCTAAGAATGATTGAAAACGACGTCACGTAAGCCGTTTGGCAAATATAAATAATTGTCGTAATGTATCAGAGTGCTATTGTAGGGTACGCTCCTATGTTTCTTCTCTACTAAGAGCAAGGTCCAGTGGACCCTAAGAGGTAAAATATATTTGTTAAAGTTATTAGATTATAATATGTCATTGCAAATGCTTCGACGCTTTACAACCGACCTCAGAAATATTTCGACGAATTGATAGAGCGTAAACGTGGTCAAATTGACGGGAAATGGCAAAGAACTCACTCAGATGCTAAAGTACGCAAAGTTAAATAATCCAATATTAACAAGTAAAATAAAGAAAGTTTTCTGATAAGGTCAAAATTGAAAGAGAAATTTAAGAATATATGACTGGCTCAGCAGAAGGCTTTCATAATGCGTGGCATCACATGATGTCATATAGTAAAAGCTGAACATGTGCTTGCAATGGCGACATCTGTAATATTTCCGATGTAAGTTTTTTCAATCATTTGCTGAAAGGACAGAGTGTGTTCCGATTGGGTGTCATTGTTTAATCAAACAGAAAATATACATTACAAGAGTGGTCTCAACATATATTTCAGTTGGAAGAGTACGGGATATTACGACATGTATCACGTAGGCATGTTTAACATGGTTCAGACGAAAGCTAATTATCCAAACATCCCAGAATTCAAGGTTTGTATCACGTCATGATTTGTTTTGAAGTCATTTAAATGAAGCTTCTTCAGTTACAGAGATGTTACAAACATTAAAATATCTCGGAATAATAAAAACCAGAAAAATACATTATTAATAACCAGCTTAGCGTACTGCACAATTATATTTAAGCAAACTTCACTCCCAAACATAGAGCGATAAATTTCAGAATTACTCTGTATTTCTGGACCGAATAATGGAAGTGAAACTTCACAACAAGTAATCAGGAACAGTGTGAGCTGCTGAACTCTTATTTTTGCTGTGTTACACGTTTAAAAGATAATGATAAACAGCTACTGAATTTTGAAGTTAGAAATCAAACTATTATTTCTGACATCATTACACATAAACAAGAAATTATAAATGTAATAACTAGTTTTTACCTAAACGAAGTCGCTTATCCCGATCAAATTAGTCAGAAACTGTTAAAAATATAGTTGAAAAAACTTCTGTCCGCTTACAAGTATTATTCAACAAGTCACTTGAAGCCACTGTGTTCCCCGCACAATGGAAGCTAGCGCATGCCATGTTGATTTAAAAGAATGGAGACAAAATGCTATCATCTAAACATAGACCAATTTCTCTACTGAGGTGTACGTCCAAGGCTTTTGAAAGAATTATATTCAAATATCTATATACATTTTTGCATGAAAATGATTTGATATATTAATATTAATCTCGATTTTTTCCGGGCCGATCCACAACTCATCAACTAATTGAACTGTGTCACAAAATATGTTCTTCTCTTCATTCGAATAAAATCACGTGTTTAACATTCCTTGATGTCAGTAAAGCTTTGATAGAGTATGGATTAAATGGTTAGTTTATAAGTTTCAAAAATATGGATTTGCCGGTAAAACTTCTATCATAGCTCAACAGATACTTAAACCGCTATCAGAAAGTTTTCTATCGATATTCAGTATCATCAAAATGTAACTTAACTGATGGGGTTCCCCAAGGTTCAGTGCTATGGCCTTTACTCTTTCTTATTTATGGCAACTATATAGCAAACAATTTGAATTTGCTTGCGAGGCTATTTGTTGACGATACTTCTCTTGCAACTTCTTCTACAACCCATTTACAAGTACAAAGGATTATAAACAATTATCTTGAAAAACTTAATGCATGGACAACGACGGAATTGTTACGTTTAACACTTCGAAAACAGACCTTTTAATAATTACAAACAGGCAAACTAACTTTTCTTTTCTTAAGTTCTCCTTTGATAATATGAATTTGCTTCCCGTTAAAAGTCATAGACACTTAGGTCTAACATTATCTTCTGATGCTAAATAGACTGATAATATTAGTATGATTATTCAGAACGCATCTAAATATCTATCTACGTTGCGCGCGACTAAAAACTCTTTTCGCAGAACAACTTTTGCCAAACTATATATACTATTCATACGTCCAATGTTAGAATATACTTCTGAAGTATGGGATAATTGCTCTATTGAAGATTCGAAAAGACTAAAGCAAAATTCAAATGGAAGCTACACGTATCGTTACAGGTCTACCCATTTATTGCTCTAGAGAGCCTCTTTGTGCAGAAACTGGTTGGGAAACTCTTGCACAACGAAGTGAAAAGAAGAGATTATGCATAGTGTATTTGATTATAAATAATCAAGTACCTAACTCTCTAAGCGACCTTCTTCAACAAAGGAGATATTAGGCATCTCATTATCGTCTACGTAACTCCCAAAGCTCTACCAGCCTCCAGATGTTTCAGACGTCCCTTTTTCCCATCTTCGATTGGTCTTTGGAACTCCCTCCTTGAAGATATCGGAAAATCTCCTAATCTTTCTATCTTTAAAAAACGTTTATCGAATTCAACGAAAGGGCCACCACCGTATTATGATATTGGCAAACGTCACCTTAATATCCCACATACTAAACTCAGACACCCATGTAGTCCCCTCAAATCCGATCTTTACAAAGTGAATTTAGTTAACTCTGCCATATGTGCATATGGTTATTATAATGAAGATGTTGGGCACTATTTTTTATATTGCCCCTTATTTAATATCCAAAGATCCCAGCTCTTTCGCTCTATCTTTCAACACACTCCTTGTGTAACTCTAGATGTATTTATGAAAGGTGAAGTGGAACTAAGTAAAGAAACAAATTCTGTAATATTCATAAATGTTCAGAAATATATCCACAAAACTGGACGCTTTTAATACGTATAATTATATTTTAAGAAACAAATTTATTAAAAAAAACGAAATGGACAAAAGTGACTGTAACCAGTCTCGCTCTCTCTCTCTCTCTCTCTCTCTCTCTCTCTCTCTCTCTCTCTCTCTCTCTCTCTCTCTCTCTCTCAATTATTGCTTAATTACTTAACTACATATCTATATGTTTAGTCTCTTTTCCTTTCAGATGTTTCATGTCTTTTAATATACGAAATAATTGACCTTGTTTTTCTAATGTACTCGAATTTTTCTAAAATGAATGTCATCTTTTGATCATTTTTGTGTTTTGGGAATGGACCTATATGAGTTAGACAACTCGTGTCCAGTCCCATATTGTTTAATAAAATGACAATAAAATATGTTTAAAATAAAATAAATGGAAGTGAAAACTAAAGGAAAAGACAAAATGGAGAACGGAATATGGGCCAATGCCATATATCCGGCATCTTCTTAATTAAATACATGAGATATTGCATATTATATTATTATGACATGTATTTGTGTCGCTAAAAGCATCTTTGATCTATAAATGTGCATGTACATATGTATGTTTATAAATTCATCAACACAAATCCATACTGATTTTTAGACGGCTTAAAACAACGGAGATATAATTTTAATTGTCCCCTCGTTACAGTAGAAACAAGTATTTGACTTCGGATAATTAGTGGTTTTACTTTCTGTTAATGACGAATGGCGTATGGGAGATTTAGGTCATAGTGAGAAATAATTAGGCTTGTTTGTAAGTAAGATATTTTTAACTTACATCATCAGCAACTATTTTAGTTTATATCATAACAAAATTGCCAATAATTGTAACTATAATTAATATTTCATTTTTCCATCATCATCTTCATTCAGTAACCATATTGAAATAATGTAGAATATAAAATAAGGAATAAATATGATACAATTATTATTTCAGTAGAAAATAAATCATTGCCACTTAATATAAATACTTACTACCATATAATATTAAAAGCATACTTTAATGCATAATATTAACAAACGTACCTCAATACACTTCCTCTGCAAACTAAATAGGTATGAACAGGGTACACAAAACACATACCCAGCTTTCAAACTTAAATAAAGTGCCTCATATCATAGCCTGAATAAAGCCAATTTAATAATGTTACGTACATTTGTACACATCTGATCCAAACCTGTACTCAATCAATGCTACTTATATGTACATATATATATATATATATATATATATATATATATATATATATATATATATATATATATAGCGAAAGAGAGAGAAAGGTGTGTGCGTGTGTGTGTGTGTGTGTGTGTGTGTGTGTGTGTGTGTGTGTGTGTGTGTGTGTGCGGATATAAATCGTCAGAGCGTCTATATTTGTTGTTAGTATTCCTATAATATCAAAAGGTAGGATTGGTTCCAGAATCCTGGGTATATCGTGTTCAAATAGTTTCATTGCCTACAATTCGGAGTCTCCAAATTTATTGGATATTTCTCTACGTCCAAATTAAAGGTGGAAATTCAAACGCATACCTGTTGGAAAGTAACTTGCATTTGTGGAGTTGTAGCCAGAGAAGGTACCGACGTTGTGTCACTCAATACTTGTGACTTCAAGTTTGGAGGCAGCATACTGAATGAACAGATTCTCTTCCCTGCGCAATTCTCTAATTTAACCCTCATAGAAGAAGGAGATGGAAAATCATATATGGTGAGTTTATTTGGGTCGATTATTTTACTTGTTTTGTTTTGTTATTTTGTGAGAGACAGATAGATGCAATAAGCGTAGGCAATCCAAGAATATATTTCTTCTTTGCTTTGTTCCAGTGAAAAAGAGACACCTAGAATGTGCATACAATGAAACAGAGCAAAGTTATCACCAGACTGTGCATAATTATTTCCAAACTGGGCATAATAATAGACATACATTTTCTAACATAAGCAAACCCAACTATTTATATCTTTAACACGATCTTATGTAATATCAGTAGTGAAATATTAGGACAGCTGTTTACTTCGAAAATAAATTACATGCGTACTGAGCATATGCTTTTATTTGTTTAAGTTATTAATTGCTTTAATTTGTTGATATTTGAGCATATCGCTACCTTTATTTCTTAAGAGTCCAAGACAAAGAATTTATGTTTCATCTCATCATAAACTCACAAAATTACCAACGTTATTTTACTTGCGGCCAGAAACTCAAAGTAACAAGAGATGCCAGGCAAAAGGCGTATGATTAGTCATTACAGTTTTTACCTAGTACGCGTTATGGAGGACCATAAGTACCACACTACTCTTCTAAGTACCCAAAAGAGCAATCAGCAATGACATACTTTTGCAAGTATCACAATAGTAAGTTTTACTAATTTCACAATTGTTTCCAGTTCTTTAGTCATCACAGATACTGCGTGACATCAGACAATCACTTCGTATTTTAAATAAGTTTTCGTATTTTCAACTGAACACCAAAGGAACTTTTTTTCTAAAAATCAACAGGAAATAGATGTATTTATAAGAAATCTCATTCCTTTATATAATGTATATCACCGGTAAGTTCTGATTTTTTTTTGAAACACTGTGGATTGTAAGATCAAGTTCTGCAATAAAAGCATAACAGAATATCATTTTGTGGTGAAAAAAATCTCGCTGATTATTTTTCGTACACAGTTACAAATTAGCGTTTGCGTTCTCGCTCAATGCAGCGGAATTATAGTCTTGAAAAAATATTTTCCACCTTGACTCGAAAACGTGACTTAGTTTCAACATTCGCTTCTCCGTCAGAACCTAAGTAATTATCTCGTTGAGGCTTTACTACTATCACTCGTTTCAGGGCTGTATGTTGGAAACACTGCACCTTGATACAAGTAACGATCATGGCCAACTCACTCCCACCCCGTCTTTCCTCCTACCAATATAATTCCATACTCCTCTCCCTTGCTACTTCCCCCCCCCCCCTTCCCCACAAAAACCTAAGTAGCATGGTTTATGGCTTTGTCTATAGGTAAAAACAGAAACTATTTTTACGACATCACACAAGTTTCGTAATTAAAAGTACAATGTCTACTTTAAGCTTTATTTTTTTTTTTTTTTTTATCTAACTCGTAGATTTTGCTTAAATCGCCAAGAAGACCTGCATGTCATAGATCTGTTTAGAACTTACTCGGTTTTCTGCAACGTGTTCTGTCTCAACATAAGAATGAACGCAACGCCGTAAAGCATTTATTATTGCGTCCCTTGACCTCTTTGTATCATGGATTTCATCTCACAATCAATTAGGCACATTATAATCATTTAATTTATGCTAGTCGGTGAATTAGTGGATTTTCGAGACATCGATAACATTATGACCAAAGAATTTAGTCCGCCATATTGTCAATTACTTGGTGCAGTGGTAGTATGTCGACCTGTCACGCAAGAGAACCAAGTTCGAATCCCAATATGAACTTTTTTAAAAATTCCATGTATGTGTTATGTTACCATGTATTGGGAAAGATAATTATGTTACTGGTCGTGTTTTGTGTGGGAATGTACATTAAGCACAGCAGAATATAAGCAGTAAACAGCTGACATTACCGTAAGAAATCAAGTGCTTTAATTACACTTTAGCTAGCCAACACGTTTGAGCATAAAAATAAAGGAGGATTTGCTTGTTCCGTGTGAATAGCGGATATATTTCATCTCGTGGGTGAAAACCTCTAGTATTTTCACCCACTCGATGAAATATATCAGTTATTCACTCGATACAAGCAAGTATCCTCTATTTACCTCCCCTTTCCAGACCACCAAAAACTGCCATACAAATTATACTCTGGGTGAATCAGGACCGGTTGTTCAGTAGTTAACTCCTTTCTAAGTTTAAAATACGTCAGACGCATTGTAATAGAATGTATCTCTATGTTTGCTACAACTTTGATAGTTCGTATATCATATTGATAGTATGCGTAACAGTGCATTGATACAGCACAGACGTCTTCTCATGATTATGATGTTTCAATGCCTCCATCCTCCCGCCTTTAATACCAACATGCAAGCTATGTCCCTAAATGAGGGAAAAATATCAAGATATATAATTATTATTATGTATAATTATTCTATTAAATTTTCGCAGATACGCTTTCCCTCAGGGAGATGGGTTAAGGTATACAAAACCGATCCTAACATAACGAATGTGGAAGTTCAGCTTAAGCCAGATGACGCAGGCAATGTGGAGGGACTGTGTGGGGAATTCAATGGGGATCCGGAAGTGCTAGGATACGACGGAAATGGAAAACCATTCACATATACCAGAAAACCAGACAGTTTTATAGAGTATAATAGGCAAGTTTATGATATTATTTATCGTTATTAGTAAATTATCGCGAGTCGATTCTTTTTAATCCGATAGATCAAAAAACCAGTCTCTATAGACTGAGCCGTTATTTATAGCGCTGTGCACGTATTTGATTGAATTTTGACATAACAAAGTAGATAGAAAAGAACCTTTCCTTCAATTTGTTATAAGACGTTATGGGCATTGTCTTAATTACAGACTGATAAAGTGCACAGTAGCAAAGTTACGTGTTCAGAAAATCTGGTAAATTTAAACTACTGTTGTACTGATTTTGGCTGGATGCAAGAGTTGGTGCGAGATTGCTTCGCTGGGAAAGAAACTAACCGGCACGTGTACCTGTGAAAAGAATATCAGAGTTTAACTGCAATCGGAAGTATATGAACAGATTTTATTGCCTGGAAGAGATTCATTTCAGTGGATATTGAACTACAGGCAGTGCTCTCAGTTTTCATAAAATTCGATTTGGCTTGAATGGCCAGCTGTTTTATAAAGTTCCTGATCCTCAAGAACATTTTTGATGCTTTTCAAAATTTTTTAAAATTTATAGCTGTCCCCAAGGACCAGCTAGTTCAATTTTGTGTCGACCCGGCAATAAAATGATTGGCCATGCGTTCATTTCGAACGCTGTCTACAGGTGTACATAACATATTCATCATGGTAGTAAAGGTGATATATCAATTGCGTGCACTATACAGGTAAATTCACTCAACTCGATTTTTCAAGATCCCCATTTATTTTTTTCGTCTGTTCTTGTAGCTAGTTGGCATGCAGCAAACATTTACATTCGTCCTAAGGCGCCTCAAATGTGGGTTACTTGTTCTGTCAGAAGGAGTAATTTTCATCTTCTTAATACCAGAGCTTTGCTATTTCGCATTTTACAAATGTGTAATTTACATAAATTCGAAACATTATCGGAGCTATTTCAGAACATGTTTTCCTTCGATTTTCTATGTCAGAATACTCTATAAATAGACGAACAGTACCATTCATAATTTAATCTAATGTACAAGTCCAGCATGTGCGCAAGGAGTCCGGATTTGATCAGTTTTATATTTTGAAATACTACTTAAAATAATATTAGGAATAAATGATGCAATAACATGGGCCTATATAATGTTACAATGAAAATGCTTCTTTGCTTCCATCTAAAAAATGATTCAAGGCATCCTATAAGGCGCAATTAGCAGTTTTGCACTAAAAAGCGTAAATCGTAAATGAGGTTAATTTTTGTAATACATATGCTCTTAGACCCTCTTTCTTTTTTAAAGAAGAAGAAGCAGAAAGGACGAACAAAATCGGAGTAGTAACTTCAGCGACAAATAAAATTTAATTCGGTTGACCTCTCCATGTTCGGAGGAAGTCAAACTTTTTCGAGAGAGAGAGAGAGGGGGGAGAGAGCGTAAGGAATGGGCTGTCACCCAAGCCGAGAAACACCCCATAATCAATTTTACTGTCGGGAAACTTTCAGCAATCGTTTTAAGACCCAGGCAAAGCACACGCATTTGTTCTTTGACTCGTAACTTAGTATCTGCCTGTGTCTAGCACTCTAACGAGAGAATGTTGATATACCGTATATGTGGTAGATTCCATGTGCTGCTAAGTGTTACTAAATTTAAAGTTTCTAGCCCTTCCTTACCAATATATATATATATATATATATATATATATATATATATATATATATGATCACATTAAAAAAAATTTTTATTCATTTAACCTAATCCATTAACCCGAAGAATATATACACGTACAAATTAAATCATAATTTTTTCCTGAAGTATCGTAAAAATTGTAACAAATTAACTGAAATATGAGTCATAAATTTGAAGTAAACATGAATAAAACAATAACGAAATATTGTCATTTTATTCGCTTCATAAGAACCATCACTTACTTAAACTACTTTGCATCTAATTTTGTTATTTCCTTTAGAATTCCGATCGGATCCAGTATGTATGAACAGAGGAATATAACCTACTCAACGCCTGCTAATTCTACTCGTTTATGCGACTGCATTCAAGATCATAAAGGATGGCATGTCGACTGTAAACCAGACAAAGGATTGCACAAATGGGATCACAAACTCGACGTATGGTTGCAGAACTTAAGATGAATCAAAAATTGATCTTTTAAGGGCATGGTGGCAAAACTTAAAATCTCTGTGATTCAAAAACAAAAATAGCACACGCACGTCTGTCTCTGTCTCTTTCTTTCTCTTGGCAAATGGTAAGAACATTTTCCGACAAGAAATTATTGTAATTGTTCTTGCAATATAACACAATTTCCTTATTTCCTTTTCAACCATTTGTATCCGGTTGCGAACAATATTTTTTACTGGTCCAATTTTTGTTGTCATAAATTAAAAATTTCGTGTGGTATATGATATAAGAAATCTGTGAAGCCCTGTGCATAACTTTGGATACAAAATGCAGTTAAAGGCATGGAATAGTAATTAAGGTTTTCAAATATATCAAGTATCAGAATTTAATGTTATATTCTTCGCGAAAAATCATTCAGCTCTCCATCACTTAGTCTATCTTTTGTATTATTTTTGCTCAAATGAGACTTTTTAATTTTTAATAATCAGTTTCTAAATGTAAAATTAAGGAATAGCAAAATAAATAATACGCAACCAGCTGGTTAAATTTAAAATTTGATTGTAAAAATAGATTAATTGAATTTAGACTTTTCTATTGATATCAAACAAATAGTTCACCACTTCTAATATTTGTTATCAGTAATTCAAGCTGCAAAGACGAAAGAATGTGTAATATTGATTTAGAATAGCATCTTCAGTGATTATGTGTACTTATCGAGAAAACATTAAAAAAAAATAATATATAAACTATATATAAAGACCAAGTGTATCATGTTATATGTATCAGTTAATGACTTGAAAATGCATTTGAATTACATCTTCGCAAACTGAGGCGTTTGTTTCTTTTTTCTTTTTTTTTTTTTTTTTGCTTGTTTGTTGTTATCATTGCAACAACGCATTTAATATCTTGTACTTCCTGAAGCAGTGGCGATTGTTTTCTCATCAAACGTATTTACATAAACCACGTCTTGTACTTATGCATAAATTTCACCATGAGTATTAACGGTTGCAATTGCACTGACAGTTAACAGTTCCACATGTTGGTGTATATTACCAGTTGCAATTACAACAGCTAGTGTTAATTTTCACGCTGAATGTTAGGTCAGCACCATTGGTGGTTGCAGTGCGCAACTTACTTGATAAATTTCCACTCTTTTAAATTTAGATAATGCATCCAAATCATAAAGACGTCACACAACCTATCCTGAACCGGTCAAAAGCACTTGGTAAAAAGAATGCAACACACTACTCACTCTCACAGTACAACAAGGATAAAGGTAAGAAACCGGTACTATACGTAGTGGTACATTAGTATGTCGGCAATTAGCTCATGTGGCCATTTAATATGTAGGATCTTGCGCACGAATATTCACCACTTAAAGTTCTCAGTAATCCCAAAACTTCTTTTTCTTATCCCTGATTGACATAGAAGGGTTATTATTATTATGGTTGTTTATTGTTTGACGCATACCGTCAATGATATTTTACGTGATTTTATGTCGTTATTGGCTTACTGAATACCATGAAGACTTTTGTATTCTGAATTTAGACTAGTGAAGAAGTCGCCATCTTGGCTAGTCGTTTTACCTTGGTAAAATGAGTCTTCTACTGCTTTCAGATCAGCATGATTCAGAATGCATCATCTTGTCTTTGTTTCTCTAATTAATGCTGGTTGCTTCAGTTTTTTTTATAACCCCTCTACATCTCTACATGCATCGTTGGTATCTTTTTCCTGTGTTTCCTCTTGCAAACTTACTACTTAAATCACCAATCACGATGACAAAAATATGGCTCTATAATGAGCGAGATAAATTAATCGTTTTGCTGTAATCACTTTCAATCTTTTTCCCCAGGTAACGTTGTGTTACGGTAAGGTTTCCAGTACTGGATGTAAACGTTCCACCGAGTGTCTTTTCATGCATTGCTTGCATTCTTAGTCATGTACTTCCTTAAATAATAATTGTTATTATCACGACACCTTCCTCCTGACGTTGATCATCTGTTCTTACTGAGCAGCATAAGACACTTCTTGAGATTTGTAGATTCGTTCCTGATTGTGTATATCTGCACTACTTCCTATGAGAGTACTAATACTAAATGGCTGCATTCCATAAACATCCCAGCTTCATATCTCCTCCCTATGTCCCTGCAACCTGTGAAAATAGTATATTTTAGAGATAATGCAGAGTTTATCGGAGTTATAGCTTCCGTTGGACTTTAAAATCATTTATCTTACGCTTCTGGAACAGATGTCATATATGATACTTCAAAACACTACTCAAATGTAGGTCAGTTGCTATAATTACTGTAGGTCGGGAGTTTTACGCAGTGATGGTGCTTGTTTCACACACAACCCTTTTTCTTTCTATGTGCTTGAGGTCAGACTGTCCACATAAGAATAAAACTGAGTAGGAGTGAAAGTAAGCGTAAAATCCGTTGTATTTAAACTGTGTGCTGAATTGCTGAAGATTTTTTCCCGGTCATTTATTGTCCATTAGTATATATTCCTAGACAGATTAAGGTCATATACCTTCTTTTATCAACCGGAGCTTTTAATATCGTCCTTCTTATCCTCTTCATTTTCCTTATTAGCAAGTTTTATATGTTTGCTTTTGAAGACGAGTAATGAACCTCATCCTTCGTCCTTACACACACACACACACACACACACACACACACACACACACACACACACACACATATATATATATATATATATATACATTCATCTCCATTGAATTCACAGTGCACATACTGTTATCATTGTATCGCTTAATTATGAAGACATGCTCTCTCGACTAAAACAAATATTAATTTCATGAAAACTGTAGGAAAATATATTTTTGAATAATGACATGGTTGCGGAATTTCCAGTCTATGCCGTCTCAATAAATTAGAACATTCTAAAGTGTCAATAACTAGTTGGAATAAAATGACCCACTGAAAGGACTACCAAAAAAGCATTAACAATTTCAGCACAAATATTAAGAGGGTATACCACTATACTACATGCAAAATCAATCTCCTATTTATCTTACTACTACAACTACATTTTCGATTTCTACTGCAACTTCAGCCACTCCACAATTACTGCTGATGATGTCGGTAGTAGTAGTAGAAACAGTGGTAGTAGTAGTAGTAACATCAGCGTCATCAATAGTAAATTGACTTCCAAAAATGAATTCTGTTCTTAAGTATTCAACAATATTTTAGTCATGGTATAACTGCTGTTTTTGTCTTCTCCAAGCATTCGTTCCTGTACAAGGAACATGGCCAACAAAAGGCGGACTATATGAAGCGGATGTAAGGCGCATTTGTCAGGATGCAGTCAACAATATGGACGCTCTCCGGAAATGCAAATTGGTGGCTAACATTGACTTTGGAGGAATCATTGAAACATGTGTTGAAGACATCAAGGTGACTTTTTCCATATCTATTTGTGCAGCAAATCCTTTTTACAAATAAACTGATCAAAAATTGATGTTCAAAACAGTAAATTTATTAATTATTTACTGCAAAGTTTGCTTGTTACCTTGCTACGGAAACTTTTGTACATGGATAAAAGCCACAGAAGACTAACTTGTCTATTTAGCGAGAAACTAATTGACAAAGTTACAGGATATCTCTTAACTCCAGTTTGTTATGTTTTCTTGTACAAATCCACAACGGTAAAAGTATAGTTGGCATGTTTACAGTTATGTAATCTAACTGAGCTATCCATGATATCATGTAATATGATGATTGATTGATGATCTCTTTAATTATGTTTTCTATTAGAAAATCCATGAATATGGTGATTCATGGAAAGATTCATAATTACTTTCATGATTTCATTGAGAACTGAAAACAATCAAGGGAAATGGTTGCTCTTTTGAAGTGTTTTAGGGTGTGGTAGATAAAAACTTTTCACATAACTGAGTGATAAAAGTGTTTGTTAGGTTTTAATGTTCATATCCACAACAGTAAAAAGCATTTGTTTTTGTCTCATCAATGTATAATTTAAGACGTTATCAATATCGATGCTTTTTCTTTTCTTTTGAACAGTTAATCAGTAGACTCTACTTTATATATATATATATATATATATATATATATATATATATATATATATATATATTGCATTTTGTTGTCTCTACTTTGTATAAATTTCTTGCATTCTGTTGTCTCTACTTTGCACATATTTATTGCATTTTGCGGTCTTTGCTTTGTATATATTTATTGCATTCTGTTGTTTCTACTTTGTATATATTTATTGCATTCTGTTTCTTCTACTTTGTATATATTTATTGCATTCTGTTGTTTCTACTTTGTATATATTTATTGCATTCTGTTGTTTCTACTTTGTATATATTTACTGCATTCTGTTGTTTCTACTTTGTACTTATTTATTGCATTCTGTTGTTTCTGTTTTCTATATATTTATTGCATTCTGTTGTTTGTACTTTGCATATATTTATTGTATTCTGTTGTTTCTACTTTGCATATATTTATTACATTCTGTTGTTTCTACTTTGCATATATTTATTGCATTCTGTTGTTTCTAACTGCATTCTATTAGAAAGATATAATGAATCCTGTGCTTTTTCTGGATCCATTACAACATTTTCAGGCATTACAATTATTTACGTTTAATTAACATGATGAGACGTGTGATTATGGCAAGCAAAGAAACCAAAAAATCAAGAGATCGTTGGAAACTTTAGTTTGTAGATCAAATAAGCACATATTTTTAACACTCTGGCTTATCAAAACAAAACTTTTTTTTTTTTAAGTACATACTAAGTATTGGATACGAATATTACTTTTTTCGAAAATTGTTGGATTTGCGCATGTTTACAGTTATGTTATCTAACTGAGCTATCCACGATATCATGTAATATGATGATTGACAGATCATCCCTTCAATTATGTCACCTAATACAAAATCATGAATATGGTGATTAATGCAAAGATTCATAATTACTTTCATGATTTCATAGAGAACTGAAGAAAAAAAAAACAACAATCAGGAGCAATGCTCGCTTGTTTGAAGTGTTTTGCGGTGTGCTAAATGAAAACTTTTCACATAAATGAGTGATAAAAAGTGAGCAAAACCACAAACCTATTCTCAAAGAGAAGAAAACTTTAGAGTTAACACAGTGAAACCTTGGTGTGTTTAATTTGTACGAGAGTTATTTAAAAAGTTCTGAATATTAGTGCGCTGCAGAAAAGAAAGTTCTGGATTAGTGAACAGTACTTCAGTGCATTTCCTCAATGTACTCCCCAAGCACATGTACACACTTTCTCAGTCTGATTATCCAATTATTATATGTCATTTTGTATTCACTTTTGGTGCATTTACATCTTCACGACGATTTCCTAAATCGTCTGCCCATCAGCGAATCTTTGATAACGAGATTCATTCAGAAATCATTTGGAGGTAAATCAGGGTTTTATGGAGGATGTGGTAAAGTTTGGATGCTGTGCTACTTCAGGAAGTCTGGCACGACGGCGGATTTATGAGCCTGTGCGTTGTCATGGAGTAGATGGATACTTCGGGAACTGGAGAACAGACGGTGGTTCGGTTGTGTTCCACAACTTTTGGCAACACTTTGGAGACATAAAAATGTCTAGTGACACCAGCAGAGTCAAGCACAGGTTATTTGCATAAAATAATAATACGTATAAAACTCTTTGGACAGTCCGACTCCGTCAAGTAATTTGTGGTATCTGCTCGTTTTCTCCGATCTAAACTGTATTATTTTGTCTTGAGATAGGTTCAAAAAGGCAAATCTATGTTTCATCACATGTGACAATCTCGTTAAAACGTCTCTGGTCGCTATTTTCATATTTCGCAAGTAGCTGTTTGACGATTTCAACCTGAGTCTGTTTTGGATCAGCCGTCAACAAATGCAGAATTCATTTTGCACAAACCTTTCTGAGCTTCAAATGATTCATAAATATACTTATAAACAGCTGTCGAATTATTGCCCATGATAATATAAATATCTTCGGCTGTGTACCGAGCATCTTCATCAATTGTTCCCTTCACAGCTGCCACTTCTTGCTCACCAATCGCAGACAACGGTTTTCGAAAACGTGGGCCAGCTTCCGTGAGTTAGTGACCCATCTTTAAAACAATGAAACCATCTCAAAATTGTAGGATATAACAAGGAATTACATCCGTAAACTTTATCAAAGTCGGCATTGATTTCAGGCAGAGAGTGTCCTAAGAGCGCCTGGATTTTATAGTATGCTGTTCGCTCAGAAGCAGGATTGTTCTCCTCCGTTAATTTTAGGTCATTGTCATGTACATATGCTACGTCACACCCATATATATGCAGGTGTCAGGAGAGCTGAACGTGCAGCTGCAGAACATTCTATAGAACGTTATTTTGTCTATCGATCAGTGCTAAATTTATTGACAGGTTCAAAGAAAGAAAAAGTTATAATGAAATATTCAGAACTTTTCATAACATAGCTTTTGTACATACATAGCATAGGAATGGAAACTGATTTGGAAATACATTAATTTCCGTTAACGTGCAGATTGACGTATTGAAGCAACTATAATGTATATAGTGTACATTTGTGCACATACACATACACACACGTGTATTCTCATACGCTGGGACTGGAAGACTTTGCAGTATCCAGATTTGTTTCGAAAAGCGTATTGACAACAAAGCCCAAGGATGCTTTTCAATTAAAGTGAGCGTTATTTATTTCGAAGAGGAAGAATGTAAGAATAATGTTACTTTTTTAAGATGTTTTTATTCTTTTTTCAACTGCTTTCAGATTACAAGCGACATTACGCTGGCCCAAGGAGTGATACATATAGCAATGAGTATGTGTGTCAATGCTGTGGTCAAAAACCCTGACCAATTTCACCCTGGAAAGTGTCAGAATCTGGAATTTCTTGGGAACCGACCATGTCTAGGAGACTGTACCGGACATGGAAACTGTACGCAGGGGAAATGTATTTGTAATTTCGGTTTTGATGGCACGGATTGCTCAACAGATACAACAAAACCGCCTGTTCTTGAAAAGATTGATAGGTATCATTCTTTGTATTATATGTCAACAAAGAATATGTACCCCGATACGCTTAATGGTTTCAATTGGTTTAATGTTATTAATACAGTAATTTATATCAAGATATCTACAATGTAAACTTTTTCTACACTTTCTATACCTCCATTACAAAATTATTTCCGGTTTAATTTATTATCAAAGGTGGTTTTGTCAAATTATGTTTGGGTTATCTAAAAAATTTTTCTGACTGCTCCTGCTCAATATATATCTCATAATAATCGCTATTAAGTAAAAGCACTAAAACAGTCACTTTTAAAATTTCTATATTTCAGTCTGAATCCATGTGATTTACAGCAAGATCCCTGTGGACTAATTTACATGTCCGTCTCTAACTTTTACGATAGTCCTGATAGCAGATGCCACCTTCGGGAGCTAAAGGTATCATGATTTTCCTCTATGTAAATTATTCTTTAAATTTTTTAATTTGTTTTGATTAAGCTATTCTGCAATGGCTGCAACCTTATCAACCCGTTGTTTGGTCCTATTGAGAGAGAGAGAGAGAGAGAGAGAGAGAGAGAGAGAGAGAGAGAGAGAGAGAGAGAGAGAGAGAGAGAGAGAGAGAGAGAGAGCACAATGAACAACTTTGACGTAGGTGAAAAGGAAATGAACCTAATTTCTATCGAAAATTAGTAAATTAGATGAAATCTTACTGCGTAAAAAATTTAAGAGGTCCTCTACCTTGCTAAAAGATTGTTTCATGATTGTTTGTCGCTCAAGCTTATTAACTGATGGACGTACGCATCATCAGATGTATGTGCTAACGTCTACAAAATGCAAAATGTGCACTGTGTTGTCTGCGCAGTATACGTGCGTTGGCAAAGTAACTTTTTATTTTTATTTTTTTTGAACCAGTTATAGAATTGAAGGTGTCTTTCATATATATTTTGTTTATATAACATGTTCTACTCTCTCCTCATAAATGTATTTAATTTGCATATTTTTCATAGTCTGTCTTAAGAGAATATAATGAATTATAACTTTATTAATATAATAAGAAGAAATATAAACATATCCAAATCTAATACTGTCCTTTGAAACATAGTATGTACTCGCCTCTCTCTTAACACAAATTGTATCCGATCCATCAACACGTGGCGTAAGATTTCGGAACTCTGCCGTCATAGCGTAGATATTTTGATAGGTTAGAAGATAGCTATCTTGCATTTGATCTTTCAGTATATATAAATGTTAGCATTTGTTCCCATATTACATGCACAATACTCAACATACCCAAAGGTCTCTCTCTCTCTCTCTCTCTCTCTCTCTCTCTCTCTCTCTCTCTCTCTCTATATATATATATATATATATATATATGTATATATATATATATATATATATATATATATATATATATATATATATATATATATATTAATTATACATTCTTTCATTGCCAGTTTTCCAATGGTACCTTTGTAGAAACTGGATATGGATTTTATACGCCTCCTGAGCACATCACACCAAATTCTATTCTTTGTTTAATTCCTACTAAGAGTGATGTACAAGGTACCAATTGTTTTATTATTGTTGTATGAGTCCATAAATCAAGATACCAATTGTTTCATTATTGTTGTATGAGTCCATAAATCAAGGTACCAATTGTTTCATTATTGTTCTATGAGTCCATAAATCAAGGTACCAATTGTTTTATTATTGTTGTATGAGTCCATAAATCAAGGTACCAATTGTTTCATTATTGTTGTATGAGTCCATAAATCAAGGTGCCAATTGTTTTATTATTGTTGTATGAGTCCATAAATCAAGATACCAATTGTTTTATTATTGTTGTATGAGTCCATAAATCAAGATACCAATTGTTTCATTATTGTTGTATGAGTCCATAAATCAAGGTACCAATTGTTTCATTACTGTTGTATGAGTCCATAAATCAAGGTACCAATTGTTTCATTATTGTTGTATGAGTCCATAAATCAAGGTACCAATTGTTTCATTATTGTTGTACGAGTCCATAAATCAAGGTACCAATTGTTTCATTATTGGTGTACGAGTTCATAAGTCAAGGTACCAATTGTTTCATTATTGTTGTACGGGTCCATAAATCAAGGTACCAATTGTTTCATTATTGTTGTACGAGTCCATAAATCATTATCTCTACCTTAGGAGACATAAATAATCTTGCATTGTCGAGGAGGAGTCCTTGTGTTCAATTTCTTTCAGAAATATATTAAAATTATATGGAACAATATGAAGGAGGTAGTCAAATATATTATAAATAATATAGAGTGTTACACTTTAACTCATGACAATAATTTGAAAAAGTAAATCACTAGTACTGCTATATATATATATATATATATATATATATATATATATATATATAGAGAGAGAGAGAGAGAGAGAGAGAGAGAGAGAGAGAGAGAGAGAGATTTTCTCCATGTATAATAATGTTCTTTCTCCATATCTCCAGTCTACAGTAATTTATTGTAATAACGCTTTTTGTATTAATAGGAAAATCCATTGTTGCCTACGCAGTATCTATAACAAGCGACGGTAATCGATATAGCCAGTCAAAGACTTTCACCATTTATAATTCTACGTGTATGACGTGTGATGCTAATTCCATTTGTACGATAAAGGTAAGTATTGTCACCTTATTTACTCCATGTATAACAGACAGTACTCTTATTTTGTGTTCATACTTGCTGATTTGCTTTCTTCCTTATTCCTGTTTATCCAACATCGTCAGCAGGTTGCAACGCTCTCTCTCTCTCTCTCTCTCTCTCTCTCTCTCTCTCTCTCTCTCTCTCTCTCCATGCAGTTCGATTTCTCTCCATTCCTTTTCAGTTGTTTTTGCCAGGCGTTTTAGATCTTGTGGAAGACAGAGTGCCTACAAAGTTACTTATACAGTTTTCATTTAGATCTGCATGTATGTTTTTAATGATTTCAATTCCTTATCTAAAGAGGTGTCTAGAAGAAATGTTATGGTCAATTGCGACCGAATTTACTTTTTCAAAGATTCAAATTAATTTGAGCAATCTCCTAATCAGCTTAAACTTATGAAATTATTACACGTGGCATTTGGAAAGAAAGCTTACGTCCAAGACGTAATGTTTCCAACTTTTAAAGACACATTTATTCACCTGTATAAACACATATTTCTTCATTTTGTTTATTCAGCATGCTAATATGAAGCCTGTCAACGTGTTTTGTTTTTGTTGTTCTTGTTGTTGTTGTTTTTCGTTCAGGCATAGGGCTTCTCGGAAATTCTTTGATACTAAAATAGCTGATTCAAAACGGGGAGAATAACCTTACGCGACAAGGATTGTGATGGTCAGAAAAGGAAAGCAGAGATAAAATCAAGAGAACTGAAGCAAAAGAAAATTCGTTCATGATTGCACTTAGAATTTCATGATATGTTTTCTACGTTTATCATAGTACTTATTTGGTACTACTATGATAAACGCAGAAAAAAATTAAATTAAACTAAACTCTGAATCAACCGAAATAACATTACACTCGTTTTATTATTATATGTCACGAAATCGGGAAGTTAACAGTTTTGTCAACAATATTGTTACTGATTTCTCGACCACTGTTGAAGATTATTGTATAATTACTCTAACCCATAAAGGAGTATGAATCCCTTCTTTTTGTATCAGTAGCTTTTAGAAATTTCTTTGTTCCAAAAAATTATTTGTTACGTTTTGCTTAATCGTAAAGTGAGGTTTGGCTTGAACACTTTTATTGCTGACTTCTTCCACAAAATTGCTATACAGTGCATACAGTTATTGAAAACACCATTTGCTAAATAGTTAAAATTATCCAAGACAGATTGTAGCTGGGCATACCCTTTTTATAATTATATGTAATAAACGGGTTATATTCCCTATGAAAACAAACTGAAGCGTTTTTCTTCAAAATATGTAAGCCACACTGTGGCACTGTAACTTGGTAAAACAAACAACAACTAATTCTTAGACAGAAAGGGATAACAATTTAGTATGCTGTGTGCAGAAGTGTGAAAGTATGATTAAGTATTCTGTGCGTTAAATTTTCTTCATAAATAATACTGCCGGTTTTAGCTGAAATCCTGTGCGTGGTTAATTTCTTAATTCGATCTAAATGTTTGTGTTTTATCGATGAAGGTTGGACACATAAACAAATATGAATTTAAGAAAGGAGAGAAGCACAAAATATCATCGAGGTTAAAGTTGTTTTATCAACCTCTAGTTATCTGAAAGACTACACAAATGAAAGACATATATTTCAAAAGTACTATTTAAACATAGATAGTAGCTTGTATGGAGATAAGCTGATAATTCTATAAATATGGTTGAATTGGTCTCTAAACTCTTCTTATCGTTCAATTTTCATTTATTAGGACCAAACGTGTATGATTGGTGGAACTTGCTTGGCTGCAAATGAGACTAAGTATGATGACCAAACATACAGTTGTGATCCCCAAGTAAACAATACGGAATGGACACATAGAGGTAATAGTATTAAATATTGGTAACACCATGCTAATGCAACTACTCCGGCAGTTTTCCATTGCTTGCCATGAAACTTATTAAATCATATTGTCATTACCCGAAGATGCGCATACTGACCAATCATTATGCTCCCGCAATCTTTTATGAGAGTTATTGCCCTTTGTTTATCCTGTAGCTTGATGCATGTATGACAGTATCTTGTGAACACAGGTAGTATTTACAATAGTCACCATCTGAAGCTGTGCATGTCAACAGTTCGCTATGATCCAGCAGTATTTGTGAGAGTTAATGCTCTTTTTGGTGTGTATGACGCAATCCTGTAAACGAAAATAGTCCCGCAAATTTTGATTGATTGCTATGAAACTTGGTACCTATTATGGTCATCATCTGAAAATGTGCACATCGACAGATCTCTCTGCTTCGACAGTTTTTGTTAGAGTTTTTTTGACTTGGAGCTGGATGTAGTGCATGACGGAATCTTGTGAACGAAACTAGTCTCAGTTTTCAACGGATCGACGTGAAACTTTACACGTATTATGGACATCATCTGAAAATGCGCATCGACAAAACAATTTACTCATATAATTTTTCTTAGAGTTATTTCCCTTTTTGTATTGAAGGTCATTGCAATATATAGTAGAATCTTGTGAATGCAACTTTTTCACAGGTTTTAATGGATCACAAAGAAACTTGGTACCTATTATGGCCATCATATGAAGATACACACGCGATTGTTGTACACAAAATTATTATTTTTTTATAACTATTTTTAAGTACTGTCCATCACAGAACCTTGTGACTATAGCTACTCTTGCAGTTTTCAGTAGATTGCTGTGAAACTTAGAACATATTATGGTTATTAGTAGAGGATGTGCAAGCTGACCAATTATTGTAATCAAGCTATTATCGGAAGAGCAACCGCACTTTTGTGACTTAAGTTACATTTGAATGCAATATATACCCAGAATTTGAGATATTAACTAAACTTGTAGCTATGGAGAGATTTGAATGTTAGCTGGTGCATATCATAGTATAAAATGAAGATGTCAATACTGAATAATCATTCTGCTTTCAAGATTTTTTTAAAGAGTTTACTGCCCTTTTGAACTTAGACCTGGATACAATTAGACTTTATGTTTTACTTGAACATATTGCTCCCCATGCCTCTATTTTTTCAATGGAAATTCTCACAATATAAACGTTTGTACAAGCGAAGATATTAAATGTAAGTAAGGACGATGTTACAAGCACGACAACATGTTTTAAGCTTTGTATCGGAAATCATTACGTGCAACCGAGGATGAACTTTCAAATATCTAATATTTCAAATATTTACAAAACACTTTCGTAGTTCTATCTAAATATGGTCATTTTTGTTAGATTAAGTCTATGAGAGAAAGACAATAAAACCAACAAAACTTTTTTTATAACTAAGAACATTGTTGAAACATTATTGTCTAATATATAAAGAAAAACTTTGTCCATTTGATTCATAAAATGTTAAAACCCATGATGAATGTTTCAGGTCATGTGCCGACACATGCAGATATCTGGACTAGGTAAGAATTTGCCCTTTTCTTGGAACAAAATTAAATTACTCACATTGCGTCTTGAGAAATATTATGAACACGAAGAATCCACCCACATCTCTCTTTCTGTATCCCTATCTCTCTCTCTCTCTCTCTCTCTCTCTCTCTCTCTCTCTCTCTCTCTCTCTCTCTCTCTCTCTCTCTCTGTGTGTGACTGTGACTGCACTTTACGATACGAAAGTAGCAATGAGTAAAATTACACAGTTTCATGCAAAAAATATCTGATCTTGAAATGATTTCAGTAAGAAAGGATTTGTTCCTAATACTTGCTGTGATAATATTTGACTATGTGCTCATATTCTTCAGGATACAAACGGGATGCGTGTGTAGCTTTGACACCTCCCAAACAGACTGCGCATGTTGTGAAGAGGGAGCAGTTCAGTGTCCCGTTGGGACTCATCACCAATGTGTGCAGTCCGGGTCCTTCTCCAGTTGCGGTACCCGTAAGTACAAGCTTCATTCCAACCTTGCGTTTATATTAATAATGTACGTTTGAGTCTCAGAGGATCAGTGTAAACTAAATTTGAAGTTGTTGTTCAAATATCAACACTGCCTTAAATATTTAACGCAAATTTATATTTACCCTAATGCATACATTTGTTTCATTGTTGTTTATGGAAATAAAGGTAAAAACTTGCATAAAGGTATCAGCACATAGATACGCATATACGCTCCCTACTCAGATTTATTAACATATAATCATTTAATTATTGCAATGTGCAAATTTTATTCCAGTCATGCCTGCGCCTATGTTTGGGATAGACGGGTACACGAGATCACTAACCGGATGTTCATGCGACCATGATAGGACTGTACATGACTGCGCGTGCTGTCAAAATGGGGGAGTTCAATGTGGCTCCCATTTCCGGAACCAATGTGTGCAGAATGGGCATATAGACCAGTGTGGACAAAAGCAACAAATTTTTGGTCCCTAGTTACAAAACAAGTTAATCAGTTAATCAGCGTTGGCCTTTACTGTCACAAGGATATTCGAAACTTGCGGGTTTATTACACATTTAGTGCTTAACTCTTAATCTTCATCATGTAATGTCCTTTGTGCCTATTCTTCGTATAGTTGCTCTGTGAAATTGAGATGATTTGCAATATGTCTGTCTGTCTTTCTGTGTCTCCCCCCTTCTCTCTCTCTCTCTCTCTCTCTCTCTCTCTCTCTCTCTCTCTCTCTCTCTCTCTCTCTCTCTCTCTCGCACGCGCGCATTGATTGACTGATTTTCACACTAAATAATCCCGACTTACCTAATATGAATACATTACACCATCTTAAATTCAGTGTGTGTTTCCTCATATGCCACCTGTTAGTGGCCTGAGAAATATTACATGAATAAAGTTGTGTTCTGTTCTGTTGTGTTGCGTTCTGCAAGTAGCACGGGGCTAATCTGTCCACATATATTTGAAAATTTCCTTCCACATCCAAGGCGTGATTTTTCTTGGATGTAAAGCTAAAGCTGACAAATTTATTGCACTGATATATAAATAGATGCAGTGTTATTCGTCCAGGATCTTTCTTATCGACTCTTTGTAGCTGCACAGCAACAAACTGTGACAAAGTGACTTGGAGGAATGTGTAGAATTGTGTGAAATTACATTATGAATTTATAAAATTTGCAAGTTTGCTTAGAAAATGTTCATACAATACTTCACCGCCCGAACCCTACGTTTTTACTAATGCAGCAACGTTTACGAAAATTTTTAAACGTATACACAGTATACCATAACCAAAATAATGCCGTTTAATCGAAACGCTTCCAAACTACACACTTTCCCCCATCTACCAGTAAGGCTTTATGTTGATCTGACAACTATTTATATGTAAGACATTGACAATATGCATGCCGCACCTCGCTCAACTTGAGATTATTTTATTTGTCACATGTCTTTATTATTCCTATTATGACTAATGCAGTTTGTAAGATGTGTCTTTGGTGAATTACTGTTTACATGACCAATTAGGTAAAACATCCTTATGATCGTTGTGACATTGTATCCCAATGTTACGCATAAATACATGATAAAAAAATGGATAATGCAGCAGTACTTCCTGGATATGCACAAAATTTGCTTTTGTAAGATATACAGCGACAATAGAACTGTGCAGTGGCATTTAAAGTTGAAATGCTGTTTCTTTAATATAAAATGTTACACATCAAAGGCCCTGATAACAAACATGTTTTCCAAAGGTATATATTTCAGTTTAAGGAAGTTTTCTTAGCGTTATCAGTAAAATAAAAACCTGAAGTGTAACGTGCGGTACAACCTATTCTCGTCGACTTAGGCTAATTCAAAACGATGCCACGTTCTATATACTTTAAGAAAAGAATTCAGAAAAAGTATTACCAAACAGTCCAATTAGGCAGAGGTGTGAAAATATATCATTTAATTGGAACTGGCAGCCACTGCGTTACTTAAAGCTACGTGCGTGTTCGTTCACACGGTTACTGACTTTGTAAACGTTTACAGGCAGTAAATAAAACTAAGCCTTTTACACGTGTAAACGTTGCAGCCTTAGTTTTGCTAACAAATTGATTTTTAGTCTTTCTGTTCCAGTATCAAAATTTAGTGAAAGGTAGTTTTGAATATGAAAATAGTGAATGTTCAAAATAAATGTCTCCTTAATGTGCTTTTTTAAATTTGCTTATTAACTTTGATAAAAAAAAATGTTAACAACAAATTTAAAATAAAAACTCACAGAAATTGAGATATAGGGCATAACTTTGCTCTTATCATAATTCTTTTGTCTGTTCTTATTTCTAACCTCTAACCCAACCCCCTTGCACTGCACAAGATTTGTCACCGAAGAAATGGGGAAAAAAAGAAGTACATAAAACCACAGATGCAAAGATTGCTTGAAAATAACGAGTTTAATCTAGTATTACAAAGAAAGAAATTAATAGATTAGAGTTAAAAGTCAACAGAGAATTACATGTGAATGTAGAAAAGCAATAATCAGAGGATCAATGTATTTGCATATGAAAACAAATTCCATAATAATTTTAGCGTTAGCATCATCTAATTGTTTATCGTAATTAGATGAATTCTAGATTGAAAAAGCTAACCAGAACAGCACCTTACCGTTGTAATGCAACTCATTTTAATGCATTAAGCTGCTTAACTCGCCTTAACGAAGTCAACTTGTCAAATGAATTTAGCTAGATAAATATTTTCTAAACCGAAAAGATTATTTGCATATAAGCCATTGAAACATTTGTGAAAACTACAAGTTACAATTTGACGGTGATGTCTTCGTGATATGATACAGATCTCAGTCTGACATGAAATATTGGCAAAATCAATTAATCTGGGCAGTGTGGATGGCACCATCTGGTTGTGCATTTCATAGATAAAAACGTATAAGAACTAGTAAAATCAGTATACAAATTTCATGTTTTATTTACCGATGCGAGAACTGCTCTTTGAATGTAAAATCCCTTTACATGATGAAGATGTGTTCAAATCAAATAGCATAAATATGAAACAATTTAATTCTATCTGCAACAATTTAAAAATTTCACCACATCTTCAATGGAGATACCACAAGGAAAAAAGTCAAAAAGCAATGAATAATAATTTATATTGGAAAACAAATGGATGTAACAGATGATGAAAAGGATTATGTAGTAGATAAGAGAATGAATGATTGGGAATTTTGGTATGTCAGATTAAACAAACGTATAAATTCTACAACATAAATGTCAATGAAAATGAATCTACAGGTTGGGCATACATCTTTCAGCAAGGTAGTAATGGTTTGACAGGTGAAGGTATTTTGAGGTTAAATAAAAGTATCGCACACACACACACACACACACACACACACACACACACACACACATATATATATATATATATATATATATATATATATATATATATATATATATATATATTCATATAATCTGAATCTTTGGTGCACTGATACAAAATAAAACATCTATTACTCAGATTCTGTTTCGGGAGTATCAGGTTACAAAGTTAACGGAGCTATTAATATTCGGAGAGCAAGAGATACAGATGTAAACATCGTAACATTTCTGCAATAGAGATTCAAAAGTGGAATTTAACAATGATGTAGGTAGCGAAGGTGTCTTCATGCTACCGAGTGACATGGCTATGAAAATAGGTAGTATCGTTGGATACAACGACAAATTTACAGAATCCAGTGACTAGCTTGAGTCCTACCATTAATACCGAGGTAAGAAAGCGGTATTGTAAACGTTTTAAAACATTTTGTGACAGTACGACAAAAAGGTATAGAGGGAGAAAAAGAAAACAAATTAGGAAAAGTTATGCAGAGAAAAAGGATAGTGATGATAAAACTGTTAGTTCTGCTAATGCGATTCTATAATTGGACGTTAGAAGGACACATGTCCATTTAGAAACTCCGAGAAAACAATATCGACCATAAAATAAACAAGCAATTCTTTATTTGTATTTTAATGGCTTCGGGAGTTGCCATGATTTACTTTTGAAAATAAGTTACTAACCTTACTACTCGTTGCATTGTTTACGCCTTTGATCAACAATGCGATTAGAAAATCCACGAATGCTAAGTAAAATATGATGTTCAGCAAGTAAAGAAACAATATGTCTGTTACACATATATAACTAACTTATCACGCCACCAATAACACCAAGCAATGCTACTGTTACTTTTTGGTCTAACTCAGACAAATATTTGGCTACTCTTTGGTCTAGCTCAAACAAACAATTGGCTAAACTTTCCAAACCTTTCTGATCATGTGAAAAAAATGATTCTCCTGTACTAGAAGGTCGAGTTGGAGGAGGTGAGTTTGTAGGTGGAATAGGTGAAGAAGTGGGCGGTGTTGTTGCTGATAGAGCAGAAAAAAATGTTGTCATTTCTTACATTAGTTGATATTAATAAAGCAATTGTTGATACTGTCTTGGTGTTGTTGTAGCTATAAAAATAATTGTTACACCCTTTTCTTTAAACAGTTGTTTCAGCCTTTCGCCTGATGGTAATTTTCAATCACTTTTGAAATGATTTTATCAATATTTTCCTTAAAATGCTCTCCAACTCTTTTATATGTCCAACTGGTTTGTCTTTTATGATTTCAACCCTTCCAACTGTTCTTGCAATGAAGCATTTTTACTTGAATATTTGTCTTTGTTGATGTCCTTGTCTAACTATTTAATCTGTTTTGAGACATTTCAAGATCACGTTTTATTAACACTCTTTTTGGTTTAACAACTTAACCTCTAAATTATCTTTCCTCTTGTGTAGTAAATAACTGTTGTTAGTGAGTGAATATTTGTTTATGTTTCTTTTACCTGTTCATGAAACAACTCATTTGTGTTTATTGTTCGCATCTATCTTTCCTCGAATACTTTGTATTTTTGCCTTTATTCAACAGAAGGTCCAGTTAGATAATTGGGTTGTATATCATAGTAAACTCGAAGAGACGAGTCTTGTCGCTTTGCGACAATGTCAACAGGAGGTATCCATACATCACCTTGTTTTGTTAAACATAGTCTGATTAACAAGTCCCTACCACTATTACCAGCTATAGTGATTGGTGCTAGCATATATTTGATGTTGTTTTAATTTTAAATTTTTTGGTAACTTTCCATAATGTTTTATAATAGGGTGTTCTCTTTTTTCCAAGGGTAATGTAATTCGTTAATGCGAAGGCCTTCCTTTATGTCTTCTTCGTACAAGTTTAGCATTTGAAGCAATTGTATCTTCACCAGGAGCATCATCCTCAAAGCGTTCTATATCTTGATGTGCAAAACCAGAATCAATGTTTACAGTATCATCGAATTATGTTTGAATTTGTGTATTAACTACATCATCAGCTTTATAATGCACGATGATTTTCGCATTCTTTCAGTTCAAAAATCTTTACCACCCTCCATTTTTCTTTGTGTTTTTAATAGTGTAAAACTGGACAAAGGCCAACTTGAAAAAGAATCGGGATTTATCTAGGTCAAAACAGTAATAATCCCATTTAAAATGAAATCAAAGAGTACAAATAGGAATTGAACATACATATAAAAGAAAACCGGTACAAACTTGTTTGAAAAAAAGAGTTGGAAAAAATGACAAGAGAAATAATTCAAGAAGAAAAGAAGTCTGAAATCGTTTTCAGTGATAGAGCTGCTAAATTTTCAAATCATTGTCGGATGTCGTAATTTACACTGTAACAGCACTGATTAGCAAATTTCTTTCAATGGATAACTTGGACAGATTACAAACTGAATTCAAAGATGACTACATGACATGAAAGGGAATGATATATTTCAGCTAATTTTGTAGCTTAAGCTATGTTTGCCTATATCTGCACTGACTTTGAAACATTTAGATTTTGAAAAAAGAACTGAAAATAAGGAATCGGAAAATGTTTAACAAATGCTTCATAAATAAAATGTGTACCGGTAGTTTTGCTTTTTGATGCCTTTGTACCTATAAACCACGCTTGTTACAGTAGTTACCATTTTAGCAATTTATTTGTATTAAGCAGTAAAGTCTAGCAAAGAAAATAGATAGGGCAATACTGCTAAATAGAAGTTAGCAATCTTGAATGATTCAACTTCTTTCTCGTTGACTTCTGCACTCTCTCTCTTTGATACATATTTTACTAGCTATCTTGTGTCTGGTGCTTCACCAGTGAAAAATTTTCTTTCTTGTTCAGGATCAGAAAAATCAAAAGAGGAACAAGGTATGGCAATATCAATGTGAAGGTCATCATCACTAACACCTTCTGGTTTGGTACAGTTTAGCCATCTTCGATAAAAATCAATTGAATGGTACTCAAATTATTTTTAATGCTGTGTCTGATTTGGTGTAGTCTCTTAATGCTGCTAAATTTTATTTATAGCCAACGCGATATCCTATAGCATTCATTACTGTGGCACCTTTTATTGATGTATTTTCTCATGTACTCTTTATCTTCATCTCTCTGTGTTTTGTTGTATATCTTTCTACATGGTCTACAAAATGCAAAACGTTTGTTAAACTCCATTATGTCTTTATCTTCTTTACACTTTGAAAATATCTTTGTATCCATCTCTATATTTACCCAATTACATTTGAGATTATTTTTTACGTCTCAGAGTAACATGATAAGTCGTTTAACGATCAAACTTTGTTCCAGTTCATATTTATGTTGAACTATCTTACACATTTCCTTGTTATATAAATGAAAAGTGAACAAGACAAAAGGCAGTATGCAAAGAACTTGAAAATGTAACTTCACAAAAGCGACAAGATCCATGTAGAGTTGAAACTGGGAAACATTCAAAGAATTTTTCAAAAAGAAGCTAAAGCCGGATGATTTCAAAAGGAGCATGAAGAGTCCAAACTGTCGAAGACTGGGTAAAGGATTTAATATAGCTATCAAAAAAGAAAAAAATCATGCCAAAATACAAATGAATGCGAAGGAAAACACGATTACATCGTTCAGAACAACTTGCGAGTTAGCTATTACAGATTAGAGTAAAAAGATGTAAACAATAAAAGAGATTATGTTTAATAAGTTTTGCAACAAGTTGAATGGACATGGTTGAATATTATTAAACAATAACAAAAATATATTGCAAGAGAAGTGGTCACTAATATTGGTGCGATGCAAGGTAGTATTGATAAAATAGACAAAAGGATGAAACGAATGAGAAAATATTTCTCATTTTAAAGAGTTTACAACAAAGACTGATGCATTCAAAACTGAACTAGATTAAACAAAGTAGTAGCATCAATGCAGTGAAAACCGAAATAAACGAAAAACAAAGATATTCAAAACTTATTTGAACACGGAAATTGGCATCAAGAACGTATCAAGAATGTACGTTTAGATGAATTAAAAAAAGGAGATCGATAAAAAAAAGAATTTGATGACAATATTAATCTTATCCCATGAGGTATACTGCTTTATTATGTTCGCATTGTACAGGGAAAGCAGTATCCTGATGGTATTAAATTAATTAAGTATCTAAAATGAGAGTTACAATCTTTAAAGAAAAAACATTAGGATCAGAAAGTGTTCATCCTAACAGTGAAGATACAAAAGGTTTCTAGGACATTTTTATAGCTGAAGCTTTACCACATACATTGTTTAACAGTTATGGATTTAACTATGCTCCATACACTTTTGTTGAGTATAGGTTACACACAACAGATGAGTTGTAACAATGTCATTCAGATTTGTAGAAAAAAGCTACAGGAGTATACAGAATTTTTCAACTTGTGTGTTACAAATGGTACTAAAATGCCATCATTTATAGATTGTATATAGCATTAGAGAAAAGCAATAAACGTGCTACTTATTTAATGAGTCTATAAATGGAATCAAATTATGATATTCGTTTGATTCGATCAAACACGCTCTATCTTTAATACAACGATATTTTAATTTTTGGAACAACAATAAAAGATCATATAAAACATTCTGAAAGTTTTAGATAAGGCCTTACTGCAGTATCAAAATTTGTTACTTTTGAATTTAGCACAATAAATAGCACATGGCTACAACAACAGTTATGATTGGAGAACAAATAACTAACGGATTAACATTTACAGAAATTTGCTTTCTGCTGAAGTTACTTGACCCAGATGAAGCGGATGACGAAAGAATCAACACGACATCAATAGAAGAGTACAAACGAAAAAAGTCAGAATTCCATGAAAATATATTAAAGACGCTTGACTACATATTAAAGACACTTGACTACTTGAATGAAAGATTGAGAGAACAAGTAATGGTGACACAGTACTTAAACAAGATATGATTTAAACCATCTGGTAAAACTTTACAAACCAAAGCAATCAAAACTGAATGATTTATATCAGCCTTACGATAACCACATCAGATAGTAATACCTTTTCATTGCATTTGCGATGGGTGTTAGTGTTTATGTTCCTTACAAGATCTTGTGGATAACGTTTCTTTTTCAACAAAATAAATAGCTAAGATGACGTACGGTAAATACAAAGCCCCTAACAAAGGGAATAATTACTACAGGGAGTAAAATACATCAGTCCAGAACATCATTGTTTAACGCATACCCCCCCCCCCCCCAGCAGGATTAAGCTCAATCGAACTTTACAGATAGCAATATCAAAAATAACTCCAAATATAATGATTATATCTATTAGTTTAGTCGTGTTGTTTAACATGAAGGTGAAAGGAGATGCTAATAATTCAATGGTAAACAATTTGGCTAGAATGATTATGAAAGACATCACTAGATCATACGGAAGCAATGATATGTCCAAGTTAAATGATTACAGCATTTCCACAACATATAAAGATTTGTGGCTACCAATATCGGTTAGAATAAACATGATTGAACAAGGGAGCATGAGTGAAAATGTAAGAAGTAGAGACCAGGGCAGGTAATGTACAAAATACTGGGATATAAACTATAAGTTTGTGGTGCATGTAAAAAAGATTTGAATACCACTTGACTTGTAAATGCTAAAACTCATTGTCATCTGTATGCATGAGCTGTTTCTCAAGATTTCAGGTTTAACATTACACTTTTAAAGAAACAGCTAAAGTGATCGAAGGAGGAAGCCAGTACTATAAACTGGAAAACATTTGCCTATAGTACGATACAATTATCTCAGAATCAATTGCTCAATCGTTAAAAAAAGCTACAGAAATGGAATGTCTTTCGTCTACGAGTATGTCGCTGTAGTAAGATTCATCGACATAGAAGCTAATACAACTTTAACCTCACGCTTAATTCACCCAGGTTGAGTTTGAATAGTGTTTTCATACTGTGCAAACAAAATTAAAGAAAGTGATCCTAAAAAGTTTTTCAACTCAGCAAGAGAAGTAGATCTTGGTAACTACAGAATATATGGTTTATACTTAGTAACATCGTTTTGTAGAAGCTTCGTCGATGAAGAACACAAATACACAGAAATTAGTAATGTAAGTGTTACATATTTGTACACAGACAATACTTGCATGTGACTTGATTTGAGAATACGACACAGATTACATTACAAGCTTAAATTTGCCAACATACAACATGATATCCACCTGCACCTAAACCGAAAAGTAAATGTTGATGCTAGCAATTTTTATTTTGTGTCTGATGCTCAGGTTGACATTAAAAAGAATAAACTTAAATCAATTGTATTTTATACATGTATTTGAAAGTACCTTATAACATGATAATTTGTGAAGTGACTTATTGCGGGAAAACATTGTTTGCACTAAATCGGATAAAGACAAAATGTAAAGACTTTTTCGATTATATCGTTATCATCTGTCAGACTTTACATGGAACAAAACTTATGATAGAAAGTGATGACTCAGATATGAAAAAGCGATTGTAATAGACCTTGAAGATAAACTATGTAAGTGGTTACAGTTACTGCCTGTTATGTACTAAGGAACCAATACTTCGTTTCTAATTGATGACTGTGTGAACCTTATTGCTGTAAGCAAGAAAGTAACTAACCTAACCAGACTAACTTTTAGCGAAAGACATTTTGAAATATTCGTATGGGTAATAGTGCACAAGCAAACCTCTGTAATGAATTATTTCAGAGAAAATACATGAATTTTAGTCGTATTCTGAAGCAAGGACAAAAAGCAATGGAAACTATCTTACTAAAAATAATCTCAGCACAGATGATTTACAACGGGATATTGTAGATAGTTTGAAACAGAACATAAGAAATAAACTTTAATGAGCCTCGAGTTTCCTTTTCAATACAAGGTCCTAACGTGTATTCAATAGGAAATATTACATAAGGTATACGTTGTCAAGCAAAAAAGCTTGTCGTCATAAATATTGCTACGTATTCGTTTTAAGTGTATACATCTCGTGTTTGTACGATCTGAGTAATCTCGAATTTCATATTTGTTTAATCACGCATTTTGTTTAGTTCTTTGCAACTTTTTACAAAAATTTACAGAAATTAAATGACTCATTTTATGCTTGACTCAAACTCTACAGTTATTACCGATGTAGAAAGGGATGCTATTCCATGAGTTGATAAGCAATCTGTGACAGTACGACAGGAAATTGTAGTGCGCAAATAAGAAAGCAAAGTGAGTAAACATTTTGAAGAGAAGAAGGATTATGATGATAATGATAGTGCTAATGTAACATCTGTAAATGCGATTAAATACCCAGATGTTCCAATAATGCATGGCGATTTATAATGTAACGTCTGTAAATGCGATTAAATACCCAGATGTTCCAATGATACATGGCGATTTATAAACGGACAAGTGGCTTCGGGAACTGCAATGGCGTACATTTTGGAATAGGTTATGAATTTTGATAGTGCTATGCACGTGGGCGTCATTAATTCAAATACATGCTTTGTTTACATCGCCGATCAAAAATGCAAAGAACAAATTTCAATAATGCGAATATAAGTAAAATTAAATATGTTCATTTATAAAAGAAATAGCCTGTCCAGCTGTTTTCATAAACCAGCTTGTTACGTTGCCATTAAATCCTGGCAATGTTTCTGATTTGTGTGTGTGTGTGTGTGTGTGTGTGTGTGTGTGTGTGTGTGTGTGTGTGTAATAAATAAATGATACCAATCAGTCATCAAATATGTCCTCGGTATCTGAAAGAAAACGTTCCGGTGATAAATTATCAGTAACCGATGAGCACAATTTGACCACATTTGTCAGAAAGGACTCTAGTGTTATTCTCTCTATCTTTATCTCTCTCTATCTCTCTCTCTCTCTCTCTCTCAATTTTTTTTTACAAATAATGCCGATCCACCATTAGATATGGTCGCCATTACTAAAAAAATATACAAGGTTTAAACTACATCTTCTCGTTACCCCCGATTAGAATCTGAGCAAAAATTGACAGAAAATATCCTGGCATGAAGGTATTTTAACTTTTTACAAACGATGCCTGATTGTCATCAAATTTGGCATGAAGGCATTTAAACTTTTTACAAACGATGCCTGATTGGTCATCAAATTTGGCATGAAGGCATTTTAACTTTTTACAAACGATGCCTGATTGGTCATCAAATTTGGCATGAAGGCATTTTAACTTTTTACAAATGATGCCTGATTGGTCATCAAATTTGGCCACGGATAATAAAAGTATAACAATACTCATACAGCTATTCCTCAAAGACTGCTTAACGAAATTTGACCAAATATGGAAGAAAGCATTCTGACAAAAAGACCTTTTAAATTTATCAAATGATGTTGATCTGCCATTAGATATGGCTGCCGTTACTAAAAGTAGAAAACAATTTAAAGCACGTCTTCTAAAAAACCGCTGAGCAGAATTAGAATCAATTTCGACAGAAAACATTCATATATGAAAGTCTTTCAAGATTATTTATGTGATTACGATAGACCATCAAACTTGGCCATGTTGCTAACAATAGATAAACTTCTTTTCTTTACAAAATAAATGTATAAACTTATTCCATACCTGATTGAATGCATTCTCTCATTAAAGTCTTTCAGTTTTAGACAATTGATGCTAATCCGCCATCAAATATGTCTTCTATTACTAAAAAGTGAAAACCCTGAGGAAAAATACTTATTAAACACCCCAGACGAGAATCTAATCAATGTGTTGGAAAGTATCCTTGCATAATAACTTTAAAATTTGTATAGATCACGCCAATCTGTCGTCAAAAATTGTCGATGTTACTAAAATTGAAAAACTTTCAAAAGTCAGTGTGTGTGATATTTACCCAGATTTCTGGGCTAAATGCCGATTAATTTTGCGTTTGGGTAGATGCCGGTTAGATGAGCGATGTTGGATACACTTGGGCCTCTTCTCTTCATATGAAAAAACTTTGCGCTCCGCAGAAGTACGAAGTATCAATAGAAAAAATTTCAAAAATGTAACATTTTGAATCGACAACATTATCGAAAACTTTGGAGTAGGGAAGCAAAATATTTATTGGGAACGAGTTGACGACAATGTCCACAATCTTTATTGTGTTCGTTATCTTAATTATTAAACAATGCTGACAGATGAATTTAACAAGAATTTCTAACTTAGCTGATCTAAATAATATAGTATAACTTCGTTTGATACATAATTTTAAGGCAATAAAACATAATCAATATAAGGGGTTGGATGCGATACAGTACCGTAGACTAGCATACCATGTGGATTTGGCTTTGTTGCTGTGAAATATTCAGCAAAAGAACCAATTGATGTGTCTGTTCATACATCTAGCGATTTAACACGAAAAGAACATAGATATAATATTTCTCTTCAATCAATCAAAAAATAATATTTCAATCTAAATATTGAATCAATGGATGATGCAACGCATGCATTTTTTGGTCATGATGTGCGTGTCAAACAGTTATCTTTCCACTGATGTACGTTTTGATTTCTTTAGAGTTGCACACCTGCAGGATTTCTAATATTCTTGGTTCAACTGTACAGGCAGAATGTGCAAGACAACTCTAGTATAAATGGCATCTTTTTTTGTTAGGTTAGTAATGTACCTAAATCTTAAATTATAAATTATACAAGCTATTTTTTGATATTGCTATTTTATTTACACTGTAATGTCTTTACCCATACTTTCAATCAGTGTTTTGGAACAGGCAATGACTGCTTTATCTAAATATCATTCAATTTACTTATCGATTTAATTTAATGCACACATAGCATTTAGAATCTTTTTCTCTCACATCTTCTGAGTCAATATCTACTCCTATGTAGTTATCTACTTTATATATGTATGTATGTATGTATGTACTATAGGGGGTGTGCATTGGGCAATGGGAATTCAATATTATAGTTGGATGTCACTATGGGGAAAAGAGAATTTAACATTAACCTGTTACTATGGGATGACAGACGTACAAAAGCATACGACCGTCCTTGGATAGAAAGAACACATACATTGTAACAGACCATTTATTTCACACGAGGATGTTGTTAGGACGCCATATCAGAGGAAAGTATGATTTAACATTAAGATGTCACTATAGGAGGAAACGGTTATACATTAGGATGACATGATGGTATGAGACGTACACAATGACTTTCTTGTAAGGACAAACATTCATTCTTTCAACCCAACACCGTTGCAGACAAACATACCACATATGTGAAGGGTAAGTCATGGTAGGGGGACTAACACATATTCTTACTGACCAACACACATCCTTAAAGACAAACACTCCCACATACAAACAAAAGAGATACGAGCTATGTAAGTTGAATAGGGTAGGATCACAAAAATACTGATATTTACTATCCAACATACCATCACACATACAAAGGGAAGGAGTTATTGTTTTTTCGTAATACAGAAATACAGAATCACACATACCAGGGGAGGGGGGTACTAGTCTATATTTTGTTTTTATACACACATACCTTGTTACAAACATAAACTTTATATCTGTTTTTGTCCAGTCGATCTAGACTGACCTTGTAAAGTTTACTAGGTCTTCAAGTGTACTGTAAATTTAGCCGAATACAAATTTGTGTATTTATCCGCATAAAATTCGTGATCTTATCCTTTATCCTACTGTACAATTTTGGTAATCTTTCTAGCAGGTTTATTGCTATTTTTCTCATGTTATAATCACTGAATGCAATCTGTAAATCCGCATCGTTTCTGAAACATTGGAACGTATCTTGTTGATGTTTGGAATTGTTACGGAATTATGTATCATTTCTTTTAAATAATGGTATAGTTGAATTAGTTTATGACCTCTGTATAATAGACTAATAGGTGTCGTTTTGCAGAGTGCACATATACGGTAATTTCAATGTGACCCAGTACATTGGTCCTGGGAAAATTAGTATTGTCGGTTGAAGCATGAATCATATCACGTGCTAAAATGTATTATCATTTTGACCTGGATTCCATGTTCAATAAGAAGTCAACACTTTGTTGACTTGTAATAACGTCAGTGCACATGTATTTTAGCGGTGTCATGTATAACATAGTTTTTGATTGGTTCGGAGAAGGTTGTTTTCTAGAAGAATTGAATTGTTTTTAAGTCGCAATACAGTTTAAATTGGCTTTCCTTATTATAATCTAGGCAGCTCAGAATCTATAAAATGAAATTTAATTGCTGTGTTTGGCATTCTTCATAGTTCATATTTTGTGTGTGATATTTTGCTTCTGAGATATTATTATACAGTACATTTTGGATTTAGTACTGCTACTTAAACTTTAAGAATTATTCAGCTCCGTTGGAATTATCGGAAACATTTCTAGAACTTGTGTGATATTCCATATTCACAAGGATTACTTGGAATTAATAATATCTGGATATAACTGATTCTTGTTAGTACATCAGCACAGTGGTGTTTTCATTCGGAATATTGTTCATTCGGAATATTTTAGATTAACTTCCGGATCACTGAACAATAGAACAATTTAGGACTTTTAAGGATATTCTATACTGTAAGTTATTTTTAATTCTTTCACTTTGACTATTTGTTGAAATATTGTAATATTTTAGGAAATTAAATATTTGTGTTTTAAATCTTGAAAGCTTGTTTGAGTCTTTTCTTTTGTTACGTTACCCGTAACAGAATCGATAAATCAACATATTTATTCTTTGCATTGTATCACAACTGGATTTCACCACACTTTAATTACATCCAAACTTCATAATAAATACGCATTATCTCTTGATACCGATATTGTTTTCTTTATGTTAAACTGATTGAATATTTGTATCACTTCTGTGGAAAATGTTGAGTTCATTACAATGTAGTTTTGTTGCATTATTTGTGTTGTTTAAAAACATTTCAATTTATTTTGTATTCTGACCTCGAAAAATAAAGAAATAACAATGTGACCTAGGAAGTCGATGATACTTTATTAATGAGTGAGCTGGAATTGTCATATACATAGTCGAGATAGGTATATAGTAGATACACAATAACAGAGCTTGTACTTGAATTAATTAGTGAATAATCTTACTTTTATTCGTTGTGAGTGGGCATCCACGTCAAAATTATCGTAATATTTTAAATAATTGTATAAGTGTGGCAGAACTGTCATTATGAATCCACTTGCATATGTAGAATGCCATGCCATTATAGCAATTTGTTTTATAAAAAAAATCCATATTTTGGAATTTTTTTAATTTAGCCTTTTCGATAGGTAGTGATGGCATACATACAAGCATAATGCTGGGGGGATAATCCTCTTAACAAGGTTTTGCACGAGAGAAAAGCTAAGTTTAAAAACAAAATGTATAAAATAAAATAAAATAACTTTAAAGAAAGTAAAAATCGTTTGAATGGAGTAAATAATATAATCATATCATATTACCTATTTTTGTAATGGTACACGCCTACCGAATTTATTGTATCTATGTCCAGTGCCGTTGCTGCATACAAGCTCAGACTGGACCTACAGACGCATAGACAGACCAATGAAAAACATTATGCAAGGAGTGAGACGTAAAAAAAACAAGATTTTGTTTCTAAAAAGCGTGTGTAGTACTCTGAAGCTTATTTTTTTACATTTGTTTCAATAAAATGAGTAGATATCCAGAAAGTAGGCCCAAGATCAGTGAAGATATTATGACGCGCTTGATGCAAGAGTCATGCGTTCTGCGCACGACAGGACGTATTTATGATTTAATGAACGATATTTTCGTTTGCTATGGTATATGAGGAACATACTTTGTAAATGAAAATATTTCTTTATGAAATGTTTGACCTAACACCCGATAACCGAAATGGAAACAATACAAGACTTTCTGTACACATTTGAAAATTACGAAATTAAAAATACACGTCTGCGATCTATCTTTCAGTTACCCGATCCTATAAATAATGTTTAACCTACATTAAGAGAGCACTGATAACTTTGTTAGACCTTAATTGAGACACTAAGAAAGTTCTGCAAAGTAATGGGCACTTCTTATTACACTTAGCATTTAAATACAACATAAGTGACTGTATAATCAATATTTCACACACGAATCGATCATTTCAGATAAACATATATATGCTCTGCGTGCATATGTGATAAGTATGTATGTATGTCTCTGGAGAGAGAGAGAGAGAGAGAGAGAGAGAGAGAGAGAGAGAGAGAGAGAGAGAGAGAGAGAGAGAGAGAGAGAGAGAGAGAGATTTGGAAGTTCCCCGACAAACAGTATCAATAATCAACTACGATTAGGCGAAAATGTTCGGTCCAATGTCTGATTCGGAAATATTAAAGTCATTCCCTTAAATGTTCTTCACAAACACTGATTAATTACCGCATAACGAAGCGATCACTCGAACAACGGAGTAAGTTTATTGGCAGCTTCATAAAGGAAGAATAAACATTAGCCAATACAAGTCTCGTCATTTTTGTTTTTATTGTTGATTAGAACTGATAAGCCAATATACATATGTATTCTAATTAATATGTTATTTCATAACAACTCAGAAATTTTGTATAATGATTTATAAAAAGAAAAAAAGGAGAAATACGACACAAATTTTGTAGACCATATAACACTTAGTAAAAGTGTAAATAATGTATACAGCTTGGTGTATCTGTTATAATTCCACCAACCGTTTGCTTACCCAAAATAGAACTTTCAAGAAATACCGACAATATCTCGTGACGGAACGATGTAGCAAGAAAATTTGAACATGGATTGGCGCATGAATATTTGATATGATAACTTGAACTAACAACGGTCGCATCCGCAAATAAATGCGTCTTTTTTATACTCCCTCGCCCTACCCCCATATCTGGAGCTGCATTCAGCATTTAAAAAAATTGTTGATATAAACATATATTTGACTCTTATTTAAAGACGGTCATCTACAGTACTAGTATGACAGTTGGAATATACCTTACTAGTCAACCGAAAGATTAATGTATAAGGGATAAATGTACCTTGCGAGTCTAGCCAAGATTTAATGTATAAGAGATGAAGATTATTCGGGACTGATACACGGGTTGTGAGATGAAAACTAATTCGAACAATCGTTGTTGGTAACATCTCTTAACTCGAAAGATTTACAGGAAACAAATCAATGAATAAACAAGGGTTCTTTGAAATACTATGCCTAGCAATTTTCGGCCTCAGCCTACCACCTTGCTGTACATTAATCTCTCTCTCTCTCTCTGAGAAATTTACAGTAAGCCACGTGACCACAATGGGACGTAAGATGACTGAAAATGTTATGGTTACAGGGTTTTGAAACTACAGTAATCAAAGTGACATCTCTCTAATATCTACACTTAGTCAGCTGTGTTTATATGTGGAGATTATTGTCTTCTGTGACCTGAGACGACAATCTTTCGTAGGAAGATAATCATCCGTATGCTAGGATAATGTAACGATGTAGGTTTGAAGATGACTGTGCCATAGAAATATTTTGGAGAGAACTCTATACTGCACATATTGGTATCTCTACTTTCTGGTGTTATATAGCAATGGATTACACCAACGCACTGTGAGTACCACATACTGGTATCTCTACTTTCTGGTGTTATTTAGCAATGGATTACACCAACGCACTGTGAGTATCTTACGGTGGATACTGAAATAATTTTAGCTTTTCTCTGAGAGCATTTGTGGAATGATAACTGTTTCTTTGTCAAGAACTCTCAGTATCTTAGGTACCAGGATGACCATAGATGAGCACTGTGATGACTATCTGATAAAATCCATGATACTGCAGTATGTTACTGAGAAGCAATCCTCGAATTTAGTAAACTTGGCGAAAAGAACTGCATCTCTGTATGTTGATAGCTGTGACTCATTATTAAAATACACTAGTCCTTGCATGAAGAATACGATGCCTAGTATACAATGATTACAGTATCTGAATACCGAGAATATTATCATCATTTACGACTGAGATGACTGTATAATAGGCACTACAAATGATAATCATGACGAAAAGGACTGAAATCATATGTCAGTCATTTACTATAAGTTATATACAACGAAAGCTACTGCTATTTACTAATTTTGCAGTGGATATAACATTGAGAATACTACTCGGAATAATTTGTCAGAGCACAGTGACTATTGAAATTGAAGACTGAGACAACTATATCCATTCAATATTGAAAGAAGCATGCCATTTTATTCACATAAGAATCAGAGTATTGTTCTCATATAGAGTACAATACTGATATGCCTTTAACAGAGTACTGAGGATTAACCATATAATATTGAAAGCTCCTTGTTAGAGTCTCATCAATATGGCTTAATCAAGTTAATCGCTGGGAGTACAATCTTCTTGCTTAGTTTCGCCGCTCCCTGTCCGGACTGGGTTTGATTTACAGCCCTGGTCCTAAAACCACATGAAGTGTCTCCCAGGGTTCTTCTGGTTGGTGTCAGTTCTTTTATATCCTGAAATAATAATAATAATAATTGAACGAAGCACATGAATGCACATACATCTAAATATCGGCCAGTGTGCATATAAATGAATCATTGTGCACCAAAATTATAACGAGAGCTTTAAAACCTACATTTTGAACATTCAAGATAATAATATTTTTAAAAGGGATTTCGTATTATTATATGATCCTTGTGAAACACATTTTTGGGATGACACGACGTCACGTGATTTACTATAATTCATCATACTGCAATGTGAAATGTCATTGACTTTACGTTTCGTCATGACCTTTTTTTCGAGGTGGAGGGGGTGGTTGAATTGACATTTTCACTTTTCTGACAGAAGCTAAATTTTAAAACTATTCACTTACTCATGTAATAAAATAAGTATAGACCTTGGCTGATGTAAATATGAAGTTTTGTAAACAAGCAAACTCATCATATTGACATGAACTTCGCGTCGGTCAATAACTCATCATATTGACATGAACTTTGTTTCGGTCAATATTATGTTTACTTGTTTATAAAATTTTATATTCACCTCAGCAAAATTAAATATTTGCCTAATAGCACTGGCATGGTCACAAGATAATACTTTACGAATGCGTTTTAAGCCAAACATTGCAAACACTGATAGGAGACATATCTGTGTTTTGTAGAGACTCACCCCACACACACACACACACACACACCCACACACACTTTGAAATGTTGGTACCCGTTTTGTTAAATTTACATTTTTATTTTAATGAGGATCACAACAGTGGTCCCTTTTATATATTCCTGGTTAAGCTGCTCAATGGAAGCATGCGAAATAAAAATCTGTTCCAAAGAATTTGGTAACTTTCAAGTATTTGCATCAAGTTATGGATTGAGAGATCTTGCTAACAGCTCACATACTGTAATGATTATTTTTCATCAAAAATCTTAAATGGGTCAGGCTTCCCTAAAATACTTTGTATTTCCATACTTTTTTATCTCTTATTGCCAATTCAATTTTACAACAAATTAAAATATTTAATCAAAGAACCATACGGTGCTCAGACAAAATGAATACTCAGTTCGGATAAATGAAAATGGGAACACTACTTTAAACCTTTTCATATTATCATAATTTTGCCTTTGCCGCAAGGTGGCCGATGCACGTCAAACTGTATCTAACATTTTAAAAGAGGAAATATTACATACATTGTTCTGAGATTCTGGCGGTTCAAATCTACCGAAAGGTATCTTGAGGTTACGAACATAACGTTTTGACGTACGCGTATAACAGGCGATCAGAGAGAAACTAAACGGAATCTTGGAAATTTGCCAAACTGCTTGGTATTTGTGTACACAATTTACCAAACTGTATTTGCTGCTTTTTTATGTAAAAGAACATAATTTACTTCATCGCCATAATTTTTCATGCATACATTTTACTTGGAAAAACCATTCTTCGTGTTAGACTGGACATCATATGTACAGTGTATTAATAAAGCAACCATAGTTAAACTGAAAACGGTTCAAACATCTTGTTCAAGCTATACGTATGAAACTGCTTTTCCCCGAATTTTTGGTTTGCAGATATTTTCAGACTTCACTATGGTTGCCCTATCGAGGCAAATCCGAACAGAGCTGGGATCTATCCTGGTACTTTGGCTCTTATGAAACACAAGACCCGGCGCTTTCGGCTGGTAATATGGTACGGAAAAAGCCAAATACATTCCAGTTGTCTGACAAAACATGACAGCTTCGAGAAAGCGCCAAAAGTATGACGCAACTTTTGTCTGCAGAATAGTCTGCAGAACGCATTTTGCAAGCTAGCCGTCACGTGCTGCCTAGATATCCATGGCATGTATAGACCTATTAAATAATAAGTGAGTGAGAGTCAGTTTATTAATGCAGATAAATAGAAAGAAAAATAAATACCGTCAATTCCATTATTTTGAGCTGCAGATCTTTGATCGTGTATTCTCCGAGTCTTTTACTGATCTCTTCGTCAGTAGTCCTTTTGGTTTCTGTTTCCTTCAGAAGCTTACTACCAGCCTTAATGTGTTCTATCATTTTTCTGTCTCGGATTAACTGGTTATTACCAAACTGAGGCATTCTCCGTCCACCCTGAACTGCAAGGACAAAGCTGCGTGTATATATGAAGCCAGTCGCGACATACTTACATGTCCAATGAAAAAAAACAAAGAAATGGTGCCTTTAAATAAGCCTTAAAAAAAAAAACGTTTCATAGGAATGTGTCCAATGTGATTGTCAGTTTCACAATGGCACTTGGTAGCATTACTGTGGTTTACGTCGAACAACTTACAATACGTGACATCGTTTAGGATGTGTTTTACCGGTTATTGGAAATGGTCAGATTTTGTGATCTGCATTAAGACAACGGATGAAGGATATAAACCTGCTTAACCATTTTCGGACTTAGACCAGTTAAGTAACAACGACAATAAAACTGTGCGACAGCGTTTAAGTATCTAGGAATTGCTCTATTAGCATTGATTTACTTACTTACCTACTTACTTCTTTATTTATTCGTTCGTTTGTTTGTTCGTTTATTTATATTGTTCGCTTGTTTGTTTATTTGTAGCTATAGATTTGGCTTATTCAATATTATAACTAATTTCACTATCCAGAAAACATGTGAGGTTTCAATAAATTTACTTTCAATATTTGCTTCTCCCTTTCTTCCTTCCACCTCGTGAACGCCTGACATCAAGTGTATCATGCCCTTTTTGGGGACCGTGGTGAGTGTCGCCTTGATTTCCTCACGGTTACTGAGGGTTGTGTTTTCCTTACGTACATGGTCCGGGACATGGGTAAAGTATACTTGAGATTTCTGAGGAAAAAATTAACCATGTGAACACATTATCTGTGGTGTGATTTACTTTTTCAAGCTGACAGCATGATAATCAAACAGTATCATTTTATTTCAAAAATATAACAAGTAAAGAAAAATAGGAGAAATTTGGTCTTCATATACAAACGTATGCGAGAGTTTACTCTTTACTGGAAGGATAGTTTCATCCACAGGGTCCATCAAATTCAATATCTGATATTAAACCTTAGCACAATATATCGCTTACCAAAAATCCACACAGGTTTCTCTATGCAAGTGGTAAGTTTGGTCCAATTAGAATAATTCATTATATGTTGGGGGGGGGTGTTACTATTGCAAGCAAAAAACAATCTGATGAGCAAATATTAATGATGGAAAACAGCACATTGAAGGATCGTAATTAATACATTTTAAAAAGTACTCCTCTTCCACGCCATGTTTTCCTTTTTCTTCTTCGCTTCATTCTTCTTCGTCTTTTCTCTAGGGTTCAAACGCTAATGCATTTGAACTGGTCGTAATAAAACTACCAGAATAAACAGCACAGTGTGGATTTGATACGGAAAGAAACACGAGTGTCGAATGTCCCTGTAGTCAACACTAGGTTTTGTGCGCAATTGTAGCACCATTAAATATGAAAATCCCTTCACATGTAGAAATTCTATATATTTGATAAGATTATGCTTTGTTGTTTGCTTGTTGTTGTTTTGTTGTTGGGCTCTTTGTTTTGTTTTTTTTTTTTTTTTTTTCTAGGGGGGGGTATATATATTGTTTTATTTATTTTTCTGCACTTTTTACGTTTACATTTCTGGAACCTGACTTTTAATCAGCACTACATAGTGTTATGTATAATATTTACATATTTAACTTTATCCTTGGTTATAGGCTGTAAACATCTTCTTTACATAGTATTTGAGTTTGAACCGGTTTTATTCGCAATAAGACTATTCCTTTTCATGTCTTTTGTCATATAGGCACATGATTGTCTAGAAAATTCTGCCAGGTGGCTTGTGTCTATATATAGGGAGTTTGCTAAGCAATATTTCATTCTTGTTGTAATGGTCAGTCTATGAAGAATCATTTTAATAATCAGATGTTTATAGTTGTGTTGTGAAAATCAGAGCAAATTCAGAGAGAGGAATTATTTATTAAAAATAATCATTGGAATTATTAAAGTGCACATTCTCAGTTAGGGATTAATACATGGCTTTAGGATTTTTGTAAATTCATTCAAAGATATTCTGGATTACATCATTCAGGCATAGCAGGACATCCAAGACAACTGGCACATCAGGATATTCAGTGCTACTGGAATTCATTCAGAACATGATATATTTTTGGACTTCTGATTAGGACACTTAGGATTATTGGATTATCTGGATTTTAATTCACAATATTGTACGTGTCTTTTGAATTTTCACTTTAATTGTTCATAAATAAATTGTTTCTTGATTTTACTTTATCTTTTTGGTTTCACTTTCTTTCTGTTACATATTTTTAGGTCATAGAGTCATAACAATAGCCACAATTGTGCTAAGGTAATGTTAACCCCAATACATATATATCTGAACATAATTTGGCCACATATGTGAAAATCAGCTACAAAATATGATAACTTGTACTTACGTGTATAAAAGCTAGGTTCCTAATAATTTAAAGCATTTTGGTAACAAAAGTAAAAAATGTAATTTATTATATACGTAAAGAGTAAATACTACAGATATAACAAAATTAATTGGTACATAGTCAGTGTTTTGAGGAATATAAACTTCTTTTGACGCTAAATTTTAGGAATTTTATATTTTCTACCTTTCTATTTTATTTTATATACATTTTGCAGAATTTAAAATTTTTACTTTTATATTATTTTCTTGTAGTACTTCACATTTACATATATTTGGAAGGGTTTATCTTCTAGTACTTCATGTTTACATTTATTTGGAAGGCTTATCTTGTAGTACGTCATGTTGACATTTATTTGGAAGGGTTTATCTTGTAGTACTTCACGTTTACATATATTTGGAAGGGTTTATCTTCTAGTACTTCCTGTTGACATTTATTTGGATGGCTTATCTTGTAGTACTTCATGTTGACATTTATTTGGAAGGGTTTATCTTGTAGTACTTCATATTTACATTTATTTGGAAGGGTTTATCTTGTAGTTCTTCATTTTTACATTTATTTGGAAGGGTTTATCTTCTCAAAGATTTTTGTGGAAGTCTTCGTTTTTACATTTTTAGAACTTTTACTTTTAATTGACCCATATAGCCATTATTGTGCTGAAGTGCCGTTAGACGCTAATGAATATTTAAAAAAAATATACCCAGATGATAATTTACTGACTGTATGAAAACTCCGTTTTCCACATTTTTAAATTATCTTTTCACTTATGAAGTATTGTTTTCCACATGCGTAATCAACATTTAAGCATTTATAAATACCTGTACGTTACGTAAATAAAAAATGCTTTTACAGGTATAGTAGTTTTTTTCATATGTAAACATATTCTTTTTGCATATAATAGAGAATTCATGGAATAAAGCACTAACTTTGTACAAAGTCTTCTTATTTACAGGTGTGGTATTTTATTTTCACATATACAGTATTTTAATAAAATAATATATATATTTTTTTAAATCTGAACATTTGGTTTCTCTTACATTTGTAGGAACGTAGACTATTCATATATAACAACAAGTTTTAACAAGGGTAGTTGATTTTGACATATGTGACCAAACTCTATTCACATAATAGAATCTTTACTTGTGATGGATTTTTCACATTTAACAGTCATGCACACAATCATCGACCCTTCATCAAAAGAATACAGAAGGGAAAATTGTTTTGGTTGTATGTCATATAAATGAAGCCATTGTTCACTGAATGATAATTTTACCAGAAGAATGCCTACGTAGTGTTATGTTCTTTGTGAAAAATCTGCAGCATCTAATAGAAGCACAGAAAAGAGGAGAGGAAAGGGATGAATACTATATGAAACTTTATTCAACCTCTATCTAACCATATATGACGTGTTCAAATACGTATTGATATCCATGAAACTTGTGACAAAAGTATTAAAACGTCCTAAATAAAAAAGAAAGAGAGAAGGATAAATGCAATCATCACCTGCTGTCTTGTAGCATAATCAATATTTCTATGGACAATATTTTGTATTTGCTTATATCCATACAAGCGTTAATAGAATCGCTAATTTCTTTAAGAAATGAACTACTTGTCAATTTGTGTATTATTTAAAGGTATATAACAAATGAGAATAGCATGCAAGCGTATGAATCTAGCTTACACCTACCTCTCTGATGAGGCCTTTGCCCGAAAGGGACTCTTTGGATTTGACCTTAATGTCAAGATCAGATTTGGATCTCTGAATTCCAAAAATATTTAAAACGTCTTCCACATTTCCTTCATCCTCCTGGAAAACAAATGCGAAATAACCTGGACTTAATATCAATGTTCGTCATGTTATTTACTGCCTTTAGCTCCATTTTGCAGGCAATTAAATACATAGAGTCATTATGGAAGATATACACACGTATAAAAACATACTGGTGCACAGATGAAGACATAAGAAATTACAAATATATCCGCCCCCAGTGACCATGAAGGAATACCTTATTTTATAAATATTAAATATCGATTGCTTTCTATTGTATGTTTACCCCATTTAAAGACATTATTAATGAAATTATCGTGGACGGAACATATTATGCATTTAAGATCTTTTTAATCAATTAAATCAAGAAACATCACTAGTGTTCAAATTTGGTATTGCACATTCCCAGCCTAAAAGCTGAATTGAAACGGTGCGAGCAAACACCGCCTGACACAGTTATAGTATTGAAATGTTGTAATGAAATTGACAGCCATTCTCAAACACTGCCTGACAATTTTATAGTATTGAAATGCGGTAATGAAATTGACAGCCATTCTCAAACAATGCCTCACACAGTTATAGTATTGAAATTGACAGCCATTCTCCTTGAGTTCAAACCATATAGTTTGTATATTGTTTGTATCAAACTGTTACCACATTACTAACGTCAGATTCGCGCAAGGACACGTTCAACTATTTTTTTCAAATCTCTGAAATCAACAATTGTTCAACGGTACTATTTAAAACGGTGCGAACAATTCCTGTCGCCAGGTTATGGTTATATTAGATACTTTGACTACGCCACACACTAATTGTTTACATCATTTCGATTAATGTTTTACAAGAGAGAATTAGTATTCCAAAAGTCTAGCTTCTTTTTTTGCAGCCTACTTTGAAACCGACTATATTTTAACAATTTGAAACGTTGTTCAGACGACCAGTCGTTGCAATAAGGATTCTGATTAAAACAATAGGCCCAAGTGGGCTTTAGATAACTCACCTAAGATGCATTGGTCTAAAAGTCAAACACAGCAATAAGGCAGGTACCATGGATTCAAAGACACATATATCAAAATAATTTCCAGATATTTTGCAGAAATTGGTGACATATTATTTAACTGTGTTTTCCACTTCGAGTAACTTCAGCTGACCTATATATTGCATTGGTGTAGCGGGAGGAATTCTTCACAAAACTTACATTTAGATGGGGTGTGTGTGTGGAGGATGCAGGTTGGCAACTGACATAAAAACTGTTCTCTGTGGCAAAGTAGGGGCGCCACTAAAGAACATTGCCCTCGGGCGCCTCGAACCCTCGCGCCTCCACTGTTAAAGGGGGATAACTATCATGTGTAGCATTTGTATGTTTACCACTCAATTGCTAGAAAAATCTTACCGTTTCAAGGGGAACCAACCCTAACATAATCTGGTTGAGCAAAAGAGGGTAAGAAATATTTGTGTAAGTTAGATTGAAATTGATTCAGCTTTTCTGGAGAGGTTGAAAATAGGTGTTTCCATAAACTTGCTATGGAAACCATTTGGTTTTTCCATATATTTAATATGGAAGCCACACCACCATTGTTAGAGGAGCATGTCCTGTTGAACACTTCTAACACGTCTGATTAAAATTGGTTCAACCGTTCAAAAGAAGTCCAAGAAATTTTATCACATGGTTGCTAAGAAAGCCACAATGTTGCTAAAAGGAGCCATCTCAAACAAACTTTGATAGAGTATATCCTAAGAAAAGTTCCCACCAAGTTTTATTAAAACTGGCTCCTTTTAGTAGAGAAAAAAAATTGAAAATAGGTTTTCCATTGGTTTGCTATGGAAGCCAAACCATTGTTAGGGGGTCCACCCGTGACAAATGTTTGATGAAGTATATCCTTAGAAACACTCTTGCCAAGTTTCATCGATATTGGCTCAGCGATTTTAGCGAAGAGGTTGAAAATATTTTTTTTCACCTGGTTGCTCTGAAAGCCCCACCGTTTCTAGAGGAGGCACAAAGGACAAAATGTTTATAGAGCATGTCAAAAAAATGTTCCTCGTATGTTTAATCGAACAAAATATTGGTTGAGCGTATCCCGAGGAGCATTCCTACCAGGTTTGATTGAAATTGGCCGACGGGTTTTTCAGCGGATGGACGTCACATGCGGATGACGGACGACGGAAGACGCACGCCGGACGAAGGACTATTAAATAAGCTCACTTGGCCTTACGACCAGGTGAGCTTAAAACCGCAAACTGGGGCTTGTCTTCATGGAAGTAGCATTGTTTTGAAAGATGAGGTCCTAAAAAGTTGACTAACAATACACACAACGCTCATTTTAAAAATTCGAGTTCGACAATCCTGGGTAACTTCTGTATATTTCATGTTATAAGGACAAACTGGGCAAGTTTAATTATAATTATATAAAATTGTAGAACATTGAGAAAAACACTCGAATGATTAATTTTGCATGTTATGTATCACAATAGAAACTAGTGCTCTGCTGCATCACTGACTTCCTTCCATTGTAAGGAAGAAAGAAAACAATACTAATGACAAAGGTGCTACTTTTCCATCGAGCTCAGTTTCATTTGTAAGAGATCACTAAATATCTCGAATTTTCTTCCTTGTGGAAATTTTTTAAAATCCTTCTCACATCATATTTAGCAGCAAATCAATTTTCACTGAATAGTCAGCAGTCATCAATAATTAAAATACAATCACAAAGTCTTTAATTTTCTTGAAAAGAAACTTGTTTATTTCTGAGGAAAACTATGTGGCTTCCTCAATGGTAAATACATTTCTCAACCTATAACACCGTCCCCAACCCCCCATTCACAAATGCACCATTCTGGAATATTACCTTCACTCAACATTGTCAGAAAATCTCAACAGTGCGCAAGATAAAGTAATATCCCAATCTCAGGAGAAAGTTTGAAGAACTTAGTGCAGTCGGGGTCTGTTTGTTAGCTGTTAGCATATTTCAGCTTTACCGTTGGGTGCCATAAACGATAAAAACTGTTTTCAAATTGAAGAGTAGCTCCATATGTAAAGAAGTGTTTCGCCTAGGACACAGGTTACATCCGTCTGCATTTGCGCATAATTCAAATTTTTATCATATTTGGACAGAGTATTTCAAAGCGAAAGTGAGAACAATCAGATAAAAGATACGTCGAGATTGAGAATTAAAGAAGTTCATCTCACCATATTTTCTTCTTGAAGCTGCCGTATATAATCTATTGTGCAGGATTCGCAGTAGCGTCTTGGCCTCCTGTTAATGGTGGTTCGACACCTCCTGTGCGGATATGCCGAGCCTTTGTAACTTGCAGCGCTCATTCCGGTAACTCAACTAATGTCTGGCAGTTAATGTCAGCAGCGTAGCGAAATAACACAGTCTTCCTTAAAAGGTCATTGCAATTATTCATTTATCCAGTTCATTTACAATGCATAGTGTTCATGGTAACATAACAAGAAATGTGCTATGTGCATATTTCATTCTTGCTTTCTTCGGTGCTTAAATGTCACAGCGATCGATTGCACACTTAATTATCTTCCTACATTGTTGCCAATTTTCACATCATCAATAAACGATGAGTTCTCCCAAAGTTGCTTACCTTTAAAATGCAAGATAATTCCACCCTGAACGTTGAGTTGTCTTGTTTGATATGCCGACATCTTGCATAAATTGTACCTCCTCCAATAACTGAAGATTTAAAATCTAGGAAAAAACTCTCGTGTCACGTGATATGAACGGATGATAAAATTACAGAATTAAATATTTTATAAATGGCTTCCAATGAAATCGTTTGGAGGATTTTCACAGTCACGTATTTTACACTTTCACTTTTTCACTACTGTTAACAATGAGAATAATTGAAAAGTCTTGCATGTTCGTGATTATCACACTGAAAAGTAGAAAAATATAAAAATTTGCATTAGGTATGGTTAATTTTGTACTTCTTATCTAGCATGCAAACATTTTGGGCTGAAAGGATTACAATTTTCCATTGCTGGTATATTCGTCAACGTCACAGTTATACATGGATTTTTGAAAGTTTTAATTTAAAAGCTCTTGGACACAACTTTATCAAATTTAAATAATTCATATGGTACACTGATTGTGTATGAGCTGTTCTACTTTTGTTGATTCACTGGCTATTTTATTCCTTCCAGATCATTTTTGCACTTTCAGTTTTCCCAAAAATCATGTGGTCTGCACATTAGTCAAAAACATATCTTCTGTCATCTAACTACTGTGCAACTATGTATGTATGTATGTATGTATGTATGTATGTATGTATGTATGTATGTATGTATGTATGTATGTATGTATGTATGTATGTATGTATGTATGTATGTATGTATGTATGTATGTATGTATGTATGTATGTTTAGGGTTTAACCGCACATCAGCACAATCGTAGCTATATGGTGCCGAATAAGTTTAGGTATAAAAACGGCATACAAAATAACGATAAGGCAAAACAAGACAAAATCCTTCAAATTTAAATTTTCATTTATATATATATATATATATATATATATATATATATATATATATATATATATATATATATACCGCACTCTTTTAAAAAAGTCCAAGTCCTTCCTAACTTGAACATCATCACAGGACGAACCCCAGGTGTCAAAATGGTTGCTTCTATTAGTCGCCTCTCACGACATGTAAGAGGGTACATCGAACCTATTCTACATCCCCGAATCCGCAAGGAATGGGGGAGGGGGAGATGGGGAGCAAGATAATAGCAATACGAAGCATCTTCATCGTTTAGCTGCATAAAATACTGTTCATATAATTTTAAAAGTGAAAGTTGATAACATTAGACTGTCATGCTTATTTCATATATCATATACTTGATAACTATGCAATAACAACCGTGACAGTTACTTCCACATGAGAAATATAATTTAATTGAACGTCTTAAATACGATAATAAATACACGGATTACTAATGCCCACAAACAATAAAAAACGGATTACTAATGCCCACAAACAATAAAAAACGGATTACTAATGCCCACAAACAATAAAAAAGATATCTGCCCTAGGTTATTGAAATGATATGTAAATGTAGATTTGAAGATTCAATGGACCGCCACCCAGTGCAACAAACGTTTTGAAAAAGAATGAAACTATGAGTTATGAGGAAGCAATCCTTTAAAAGAGGAACAGGAATTTCATTTTCAGATCGAAAAATATTACAAAATGTCTGTAGATTAATTGTATGTAACGACAGCGATATATTAAAACACTCTAGTCTTATTTATCAACTAGGTTTCACGTGGACCGACTTGTCCGAATTATTATCAAAATACTGCATATGATACGACTGTCGCGCATGATTTCCGGTATTCAAAGAACAAAACTGTTCAAGAAAATCATTAATATTACCTAATTGTTGAATAAGAAGAAAAAGAAGAAGAAAATGCTATTGTTGTTGAATTAATGGCGATGATGTTTATGTTATTCTTAGTGATGGTGGTTATGATGATGACGACGACGATGTCAATAACGATAATATTTATACAGTTAAAAATTATCTTGATATTTATGTTGTTCATAGTGGTGATGGTGATGATAGTGATGATGATACTTGTGATAATTATGGTGATGATGATAATAATAATAATGATGATGAAGAAGATTGTCTTGATGATTGTGATGACAAAAGAAGAGGCAATAGATGAAGCATTACGTAGAAATGATTAATGGCAGCTTCTTTATTATCTATGTATCGGATCAGAGAAACAGTCATTGTCTATCCATATGTACCATTTGGCCTCCAGGATTAATAACTCTTATTTAATTTAAATGGAAATAAATTTCCAAACTTTGATCTTCGAAGGTCATAAAGACTGCTCATTTCAGTCGTGACATGAGAAGAGAGCGTGTTGTACAGCACAAACATGATCAAGTTTATTCTTTATTGGTAATTCGATCCGAAGTTTGTGGTTATCAATAATTAACGTCCCGTCATCTCTTTACATTATGTATATGGTGCTTTAGAAATGTCAGAACTTACCAAACAAGTAATCAATATGGTTGAAATCCAATTTTCTATCCATGATCTGTCTATTGATTAGGCAAGGGTATACTGCGTCCATCTGTATTTTTTATTTCTTATCATTTAGATAGTTTAAATTAATTAATAATCATATCTTCATAACTTCAGTTTGTGACAAAATCCCGAGAGATTACAGTACATCGGCTTATCATAATTTCCGTTGTGTTAACAGAGCACAAATGCCTAGCCACAGTGATCTGCTTTTAATGAGAGGGCATTGTACTCACAGAGGCTCATTAAGACGCATCCACACACAAAGTTGCGTGCAGCCAACAATGCAAGAGCAACCGACATAAAGGAAAACTTAACCGAAGCAAATGAAGCGTGAAATATAGGTCATATTAATTTTATTTTGGTAGGATGGTGTTGCGTTCACCATTCAATAAATGTTGCATTATTCTATGATGATATGGATGGATATCGAACCCGCGACACTTCGAATACGAGTCCGACTCTCTACCAACTAAGCTACTGCGGATCCAGTCTGGTTTATTGAGGTCCAGTTTAAGTCAGTCTGTGAAGGATGCTGGTTTACAAAAGGCCACTTTAGGTCAGTCTGTAGAACAAAACTTTAGTGTCTTATTCAAATGAACGCATGCGTATCTCCTCAATTATCAGACTAACAGTTACATCGACACATATATTTGTAGACTATAGTCACACCACTCCTTATTTGACCGTTGTATTTTAAGGATCAATGCCAAAAAATATAGAACACTATAGCGAACAATAGAGTATAAAGGAGTTCTCATAAATATAAAATATCAAACAGTGTCTGTCAAATGTGTTTGTCTTGTGTAACCCGCGGTTCACCTTCAAACACGTATTTTTATCGTGCTACTCTACCTGGATATATTACAATTTCAAGACATTTATCACCTATGTAAATGTGTAAAATCAATTTTGGAGATATATGACAATTATTAAGTATATGTAATATACTGGCAAATCAATGTTTACAGAGTGAATACAATGAATTCTAACTTCTATTATAGATGATTGAGCGAATAGATATAGCACGTCATTTGTCGTATATAAAGGATGTATATACAATGAAAGATAATATGAATGAATTATTTCGATTAGCTGTTTGCTTCTCGTTTCTATAAGATTGTATTAAATTTCGGGGGGAAGGGGAACAAACAAATTTGAAAGTATTGCGTAATGCAATATAGATAAATTTTCAGTATTAGTACTTATGTGGCGTCGAATCTAACAGAAAGACATATAAGAAGGTTAGTAACTCAAATACGTCATATTTAAAGACAGTAATCGATTGAGAATTCTCAGATTTTTCTTGGTTTTCTAGACTTTTTTTCAGCTTTCTAAGACTCCTAAGTCCCAGTTACATTTTTGCTATAATTAGAGATACAAATAAGGTATCACAGAATACGAATGCATCTTCTTTTGTAACATGAATTAAGAATCCCAATATTTCCTTTCTAAATCTCTTCGTGTTAAACGCAAAACTGAAGTTATGAATAATACAATAGGTGCAAAATATGGTTCACACTGACCTACTTTAGGAGAAGGTTGCTACTAATCAAACGGTATATATATATATATATATATATATATATATATATATATATATATATATATATATATATACAAAGTTGTATGACTTACCAGCACGTTGTGCAATGACTAAACGTCTGGTGGACTTACCTACGTACAGACAATAAGGACAACACTATAGACCCTTTCAATAAGTATGGGCATAAGTGTGATTGACATGTTTCGATTCTCCATGTTGTTATTGTTGTATAAATATAGGTCTGGTTATTATAAGTTGAAGTCGATAATTAAATTGATCAATATGATCCGTCGGGTGCTGACAGACAAGGAATCAAATAAAAGGGTTCGAAAATTCATACTCATAATGGCAGGTGTGAAATGATCATCTTTGTTGTTTTGTTTTCAATCAATTAAAATACCAATGGCAATCCCTAAGCTCAAGTCTTGCAAATGTAAGGTAGTTTACATTAGTTTTAACTTGTCATTATTAGGTGAGACTTTAATCAACAAAGTTTCAGGATCAAATTATTACTGTATATTATGAAATAATAACTTGCTATCCGTGCAAGGAAACTCTTCTTTTCAAAATTTTCTTTATTTGGGAAACCCATTTGTTCCTATATCCTTCTATAGATCAAGATTGTAAACCCTTCTATAGATCAAGATTGTAAACTGATGTCTCGCAGAAATAACCGAGGTAGTTCCGAATGTTACTGAAAGGGTCTATATACCCATTCCGATTCGGTGACAAGGAGCCGTGGTGGCTCATTGTTTAGCTTGCCGGACTCGCGGGGTGCGGGTTCGAATTTTACCCAGGCCAGGCCGGATCGGCCGTTGTGGTGTTTCTCTGTGCAAGACCCTTCACCCCAATTGCCTCACACCGTATAACATCTGTGTTGACGTGCAGTTAAACACCAAACCAAACGAAACCAAAACATGTTTGCCAGGGCATAAAAACAAATATGCATGAAGTCATTCAATGATATTGTCAACATTGAGTGCCGATGAACATTGTTTGGGTAACTGATAGTGAATTAATCTTCTTTCCATTAAAGTGTCTAACATTATGTAGACTATCGGATATGTATAATATTGATTTATGTGTCTAGTAGTTATTATGGAATATGTATAAGATTCTATTCACTTGTCTCCTCCGTACTCAAACATAATTTTAAACATGTACTCAAATCATTGTTAGTATATATATATATATATATATATATATATATATATATATATATATATATATATATATATATATATATATGTGTGTGTGTGTGTGTGTGTGTGTGTGTGTGTAAAACAGAAGTGTGCAATAAAAACAATTCATTATTTCTGTGGAATCAAATATTTTCAGAATTTGAGTGGAGTTTGATAAAAATGTCGACACACACATCTCCATCTTGAAGACGGATATATTCGTCTACATTGTTTACTAAAAGTTTATATTATGTTTGTTATCCGTATTTATGACTGTCCCAGTCATTACATGCAGTTATTACCGCTGTCCAAGTCATAAAATGCAGTAATTATCACTGTACCAGTCATTACATGCAGTAATTAACAGTAAATGAATTGCAGTATTGAAGTCGGTATGACATGTATCGACTCTTGGAGACATGCTATGTATTAAGATTATACGTCTGAAAGAGTTGGTATTACCTATTCACAGTCTTAAAAAGTGGGAAATGCCAAAACCGGTTCTCGAAGTATATGTATTTATATATATATATATATATATATATATATATATATATATATATATATATATATATATATATATATACACGCACACACACACATACGCATATTTTGTCCGTCACCAAGCACATCTCTGCATGAAAGCAGATGTAAAAGGCATTAAAATAATTATTTCAATTGAGATTGAACAGAAAATGTTTGAAAATCTTACTCATAGCTTCCATTGAGCAGTTTCTTAGCCTCAAAAATTTCGAATTTGTGGCTTTTATTTTCTCGAATTTGATGCGGACACCACTGTCTCTCTTTCTCTCTGTTACTGAAGAAGATGTCGCATCAATCCCAGAATGGTTTGACTTCTCGGCTATATTTCCTTGTAAACACGATCAAGATCATAGTGTTGGTATTGAAATGAGATAAATCCGAAAAGAAAACTTGTATTCAACACAACATCAACGCAATCAGTGATCAATGCCTCAATGTAAACTAACATGCCATTTCAAAACACAACTCTGGTCGAATTAACTAGATCTTATAAAATTTCAACGGAAACACAGTGACGCAGTCAAAATTGTAAACCACACTATCTCACCTATTTGACTTTGAATAAGATTAATATGTACCTGATAATTATTTCAGACGTTTGAATCAATAATTACTAAGCACGTGGTTAAGGTATTTGATTTTTCTATTCTAAATATAGTAACAAATAGCTATTGAATTCAGGTGTAATCAGAGGTATACGTCAGTCCCGACAACCTAACCTTTAATTCGTACACCGTGATTGTCAGATACGTGCATTAAGGTGTAACTGCCAAATTAGGTCAACATAAAAGCAAGTGGAATTCTACAGGTGATTACAGATTGCAGAATGTTCAGGTTTTAAATACATACATACATACATACATACATACATACATACATACATACATACATACATACATACATACATACATACATACATACATACATACATACATACATACATACATACATACATACGCGCATGCACACACACATACAAACACACATACACCTGCAGGAAGGTAGATTGATTATACTGAATAGGGTTTGTAATTAGTAGGTATGTTTTACATATCTAACAGTTATACATGTTCATTGATGAACAGCACATTATCTGGTTCTGACCATGTTACAAGCCTGGACAAGTACTTGTTAGAAAAATAAAACAGATTTAGGGCATACCATATATTACGGTGAGAGGTGTTTTGATTATTACCAATTATCATTAACAAGCAAATTACACCAAATAAAGACAGCTGTCCGGTCACAGTACTAAAACACGTACAGCTCAAATATATACACTTCATAATGTCTCATCGTACAGATCGTATATCAAAAGGACATGCTGTGTTACATTATAGAGCTGCGCTTTGCTTTTTCCGTTACATTAAAAAGTTGGGCTTACCTTTTCCGTTACATTATAAAGTTTTACTTTACCTTTTCCGTTACATTGTAAAGTTGTGCTTTGCATTTTCCGTTACATTATAAAGTTGTGCTTTGCCTTTTCCATTACATTACATTATAAAGTTGCGCTTTGCCCCCATTATAAATAAAATCTCAACCTCACGCCCATTAGACAAAAAATGCATTCAGTTCGTCGTATCTAATATTTGATGAAAATCATAAATTTAATGTCTAGTGAGTTCAGAAGTAAGACCATTTGTCTAAATAAATCATGGCAATTCATATATGAATAGTGAAAGTAGCTTGGTTGTCTATAGCGTGTTTGTACATAGGATGCCCATACTATGCACATAGTATGCCCACATGCATTGAATAGACATCTCAGTAGTAGCGTATAAAACTGTGCACAAATGATTTAGTTCCATTTTACTTGCCTGCTCTATATAATTGTTTAAAGACTAGCGATTGCTACAGAAATAAATCAACACATTTACAAAAACTTGTTTAGTTATTAGCACGCATATAATTTTCATTAGAATCGACGGATTAACTCAGCTGTAGGATAAACGAATAAGCTTTTGGATAACGAGCATTCAATCATTTCCATCATTGCACTGTATTAATAAGATGATCAGATAAACGGATGAGCTTAAGGAAACTAGACTGTATTTTTGGAATGTTCCGATGCAGATCTTCTTTTCGACGATGGTACATTCAGAAGACAAAGGCTGGCATGAAGCCGTCGCAAAAATCCGAGTTTCAAAAAAAACATTTATTCTTTACTCCAACCACAGCCCATCCAGCTCCTCTTTGAAACTTTATCAGGATTTGTCATCTACTTCTTTTATGGCATCATGCCAAATATGATTAACATCCCATAATCAGTGTAAACGGAGTTCAGGTAATTAGCACGATTCCATATAACCTCGACAAACGTTAACCTGGAACCCCACCCCGACTAACGGACCTGAGGATGGACACATACACTGACTGATGCATAGATATAGATAAATTCGACCGATCACAATTGATAAAAAAAATATAATATGGATATAATAATGATCTGCAATTAAAGAACACTTTAAAATCATGTGTATGTAAGTGATGGAGTAAAAACAGCAAATGAGTGTTGAATTCCTGATCCACTAGCTCTTTGTTGAAATACTCTGCCTTTTAATATCCCCACTTTTGCAAATATCTTGCATCTTGTGATTGGTTACATTCGTCTGTGTTTGTGCGCCTCCTGCAAAGGTCTGTCCGTTAGTCGGTTCCCTTATAACCCGAACTTCAACTATACTGATTGAGAGAGGGTGATAATATGTTGTTGGTAATATTACACAAGGACGATTAGATTGCAACGCACGTTCCAGATGCTGGAATCAGCCGAGGGGGAAGAGGAGTGAGCGGTCAAAGGTCAAATTTTCAAAGGCAATATGAACTGTTTCTTGTAACCTGAACTCCATCTAAACCGACTCAGAGAGGGAATCATATCTGACATATTTCACGAGAATTGGTAGATGTCAAAGAAGCTCTTGAAACCTGTATGCAGCCATGGGGTTGGGGAAATGGGGCAGAGTGAACTGAGGGGGTCTAAAAATAAAATGTGAGTATCGGCCTATTCGATAACGTTGTTACCACCCTTGAAAATAGGCTCCCTTGAAGAGCTCTTCGGTGCATTGAAATTAGAAATCGTGTAAGCAAATTTGCAATCACTATTTCCGGTGAGCAATACCCCCAGTATGGATACGTTAACGAGAATGCCAAAATCGACCGAGAAGAAGAGACATTGCTGTAGTGTATGTTCTAATTATCAGGGAAAATATGTTGACGAAAAAATTATATAAATTTTCTACAAGTTTCCTACAGACGAAAGGTTGAGAAAAGCATATTAGGTTATTGATTTGTGTTTTAGATTTTCTAAACTGAAATTTCCATAACAACAAAGATATATGATGCAGATATAATAATTGATATGTCCAATGTTAGAGCTTTGTACATTAATTTATTTTATAATGATTGCAGAACAAATTTTCACATACTTTTAGTAAGCACTCTATATGGATTACATGTTTACGCAATGTACCTTTTTGTGATGGAGAAAATCGGAAAGCTCGGTGAAAATCATTGATAAAAGATTGGCAACTACATTACTTTCTCAAATGTTGGGACCCGGAATCGACCTCGGGATCGCAGATGTCCGAAGAGAGTGTGCTACCAATGCACTATCCAGACCCCTACAAGTTAGGTCTTTCATATTTGGTGGGGTTACGCCACAGTGCTACCGTTATGGTTGGTAAAATACAAAGGCATGGTGTAAAATCATATTTATGAAACAAAAAAGTAGTAGGTTGCCACATATTTAGTAACTTAATATCCAATACGAAGGTTTCAGCATTGTATGACTGCATCAAAGAAATGATGATTTTTTTTAATATACCCTACTTTATTATACCATCCAGGTAAAGATCATAATGACCCGTCACGTAAATAAGAAATATAGTACAAGAAAGCTATAATCATTCAATTTTTTTCAGTTAGAATTTTGTCTTGTATAGGGAAAGAAAGATAGTATAGGTTTTCACGATTAAGCGATGTAACAAAGAAATACAGGTCTTTACGTTCAAATAATCCAGCATACCTAATGAACAAGGTATCCATTACTTCGATTTCACCTTTAAAAATAAGTTAAATGGCTTTTAGAAATTATTAGAAAGTGTATTCTTTATTATAGAGATTTTTTTTAAAAATTTCTTCTAATATTCTTCATTTCATGTCTCGCATTACTTTCTCTATTATTAGATCCATCGTACTTTTGTAACATCGTATCATCTTGGCATAATTTATAACAAAAGAGGACTACAAATACATAAGCACGTTTTACAGTCAGTCGCAATAATTAAAAACTGGTTTCATACTTTGTATTATATAAAATCTTCTCACATAATATCGGGATTTTACTGACATTATAACATCATTTAACTTCGCGAGTGTAATGTTATATGGCCTTTTTTGTTTGACTACGGAGACTAAATGAGTCAATATTATTCTACTTTGCAAGTAACTATGATGTAATCGTATTCTACTTCCCAAATTATCTGCTTGCACATTTTCAACAGGTCTGTTTTTGTTTCGTTGGTTTTGTTGGGTTTTTTTTTTTTTTTTTTTTTTTGTTTTGTTTAGGGTTGTTTTGTTTTGTTTTGTTTGTTTGTCGTTTGTTTTAACGGCAATTTTAACATATTATTGGCGATAGCATGCAGAGGAAATGGGAGCTAAGTGCCTTCCCCAAAGATAAAGCGAGACAGCTCAGCTTTATTCCCTGACACGTGGGCACCTATGTCCCGTTGATATATCTTGAGGCACTTTACACTAAGATTTTCGAGGTCACAGGCTTCATTCACATTTTTGGTCGACGCCATTACAATGATGATTTGCTCACCGGAAAGAACATTGCATCATGGGTAAATCAGAGAAATTAATAAGTCAAGGGATATAACAACCGTTATCGAACAGGCCTTAAGATGATTTTCATCCATAGCTTAGCGATAAAATATGTTTAAAAGCCATAATTGGCCATAGACGTCATTTTTAGTGATAAGCAATCAGAAGACCTCATTTATGCATTTCAGGAAATGAGTGACTCGATAATAATCCCTTTAGCTCATTTCATCCATAACGATAACGATTCTAAAACAACGCTGTCTTAAACTATAAATGTGTTCACAGAACACGAAAGTCCAACCACACCCTATTTTACTGTACCTCAACATAAAACTTAAGCAAGATGTGACGGACGAATGTACAGACGAATGGGAAGGAAGAATGGAAAGACAAGAGGAAAAAATATGACGAACTTAATGATTGATTTTCTATACTTGGTATAAATATCAGCATTTATTCAAGTCGAGTACTTTAACATGGTACCATGGACACGATCGAGTAAAGTGAATATTTTCACCTACCGGAAACGGTGCGCTGACCCATATATAAAAGTTATAGATTGACAGTTAGTACTATGAGACACTTGGTACTCTAGTATTGGACATGAATGTCATGATCAGGGATTGAAAGTTAGTGTTATGAGACATTAGGTACTCTAGTACTGAACATGAAGCTCATGACCAGGGGTCCATATTTTATTACATCTACACAAAATTCCTCTCATTTAACGTCTGTATTTTCATCCTTAGTAAGCTCGAAGCTATATACACTAGAAATGGTTTATTACGACTGGGTACGATCGATTGTGGTGGTGAAAACGCAGTACAAACATTATCTTCATCAAAACCTCATATATGTCCTGTTGTTTGAACAGTTTCGTTGTTAAGCATTTAGTCAACTGTAATTTAGTGCTCACATCAAATTTGTTTAATAAGTAAACAAATTAATTGAATTTGCAAATACTGTAGAACTTCGATAGATCGAACTGCAAGGGTACTGGTGAAACAGTTCGAGAGACTGGCAGTTCCAGGACACAAGGTTTTGTGTAATTTAATGAGATTCTACCGGGCTTTCAGAGCCAGCTCGAGCGATTCCGGGCAATCGAGCGAAAAGTAACGATATTCGACTGTTGGTTGATTTCATACTAAAGTTCATCTGAAACATATTTCCTTGAGAGAGGACATTTTTCACAATACTAATAAGGGATGAGAGCGTCTACGTGTATAATATACCTCCATAATTATCGCCATTTAGAATTAACCTTGAAGTCACTTAGCTTAGAGTGTATTCAGAAGCCGAAACTTTTTGACCGTTCTTTAGTCTCACGTCTGTTGTCTCAACCATACTCCGTCGTAGTCAAGAACACTGATCGTGCGTACAGCTTACCAGGGGTGATTAATATTTACTGAATTAGGCCAGGTATTCATATACTAATATTAGAAAGACTACGTGGTACATTAGAAAACCAGCTGTATGATTGTTCATTTTGCTGATCTATCTGACTGTCAAGTAAATGATTGATATGTTGATAAAAATGAAACTCGAGGAATTGATCGGCCATTGAAGACTGAAACAAGAATGCTCACTTTAAATAATCAGTAAGAGTACAGTAGCGTGAATGTAGCGTGAAGAATGCAATCAATTGCTGCACATTTTGCATTAGAAGCAGAAATAATTTGTTCCATTGTGTTTAAACATTCATGAAAACAATAAATTATATCCCTTTGAGTGCCAGAATTAAACGATGGTCGAAAGCAAAAAGCCCTAAATTAGGCGGGAATAATAATAATAAATAGGCTGCTGTTTTCTCTAGGAAAGAATGGATTAATTTTTTCATTATGTTGAAATACTTATCCAGAAAATGCATTTTCTTACTGTTAATGTCAGACTTAAGATTCTGCTAGTTTTCATAGAAATTTAAATCAAAATAAGACCTTTTTTATATTTTCTGAGGAAATTTGCATACATACGGGCAACAAGTACAGGTGTTCATATAGTTCTGATATTGAAATGGATTGTAAAACACACTGACCGTAACATACGAAGGGAAAAAAAGCTGGAAAAAACTGTCTAATTACGTGAGAAACAGCTCCGTTTCTATCGATATAACAAGAACGGTCCAGACGCATCTCCATACTGCTTCATATCTGTTTATCTATCTGTCTGTTTGTTTGTATATCTGTCTGTCTGTACGTCTGTTGTATACATCTGTGTGAAACAGAAGACCCAGCATGATTAGATAAGGCAGGTTTGGTATAAGTGTCTTTATACATGTATTTCGAATACATTTTAATAAGCGAGTAAGACCAATTACGTACCGTGTCCGTGATTAGCTGACTTTCTTCTGCGTGGCTCCAGCTAATTTTCTACACACAAATGTAGTACTCAAGAGCACAGGGGCTCGTTAAAAAAAAAATTAGGAGTATCTGTCAATGGATAGAGGGCTGGAGGGATCCAGCCTGTAACAATATAACACAAGGGAAGACACGACTCCTCACCCCTCGCTAGTTCCAACCCTGCTAGCTTGTCCTATTTTCGTTTCCTAATGTAAAAATTACGCCAGCTGTAATCATAAATGGATCAATTATCTTAACATCTCAACAGACCTCGTTCAATTCATGACATATTGGAGAAAATTCCACATTTGTTCGCCGATTTCGAAGAAGGGAGAAGTACCTGGCCGGAAGTTGCCGTTAGCATTCGGCTACTCTTGGATTTCACGCTTGACGCAGAGGTAAGTTCCGAACAGAACATTCCCAAACATAGGTATATTTAATTTTTTTAAACATTTGGATAATTATCTTTATTTACGATAGTATGCTTATTTTACCATGGCACAATAAAAGTATCCATTTCGTCGCTCGATATCGTCTGCTTGTATTTCGTGCTGAATTTTTGAATAGCGGTTGTTCGGAACTTACCTCTCCGTCAAGGTGAAATCCAAGACTAGCATTTTCCCTACCCGTGACCTTGACCTTAAGGCAAGGGGGGGGGGCTTGGCTTTTATACGCGACACAGCGCCTAGTCATAATATATACTTGGGGAAAGTTTCATTATAATATCTTCAGTGGTGTATTCAGGAAAAGGCAACAACTCAGAGAATTACTTTTTCCCTTACAGTGACTTTGACCTTGAAGCAGAAGGCCTGGCTATGGTACGCGACATACCATTTAGTCTTTATATATACTTGGACAAAAATCTCTCCAACCGTTGCAAAGTTATGGGCCAGACAATCAAATGTTAAAGGGTGGACAGACAGACAACACCATGACATAATACGTCCGGACAGACCGACAACGCGGTAATATTATACACCCGACCCGGCACATACAAATCAATTAAGTATAATATTGTATTTGCAAAATTATTCTTCAGACAAGGTCGGTAAAAATCCACACAAAATAACACTGAAGGCTTGCTTAACTCTCTCTCTCTCTCTCTCTCTCTCTCTCTCTCTCTCTCTCTCTCTCTCTCTCTCTCTCTCTCTCTCTCTCTCTCTCTCTCTCTCTCTCTCTCTCTCGTTGCTTCAACTAAGATAGTTTTGATCTTAATATACTGTAAATAATTTCAGGCTCCTTTGAAACTCCGACTACGTTGCAGGTGAAAAATTGGGTTAAGTTGTTAGGTCATTATAACGTACCATACATCATAAGGTCAATATTTAGAATGTAAATGCTCGACTGGCTAACTTGTTAATTATAATTCAGATATTTTTTGTTTTCTTTTCTGAAGATTTCCGTTTATCTATGTTTTTTTTTTTTTTTTTTTTTTAAAACTATTTGTGCATATTTCTCAATTTTAAATCCAAAATCGGGGAATCGATTCGAAACAATTTTTTTTAATTACTCCAGGGTCACTCGGCGAAAAAAAGAATATAAATTATTTTTATGGAGTATATAAGTTTTATAAGTGTAAATATTACAACAGTTGATACAAGAAAGGGGGACACTAGTTTAAGATACTAAATTCAACAAACACAAAACTAAAAGATAAGCGATATTTTTGGCGTGTAGATGAAAGCCAATCCTGCCTTAGATTTACTGTTTACCGAACTTAACATATGAAAATAACAAAATGGAACCTGAAAGGATTTCCACAAATTTTGGTGGTGATAATAGCAGTAGAAGTTAATAGTAGCATCAGCGTCAGTAATATCTGACTAGTATGATTATTAGTATTGTTACTAGTATTAGTAGTAGTAGTACTAGTAGTAATAGTAGTGAATCGATATGAAAAAAAATAACTATGCTTCCTAAATGAAATGGTTTCAGTTGTTCAGATTTTTACGTATAAATACCATATGATAGCATTTCAAATGACAAATAGAAAGACATGTTAGAATACAGAGTCATAGATGAATATATAGGTAGTGATGCATGATGTTTGGCACGTCAGAGATACATTTTGATACTAGTAGATATTAAAATTAAACTGGTACCTCTGTTGAGCATTTTTCTTGTTTTAAAGGTCAAATATGGGGATTTCCGCTTAAACCTACTATTTTTTAAATCGTCCGTCCCATATTCCTTATTCTTGTCAAATTCTATTGCATAGTTAGTTAATTTATCGCTTGTAAAAGTGTTATTCTCACTAAAGTCGGTACAGCCATTGGGAGATAAAATGCGGAAGTGACGTATCAGGCGAACAAAAGAAAAATACATTTATGGTGACAATTACTGGGAAGATTTACGAAAATCCTGTCCATTCCAATGGATTAGTGCCATCTTGGGTTTTAAGAGTGCATTCTATAACATTTATAACATACAAGTCACAACAAGAAAATAAGTAGATCAAATAACTGTTTTTGGTCCAAGGACCAGTTTACTTTAATTTTTGACGAGATGAATTATACAACCCTCAAAAATGACATCCAGGCGGTTGCAAAGAACGGCCCACGTCGCGATGCCATCGGCAATGCCTAAAAAAAAGACGCTCTTGGCCCAAGGTCGATCTGAGGGTCGCGCCGTTCTTCTAAAACAATTATTCGAGGGTGCAGCTTAGTCTGTATCATCTATTCCTCTAGCCTGTCCGACCTCCCAAAGGTCATTCCGTGCGCTCCGCCTGCCAATGAGCCTTAGCTGACCAAGTCGACGGCTCTTCTGAGCTGGCTAGTTTCTTCTTCCGAAGTTCGCGCAGGGTAACTATTAAAGGAAGAGGGATGGAACATCCCAATTATACAAGGTAAGGGCCTTGGGTCCAATCGTATCGGGTAAGATACGTGATTCCAAGGCGAGTTAAATGTTGACGGCCACTGGAAATAAGGTCTCGAAGGTTTCTGGTGGTACTATGTAGTCTTCAACCTCCTTTTCAGGATAGTCACCTGACTCTTCACAATCAAATGTAATGCCTTCATTGTTACAGGACTCCTACCCCACGCTGTCTTCCTGCTTACGCTTCAGGTGTCCATGATGGTGTCCCATAGACCCTCGCGTCTCTAATTGGTGTGTTGCCCACCTGATGCTATGCTTCCATGACCGCCACGGCCTGCCTAAATCCACCCCTCAACGACGCCCAGGGTCTAACAGAAACGTTGCTGCTCCGTGACTTAGCAAAATGTGAAGTATAGTGGTCTCAAACTGGCCTTTTACTAATACTCTCTAGCGAAAACCAAATGGAGATAAAACCTTCCGATGTGGAGAAACATAAAAACAAACTGGAGGGCGAGTAAAATGATCTCCACCCCCAAAACAAAACCAAATGATAAAAAACACCATCCAGAGAATAAAGCGAAAGAAAAGACAAAAAAGGTCGATGAAGAGAAAGAAAAGAAGGGGTATCCAATCCGAAAAAAAATGGAAACAGGAGATATATGAATAGTCAAAACCAAAGAAACGCATTAGATAACATGAACTAAGGATATACATTTAAATATTTAAACATAGAAGTTAAACAACATTTATAAAAATTCAAAACCGAACAAATCCAATTATCTTAACATAAAATTAATCATTTTGTAACATATATGTTTTCCATTACGCTCGCGTAAGATGATATTTAAACTTTTTACGTTCCAAAGATTTTTAAAAAAATAGGACTCTGCATGTTTTCCATTACGTCCGCGTAAACTACATTTTTAATCCGTTTTGTATTATACACGCAGAATCAATCCAACCCGACTTTATCTGACAAACTTGAAATTAACTTCCGAACATGCTAAGATAATCCCACAAACCAAAATACTACGCAGACGTAAACAGCAAAGAACACATCACTCAACTGTATCCTTTTATTAAAAAAATTAAACTCTGTAACGAACTTTATAAAAATGACCAAAGAAACATATGACAAGATGCTATTATTTGCATTACGTCGACAACCAGCATCAGATCTGCATGCGTAACATGGGGGTCCATGGGTGCACTATTTATAGACGTGGGGGTACATGCGTGTGTAGACAGATGAAAATAAACTAGGGGATGACACGCATGATGGCTTCTTGAGGAGGCAAGTATAGACACTGTGGGGGTATGGGCTGTTATATCGCTCCCATTTGGGGACATGGTTGGCTGAGCCGGACTGTTCCTCACCCTCACATGCTAGAAAAGTCCTCTCCAGGCATGTACACATGTGTGTGTGTGTGCGTGTGTGTGAATGTATGGAACCAAAACACACACACACACACACACACACACACACACATATATATATATTGTTGTGTGTGTGTGTGTGCGTGATCAAAATATTCATATCATACATATACTCAGTATAAGAAACAAAGATCTTAATTTTTTACTAAAGATTTTTTTTATATTTGCTCTAATATATAGGATGCATAAATAAACATCTCATAACAAATTTGATATAAGGAAAAGCCAGTCCGGACATATGCACATATTAAAGGGAGTAAATGGATAAATGCACTTTTACAACAAATAAAGCACAAATCATGCATACATGAAAGGGACAAAATATATAGATCCATGGCAAGGATCTGGTAAACTTTTCAAAATGGGTGCGGAAACCAGTCAAAAGATGTAATGTCTGAGGAGGGGAATACAAGTCTGTTTTGAAATATAATTCAGGCCCGGGTACGGAACGATTGGAAACCTGGCAACAGGGAGATCTAAACAAGTCTCCTTTAAAAAGAAATCAGGAACCCCATCCAAAAATCTTGAATTGTTTTGTTCAAAATTCTGTTTGTTCTTTTATATATAGAAAATACCCACAATACAGATTGGTGGGAGTTGGATACACAGCATATAAAAAACCGTTCAAATATTCGAACAAAGGGGGGGGGGTATCCTCATAGGCCTGCTAGTTTATCATAGTTAGAGGTATGGAGGCGTCCACACAAATAAATATATCAGTAAGAATTAAAATCGTCAAAACTTATACATTTTTCAATCATTTTTAAATGAAATTGTCAGTATGCACTTAAATATTAACATTAATTCACACTGAGTAAGTGTCAACATAAAATACTTTGATTTTACATGATGTGCTTTGCTAATGAGTAGAGCATGGTTATATCTCTCTGACGATTGGTCAGTTAGATTACGGTAGAGAGAGATACAGAGATTAGCCAAATACAGACTGAAGAAAAGGGGCGACCCGCTTCTTTGTTTAAAAAGGACCAAAACCTTTAAGTGGACGATTGAGCCACGTGTTTTTAGGTATGAACTGAGTAGAAAAGTGTGAACTGAGTTGCTTTGTTTTTGAATTGGTGCATAAATATGCTCGAGTATATACACAAATAGTCATTGCCTTTAGCTCATTCGCCCTCGTATTACGAATACTACTGTGTACACATACAAGAAAACACACATTATTTTCACATGATCAGGTGGGTTTGGCCTGGTTTTAAGATGTGCACTTTTATGAGTCCAGCTTTACTCAAACATCGGAATTGCACGCCAAGTTTGAGTACAGCAGTTTTTATTGTTTAAGGCCATTTCGAGCTAATTTGTAAATATGTATCTGTTTTGTTATTGATCTTGTACGAATTACGATCATATACAGCTTACTAGGTAGTGACATTTCCCGGAGCGCTCGCGACGGACTCTGAATCGCTGGTCTTAAACTATTCTCGTACTCCCATAACCATTCGAACACAGCAAACCATATACGACCCCCATAATTTGAAACCTGCTAAACTCTACACATACCTCAATCTAGGCAATAAATTATTGCCTGCATCCCGTAATCTCGCCATCAATTTGTGGTCGAATTGGGTTTAGGATAAAGAACTTACCTCACTTTCATCCAGGCTGGACGTGGATCGCTGTAGTTTTTTTCTTGGCTGAGACAGGTCCCTATCCAGGAAATATCGGTCCTGATCACCCATCAGTTGGTCCACATCGAGACCAAAGAGGTCCTGGATTTCTTTCATATGAGAAGCGTCAAATTCCTTTAGGACAGACAGCGGAATTCTGCCAAACATGACTTCTTGCTTGATTCTGTTCCTCCTTTGGTTCATCCTGAAGCTATGATTGATCAGTTCATTATCACCGGGCTGTAAATGTTGAAAGAAGATATAGTAATGACAGTGGTGTAACACATAAATTGATGTTCTTATACGGGTAATAGGTTGACCTTGAACTTATATCGGCATTACCCTGAAAGTAACTATTTTTGACAATAACACAAATAAAACTTTATTTTGATGAACGGAATATAACAGGCTGCATTGCCTCTGCCTTGAGATTCGCGTTTTATTAATTGGCTATTTCAGTGCAAATTTTTAGGTAGAGAGCCATACGTGTCATATATCTAAATTATACGCGGTTTCCTTCCGCAACATCATTTTGTTTTATTTATTAGTTTCAAATTTCAAACAAATATAGTCCGTTTCATTTTTTTAAGAAGCGGAAACAGAAGAAGAAGAAAGCAAAATGAGAGCAAAAATCAATGAATAAAGGTCAGCTTGCTTAACTTTGATTTATACAAGCACTTTTACAGTTTCAAAGTTCGTCAAAATAAAGTTTTATTTGTGTTATTGTCAAAAATAGTTACTTCCAGGCTAATGCAGATATAAGTTCAAGGTTAACCAGAACATGTCAATGTGCGACCTATATACAAGTGGGCTGTGGTATATACAAGTGACGAGATATTGCATGCAGTAAAACTTGTATTAATTGTGGACTAGGGTTTGGAGAAGAACTTCGTTTTGGGGAAAAACACGGAATATATTTGTTTTTAAATATCTGCGCAGCATAATCTCAAAACCAGGCCAATGTAAACAAAGGTTTTGTAGAAGTACCATTGATGGACTTAGCGACGTGACGTAAGTTGCCAAATTAAGCCTAAATTTTCTGGGTTAAAAGGCATTGCGAGGTTTAAAAATGTCTGAAAACTCAGAAGATGGCTTGGGTAGATGATTAATAAAAAAGACAACTTGGCGCAAATCCATGCTGGACTGGACCGATAACTGTCAGAAAGTGAAGATGGATGATTAGGCTACCTATGGAACAGAAACGAACAAAACAAAACTTGTATTAATAAAAGAATAATCTCGGGAGACACACAGGTGGCATATGAAAATACCTCAACTGCTACAATTTTATAAAGTGACATCACAAACCTATGGTGAAACGCATGACATCACAAATTTAGTTAAACGCATGGCATCATTGGTCAACGTTTAAAATCAGAGCAGGAGATAAAAAGAATCGGGCCAAAAGTGAGAACAATTAGATACGTAAAGATAACATTTTTAGGACAGAATGTATAATGATACATAGAAGATATTTACGTGTTTTTAGTAGATATAAGGAAATATTTCAGGAGTGAAGTGGAAACATTGTATTGTGACGAGTGGCGAAGCCACGAGTCGGAATGCAAAATGTTTCGACTTCACGAGTGAACTATTTCCTTGTATCTACTCAAAAAAAAAAAGTAGATTTTCTTTTCATTATATATTTTTAGGCAAAAACCGTCGATTTGCATGGACTTTTTGTGAGTTTGAGGAATTTCCAATTCAACAAATAGCATACACTTTATAATATTGTATTGTTACACGCAAGGGGTCTCACTACCGTGCGAATCAAACAACTTCTGCGTGAGCCTCGCTTGAGGTCGATATTTCCCTTATTTTCAAGGATCGAAAGACAACAGTCGTTGTCAACTGAAGGGTTCTTAAACGCGCAAATGCTACACATAATTTTCCTCTAATCACCTAATGACCACACATCACAAAACTCTAATTGCTCACTTGCATGATGGGTTTTCTTTGCATCACATTTGTATGACTCATCAGGAAACCTTTTCAAGCCAACGATTAGTACTTCACGCCATGCACCACAAGATACAACCCCAAACACCTAACACAAAGAAGTATTCTTATCTCTAATTACTAAACACGTATACCTAAAAATATCCAGAGAATTCCCTATGTTAAGAAATTAGGGAGAGTCCATTTTAAGAAACTAATCCATGCTACCATATAGTCTAATGAATACTGTACATTATGACGTCTGCTTCTAGAAATTGGCTAATTACTCGGTTTGAGAAATATCTTCCCAACACCGACTCCCCATAATCAACAAATAATAGCTAAAATCTAACAAAGCTATAAACGGAGACATAAATACAAATAGCACATACCCTAGGTTTATTACGGTATTAATTATTAGAATAACACATTTGGCAAGATTTTGGAGAATTTGCAATTATTGGTGACAACAAAGTTTTGTAATTTTGCAATAAAAGGTTCGCGGTAATAGAACGGTTTTAGAAGCTTACTCTTTTCTTTGTGAAATTTGGGGCAAATTAATAAATAATTCGTCGCCGATATAGTTTTTATCACAATGATTACATCTTCTTTCCTCAATATATGTATTGTCTTAATGACTGGTTTCAACAGGGAGTCTACGATTAGAAGTTCTAAACTTTATCAAAGGTAAATACACATTCCTAGGTAACTGTAAAGTAGTTTTTCATATTCAAATCTTATTTTAAGCAATGGTAAACTTTTCTATTAGAGGATAGAGTTACAGAAGATATATTCCTGTATATACACGTCTTTTTGAGTTTCTATTATTGTGCGTTTTGTTCCTTTAGAATTATTGATAAATTCATAACACAGGGAGGTCTGGTCTCTGTTACTTATGATATTCATCCATTTATAAGTATATGCGTTAGCATTAATCTTATAAAACAAATGTTTTTGATAAAGAATTCTTGATAGTTTATCCCATTTTCTACTGATTCAAAACTCTGTTATTCTGGATCTGATAATTTTATAAATAGGTTTCCTTCCTAATTCTGAATAAAGCATTCAAATGGGACTGATTTTCATTAATTTTACAATGTTTCTGAAAACTTCGTTATGAAGATTTTTAATAATTATGATATTTTCGAATCTGCAGACTTCACGCCCATAAAGTAAAATAGGTAGCTTAGTATGATCGAAAAGATGCAATTGCAGATCTATGGGAAGACTGATACAATTGCATGTATATGGGAAGACTGATGCAATTGCAGGTATATGGGAAGACTGATGCAATTGCAGGTCTATGGGAAGACTGATACAATTGCATGTATATGGGAATACTGATACAATTGCATGTATATGGGAAGACTGATGCAATTGCAGGTCTATGGGAAAACTGATGCAATTGCAGGTCTATGGGAAGACTGATGCAATTGCATGTCTATGGGAAGACTGATGCAATTGCATGTCTATGGGAAGACTGATGCAATTGCATGTATATGGGAAGACTGATGCAAATGCAGGTCTATGGGAAGACTGATGCAATTGCATGTATATGGGAAGACTGATGCAATTGCAGGTCTATGGGAAGACTGATGCAATTGACGGTCTATGGGAAGACTGATGCAATTGCATGTATATGGGAAGACTGATGCAATTGCATGTATATGGGAGGACTGATGCAATTGCAGGTCTATGGGAAGAATGATGCAAATGCAGGTCTATGGGAAGACTGTTGCAATTGCAGGTCTATGGGAAGACTGATGCAATTGCAGGTCTATGGGAAGACTGATGCAATTGCAAGTCTAGGGAAGACTGATGCAATTGACGGTCTATTGGAAGACTGATGCAATTGCATGTATATGGGAAGACTGATGAAATTGCATGTATATGGGAAGACTGATGCAATTGCATGTATATGGGAGGACTGATGCAATTGCAGGTCTAAGGGAAGAATGATGCAAATGCAGGTCTATGGGAAGACTGATGTAATTGCAGGTCTATGGCAAGACTGATGCAATTGCATGTATATGGGAAGACTGATGCAATTGCAGGTCAATGGCAAGACTGATGCAATTGCATGTATATGGGAAGACTGATGCAATTGCATGCATATGGGAAGACTGATGCAATTGCATGTATATGGGAAGACTGATGCAATTGCAGGTCTATGGGAAGACTGATGCAATTGACGGTCTATGGGAAGACTGATGCAATTGCATGTATATGGGAAGACTGATGCAATTGCATGTATATGGGAGGACTGATGCAATTGCAGGTCTATGGGAAGAATGATGCAAATGCAGGTCTATGGGAAAACTGATGCAATTGCAGGTCTATGGGAAGACTGATGCAATTGCAGGTCTATGGGAAGACTGATGCAATTGCAAGTCTATGGGAAGACTGATGCAATTGACGGTCTATGGGAAGACTGATGCAATTGCATGTATATGGGAAGACTGATGAAATTGCATGTATATGGGAAGACTGATGCAATTGCATGTATATGGGAGGACTGATGCAATTGCAGGTCTAAGGGAAGAATGATGCAAATGCAGGTCTATGGGAAGACTGATGCAATTGCAGGTCTATGGCAAGACTGATGCAATTGCATGTATATGGGAAGACTGATGAAATTGCAGGTCTATGGGAAGACTGATGCAATTGCAGGTCTATGGGAAGACTGATGCAATTGCAGATCTATGGGAAGACTGATGCAATTGCAGGTCTATGGGAAGACTGATGCAATTGCAGGTCTATGGGAAGACTGATGCAAATGCAGGTCTATGGGAAGACTGATGCAATTGCATGTATATGGGAAGACTGATGCAATTGCAGATCTATGGAAAGACTGTTGCAATTGGCGGTTTATGGGAAGACTGGTACAATTGCAGGTCTATGGGAAGACTGATGCAATTGCATGTATATGGGAAGACTGTTGCAATTGCAGGTCTATGGGAAGACTGATGCAATTGCAAATCTATGGGAAGACTGATGCAATTGCAGGTCTATGGGAAGACTGATGCAAATGCATGTATATGGGAAGACTGATGCAATTGCAGGTCTATGGGAAGACTGTTGCAATTGACGGTCTATGGGAAGACTGGTGCAATTGCAGGTCTATGGGAAGACTGATGCAATTGCAGGTCTATGCGAAGACTGTTGCAAATGACGGTCTATGGGAAGACTGATGCAATTGCAGATCTATGGAAAGACTGATGCAATTGCATGTATATGGGAAGACTAGTGCAATTGCAGATCTGTGGGAAGACTGATGCAATTGCGGCTGTATGGGAAGACAATTATCTAATTTGTTGATAATATAGTGAAAATATTTGATTTGTTTTGTTTTTTTAAAGGTAATTTTAGGTTATGTACGGGATTGTGAATGACGAATAAAACCTCTAGTTTCAAGCAAACATAGAACTGTCCTGTGTAGATTTGTTGTCACCATACCGTGTCTCATATTGTTTGCCAAATTTCATATAATTACCCGTCAGAGAAACTGTGTGTAGAATGATCTGCCAGCAGATTAGCTAATCAAATTTAAAATGTTCTATAAATGGGGATATTAAAATATGCTTACCTTAATATGTAAATCATTAGAGACAAGATCCAAGGCCTCGTTGAGTTTTGCCGCCGCCTGTTGACCACTAAACATAATCTGCCTTTTTCTCAACAGAATTTCTTCCTCTTTGGTTGTTTCTCTGTGCTTTTTTCGCGTTTGCTGGCCCAGATCAATGCTTGTTATCATGCAGACCGTTTTATCCTTTAATTAGAAAGAAAAGTGATATTGTTCTTTGTCTTAATCGTTTGTTAATGTGTACATAGCAATAAAATTATATTCCAAAAGGTAACTTTAACTGTAAAACTATTTCTTCATTTTGTCCTTTGGACACGGGGACAGCTTATGCTACTCTAGCAAATATTTTCTGTTTCAAGTATTATTATTAAAAAAAAAAGTCTAATATGGTCACCCTATTGAGACAATTTGAATATCGCTCAGCCTTACAGTAGGTTACCCCGGCCCACTTTACTATTGCGAGTACAATCCTGTAGTCACTTTGCTGTCCCTTGATTGGCAATACAATTCAATTTTCTCCAAATATTTGATCTTAAGACAATTATGAGCCGATTCAATTTTGAAGCTATTCTTCGTCATACAGTATCCTTGTGTAATTTTAACATGCGTTTGTATGGTGCTGTTGAAAATTGGACCCTCACTAATATTGGCAGTTATAACAAATTGTAATAATATTTATGATATGTATATAGTATATAGAAACTATATCATAAATACAATTTTAAACAAATTGTTACAAGTGTGTATGAAACTATATGATTACTATTCTTAGACTGGCCAGCCCTTTTTATTGGCACTTCCATCAGTATTGACCACCATGTAGTCGGTTACTTTTGCATAATTTAGCAAATAAACTATATTTAACCATATCGCCAGGATATATCGGCCCATATTTGTAGCATATAACAAAATTTTCTGTTTTATAGTTGTTCCACGACCTCAAATGTAGGATGGCGTCGACTTGATGGTCTCGATCATTCTGTTATATTTTGAATATGGTAACGGCCAGACAATTATTTTGTCATCTTCGGAACCAGAATATTTGTGGTGGTGTATTATATACCATATTTCAGAGAATGAAGATCGCTGATTGGCTGAAACTAACTATCAGGAAAGGGTTAACTTAATTTCTCGCAAGAAGCTTATGTATGGGTAAATTATATGCAATAGTAGGCTTGAACCATTTTTATTTTATCGCTGTCGCCGCACAGGTACTACCGGCTATAAACCGGGAGATATCACCTGGCTAGATTTTTCGGTTGCGCACCTACAAGGGTATTTTTTTTCTCAAAACAAGGCGCGCAGCATATCATTTTTATCGTTTTAAAAGTTTCCTCTTGGATGTAAGCTTGTTTTACTGATCTTAATACGAAAGTTTAGTTATTTGGCCAGACATTAACATTACGGTTTATACAAATTTAATTAGTTGTCTGTGCTCATACGAATAACGCCCTACGTCTTTACGCACAATTCTCACACACCCACCCCGTATGGTCATTATGATTCTAATTTTGTGATCTCTTACTTAAACCATCTCTCTAACTAAACTTTTATTTCTCACGTAGCGTTCACCTTTGCGGTCTTGAAGACGTCACATCTTAAAGAGCGACCACCACACTGCAGAATAACACGTAGCAACACCATATAGCAACGTTGAGATTGAGTTTCCACTATCAGCCAATCATAATAACCTTTCAAAGGCAGCACTATTTGTAATTGGTTGAAACAAAATCTCAAGCTCACGCTCAAGGTCAAGAGTTTTATGATCTCTAGGCCTGGCCACATTTCACTAAACGTCTCAAATTCTCATTCTAAAATTAAAATGTTTAAATATCTTTTTCATTGCTCTGGTGGTAATAATGAATTTTTCACTGAACATCCAGCTGTTACCAAGAAATACAATAAAGTCATAATCTGTTGAATTCTCCTGAAAAAGAGCTTTGCTTTATTTCTGAGGAAAACGTAAAAATTTTATAAAAGTTGAGTGCCTCCTTAATTCATTTTTCAAGAATAAACTGGTTTCTACATATTTAATTTTTAAATTGTGGCGGTTTTTCGTCCATTTTTGTTCTACTATCCCTTCCAATGATGAAAACCATAACAGTGTCAAAAGTATTGCAAATAAGATAGTACAAAATGTCAATTTGAGGAGAATTTTTTCAGAGGTTTAATCAAACCGAGTCCAGTGTCTCAACTGTGTCTTCATTTGACATCAAATGTATAAAACATATTCTGGCATATAATATTATTCAACTTAATTCATAAATTCTATATAAAATTGGACACATATAAAATTATAGTTACTGAATGCCAGTTTCGTAATCATTTCTAACAACTAATACTAGGTTCTATCAAAGAGACAAACTGATGGTCATTGAAATTGAGGACTCGGGAGTATTTGGAGAAACAACTAACCATTACACATGCTGCAAATAGCGATTGAACAACGGTCCACAGAGGTACAAAGCAAGTGTGCCACCAATGTACCATGTAATAAAAAATATCGAGAAAAGATCGAAAACATTATATTTTAGGTAAAAATTTTGAATCGAGGCTGTGAGGAATATTTTATAGTTTGATTTATTTGTCCTATTTCTCTCCTTTAACTTATTTTCAAGAGACTTTCAGCCAACAGTAATGACAAGTTAACTATTAAACTCCCAAGTCAAGTGAAATGGAACAAATACTATTATAAAATCCGAAAACCATTAAAAGAGATATCTTGCCAACCCCTGAAAAAAAACTCAAGATCATACTGGATTACCTCCTCCTTTTCTTGGCACATCATTCTGCATATGTCCGTCACGAATTCCATAATCTCAGAAATAAGAAAGGTGAGCTGAAAATATATTGATAAAATAGATATGTAGAGATATAAAGGGACAGAAGGAAACAGACGGACAGATACATGCATACATATACTGTAAAGAACAGTGATCTGGGCCATTTGTATGTCCGTTTTTAGTTGCAAATTTGAGAGATATTGGTGATTATTTGTTTGATTATGGGAGTTAGGTGTTGGTGAAAATATTTCTAAAGTCGAAAGATTAGGCAATTAGACAGTATCAGTCGTTTATACTATTCTCGTGGGACTCGATCTGCATATGGAAAGGGAAATAAACCAGGGATGATAAATGTCAGATTGGTTTGTTTAATTACTGTGATCTCTTCGAGACTATTTCAGGACGTTGTGGGGAAAATTGTGCAGAAAAGTGCAAGTAAAATTTACATTTGATATTGTTAGTCATCTTGCAGTAAGTTGGTTCCAAGAAGAGCAGTTGGTTTTATATAGATCTGGGTAATCGTAGACAGCTCTTTATAAAGCATCCTGAAGTAGCATGAAAACCCCGAGAAAAATGTGGCGTTGAGAGTTTAAATTTTTCTTGAGATGTCGAGTATTATGTCGTGTTGTTTTCTTAGTCTAGACAATTTAATCGCATTGCCCAGCAAAAACAAACAAAGTGAAAACACCTTAAAGCGGGCTTAACTCATTCCTACCAGAAATGTTGTGCGTTACTAATATAAATGTACACAAGAAAGTGTCGTAATGCAGGAATTTAATATTTAATTACAAAACTTTGAGGTGTCACGGTATATAATTTCGCATATTGTTTGTTAAATACGATAAAACAAATCGTCCAAGTGAAAATGATTTTGTATGTTATCTTTATATCATACGTAAATCATCTATAGTTTCTCTACGTTCAATTCACTAGAAATACTCAGGTTTGTAATTCACATTAGCAACCTTCTAGCTAATTAAATATTTGTTCGATATTTTCTTACTTTAAAAGATTGCGCACATAACATTAAATTTAGTATGAAAAAGATATGGTTGTTATTCTTTGAAAGTTGCGATATTTACTCTTTAAACTACATATTTTGTTAAGGTTTTTCACCTTGTTAAGATGTTCCGGTTGTTGTTGTTTTTTTATTATTTATATTTTTTTACATTAAGAACTTCCAGTAAAGCACCTAACTTACAGGTAAAAAGTTAAGACTAAAAGGTCGGGAGAGGGGGGGGGGGACAGGTGGTCTTTGAGGACGGGCTTAGATTCATGCTATGGAAAATAAATAATTAGGATACAATTTAAAATTTACATGATGCAAGTGTCTTTGCCCCCACCCTAGCGCCTCCCCAACCCTTTTTTCCGTTTTGTACATTTACCCTTCCCTGCAATTCCCCGATTCTACAGATGGACGAAACTCGGTGCTGTTCTGGAGGAATTTCTGCTGGAACTTGGAACTCTGTAGATTTCTTCTCCAGACGAGGATGGCTTTCTGTAGATTTCTTCTCCAGAAGAGGAAGGCTTCTATCTGCCTTCAGCTACAATAAATAAACAAATAAATAAAATTTCCATCTCTTGACCCAAATACCACACGCCAATAGTTTACTCTAGTTTAAAAGCCTGAACAGTGCATAATCTGAGCAATTCAAAGGCCTTAACACAGCACATAATAAATCAATTCTAACCATTTTTCTCCTATGAGATTTTAACATTATTTAACGATATACTAAATGTAGTCAGATCTCATTTTATCTGTGCAAATACACTTTGTAAGTGTTTGAAGTCGGCATTTTTAGAATGAATGAAGACCTTGATCCAGTCAAATTTTTGGATATGTTTACCTAATATTGAAATCAAATCATTGGAGATCTTTTATTGACAAAGCTTCAAACCAGCTACAGTTGAAATCGAACGGAACATGAAAATACCAGATGACGTACACGCCATTTTATTGCATATTTTAAGTCTATAAAAGGGCTAACAGTGCGTACAAAAAGGGCAGATTCTGTTCATCATGAAATTCGTCCAAGATCATACAGGACTCAATCTTAAATACAAATTTGCTTCAAATGAAACAACCCGTCAATAAGAATATTCCAAGTCGATAAAGAGTTAAGACAATTTAAGAATAAACAAAATCTGCTCGATATTGGACGTATCAAAGACATATTTTTTTACTAAAGCTTGATAGAATATATGACTGAAATAAAATAAATTATATGGATGCTTTGAGGGATTTAGGGCCGAAAATCTTCAGGATATGGAGAAAATCGGATCAATATCGACTCCGTCCAAAATTGTATTGGCATTAATCTTTGAATAAAATATGGTTTCCAATTGTGAAATATATGACTATTTCAATGTGTGCAAGTAGGAACGGATGAATTCAGACTATTTCTATCTCTCTTCTCCTACACGGTGGGGATGGAATAAGATGAATGCAATGAAATAAAATTGAGTTACAACTTTTTGATTTGTATTCATTTGTAAATTCCAAGAAATATAAAAGAATTCAAGATGGTACCTTATCCATATATCTGGATCTTATTTCTTTACTCTCTCCTGTGGCTGGATTTGGTTTTTCCTCTCCATCCTCCGCCACTGCAATCAAGCTGGCCGTGTCTTGCTTGATGGAACGTTTAATCTCCTGTAAATATTATACGTATGCAGTAAAAATAGACAATCGAATTTTTAAGTGTTCATTTTCTTACGGATTGAAGTACCAAATAATGATATGTAACGATGTAAGTAATTGTTTATTTTTAAGGAAGAACTAGACGCGTTAACAATAATAAAACTAATCAGGGTAACAAATGTATCCATCACACGATATCAAAGCAAATAATGGCTGCCAATCGCTGGCAAAATTAGAGTTAATACGAGTAAACACAGAATTAATGATGTGTGAGGGGTACTCATTAATCGGAAGAATTTGTAACTTTTAAGCTACTTAGGCATACAACTGCCAACTTCAATACCATACATTATCAGATTCATTTTTATAGATAAATGTATTGATTTCTTTCGATATAATGATAATCTGTGTTTGCCTAAATTATTTGCATATACTTTTGTTAAGACTGCCACGAGAGATTAATCAATACGTCTATGTTTGATTTAACCTTCCTATGAAAACTTTCATACCTTTGTTTAGTGCTTTGAACAAATTTTAAGGTCAACATTTTTGCATGCTGCTCTTTAAACTGGTTAGTTTTTACGCATGTGAAGTCGCAATATGAAGCAGAGGGCGTTTTGGCGCAAACAATCAATACCTGATGCAGTCACAATATGGAGGCACAGGAAGGAAATTACCATTGTTTTACACTATGTTCAAATGCTGTGTCTTTGTCTGTATTGCAACAAAACAAAACCACATCTTTGCACAGATATTGTCTAACTTCTGTTTCTGATCTTGATTGAATGCCTTAGAAAAGGGTATGACTTAATTCTGAAGGACTGAACAGTCGACGATGCTATTTTGTTTTTTCCTTAACTTTTCATTCTTTGCGTGTATTTTTCATTCGTTTAGATTAGAAGCAGCGGTCATACAATAACGAATAACAGTGTACGTTCACCGCAGAAAAGAAAGACTAAGAAGCGCCAAAGTCAATTTAAATGTGAAAGATAAGCAAAGAATAAAGGTACTTGGATTAATTCCATGACAAATATAAGAACTTTAAAGCATATACTGCTATAATACAAAATTACTTTCATAAATATCTCTCCAGTCAGTTGGAAGAAAATCCTAGTTTATTCTTACCGACGGTGACAGTTCTCTTTCGTTCTTTTCCAAAGATTTATCCTTGTCTGCGATTTCCTCCTGGAATAAAGCAATACTAAACAATATTACTCATAAGCATGCATTTAATAATTCTAACCAAAATTTAAAAAAAAATAAAAAATAAATAGAATCAGGCACAACCATTTCTGGATTTTTCGGCATTTAATTCTTCGCCAGCATTGCTTACCGTCAATGAGTCTCTGATATCAATTGTTATGAAAACATTACTGACAAGCCTCAATTTTCCGTCACCCTCAGTTTACCGCCATTACAAACTTTTTTAAAAGTGGGCGAAAAATCGAGGAAGCACTGTAATCAGTGAAATCGTTTCTTTCAGTGAAAGTGACGATGACCAATAATAAAATACATGAAAAAATCACAAAGTCCACAAGTTATAATAATAAACAAAAGTATTTCATGTGCAAAAGCAATTTTGTAACCAAGGGCATACAATTATTTTACTACTTCTAAAAGCGATAGTTAGCTCTAAATAAGCGAGCTTGTAGTTTCTATTCGATCATGATTTGATGGAGGAGAAATGCAGAGGGGAAGAGTTAATTGTCTGCATTAAGGTGAACATATATTTCCGTCTTAGCGTTGATGCAAGAAACGCATGCGTAAACCCCAAAACCACCTGTCTAAATGGGCTTATTCGTCTTTATGTAACTATGTTACGGATATGGATTTAGGCAAAGACAATATAACGGATTCTTAAACAGAATCTTGTCAAATCTAAATATACCTAAATATACCAAATAGTCTCTAGGAGGGGGGGGGGGGTCTTCTTTTTTTCTGTCTCAAATGTCAACTCAAATGCACTTTGGTTTGGCATGAACGTATATCTGAAGGATGGACTTTTTGCTATTCATGGTATAAGACTCTGACAGATCACTCAAGCTTTGCATCAAAATTACTGTTCACGCGCCCGCATGACGTAGGTCTTAATTTCTTCTACAACCAGTGCTTGTGGATTTTGTTAGGACTAGCGTTCATGCTATCTTGAGGGAATTGGTAACTTGTTTTTTGTCGGTTTAGCCTAAACGTAAATCATAAGTGCGAAGAGTCTTAGTGCTACATGGATGAGCCTCGGACTGATCAGTCAAGCTCAGCAGCCGATTGACGGGCCTCAAATTTTCCTATAACCAAGGTCTGAGATTTTAGACCCAATTATACAATTGTCGACAGTTTATTTTGCAGGCCAAGATGTATTGTGGTTTGGCCTAACCCGTACGTCACCGGAGCAAGGTTCTTCGTACTCACTGTATGAGCGTCAAGATCACTCGGTATTTGCTTCATTCGGCTACATAGCACCTCTTCAACTTTCTCTTCAATCGGCTCTGTGATCTTCCCTGGTACTCTGAAACGAAAGTATTTTTAATATTTATAACTGTATAAAGACAACTCACACGTGAAATATGTATTGAATACAATATGTTTATATGTTTTCTTAAAATGGGGTCTACTAACCCTAGCTTAGACATCCACCGAGTAACTTATAAGAAAAATCCCAGTTTAAGTTCAGACATTTTCATGGAACTTACATTCATCAGAAGCGATGTCGAAAAGTGCAAACTACTCGTGCTCTTTTAAAAAAATGTGTCCATACAATATGAACCCGTGTTCATATAATTTTGGTGTGGAATGTTCTTTCTTTTGCAGGCAAATCTCCTTCACTGTCAACCCTCTCCTATCTCTACACGACCGTATAGGCATTTTCATAAAAATGTGCACGAATTCGAATATTTTCTTATCGCTGTTTCACAACACTTTGCAAGGAATCGTCTTTGTACATAAAAATCTTTCAACTTGTAAATAACTATGAAATACGTTCCTTCCATAGATATTGTTTGACAGACATATAGTAATGACTCGATTACATCTGACTTCGACATGGAAATTAGATGACATTATCAGTTTTTCTGGTTTTAGATACAGTTTATATTTATTTGCTACAGTAAGTGAAATATTCCCTGATAAGAACGAGCAGCCGATAATTTGAGAATTACTTAAAAATATATATTCTTGTATTTTCAACACCACATCGATGATCATACATTATGAAAACCTTTTGTCCCAGTCTTATCGTCCTAGGGTCAAGTTTTGAAATGGTAAGTGATTAGCTTGAGAAAAGTCTGTACACGGAAATCAGCCCAAATTTTACTGCGGTTTAATATTACAATGTACTATTTCATAAATTTTTATAAAAAATTTCAAAGGACAGGAAGCATTAACTAAACCAAAACCAAAATAGAGAAGCTATCATGCTCGTCGTTTTGCAATATAACACACTTTCATTAATTTACATTAAAACCCTTCCCCACCTCGGTAAAAAGTCAGTTCTCTTCTTCCTATTTGGGGTCCGACTTTGAATTACGACCTTTAATTTAATCAGCCTTCAATAAATGCTTTATAGTCCTAACGGGTTTCGATTATTTACTAGCGGTGACATATATTTGACAAAATACCCCGTACGAAGGCCAAGAAAGGATTGAAGGTGGGGGGGAGGGGGTATCTTTTTTGTTACAACCTCTAGCGTTGGTTCAAAGGTATGACTATTCTAAATATGCTGAGAGTATGCAATAGCTGACCAAGTTAGTCGGTTGGTTTCCAACGGCACGTTCAATTTATCATTGGCTATACCATGCCGAGGAAATGGGAGCTAAATGCATTTCCCAATGACACACCCAGGTAGCAGGTATCGAACCCGAAACTCTTACATTACGAGCCTGATGCTTTACCAACTGAGGTCAGTGGCGGCAGCGAATTTTCGAAGCGCCTGGGGGCAACTTTCTTTACTGGCGCCTCTACTTTGCCGCAGAGAACAGTTTTTATATCAGTTGCCAACCTCCACCACCCCCCCATAAAATTTCTATGAAATAATACATTAAAATATTAAAATATTAAAGCTGCAAAAAAAAAAAAAAAAAAAAGAAAGTTCGCGACTGCGCCCCGCCTCGCCCTGCGCCAAGGGTTAATTGACCCCCCGACCCCCCTCGCGCCGCCACTGACTGAGGTACCGCATTTCCCAACATAGCTGACCATTGTGTCGAGTTATCTACTGTGTCTTTTGTCTCTGATTTGAAAAAAACGATACAATAAGATTGTATAAAACAATTGATCAATTTCAACCACTCATTTGGCTGGTAGTTACGTCAACACGCCAATTAGGCTAGAGTTTTCGAAAGTAATTTTAATCTGGCATGTTTCTTTCAAAACACACACACACACACACACACACACACACATATTTGATGTAATTTCATTTCATGCACGTTGGGAGTCATAGTTTGGTAGTATAAATAGAGTAGCGGTAACGCACTCATATGCCCAGGGTTTGATCCTGGATTCCAGTACGTACAAGGGTAAGAGGTATCCCATATCAGGTAACTGATTTCCTCCGCCTCGAAGATTATCTCACGTCAACATCTGGCCGTCAAAAGTACGTTGTAAAATGCATGAGAACTGAATCCGAGAGAGAGAGAGAGAGAGAGAGAGAGAGAGAGAGAGAGAGAGAGAGAGAGAGAGAGAGAGAGAGAGAGAGAGGAGAGATGAACGAGAAACAACCGGAATGTTTCCAAGAGTAAGTTTTCTTTACAGTTAGATGGTTAAAATGATGCCCTGGAAACGCTTAAAATGTAGAAGCTTCCAGGGGCTTCCCCCCCCCGGCCCCTGCCAGGGGCTACACCCCATACCCCTCGCATACTTACCCCCTTCCCCCCCCCAACACACACACACACACACACACACACACACACACACACACACACACCACCACCACCACCAACGATATCTCTGGATTTGCCACTGAATCGGAAGTTAGTTGCCATTGAAAAAAGTTACTCATTTTGGGGATCTAATTGGCTGGTTGGTCTTAGCCACCGCCTCAGACCGTGATTGACAAGCAAAGATTGGCACCTTGTCGATCACCTATCAGTTTGTATTGGCTGTAGAGGGAAGCAAATTAACCAACTACTCCGTTCACCACAAAATCAGCCATTAGATGTTAGGTTTGTAACGCCTTACCTGATACGGGTAGATAATTGAGCCCATCTATTCGACCATGTGTAGAAAATGCAACCTACTGTTTCTACCTCAACCATTGTCGAAAGAATTCGCTACGCTCTCTTTTCAGCTATGGCTACCTGCGATAATATTTCCTTCGTTTCTCATGAATATGCATTAAACAATTTTTTTTTAAAACACACCCACACCAATGTGCCAATGAAATCAAATGTTACACATCAATAGAGGTCACCTCTTGCTGATATATAAATGGACTGTGTTTGGAACAGAAAATCTGGTGGCTCACTCAATCAGTGTGAACGGTGATGCTGGGTAAACCTTTACTCGGGTTCGCAATGACTGGTTAAGCAGGTGTATGCATATTCATGCGAAACGAGAAATTCATATCGCAGGCGGCCACGGGAGATAAGAGAGCGTAGTTTGAATTTCTCCCGCGGCTTGCGACGATATATTCCAATCGACCAGTTTAGAAACTTGACCCCAAAGGTGAACGTTTGCCTACATGTCTTGCTTGCGATCCTGGCGAAGCCGCTTCAATTCAGTGGTGTGCTTCTCGTTCTCCCTCTCGATATTCACTATATATTCTTTCTGAAAACATATATACACAACTGATAAGCTCTTACAATGAGAAATTAAGTAAGCAGGCATTAAAAGTAAGCACACGTCGAAATTGAGCCATCCATTTCCTACTAAACTGATCTTTCGAAAGTAAGAAATTCTCTAAAATAAAATTCTAATCACATCATGTTTGTATTTATGCATATGTGTTAAAAGAGAGACTTCTGTCTTTATAATGAGACATCAACACTCTTAACTATATCAAGAAATCCACCAATAAACTCACGTAAAAAAAATCCGACTTACAGTATAACTTCGATATCTCGAACAGCCAAGGTACCAAGTGAATTAGTTCGAGGGATTGACAGTTTCAGTGAAAGAGCTTAATTATATTTATAGACATTCTGCCTGGTACTAAACACCAGATTGAGAGATCATAGGTGTTCGAGAAACTATTTTCGAACCAACGAGATTCTTCTGTATATTCTTCATCGTGGATGAAATGAAACTGTTTGAATTACCCACCACCAACAACAACCCCGCTCCCCCCCCCCCAAAAAAAAAAAAAAAAAAAAATTCTTTCAAATGTTGTTATGTAAGCCGGACATTTTCATGTTACATCTTAGAAACATTACAGCATCAAAGATCTACACATATATTTGACAGAATATTTTGCCAAAACTTTCATTAAATTGTCATTAAATTGTCAGCCAACCCCTATGTTAAACTGAACAAGAACTACTAACTGTCAATACCAGCTGCAACTTATTTTGTTATTTTCAGACTATTTCAGAAGGTGAACAAGTTTTTACAGGTATATAAATGAGTCTGTTTTCTTTAGTGACAGACAACTAATTCATACATATTTCCCTTTCTCAACCATGTGATATTTGTTCATTTTTAGAGCAGTAATAATAATAACAGTATTTTATGGGTAAAAACCAACTTGTACAAATGCAAAATGCGAAAAAAGATTAACATAATAGGTTTCCCAGTAGGACTGGGCAGCAAGATTCAAGCAACATAAATAAACTCTCTCTATAGTGGCATGAACATAACTGGACTTACTCGCGTATAATTCGATACCAATTGCAAACTGCATAGACCCAGATCTGCCGTCGCATTATGCGACGGCAGATCAGGGTCTATGTTGTTTGCATTTGGACCCGATTTGTACACGAGTACATACGGTATATGAATTGCAAATAAGTGCTAACTATTATTGAAAATAATAATAATAGATTACAGGATAGATAAATTGATAACCAAATGAATGATAACTCTTATACTTCAGAGATTATTCACAGCGACATTTACTCAAACAACAACATAATAAAGAAAGTAAATGAGATATCAACAATAAATTCAAACGTTGTAATACAAGATAAAATAATTGAAACTGTACAGGACCCGAAACAGTTTGATATGAAGAGTTTTTCACCTTCTACTATCAAACTCGGGAATAACATGGACGATAACATGGACGATAACATGGACGATAACATGGACGATAACATGGACGATAACATGGACGATAACATGGACGATAACATGGATTGATGATTATATTGATGCCTCTTCTTTGCATTTGGTTTGAGAAAAGCAGTCAAGGAAAAGTGTAACATCACGCCAAAGAAAGTAGTGTCCTATGGAAATCGGAACATTCAAATAGTTTTTTGTCAGAACAGACCAACAATGCAGGAAAAATGAAAACCTTTGTACTGTATGCGATTCTCCATCACCACAACACCATTCTTGTTAACGTTAGATTATTTTAAATCTCAAAACGTGTCAGTTTAATTCACTTAGCACGAAACAGGCCTACATTGTTTGTTCTTGCCAGTCCAGATTGCTGGGATTCAAAACCATGCTATTTAAGGCAAAAAGGACATCTAAATTATATTTTATCCTTTATTTTAACATGTCTAATAATCAAAACAGACCTGAATAGCAGTGTTTGCTCCCTCGTTGTAATGTATTTCCACATTCCTAATTAAGATTTCAAGTTCAAACACATGCAAGAATTCAGGTAACCAATATAAAATTGGCGCTTTTCTCAATCTAAAGAGAGCACTTGCCAATAGGTGAGAATTTTTGATATTGTGTTTAACATCTTATAATACAAAAAACGTAAAATTAAAAACTAGAATATATGTAAACGTTTAAAGTTGTTGTGTTTTTTTTAAATTTACCTTCTCCTTTAACTCTGTCTTCACTCCATCAAGCTCTTTACTGGTTTGCATACATTCCTGGAGAAAATTTTATGCAAGACATTATTCTATTCGTGACAAGCACGACAATCGTATTTGTACGTTAACTAGACGGAAAAAATATTCATACAACGTGCGTCAATTTTTGTTTCACAAGAAATGGTTTAAATGAAATTCACTAAATTTGTCTCATAATTGACAAATCTCCAAATCAGTGATACTAATTAGCATAGCAGTTTCCTTAAAATCAAAGATTTTCTTTTAAACTTTTACCCTTTTATTAGGGAATAGTATTTGGTCCATAGTGAAAATTATATGAAAATGAAATGCAACCTGGGGAAGTTATAACAGTTTGAACCTGTATACGTCATACGTTAAAACTGACCCAGGTGAGATAGCATCAGTTAACCCGGTTGCTTTATAATCAGAAAAAATTAGCATTCAAACGTTATTGCGTAATAAATCAAACAAAAGGGCTTGATATCAAATGATAGACTTCTTTATCAAATGCTTTTGCACCTGAGTGAGGTTAGTTTGAACACTTACAAATGGATGCAATATATGAAGAATACTCTGACTTCTGTAGGAAGACTAGATCTTTTTAATTATGTATCTATAAACAATCCTCAAGGAACAAAACACATGATTTATAGAAACTCTAGAAGATCTGGAGTGGAATGCTTCTTTAACGCTATCTTCTAAATGAAAGTTTTATTATATTATTAAACAGGATCTGAATTTGAAATACTACCTGCTACATTTAAATATATATTATATTATTAAACAGGATCTGAATTTTAAATACTACCTTCTACATTCAAATATGAATTTGAAATAACTACCTTCTACATGCAAATATGAATTTTAAATAACTACCTTCTACATTCAAATATGAATTTGAAATAACTACCTTCTACATTCAAATATGAATTTGAAATAACTACCTTCTACATTCAAATATGAATTTGAAATAACTACCTTCTACATTCAAATATGAATTTGAAATAACTACCTTCTACATTCAAATATGAATTTGAAATAACTACCTTCTACATTCAAATATGAATTTGAAATAACTACCTTCTACATTCAAATATGAATTTGAAATAACTACCTGCTACATTCAAATATGAATTTTAAATACTACATGCTACATTTAAATATGAATTTTAAATATTACATGCTACATTCAAATATGAATTTTAAATATTACCTGCTACATTTAAATATGAATTTTAAATACTACCTGCTACATTCAAATATGAATTTTAAATACTACATGCTACATTTAAAAATGAATTTTAAATATTACATGCTACATTCAAATATGAATTTTAAATACTACCTGCTACATTTAAATATGAATTTTAAATACTACATGCTACATTTAAATATGAATTAGAAATACTACATGCTACATTTAAATATGAATTTTAAATACTACATGCTACATTCAAAGATGAATTTTAAATACTACCTGCTACATTTAAATATGAATTTTAAATACTACATGCTACATTCAAATATGAATTTTAAATACTACATGCTACATTTAAATATGAATTAGAAATACTACATGCTACATTTAAATATGAATTAGAAATACTACATGCTACATTTAAATATGAATTTTAAATACTACATGCTACATTTAAATATGAATTGGAAATACTACATGCTACATTTAAATATAAATTTTAAATACTACATGATAAATTCAAATATGAATTTTAAATACTACCTGCTACATTTAAATATGAATTTTAAATACTACATGCTACATTCAAATATGAATTTTAAATACTACATGCTACATTTAAATATGAATTTTAAATACTACATGATAAATTCAAATATGAATTTTAAATACTACATGCTACATATAAATATGAATTAGAAATACTACATGCTACATTTAAATATGAATTAGAAATACTACATGCTACATTTAAATATGAATTTTAAATACTACCTGCTACATTTAAATATGAATTTTAAATACTACATGATACATTTAAATATAAATTTTAAATACTACATGATAAATTCAAATATGAATTTTAAATACTACATGCTACATTTAAATATGAATTTTAAATACTACATGATAAATTCAAATATGAATTTTAAATACTACATGCTACATTCAAATATGAATTTTAAATACTACATGCTACATTCAAATATGAATTTTAAATACTACCTGCTACATTTAAATATGAATTTAAATACTACATGCTACATTCAAATATGAATTTAAAATACTACCTGCTACATTTAAATATGAATTTTAAATACTACATGCTACATTTAAATATGAATTTTAAATACTACATGCTACATTCAAATATGAATTTTAAATACTACCTGCTACATTTAAATATGAATTTGAAATACTACCTGATACATTTAAATATGAATTTGAAATACTACCTGCTACATTTAAATATGAATTTTAAATACTACCTGCTACATTTAAATATGAATTTTAAATACTACATGCTACATTCAAATATGAATTCGAAATACTACCTGATACATTTAAATATGAATTTTAAATACTACCTGCTACATTTAAATATGAATTCGAAATACTACATGCTACATTCAAATATGAATTCGAAATACTACCTGATACATTTAAATATGAATTTTAAATACTACATGCTACATTCAAATATGAATTCGAAATACTACCTGATACATTTAAATATGAATTTTAAATACTACATGCTACATTCAAATATGAATTCGAAATACTACCTGATACATTTAAATATGAATTTTAAATACTACCTGCTACATTTAAATATGAATTTTAAATACTACATGCTACATTCAAATATGAATTCGAAATACTACCTGATACATTTAAATATGAATTTTAAATACTACATGCTACATTCAAATATGAATTCGAAATACTACCTGCTACATTTAAATATGAATTTGAAATACTACCTGATACATTTAAATATGAATTTTAAATACTACATGCTACATTCAAATATGAATTCGAAATACTACCTGATACATTCAAATATGAATTTTAAATACTACATGCTACATTCAAATATGAATTTGAAATAACTACCTGCTACATTTAAATATGAATTTTAAATATTACCTGCTACATTTAAATATGAATTTTAAATACTACCTGCTACATTCGAATATGAATTCGAAATACTACCTGATACATTTCAATATGAATTTTAAATACTACATGCTACATTCAAATATGAATTCGAAATACTACCTGATACATTTAAATATGAATTTGAAATACTACCTGATACATTTAAATATGAATTTTAAATACTACATGCTACATTTAAATATGAATTTTAAATACTACCTGATACATTTAAATATGAATTTTAAATATTACCTGATACATTTAAATATGAATTTTAAATACTACCTGCTACATTTAAATATATATTATCTACCAATGATAAAGGTAAGGACTTCTTTTCACAGGCTTGCCATTGAAACTGGTTGATAGGAAAGTATACCGCTCGAGAAAACAATGTCATTACTGTGACGAATATTGTACTGGTTGATAGGAAAGTATACCGCTCGAGAAAACAATGTCATTACTGTGACGAAAATTATACTGAGGACGAGTACCATTAATTATTTATTCGTCCTCTTTTTCGAAATGAAAGAGTAAGATATTTGGATCCTTTCTACTACTGTAGACCAAATATTATAAATTCAAAAAGCTTTTTACTACAGATAATTGATAAATTCTCCATAATCTATCCCAATTTGTCACTTTTATGACAAAAACAATAACTTATACTTAATCTTATCATAGATTTGGGTTTGTATTATACATTACCAATGGGTTTGTATTATACATTACCAATGGGTTTGTATTATACATTACCAATGGGTTTGTATTATACATTACCCTTGGGTTTGTATTATACATTACCAATGGGTTTGTATTATACATTACCAATCGGTTTGTATTATACATTACCAATGGGTTTGTATTATACATTACCAATGTGTTTGTATTATACATTACCAATGGGTTTGTATTATACATTACCAATGTGTTTTTCAAATACTTTTGTACACTCCATGACTGTTATCCTTGCTCGTTAATCATTTCTATCTGAAACCTAATTATGTACGGAGGGTGTTGTTAACCTTTTGCAAACTTATATCATAGTTATTTATGCAAACATTGGCACAACTATTCTCTTACTCACAATTATTATATGAAACATTACATGTATTGCTTATATACAGATCAACAGTGTCATTTAAACTTGTATTTCACGGAGTCTTTTTCTGTTCGATTGTTGGGGGGGGGGGGTATAATGTCAACTTTAAATTAAATGAGCAGCTGTAGTGCTGTCCTGTGCCACCATCTTGTGGTCTGAGAGTTTTGTCATAAATGACGATATGTTCTATTCTGGTCTGTTTTGTTCTGATAGTGGACATCGGTCTACTGGAATGTTAAATAAACAACACTTGACTGACAGATGTAAGCCGTTTTAGTTCCGTAAACAATGCTTTTGATGAATAATCAATAGGTGCATCTAAAATAACACATTTTCTAAAGTTTATAAATCCTATCAAGATGAGATTTGGAACAATTTCCCCATACAGTAGAAGGATGATCCACAGTTAGAAGAATATGCATTCTAATATAGAATACGTGTTTCTGTGGGTAAATATTTGTTGATTCTACTGAGTAGGGCAATTGTGGAAGGAAAGGCTTTACAAATATTGTAAATATGGTCATCCCATTGTAAATTATTATCTACAGATACACCTAAAAGTTTTTCATCTTTGACTTTTTCTAACAGACTATTTTTAACTGTAAAAAACCAGTTTGCGTTCCCTAATTTATGTAGCTTTTGTGATGTCCCCAATATAATTGTATTTATCTTCATTTATTACCGTTTTATTTTGCCGTGAAAAAGTAATTAAATCGTTTAAGGTCCGAGTAAAATCTTGCTAGGATAACCTCAGTATCAGGGCTAGATGTGTACAAAGTTGCATAATCTGCAAACAAATATGTATTTGGCAATTAATTACTTAATGGAAGATCATTTACATAGATAAGAAAAATGACAGGGTCTAAAACAGAGCCTTGCATGATCCCTGAATGAATAGTATGAGTTTGTGAGAGAATATCGTCAATGGTTACTTGTTGAAACCTTTGATTTGGGGTTTGTTCTAAACCAGTTTAAAGAAGAATGATCAAATATGTAACAGCTTCACTTGTGCAGCATATTACTATAATCAATTAGATCAAAGATTTTCTTGAAGTCAAGAAAAACAAGCCCAGTCGGAGAACCATTATCCATTTCTTGTAGCCACATATCTGTTAATTTGGTGAGTGCTGTCTGGCTTAAGTGATATTTTATTGTGCCTTGTGAAAAAGAGCGTAAATTTTAAAACAAAAACATTCATAGAACTGCTTAGCTACTTGCTTTTCAAATAATTTTAATAATATTGGTAGAATGGATATTGATCTGTAGGTTTCTGGATCCTCCTTTCTTCAAGTTAGGTGTAACATTTGCACATTTTAAGGTATCTGGTAAGTTACCAGTCATTATACTTCAGTTTATAATATGCGTTAATGACTTTGTTATTACTGGTGCTGCACCCTGAAGAATGTATGGACTTATGTTATCCAGAGCAGTCGATTTATTAACACTCAACTGATTGAGCATACCAAAAACCTCAGTATCACTAACATCAGTTAGTGAATAATATTTATCATCAATTATTTTGGCTTCGATAAAGACAGATGGAGATCAAGAACAAGAACAATGTGTAAAGTTCGAGACGTCTGAAGGTACTCCATGGAAAAATAAAAAAGGTCTCTGTCAAAACAAGTCCTCTATTCTTTAAAACACAAATTCCACTTAAAACTCTGTCTTGCCTGCTTCAGTAATTTATGGTAAGGAAAAACCTAACGTATTCACGAGAGCAAGAACAGGCGGTTACTGTAACCATAATGTCGTGAATGAGAATTTAAGTCCTAGCAAATAATACACTTATCAAGTTCCATTCAAAATTCAAGCAACAATATATGAAAAATTAAACTAAAAGTCTAAAACTTACCATAATCATTGAAGCGTAAAATGAAGGTTATAATACGACCTGTTTTCGATAGTGGTACGAGTTACCCGTTAAATTAAGGTAGCAACGTTTAGCAAGATTTGTAAATGTGTACGCGGTATATAGCAACCGAAACATTCCGTTTAATCGAGCCGATTCAAAACTAAACCTTCCTTTGAGCTTCATGTTAGGCTTACATGTGCAAGCTATTTATATGGAAGCTACTAACGATTTGCATGCCATGCCTCAATGAACTTGCGATTGTTTCATTTGCTTTCGTCTTTTATCTCTTATTATGAAAGGATTCAGTTTGTAAGACATGTCTTTGCTGAATATATCTGGCAAATTAAGTTAAACATTCTATGATCATCCTGATATTGTTTCATACTGCCACATATATGTACAGGATGAAAAAATCGACACTGTAACCGGACGTACTTCCTAAACATGCGCATAGGATGCTTTTGTATGATATACAATGACTAAGTAACTGTGAAATGACTTATAAATTTAAAACGGCGTTTCCTTACAAAAATACTTCTTATCGAAGGTTATGTTAACAAACATAGTTTTCAAAGGTTAATAATGTAGTTTTAAGAATGTGTTTGTCAGACTATCAGCAAAATCAACCTGATGTGTAATGTTGCGTAATTAACTTTAAAACCAATTATCTTTGACTTGGACTTTTTCCTAGCGATGCCACATTTTATGTGAAAACTGAACAGAAAAATCCTGCTAAACAGTCCTCTATGGAGAGAAGCGGAAATATATAACTTATTTGAAACGGGTAGTTCCTGCGTCACTGACACCCACTGCATGTTCGTTTAGACGATCACGGAGTTTATAAACGTTTACCGGCAGTAAACTAAACTAAACCGTTTACACGTTGAAACGTTGTAGTCCATGCACTCCAGTATCACGTAAAATTCTGATCTTTGAGTACAGATGATGTCATAAAAGAGTATACGCCAATTCAGCCTTAACTATCCCAAACATGTAAGAAAGAGAAATAAAGATTTTATGAAAACTTTATATTGACGTCAACGTCAACGACGTCACGACAGCTACAGAACACAACAATACTGTCGAAGAAGTGATAAAAGAGTCTGGCCTATACTCGACAGGAAAGACAAAAGAGGAAATAGACAAACGTGTTCTTACAGATCGTATGACTTCCAGGGATTCTGTAAGTTCCCGAAGTTGAGTTCGAAGTAAGGTGGGTTCGCTGCTGCGTCTCATTGGTTCCAAAGAGGTAGATTTCACCTGAAGGTATATAATCAAAAAGTTGCCGAAATTAATCGCATAAAATAGTCATCAAAGAGAATGGTTGTAATTTTCATTTTAAGCATACTTTATGTCGAGATCTGACTGATTTGTTTAATGTCGCTCCGATGGCAAGAAATCCTAAGGTATTGAACTCCATCTAAAAACTTCGTTTCAAAAATAAGATTTTTGCTTGAAACTCTTTTGGCACAAAATTCAAACTCAAACTGAAAAATTTGTCAGTTTGTAATTTTTATTGGAATAATGTTAGAATCAGTAAACATTCATTATCTAAATCTGAATGATGTTGATGCACACCAAGCATGATATTCATATCTACTTTTGATCTTTTGAGATCGATCTTCAGTTTCAACTCAAAACGTTTTGAGAATACGGGGCCAGAGAATACTCTTTCAAAGTTCGCTGCCGCTGCCGCCGCTAATGACGATAAACATGAAGACGACGACGAAAAAGAGGAAGAAAAGATAAGAAAGAGAAAGTAAGATTGTCTTACAATTCCAAGCACAGTGGAGATCGTCTTGGCTATGAAGGTTTCAATTGGGGGCGCATCCGAATTCTGCCTCTTTTGGAGTTTTCGCATCATCTGTAAGGATATGTACACATTAACACATTATCTCCAAATCAACATGTTAAACGCCAAATACGATTCAGAAGCCGTATGTTATCTTAATATATATATATATATATATATATATATATATATATATATATATATATATATATATATATATATATATATATATATATATACACACGCACGCACACATCCACATGTTTAACAGTCAACTTCAGCATTAACAATGCATAATGAAGGTATTGAAATGATATCGTGTAGACTGATTTTACAACATCTATCTGTCTGTCTGCCTGTCTGTGTGTCTATTTTATCTTATCTGTATGTCTGCCTTTCTGATATATATATCTATTTATCGGGATGTCTGCCTGTCTGTCATCCAACATGTCATGAACATATGCAAGGCTGCATATCTGGAGCGAGATGTATCAGTTCCATTCGCAAGTTTCTTTCAGTTGATGCCACAAAAACACTTGCTTGTTCCTTAGTACTCTCTAGACTGGACTATTGTAATTCACTTTTATCTGGTTCATCTCAGTATCTCCTATAGAACTTCAAAAAGTTCAAAACACAGCTGCTCGGATCATCCTTAGAGTACCAAGAACCGAGCACTCGTACCCCCCTACTATGTACACTCCACAGGTTACCTGTTCACTCCAGAATCAAACACAAAATCCGTACTCTATGCTACATTTCGTTGACTGCCTCCAATCCAAAATACCCATCGGACCACACCCACGTGTACACCCCTTCTAGATACTTACGCTCATCTTCAGACACTCGTATTCTCATTATTCCCACTATCAAAACGAAGGCCTACGGACAACGTTCTTTTGCATACCAGGGTCTAGCTACCTGGAATGAATTGCCTGTTGAAGTTAAACATAATGACACTGTGATCTCAATCAAGAGTGCTCTTATAACTCACCTATTTCGACTGCAAGAACAAACTTAAGACTTAACAATGTTTCCTTAGCTTAATTATTTTCAGCATGGTTTTTGTTGGTTTTTTTAATTATGTCCCTATATATGTCCTTATGTGTTACCTAATATTGTAAAGCGCTTAGAGCTTCTAAAGATTAAGTGCTGTACTGAATAATAATAATAATAATAATAATAATAATAATAATTATTATTATTATTATTATTATTATTATTATTATTATTATTATTATTATTATTATTATTATATCTATCTCTCTGTCTTTCTATTGAATACCGGATCGGATCAAAATTAGTTGACTGTAAAAATATAGGATAAATGGTAGATGAATTGTTTGGGATATCAATTAAAGATGTGTCTCAATAATCATTAGAAACAATGCGATAAAGTGCATCGGAAGGGAAGAAGGTGGCAAAGTGTAATAGTTTTCTTCATTTCAAACCGTCAAAAAATCCAGCTCATATTAGCAACAGAGAATAATATTAGAAGTTATAAGTTCTACGCATTGAACTAGCTGACTCTTATAATTTCTGGTACAAGAATATTCTAATTGATTCCATCTGAATACTAGTTTTAAGAGGATAAGCCTATTCTACATTGCACGTATCATTATGCATTGTTGATAGATACAACATTGCACGTATCATTATACATTGTTGATAGATACTACCATCTAAATCTGACTATTAATATATATTTTTGAATATAACAAATTTACCGGGTACATAACATTCTATATCAAGAATACAAACTTTTATTATATATTTCATAATGAGATATTGAAATATATCAGTGGGAGTTAAACTATATCGCCACGATGGTGATATCACTTTTATTGCTAAAGTGGCGATATCACTTTTGGAACTACTTTCTTATTCCATTTAGAAAGTAAATCTGCACTTATATATGTTATTCAGACGTGTATTCCCATATTTAGGCCTATTTCATTTTTCTTATTCTTTTCCCTTCTCTCTCTCAACATCAGGATAACTAAATCTTTAAATGTGTCAAGACTGTTGACCCTCTAGTATATATTTATGTAATCAACTAGAAGGCGTCATCAAGAATGCCTAAATATGAACTCCAAACAACAAAAAGTAAACTTCAAGTATTATGCTTGTAGAATTAGTTTTCCACATGAATCATGCAAATTGTCAGTGACTGAACTTACATGACCTGTTGCTATTCGATATTCTGTGTGACCCGTACAGTATCATATACCTGTTACGCTCAACGACAAACGCTACACATTTTTAAGAAAACCTCTTGATTACACATATCAATAACATTGTTAAAGTAGCGATTTTAACTGTCATCACAATCATAATCATGTCTGAAAACGATGAAGAAAGCAGGCATTGATTAGTGTTAGTTGCAAACCGAAGTGATAATCGAAATTTGGGTGCAGCTTCTGATACCGAAACAGACTGCAAGCATGCCAATACACAAACATTCACTTCTGAATGCAAAAGCAAACAAAAATAGAAACTAAAATCCTTACAACTAAACTCACAATCATTAAAATCGGATGTTCAGCTCTGAGGTATGTTGGACCGTTCTGTCGTGTTTCTACAGTACCCCATCCCAACCAATGTTCACGCTATGAATCCGCGCAAGATATGCGTTAACGAAAATTAAAATCTCTTTATTTTCGTATGAAAACAGTCATTAATTTGACAAAATATACAATTTAAAGCATTATATATCTACAATTTAAATTTGTAAAAGGTCGCTGTCCTAAAATTATTGTAAAATGTATGAACTTCTTTTTATCAATGTAGTAATGCAGCCGTTAATCGCATTGACATATGATGGAGAAACAAATCCATGCAAATGTAAGGATTTTTTCTTTAAAAAAATATATAATAAAAAGAAAATCTACGTTTTTTTAGTAGATATGAGGAATTATTTCACTCGTGAAGTGGAACTATTTTGTATTGCCACTCGTGGCTTCACCTCTCGTGACAAACATGTTTCCACTTCACTCGTGAAAATATTTCCGTATAGCTACTCAAAAAGCGTAGATATCCTCTATCACTTGTATCATTCAGATTGACTGATAACGGATAACTGAAGACTAAATTGTTCTGACATTTTTATCCCTCGCGACCAGTGATATGGAGACATATTTGGGAACAATATTACCCATAGTTCTTGCGACCATGATATTAATGAATATACTTGACATTTATGGTCATCCGGGTATATATGGGTTATGTTAATTCGGCAGGGTTAAAACTCGGCTTGTATCGCTAGAGCAACCCTGATTAAAAATTCAATGCTTTTATATACTACCTTTAACGCACCAACGCGAACACAGAGGACATTTTTTAAAAATTCAACTGCGAACACACACACACAAACACAATTTTTTAAACAACTCAATATCACTGTCCTAATCACTGGATTTTATAATTCCAACATATAAAAAGCAAAGAGAAACAAGTTTTAACGTCCTCACATATTTGGCTCTTGCAGGGAGGAAACAATTAACAGTCGTGCACTTGGCTTCTTAACACCGGGAGAATAGAATATGTGCAATTAAATATCACATAAAAACCTTTTAAACTGACAAAAGTAAATCCAGCACAATTTCCCCCCATAACTCTAACTTTGTGGACAACTTACATGTTTGGCCTTTGCAGGATCTTTCTTGTGCCGCTTCTTGCGGACCTCATACATTGTTATTTCCTTGAGTAAGTCCACATTCTCACTGGCAAATTTTTCCGCCAACTGAAGAAAGACATTACGTATTTATTTTTACGTTCAAATACAATCGGTGCTGAGAACAGATTTTATTTTATTCCCCTTTTCTAAAAGAAACTATGGACCTGAGAACTTCCAATATTAGAAAGAATTTAAATATACACGGTTGTTTAATGGTATCTTTAAGTAATATACATGAACTAGATTTATGTCTTTTGTTGTTCTAACCACGTTTTCACCAAACAAGATAAAAATAAAAAGTGTAGGTCCAAACAGTGTAGATGACTGATCGAAAATGCAAAAATCGCTCAAATGACATGAAAATCTATTCTGGTCATCTGCATACGCATAAATAATGCCTACCGTATTTAATTAGTTTGAGGGAAAGAGGCGTACGGGCATACAGACGGATGAACAGGATCACATCAAGATGCCCTTGCTGCACTTGCGGTGGGGAATAACAAGTTCAAACCCAGCTGATAGCGCTGAAAATTGTATCGAAATTTTACTCCATAACCGGCATTCTGTATCGACTGAATATATTTATATATTTATTCTCATTCCATGCTTAAACACCATCCATACGTAAAACAAAAGAGCGAGTTCTTTTGTAATATCTAGCAATGGGTTGAATATATTTTAAAAAACATGAAAATACGTCTTAAGGTAATAACTACTTAAACAAAATTAAAGTTAATTAGTGTCAGAGAAGTCCTTGCAAAGTCTGCGGAAAAATTTCGGGTGTCTTGTTTAAAAAATTAAAGGTTAAACTAGACCGATTTGTTGTACCATGAGGATGTAAAATAACAAATCTACAGAAGCTACTTACCTCTTTTTTCTCCGTAAGTTCTGACTCTAAACTGTAAGAGGAAAATAAAATCTATGTCATACGGATTGCGGTCATTGATATCACGTGTTAGACAACATAATATCAATTTCTAACCTAAGAGTAGCTTAGATACCTTTGTTTTATTGTTGTTGTTGTTGTTATTGTTGTTCGTTTGGTTTTTAAATAACATAAATGTCTGTCAAAACGTCAATAGTTGGTCAAAATGCACCGAGAACTAATGTGCATTGTTTTATGGGGCACACTATGCACAATGCGTTATTTATGAAAGCAAGAAATCTTCGTATTGAAATCTTTTTTCATGCTCCCGACGGGATTTTTACATCCGGGGTTTTCGATGTAACACTCAGCCCATATCCGTATAACAGTAATCAAGTTAAAGTCCCAAGTATATTGTGCTAATATACAAGTATATTGTGCTAATATACAAGTATAATGTGCTAATATGCAAGTATAATGTGCTAATATACAAGTATAATGTGATAATATACAAGTATAATGTGCTAATATGCAAGTATAATGTGCTAATATGCAAGTATAATGTGCTAATATACAAGTATAATGTGCTAATATGCAAGTATAATGTGCTAATATACAAGTATAATGTGCTAATATACAAGTATAATGTGCTAATATACAAGTATAATGTGCTAATATACAAGTATAATGTGCAAATATACAAGTATAATGTGCTAATATGCAAAGTATAATATGCTAATATACAAGTATTATGTGCTAATATGCAAGTATAATGTGCTAATATACAAGTATATTGTGCTAATATACAAGTATATTATGCTAATATACAAGTATAATGTGCTAATATACAAGTATAATGTGCTAATATACAAGTATAATGTGTTAATATACAAGTATAATATGCTAATATACAAGTATAATGTGCTAATATGCAAGTATAATGTGCTAATATGCAAGTATAATGTGCTAATATACAAGTATAATGTGATAATATACAAGTATAATGTGCTAATATGCAAGTATAATGTGCTAATATACAAGTATAATGTGCTAATATGCAAGAATATTGTGCTAATATACAAGTATAATGTGCTAATATACAAGTATAATGTGCTAATATACAAGTATATTGTGCTAATATACAAGTATAATGTGCAAATATACAAGTATAATGTGCTAATATGCAAGTATAATATGCTAATATACAAGTATTATGTGCTAATATGCAAGTATAATGTGCTAATATGCAAGTATAATGTGCTAATATACAAGTATATTATGCTAATATACAAGTATAATGTGCTAATATACAAGTATAATGTGCTAATATACATTCTCTAAATATTACAAAAACCTGTCGTCTTTAACGTTTACATAAATTGTACAATAGTAGCAAAATTCAGAATATTTTAACAATCACAAAACAGTTGCATGGATATATGACAGGAATCCTAAATATCTTTCTTATTTAATTGACAGAAACTTTTGTGGACCAATAATTGTTATTTCGATGTCAGAGTCTTGTTTCTGGTTGGTGATACATTTTGTTCACACGGGTCCTATCCCATGTATCATCTCAGATTTTTAACTTTAATAATTTCTGATATCATACAGCTTAACAACCTGGGCAAATATATGTAAATATGTTCATGATTTAAAAAAAAACGTTATGCTTATTTCTTGTATAAATACTACTGCTGCTGCTACCACTGCTACTACTACTGCTTACGATATTTTCCTATTTTATTCAACACTTAAGTTATATAGGGTAACAGGGAGTGGTACAAGGATAACTAATGAGTAAATAAATTCTTCAAATGAATAAATAACAGGTTGATAGAAGGAATGATGTTGATAATAGTATTATGGATGGTCGGATCCTTATTGGACTACACTTACGTTTTAATTGTTAAGTCCTGCTTCTCTAATTGGCCGATCAATTCTTGTAATTGTTTAGTGATACATTGGAGCTCTGAAAAATAATAATAATAATAATAATAATAATAAACATTATGCGTCAGTTATATTTAAATCATCAAAAATTAAATAACTTCTATGGTGCTCGTGGTTATTTTTTGAAAGAATGCTTTTATAGTAAATTTTAAACTATGTGAAAGGTATACTAGTAATAGCAACGATGAAATCGATGATGATGATTAGATGATTATATTATTTTTTACTGAAAAAAAGTTTTTTAATACCTCGATCTCAAACAACTGCTACAACCAATGGCTTTCTCTTGCTCTGTACATATTCTGTGGAACTCTTTACCTTAATATTATCTGCAATTCTCCACCTACTTTTGAACTCTTTGCCTTTAAATATTCGCTTTTCTAAGTTAATTTCTGTACTTAAACTACTTTTAGACGCTATATTGACCAGGGTAATCCGTGTTGAAATCCAACTTGCTATTATTATTATTATTATTATTATTATTATTATTATTATAAATTGTTGTTATCATATTGCATAGCATGTACGGGTGTCAGAGAAATGTTACCCTATGCAGTAAGATATTTCTGTGTATGTCTGTATCTGTGGATGTGTTGGTGATCCACGTGTTTGGTGTGGAAGAATATGTACGTGCCTTTCTTTGAAACATAATGTATGTATTTTGATTTGCTTCATTTTTATAACAATCTATATATTTTATTTATTTAAGATTAAAGGCGTATTGCTTTTGTGTATTTACTGTAAAATATGTTGATGCCTACAAGAAAGAATGATTAAACGCCATATTAAATACGGAATAATGAATAAATAAATAAATTATAGTTATATAACAAGTAGTAATATTAAGTAATACTTGTAGTTGTTGTTGTTTCTTGTTTCAACCACTATAAGAAAAAGCAATCGTTATTGTCATAGAACCAAGGTAATTATAATACTCAAATCAACCAATCATTAAATACCATCTGCATTTTCCGTGCGAACTCTTCTAAGCATTTGAACAATCTCATCCGCGGCGTATTTCCAAAGGGCACTGTCTGTGGGCTTCAACTTCGAGGTCTGGAAGCTAACTGAAACAATTCACCAATTAAAATTAACACTTAAATGCACTGGCTTCAAAGGCTTTGTGTTACTAGAAGTATGTAGCACCAATTAAAACTAACACTTAAATGCACTGGCTTCAAAGGCTTTGTGTTACTAGAAGTATGTAGCACCAATTAAAATTAACACTTAAATGCACTGGCTTAAAAGGCTTTGTGTTACTAGAAGTATGTAGCACCAATTAAAATTAACACTTAAATGCAGTGACTTAAAAAGGCTTTGTGTTACTAGAAGTATGTAGCACCAATTAAAATTAACACTTAAATGCACTGGCTTAAAAGGCTTTGTGTTACTAGAAGTATGTAGCACCAATTAAAATTAACACTTAAATGCACTGGCTTGAAAGATTTTAGTACTAGAAGTATGTAGCACCAATTAAAATTAACTCTTAAGTGCACTGGCTTAAAAGGCTTTGTGTTCCTAGAAGTATGTAGCAGCAAATAAAATTAACACTTAAATGCACTAGCTTGAAAGGTTTTGTGTTACAAGAAGTATGTAGCACCAATTAAAATTAACACTTAAATGCACTGGCTTAAAAGGTTTTGTGTTCCTAGAAGTATGTAGCACCAATTAAAATCAAGACTTAAATGCATTGGCTTAAAAGATTTTGTGTTCCTAGAAGCATGTAGCACCAATTAAAATTAACACTTAAAAGCACTGACTTAAAAAGGCTTTGTGTTAATAGAAGTATGTAGCACCAATTAAAATTAACACTTAAATGCACTGGCTTAAAAGGCTTTGTGTTACTAAAAGTATGTAGCACCAATTAAAATTAACACTTAAATGCACTGGCTTGAAAGGTTTTGTTACTAGAAGTATGTAGCACCAATTAAAATTAACACTTAAATGCACTGGCTTAAAAGGCTTTGTGTTCCTAGAAGTATGTAGCACCAATTAAAATTAACACTTAAATGCACTGGCTTGAAAGGTTTTGTTACTAGAAGTATGTAGCACCAATTAAAATTAACACTTAAATGCACTGGCCTAAAAGGCTTTGTGTTCCTAGAAGTATGTGGCGCCAATTAAAATTAACACTTAAATGCACTGGCATGAAAGGCTTTGCGCTACTTGAAGTATGTAGCACCAATTAAAATTAACACTTAAATGCACTGGCTTAAAAGGCTTTGTGTTCCTAGAAGTTTGTAGCAAAGAAGATTATTCCTGGACTTTTCTCAGTGATTCACTTCCTCGTTGCCTCGGTGGTTATGGCGTTGGATTCGTGACCAGAAGAATTCACACAATCTGATAAGTCCCTATCGGCTCCATGGTGTGTCCCTGGGCAACGCACTTTACTCTGCTTGATTCAATACGATATTATCTTAAAACACCAAATACAAAACTAAATAACCCCCATATACCCCAACCCTTGGTCCCATGATCAGTAACCACTCGCTCTCCACTGGGCTTGAAAGGAAGCTGTTATGCAGGTACGAAAAACTTTCATTCATATCACAAAGCATTAAGCCCTAGAACGTTGTTGGGGAGAATAAATGATATATGCTATCCATGCAGAAAGAGAATGTTAAATGTTTCCTCCACTTGTTGATACTTTAGAAATCACCACCCCACAGGTATTACTATATTATGCGTAATCCCCAGATCTCTCACATTCCAGCTTATTCATTCATCTATCAACATATCCATTCATCAATAAATTCTTGTGTGCCTCCATCCATGCATCAATAGATACATCATTACATACATACATATATACATACATACATATTCATCCATCCATCCATCCATCCATCCATACATACATACATACATAAATCCATATACATATTTATCCATCCATCCATCCATCCATCCATACATACATACATACATACATACATACATACATACATACATACATACATACATACATACATACATACATACATACATACATACATACATACATACATACATACATACATATTCATCCATCCATACATACATACCAACTGATCACTTACCTTCATTCATAACTTTGAAATTATTGACTACTGCTGTTTCAAGTTGTCTCTTTTTCCTGAAAGAATTTAATTTTTCCGTATATAATAGATAAAGATTACAATCAGTCCTCGAATAAGGTAGTTTCACTTTCTGTCTTCACGCATTCATAATAAATATACATCATCAAAAATTGCTATTTTGTGGAATGAAAACCAGGCAAACTATCTAAATTTTGTGACGATCAGAATATAATTGTACATCTGAAATATTTGGAAAATAGTTTAAAAGTCTTCAAACATGGAAGAGACGCAAAATTTAACAATTACAACAGGAAGAATGCAGTCAAGTATTTATCTAAAAGCAAATTGGGTATCTTGGTTTGCATTTGTAAAAAAATATCAAGAATGCAGTCAAGTATTTATCTAAAAGCAAATTGGGTATCTTGGTTTGCATTTGTAAAAAAATATCAAATATCTATATTAGGACTGTGGAGAAAATCGTTACATTACATGCATATATTTGTAATAAGCCAATGGCGAGGAAATCATTGTTTTAGATCAGCAAGTTCTGCGCGCGAAACAAAACCGTTGTATTGGTAGCTGTTTGTGATATATATATATATATATATATATATATATATATATATATATATATATATATATATATATAGATAGATAGATAGATAGATAGATAGATAGATAGATATAAGGTTTTGAATACAAAGTTAGAAAATTGTTAGGTACTTCTCGATTGCTTTGGTATTTTGCCCCTTGGTCGCAGCTTCGATGATTTTATTTTGCAGTTTTTTCAGTTGTTCAAACTGCTTCATGGCATCTAAATAGCCACGCCTAGAATGAAAAATAGAAAATTCATAAACCAGATAAAAATAAAAAGAAGGGTCCTATATTCTCCTTTTCAAACTAATCGACATTTAAATAAAACAAACAACAGAATGTTGATTAAGGCTATGCACGTTCAGTTATGTTTCATTCCCCTGTCAATTCAGTGAAGTAACTCATGCAATCTTTGTGATACAGTAGAGAAAACTCTTTTCTCACATTCCTCCGTGTGTGTGTGTGTGTGTGTGTGTTTTCCAGTGTAGAACAAAGATGGGGACTATCTCAATCTTTCATAATGTGACTGTGTTTTGTTGTGTTAAAGTTACATTACTAATGTCATTTTGACTTCGGCCCTTATTTTTCATTCTGGAGTGTGCGAAAGTATTTCTTCATGATCCATTGGTGCTGGATAGGACAATTCCACCTTCGGATTGGAATTTTGCGAAAGACACGGGACAACGCCTAATTCTGATCGTCGGGTGGAGTTTTCCTACTCTGTATTAATGTATATGAACGATTTAATTACTCTTATACAATAGTGTTGAATTTTCGATTTCTTGTCTACCATCGTCCGGAACTAAGTTCTACGATAATCAACAATTTTAATTTAATGCCCCCCCCCCCTTTCCAAAAACCCCGCCGCCAAAAAACAAACAAACAAACAACCATAATATAAAACAATAGCACATGTAACAGTAATTGATCGTTTTTGACGCCGTTACAGCAGGAATACCTCGATAGTTCCAGCCTGTGTGAGTACAGGTGAATCAATACAGAGATGGATAGTTCGAGTCTGTGACCTGTCACACAATAATAGACAACCAGGTGCTCGATACAAACGCTCGAAACAAAGTAAAATTCGACTATATTACTGAATATAGGTTACATATGACATGATCTCTAGTTACAGAAGCATGATCCATCTAGGCAGGAATCGCAGAAATAAAACAAAGGATTAGTAACTCACTTTAGCTCAGACTGTTCTTCGTCTCCCAACGCTGCTTTTACATTAGTCTTTTAATAAAGAAAGAAAAAGACAAAAAGATACAAAATAAATACGATCTAATACGATTTAAGCAACATAAAGGAATAGTTTAGATAATGAAATGTAATAGAAGTTTCAAACATATCAATGAATTGTATTCTTTATATATATATATATATATATATATATATATATATATATATATATATATATATATATATATATATATCAAGTTTTGTATTTTTCAGTCATTGTAGAACACAGCTAAGTGGAAGATGTTTATAAGGGTGAAATTTCCAGGACTGATAATATTTCATGAAACAGTGAGACTCTGTTGTTGCCTATGGTCTGCTAATTAAGGTGAAAACACCATAGGATGTATACCATAGTTTTCTTATTACAGCATCACTAGCATTTATCTAGTCAGAAAACTATTTAGATTAGATCTGTGTAATAAATGAATTCATTTATTTAGTTTTTTTTTTCCTCAAGGTCTTTATATGCTTATATTTCCATTATATATATATATATAATATATAAATATATATATATATATATATATATATATATATATATATATATATATAAAATGACAAATACAATGTTTACTTCATTACCAAAATTTGATGTAGTTAATTTTGAGAAAATGTTTTATTATAGCGTTTTAGAATTTAATGAAGAGTGTACTATGTAAAAGAACTGTCCCCTTCCCTCCCCCTTCCCCTCACCAGTTTTCATCTACGTTTTCATCTACCAGAAACACTGCTTCAGTCAGTATTTTTTAAATTATGGATCAATATCAAACGTATCACTTACCAAATCTGCGTGACTTGCAGTGAACCACTAAAACAAACAAACGAAATAATCAGTCGATTTAAAAATACATTTCATACATGCACAAACGCAATTATTTCTACTCCATACATGTAGAAAGGGTTTAATGTACTATATTGAAGTAGTTTACATTCTTATTTTTATTTATGTATTATCTAACAACCAGTGGCGCGTCTAGGGCGACGATTGTGGCCCAAAGGGCCAGAATACGAGGCCCGAATTTTTATCAGCTGTTTTTGCGCCCCAATACCTCTGGCTCCCGGGGCAACCGCCCTGTCCGCCCCACCCCCCACCCCCCCGTTAGTACGCTACAGCTAACAACATGGTAAATAGATGTGCGTCACTGACTGTGCTACATTAATGTGTAGCATTTGTATTGTTGTTATTTGTCAAAAAATAGTTTTTCATAAATATCGATATGAAGTGTTTTTCTCGCTTTCATTAATTTACTGATATTTCAGTTCTTTGTTAATAATAACGCTTCTCATTCTGCACGAATGTAAAGGTTTTTGGAAAATTTGCAATAGTAAAATCAAAGCATATAGTTCTAGCTGAATCATAAATTTCTACCTGAATCATACATTTCTACCTGAATCATACATTTCTACCTCATTTCTACCTATCTGAATTATACATTTCTTGCTGAATCATACATTTCTACCTGACTCATACATTTCTACCTGAATCATACTTTTATACCTGAATCACACATTTCTACACGAATCATACATTTCTACCTGAATCATACATTTCTACATGAATAATACTTTTCTACCTGAAACATACATATTCTACCTGAATCATACATTTCTACCTAAATCATACATTTCTACCTGAATCATACATTTCTACCTGAATCGCAACCTTTTCTTCAGAGTGTCATCTGATAAAACTTCTGCGGAAATGTTTTTTTCCTTTCTAGTCATTTTGTATCGTGTGAAGACAAAAATTACATCCTACTTCGTCTCAACTCCCAGTAAGTCTTTTATCACACCTGGCTTGAATTCTCATCCATTTTTAACAAAAGCACTTCGTATATATTCACCGATTTTTTTTTCAAATCACTCTGGTCGTCGTTTCTTTGTCTTTTATTATGCGAGTAGTATACAATGAAACCCATAAGTTATGTAGTATTTAATTGTATATGCAATATTATCTATATGAGAAGTAAAATATAATATTGTGACATGTGTTAAGTACAAATGTTCAATTTTTATTATTAGTAGTCGCATCTGTATGTAATAATTTGCAAACAAATAAGCACATGCTATATTTACATCAGCCAGCTGCAGCAGTAACTGTAAAAAAGAAGACAAGAATAGTATATATTGCTTTGTATGTAATATTATTGTAATAAAGAAGACAAGAATATTATATAATGCTTTGTATGTAATATTATTGTAATAAAGAAGACAAGAATAGCATATAATGCTTTGTATGTAATATTATTGTAATAAAGAAGACAAGAATGGTATATAATGCTTTGTATGTAATATTAGTGCAATAAAGAAGACAAGAATGGTATATAATGCTTTGTATGTAATATTAGTGTAATAAAGAAGACAATAATAGCATATGATGCTTTGTATGTAATATTAGTGTAATAAAGAAGACAATAATAGCATATAATGCTTTGTATGTAATATTAGTGTAAAAAAGAAGACAAGAATGGTATATAATGCTTTGCATGTAATATTAGTGTAATAAAGAAGACAAGAATGGTATATAATGCTTTGTATGTAATATTAGTGTAATAAAGAAGAAAATAATAGTATATAATGCTTTGTATGTAATATCAGTGTAATAAAGAAGACAATAATAGTATATAATGCTTTGTATGTAATATTAGTGTAATAAAGAAGAAAATAATAGTATATAATGCTTTGTATGTAATATTAGTGTAATAAAGACAATAATAGCATATAATGCTTTGTATGTAATATTAGTGTAATAGGTTTTCATTTCGCAAGCACACAGATTCATATATTTTTTTTTACCCGTGGGTTGTTTTTTTTTTTGTTTTTTGTTTTTTGGTAAATCTGATTATCGAAGACGTCAATGTTAGAGAAACTCTAATTGAATTGTATTTTCAAGTATATATATTTAAAATAAGTACACAAATGAAACCAAGCACAATGACTTAATTAAATAAAATATCAAATTATTGAAGGGCAAAGATTTCCATTACAAAAGTTAGAGCTACAGTGCAGAACTTATATATATAAATAAGTTGCAAACGATGATACATTGAAAAGTACTTCAATGCTATCAATTAACCCAACGAATAATTTATTTATTTGTTTGATCGATGGACTGATTTATTGATTTATCGATTGATCTAATGTATTATCCATATAAACTTTTTAAAAAAATTATCAACAAATAAACTTATACATTTGACTTTCTACCTCATCTCTGTCTTCATTGACATGTTCATCTTGCTTGTGCATATTCTCGTATTTGTGCATGAAGATGGTCAGGTGATCTTTCGTCTGTAGAAGAAGACCAGGAGATGATAAATATTTATTTATGCTTGTTATTTTCACAATAAGTTTTAGTTTTTTGTTGGGCTCAGTTATATGAAGAAAATAATAAACATGTTTTACCTTCCGATAACACAGATTTCTTACCACTTTCACTTTTTTTTTTGCTTTTTTTGCTTTCCACAAATGTCATAGAGCGCCTGAATCATTTTGTTAATGTTAAATTTTTAACATGTCGTTTACACATGTAATTTCGATTTGCTTGTTATCAGGCAGCTTGTCTTGTAAACTAAACGAAGTAAAATTAAAGGCAAAATGTAAAATATGTCATGTGTTTCGGTGCCCTGCGTTAAAAGCTAGATCGGAAAGTTTTTAATATGTTCCATTTATATTAGTTAATATCCACTCTTGTCAGGAGTTTAAACAAGCGATCTCCCGTTTAGTTCACACCACCTCTGAAACTAGCCAATATGGAACACATATTCGTTCAAAATGAATGAGAAAAAAGTAACCCAGATAACAGTGATCGAGATCGAGTGGGAGAGGGCAAGCTAGAGTAATTGAGATCGAGCTGGAGAGATCATAGAATGAACAGGAGATGACGAGCTGGAGTAATCGAGAGTGAATGGGAGAGGGCCAGATGAAGTAACGGAGTGCTAGTAGTGGAGGCGAGACAGAATTGGAAAGGGACATAACTCATTCGGTGATATAAGATTCAAAGAAGAAACTTAAGGAAATAAAATATAATGGCACGATAGTTAGGGAAAAATCAATATTTACTGGCTTATAAAACAAACTATGTAGCTTTATAGCTAAGACGGTTATAGCCGAAGGTCAAATTACATTTACTATTTTTTTTTAATCGGATTCGATTCGAGAATAACAATATGGTTTGTACGTGCTACAGTGTGTGTACTTTCCCATGGCTGTTGTGCTTCGATTAGGGTAGGGGAGGGGTGGTGTTATTATAAATCATACTACACGGAGATGTTACAATGGATATTATACTTTACCAGACGTATATTTATATCCCACCAGTTTTTTACACGAATATTGTACCTTAGATTTTGTTTTATTCTGCAGTAGATGTTAGCTAGTACAAGCCATATCTTGGACAAATCCCAGTCCCAGACCCCGTCCCCGCCATGACATATTATTAGCCAGTCATTAATAAGTTGCTTGACAAGGGCTGTCCTTCTGTACATATACCTAGATCAATATAGGGATATAACTATATTCAAACCTGTGTATTAATCTGAATATATTGCGGTAGTTATTTTTAATTGGAAATGGGTATGCCCCACTGCTTGCAACAGGGGCATCTTGATTTGCTCCTGTCCGTCCGTACGTTCGTAATCTGCCATGGGAAGCTTGGTTGCACTATTACGGAAAAGCTACTTGACGTAGACAAATGAGATTTAGCAGGCGTGCATTTATTTATATGTGGATGACCTGGTTAGATATTCAATCTATATGAGTGAGGATATTTTTATTTTTCTTTAAGTCAGTGGTTTGGGGTTTTTTTTGTTGTTTTTTTTAACTTTTGAGACTATAAACATTGTTTCCACAAAACGCCTTACCTAGGCATATGAAATTCATTAGGCGTTATCTCTCCATATATAGATGACCTGATTCAATTTTCATATTATATGAATGATGTTGTAAGAAATGTTTTGACTATTTGACTTAAACTGTTTTTATGAAACTTTGCAAGAACAATTACGTACGTACCGCTGGTACCTGGTAAATGGGGTTTGTTATGCATGCTTATGTGTACATGTAGATTGCTTGATTAAATCTTGTACAAATTAAATAATTTTTGCGGGCTTCGTGATGTTTTTTTGACTTTATGAACTGTTTTGTCTGCAGTGGGAGCAAACGTATTCTACAAACGCAAATCTTGTATCGGTTAAAAACAGAACATGGATCTTTCAATACATAATGCTCTCGAACTAATCGCGTGATATCTTGAGCTAGCCAAATCTCGCCACATGATTTATCGAACTCGATATCGATTACTCCAGCTCGCTCTCAATTACTCCTGCTCGAGCTGGGTCACTTTTTCTCATAAATTTTGAACGATTTGGCGTTCCAAAGACCGCTCGTGGAATAGGTTAAAATTACAGTAGCTCCTGGATCAAAATAGAAAACTCGAAATTGCCTGCTGCTAGCCATTCGGCCAGGTTCTATGTTACATGTTCAATACCCATATTTGTTGTAATGTAATGTAATATAATGTAATGTAATATAATATAATGTAATGTAATATAATGTAATGTAATATAATGTAATATAATGTAATGTAATATAATGTAATGTAATGTAATATAATGTAATATAATGCAATGTAATATAATGTAATGTACAGAGAAGAAGCATTGTGTAATATAATCATGCGATGAAAGGGATAACGTAATAAGATGAAATGCACTGGAATGGAATAGAATATAAAATCTTTATCTTGTATTTATCTTGTAGACAGCTATTCATGAAAGAACTTCACTAAAGTACTACAGAGATGAGGTTAAATCAACTACAATATCAACATCGCCACATATACTTATCTTGGTTATATTATGCTAAGATTACGTAGTCACAGGAACTAAGATATAGTCAATCTTATTGCATCATGGATAAAAATACATTTTGTCGCACATCAAGTATATTGCAAGGTAATGTAACCTGATGTCATAAAATGCAACCATGCCCACCTCCCCTCTTTCTATGCTGGCTATTTTGGCCCGGAGGAAGACAATGATCGGATCTTCCATGTAAAGGGACTCCTTGTACAACTCATCGAAATCAAACAGGGTCTAAAATTAAAGAAAATATAGTTTTACATTATTCTATCGATTAAAATTACTGTTATCAATGTTAAAGTAAAAACTTACGTTATAAATCTCTTTTAACTGCACCGTATTTTAACAATGTTTTACTCATATGGTCCCTTTGATTGGTGCAATTTAAAGAACTCAACAGCAAAGCGTTCGCGTTGTATCTCTGCAGTTTCATGTTTGATCCCCATTTCATGCAAGTGCAAAAGAAAGTGGTTGCCCACCCGATGTCAGCAGTTTTCTCTACCTCAGGGACTATGTCAGGCCAACATCTGCGCAGTCGAGAGCACGTCTTAATCGACGTAAGTAAATAAAATTTAAATTCAAAGTCAAAAGCTTTCTTTCAAGTTAGTGAAAATGATAACAACACAAGACAGACGCAATGGTTCAGTAGTAGCAAGCCGGATGTACAATCAGCAGTCAGTGATCCGTTGGTTATGGGTTCGAATGCTGTCCATTGCCCCGAGATTGCCAAACATTCCGCACTCAAACTTAAAATCAACTCAGAATGCAGACGTCGGATTGGAATGAACGTTACGCAATCAGATGTCAGAATCCTTCCTTGAATACGAGTTTGAGAATTGTTTTCTTTCTTTGAGCAAGAACAAACTTGGACGTCAGCCATGATGTGTCTCATGGTCAGGTCACATGACTCCCCTTTGCCTCGGCACTAGATAGTGTGCAAGTGTATCCTTAAAAACGTGTCATTTTATCAATAAAATAATCGATCGATCAATCAGTTAATAAATCAATTAAAATTAGCGTTAAAGCTGCATTAGTAGAGTATATAACAATTAAGCTACTGAAATTAAGAAACATCGGAATCACATATATGGTAGCAAAGTACAATAACAAAACCCGACTAATTCAGTTATATCTGTACAAAATAATCGAAGCAAGAGAGTGTGAAAATGAAAACTGCATTACATAGATTACTTATAAATATAAGCAATGCACTAGAAAGCAATGCATATTGTTATACAATCAACGTGCTACTCTCGCATTCATTCGAGTATTTCAATTTATTGTCTTAAAATTCGACAGTAAATAGAGTTCTCAAAACTGATATTTATCAATCTATGTTTACTACACGAAAGTTTATAAATCGGATTCTTAATAATACTTTCCTGACTGCAATAATAATAATAATAAGAAGAAGAATAAGAAGAAGAAGAAGAAGAAGAAGAAGAATATCAGATATTTGATCTGTATCTATTCAAGTATTTTTAACACATCATACTGTTATGTGAAAATGACATTAGTAGAAGCAATAGTAACAGTAGAAATATTGTTATTGATATTGTTATTGTCATTATCTAGTTCTTATCATACACCATGTAGTTAAATGTTATGGAAGGTAAGAAAGCTAAACAATAATGTTACGTAAACATGACAGCTTTCCTATATTTTATAATCATATTCTGTTTTCTAGTTTGTTTTTTTTTAAATTCTCTCAATTTAGAAATTTAAAGTGTTGGTGAATTTTGTACGAAATCGTTCAAAGTTTCATTTATCGAATTAAAGGAGAAGGACGGTGATTGAGATCGACCCACTCCCACCCGCACTTGTCCTATCATGAGAGATGATGGATCATCGCTAGCAGTGTCAACATATATTACACGTTTTCTCGTCTCATCTCATTGATCCTTTGATCGTTGAGATCATTGGTGCACCACTTCCGATGTCCTTCCGACAACATTTCTCCAGAGAATGTGGTCCTTCGCGGCCTGCGATGCTTCTTGAAGTGTCATGCCCGTCCATTTCGTGAAGTATTCAAGTCAGTTCTTGACTGGCATCCTCTGATTCCTTTTGCCACATACAGTGCCTTGTAAGATGGTGTTGGCCATTTCTGATCATCGTATGACGTGACCGAACCGGCGGAGTTGTCTTCTTTACGTTTGCTAGGAGGTCATTATGGTCGCCAGTGGCTGGCTGGATGGTGTTGCGCACTTCTTCATTTCTTTTGCGGTCGGTGCAGCGGATGCCTACAATTTGTTTAAATTCCATGTTTCACAGTCATATTGAAACGTTGACAGTACCAGTGCCTTTAATAGCCATACCAGTGCCTTTAGTAGCCTGACTTTGTTTTTGGTTAGTGATGCTGTGGTATGCTCACACTCTTTTTAGGTTGGAGTGGGCATCTACAGCAGTTACGGCCAGGACGATTCTATATTTTACTTCTACTCTTGAAACCCCTTCGTTTGCGATAGTAGATCCAAGGTATTTGAAACAGTATACTACATCTAGTTTCTTGTCTGTGACTGATGTCATTTTGTAAGATAGTTGATTGATAGGTCATGACCTTTGTTTTTTCAGTACTTATCTCCATCCCGAACTTTGAGGATGATCTGTCTAAGATAGTTGTCAGTTCTGTTTACTCAGTTTCTGAGCCTGCTAGTCCATCGATGTCATCTGCAAAACGGAGGTTTGTGATGACATGTCCTCCAACAGTGACAGTTCACTCGTGGTGTTATTGGGTCTCTGTCATGATCCTCTCCAGGAAGATGTTAAACAGCGTACAGGAGAATAAGCAGCCTTGACCTACGCCCTTTTCGTTGACAACCACTCCACAACTGTACCATTAACAAGGACTGCACTTTCTGAGTTTCTGTAAAGTTCTTGGATGGTGTTTGTTAGTTTGTTCCCCATATTTAACTTCCCAACGGTAACCCATAGTGACTCATGCCACACTCGGTCAAAAGCTCTCTTGAAGTCTATGGACACGTGGAACAGTTCAAGTTGATGTTGAGCATAATTTTCGCAAGTATAGTGTAGGTTGAATATCCGATCTTTCGTGCTTATTCCCTTTCTGAAACCCGCCTGCTCTTCGGCAATGACTTCCACTGCTCGGGGTTTCAGTCTGTTCAGGGACACTTTGAACATTACCCCATTGGGATGGCTAATCAGACTGATGGTTCGGTAGTTTGAGCAAAGTTGAAGGTTACCCTTCTTTGGCAGAGTTATGAAGAACGACTGAGTCCATGGCTTTAGCGATTTCCCTGTCTTCCAGATTTTATTGCATATCTGATTGAACAAGTCACTCATGGCATCGCCGCCTGTTCTGATGAGTTCTGCGGGAATGTTGCCTGTGCTTGCTGCCTTGCCTGGCCTCATCGCTGCCTCAACCTCTTCTCTCAGAATGGAAGTCATCGTCAAAAAGTGTAGAGTAGGGTACGCTAGTCACACATGGGTTACATCTTGGTACACTGGTGTAGAGTTCTGTACATAATTCAGCTCATCTCTTCAGAATCTTTTCTAGTTTTCTTAGACGGTTTCCTGCCTTGTCCTGAATCGTTGAAATTCTTGGCAGCTGCTTCCTTTTAAGTGTCTTCATAGTTTGGAAGGCTGTTTTGCTGTCATTACACGTTTTCAGGAAGTTATTAATTATTAAAGTTTCTAACTGCTCCCCGATTTTTTTTTTCAAACAAAAACTGAAGTTTTACACAGCTTAAACGTGCAAATGCTATGTATGGTTGCAATCGTTATGATATAATGTAGTGACCATTGTTCGTGATATCGTTGTTCCTATTGTTGTTTCTTTATTCTCTCCAACTTCTTACATACTTTCCTTACTTCCGTGCATGGACAACTTTCTCACTGACAGAAGTATGTGGATGTTCTTTAGAACTTGTCTTTCCTTCTTTTGTGAACACGGGCGCTCGATAATTATGAAGGTATATATTAATGGCAGCCTCAATAATAATAATAATAATAATAATAATAGTAATTCGCATCTGTCCACTAAGAAGCACAACGGCTAAAAATTTGTTCTAACGGCCCTGGAGTAGGTTATTTCTCACACAGAGAAAGTTTATGCATGAAATTCACGGATATTTAATGCTCGCAAAAATACCCTTATTCACTTTGTACTTACCCTGTGAAGCTTGCTGGTGATGTCACTCAAACGCTTCTGAATGGCTTTTCGTGTGGCACCTCTCTCGTATATGGATCCACAGAGAAGGTTGGGGTCGATGACCAAATCATATTCGTTTCCTTTTGACTCCAGCAAACGTCCCGAGTTTACTTCGACTGATTTAATTTCCGGTGGCAAAACTTCCCCTTGTATTGTGGGGCCCATCTTCTTTGGCGTGACCATTTGACCGGCATTATCCATGGCAATAGCACAGAGATTTCCCAACTACGCAAGTAAAAAAATATATATATGTCAAACAGGTTTACACCCTAAGGGCTACCAACGCGATATCATTCTTTTCGCATCCTTCATCTTTCACTAGTATCTCTAAGTTCTTGTAATATCCTAACATGAAAAGGAAGTACAGAAGGATTTCAGGACGATGAATGTCACGTGACATTTCTTTATGACGTCATTCTGCTTGGATGCCACACTGACGTTGTATTGTAGTTGCCGTTGTGAAGGGTTTGTTAATAATAATAATAATAATAATAATAATAATAATAACAACAACAACAACAACAACGACAACAAGAACGACAACAACGACGACAACAACGACAACAACAACAACAACAGTAATAATAATAATAATAATAATAATAATAATAATACTCTTTATTAAACAAGAATAACACATTTGGTCAAAAAAGAACCATCTGTCTTGTTGTTCTCAACGTATTTACAGGTCATTTTATAATAAAATTACTTACACACTCTCATGTATACTCACACACGCACTCAGGCGGATTTGAAATGGACTTATTAATATATACTGGGTCGCCATGCAAGTGTGTCTGCTACGCACTAATGCCTACATACACGACTATGTTCCATCCTTTCTTGGAGATGTGAGCTTAGTTGAGAGGATAGGGGGTGAGTGCGGGCAGGCAAGGCGATAGGTTCCCTAACCCGCGGACCCAACTTCAAATCTCAGTACAGACACATGTAGAATAAAACACACAAACGATTTTTAAAAACACAATCATACATGCAAATAATGTATGTGAACACTCATGCATTTTGTTCACCTGCACACATACGCACTATCACATTATATCTGGGTACAAGTATAAAATTATGCAATGGAAGACTGTAATATATCGTAGCGGTATAGGCATATGAGACCACTTACTAACCAGCCTGGTTGGTCCTGACATATTAGTCTAGTGGTGTGTGCGCCCGACTGCAAGACAGACTAACCGGGTTGGATTCCCGAGAGTTACAATTAGACTGTGTCTCGTCTAACGTTTCATTTAGGGGCTTGTCCGTCTCTCAGTAGCTGGTGGTCCGAATGAGAATGGGTTTAGACCACTCTGAGAGGTGAATCTGGGTGACACCTGAGGAAGAATGTCATGGTTAGGGGAAGAAAAGTGTTGCGGTCTATGTATATGAGGCCACTTACTATATAGCTGGTCAGAACCTTTTAATCAAGTGGCGTGTGCGCCAGACTGCTAAACAAACAAACCATGTTGGATTCCCGATCCCGACAGTGACGCTCTCTCTCGCTCTCTCTCTCTCTCTCTCTCTCTCTCTCTCTCTCTCTCTCTCTCTCTCTCTCTCGTTGCTATAGCATTACATCCAGAAGTATTATCTTTAATGAAGATTTAAATAAAGCACGTGAATTTTAATTACGTATCGACAGTATGGGGAATTCCAAAAGGTAAGTGCTGAAACAATACAAGAGTTTTTGAAATTGTTAGTTCCTGACTTCAGAATCTGGAGTTTAGTGTTAGTGGGTAGATCTAAGACTACGCTCAATATTGGATATCTTAGTTTAATTAGGTCAGTGCTATAATCTGGAGAAACGCTGTTAAGTGAGTTGTATGCAAGGATTCCGTTAGAATGCGTTTGGTAGCCATTATAGTCGTGAAAACAAAACCATCAGTTTAAGTCAAAATAGGAAGTTTCAAAATTATTCTTCTTTAATTTTACTGGAGTTAATCACTCTTGTATAGATTCTATCATTTAATGTGTTTCCCACATAGAAGAGTAGCAGTCTATCACTCTTGTATAGATTCTATAATTTAATGTGTTTCCCACATAGTAGAGTAGCAGTCTATCACTCTTGTATAGATTCTATAATGTAATGTGTTTCCCACAAAGTAGAGTAGCAGTCTATCACTCTTGTATAGATTCTATAATGTAATGTGTTTCCCACAAAGTAGAGTAGCAGTCTATCACTCTTGTATAGATACTATAATTTAATGTGTTTCCCACAAAGTAGAGTAGCAGTCTATCACTCTTGTATAGATTCTATAATTTAATGTGTTTCCCACAAAGTAGAGTAGCAGTCTATCACTCTTGTATAGATTCTATAATTTAATGTGTTTCCCACAAAGTAGAGTAGCAGTCTATCACTCTTGTATAGATTCTATAATGTAATGTGTTTCCCACAAAGTAGAGTAGCAGTCTATCACTCTTGTATAGATACTATAATTTAATGTGTTTCCCACATAGTAGAGTAGCAGTCTATCACTCTTGTATAGATTCTATAATTTAATGTGTTTCCCACAAAGTAGAGTAGCAGTCTATCACTCTTGTATAGATACTATAATTTAATGTGTTTCCCACAAAGTAGAGTAGCAGTCTATCACTCTTGTATAGATACTATAATTTAATGTGTTTCCCACATAGTAGAGTAGCAGTCTATCACTCTAGTATAGATTCTATAATTTTATGTGTTTCCCACATAGTAGAGTAGCAGTCTATCACTCTTGTATAGATTCTATAATTTAATGTGTTTCCTACAAAGTAGAGTAGCAGTCTATCACTCTTGTATAGATACTATAATTTAATGTGTTTCCCACAAAGTAGAGTAGCAGTCTATCACTCTTGTATAGATTCTATAATTTAATGTGTTTCCCACATAGTAGAGTAGCAGTCTATCACTCTTGTATAGATTCTATAATTTAATGTGTTTCCTACAAAGTAGAGTAGCAGTCTATCACTCTTGTATACATTCTATAATTTAATGTGTTTCCCACATAGTATAGTAGCAGTCTATCACTCTTGTATAGATTCTATAATGTAATGTGTTTCCCACATAGTAGAGTAGCAGTCTATCACTCTTGTATAGATTCTATAATGTAATGTGTTTCCCACAAAGTAGAGTAGCAGTCTATCACTCTTGTATAGATACTATAATTTAATGTGTTTTCCACAAAGTAGACTAGCAGTCTATCACTCTTGTATAGATACTATAATTTAATGTGTTTCCCACAAAGTAGAGTAGCAGTCTATCACTCTTGTATAGATTCTATAATTTAATGTGTTTCCCACAAAGTAGAGTAGCAGTCTATCACTCTTGTATAGATTCTATAATGTAATGTGTTTCCCACATAGTAGAGTAGCAGTCTATCACTCTTGTATAGATACTATAATTTAATGTGTTTCCCACAAAGTAGAGTAGCAGTCTATCACTCTTGTATAGATACTATAATTTAATGTGTTTCCCACATAGTAGAGTAGCAGTCTATCACTCTAGTATAGATTCTATAATTTTATGTGTTTCCCACATAGTAGAGTAGCAGTCTATCACTCTTGTATAGATTCTATAATTTAATGTGTTTCCTACAAAGTAGAGTAGCAGTCTATCACTCTTGTATAGATACTATAATTTAATGTGTTTCCCACAAAGTAGAGTAGCAGTCTATCACTCTTGTATAGATTCTATAATTTAATGTGTTTCCCACATAGTAGAGTAGCAGTCTATCACTCTTGTATAGATTCTATAATTTAATGTGTTTCCTACAAAGTAGAGTAGCAGTCTATCACTCTTGTATACATTCTATAATTTAATGTGTTTCCCACATAGTATAGTAGCAGTCTATCACTCTTGTATAGATTCTATAATGTAATGTGTTTCCCACAAAGTAGAGTAGCAGTCTATCACTCTTGTATAGATACTATAATTTAATGTGTTTCCCACAAAGTAGAGTAGCAGTCTATCACTCTTGTATAGATTCTATAATTTAATGTGTTTCCCACATAGTAGAGTAGCAGTCTATCACTCTTGTATAGATTCTATAATGTAATGTGTTTCCCACAAAGTAGAGTAGCAGTCTATCACTCTTGTATAGATTCTATAATGTAATGTGTTTCCCACAAAGTAGAGTAGCAGTCTATCACTCTTGTATAGATACTATAATTTAATGTGTTTCCCACAAAGTAGAGTAGCAGTCTATCACTCTTGTATAGATACTATAATTTAATGTGTTTCCCACAAAGTAGAGTAGCAGTCTATCACTCTTGTATAGATTCTATAATTTAATGTGTTTCCCACATAGTAGAGTAGCAGTCTATCACTCTTGTATAGATTCTATAATGTAATGTGTTTCCCACAAAGTAGAGTAGCAGTCTATCACTCTTGTATAGATACTATAATTTAATGTGTTTCCCACAACGTAGAGTAGCAGTCTATCACTCTTGTATAGATTCTATAATTTAATGTGTTTCCCACAAAGTAGAGTAGCAGTCTATCACTCTTGTATAGATACTATAATTTAATGTGTTTCCCACAAAGTAGAGTAGCAGTCTATCACTCTTGTATAGATTCTATAATTTAATGTGTTTCCCACATAGTAGAGTAGCAGTCTATCACTCTTGTATAGATTCTATAATTTAATGTGTTTCCCACATAGTATAGTAGCAGTTTATCATAGTGATATATATTTTGTTAAGATTTCTGAAAAGATGTTTGCTGACAAGTTTTTCAACACTTTTTGAGAGTACATATAGAACAGATATGGGTCGATAGTTAGATGGGTCATTCATTTTTATTACCATTATGAATTTCATTTCGAATACCTTGGCTAATTTGAATGACTAAGGAAGTGTTCTGGAAGGGATACTAAAATTAATTACATCTCTCAATGAATCAAAGATTGACAAAACCGACATTTTGAGATTCGGGGGTAAATTCTATCCAGACACGCGGATTTATTAGCGTCTATTTCAGTGATAACATTAATGTATCAGTTAATATGTTTAGGGAGATATTAAAAGTTATATGATTGGATTCTTAATTCGATGATGATGATGATGATGACAGTAATAATAATAATAATAATAATTTTTGGACCGACAGCACATTGAAGTTTTCAATTTCTACTATAATAATAATAATAATAATAATAATAATAATAATAATAATAATAATAATAATAATAATAATAATAATAATAATAATTATTATTATTATTATTATTATTATTATTATTATTATTATTATTATATTAAAGTAGAAATTGAAAACCTCATTGTGCCGTCGGTCCAAAAATCTTTGCTTGAGTTTTTAATGTCTCATCTCAAGTTGTAGATGTCGCACACAACAGAAATCTTTATGTTGGGATTGAGCACATTATTTGAATGAGACAGAGTTTTGGTGATTGATGTTTTAGTTCACTTATAGATGTTTTTATTATTATTATTATTATTATTATTATTATTTATACTCATGCTTATTGTGTTCATGAGTCCTTGTCCCTGGAATCAGCTTTATCTTAAACCCACAGGTACCAGTCTCTCTCATACTTCTCATACAGCGGTAAATGCTATGACGAAAAAACTGTTCCAAGTGAATGATCGTATAGAACATGTATGACGAAGTCACAAATTACCAGTTCAGCACCAATCCAGATTAAAGAGAATGATCATACAGAACATGTATAACAAAGGTATAATTACCAGTCCAACACACCGACCGTGATTAAAGTGAATGATCATGCAAAGCATGTGCGACGAAGGTACAATTACCAGCCCAACATACCGACCGTGATTAAAGTGAATGATCATGCAAAGCATGTGCGACGAAGGTACAATTACCAGCCCAACATACCAACCGTGATTAAAGTGAATGATCATGCAAAGCATGTGCGACAAAGGTACAATTACCAGCCCAACACACCAACCCACTCTTGTATGTGGTATATAGCAACACGAAACTAGAAACTAAATATTGTACTGGCGCGTTAAGAGTAGTGGGGATATTATCTTACAAAAATAGATATTTACTGGAACAGAAAGATCTGGTTTCGGGGTGTGGGTTTGGGATAGTATCTTAACAAAATCGATAATTACCGGCACAGTAAGATGTTTCGGGGTAGGGTGGGGAATATTATCTTACAAAATTCAATATTTTCTGGCACAGACCTACTATCATGATATTTGAAATCATACTAAAATCCATGGAGATGATAAAATCAGCAACCCTGATTAATTTAAACGAATAATCGTGCTCTGCGTCGCCTTTTTCGCCAAATGTACACTCACTAGCTCAGTTATACATTACTATCTTGATATTTGAATATCAATATACAAGTAAAGCTTATGTAATCTACTTTTTACTGTGTGTTAATAACTGAATGTGCTTGTTCTATGCGTATCGTGCGGGATTACAAATCGAATGGTCTGCGATTTAGTTCTTGCAAGGTGAATTTGTTTTCTACATAAATTGCTCTCTCTCTCTCTCTCTCTCTCTCTCTCTCTCTCTCTCTCTCTCTCTCTCTCTCTCTCTCTCTCGTCGATTCGTCGTGCAAGTATGACAGTGTAACTGGGATGATTTGCTTGAGTCACGTGGAGTACGACATCAATAAGGTGCCAAGGGACTAAGTTCACATTACTTCATATAATAGGGCTTAGGAATATGCGGTGCACCTTATATCTCTATTGATGGTTTGTACTGTGCCAACAGGTTGAACCGATTCCAGAGATCCTAGTGTTTCGTTTTTATCTAGGGGTAAAGTTCAACCATGTATTTGAAGTAATTCAGTGACATGCCGGCTGATTTGACGCAAAAAATCAATGTCGATAAGCACTCTACATCACCGTAAAAGAGAGAGAGAGAGAGAGGATTTTCTCTTGTTGCAGATCACTTTAAGGCTTACAGTCTCAGAATATTTATACGGAGTAAGAAATCGCATGTACATATGTTTTATGGATCGAAGTAGGATCATGCACAATTGCTTGCGTAAGAATAGCGGCAAACGGAGGTCTGCCAGATTGCAACATTTGATTGGTTGGTGGATTCTGTCTGCCAAATCCGATTGGTTCACTACTGTCACGTGGTTAAAACCGAAGGTTATATATATATATATATATATATATATATATATATATATATATATATATATATATAGGGGTGTATCTGATACCATATTCAATTTGTTCTTGTATCCAACAATGCCACATGTTCTCACAACTATATCATTAAGTAAAACAAATATACTATCATCACGAAAAGCATAGTTTAGTTTAAAGTTTCATTCTGAAATATATTGCAGAAATCTTATGGTAAAGTTTTCATCTTAGTCATATCTATGTTCACCCAAAATCAAATTTTGCAACAAAAAAAAAAGTCTTTAACAGTGTCTTGAAAAGTGGGAAGAGACCGTGTATTCAGTTTTCTATTTTGAACTTGAAGACCTAAGATACATATGACATAAAACCTGATACTTTTATTTAATCTAGATATTTCACCTTCTATTAGACCTTTGCTGTCTTATAGTAAAAAAAAAAAGTGTCATTTTTTCATCGGTTGTCATCAATTAATTTATTACTTCAGCGGTCTTTTTCTCCAGTATTGAACTGTTACATCGCTATAATTATAGTGTCGTTTGTAAGCACTTACCATATGAGCTGTTGTAGGTTCCCAAAAACACTGATGTACGGTGTTATGTTCTTCAGGTTCATTATCAATAGGATATTTATTTTTGCATCAATGTATCTCTAATCAGGAATATTAAGGTCTATTGGTGATGCGAATAGGCTTAACAGAGTGGGTGGGTGTTATTTAACCATATATCACGTACAGTACGTGAAAAGTTATAAATAATTAACTTAAAAAACTGTCGATTACAATCTGTTTTACGGAAAAGATATTTATAACAGCTCAAATATGCGCAATAGATCACGGCATTGACATAGTATTGAGCTTTTGCATTGTAATTATCGTGTTGCATGAAGACTAAGTAAGATGCAACGAGCGTTACATTTTTCATGTACACAGAGCCTTGCGTACAATGCATGTGGGAAACATCACGATGCCATGTAATGGGGGCTGCCATATTGGTTTTCTTCCAGTCAACCCGGTCCCATGACTGACAGTCATATTACACGCATACCTGTAACCCGATGGCTATCAAACTTTCCATATTAAAAGTACAGTTGTGGTCGGTACTGTTAATAGCGAAGAAAATTCCTCAACATTCCTGAAATACATACTATGAAATGACTTATTTACTTGTTTACATTTTACTCTTTTTCCGCTCTTCTTTCACTGCATGTACTTCTTTAAATATTAATCAGCCGAAGTTTATATCTTCGGGTATTATCATTCCTTCGTTGTTAATACCCGTATAAAGATAATGAAAAGTACTCGACATTAGCTAATTATCATAAATAAACCTTATAGGTATGCATAAATGGGATATATATTGAATTTGCTTGTAAGTATGAGAACTATTGTAGTTGTGGTATGTGTTTCCGTTAGTGTGTGAGAAGGCACTTCACGTAATTCAAGAGTGTGGTTCAAATTAAGAAAAAGACAAATTAAACAAAATTACAAACTGATCAGGTAAGATACGTGAACAGTTCCATACTTTAGAAGAATGTACTTTGTTCAGTTCTGTTGGATGTTACGATTGTCAATAATCATGAATATTAAACTAAGTATACCGCAACATGCTTAGTGATGGTGAATATGACATGTATACATGCATATATCCACGTGCTTTTACATTGGATTCTACGGTGTGTCGAATAAACCACGTGTATGTACAGAAAGACATGTGAGCGGAGAATATGAAAATATTCCAGACTGTTCATTTTGGGGATAATCATAATGTTTGGGACTGAAATTTGTGTAATTATTCTTATTACCAAAATACATGTACAATTGTGTCATTGTCTTAATCATAAAATGCTGTTTATGGCCAGCACAGGCCTCCCTACCTCTTTGTATGTACTACTGTCAAGGTTGTTCAGGACTGACAAGAATCCATTTTATTTGCAAACATTATGTGCAGAAAAAAACAGCTCAAGTTAAATTTCTCCAAGTTTTATACAAAATCCACCACTCCTTGGGACCAAATGGATTATTCATAAGTGCCAGTGATATTTCTTCTTCACTGCATACAGACTCTATATTGCCGTACACTGCATCAAAGTTTTAATTATAAATTATTCTTTCACACACTCACTGCTAAATGTTACAGGATACTTAACTGAAAGAAATGGGACATCACTATTACCATAATTTTTTAGCCATTTCTTCACAATCAGGGTACCATCCCACTCCAACCTGTACTGAATTGTGCATTAACCAATAGCCTTAAAAGGTAATACAGATTAGGTTAGATTGTTTTAGATTTATATTGTTGCTTGTTGGATTAAAGACTTCAGCATCCGCTAATGGTGTTGATCGTTCAGACAATAGTTTCGTATTTGAAATTAAACATGAAAGCTCTATATGGATTTTACTAATTAAGGTATAACTGATAAATGCCAGTATGATAAACCGCATCCAGCTGTTGCCAGCCCTACTGGCTAATTTTATCTGACAAAATAACATATTACATTCCGCTACTTATCGATTCATTGAAACATCATTGTCAAATTTTAAAATGTTTTTACCAAAATTGTTTAATAGCTAGTATGTAAAATATTGAATTGTAGTATAGTTTATCTCTTTAAATGTTTGTGCAGTGTCTTTATTAACGGTAGCGTTAAATTGAATTGCAGGACAAAGATAAGGTGCAATGCTTGCTAGTTTATTTTTAAATCTTATATCCATTATTTAATTGTCACAAATTGTCATGCATCAGGTAAATCATACAGATTTACTTGTTCGCTTTGCTCACGTAGTTTTGGGAGTAACTTCGTCGACTATGGTCTGTACAATTGTTCTATGACAGTAGGCCTCAGTATCTGGGGTACTAAGTTCTAATGTGCTCTTACGGTGCATATAACCATAATCATCTTCACTCGAATATCTGCGCAATACCGGATGGTATGGATGGAAAAATTATTTTCATGAATGCAATATCATACAACTATGTGGTCGGAAAATTGTGCACATTATTTTTGTTGAGGGTGGGGCATTTGAATATATTTCTTTTTTTGGTGGTGGTGGTTGGGGGGGGGGGAGAGAGAGAGAGAGAGAGAGAGAGAGAGAGAGAGAGAGAGAGAGAGAGAGAGAGAGAGAGAGAGAGAGAGAACGAGAGAGAGAGAGAGTAGGGATTGCCGGATTGCTTCCTTGATATACCGATTTTCCGTTATTCGTGCTACAATTTTGAAATAAAGTTTAAGTCACTATACTTAAAGAGAAAGTCTGAACGAAGGTATAATATGTACTCAACCGACAGAGTTTACTTGCATCTGAAAAAATATCAAACATGATGTAAAGAATAAGAAAATGCTATCCACTCATTTCATCTAATTCATTACGCAATATGCACATGATCATTAAAAAATAAATTCTGGCCCGTGCTATAAATTATGACAAGACACGTTACACTGTTAAATGGCACATTCTATCCTTGATCAATTTGTTGAATTTGTGAAATGTAATTCAACAGCTTAGATCATATACCTACTCACAATAAGTAATAAAACAAATAAAAGAAATATAGCGTTATTAGTATTTGTATATTTTTCATGTATAAATGAACTTATCTATTTGTAAATTTCTTTCTTTTATCAGCAACCGACATTAACAAGATTTTGATCGAGAAAAGTGGACCTTGTATGGATTTTTTAATAAATATGTATTAAAAAAAGTGATTTACTTTTAGAAACGTAGAATCTTTATGCATATATACTTGTTTTAAAATCATATCTATCTGAATAAAACAGTGTGTAGAAATTTAGTAAGTACAAAAATACAGAAGTAATATGAGAAATGTAAACTTGAATATAAAATGTATTCATTCTAAACATTATCACTGGCCAGTTCAACTCACCGCAATAGAAAGTTAGGTAATTCAGTTCGTCTCAAAATACCTCATTACAGCCAGCATGACTTGGCAACCTTATAATTAAATTTCGGCCTCTATCTTAATTATGTGATTAGCCACAATTTTGAAAACCACAACTTTGAAAACTGGTACAATAGCTTAGAATTTAATGTGGATTAATACAGTGATAACAAGCTTTATTTTCCATTTAAATAATCTACATACATGTGTTGAAATTATTTTTTTAAAAAATCCTTTAATAATATCTTAAGAACATTACTTAATCACATAACACGATTAGAACTTCAAAAAAGGTTTTAAACTTGTTGATTTCATGACATAGACAAATTTTACTTAGAGTCTGTTTGCATGTACATAATTAGCTCATTGGAGCTATTTTACTGACTATAAGCAATACAATAACAATTAACTTTAACATACACACATACATACATACATACATACATACATACATACATACATACATACATACATACATACATACATACATACATACATACATTCAAATGTGTTTATCAAAAATATATACGTGCATATTAAAAATCATATATATATATATATATATATATATATATATATATATATATATATATATATATATATATATATATATATATATATTCAGTGAAACCCCTTACCCCTTGAAACCGAACTCTCAGTATATCGGATTCCCCTCAAGATGGGAATCTTTACCCAGTAAACTGAAATCCCTCAACTCCGAAACCAGAAATAAATTTCGATCCCAAATTTCAATTTTACACTTAACCCCCCCCCCCCATAAAACCGAAACTCGCTTCAAATTTGGAAATGTATTTTTGCTGCTAATTTCCTGACACACACAGGACCAGATAATTTAAGGCTAGCAAACACCACAGTGGGCTTATTGGTGAGAAAATGTCCAAAGGGTACGCGAGGTTAAAACTATACTTGACACGCGCACCGACAGAGAGAAGAGCCGACAATAGGCTAATCTGAAGTCTTTGGACCATAGAAAAGAGCCAGCTTTTAAGGTCAAAAATTGGTAACTAAACGCTTGCGGATATGTCATTTAGAAAGATTATGTTTATCTGCTTGTTATCTAATTTTGATTGATGCTATTCGTTGGTATAAATTATCAATAAAAGGTTATTGTTTTTGTTACGTTTTTTAATTAAATACCCGGGCTTTATGAACCAGGAATACTACATCGCTTTTGACGCTTTGCCGACAGAGACCGACAAAGCAGTATTCTAAAAGTCAGATTCACTCAACTGATTTTCAAAGGAGAAAAAAATCATTACATGCATGTATTTAAGTAGCCATTACTGTTATTTGTCTTCACTTTGTTACGACTAGGGGTAATGTAACAAAAGAAAAGACTCAAATAAGCTTTCAAGATTTAAAATACAATTATTTAATTTCCTAAAATATTAAAATATTTCAACAAACAATCAACGTGAAAGAATTAAAATTACTTACAGTATATAATATTGTAATACCTTTATGGTATTACAAGTGGATTTTTCCATATTTATTCAATTAATTATTCATTCCCTGTGTAAAGATTATTTCATATTAAACGTTGGAGTGCGAAATAATGCTTCATCTACAAGACTGTAGCATTGATTACTCACTTGTATTCATCACTGATAATGTCTACCATGTGTGAATTACTTTTCTCCATTCCTCTGGAACATATGCCCCACCCCACCCACCGTTGCTTAAAGTGCCATTTATATTTTCTATGGATGTGCATTCCATGTTTTATACTAAGTACGAGTATACAAACTTGTTCTAGTCATTATATTTCCATACTGTCGTGATGAGTGTAGAGGAATTCATTCGATAGCATCAATTCTAGAAGGCCCAGCAGGTCAACAACAAGTAGAAAGAAGTTCGCATGTTGAACGTTACCGTACCCTATTCGTTCCAAGTTGGACCACGTGTGCATCATGCAGGAACTTCTCATGAATAGTTTAAGAAATGAATTATCTTACCTGATTTAAATGTGGTATACCAAAGCCAGGAATATGATAACAGTCCATAAATTAGTGAATTCAACCCTCCGATGGAATGCTGTTACAGACGCAGTGTGATACATGATTGTGATGGAATCAATGTGCCCAGCCGAGGAATCACGTTTTTGTCATACTTTTGTTTCAACAATTAGTTAGAACTGATGTTATTGTTCTCTATTGTAAGTTTTTTACTATGCAGAACTTGTTAGTTTATTTTAATGTTCAAAATAGTATAAAACTTATAGGGACTATTTTGAACCGCATTACGACTCATTGCATCATAAGTAAGTTGTACTTTCGCTCGATTCACATCGAAATTCACTTGTCCGTTTTGTTAATTTTTACAGAATCACATATATGAATGTATAAACAAGATTAAGAGTAAATACGCACAACACGGACAATTAGAAGACAACTTAATTCTGCCTTGATTTTGTGTTCAAATGCATTTTTCTGTGCAATTCAAACAGTTGACTTGGTTACCGCCATAGCTAGCTCTGAGACGGACAAGCATTGATTGGCTAGAAGAGGTCATGTGACGTGAACAGGAGTCTATAAATACGGGTGCAGACAGTGCATTGGCAGATAGCTGTCAGAGCGGCAAAGTATGAACATCTCAGTAGAAAAGCATTTCGGCCTTATATTCAAAAATCCAATCGGAAATCATACATTATTATTACATAACTAATATTAAATTTGTTTAATGATAGAAAATTCCAAAAGTAAATCAAATTATTATTCTCAAGTAATTTTTAAGTAGATTTATTATATGATTACTATTGAATTTGATTGCCTTATAATTATTATGCAATAATTCTATATAAAGCTGCTGCTATCTCCCACCACACTGCTCAAGTACACTAAGCACTAAAAATATATTTTAGATTGGAATATCACGCTACTATGTAATAAGGTGTTATAGTCAATCCAATTAATTAAGCTGGTATTGTGCATAGGAATAACAATTCATTTCAGTATAAAATTGTGTATTATAACGTTGACTTTTGGCTTTTAGATAAACAATTGTGAACTCCATAGTATCAGAAGTTTATAGTGTTGTGACAAATACTGTGCTGATGTAACTTTCTATGCTATAATGAAAGGCATGTTCTATCTCACCTTTATTATTTTATTAATTATTTTACATCGTGAACTCTGGTCTTTTGCAATATAACCCTCGGGGGTGTTACAATATCCTTAAAAGTCCTAAATTGTTCTAAAGTTCACTCATCCGGAAGTTAATCCAAATGTTCCGAATGAAGTAGGTTCCGAATGAAATCTTCACTGTATAGATGTGTTAATAAAAATCAGGTATATCCAAGTTTTATAAATTCCAAATAGTCCTTGTGAATATGGAATAATACAAGTTCTAGAAATTATTCCGTTAATTCCACGGAGCTGTATAACTATTAAAATTTAAGACACAGTACTGAATCTAGAATGTACTGTATGATGACATTTATCACAAAAGTAGAATATCCACACACAAAATGAACCAATTTCGTGTATGACCTCTCAATCCAGTGTAGCTATGAAGAATGCTAGAATGCTGCTATAAATCCTATTATATAGTCTCTTACTACGCAGAATCGAAATAAAAACCCATACTACGTCTTTGATAAACAACTGGGTGTTTCGAAATAATTTCCTTCTAAATTACAACACTGTTCGAACCAATCAGAAACTAGGTTATGCGTGACGTCGGCAAAGTACTCGTGCCCTGACGTTATTAACAGTCAATAAAGTATTGACTTTAAAATGAATCATATAATCTAGGTCAGAAGTTCATACCCTCAAGCGCGGGACCACGTGACATGACTAATGCATCAGTGAAATATTGATCCAATTTACCGTATGTGTATTCACGTCTAGACGACAGCTGTTAGACTAAGAACAGAGATCACAAACTAATAAACTATACCATTATTAAAAGAAAATGATATATAATTCCGTAACAACTTACATGTCAAGATGTCAGAATAACCAGTTAAGTGTCGTAGCGTTGAACTATCCTTACCGGATCAAATTAGTCTGATCAAAGAGTATGAATCTGTGCCAAAAACGATGTTGAAGAAACTAGGGGGAAAATTGCCATAGGAATAGTATGCATTATACGGAATATTTAATTATTATGGATTATCATTCATAATTCTAATGGACTTATAGTAAAGCTATAAACGTATCTCGTTCCTTATATGTTTTTTGAGACAAAGACTGCATTTCTCCGTAGAACAACTGTATTAATTCATGATGTGATTTTTTGGATGAAACAATTCATATAATTTTTTATTAAATGTAAAAAAAACCCCAGCTTTCTTAATTCGTTTAACTCTCTCTCTCTCTCTCTCTCTCTCTCTCTCTCTCTCTCTCTCTCTCTCTCTCTCTCTCTCACACACACACACACACACATACACAGATGTTCTCTCTAATTACTATCTCTCTCTCTCAAGTCACATAAGCGCTTATAAAAAGACATTTTATTACATCTGGGAAACCCTCAGTACACCGTAAACCTCTCAAAACCGAATCTTAAATTTGGTTCCAAGGGTTTTCGGTTTACTGGGGTGTCACTGTACATATGTACCAATTTTACCCTCCATTTGGAAGAAAAGAGTGGTACATAGTATTCAAGTTTCCATCCGTCCATCCACACTTTCGTTTACGCTCAATAACTTTATAGCCGTTTGAGATTAAGGAATGAAACTTGGTATACTTACGCATCAGCACTAGAAGGTGTGTCACTTACCACATTGGGGGATGCTGTATTCAAGGTTAAGGTCACAAATAAATATTTTAAATTTTCCATCACCCTTTCCCTTTCGCTCTATAACTTTACAGCAGTTTGAGATTAAGGGATGAAGCGTAGTATACTTATACATTATCACTAGAAGTTGTGCACTAGGGGTCGTGTTACTTCCCTTACGCTATAGATTCTACTATAAAATTGCATGCAATGTTAAAATATACACGCATAATGGTTGAACAAATACACTAAATACAGGTTTACACGACAAGGAAATAAAATAAATTTAGTCAACAAGGACAAAGAGATGTCAAGACTGTACACATACGTGCAGAATACACACACATTATATATATATATATATATATATATATACACACACATATATATATATATATATATATATATATATATATATACACACACATATATATATATATATATATATATATATATATATATATATATATATATATTTATATATATACAGAGCAGTTAAGAGCAACGAAATGCATATACATTGTACAGGAAAACATATACAGTGCATACGAGAACTGAAAGGTACAAGCAAAACTAGAACTAAAAACTGCTGAACAAAAATGGACCGAGTTTTCATCTCAGCATTCGCACCACTTAGGCCTCGGATATATATTGGCGCAGTAACTTACAGAAAGAAAAAAAAAATCATCCATTTTGTTTGACGGAGTGTTTTTCGCATAAACGAAACCGCAATCTATTCGTACTGCCTTGACTGTTTATAAGATTGGCTTGATCGTACGTTTGACCGAGAAGTTGCGAATGACAGAATAGTTAGATGCATTCGGAACTTCACATCAATCCTTGTTTCCTAAATTAGCACTTGGAACTTCTCGGTCAATTCTATATATGCATATTCTTGTCTCGCAGATATAGCCGAGATTGTCCGAATGGTAAATTAGTCAATCGGAACGTTGTCGCCTGTTTGTGCGAGACAACATTATGCCTCAGATGTAATTTACAGAACAATCATACATTTTGTTCGCCAGACATTTCTCCACAACACAGAAACTCCATTGATTATAGGATTGACCCAGAAGTTACGAATAACAAATAGTTCGATGCATTCGCAACTTGTCCATCAATCTTTGTTTCGTAAAAAGCTGAGGTAGTCCGAATGGTAGCTATTGGCATACATTTGAGGTCTGATTCGTAGGATAATTTGACCTAGAAGTTGCAAATGAACTTAGGTTACAATGTCCCAATCTATCTTTTTAAACATCTTTACCTCTCTTTTTTTGGCGTGATCTTTGGATTTAGGCATTCTTGATATTGATTTAAAGAAGTTGGTTATTCTATAGAATATGAGCATTATGGTGTGATTGTCTGTGTATTTTTTGGAGACATTGCACAGTGAGTAATGGCATTGATGCCTGCCGGGAAGTGAAATCTGTGACCCATGTTTATCCTCTCAAAAAATGCTCGATTAACCTATGACAAAAACTTCAGTGTGAGTTCATCTTTGAAGATACTTTAGATTAACATATAATTTATTATGATTTGGACACACTGGAAAGTTCAGTACTGACAAACAAATGTGGGTACTATATAGGGAAAATAATTGTGACCCGAGTCCGAATAGTAAACTAGTGAAATAATTTATTCTCCACTGGACGGGAAAGGCCGAGCATATTCCGATTACACACACCAATGTCAACATTCGGACATCTTCGTCTTTTTCCGACGAGAGTAGAATAACTCGACACTTTGAAAGAGACTCGGAGGTGATCGTAGTGATAAGTCCCAATTTGGTAAGTTTTTGGCGGACGAGCATCAGGCTAGATGTGCAAGAACGATTTGTATAAAAAGATAGAATGCGAAATTAACACTCGACGTTTCAATAAGCAATGAAATACCTGCACTTTTATTATTTAATGTTATTCGTCCAACTTTGTAATGAATAAAATAACAAAATCATTCGGTTTCAATAGCCTTAAAGCATGAAACTGTTGGTTACGTTGCCGTTAGTGATGATACGTTATGTAGTCATTGTGACGGCTATGGAGCTATTTTGACGTCACACCAACCATGGGCTTGAGGGCAGTTTTAAAAAAATGACCATTATTTACATGCTGATGTTTTCTCGAACATGCAATGGAAAAGGCCGAGGATATTTCGATTGACCACGTGAAATGAACCAGTCTACAAAGTTGATGCTCCCAGGCTTATTGCTCGTATTCTTAATAATCATTGAAGAATCAGTCTACAACACACATGCGGAAGTTTATATTGTGGACAGTTGAGACTATATAAACCGTAGACGAGGAAGTGAAATAGGGTATTCTTGCGTTTAGAGTGATAAACCTCCAAATTTTAAAATGGAGAGCGACCAAGAAGAAGAAGTTTACATGAACAGAGAAACTGAAGAGCTTGTGAAAGTTAGCCAGCTTCTTAAAACACAAAACGTAGACGAATTGCTCAAGGCCAACAAGAAGGAAATAAAGGAAAAAGAAAGAGGGATATCCTGGTATCACGAAATATTACCACGTGATGCTGCAGAGGACTTGTTGAAACAAGGTAACAGTTTATCATGATACTTGATGTGCTGAGTCTGATGTAACCCAGCGCTTATATTATAATCCTACTTTGTCGGCAGACTTTTTCTGACATGCCAGTAAAGAGACAAGGTTCATCAATATCACTTTGTAGCTATGATGTCGTAACCTCAACAAGTTGAGCAGGTAGGGATACTAAAATTGTGACAGGACATCTCGGAACATACCATACTCGGAACATTGCAGAGTCGATCCATAGCAAAGTGGGCCCATAACAGATTCAGTCCATTCAAATTTAATTAAGAAATCATTACTGTCACGGTCGGCCCATACTTTCAAACATCATACTCCAAAAAACTTAAAACGTATTTTTTTTATTTGTGATCGGTACCTTTAATCTTGCATGGCTTCGTAACACTTATTGTTATAGAACAATAAATATTTATTATAAACATGTTATTTATTGATTAACTAGTTAATCATTAAAGATTATGCAAACTTTACAGGTTTGATTAACCATAATAAATAAACAAACAATACCATAAACTATTGTAGAATGTTTGTTGAAGGATTAGACAAATTATAAAATAAAAAAGTGAGAAAAACAGTGACCTTCTTTTGTACATGGGTGTTTTGAGTACAAATTTAAATATATATATATATATATATATATATATATATATATATATATATATATATATATATATATATATATATATATATATATATATATATATATATATATATATATATATATATATATATATATATATATATATATACACACACACTACCCCTCAAAATTAAATGATAATATCAGCACATCAGTGGGTGGGTACTGACCACTGTGTCGAGTGTTCCAGAATTGTAACTTCAAAGCAGCATGCACTTTTTGCTTGTGATTTCTGTACCTTATGGCAACACAGAGCTTGTAATATAGGTATGTTACAATAATTTTTTTTAATTTGTTGGTACCTGAATTTCTTCCATAATGACAATTACAATATCTTTTGCTCAATCATTACATTTTTCTGAACTGAATATGTAGACAAAACTATTTTAAAACTTACCTGAAATTCAGCCTTTGTTCAAATGGAATTCAAACCTTTTGTCTTTTTTATAAATTGATTGATAACTACTATATATACTCGCGTATAAGCCGATACCAAGTGCAAACTGCATAGACCCGGATCTGACATCGCATAATGCTCTGGCAGATCTGGGTCTACGCAGTTTTTAAGGATTAATCAGTAGAACAAACAACATAGACTCTGATCTGCTGGTGCATTATGCGACGGCAGATCAGGGTCTGTGTTGTTTGCATTTGGATCTGGATTATAAGCAAATTTATATGGTCGTTTCACCAGTATAAATCGTGGACCGACCTAGCAATAGGCCAAGTACATAATGGACCAATTTGGGTAGTCTGATTTTGTTATGGGCTGAGAACGTTAGTGGACTGATTCTGCTATGGGCCAAGAAGTCCCAGAATCATACTAATATTAGTACTAATCACTTTGGTCATTGGTAAAGGGTTACATGAAACACCTAAATATACATAATATACAAAGTATATGTTCTTTACATGTAGGTATCATATATTACATGAAAATATCTGAAAAGTAGATAAGTTGCAGTAGATGGTTAAGATTTTGTTTGCATACAGTGCATGTGACAGTAATTGATCATCTACGATAATGGATCGTTTTCATGTTTGTCGCTGCATTTCTTTCTAATTACAAAATTCACCAGGATAATTATTTTGCAGTTACTGTAATCAATTACCTAAATCATAACAAAAGTTAGACTAGAGAGGATGCTTCCAGTCTAATCTATGTCTGTTAAAATGAACATGTGTTCTTCCAAATGAAGCAAAATTTTAGCCCTGATCTGAAACATACTTCCAAGAATTGCTGGAAAATCTAAACAATTGACAAGCAGAACATAAAAATTAGATATTATTTTAGAAATTTTTGGAATGAGATACATTGCTACGTATATAAAAAGCTGCAATAATAGTCTAAAAATTGATATATGAACAAGCCCATGTGAATATGACAGTAATGGATCGGTTATGTTACAGCAGCTGGTGAAAGATGGGAAATGTCAAATTTATTTTTCTGTTGAAAACCTGTAAAAAAAATATTACATATGGTAAATAAAAACAAAGAGAATGCACCAGTATTTGAACAGTTGTGAAAATGTTTTCTCAAATTGTATTTATAAATAAAAAATGTGTCTTTTCATTGTTTTTGCTTTCCTTTCAATCTTGGTTGACAATGAGATCTGACTGAAACTAACATTTTCAATCCTGTGTGGTGCCATACAGCCAGTTTTGTGCTGGTGTGACATAAAACTCCACTTACTCTCTTTAGATAAAATGAGTTGTTTTAAGACAACTCCCCAAGTCTGCATATTGACCTGCACTCGTGTGATATGGTGCTGTTAGGTGTGGTCCCGTGATATCTTAAAAACAGCGCTGATTAGACAAGATATTGCTCTTTGAAAAATTTTCTTTAGTGAACAGTTTTACATCAGAAGGTAAGAGGAGATCATTTTCATTCCAATCATGTAAAGTGTGTCCAAAAAATTTAATAAATAAGCATGGCAGCGCCATTTATACAAATAGTGACCCATTACTGATACTGTAGCATAATATATAGTCCTGTGTGCATTTTTTAACATGCTCACATGTACTACTCATACTTAGAAAATCTTTGTTAAAGTTCTTTACGTATCACCCCCTGGGCCCTGGCCTGGAGTTCTGTCCCACAGACTCCTTGACTACTTGTTTTTGACCCCCTTTTTCTGGGTCCACCTTTTGTAATGAGTATGCCTGTGAAATGACAGAGTGTAACATTGTACCAGTTTTAATGATAATGACTAGCAATTTTGGCATTGAAGGTACTCAGGCATGAAAATGAATATATTTTTATGGAAGTAAAAACTGAATTTCTGACAATTTCAGTTCTAAAATGTGAAAACTTAATGTCCATCAGACTGCCATGTGGATTAGGCTAGTTATTCATGTGATTGCTACACAACAATGTGAAAACCCCCCTTTGTGTATCAGGTACACACAGCAATACAAATAGCTTTACATACATTATGTACACAGTAGCCATGTGAATTGTTGTTGTTGTGGGTTTAACGCCATTTTTCAGCTCATGATAGGCTATACATGGCGGCCAGTTTTATCTGGTGGAGGAAGAACCCGGGAAAACTCTGTGAAGAACCACCGACCCACGGGAAGCTACTGGCAAGCTTTCTCACATATCCACATTGGCCGAGCCCAAGACTCGAACCCACGCAGACAGAGGTGAGATGGCAGTGATCGGTAAAGGCGAGCACCTTAGACCACTCGGCCACCCGGGGCCCCCCATGTGAATTTTCTTTCCCAGTTAGGGTACACGGCAGCTGTGCAGATAACCTTGGCATTGGTCATGACACCATGTGTTTTGACCATATGTCTTGAAATAAGATGAGCACATCATAAACTCTACCATATATACTCGCGTATAAACCGGGTCCAAATGCAAATATCATAGACCCTGATCTGTCGTCGCATAATGCACCGGCAGATCAGGGTCTATGTTGTTTGTTCTACTGAGTAGTCCTTACAAACTGCATAGACCCAGATCTGCCTGCTCATTTTGCAATGGCAGATCTGGGTCTATGCAGTTTGTAGTTGGTATCGGCTTACACGCGAGTATTTATGGTACATTGCAATAAATTCTGACTGCTGGTAGTATCTACTGTATATTATATTATGATAATTACAAACTGGTAAAAAGTAATTAATTATTTCCCACTTGAAGCAAACCATCTAATTGTTTGTTAGTTACATTACCCTGTTTACCTCTCTTGTGGCATCAATTTCAGGGTGCAAAAGTGAGTTTTGATTTATTCTGTATTTTTTAATTGAGTACATAATTTTTATGATTTGAAAGAAATTACCACCTAGACTGGTCTCTGCTATTGTATAGTAAAGGCAATGTCTCCATACTGTATCTAGAAACATCCACAAACCAGCCAAAAAAGAGTTTTATTTTGCTAATTTTAGTGATATGTAGTATGGTAGTCCAGTTTGAATTCAGCTTGATATTCAGTAAAAAAAAAAGTTTACATTATTAAAGTAATTACATAAAATTTAGATTGATAAAGAAATATCAATTAACTGGTAATGGCTGAACCTCTGTTGTTGTTATAGTTACTTGGATCACCCTTTTTAAAAATTGAGCCAAGTTCCTTCTTCAAAGTTTTTTTCAAATAATTTCACAAAAGGGAGTGCAAATTACATTGCCACATTTTAGTATTTCATTGGTTTTGAGATCACTATTTGCCATAACCAAAGCATGTAATAATGACCTATGATACATTTCACATAGCAGTAGTTTAAGTTCATGCATTACTGTCCAAGACACTGCGATATATGCATGTTCAATCATGAAACTTGATGGTCAGTTTCATCAGATGAGGAAAACTACTCGGTTGCCAAAAGTAGGATGCAGTGATCTACTTTGCACTTAACAGAGTACAGTAGACATAATAGTTGAAAGAATTCTGAATGAAAATATAAAGGTTTTCTCAAATTTTTCTTTGCAGTGGTCATAGAAATCATGTATTTAATTATTTAACTTCTTCATCTGTGCATGCATTTGAACAAAACACAGAGTACACTACCACCTTGGAATGAAAAATATATTGAGATGATTAAATAAAATGTAGTTTTGTTCATGTTATTTTGCCTCCAGAAAAATAATTCGTAAGCAAGCAGTAATTTGCACTGCAGAGCACTAATCTTCATAATCATTACTTGTGAGTGTGAAGGTAAATGAATTGGATAGATTAATGAAATTTTAAATCCTGTTTGAAATAAATTCAAAGGAAATCACTGGCACCCAACAAAATAATCATAACTTCTGGGGATGAAACTAGATGAATATGATAGATTACTGACATTTTAAATCCTGTTTGAAACAAATTCAAATGAAATCACTGACACCCATCCATCTTTGACCATTAAGACAGTTAATCAAAGCACATGTAGAAAATTAATTAAAAGCTAATAACGCACCTGAATAATCTTTTGTATCATTCTTCTAATATTATTATTTATCGGTAGTGAATTAGTTACCCATAATCTTGTTCAACAGTAATGAAATACGTGGTAGAGTAAGAAGTTTGTTTTGTTGATTTTAATGGTACTTTTAACACATAATCTCCTATATCATGCAGAGAAAATGAGCTAAGTGATTTTCTCATGGACACACCTAAGCAGTCAATCTAAATTGGCCTGGGAGGGTAGCAAACCAGCAACCCTTGGGTTACAAGTCTAATGCTCTGCCAGCTGAGCTACTGTGGCTCACTATATTGTATAAAGATGAACATAAAATTTCAGGTGCATGCAAATCAATTAATTATGATAATATTCTATTGTGCTTGTCTGTACACAGTAGCTATAGTCATAATCAATAATATAGACAGTGAAGTATAAAAATTGATGCCTTGTTTCAGGAGTTATATACGATAATCACACAAAAATGAAAGCATATCTGTACCCATCACCGAAAAACAGCTGATTTTATGACGATTTATGACAGTTAACATAGTAGTTCATATTCCTCTGACACAATAAGTCCTAAAATCTTGGCCCTATTTTTTAAAATACAGCATACGAGAAAATGCAAGTGTTCCAAACAATGTGTAAGGATTTATTATACGATGTATTAAAGCTGTGTTGAGTAATGTTTATCAAAGATTGGTGTCATATCATGCATGTGTAATTGGTCTTTTGATCAAAATGATCATTAGAAACCAACAATCGATTAACAGGTGTCTTAATCTCTTGTCTGCTAAGATCTAACCTATGCGTCTTTACCTAATCCCATTAAAATTACTCCATTAATCCCATTATAATTACTTTGTTTGATAGCTTGCAAGTTACAGGGTTGCTACTCACTTGTAGAAACTAAAAGATAATTTTGCCAACAGAAAAAACTTGCGTAACAAGGACTCAACTGTTGGAATTTTCATGCGTCCAAACATGAAAAGTACCGGTATGCATACTTTTACGCTGATTTCCGTGTCCTGGAGAACTCTGTATTATATATATATATATATATATATATATATATATATATATATATATATATATATATATATATATATATATATATATATGACTAAATAACTAGAGCAAAACAGAAACAAAAACAAATTTTTTATTGAGTGCTGGAGGAAAGCCAGATTTCCTTGCTAGGTTGAAGAAATGTGATTAATTGACTGAAAAATCTGAGACAGCCCATTTATCATAAGGAATTGTAGCATGCAGTGATCAGATATCATTTGCAACTATTTTCATATAGGTCTTGTATATATATAGTGCCGTTTAATTAATATTATACTTTTTGAAGTTTAAATACGCACTTAAAGTCATGGGGCTTTTGTGACTTATACAGTAGATGTGTACACTAAAGCTATAGCTAAGAAGTTGAACATGTACAAAGGTAATTCCCCACTGTTGAGATAACTATTTTACCACAGTGTTGAAGGACTTTTATCCAGGGCCACAAAGACACAATGTACAACTTGATGCTATATTTGGAATTGGGAAGTCACGAATTGGACCCAGATTATAATCAATATACAAGTAGTTCAACTGTTACATTACTGTATGTACAATATGATCCATACTATCACAACTGTCTTTTCTCTCAGATTGTGCAGTCAATCTGTTACCAAACAATAAAACACTTAACAGTACTTAAAGCAAATAAAGACATTTTTCTTTTCCATCATAGTTATTATCTCTATACTTTTTCACAAAAATGCTTGGAATATTTTAACCCCATGTATTCGTATTTCTGTCTGTGTCTGTCTATTAATGCTGCATGTATACCATATACCTTATAAGTTGAGTCCAACTGCAAACTGCATAGATCCAGATTTGCCATTGCATAATATACAGGCAGATCTGGATCTATGCAGTTAGGAGTAATCAGTTGAACAAATAATATAGACCCTGATCTGCTGGCACATTATGCGATGGCAGATCAGGGTCTGTGTTGTTTGCAGTTGGACTAAACTTTCAAATAAGTATATGTAATGTATGATCTCTTCAAAAGCCTTTTGGTTCAAATTCACTAAGGAGTATTACCGGTAAATGTATTGTTATCTCCCACCCATGCTCACTGGAAGGGGTTATTGAAAAATCAAATGTATTACAATTTTAATTACTTTGATACTTTCAAATATTTTTGGACTAAACTTGTATATCGGTGCAGTCTTAGAATGAAAACATGTATATTGCAATAATATATGACAGTAATGGATTTTGGTTATCCAGGTCATTTTTCAGCTGAATTTTAGTATTTGTAGCAGAAAAGTGTGGATGGGAATCAGTTGGAATTAAGCAGATTATCAGCAGAACTTTTATACAATACTAAGTCCACAGCTTATTGAGATTCACTTCCATGAACATGTACATGTAGCATGCAAAAAGGTTTACCTGAATAGTTGAAATTTTGTTGAGATTGTATTTGTTTCAGCATGTACACTGGAAGATACTACCTTACAGTCGGTTTCAGTATTATGTATAAGCAATGCACTGAGTACAACTTAAGGGCATTATAACAGTACCATATCATTGAAAATATCAAAATCTTTTTAATATATTTATGTCCAAAAGAAATCAAACTAATAATGGTTGATTCAGGATTGTAATTTCTGTCAAAAGTTACCAAATCAGAACAGTGTCAGCTGACAGGAAATAGTACAATTGGTTGGTTTTAACAGCACTTTTAACACATTATTGGCTGCTAGTACATCATGCCCAGGAAATGGAAACTAAGTGCCCTTCCCAAGGAAACACCAAGACAGCCAACTAGGGTTACCAACTGAGCTACTTTGGCTCCCTGAAACATGTAAAATAATAATGCATGATCTAAGTAGTACTGACTGTGTGAAGATCTCCAGATTCCCTTAGGCAATAGAACTATGTCACTGTAACATCATACATGTAAACAAACCTATTTATATGACCATTGCATGATGGAATTGGGGCTTTAATTTGACCACTGTCATTCATTTGAATCACTAAACAATAAAACAAAGTTTCTAATGTTCAATGGCTCAGATCTGAAATGAAGTGCATAGTGTCTGATTTTGTATTTTTCTCAAATTTTTAACAAATGTAAAGATAAATTCTGGTACTGTACAAAATGGTGTCACATTCTTGGAAATTATACTTGTAAAAATGTAACTCAACCTTTGACTTGATAGTCTGTGCAGAAACTGCCAAAATTTTCTCTATTCAGAAGTATTGCCAATTGAAATTTTCTTATTTAATGAGATTAAGATGCAAAAAATATCCTGCAAATATCCAATTATTTTATTTGCAGTAGAAAATAAAATGAAAATAATTCGGATGAAAATCTGACTTAGTAGAAGAAAAACATGGTTATTTAAAGCGTCTTTTAGCGAGTTTTTATCAATACATGTACTTTCAGGGGGGGGGGTCATTGTGATAAAAATATTAAATATACAGTAAGATGTTTATATTTTACAGTAGGTTGAATATAACATTCATTTACATCCGTCAATGCAGTCACACCATTGTTGTGAACAGACATTGCTGTCAGGCTAACCCACTATGTTTACATCGGTGACATTAATATGCAGTAGGGCCCAGTTATTTGGTGGACTTTCAGCAGAAATTAGTTCAAGTCAGACATGACATGATTGTCCACTAACTTCATGCAAAATTTTAAGTGGATTATCAAGCACCATTAAAGTGGTACAATTAATTTACACTTGAGTGGAATATAAGCAGAAAATAAGCATAGGAAATCCCTGCTGAATGGTGCATGAGTACCAGTGAATGGTGCATGAGTACCAATGAATGGTGCATGAGTACCAATGAATGGTGCATGAGTGCCAATGAATGGTGCATGAGTACCAGTTAATGGTGCATGATTGCAAATGAATGGTGCATGAGTACCAGTGAATGGTGCATGAGTACCAATAAATGGTGCATGAGTACCAATGAATGGTGCATGAGTGCCAATGAATGGTGCATGAGTACCAGTTAATGGTGCATGATTGCAAATGAATGGTGCATGAGTACCAATGAATGGTGCATGAGTGCCAATGAATGGTGCTTGAGTACCAATGAAAATGAAAAAAAAATATGTGATGTCTCCTTAGTCACAATTCAGAGATACATGTAGGTGTAAAGTTTAAAATAAAGCAATATATGTTAAAATCATGGCAATTTTAAGGGATGCAAAAATACGGTATGAATGTTGCTGTGGTCATTGTTATTGCATTTATTCTTAATAACAGCCAAAACTTTGTAACAGTGCCATGAGACAATATGTAAAGCTACTTCATTTTGTGAAGAATAAACATGGAACAATCCATTCATTCATCAAATTTATAAATTTTGAATTATTGTCAGCCTTGTTGCTAGTTTGTGCAAGGCAGATGTAATATTGAACACTTGCCATTGTGAGTTAATTACCGTATATACTCGCATATAACCTGGGTCCAAATGCAAACAACATAGACCCTGATCTGCCATCACATAATATGCAGGCAAATCAGGGTCTATGTTGTTTGTTCTACTGATTAGTCCTTACAAACTGCATGGACCCAGATCTGCCGGCGCATTATGCAACAGCAGATCTGGGTCTATGCAGTTTGCAGTTGGTATTGGCTTATGCGCAAGTATATACGGTAATATTTTAGAATCATTACATTTTTATGACCACAGTAAATGAAGCGGTATGATATTCTTGACTCGTAACTGTCATGAATAATTGAACAACGATACTACATAACTCACATAAATCATCACTTATATTCCTTATAATATTTGCAGAATATTTTTGCTTAATTCCCTTAGAACTTGTTTGAACATTATAGAAAATTGACATATTTTTAATTTATATAAATTGTTTTTCAGGGTTGGTGAAGCATGGGAATATTGATGGTCTATTTTTGGTGCGGAAGAGCTCGACTTCATCATCTGATTATGTCTTGTCATTGGTTGCAGAGGGGAAGTTCTTCCATTTCCAGATCAATGAGACCAAGAAAATGCATTTTTCTATTGATGATGGGCCAGTTGTTGTTGGTTTGTTCTGCTCTATGTAGTATATATTATCTCGCAAGAAAGGGACATGTTTGCAAGAATTTGAAGAGGTTTAACCTAGAAGCTAAAATTTTCAGTAGTTAAAAGACTTTCTGGGTTGTTATTCTGAAATACTTGCATTTTCAAACTTGGAGCAGTATTATTAGTGAGGGATTATAATTTGCATCTACTTCCCCTCGCTGATTTATGCAAAAATAATTCTCAGACTAATACTTCCCAATCTGCAGTAGAACTTGTATGTGTGTATGTATTAGGATTTAATGACATGTCAGCACAATAATGTCTTATGGTGCAAATTAAAAGTAAAGTTAAAAAAAAAATGTAAATATAAACATCACCAACTACCTGCTGGATGCTAATTTGAACAAAAGTTTCCATTTTTTGTGAGGGAGCTGCAGTGGGCGGACTTATGACCCAAAGGGTGCAAGTTCGAATCCTACCACCAACCAGCCTGAGTCAGCTACAATGGTGTGCCCTCGGGCAAGGCACTTTAACTCCAATTGCCCCAGCACTAAATAACCTACTTGTGTTGCTGTGCCGTTAAGCACCAAACCAAATCAAATCCTTTTTTGTGATTGTTTTAGGGACACAAATAATAAATTTGTTCTTTGACTTAAATAACATTTCATGCTCATATTTTCAGCAAGCAATTTGTCATCTGCTGTTTGTGTGTTAATCAGATGCTGTAAAATTTCTTAGGCTGGGGAAAAAATTAACTGAAATGAAAATGAGGTGCTCTAAATTTTGGGGTGCCATGAACATTAACATGCAATAAAAGCATGTCAGTCAACATCTTTAGGGTAAATAAAACTAAAATGTATGCTAATCAGGAAGAATGCAGTAAGATGAATTTAGTGGTGTATTTGCCTAGTGTCCATTTTTGATATCATGCACATTGTGATGTGATACCTTACTCAAGGGATATAATCAACATGTGTCCGCTTTATGTAAAGAATTTAGAGGGGGTGCAGTTTTTACTATATTTTCCCTAGACTGATATATGCAAATTCTCTATGTAGATACAGTCAGGGCAGGCTGGGACTACAGATGAATGTGAACCACTGCACATGTTTGATTTATATGAGTCAAAGATGGAAATGTTAGGATGTCATTCTTAAAGGGAAATAACTCTTGATAAATTTTCACAAGAACCATCAGTCTTGTAATTGATAGATCACCTATTTAAGGGGCTAATTGTTACGTGAAAATGATGGTCTTTAATCAGAGCATATTTATTGAGTAAAGTAAATATGGTTATCTTCCATTCATTTTGTTTGCATTGTTAACTTTGTAGAAGTGGATGCACACATACATGTAATTGGGCATAAAATAAATATGGTTTGTTATAATGACCTAAGCTGTGCTGATTAGAGCTGATTGTCAGTACTAATTGTTGGATATAGGTATGTAATTTAATTAATGTTCATGAATTCCATCCCTATCATGTTGTATCAAAATGATACTCTGATCATTTGAAGTATTGTAGAATTAACAAGTTTTGACTCAATAGTAACAATCAACAATCAATGTTTGAAATTACCATTGGCTCATATGCCCAGTGCCAGTGTATTTGTCACAGGACCCATGCATTTTGTAAAATGGTTGTCCTTCAGTTTGTTCCTTTTTCGTGTTTGGAGTGATTCTGAGTTTTCTCACACAGGGGAGTATACTCCATCTATACTTCTATTTTTTGCCCTATTCTGTCTGAGACAAAGATTTTCACTTTATTGGTTTAACTTCATCATGCAAGATATATGTCAGTGCCATTTCGGTTACCTGTCCTGTGGTCAGTAGTACATTCATTAAAATAATTTGTAATTGACCCAGTTTAGGCATTCTATTATTAATTGTCTAGTTATTACATTCATGTAATTTTTGTACACATTTGTGTTCATCACTAATACTGCACCACAGTAAGTTCACATTGCGCTTGGCTGATTTCACATACATAGAGTATTGTTTTGCTTCTTATACTTACAGGTGTCATCACAATGGGCAGAACTAAATGCATGGAGGGCAGACACTTTAAGTCAGCAAAAGATAACCATTCTACATGTCTGAAATGGGTGTGATTTGAGTCATACTTGTGACATTTACACATTATAATGACCAGCTTGGCCAAACAGTGCATTCAGTCTAATGGGAATGGCAAGAAAACACACCATCAAGTATGAGAATACCATCAGCCTTACCGCCGATTCCTCTTCAGTCAATAACTTCTACAGGTCTACCAGATTTAATAAAATCAGATGTGCCATCTCATTATGGGCATTTCACACAGCTATCTCCATGCCCTTGCCTCCATGATTGGAGCAGATTTAATCACCAATACCAATAGGACCAAATCCTACTTGGTACTACAGCCTGTCTAGACCAGCAATGGCATCAGAGGTTGATTGGCTGTGGTCAATATTACCTATGACATGGTTTAAACTGATGCATGGAAGGACCACTTACTATGATTAAATTTTGTACACCCTGTCCCAGCATCATGATTCCGGCAATAGTATGGAATAAGTAGGACCTCTCTCTGTCACATCTGGATCTTGCCATCAAATGTGGATTGAATACAGTCAGTGTTGATTATGTCTCAGCTTCAATTAATGCCTTAAGGGACCAGTTACAGTGATCCAATATCACATACCCAATGTCCTTTACTCAGGATAGTGCCATTAGTAACCCAGTTTGACTTGTTGGCACAATGTACCCGAATCGTTCCAGTGACATTATGGATCCATATATGTCCTGTGCCATGGCAGAACTATGTAGTCCTGGTGCCATTGATGATACACATAGCGATTGTATGGGATTTCTGTATCCCAATAATGCCAGACTCCCAGTCTATTTTGCCTTCCATCTTGGCAGGTTTCCTCGGCTTTGTCACATGCATTGCTGGAGGCATCTGTGTCACCCATTCTTCTGTGTATGAGGAGTTGTGTTCACAACCTCTGCTGTCCTTACTTGATCTGATATTGTCCAGAGAAGAATTGGCCTTCTGTGCATTGATCAAGGAAGTTTTCCGGCTGTTGCAGCCTGAGTTTTGCCTGCCTTCTTCTACTCCATTAGTAGTGATGTACAAGTTCCTGCATCCTTCAATCTATTAGCCAAGAAAGATCAGCTGCAGTTCAAACAGCTATGAAAGTCTGGTTGAGATGCTGACTTATTACATTGATTAGATACGCATCTTCAAGACCCAAGTGTCAAAAGGTTTTTCCTTTCACAGCAATAACTTCCACCTAATTTTAACGAAACTTTTAATTAGATGCATACTCCTGTTTTCAATGCTGCCACAGAGTTGTTGCAGGCCTGGGCATGTCAAAACCTGCATCAGTTCTTATAGGCTGGACACATCACTGCTGACTTGAAATATCATTGTAATATGATCTCTGCTCGGCTTGGTATCCATGTCAGTATTTCAGCAATCTGATAACAGCCTGGCCTTGCCCACTAATAGTCCAAAGAGGCAACAACTGCTTTGATATGTTGTTGCGATAGATTCCATCTTCAGAACGGTTCCATGCTGTGCTGTCTTTTCAGCAATCAGAACATAGCCTAAACCCTTTTGTTGATAACCACGCTGGCACTCATGCTGGGAAGTCAATCTCTTGTATGACTCATGCTGGTGAGTCAATCTCTTGTATGACTTATGCTGGTGAGTCAATCTTTTGTATGACTCATGCTGGTGAGTCAATCTCTTGTATGACTTATGCTGGTGAGTCAGTCTTTTGTATGACTCATGCTGGGAAGTCAATCTCTTGTATGACTCATGCTGGTGAGTCAATCTCTTGTATGACTTATGCTGGTGAGTCAATCTTTTGTATGACTCGTGCTGGTGAGTCAATCTCTTGTATGTCTCATGCTGGTGAGTCAATCTCTTGTATGTCTCATGCTGGGGAGTCAATCCCTTGTATGACTCATGCAGTAACAGAGCAGCTCAACATTCACTTACCCTGTCACAGGACCCATGCATTTTGTAACTTTATTGGTTTAACTTCATCATGCAAGATATATGTCAGTGCCATTTCGGTTACCTGTTCTTTGGTTCAAGTGGGAATACATCACTCTGCTTAAAGCCTCAATACCATGAATAGCTAACTTTCTACTATGATTTTTTGAAGATAAGAAGTCAGCACCCATCACTATAAACAGCTACTGTTACACAATCTCAGACATGTTTTGTCACCATGAAAGGGAGGACATAGACCAAAACAAAAACCTCTCTGACCTTCTGGCAAACTTTGACATGTCATGACAGACAGTATTGGCCCTGTATCCAAAATGGAATCTACCATGGGTTCTGACATGGCTGAATCAAGCACCGTTTGAACCACTATCTAGAGCTTTTTTGGCTTAACTCTCATGTAAAACATGCTTCCTGGTTATTCTAGCTACAGCATGCAGAATCAGTGAGATACACGCTTGTCGGTTGATCCAAACTATAATCAGTTTTGTCATTATGGTATGATTTTGCTCATGACGGCCCCAGTTTTTGTTGCTAGGAATAGACTCCTGCTCAGTTCTTTGTTGTGTAACCTCTTTCTTCACTGGACCCTTTGGCTCTGGGTCATCTGCAGGACCCAATAAAGGCTTTGAAATAGTATCAGAAATGAACTGAGCCAGTGTGAAGAGGGAGATCTCATTTATTTCTATCATTGAAGAAAGGAAAGGTCAATATTTCAGCTCAGGTTCTAATATATATGTATCCTGTATATGATGGATAATTTACTCTACAAATTGAGAATTTACCCAAGACCAGATAAATTTCTTGTGCATTTTGGTTCATGAGGTTAGGGCAGTAGCCACAAGCACAGCACCTGAGTGCAGCTAACTGATATTATCCAAGCTGTGGGATGAAGGGCAGAGATGACTTTCTCTAGCTTTTACCTCAAAGATCTTTCACTCCAAAGGGCTTAGTTTGACCTGGTGGTGCCTATTGTTGCAGCACAACAGGCTACCTTCCCAGGTTATTCAGCAGCTTCACAATGATGCGGCCACTTGTCTTTCTCTGGATTTGCAAGGGATGGGGTGGGAGTTTTCTTTATTAGCCTTGTTTAGGCATATGGAGTCACTACTCTAGTCCACATATTTCACAAAATTTGAAGCTGCTTCACATGCCTTGGGGAATCAGAGATGGGGCCTTTGCTGGGGTAAGGGAATTTAGCTCCCTCTACTTCTTACCTATTCTGCTAAGGTGTTGAGATCGAATAACGTATTGGAAGAGGAAACCAATTTTTGAAGTAAAATGTTTCTTCAATAATACTTACTTGATCATAATATGGTCACATCCTGCCAACCTCCCCACAGTTGCATCATAAACTGAGATAGTATGCATTTCCACTCCAGTGCTAACTGAAGTATGGATGGGATTTTGCACCAATCCCTCTTTTAAAGGGGAGATAACTCTTGTCTTATTCTCGCCTATGTTGGCAGATGACTTTTAGCTTTTTTATTTCTAAAAGCTAATTTGGGAGTGCTTGATTTGTGAGGTAGTTGTCATATTTCTAAGGTATTATGATTGAGTAAGTATTGTAGAAGAAACATATTTTACATCAAAAATGTATTTCTTCATAGATTTCAGTTAATTTCTTTGCATGAAACATGGAGATCTGCAGCTTATCTAGATTTCTGATGATGATACTTTAAGTTGATATTTCATCCTAACATACACTGAAAAGTATCAAAAAGACTAAATCAGACATTAATTCAACTTTTACAGTTGCAAAAATCTATTTGTGTAATCAATTATTGACTCAACTGATTTGCCATGGCCCACATTTCAGTGCCCAGATTAGAGTTTGTTTACATGTGTGACATCATTAGGACATCGGTCTATTGGACCATTTTCATATGCCAAAATTGATGAAGTTTTCTACCTGTTTTATTTCCAGGGTTAGACTCTCTGATACAAAAGTACATGGAGGTTCCACTGGGGCTACCATGTAAACTGACACAGTTCTGTAAGCAATGTCCCCCACCTCACTTGACCAGGAGGAGAGGGACCACAAACCTACTGCATAATGCTGTTCTGCAAAGTAAACTTCATGTTTGTGTAGGCCTCTGTGTGTGTGTGTATGCTTGTGTGGTTCCCTATAGAGAGTGAGGTGGCTGTCATCAAATGAAGGAAAAAGAATTTTAAATAAAGAACATTCGTATAGGACAAATGCTGTTGAAATTGCAAATAGTGATATTGTTTATTTATAATTTGTGTAAAGGAAAATGAGAAAGTTTTTAAAGTGTAACTTTCATTAGCTTATACTTTTGTATAGAGGAAATCTGCTCAAAGAGGACAAGATTTTTGGTCCTATATCCTGTACAGTAAGACTGGTTTCATTATACATGATACAGTTAAATTTTTCAAAGTTAGACACCAACATTCCCTTTTTAAACAGCCAGCACAGCCAACACAGTCCCATTATATAGGGCTCTCCTTCCTTATTTACAGTGGAGCCAAGAATGCATGACATGTTGTATGTACCAGGAGGCAATTCTAGTGCAGAAACACATGCTAGTCCAGTTCTAGAGATAAAATGATTCATTCATGCATCAATAATTTTGCCGTTTGATACATGCATTAATACAGAGTGAGTGTTTTTGTGGAATTTTGATTGTTGATACCTTTCTCTTCATTGAAGTAATATTTGGGATGCTTTTGTCACAGCCTTGTATATGAATATCTTAGATGTCAAAAAATTTTGTTTGAGTCCTTTAAAACCAAATTAGGCCTTTATTCCAATGCAGAATATCAAAATCATACAGCATTCCCAATTTTAGCAATTTTATTCCTGACCAATATATCAAATTTTCACCAAAATAATGGGTCCAGTCCACCCGCAATCATGCAAGAAAAATAATTGTCTTATGTTCAGTATAGTTCCTTTGCAGGGTTGAAAAAAGTGTGATATATGGATTTGTATGCCTTACAAAGAACGGGATTGGTGTGACTAATAGGCTAATCATGCTAGGGTCTCAGTTTTGCAATGCCAGTCTTTTTTACTGATTCAGTTTCTCCCTTCTAAACAGAGTTTGGAAGCGTTATTGGATTTTATTGTCTAGATCTCTTTAGTGGTTACTGGGACATAGCATTCACTTTTCCAATGGTGTTGGCTTTGGCATCAGTAGATTAAGGTTTTTCATTTGCATATATTTCCTAAACTACTTGGCATGAATCATTCTGAAAATAAGATAATTCATTATACTTTATGCTCACTTGCCCCTTTAACCTCAGAGTCAAGGCCCCAGTTATACAAATTTTGCATGGTGGTTTTGCTTAAAGTTTCTTCAGTTCTGATATTTCCTAAATCCCTTGGTAGATTCCCATCTTATTTGGAATTGATCATTATCAAGCTTAGACAATTCATTCTGTTACATACTTGATTGCCCCTATGACTTTGAAGTCAAGGTCCCAGTCATAGAAAATTTGTGTTACAATTATGGTTAAAGTCTTTTGCTTATATTTCCTAAACCTTTTGGTAGATTCTCATCATACTTGGCATTAATCATTATGAAGCTAAATCAATTAATTCAAAAACATTCTCACTCACCCCTATGCTCTTGAGGCCAAGGTCACAATAATAGAAAATTTGCATTAAGGTTTTGGTTATTATGAAGCTAAGATAATTCATTTTGCAACAAATGCTCTCACCCCTTTGGCCTTGTGTTGAGGTTACAGTTATAGAAAATTTGGTTCAAGCTTTTTTATGCTTATATTTTCTAAACCTTTTGAAGTATTTTCTTCATACTTGGGATTAATCATTATCAAGCTAAGATAATTCATTTGGTGGCATGCATGAGTACTCCTTTGAACTTGGGGTCAAGGTCATAATCAGAGAAAATTGGCTTTAAAGATTTGATTCAAATTTCCTTAACCCCTTGATGGATTTTCTTGATACTTGAGATGAATCATTCTGTGACACATGCTCTCATCCCTTTTATCTTGAGATCTAGGTCAAGGTCATAGAAAGTTTATGTTAAGGCTTTGGTTAGAGTTTTTTCATTTGCATACATTTTCTGAACACTTTGATGGAGTTTGTTCATACATTCTGTGACGTGCTCACTGAACCTTTTGACCTTGGGTAAGGTCACTTTTTACAGCAATGCTTTTATCATGGGCTCAACAAGCAGGCTGTGGCCTTGTTGTTTTAATAGTGGATATTTTCAACTGTAAGACAAACCACCTTAGCCAAGACTGTTTAGTGCTACCAGTATGCATCCCTTGTACCATGCTTAAAATATTACTATACCAACCCTCCAGTCTGTCAGTATTGTTAGTACTTTGATTTGACATAATTTCACATCAAAATTTTTTTTCTCTATGTTTTGTCAGGCAAAGCAACACTTATTTTATTCTTCTTATTCATGGATGTGGAAAGGCTGATGACACTAAGCATGTGAAGGAATTTCCTTTTCCAAATTTTGTTATTCATACCTATATCAAAGAATAATAAAGTAAAACTGATTTTGCATCTTGCAACTTAAATTGAATTTTAAAGTTGAAAATTAAATAACGAATTATAATTTGCATTTCAGATATACCAGAAAATGTGGAAAAAATTCTTAAGAGCAAGTACCGCCCAGATATTGATGCAAAATCATCAGGAGGTATGATATATATATATATATATATATATATATATATATATATATATATATATATATATATATATATATATATATATATATATATATATATATATATATATATATATATATGACCCAGGACTTGTGTTGTATATCAATGTGCATGTTCATCATAAGTGAGTGAGTGATTGATTGCTGTGCATGATTCCTGTGCTTCATGAGTACTAACATCAATTTCCCGCCAAACTAACAAAAGCTTCTGGTATTCTCTCTCTGGTTCTTTAGATGGACAACACCTCGAGCAGTATGATTCGTGAATGTGAAGAGCACTTGTCTTTCGCGCAGTGAAAGACAAGGGATTGAATATAATTCGAAACAATTATACCCTTTGAGTCTGGTAAGGTATAATTTGTATTTTTTTGTGATAAAATTATATTCTCCTGTGTGTGGGTGGTGGTGTTTTGTGTATTGTATTTGTGTCGGTTATATTCTGTATTGTATTTGTCATTTCATCTTGTAATAAATCCCACAACTCGCATCGAGTGTTATCATTTCAACCCAAAAAACCCAAAATAACACACAAGCTCACACACACATATATATATATATATATATATATATATATATATATATATATATATATATATATATATATATATATATATAATTCTACTGTTTCCTTTTTAAAGAGAAAATGGGGTTCTGATGTAAAATGTGTATACCTGCATACTATTTATGGATTTCTTTTTTTTTTTAATTGTAACTACACATTTTAAGATGTTAAGATTCTACCAGCAATGTATGTAACAATTCACCCACTATGGTGGGACATCCTGTTGTTTGATTGCTTTTTTGCTTGTTTGCTTATTACACAAAGATGAGGTGATAGTTAAATCAAGGTTTAAATTTAAAAAAAAAAAAAAAAAACCCCAAAAATGGAAAATGAAATTGTTTGTAATTTTCCCAGTATGTTATATAAAACACAAAGAAAGTTTTTTTATTTTTATTGAAGTTAGATGAAAAAATTCTCATAATTTTTTCAGCCCTGTTAAGTGCAACTATTTTAAGGCATGGTTAGTGTTCTGTTGGCTAGAAATAAAGCGGTCCTAAATTTAATAATGCAACCCCTGCTGTTACGAAAAGGTGGCCATATTCAAGGAATGGCCTCTCATGAGGGAGACAAAATGGTACATATATACTGTTTTGTTACATCTGCCATCTGTCTGTAAGCTATTGATTGTTACTAATCTGGAGGCCATATTTGTGACCCTGTTTTGATCAAAGTTGGAATATGAGCTTATATCATCAAGATCTTGGATGGGTTCAATAATGAGTGAGATCCACACATATTAATGCAGTGATCTTGTATCTTATTGGTTGAGCTTGTTACCACTCTGGATGCCATATTTCTGATATGATTTTGATCAGATTTCAAATAAGAGATTATATCATTCAGATCTTGGAATTATTTTGATAATGAGCGAGATCATTGCATATTAATCTGGTGATCTTGCATTTGATTGGTTGCACTTGTTATCACTTAAAAATCCATATTTCTGGTCTGATTTTGATCCAGCTTGGAACATAAGTTATATCATCAAGATCTCAGATGAGTTAATAATGAGTGAGATCATCAAGATCTCAGATGAGTTAATAATGAGTGAGATCCATGCAAATTAATGAGGTGATCTTGTATCTAATTGACTGATCTTTTTACAACTCTGGAGGCCATATTTGTGATCCAGTTTTGATCAAACTTGGAATGTGGGCTTATGTCATGTTGATATCTGACAAAATTGATATTGAGTGAAATTTATAGATACTAAAGAGGTGATCTTGCATAAGTTTGGATGAGTTTGTCAACACTCAGATTATGATCAAAGTTGTTAAATAGTCTTATATTATCAAGATGTTAGATAAGTTTGATTATGAGCAAGATCTACGCATATTTATGATGTAATCTTATATCTGATTGGTTGAGCTTGATACCTCTCTGGAGACTGAATTTAGATTTGATTGACTCAAGTTGGATATATACCAATTCCTCATTTTTGTGCACCCTGATAAATTGTGGACCCGCTTATAATGTGGGAGCAGGTGTGGATTCCATATTTTCTTATTGAAAATGCCACTAAATGGGTCCTTTTTGCTGAACGTGAAAAAAATTTCAATCAAAATTGATAAATGAACCCTGATATATCGCTCATTTTATCATAAAAAATGACAGTTTTATCATAAAAAATGACAGTTAAAGCCTGGAAATTAAAAATCAGCATCATGAAATTTGCAACTTTTAATGAGAAGTCATATATTTTGTTAAATTTGCTTCTAAAAATTTTCAATACACTGTATATGACAAAATATCTATCAGTTAATATGTTAGCAAATCCTACTTGTGACAACACTTTAAGACATAAATACCAATTAAATAAGTATAAATATTGTTATGTAAATGACATAATTATAGTATCTAACATTAATCAGTGGTTTATCCTACTCGTTCACTAATTTGATAAAGGACAGCAAGGGAACCAAGCAAATGGCATACTCAGTGCATGAAAAGCTTTGTTTCACAGATAGGGTTCATTACGGAGAAGCGAGTTCCAAAGTTTGTAGTGAACTTACAATTCCCAAATTGACTGTCAAAGGTCTGCTCAAAGATGAGCTGATATTTCACGATTACTTGCAGTGACATCAAAGCATAAATATTTACTGATATGACAATAAAAAATTGAGTTTTGACATTGTTGTTTCTCAAAATAAATGTCCATCTATTTTGAAAAAAAGGATCTAGTTTTGTTCTGAATCAACAATAACACTAGACTGTATCCACATTCACATGCAGAAAGCAGGGACATAATACAGCATGTGTTCGCATGTACATGTGTGATTTGTGTTGAAACCTCCTGAAATAATGTTTTTAAGGATCTTTCAGAAATGGGTTATCTTGAAAATAAAGGTAATTTATACAGAAAAGTGAACAACTTCATTAGAAAAAGCTATTTATTGATAATTATTCCCAACACGATTATAAAACAAGTATTTAACCTGCCCTCTCCCCCCCCCCCACCTCCCCCCCACATATCTTTTCACTGTCAATGTCCATCCCTTTCTTAATTTTACAGAGGTCTCTCAGTAACTCGTGTCCTGGCTTATGCTGCAGTCTATGTTTTTGTACCTTGTTGAACGGGAGTTGTCAAGTGAGAGGTGTATTCAGACTTGGTAAATAAGCTTATGTCATCATTATTTTAGACAGGTTCTGTAACAAGTGAGATCTTTCTATGTTAATTCAGTGATCTTGCATCTGATTTGCCAAGCTTGTTACCTCTTTAGTCACTATATTTCTCGAACAGTTTTGATAAAATTTGGTAAATTAGTTTATTTCATGAAGATGAGTTATTTTGTGAGCTAGAGCTATCCATATTTGTAATGCCTTTATCTTTGGAAAGAACTTTTTTTCAGACTTGTAAAATAGGTAAAATCACATGATGTAAAGGTTGGGTGATATTTTGCATGGGGCTATATTTTTACAATATTGCACAAGCCTGCTTATTGAAATGGTTAACTGTGAAATTATGAAAGTCAGGTGAGTGGTATCAGGCTGAAGCTGCTGCTAGATACTTTTTGATAGCCCTAGCTTTAGCCTGCAGGGTGAGTGAAGACTCATACTATCGCTTGTTACAATTGGATATCGCCTGTTCCAATTGGATGTTCAGTTCAAATGATGCAACCAGGCTTTGTAGCTTAGAACAGGTTGCCTTGTATAGGCAATCAGAAGGTGATCATTTGCTCACTTTCTTTGCTTGATACTTCAAGAGAGGCAGCTCTTCAGGAGACCTGGTCCATGCTTTCAGGTGCTACTTGAGACACATGGAAGAGATTTGTGTGACCTGACAATGCCTCTTCCTTCTGGTAAAGCCAGGAAGCACCACATAACTCCACAAGCCTTGGTGGCTTGGCTTAAGTGGGTGATCCACTCAGCGTACTCTGGGATTTCACAAAACCAGATATGCCTTATGAAAATGTCAGCATATGAGATTCAAACAATCTCTATGAGCCTCACTTTCAAATGCAGTTTTTCAATCCAAGACATCATTAAAGCAGTTGGCTGGCATGCACAGTCAACCTTCTTATGCTTCTACCTTCAAGACTAAGCGTCACAGAGAAGGGCCCAGAGGTTGAAGAACAAACAGTAAACAGTATACTGGTAGCCACCTGGTGGTACCAAGGGGAGGTAATTATGGTGTTTTGGAAGAGTTTCTTCCCATATATGCTATTTTCATAGTCAATATAATACACAGGAAGAAAAGTATAATTTTCAGTCTTTATGTGGGGGCTGGATTTAAGAGGTTGCTGATGTTAATCCTAACATTAATGTGATCAGGAACAATTCTCAAAGAAATGTAATTTATGATCAAAATTTGCTGTTTTCGTGATTGATGTACAATTTTGCAAAGTATTTTTCGTCATTCTTCTGTGAGAGAGACATAAAATCATGTCATGCCATTATCTCCATTTATGATATATGGCAAGGGAATACAGCTTTAAAATACAATTCAGATGACCCTTTCAACTCTGACTATATGTCTATTGAGAACATAGTTTTGTTTTATTTCAAGTATGCCTTGGATTAGGCAGGGCTGCATTTGGTAAGGTTAGAGTTAGGTTGACAAACCTGCTGTATGGGCTGCCAGTGAGTGGTACAAAGTGGCAAAAACTAACAGTCAAGAGGTATAGTTCACATGGGTGATGCTTGCAAATTTGGTTTCATGCTTAGAACAGCTTGCCGTTGGAGGCGTGTAAACAGAGTCAATTTACATTGAATCTTGTTTGCCTTTTATATATTTTGACCTATTTACTTGAGAGTATTGACTAAGTAAACATTTTCTAACAACAAGTTGTGTTTATTTTTTAATCTATGATGAGAAAAGTTAAAAAATGATACAAGTATAATGCTATGCAAACTCGATGTGAGGATTTGTCAACTTTGTTGAAAATTGCCCACTTTGCTAACATTGCATAAAGCTATCCTTACTCAATGCAGCCCAGGTTTCATGATATTGCTGACTGTAATTAGAAAAAATTCACAAAGGCTCTAAATTATTTTTTCAGCATTTTGGAATATCATCTTTATTGTTAAATGGCTAGCTCAGTTGATACCATTTCAGGTGACAACATTACATGAGTTCTTTTTTAAAAAAAATTTAAGCCCGTAAACAAGACTATTTCATGATTTGCAGGATCCACTGCTCTCCATTTTGCTTGCGAATATGGAATGGAAGAGATTGCCACTATTCTAATCAAGCACGAAGCTAACGTGTCAGCACTTGACAATCACCTTAGAACTCCCGTTCATGTAAGTGTATACATCTACTGTCATGAAGTTGGTGGAATTATTTCGAATCAAATCACATTGAATAATTTCATCATGCTTGTCCCTGCAACATTTGATTTATAAACAAAAAAGAAGCTAAAAAAACCCCACAAAACTAAACATAAAAAATTAGTTTAAAGTTGAAGGTGAGATTTATACAGCAGTCTACCAACTGTATGAGATGAAAATGTTGTCTTAAACTTCACCTTTGTGTAGCACAGATATGCAATGTGGAATATAGGGCCTAATTAACCCCATAATTACCATATATTATCGCTTAATAAGTCAAGTCCAACTGCAAACTGAATAGACCTAGATCTGCCATTGCAGTTTGTTAGGAGTAATCAGTAGATCAGGGTTTATGTTGTTTACAGTTGGTCTCAACTTATAAGTGACTATATATGGTATATAAAGTTCAAATCTGAAATTCCTACTCATACATACAACTTAAACTTATTGAAACAGAATAAACTGTTCCGAAAAAAAAAACTAGAACAAATGTATGTCAATATTTGCATAACCTTTCTTGTTTTTATAAATGTATGTGATAAACACACCACTTTCAGTGATAATGTTACATGCATTTGCATATTCTGAAACTTTCTTGTATGTTGTATATGCACAGAGTTTTGTGATAACAGGGTTTGATGTGGATAACCTCAACAAATAACACAGACTTTCTTATTCAGTAAAACCTGTATAAAGTGGACCACTTAGAAGTACATTGTGTTAAAAATGACATTTCATTATAGACAATTAAAACAATATAAAGTACATCTATGCAACTATGTCTCCAGAGTGCTGCACTACACTGTCTACAACTAATAACAATCGCATGTGTTCTAATTGTTTGCCACATAATGAAATTTAACATAAACTATAATTATTGTCTTTGTTGTTTTGTGTTTCTATGCAATCTTTGGACAGTTGCCATTTTTCTGTGGTTTGTGAGCATTAGTATTGTTGTTGATTTATTCCCTCCAGTTCAGTGATCCCCCTCTTGTATGGCCCCCCTCACCAGAGGCCACCTCCTCTACACTGCCAGTTTTCTCAGCACCGATGAGTTTGTGTACAAAAGTACCCGTTGTGCGCATCCACCCCTCTGATCTGGCATGCGGCCAGCATATTAGTACATAAATGTCAAATTTACCCCTTACAAGTGGTCACATTTTATCTAATACATGTTCAAAACCGGTATTTAAATCATACGGTAAGGTAAGTAATCCAATTATCTTTTCCAATGTCTGTTTCCAGTTATCAGGTTTCCATTACTGAGATAATTGCTGGCTGAAGTACAGTATAACTTGTACCACTATGGTTAATATTATATCATTGTCTACAATTGCTGACGTTTACAGAAAATGGACTCAATAATGTTGCGATATGGTTTTGGGCTTCTCACAGCTGTCGAGTTCTTTTTGATGATTACGACTGGAGGTAATTATCAAGATCATAACTTGCTCAACATAGGCTAAATATAGCTTTTGTGGATTCACACAATGAGATAAATGAACCTTGAACAAAACAGGGTACTAGGCAAAGACCGAAAAATCATGTGACAGTACAAGGCATTTCATTTACTCGCAGTACAATTTGCAACATAGGAATAAGTCATTACAAAGGTTTAACATGTCATCACATAAACAGAAAATTCTTACTTAAGAAGAAAAAGTTAAAGTTATTTGACTCGATGAAAATGGGGAGAGTTCAAGAGTTATTGTCGAAAAAAATTGATGCTGGAAAGACTAAAATGAACAACATCATAACAGATAAGGAGAATATTCTGCAGCAGTGGGAAAATGGAGTCAATGGAAAGAAAATGATTCTGAATAAAAAGCAATGCTTTTACTAAGATTTAAATGAGGAGGTTTTTGAATGGTTTTGCACTCTACGTACCAAGAACATCTCACTCACAGGTTTACTGATTCAAGAAAAGGTAACAATTTTATCAGTTGAAATGGGATAAATATTTCATGCTTAAGAATTAAGAACTATTAATGTATATTCACTTGAAATAAGTCTGTTCTTAAGACAAGAAGAACCATTTGATAATTAATGTTACTTTTAAATGAAGATATTAAATGTTTTGAAGTTACATGTAGCTTTCTTACTTCATACACATACATATACTTCTCACAAATATAGTCCCCCTCATGGAAAGGCCACCCCTCTTATAAGGTCACTCCTTTTATAAGGTCACTTTCAGGTGTAGAATGGGTGGCCTTATAAGAGGAGGACCACTGTACTTCATTAGAGACACACTGTCTTTGCACCCATGAGAATAAATGGGTTCCCAACTAATATAAATAATTAACCTTCTTTAATGTTGTTCTAATGAGGGCTGTCTCAGTAAAACATACATGGCACCCAGGGAAATCACTTTCAAATTTAGTGTGTACTGTGTATTTCCATGTACTGTACTCATTTTGAGGGTACAGTAAGCACCATTTATTACTTAGGTGTGGACATATACTTACTCAGGGCATTTCTATTAAGCCCACAGATTTACCCTTAGAGAAGGGTTTGAATGTTTCTTTAAATACCATTTGGATGTAGTAAAATCTGAAAAAAATTTGAACACAGAAATTATTTAATATAAACAAAAAAGAAACTTGTTTTCAATGTATTGGTTCAAATCACTGGTGTGGATACTATTTCATTTTTAATACAATCAAACTCGTCTATAAGAAACCACTCTAGACTTCATATTTTACTTCCTTCTATACGTGATTTGTTCTAATGTAGTTTGTGTGCTACATTTTGTACATGTATGCTATAGTGACCATAAATACATTATGTATGTGTTCGTACATGTATGCTATAGTGACCATAAATTCATTATGTATGTGTTTGTACATGTATGCTATAGTGACTATAAATTCATTATGTATGTGTTTGTACATGTATGCTATAGTGACCATAAATTCATTATGTATGTGTTTGTACATGTATGCTATAGTGACCATAAATTCATTATGTATGTGTTTGTACATATATGCTATAGTGACCATAAATTCATTATGTATGTGTTTGTACATATATGCTATAGTGACCATAAATTCATTATGTATGTGTTTGTACATGTATGCTATAGTGACCATAAATCCATTATGTATGTGTTTGTACATGTATGCTATAGTGACCATAAATCCATTATGTATGTGTTTGTACATGTATGCTATAGTGACCATAAATCCATTATGTATGTGTTTATACATATATACTATAGTGACCATAAATCCATTATGTATGTGTTTGTACATGTATGCTATAGTGACCATAAATCCATTATGTATGTGTTTATACATGTATGCTATAGTGACCATAAATTCATTATGTATGTGTTTGTACATGTATGCTATAGTGACCATAATTCCATTATGTATGTGTTTGTACATGTATGGTATAGTGAACATAAATACATTATGTATGTGTTTATACATGTATGCTATAGTGACCATAAATACATTATGTATGTGTTGTACGTGTATGATATAGTGACCATAAATCCATTATGTATGTGTTTATATGTATGCTATAGTGACCATAAATACATTATGTATGTGTTTGTACCAACTATGTTTTACTGTTTATCCTGGCATATATCTACAGGTGTGCTGTGCCACAAATAAGGCAGGAATAATTCCTATTCTAGTCAATGAAGGCCATGCTAATCTGACAGATAGGTGTCCCTCATCAGGGTGGCTGCCCATACATGAAGCCGCTTTCAAAGGATATACAGAATGCCTTATGGTAAGTTAATTCTGTTACTGTCAGTTCACTATTTGTTTGGTGGCGTACTAATGTTTTTGTGTGGATTTCATGGTTGTTACAAAATACAAACTTAAAGGCTGAGCAAATAGTGATTCTCTTGTGAAAACAATTGGACCCTTTTCCAAATCCACTAATTTATCTATGTACAAAAGTGTTGTTTTTTTCTCGTAACCATGGAAATTGATGAATCAATTCACAGGATATTCAGTTTTAAGGTTTTGCATAATGATTACTTTGACACATGTTTACATTAAATCCAGTTGTAAAAAAATGAACACATTTTTTTGGTCGTTTTTTTTTCTCCCATTAATAACTTACATTTTTATATAAAATTTTGTGTAAATTGAAAAGATCTTTTCCCAGATCTCATCCTTCAGCAACAACAATAGCAACAATAAACTAATCATTAATACCTACCTATCATATGCTATAGCTTTATGTTACCTATCTTTGCCATGCTTTTGACAAGAAAAGCAAGCTATTGCATTCATACCCATTATTTTCATTCTTCTCAGATGTGTTTCCCTATCATGATACATTAGGAGTACATCCACTGTCACACAAATCCAGCCTTCCCAGACTTGCCAAAGCAACTGAAGTATTGAAAATCATCTGCTTGTGGAAGTCAGAAGAGAGTAGTTACCAATTGGATAGAGGAATTTATGCCAAATCATGTCAGTTCATCCATTACTAGTTCTGCTCATGATAGGAAGCATGCTTTTTCTTGATGCCTTGCAAATACTGAATCCACTTGTGCCTTTTCATCAATTGAGCAAATCTGTGAAGTTTTCTCACACCAGGGAAGTATTCCCCTAGCTATATTTCTGCCTATTTCTCACACCAGGGAAGTATTCCCCTAGCTATATTTCTGTCTATTTCTCAAACCAGGGAAGTATTCCCCCCACTGTATTTCTATTTACCCTCCCTATATTTCTGCCTGTTTCTCACACCAGGGAAGTATTCCCCTCCCTATATGTCTGTCTATTTCTCACACCAGAGAAGTATTCCCCTCACTATATTTCTGCCTATTCCTCACACCAGGGAAGTATTCCCCTCCCTATATGTCTGTCTATTTCTCACACCAGGGAAGTATTCCCCCCACTATATTTCTATTTCTCACAGCAGGGAAGTATTCCCCTCCCTATATTTCTATTTCTCACACCAGGGAAGTATTCCCCCCACTATATTTCTATTTCTCACACCAGGGAAGTATTCCCCCCACTATATTTCTATTTCTCACACCAGGGAAGTATTCCCCTCCCTATATTTCTGCCTATTTCTAACACCAGGGAAGTATTTCCCTCCCTATATTTCTATTTCTCACACCAGGGAAGTATTCCCCCCACTATATTTCTATTTCTCACAGCAGGGAAGTATTCCCCCCCACTATATTTCTATTTCTCACAGCAGGGAAGTATTCCCCCCACTATATTTCTATTTCTCACAGCAGAGAACTATTCCCCCCACTATATTTCTATTTCTCACACCAGGGAAGTATTCCACTCCCTATATTTCTGCCTTTTTCTCACACCAGGGAAGTATTCCCCTCCCTATATTTCTATTTCTCACACCAGGGAAGTATTCCCCCCACTATATTTCTATTTCTCACAGCAGGGAAGTATTCCCCCCACTATATTTCTATTTCTCACACCAGGGAAGTATTCCCCCCACTATATTTCTATTTCTCACAGCAGGGAAGTATCCCCCCCACTATATTTCTATTTCTCACAGCGGGGAAGTATTCCCCTCCCTATATTTCTGCCTATTTCTCACACCAGGGATGTATTCCACTTGCTATACGTCTATTTCTCACACCAAAGAAGTATTCCTCTCCCTATATTTCAGTCCATTTCTCGCTCTATCTTCATCATAGACTAATATTTAATGCTTGTCTAACTTAATCATACGATAAGAATGTCAGTGCCATTTGATTTGCCTTCCTTACGGTCCATAGTGCTTCAGTTTAACTCAGTACTTGACCTTTTCTATGAATTCTGTTAATCATTTGTCTTATATTACATGTTGTAAAATCTTGCATGTAATTTCTACAGGCTTTTCTTATTATTAGCATCCTCATCACAGTGAGCTGAGCGTGACACTTGACTGATTTCACCTGTGCATGCCATTCTTCTGTTTGCTCTATTTACAGGTCTCATTACAGTGAGAAGGTTTAAGTGCAGGGGGTGTAAATATTTCTAACTAACTGATAACTGACCACTCTACCTGTATATTTATTGTGTGGGTGCAATTTGAACCATACATGTGATGGATGCACATACTGGCTTGAGGATGTATGGGTGACCATCATAGCCAAAAAACTTCCTATGAAGGAATGAGAGTGAGGAAATGCACAATCAAGGATGCAGACACCATTAGTCTTACTGTCAATGTTGCTCTAGTGGACATTTCTGTCACCACAGGTGATTTAAGTTTTTAATGGCAATACAGTGGGCCAGTATTAACATGGTACTGTATCCCATCCAGACCAGTTGTAGATATGCAATGAGTTAAGACTTACCACAGTACTAGCTATGGTGACATTTCCCGGGATAACCAGGACTGGACTTAAGCACCAGGCATCACCTGGCTGTGGAAAACACCAGCTCTGGCACTGCCTCATCCTATTCCTTTAACTTTGGGACTGGGTATAATGTGATAGATTTTCCAGGTATACCCTAATCCCTGCTTTAAGACATGGATAGCACTTGACGATGACAGTTCCAGCCCCAGCTCTGATCTGGACATTAAGTAGATCAGGTATATCCGGCACTGGAATCAGGTACGGTGATAAATTTTCTGGATATACCCAGTTCTAACTTCAAGACATATCACCCATCACCGGACTACAGCACCAGGTCTGATCCAGATGCCAAGTATATTAAGATATCTGGGACTGAAACCATCTCATTCTTCTCAGTACCGGATCCATGGAAGTATATCAGATTAGCAATGGACAGTTCCATCACTGGTCTCGGCTCCATCACAGCCCAGTACCAGCTACAGCAACACCACATTCCCAGGCACCTATTACCAGTCCCTGATTGTGGGTGATACAGTAAATGCCTGAAGATAAACATGTCCCAATATGGATGGACTCCCAACCTTCTTCACCACCCCATATGGCCTGTTTCACCTGCTCAGTAATTGCAGCCCTCACAGGAGGCTGTCTTATCACTCCACTCTTCCCTTTGTGGAGATTCATGTTCAACCATCTGTACATCGATCTACATGGTTTTACAGCTTCTGGATCCCTTGTTCTGTCTGCCTCCACCTTCCAAGTCTCCAATGGCCTCTTATCGCTTTCCACATACATTGATTACACATTATTCTCCTGGAGATGAGGGCCATGGTGCATGCCTTTCAATCATGGCAGGAGACGCTGTCTCATTCCGACAACTCAACTGTCTTCATTTACATTGGAAGGCAAGGGGATAACAAGTCTATAGACCTCTGCCGCCTGGTTTGGGATTTTCTCAGGTGGTGTCATCATCAGCAAATCCTCATCCAATTCTGCTACATCCCAGACAGGCTGAGTGTCCTAGCAGACTTAATGTGCCATCAGATTCAGCTGATTCATATTGAATGGTCCTTTCTTCTCTTGGCCTTCAGTTGAATCTTGCCTGTTGGGGTTGACCTCATAGGCCTATTTGCAATGAATTGGAATGCTAAGCACCAGACCTTCATCCAAGCCCAGATCTGAAAGCCTGGGCAGTTGATCATCTTTTTCTGAACTGGAATGGTCTCACCACATACACTTTACCCCCAACACCTCTGATTCCTCAAGTCTTGCAAAAAGTGAGGAACGTGAGGGAATTGGCATACTGTCTGATTCTGATTGTTCCCCTCAAATGGAAAACAATTATGAATCAATGATCTGTTGAACTTTGAATTGGAGGTGTCCAGGAAAATCTTGCCATCACCCCCTGCTCAAACAATGACAAATGCAGGTCTTCCATCTGAACCCAGAGATGGTGAACCATCATGCTGGCTGATATCAATCCAGTCATCAGAAGGAAACAGTTCTCAGAACAAGTGGTGAACATAACAGCTTGGGCATGAAGGTCCAACACTTTGGACGGATATGAGGGGAAGTGGAAAGTTTTCTTCCAGGTATGCAAGCCTAAGCATATCTCCTTTAAAAGCCTTGGTACCACAGTTAGCTAACTTCTTCCTTTTGCACTTTGTGGAGGTGTCAACTTCCTTTCATTATCGAGGGCTATTGTTCCACACATTTTGACATCATGGAAGGGAGGATATATGCTAGAGCAAAGACCTTTCCAACTGTCTTCTGAACTTTGATTTGTTTTGACCAAAGGCTTTAATCCTTTGTCCAAATGGAATCTTTTGTGGGTTCTGACATGGTTGAATAAGCACATCACAAGCCAATCTTTAGAGCTTCCTTGACTCACCTCTCATACGAACATGCTTCCTAGTAATTCTAGCTACAGCAGTTAGGATCAGTGAGATACATAGCATGTCAGTTGATCCAAACTGTCTGCAGTTTCACCATGATGGTTATTTTTCACATATGAGAGCCCCTACTTTCATTGCCAAGAACAGGCTCCCACTCATGAGGAATCAGTCCTTTGTCTTGAAACTCTTTGCCCAAAGGACATCTGCAGGACCCCATAAGAACTCTGAAGTGGTACCTAAAGTGCACCAAGTTGATCAGAAGATTGAGACCTCACTTTTTCTTACCACTCCAAGAAGGAAAGGATGATTTTTCAGCCCAGGCTCTGTCATTCTGGATACAACTAACCCAAGACCAAATGAATTTCTTGTGCATTCAAGCTTGTGAAGTTAGGGCAGTTGCCACTAGCATAGCATTTTAGTGCAACTGCTCCCTAACTGACATCAGCCAAGTTCTGGGATGGAGGTCAGAGATGACGTGTTTTGCCTCAGAGACCTTTCATCCCAGATGGCTCAGTTTGACCAGGTGGGACCCCAATCAACAACGCAATAGATTACCTTCCCAGGTTGATCAGCAGCTTCGTAGTGATGCCAGTTACTCAGCTCCCATTGGCAGTGTGGGAGTGAACATTTTCTATAAACCATGTGCTTACCTTGCCCATATCTCACATGAGTCTTGAAGCTGCTTCATGTACATTAGAAGATTGGAGATAGAGCCAGTTCTCTGGTAAGGGGATTTAACTCCATTCTCTGCTAACCTATTCTTCTAACATATAATAATCTGGTTATATTAACCTGTATCAAGGAGAACCCATTGTTGGAGGAAAATATGTTTCTTTGACCCAATCATAAAATGGCATATCCCATAGTTACATCCTTGGACGAGTGTGGATATCCGTTCCAGTGATAACTGATGAATTGATGGGATTTGGCACTAGTCCCTCTGTCTAAAGGGAGACAACTCTCATCTGACTTCAACCATGGCAAACAGACAAGAAAACTTTTTATAACTTCTGTTGTTAAAACAAGCCAGGAAGGGCTGGATTTGCAAGGAAGTGGATGTACTCCTAATGTATTATGATCCAGTAAGTATTATTGAAAAAACATGTTTCGCTTGAAATAGTTTTTTTTATCTAATTGCTGAATCCACTGTAATCAGATTTCTTTCTGAATTGTTATTTGATCAATCCATGTTGTATATTAGTGTATCTTGAACAAAGAATTAAATGTGTTTTGGAATTTATGACCTCCTGTTTATTTGCAGATACTACTGAATTTCCATTCTCCATATTTTCCAAGGGCAGATGATGGAAAGACACCACTAGACATAGCTAGAGCTTATGAAAAAACTGAATGTGTATCAATATTAGGTACAGTATTTTGTCCACGGAATGTCCAACACTAATAAGGGCTTATGTGTAAATTTGTCAAAATTGTCTTACATGCATCATAACCTTATTTACAGATCAAATATAACACTCACAGGAGTCCTTCTTTTTTTTATTTATCATAGTAAAAATGTTTTCTTCATACATTTACAAAAATAGGACTTAAGGATAACCACATTAACTATTCTAACAAGCTCCGTTTTGAATTTTTAACCTTAAGAAAAACACTCCTGTCCACTTAGGCTACATTTTTCATTAAACTCGCCATTTTGAATTGTAAACTAACTTTGCTATGATGACATCATGATGGCATTCAAGTCGGCACCCTTTTCCCACCTGTAGGTTAGAGTCAGAATAATGTCTTGGTGATAGTGTCATATTTACTTGAATGTTAAAAAGTAGCCTCATGTACATAAACTTATTTGTTATGCCCGTATAAAATGAATCCTATTACTATTTGATATTTTTTTCTTTCTTAACTGACTAGATGCTTATATTCTTTTGAATTTTGTCTCAGTGTTGAGTCTGTTGGGTAGCTTTGTTTTTAATCTTGGTATTCAGTCACATTATTTCAGCAGTCTGTAATACCTTGATGTGTTACATATTTGTGCTAATTATGTTACTTGGAAATCTTCTGTGCCATGTTTTGTTTTATTTTTTTTTGCAAAAGGGAAACTGCTAAGAAAACCTTTGTTATTTTCAGAAAATTTTGATTCTCATGGAATAAAGACAAAGAAATCTGATTGGTTTCATCCAGAACTGGACAGATCTGTAAGTAAATAAAATAGGACATTGAAATGGAAGTTTTTTAAAAAGAGATACTTGTCTGTAATAATTTAGTAATTGTACAGTTAATTCATAGATGGTCTTCTCAGGTCATTTTTACACATAAATCATTTTTGTTGAAATTATCAAGGAAATGAATTGATTTGTTGATGGTCATTAAATTTCAGGAGACAAAATTGACTGTATTTGAATGTCAAGGACTACAATTCAGTCATCTTGGGTTGCTTCTGACCAGTTCAATGAGTCAGCATTCAATGAAGGAAAAATGAACATGCCAAACTTTCTTCAAGGTTGATATGTTTAACCTGAGGTTATGTCATGATATCGGTATATTGTCTGGTATTATCCAGTGCGGTGTCCCAATCTTCCCTTTTGCAATGAAAGGGTGGTGTTATAAAAGCGGGTGGGTACTCTTCATGGGGACAAATGGTAAAAATAGGCTATTTTGATGATGGGCAAGGTGGCCTTTCATAGTGGGTAGCCTTTCTTGAGAGGGGACTCTGGTAGGGGGTAACCTTTCTTGAGGGGGACCTCTAGTAGAGGGTAGTCTTTCTTGAGAAGGAAACCGCTGTATAATCTGAAGTTTTTCAGGAGATCCACTAAATAGTCATTCAGTAATAAAACTGTCTTTTTAACCTGTAGGTTTATCCAGATTTGTCAATGGTAATAGTTCTTGTGAAATTAATAAAGTATGATTGTTATTGTCTAACCCATACGTTGGCATGGTGAAACACAGGTGTCACTTTTCCAGGGTGTTGGTAATGATGGTGGTGCTGTCTTCAGTGATGCTTAAGTTTTGTGTTAAAGTTTTTGCAAGTGAAATAGGAGAGGGATGCAGGTGAGGTAGCTGGTTCCACATTGTTTGCAACAACAAAAACCCAAAAGCATCAAATATGTTAGTCATCGGCATTATCCTGAATATAGTTGTCATGAATTGCTTCAAAATGTATCATATAATTTCTGTTTTTTTTAATTTGCAGGGAGCCCAGTGTCTTCTGGAATCCCATGGTTGCAAGACAGGCATGTTTATTATCCGAAACAGCAGAAAAATTGGCTTGCATGTTATTTCAGTGTGCCATCAGCAAAAAGTGTACAACTATGAAATTAGGTCCACCGTAAGTTTTCAACTATTAAGTTTATATTCAGTGCAAGAACAATTTTGGTCAACTTATCACAGATGCTTCTAACAGTCTGAAGCTTTAGCAAGAGGTGGTCTTTGAGACTGAGGAACTAGAGGCATACATGCAATATCTCTCTTGTATTATATATTTCATAATGAGATATTGAAATATATCAGTGGGAGAAAAATGATATCGCCACAGTAGTGATACTGCTTTTATTGCCACAGTTTAGGAAATATATCTGCCCTTATGTAATGAATTCAACCCTGAATTATATTTATGCCTATTTCATTTTTCTTCTTCTTTTGCTCCTCTCTCTTTCTGCCTTCTCCTCCCCCCGCAATTCAGGATGAACAGATCTTAAAATGTGTCAAGAGTGTAAACCCTCTGGTATACATTTATATAATCAGTGAGGAGGCGCCATTAAGAAGTGCCTAAAAATGAACTCCAAACAACAAAAAGTAGACTTCAGGTATTAACTTTTTTTATAATTAGTTTTCCACATGAATCGTGCAAATTGTTAGAGACTGAATACATGACCTGTTGACATTCGATATTCAGTGTCACCCATACAGTATCATGTACTTGTTACACTCTACAGCAAATGGTATATATTTTTAGGAAAAATTCTTGATTAAATATAGTAATCAAATTGTCTAAGTAGCACAATATTAACTCTCATCACAATCATAAAAATGTTTGAAAACAATTGAGAAATTGGGCATTGGTAAGTGTTGGTAGAAAACTGAAATTTAGTGACAATTCAAATTTGGGTGTAGTGTCTGTTACAGAACTAAGCTTGCTGAGGCCACAAAAAATTAATTTCATGTTTGAATGCAGAAATTAACAAAATAAAGAACCAAAATCCTTACAAGTAAACTCTCAATCATTGAAATCTTTTGTTTAAAAATGTTACACTCTGAAGTCTGTTGGATATGACCACTCTATGATGTTTCTACAGTACCCCACTCCAGAAATGTGTTGACAAAAATAAAAATAAATTCATTTTCATCCGAAAACAGTCATTAATTTGACAAAATACACAATTGGAAGTATTATATGAACAAGTTAAATTTGTAAAAAGTCACTGTCCTAAATTATTGTGCAATTTCCGAGCTTACTTTTTATTGATGTAGTAATGCAGCTGTTAATCACATTGTCACAGAATGGAGAAAAAAATCCATGCAAATCCATGTTTTTTTTCCTTAGAAATATATAATAAAGAGAAAATCTTTTTAGAAGATATAAGGAAATATTTCACTCATGAAGTATTGTCACTCAAGGCTTGACCACTTATGACAATACAATGTCTTCACTTGTGAAATATTTGCTTATATCTACTCAAAAAACGTAGATATCCTCAATATTTTCAGGGAGATTCTCTCAATTAGAACCTAAAATTTGGCCCCCAAAAGTGGGAAAAACCACAAATCATTCTGTAGCTGACCAAGAATTTCTTATATATATATATATATATATATATATATATATATATATATATATATATATATATATATATATATATATATATATATATATATATATATATATATATTCAATATTATGGACAAATTTCCCTAAAATCTATTCCAAAAATATCATATGTATGTAGAGAACCCAGAGAAAAGCATTTGTTGAGCTGGAAAACACTTACCCTTGCATGAACAGGATCTGGGATTAAACCAGGTCTTCAGCAAAGCAGATCTCTAACCAGTGCACTTTCCAGGTCATGTACAGTAAGTTGACTGTCACAAAACATGTACCAGATTTCTTCCACATATTCAGGTTAAACTCCACCTATCTAAAACTATTTAAAAGTTGTCAAACATTTACTATTTTCTATCAAACTTTATTTCCAATTTTAAATGCATGATTTCTAACACTTATTAATCATGTTATATTAAGGACTTTTCATCATTATACAAGAGCAAAAACAAATGTCCTAGTCATTTTATCTGCAGCAGGGAGTCTCGGGGAGATACATAACTTGTCTGTCAATCTCAACTATCGACTGTTCTGCCACAACAGTTCAAGTTGACTCATAATGGTCCCTGCTTTCACTGCCAAGAACAGGTTCCCATTCATGGAGAATCGGTCCTTTGTCTTGAAATCTCTGTCGTCCTTGGACCCTTTACTTCAGAGGCATCCACAGGACCCTGTAAAGGCTCTGAAGTGAGACTCAAGTGAACTGAACTGCTCAGAAGAGGGAGATCTTGCTTGTTCTTACCACTGAAGAAAAGGGATGATATTTCTGCTCAGGCTGTTTTTCTGGATACAATGGATTAACTTACCCGGGACCAATGCATTCTTGCACATATTTGCAGAGATGCTGCCAGGGCGCACGATTGCGTGAATCACGCAAATTTGTACGAATTCACGCACTTGGAAAGCAGTGATGCACGAGAACTCCCGCAAATTAGTTTAAAGTCACGAATATAAAAATGTACTCTGCGCAGTATATAATTTTTGTTTAACTGTTAACCCTTAAAGTGCTTGTCGCGGCATAAGTCGCACCTAGTAGAGGTCTCATAGCGCTCGTCTCGTCGATCTTTTTTCTGGTAGACAACTGTTTACACATCTGAGTTCTTCAGCTTGACATGAACGGTTGTTAAACTAAATTCGATTGGCACATTGGGCCCTGGAACAAGCATTGTGGATGTTGAACCTTGCATTCATGAAGGAAGTTTTACAAATGCTTGTTTCAAGTAAGGGCCCCTAGAAAATCCAAAATGGCTGACTCCCAACATGGTTCAGCATCAGATGACAATTTTGTTCGGCAAATACTGGCCGATGAAAGCGATGATGACAATGATTTTTAAAGTTTTGAAGTATATGAGATTATTGGAGCCCAGAAAGTGTTACTGGCAATACCAGTGAGTAATTTTGAACCTGAAAATGATGTTGAATACGAAGCCGATATACATGCTGGATGGACAAAAACAGATGACATGCCGGTCAACCCCCTATTAAGCAGTCTTTCAAAATTAAATGTCAAAAAGGCAGAATACTAAGCCTAATTAAAGTAGAGGCAATTTAAAAGTAGAGTGCAATTTTTCATTTCTTTTCTCAAACAATTCTACCTTGAGGGATCTTGTGCTACAAAACTATATATCACTCTAAGGGTTAAGATAAATTGAATAAATAAAAATCTAAAAAGAAATTAAAAGGTAAGGATATTTATTTTTGATCAGAATAACTGTCTGAACAAGCTGACTATGTCATTGATGGATTTAAAACCCTAATACAAAATTGTGGAACAGATAAGAAATCTGGCATATATGTAGTAGTAAGCAAAGCACTGATTCAACAAAGGGAAACTTTGGCAGAGCTCTTGTTAGTGAAAAATATTATTTTGGAGCAGAGATATCCAAAAGAAAAAACCTATGAACTGTTGAAAATTGTACATAACAACCATAAAGAACATTATCCCAACTTATTCAAGCTGGTTTAGCTATCTATGCATATGTGAAAGGGGGTTCTCAATACCGAACAATATTTATACACAGTTAAGGAACAAATTAAGCTCAAAAATGATCAACAGATTAATGTGTATTCAACTAGAGGAGACATCTTTTGAGGATTTTGATTTCAATAGAGTAGGAAGAAGAAAGAGACAGATATTTATGTGTTAGGTAAATATTGAACTATGGCTGTTTCCTCCCCCCCCCTCATTTTTTCTACTCCCCCCTTATTTTGGTGACAAGGGGGGAGCTCCCCCCTTTAGATTAAATCCTAGCAGCATCTCTGTATTTGTTCAAGAGGTTAGGGCAGTAGCTACTAACATAGCATTTGAGCACAATTGTCCCCTAATTGACATTATCCAAGTCGTGTGATGGAGGGCGTAGATGACTTTCTCTAGCTTTTACCACAGAGACTTTTCATCTCAAAGGGCTCAGTTTGACCTGGTATGACCTATAGTAGCAGCACAACAGGCTACCCTCAGCAGCTTCCCAATGATGTGGTCACTCTACTTGTGAATTTGCATAAGGGAGATTTTTCTACAAGTTGCATCGATGTGGTCACTCTACTTGTGAATTTGCATGAGGGAGATTTTTCTACAAGTTGCATTGATGTGGTCACTCTACTTGTGAATTTGCATGAGGGAGATTTTTCTACAAATTGCATTGATGTGGTCACTCTTCTTGTGAATTTGCATGAGGGAGATTTTTCAACAAGTTGCATCGATGTGTCACTCTACTTGTGAATTTGCATGAGGGAGATTTTTCTACAAGTTGCATTCATTTGGTCACTCTACTTGTGAATTTGCATGAGGGAGATTTTTCTACAAGTTGCATTCATGTGGTGACTCTACTTGTGAATATGCATGAGGGAGATTTTTCTACAAGTTTGATCGATGTGGTCACTACTTGTGAATTTGCATGAGGGAGATTTTTCTACAAGTTGCATTCATGTGGTGACTCTACTTGTGAATATGCATGAGGGAGATTTTTCTACAAGTTTGATCGATGTGGTCACTCTACTTGTGAATTTGCATGAGGGAGATTTTTCTACAAGTTGCATCAGTGTGGTCACTCTACTTGTGAATTTGCATGAGGGAGATTTTTCAAGAAGTTGCATTGATGTGGTCACTCTTCTTGTGAATTTGCATGAGGGAGATTTTTCAACAAGTTGCATCGATGTATATCTAATATATCTTTGCTAACTCTAGTCCATAACTCTCATGAGACTTTAAAATGCTTCATGCATTTTAAGTGACTGGAAATTAGGCCTTCTTTGAGATAAGGGGATGTAACTCCATCTACCTCATATTTATTCTCCCATATTATTTTGCTAGAGTAACATATTTGAAGAATAAACTAATTTATTTGAATAAAATATATATCTTCAATAATACCTACCCGATCAAACTACAGGCACCCTCCCAGCCTTCCCACAGTTACATTAAAATCTGTTAGAGTGTGCACAAATAATCCAGTGGTAAATGATGCATGGATGGGATTTGTCTCCAATCCCTCAATTCTAAGTGGAGATCACTGTTGGATATGTAGGTAGACAACTTTTAGCACTTTGGCTGCTAAAACAAGCTTGGGAGGGCTTGATTTTGAAGGTTGAGGTTGTATTCCTAATGTATTATGGTTGGGTACGTATTATGAAATAAACATATTTTACTCCAAAAACTCTCCTTCTCCAGCACCCCCCCCCCTCCTTGCCCACTTGCCTTCCATGATCAATGTCTAGGTGTTTCCCAACCAAAGAGTGGTTTCTTTCTGAAGCATATCGACAATGCCAATGAAGCATTTTTGTTTTCCCAAGAAACGCATTGTTTAGGTAAAAACTTGACTTATCTTATTCACCATACTCAAGTCAGTCGGTCAGTAACTTTAAATTGCCTAATCTCTCCATTTTTATTTCAAGAATTTGAATAAAGCCACAATATTCCTTGGAAATTCATATTTGGGGTAAATACTCCAATGTTCATCAATAATATAGCCCCCAGACACACACACATTTTTATGGGTGCGAGGATGGATGTGCTGTTGACTGTACTAAATGTATTCATCTGAGCAGATCTAATTCCCACCACCACCATCAATTTAGTTGATCAGATTTGAGCTATTTAACAATTTCTATCAGTGTTTACTGCATAATAATAGTTTGGAGATCAATATTGTCGTAAACTCTTCATGTGTATTGTTTATAATGTGAAAAATCAAACTCTGCTTTCCAATGCTAATTTCTGTTGGATAAGTGGATTGTAATTATTGTAAATAAAAATCACCAAAAACATTGTCTGAAGTATTGTAATAGTATGGAAAAGTCTGCATAAATCCGAATGTGCAAAATGTATCGTGGTCCAAGAAAATTCATCCTATAGTCACAATGTACACACTAGGCACTGGTTTCACTAAAATTATAAAAATTTCTCCTCGTATTCAAATTTTACATTATTTTGTTTATGATGCTTCAGACAAAATATTGATGGTTTTTTTCAGAGATAGAAAGAGTGAAAAGGATGCAAATCACTTTTTTAGTTTAAAAGTTAACACATCAGAACCTTTTATTTTTTAAAGAAATGAGTTGAGGAATTCCTCAAATTGAGGAAATTCTCAAAATTTCCTCCAAAATATGGTAACACCCCTTTAAGGAAAATTGAGAATTTTATGACTGCATTTTAGTCCCTGGTGCCTGCTGTTCTGTGAAAAAATAATTGTTACCAACCAAGCAATAAGAAAGATATTTAATATTCACAATTTTGGAAAGTAATTTTGAGCTGTTTAGTGAAATTGAACCAGATCTTAATTAAATATCCATCCATGTTTGAAATAAAACTGTTAATATGCATGTAATCAACAGGTTATTTTCTTTTTAATCTAAGAATAGATAATGGAACAACTCTGCAGTCATTATTTCATATTGGATATTCTGTGGTTCAGAATTAATAGGAATGCTATCATGCCAAATTCTTGCAAGGACACAGAACTGAGGACAGAAATTTGTGCACATTTGATAGTAAATACACAGTGGGAACAGTGTTTTCATCTTGAAAGGTATCACAAGTCTTTGAACGTAAGTGATTTGTCAATCATTGAGTTGACACTTTGTATATTTGGCCTAGGTTAGTTACTTCTGAAACAGCCAACTCCAGTTGTAATATGAAAGCAGTTGAGATAGAATATAATATACATATATATATATATATATACACACACACAACACACACATATATATATATATATATATATATATAAGCAAAAATAAAATTCCAAACAAGCTAGCAGAAATCTGTGAATTAAACCCTTTTCAACCAGAATTTGTGAGTTATAAGTTTATACAGTGAATTCTTTTCCTAGTTATTCTTGCTGCAGCAGTGAGTCTGTTTTTATTTTTGGTGCATGTTACTTGTTCAAGAACTAAAACTATAAAAATAATCAAATTGACCAATTTTGTAAAAACTGCTGAACAGAATTTGAACAAATTTGACAGAGATGATATTGGCATAAAGGCCTTTTAGATTTGCACCAATAATGCTGACCTTCCTTCAAATATGGCCACCATTGTTGAAAATGAAAATGAAAACTTCAGATTGCTTTTTCTCCAAAACTGCTGAACAGAATTTGACCAAATATGATGGAAAGCATTGTTTCATTCTATTGCCTTTCAGATTTGTACAAATGATGCCAGTCTGCTATCAGCTATGGTTATAAGTACTTCAAATTGAAAAACATTTGAATGACTTGTACTAATGATGAAAGTCTGCTATCAGCTATGGTTATAAGTATTACAAATTGAAAAACATTTGAATGACTTGTACAAATCAGCTGAACAAAATTTGACAAATCTGACAGAAAGCATACTAGCATGAAGGCCTTTCAAGTTTGTACAAATGATGCGGATCCCGTACCAAATATCACTATCGTTAAAGCATAATAAAAATTAAAATTGACTTCTTCTCAAAAACTTCTAAGCATAATTTGACCACATTTGACACATAGCATTCAAACATATAGGCCTTTCAGATTTATATGAGTGATGGCAATCTGCCATTAAATATAGCTACCATTACTAAAAAGAGAAAAGCCCTTTAAATTGTTTCTTTTCAAAATCTGGCAAACAAAATGTAACCACATTTGACAGGAAGCATCTTTTCATTGTTAAATGCTTTTTCTATTTTTGGTTTGTACAGTTGATGGCAGTCCATAATCAAATATGACTACCTAGTATACTAAAAATAAATTTTAAAACATTTAAATGACATTTTCTCAAAAAGTGCCAAACAGAAGTTGACAATATTTGAAAGAAAACATACTGATATAAAGACTTTTCATACATGTACAAATAACATACTGATATAAAGACTTTTCATACATGTACAAATAACATACTGATATAAAGACTTTTCATACATGTACAAATAACATACTGATATAAAGACTTTTCATACATGTACAAATAACATACTGATATAAAGACTTTTCATAGATGTACAAATGATGATGGTCCTTCAGCAGATATGGATGCCATAAATATAATAGAAAAATAGAAAAATCCTCAAATGACTTCATTAATCCACTCGCATAATTTGACCAAATTTAAAAGAAAACTTCTTGGCATGATGGCTTTATAATGACAGAGAGCATTCTGGCAATTTTGTAGAAATGATACCAATTCACCATCAAATACTGCCACCATTACAAAAAAAGAAAAATTTGTAAATGACTTCTTGTATAATAACACTTGACAGAATTTGACCAAATTAGACAGAGAGCAAAATACTCTGAAGGCCATTCAAGTTTGTATTAACGATGCTGAGCTATCATCAAATATGTCTGCCAATATTAAAACCATTAAATGACTTCTTGAAAACAACTGTATAGAATTTGACCAAATTTAAAAGAAAGCAATATCCTGGCATTTGTACAAGTGATGCTGATCTGTCATCCAGTATGGCTATCATTAAAAAAAACACATAAAAACCTTCAAATAACTTTTTCTCAAAAACCACTCAACATATTATGACCAAATTTTAAAGAAATCATCCTGGCATAAAGGCCTTTGAAGTTTGTATAAATGATGCTGAGCCACCATCAAATGTGTCGGACATTACTGAAAACCATTAATTGACTTTTTCATTAAAACAATTGTACAGAATTTGACAAAATTCAACAGAAAACAATATCTTGGCAAGAAACCTTTCAGATATGTACAAATGACATTGATCCACTATCAGATTTTGTTACCATTACCAAAACAGAAAACCTTTTCAACAAATTCTTCTTGAAAACCACTCAACAGAAGTTGAAATTAATCAATTTGACAGAAAGCATCCTGGAATGAATGCCTTTCAACTTTGTATAAATCATGTTGATCCTCTATCATATTTGGCTGCAATTACTAAAAATAGAAACACCTTTGAGTGACATCTTTTCAGAAGACATCCTGACATGAAGGCCTTTCAGTTTTGTATGATTGATGTAGCTCTTGTTATCAAATTTGGCCACTGTTACTAAAAACAAAAACTTTTGAATGACTTCTTCTTGAAAGCTGGTGAACAGAAGTTGACCCAATCTCACAGAAAGCATCATGGCATAAGGACATTCAGATTTGTACAAATGATGCTGATCTGTCACTCTGTATGGCTGCCATTACTATTTTAAAAAAAGAAATATGGGAAAAAAACTTTAAATGTCAGAAAGCAGCAGACTAAACCAGATTTATTTGGCCTTGAGGCAGATGTTAGCCAGGTGAGCTATCTCAGCCTCACTTGTGCCTTTTGTTTAAGCACACTGCATGTATTATGTCAAATACAGTACTTGGACTAAACTGCAGCATGTATTTCTTGTACTCCATTTTGTATATAGACAACTTATTTGTTCACTTAGTTTGAAGTTTTTTGTACAGATTAGAAGTACATTCACATATTATATTTCAACTGAGCCAAAATGCAACAGATTTGAAGAGAACCCTCTATGTTTATGCAAGATATGAAATTGGTTATGAATATTAATTTTTTTCAGCATTATGATGGGATGATGGTCTATTTCATTGACAAAGGTCCTTATTACAAGTCTTTGGAGCATCTAGTGCATTGTTATGGCAAATACTCTCACGGGATGCAGTGTATGCTCACTATGTCAGTTAACCCAGGTGAGTACACATCTCTTTTTTCCAAACTCTTATCAATTAGTTTTCTTACTTAAAGATCAACACCTGTCCTAAACAGTGACTTTTTCAATGTCTTTTAAACTTAATCAGTGTAGAAATCAGCCTCTATTAAGCAAACTACCATCTATACCCACTTACAAGTTGAGTCCAACTGCAAACAGCACAGACCCAGAAGATCTGGGTCAATGCAGTTTGTTAGGAGTAATCAATTGAACAAACAACATAGACCCTGATCTGTCTGTGTATTATGTGATGGTAGATCAGGGTCTATGTTGTGTCCAGTTGGACTTGACTTATAAGCGAGTACATATGGTATTTATCATAGAAGACCACTTTTTTGCTTCTTAGAGATCACTGGTTAAGATAGGTATTACAGTAATTACAGAGCAATAGAATCAGTCATATACATAAATGTGGAGTAGTGAAATTCACTCTCATCAGTCCGAATTCATTGGCATGTTCATAATGAAAAATTCTTCCAAAAGAAGAAATATCTGGCAATATGATTGCTTAGTATTCAGATTTATAGCAGCAGAAAACTTCAGTATCCAACTACTTCTGTCTTATTGCAGCTGGTGAGATAATCCCATTAAAAGAAGAAGATGATTACTATAATTTAGCTGATGCTCATGAGTTGGCGGTCAATATGAAAGGTAACTTATATTATTATAACCATGAGAAATATATAATATATATATATATATATATATATATATATATATATATATATATATATATATATATATATATATATATATATATATATATACTCACACACACACACATATATATATAGAGAGAGAGGGAGATTGCAGTCATTATGAAAGGTAACTTATATTATTATATATATATATATATATATATATATATATATATATATATATATATATATATATATATATATATATATATATATATATATATATATATATATATATACAGCAGGTAATAAAAATTAGGATTTTTAAAATTGTTTTACTGTAATAATTCTGATTTATGTCCAAAAGTAAAATCGTATATTCTATGAATTTTGGATCTCACCTGGCCATGAGGTATATGGCATATGGTATAACCCTGCATCCATCATGCATTGTCCCACAACATTTGCTATCTTCAGCTTCTCAAAAACCTTTGGACTGGGTCTTTTTTTTAACCAGATTTGACAGAAACCATCCTGGCATGTAGGGCTGTCAGATTTGAACAAATGAGACCAATATGGTGGTCAGTACTAAAATTAGAAAAACCTTTAAGCAAAGAACCTTTTTCAAAAACCACTCAACAGAACTGGACAAAATGTGACAGAAAGTAACTCGGCTTGGAGTCCTTTGGTTTGTACAAATGATGCTGACCTTCTGTACAATATGGTCACTGTAAAAATGAAAAGACCTTTAAACTAGTTCATCTAAAAAACACTCAACTGTCTGCTGTTACAAAAGAAAATAAAAAGCTGTTAAACAATTTCTTCTTCAGAACTGCTTAACAGAATTTGACCACATTTGACAAAAAGCATTGTTGCATGAAGGCCTTTTAATTTTGCACCAATGATGCTCATCCACCACCTAATATGGTTTCTGATGCTAAAAATGACTTCATCTAAAAAGCACTTGACAGAATTTGACCCAAATTTTACAGAATATATCCTGGTTTGATTTTATTTTATACAAATAATGCTGCTCTACCAACAATTATGTTTGAAGATACTTCCCCAAGAATTTATTTTTACCACACCTTTTGCACTAGCAACAGATATTTTTTTTTTTATATATCCTACTTGCATCATCAAATGTATGGATGGCAGAAAAATAAGAATAGTGTATTAATAGCCAGAAAATAAAATTTTATAACAAATTTGAGAGTTGAACGGACAATACACACTGTCACTCTGCATCCATGCAACATTTTTGACAGAAAACTGGATTTGTAAAGAGCACTATTATCCAATAATATACGAGATCCATTATGTTTTTAAAAAAGAACTCCATTTCTTGTTACTACCTCATTTTCAGCACATCTTCGGACGGCAAACAAAAATTGTTTTTCTCTGTCCAAAAAATCTTAAAATATTACATTCAGTGACCAAAAACAAATGAAAGGCAAGTGGTCCTTTTGATATTATGTATTTCTAGACAGCAAATTTTTTAGTAAATTTTGTTTTTTCGATAATACATTACAAATAATCCCTCCGATCCTTCCCTGCAATGTGAGCATCCTTTAAGGTTTTGCTGGAGTAAAAACTGGTTACATCAGGGTATAACGGTAGCCACCTAGTGGGTAGAAAGGGGTGTTAACCTGTTATAGTTGCTTCCCTTTGTCTATATAATATATAGACAGAAAGACATTTTTTTCGTCTTTCTGGGAGGGCTGGATTCTGAGGTGGCAGAGAAAGTTATCCTAATGTAATGTGATCAGGTAAATATTATTGGAGAAACCTAATTTACTAAAAATTTGCTGTCTAGAAATACATTTTATCAAAAGGACCACTTTCTAGAATATGAGTTGGTTCTAATATGCAGGCCTAGAAATAAAAATCAACTGTTACGAAACAAAAGAATGTTAGAATACAGTCCTACCCGTTTATGTCGACATCCTCGGGCCCGAAGAAATATTGTCGACATAAGCGGATGTTGAGATAAGTGTTGGGGGTTGGGGTCTGAAAAAAAGCACATTTCTCTTGGACCTGCATACAAGTTAAATTCATCTGTATGGTGTGACCTGTCGTCAGTGAGTAGGATTTACACTTTGAGAAAACAATGGAAATTTTGAGTACATGAAGACAAAACCAGTGTGAAATACACTTCTATATTGACAAATTACATTTTGGTTACCTTTGTGTAATAAAATGCACAATGCGTTAAGTGCATGTATATGAAAAATCCATGAATTCGTGTACGGGTCTCGTGTTAGACCAACAAGTTGTTCTCCACCTTTTTTTTTTTTTTTTTTTTTTTTAAAAAAAAAAAAGATGGAGAACAACTTGTTGGTCTAGGTCTCATGTTAGAAAATGTATGCATCGGTCATATCCTGATAGGAAACACATTTATAAAAAATGGTTGTCCTCATTTGATCTAACACGTCTACACAATTCACTGCGATATTCATTGTCGCCAGTAGCACATGGTTGCATAGTTGTTATTTACATGCTGCACGTATGTGTACTTAAATTGGCCTAGATTTTGGTCAGCCTGAAACAATACATGTTCCCATCTTACTGGGGCTACCAAGGGGATGGGGCTATTCACAGGGAAATGAAAACATGTATTTATTTATGAAAGTCGTCGTGAAAAGTACATAAAATTGAACAAGAGATATGTGGCTGATATGATTAATTTACCTTCAACATAGCCTTTCTTTATAGACTCAGCAGCTTTCATCCATCTAGACCAACAAGTTCTTGACCTTTTTTTTTTTTTTTTTTTTACTGGTCCGCCACCAGTAAAAAAAAAAAAAAGGTGGAGAACAACTTGTTGGTTTATCATCCATTCTGACAGGGTGCCATGTTAAAGTGAAAAGTTTTTACAGACATCTTTGCGAGATGCCCCACCTTTAACTTCCTTAAAAGCCAGGTATTTAGTTTCCAGAGACTGTAAATTTAATCTGCGTTTTATGCTGCCATTGGGTGCCATCGTAAACATAAATAAAGTTAAAAAGGAAACTTTTACAGCACAATAAACTTGTTTTAATCACTGATTACTTTGAAAAATGCAACAATCGATCAGATTTCATTGCTTTTATTCAAGTTTGGTGATGATTTTTTTTTAATGAAGGGTGGATTGTTTTTATTGAACATTGTAACCGGCTTGCTTTGATGAAGGGTACATGTGTTCTTTAATTCGCCACGAGAGGCCAACTTTGTAGAACTAAACAAAAGCCTGTTTTTTTAATCTGACCAAGATATTAAAGCCTGGCGGCAAGATCAACTAATTGTTGAACAAAGTACAGGTCGGAACAGGCCACTTGTCGACATAAATGATCTGGCGGCAAAATTAAAACCTGGCGGCAAGATCAACTAATTGTAAAACAAAGTATGGGTCGGAACTGGCAGCTTGTAGACATAAATGGTTAGAAAACAAAGGATTTGTTCAAGCTGGGACCAAGGGCTTCTGCCGACATGTACGTTTATTTTTTATCTCGACGTCGACATAAGCATGACAAATTTGGTAGTAATAGTAGACCAAGGGACCGGAATTTGCTTTTTTGTCGACATAGGCGGCTTGTTGACATAAGTGATGTCGATATAAGTGGGTAGGACTGTACTAGAATAAGCCAAGGTACAGTTGTCATTATCTTCTCTTATAGTTTGGTTATCCTGTAATTTTGATAGAAATAACATCTCACATACCTGTTTATTATCTTCCACCCAATGAAGTTGGCGGGGATATAGAAATGGGTTCCATATATCCATCCATCATCTCTCAGTCAGACCATCCATCCATCGATAACACTTTTATTTCAAGAGTAACTCTAAAATCAGTCCATATATCTCTGTGAATTGTTTTAGGCTAGTTGTCCAGATTTGCCTTTTGCTATTCACAATTTCTTTAGTTTAAATATTTTTAATGTTTTTGTCAACTTGTCCATTTTATCCATGCATCCATCCATTATCCACACTTTTATTTTTGGGGTACTACCCCATAACTGTTCAAGATATCTTTATGAAATTTTTGGTACACATATTAGACTAGTGGTGTAGATCTGCTTTGTACCTATTAAAAATTCTTTGGTTTCAATATTTTAAAAGTTTTCATCTGTTTGTTCATCCATCCATCCACCATTCACACTTTCATTTCTGGAGCATAACTCCAAAACTGTTGAAGATATCTCTATGAAAATTGGTGCACATATTAGAATAGTGGTCCAGATGTGCATTTTGGTTGTTCACAAATCTTCATTTTCAGTATTTTAAAGTCTTGGTCCATTCATCTGTTCATCCATTCATTTATTATCCACACTTTCTATTCTGGTGCAAAACTCCTATCTCTGTGGAACTTGGTACACATATTAGACTAGTGGCATAGATGTACCTATTGACATTCACAGTTCTTCATTTGCATTATTTATTACATTCTTGTCGTTTTGACTGTTCAGCCTTCCACTCACAATTCACATTTTCATTTCCAGAGCAAAACTCTTGATGCCTATTATTTTCGTGTAGACGTTATAAATCCAAATAATATATGAAGTCTTTGATCAATTCTTCTTTCTTCTAGAATACATTTTGTCAGGGGTACAGGGTATTGATGATTCTGGTTTTTAAAAAATTAGATATGAAGTTTAAAAGTCTTAGACTAGTTAATACATATGCAGTATTCCAACTAACTTCTCATTTTGTAAAGGGCGCCATGGTGCAAGGGTGCATTTTGTACCAGCTCTGTTGTGGATGAAAAGGAAGGATCATAAGATTTATGGGTACAAGACATGATGTGCAGGATGTGGGTGGAATTGATCCCTTTTTCTGTGTTTCTGGGCACACTAATATACAGCTTGTAGCATATAACATTGAAAAAGTTTCATGAATTTTACATCTTAGAATCACAAGTTTCAGTTTCTATTGATTAAAAGCTCAGTATTGGTCAAGACAATTTATTTGTGTCATTGTTAGGCATTTATATCACTGCATGACATGTGATATGTATGACATGGCATACCATTATAGCATCAGGATATATAAACAATCTGAGATGAAGTTAAGGATGATGATTTTATTTTCAGTTTGCTTTATTTCTTGAAATCTATCCTAACAGATGAGTATTCACCTGCCTTGCCTCCAAGACCCTCGTCTCTTAGTGATGATAACACAGATGAGTATGCTGATTTGACTCGATCACGAATGTCGCGTGAAGTTCCTCCTGCTAAATCAAGGCCAGAAGCATTAAAAGTACGAACGTCACATCCACCATCCTCACCTCCACCACCTGTCCCCACACAGGTAGGTTCATTATGGCATTTCAGCTTTGATTAAAAATACTGTAACTTACAAACTTAACTTCAGGATGTAATATTTGTTAATTACTGGAGGACTTAAATGTACAAAAAGTGCTATTTATGGGGAAAATTCCACATGGTTGAATTTTTGCAAATATGTTATTTTTGAGAATTCCAAATGTAGCCAAAATAATATATAGTTTTGGTTCCAGTAGCCAGACCTACATATTTTAATGACCCTGTAAGTTTTTATCAGGAATGCCAAAAAAAGGAGTCTCAATTGTTACAGCGAGCTGCAGTATTTCAGTTGGTAGAGCATCAGATTTGTAATCTAAGGGTCATGGTTCAGTACCTGCTTAGGCCAGCCCAGGTCAGCTGCCTCAGTGTGTACTTGGGAAAGACACTTAGTTCCCATTTCCTCAGCATGACATAGCTAATAAAGTGTTAAAATGCCCTTCAAACCCACAAAAACAAAAAACAAAAACAAAAAACCCCCCCCAAAAAACCAAAAAAAACTGCCCCCAGCTTTTAGCTCTGAACCAGTAACTTTAGATTGGAAACAGTGACATGACCTAACATGAGCTGGATAAAGTAATGAAAAAATAGATCAGTACTGACCTTCCTACCCTATTTCTTTTTATATCATTAGCAGAAATACACATACTTGGGGATGGAGGGGTCTGTTTACTTTTTGCAGTTTTGGTTGCACAAATCGTTTAGCTCCCAAAATTTCTGTCAGATTCCATTTGTGCAGTTTTTGAACTTGGCTGTGAAAGTAAAAATATGCAGAAATGTTCCTATATAAGGTGGGGTTTTTTGTTAGACTATATTTAGTGCATGTCATGCAAATAGCTAGTAGATTCTGCATATGTGTTCACTTGATAGGAAATTGATATTTATAATTTCTATCTTTTGTAAGTTATACCAAGCAAAAGATTATTGTGGAAATGCATAAAAACTGCACATAAATGTAAAATTTATTTATCAAAAACTTAAACACACAAGGTCTTAGAAAAAATTGTTAGAAAATTGCTTTAATTTAATTCAGTAGTTTAAAGTAAAACATACATGTACCTGTTTTGATATTATAACTTTCTACACTTACTTTGTATAAGTTCTCAATACATTTTAAGTTAACATATCAAAAATCTAAAATGGAGTAAAATAAAATGTAATATCAAAGATGTCGTGTGATAATTTGTACATATTATATGTTGGGAATATGCTGCATTTATTTCATTTGTAAAAATTTAATGACATTAAAAGATTATGATTCAGAGTATGCTATGGGACAGGCATCCTAGCCTTCCCAATATTTGATATAAATCCCTATATTATTTCGCTGAAATTTTCCCTAAATTCCTTTAATATCCTTATAATGCCAGTGTGATCTCCCAAAATTTAAACAATCTTGTAACACTGGTTCTCCAAAACAGATGTCCAAATTAACATTTAAGCAAAAAACTTCTTTCTTGCAATATATATAGTTATACCTATATTAAAATGATGCTGATCTAACCTCCAAAATGGCTGCCTTGATGAAAATCTTGATATGGCTACTTCTCCCAGACAGATAGTCTTTTCAACATAGGGTTTTCACTAGCATACTATAATAGGAATATGTAACTGGTTCTGAATGAAAATGGTGTTCATTTGACCTCCTCCAACATGGCATCATAGCGGACATCTTGAAACTCTTATCACAGCTCCTCTTGCATGAATCATGAAATTGACATGGGCTTTTCACTAAAACACTTCTTGGAATAATTTATTGATTCTTAATGGAGATGGTGCAGATCTGACCATCATCATATCTGCACTTTTATGAAGGAGTTTTGAAAACGACCTGTCTGACCTTGTCAAGTTAAAGGTTATTGCTTGCATTTTTGTACTTCAATGAGCTTATGAACAGTGTGACTCATATATATACAAGTGAATTTTGACCAGACTTTGTATTTAGTTGCACTGCAATGATAAAGTTTATAGTCATCACTCTGATATTGAATTTAGGGTCAAATTTTGTGACTCAGGATTTCAGCTGCACTGCTTGTATGTATGATAATACAAACAAGTATGAATGGAAATTCTTATGGCCAGTAGAGCATTAGTCCCTTCAAGGGACTATTGTTCATTGTTGTTACAGTTACATAGTGGCAACTAGGTGCACAAAGTGTAGAAAGTTCAAGGTCTCATATGTCAATCAATGCCTTATGTGTACTTAATGTAGTTATCTATACCTTGCAATTCAATAGATGTGCCTTATGTGTACTTAATGTAGTTATCTATACCTTGCAATTCGATAGATGTGCCTTATGTGTACTTAATGTAGTTATCTATACCTTGCAATTCGATAGATGTGCCTTATGTGTACTTAATGTAGTTATCTATACCTTGCAATTCGATAGATATGCCTTATGTGTACTTAATGTAGTTTTCTATACCTTGCAATTCAATAGATATGCCTTATGTGTACTTAATGTAGTTTTCTATACCTTGCAATTCAATAGATATGCCTTATGTGTACTTAATGTAGTTATCTATACCTTGCAATTCAATAATTGTGCCTTATGTGTACTTAATGTAGTTTTCTATACCTTGCAATTCAATAGATATGCCTCATATGTACTTAATGTAGTTTTCTATACCTTGCAATTCAATAGATGTCCCTTATGTGTACTTAATGTAGTTATCTATACCTTGCAATTCAATATATATGCCTCATGTGTACTTAATGTAGTTATCGATACCTTGTAATTCAATAGATATGCCTTATGTGTACTTAATGTAGTTATCTATACCTTGCAATTCAATAGATGTGTCTCATGTGTACTTAATGTAGTTATCTATACCTTGCAATTCAATAAATATCCCTTATGTGTACTTAATGTTGTTTTCTATACCTTGCAATTCAGTAGATGTGCCTTATGTGTACTTAATGTAGTTATCTATACCTTGCAATTCAATAGATGTGTCTCATGTGTACTTAATGTAGTTTTCTATACCTTGCAATTCAATAGATATCCCTTATGTGTACTTAATGTTGTTTTCTATACCTTGCAATTCAATAGATATGCCTTATGTGTACCTAATGTTGTTTTCTATACCTTGCAATTCAATAGATGTGCCTTATGTGTACTTAATGTAGTTATCTATACCTTGCAATTCCTGTGCATGTTGATTAGAAGGGACTTGGTCCACAGTTCTTTGGAACATTGAAAAGCAGGAAATGTATTGGCACCTTAAGTTCGCATTTGCTGCTTAAATCTCAGATGAGAAGATTAATCCAAGAGACCATGTTACAGATGTTTGCTTCATGGATTTCTCCTCCTTGCCTGTCCTTCTGCATTTTGATTACTGACATGGATGTGATGGAAGATCTTGACCATTTTGACTGACTGGCTATCCACTGCTGCCATGACCAGAGGTCAGTCATTATGAGTCAAATCACAAACGCCAACAATTCCATCTTGAAAGGCCTTTTACAGGGATCCATCAAGCCTTAATTGGCAGTCCATTGCCACTTTTGATCAGAGGTATGTTGTAATGACAAGTTAGATGATGAGTCCATGATTATGGCTTATCCTGTATTCAGTTTGTAGAAAACACTCTTTGACAATGCAGCTTCTTTCCTTTGCCTGGCCTCGATTTATGTGAACATGGAATGTTTTATGGATGAGGACAAAACCCCCAAGTGAATACAAGGACAACCTTGATTAAACTTAAGCACCCATATCCTTCTATGGAGAGGACTGAGTTTAGTTTTAAGTTGCATCTTGTTTCAGTCTCTGTGCCCACCACCACCGTCATTCTGGGTCAGGGACTCTGTGGATGCAGATTATGAAGATAGACATCCACCCATCCACCTGGTCCTGCAATCACTTAATGTGAACGAGATTACCAATCATCTTTCCAGCAATATTTTGGACCCTGGTAAATCCAGAGCCTTCTTTTCAGAAATCCATCTGCCAGCATCATTTTCTGCCCACTGGTACAGAATACAATACGACACCTGCCATGTGGAAACCCTATGTTTGGACAAGATGTAGCAACAGTAAATAAGTCTGCCCCACTTTTTAATAAAATGGGCCTTCAAGCTTCCAGGCAACAGTTTGTGAGAATTAGTAGTAGCTTCATATTTGCTTCACCTGTTATTTTTAGGCAATCTTCAGACTTGCAGAGAAAATGGGAATCAATATGACGCATTGCAAAGGTTGTTAACAAAGCAGTTCACCACACTTTGGCAACACTTTGACTGCCTTATGCTACCAGATTTAGTGAGATGCAACACTTTCCTTGCTCATCTTCACTCAAGCCCCATCTCTCATTTGCTCAAATGATCATTGTCTTTTGATTCTTCCTTGCTGTTCAGAGGTCACATAGAGGATGTGAAGAAGCAGGCTGCACAAGAATTACCTCTTCAGCTTGCCTTGCTATTTCCTTCTCTTTTTCACTCATGTCAGTCCAAGCCCCTATGCTAGACAACTATAGCAAGAAGGACAAATGGACAAAATCCATTCAACAGTCTTGCCCACACTGGCATTTCTGATATCAGCAATCATCACAGTATCGAAAACAGTCTAATAAAGGGGAGAGGAAGCCAGTTTTCTCTATCTCCAAGCTTCCAAATAAACAACACTGATTCTCTACTCCAGGCACCTGCTGACAACATTTCTCTAGGCACCGGGCTCATTTATTTTAGTCAAGCATGGATTGACATCTCTATGTACAAAGAATTGGTGATCCATGTTGTTTTGTATCAACTGCAGGAAGTCATTATTTTTGCAGGAGATCCAGACTTTCCTCAGCAAATCAGTGGCAGAGAGAGTTTGCAGAAGGAACTCTCTAGGATTTTATTCACGACTTTTCCTGGCGCCAGAGTGAACAGAAAGCTCTGGCCAGTGATAGACAAAATTTATAACCATACCAAAGTTCAGGATGGATGCCTATTTTCATATCCTGATTCACCCGTCTTTACACAAGATCCCTCAGTTCACATTCCAAGGGGCTGTGTATCAGTTTCAGGCACTCCAGGTTGGACTCCACCTCAGTTCATAGGCCTTTATCAAGACAGCAGACTGCATCATCACCCACTTCATGTCCATCTCAGCAGCAGCTGTGGTTTACCTGTATGATATCTTGCAAAAACATATAAGTTTGATTCAAGATATTAACAGTTTACTCTACCTCCTCTCTCAGCTTGGTTTTCTTGTGAATGGGGAGAAGTCAAATCTCTCCATCCCCAGCATATTGTTCATCTTGGTAGGGACTTTCTGACCTGTTTTAGTTTACCTTCTTCTCAAATGCATTGCATAGATTGTTAAACTCACCGAGTTGGTCTCCAAGAAGGCATGCATTTCTGCAAGGGAGTTTTGGTAACACCTTAGACTCCTCATTGTAGCTGTAGACCTTCTTCATCTTTACCGACTCTTTATGTACCTTCTGCATTTGTCTCTCTTATCTGAGATGTACCCCTTAATACCTGGATCACCATGTCCTGATCTTGACCAAGATCAGACAACTCCTGCATCAGTGGAAGGTCAGACAATGGCTATTGGCAGGAATCCTCCCAGAGAACCTCCAGCTGGAAGTTATGGTCTGTATAGATGCCTGCAAGCACAGTTGGAGTGCCTACCATTTGCCTCACTCCACTACATTATCTCCTAAGTGTTCTGATTCTAAAATTGATTCAGAAAATGAGCGATCAGACATAACTTAAAGGTGGTTCTGCTTGCCCCGCTCAGATGTGACACGTTCATCTACTTGATCTAGTGATAGACATTCCCATGGAGATCCAGATGACTCTCAGCCTACTCAAACAGTTGACATTGCAGGTCATCTGCACCTTTCCTTACAGACTTCTCCTTTACACCTGGCCATTATAAGGAAAGCACTGCAAGGAAAGGATTTCAGCACTTCAGTTGTGAAGAAGATGTCATGCATTAAAGTCCCTCCTTTGAAAGAAGTGTATGAAGGAAAGTGGCATGTTTTACATGCTGATACAGGGACAACGACATGGTTCCCTTGCGGGCTTTGATTCTGCAAATGACTAGTTTTTTTCTTGGGCTCTTGAAGGAGAAGAAATTGGCACCGATTAAGATTAAACTCTGCCACTCCATGATTTCCAACACTTTCAGACATCATGCAAGAATGGATATAGGCCATGACAAGGCTCTCTCTGACATGCTGGTTAACTTGAATCTGAATTGGCCCTGATCTCTCACATTGCTCTCCAAATGGAATCTTTTGTGGGTTCTCATATGGACCAATTCCTCTATCATACAAAACATACTTCCTGATAGCCGTAGCTTGAGCTTGCAGGGTGAGTAAACTGTGTGCCCTGGTTTGGTTGAACCAAACTGTCTTCAGTTCCACTCAGATGGTTCAGTGGTTCTGATAATGCAACCAGAATTCATTACTGAATATGCTTGCTTATAAGTTTAGTCCAACTGCACCCAACATAGACCCTGATCTGCTGTCACATAATGCACCAGCAGATCAGGGTCTGTGTTGTTTGTTCTACTGATTACAAACTGCATAGATCCAGATCTGTTGGCACATTATGCAATGGCAGATCTGGGTCTGTGAAGTTTGGAGTTGGATTCAACTTGTAAGCGAGTATATACGGTACCAAGAACTGGTTGCTGTCCACAGGTAATCAGAAAGTGATAATTACCTCATTTTCCTTGCTAGACCTTATGAGAGAGGCAAGATTCCAAGACCCAGTACATGCTCTAAAGTGCTACCAGAAATGCACTGAAAGCATTCATCAGGGTAAAAAAGACTTTATCTCCCAGTAAATGAGGAAAGCAAGACATTACTCCCCAAGATTTGGCCTCTTGGCTTAAGAGTGTGATTTGATCAGCGTATTGAGATTTCACAGGAGCAGATGTGGCTCATGAAAATGTTGGCTCATGAGAATAGAGCCATCTCTGCAAGCCACATATCTGAGCTCAACTGTTCAATCTGAGACATTATCGAGGCCACTGATTTTCTCTTGCTTTTATCTTTGTGATTCAGCATTGCAAAGAAGACTGGTGGTTGCCCAGACACCATCCATACCTTGTTATGGCCAGCACAACCTCATAATGGGTTTTAAGCTTTTTCCTCGGTAAGAAAATGTGCTACATTTCTCCTTACTTTCTGGTCTAAGGCTTCATGGTAATAATGTTTAGCTAGATATTATGCCTCAGTTGTGCTGCCTCTTGTTAGGAAAGTAGTTTCATCCTTCACATAAGGACCCATTCCATTATGATTAACCCACCCACACATCCCTGCAAATGTGAGCATCTTTGTTATTTCTGTTTAAATATTATGGCCCCAGTGACCAACTTCATTCGCTACACCCAATAGTAATTGCTCTGTTCATCTATTGGTCTGTCAGTCCATCCATCCATTTATCCTTCCATCTATCAGCAGTTTGGTTTTTGCAAGATAGCAATGCAGTAGTAATCACTTTGAATGTCTGTCTGTCATTTCATCCAACCATACTTCCATTCATTAACAGTTTTGTTTCTACAAAATAACTTTACTGTGAATAATTTCTATTTCAGTCAAATTTGGCTTCTATCTTTATCTGTATTAAACTTCAGACAAGATTGCTTTTCAGTGTTCTGTGTCATGTATTAGAGATTGCCATTGGTTTTCATAATATAAGATTACCAATAATAGTTGGATTTTAACCCATTTTGGCATGCAGCTTTATAGTAATCAAATGAACTTGATTACCAGCATTCCATGTCATTGTTTGTAGGAGTTGTGACTTTGGTTTCTAAGGATTGTTATTTTTAAAAACAATTGTCTATAATTAAATAAGAGCTGTTTTCTACTTCCTTCTGAATTTTCTTCATACGTACATTGCATGTATGAGATTTTGTTATGTCATTTCTGACGTAAGTTGTGTTCACATGTTAGTTACTATGGAAATGAAATGGAAAGATAAAAGAAAGTATGAACATTTTCGAACTTTTCCATGTATTTCTCATTGAAATGGGCTTGTTTGTAAACTAGTCACTAAATTGAACAAATGATACATATTCAGTCATTTTTAAAGTTTGATATTGGTTCAAGTGTCAGAGCAAAAATAAAACTGTTATTATATGTGCAATAAAATAAAAATAATAAAGTTAAGAAATTCACTAAGTCTCATGTGGGAATTAAACTATTCCCCTGCATTGCAGATGGATGTTGTACTCCCTGAGTAATGAAGAATAAACTATTGTTTTTAAACGAACCTAAGTTATTTTTTTTTCTCAGTATTTTTTTTTTAGTACAGCACTGATATGAATTAAGTAAAGATGTATGAGTAACTACAGTTCCTGTTCTTTAACTGCAGTAGTTCTTCGAAACCATGATGGATACTGTGCAACAGTGACCAAATGCCAATGCTGCATGGACAGTAAATTTTTTAAATATTTAGTTTTTGGACACTGTACTGCAGAAAGATATTTTGAACATAAGATTGCCCATAATAGATACACAATTTGTCAAAATTCTTCATAGAGCAAGAATGTACTCAAATAAAATCTGGAGTCTGAAGTTGCTGAACTGAGCATTTATTCTTCAATTTCAAATATACCAGCAAATGTTCAAAGATTAATTTTTGCTTGAATGAAAAATAAGTAAATATAATGAATATAGAAAAGATTTTTTAGTATGCTGAATGACACATTAACACAAACAGACATGAAATTGATCATTATTTATTTTTTCATAATAGAAAGCTTAGGGCAGAAAAGGGTCTTGTTTAAATATGGTCATTATTTAAATATGTTCCTTTGTCATGCTGCTTTATATTGCTGAGAACTTTAATGAATTTAATTTCCAATGACATCATTTACAGGAATTATGTCCCCTAATCGACCATTTGCCTTTCTCTGGTTTCCACAGCATAACTTTACAAATGATAGTTGAAATTTTTACTACATTTGGCATGCACCTTGATATTTTGAATAAACTTTGAGTGAATTTTATGTCCAGCATTCCACATCATCATTTACAGGAGTTATTGCCCCTGATTGACCATTCTCCTAACTTTGCTTTCCTCAGAATAACTTTATTTAAGATTATTGGATTTCCTCAGTATTACTTTAATAAGGATTGTTGGATTTCAACCAGATTTAACATGCAGTTTTAGATTGATAATCTCATGAATGATTTGTTTTGCAATATATAATTCCACAACATCAGTTATGGATGTTATGGGCTCTGTATTAATGGGTTGTTAATAGGTAAGTTAAATTTTGAGCTTTCCATGAGATTAATTATAGGGATATCAATAACTGGTGAAGTGATGGCCCATTTTTCTCAAACTTTTGATTGTTTACACCCTAACAATACCAAGAATCCAGTGCTGAGCAAATCCCCCAGTCCGATGTTGGGGACAAGCAAATCCCTCAATCAGATGTTGGGAACAAGTGACATTCTTGGTCAGACTAGTGAAACATTATAAGGGACTTGTCCAGGACAAGTCAGTATTTGTCAGTGTGATAAAATTCAGATAACTGCTGACTCCTAACTTTGATTGACAGTTAGCATGTAAAATCTCTCTCAGTTTTAAATAGCTGCTTTCACAACTTAATAAAATTAGTAAGTGATAGTACTTTCAATATGCGATAATCAGCAGACTTATCTACTGCTACCAAGAACCTCAAAGAACACCTGCTAAATTCCTACCCACAGTGTCAGCTAGTTCTGTTACTCAGTAATGTCTTTCTCAGCCTCACTTTGCAAGAAATATCAAAGCGGCCAATTAGCCTTGGAATCATGCTGGCACCACTCAGCTGTTGTTTTATATCCTGTATGACCAAGTGAAAGTACATCATGTGTAGACCACATCTAAAGGCTGTGATGATACGCTGGAGTAATAAGTGACATCGTATCAATGTCATCATAATGTAATTATCATGTATTATGGAGCTGCACTGTAAGCATTGATTTTACAAAAGTAGAATGCTTAAATGAAAACAAAATATCTCAACAATAGCAGCTCTCTATATTTTCAATGTTACTTAAATCTGTGGCTGCATGACAAGTGATTTGTCAAGACACTTGTATGGGACAAGTGGATTAAGACTATTTGCTTAACCCTAGAATCATTGGATTTCAAGTGAATTTCATATGCAGCTGTTGGAGACTTTGTTGAACTTTTGCATTAGATTGATTGGCAGCATTTTACATCATCATTTTGTAGCATTATGGTCCATTATCATAAGTTCCTCTGTTGAGAGCTCTGTTTAGCAAATTGTAGCAAGTGGGACCCTTTGTCATGCACCCACTGCCAATCGCCCTAGTATCAAGTGGGGCCCTTTACCATGCACCCACTGATAACAGCCCTAGTATCAAGCAGGGCCCATTGCTATGCACTCACTATTAATAGTCCTAGTAGCAAGTGGGGACCTTTGCCATCCACCACTGCTAATAGTCCTAGTATCAAAATATCAAGCAGGGCCCTTTGCCATGCACCCACTGCTAATAACCCTAGTATCAAGTGGAGCCCTGTGCCATGAACCCACTGATAATAGCCTTAGTAGCAAGTGGGGCCCTGTGCCATGAACCCACTGATAATAGCCTTAGTAGCAAGTGGGGCCCTTTGCCATTCACCAACTGCTAATAGCCCTAGTATCAAGTGGGGACCTTTGCCATGCCCCCACTGTGAATAGCCCTATTTGTTCATTTAAATAAGTAATAAAGAAGGTAAGAAACAAAATTGTATAGTTGGGACAATCAAAAGACCTGGATAAAACTTTTTCATGGTAATTTATACTTTACTGTGTGTACTATTTCAGCCACCCCCTTCAAAGTTACCCAATCAGAAATCTGTGGACCAAGGCAACCCACCAAGTCCAGAACCTGAGCTTGAACTTAAAAAGATAGACAGAAAGTGTTTGAAACTAGGTATGTATATATAGTGTTTGAAATTGGGTATGTAGACAGAGTGTGTTTGAAACTGGGCATGTTAACAGAATGTGTTTGAAACAGGATGTGTAGACACAAAATGTTTGAAACTGGATATATAGATGGAAAGTGTTTGAAACTAGCAAAGTAGACAGAAAGTATTTTAAACACTTATGTATTAGAACTGTGTATTACCACAGTGACTGATGATGCATTTCGATGCATAGGTCACAATACACAATACACAATACTTAATGTATCATATTTTAAGTTTTCCATCACATTTTCCATTCCACTCTATAACATTAGAGTTGTTTGAGATTAAGCTATGATACATGGTATACTTAAACAGTATCATTAGAAGGTGTATTGCCATACCAAATTGGTGATAATATCTTTAGGTCAAGGTCATGACATAATATTTTTAGTTTTCTGTCACACTTTCAATTTTGGTCTATAACTTCAGAGCTGTTAGAGATTAGGCGATGAAACTGTGTTGTGTACTACATTGGTGATACTTTCTTTAAGGTCAAGGTCACAGTACATTATTTTAAGTTTTCCATCATACTTTCATATATGTTGAATCATTTTAGAGTCCTTTCAGCTCTATGGATCAAACTTTGTATATCTTTCATTATCATTAGAAAGTATCTCATTTATGACATTGGGAGTCATGTCTTAAAGGTCATGGTTGTAGGGCAGTATTTTAAGTTTTCCAACACACTTATCTTTCCTCTGTATATTTTATGAGTCATTTGAGATTAAGAGATGAAATTTGGTATAGTTATACATCATAATGTAATATATCAGATATGTCACATACCTTATTGGCGGTCACATCTTTAAGGTCACTACTGTAGGCTGGGGACACAAATTCACTGAATTTGCTTGTTTTCATTGCCACTTGTCATGATGATCTTAATTTTGTCATCACAGATAGTTTATAATTTTGCACTAGCTCTTTAACCACCATAATACAATATAGACTGTGTTACTCGAACAGTATAGTTTGGCTGGTGGATCCCATACCTTGAGAATTCATCAAAAGAGAATTGAATGACTTGTTGTGACTTAATTATGTACAGTGAGACTTGTCTAAACCACTACACTGAAGAATGGATGTGAAATATCAGTTAGAAAGGTTACCATTTTTCAAGGTTCCATTAATTTCATCTCCCCATGATTAGCTAAAGTTTTACCCCATTTGTATGAAAAATTTAATTCTAATTACACACAAAGTAAATAGTAAGGATATATATGATGCTAAGCATAACGTTATCTCCTATAGATGCTTCAAAAAATTAAATGTTGAAAACTTTTTATCTGATTTAGCAAACTTCAGCCTCTTCTGTGTAGAAAATATAGAAGACCCCATGGAAGCACTTGAAACCTGGTATACTAGAGTGAAACATGCTCAGAAACCTCCATGGCTCACATCAGAAATCAATGAAGCAAGACAGAATACAGACTATTTTCATAAAGTCAAAGATTGGCATAACCATAAACTCTGGTGTAACAGATGTACTGCTATGAGTCAATCTGCTAAAATAAATTTTTATAAAACATTGGTTGAAAATGCAGAAAGTCCAACAGAAATTTGGAAAATTCTGAGGCATTTTACTCCAAACAGAAACAGTAAGATCCCAAATCAACTAATAATTGATGGGACAATAATTGATGATATGCATGATATTGTTAACAGATTCAACGAACACTTCATTAGTGTAACAACTATAACTTCCAATATATCAAGTACTAATGCAAAAAATACAAAGTTAGAAGACTTTATTAAGTTTAAAATCCCTGAAAATGTACAGTTCACTATTCCATTTATGTCATGTGTAGATGTAGTAAGTGAACTGAAAAAGCTAAATTCTAAGAAATCGACTGGGTGAAACAGATAGGTCCATTCACCTTAAATAAATGGGCTGATATTATTGCTCCATCTCTTACCTACATAATTAATCGAAGCATTACTAAGGGAATCTTCCCATCTCAACTGAAGGATGCCAAGGTTGTGCCTGTTTATAAAAAGGGTTCAAAATCAAATCCAGATAATTATAGACCAATATCTATTCTGCCAACCATATCCAAACTGTTTGAAAGACATGTTTCCAAACATCCCAGTGGTTACCTTTCAAAGTACTAATGTAGTATCATTTATTTTTGTTGGTCTCAATTTTCGTGTTTTTGTAAAAAAAAAAAAAAAAAAAGACATTTTCATGGGTACTTAAATTCGTGGTTTAGCCTGTCAAAGTTTGCATATTTGTAGGTATTTAGTTTCAGGGATTAACCTCTACAAATACTCAAAATAAAGAATAAAAAAAGAACAGAACCATGCCGACGACAAACAGCCATCACTTCAATGGTTTAAACCATACTACCACCTGTATGAGCACAAATCAAACACCTGTCAAGATCAATCACTTATACTCATCATCAAAGGGAGCCGACACAGCCAACAACATTCAGTTAATTGGTTATTAAAGTACATGTGTACTGTCTGATCTCTTCCTTAAAACACTGTCCTTAAAACTGCACCATGGCATTATCACAGTGGTTTAAGAGTGGTAAAATTCAACTTAGATCCCCGTTAGTTCGGATAATGTCATCATTCCACTTGTGAACCAAACATGTGACCAGCTGCCCCTTGCTCAATGCAGTTGGCAAGCAGTGTCAACATTTGATGTATTCTGAGCCCAACAAAGTGTGAAGATGCTACCTAAATTGAAAAACAATGGGATCGCTCCTTTGCTTGAGCCTTCCTCATGTACGAACGAACTTCAGCCACTAGACTTTACTTGAAACTTTATCAACCAAGTCAATTCATACTGAATAGATAATTGCGCTCACACAAAAATGTGCAAAAGATTGGACCTAATTATCTGTGGATTTGAGAATGCTGGACTTGTTTACTTCAACAATTCCAGCATTATTTACCTTATAAACATTTGTGTGTACTAGCAGACTTGATTGACACGATGTTGATTCAGTCGTTTTGTCCACAAATCAGTGAAGTGTGAGCTTCAGTACTCTGCAGTAATTAGAGTGTATACCTAGTGTTTCATTAGTAATTGTGCTTCAAGCAGTAGTTCTGGTATTTTACAGTCATGTTCTTCATTGGGATTAAGCATGCATAGATAAAATGAGTCATCCTTTCATGAGCATTTAAATGTTTCGACAACAGCTTCACTTAAATGAAGACTCGATTTGAATAAGTATTAAATCTAATTGTCATATACTAGTAGCATTTATTAATTATTTCTTTCATTTTCATAGTGTTTTAATACCTTATGCCTTTTCTTGTTTCTCTCTATCTTATGTCACAACATATTGATTTAAGGCCGTGAGTGGAAATTACAGCTACCTGATACCATATAGATACATGTGGATTGAAACAATATAAAATGTGTTATAATTCTTTTTTTAAAGGGTTTAAATGAAACAAACACATATAAAAGCTAATTTTTATTACCAGATTACAGAAATGACGTTGATTTATCAAATAGCTTTGTTGATCTCTAAGATTGAAACACAGTAAGAAAATAGGGGGAGATGGCTCTTTATCATATGTGGCTAATTTTTCATTGGGTCTTTAACTTTGTGGTTCGGGCAACAACGAAATCCACGAAAATTGGTACCCCACGAAAATTAGTGATACTACAGTATTTAATTCACCCGTCCCAATCAGCATTTAGACAGAACCACTCCTGTCAGTCTGCGTTAACAAAACTCATCGATGACTGGTTGCTTGCTATGGACAACTGGTTGGAACTATATATCTTGATTTTAAGAAGGCTTTTGATTTAGTTGACCATAATATACTTGCATAGAAACTTGAAAAGTACAAATGTTCTCACTTATCACTCTCATGGTTCAAATCATACCTATCTGACAGAAGCCAACAAGTTGTTATTGGTAACATTAATTTAGAGTTGATTTCCATCAACAAAGGAGTTCCACAGGGATCTATTTTAGGGCCTGTATTATTCTTATTGTTTATAAATGACTTGATGCTGTATGTACAACATTCAAAAACTGATCCTTATGCTGATGATACTACTTTGCATAAGTCTGATTCTAATGTTAAAACCTTAAATAAACAATTGGGTGAAGATTTTTATCAAGTTGAATGTTGGTGCTCACTGAATAACATGTTTATCAATCCCCTAAAAACCAAGGCAGTGTTGCTTGGAACTAGACAAAGATTATCAGTGAACAGAAATCCAAATCTTGAGCTCTGTGTTGAAGATAATCTAAGTGAAAATGTTGGACAGAAAAACTTTCAGGAGTTAATGTTGATAAGAATATAGACTAGTGTAATCAAGTGAACCAGGTCTGTTCTATACTAAGCTCAAGAATTTATCTTTTAACAGAGGATAAAAAGTTATCTACCACTCAGCTATCTGAAATTTTTTTACAATGCTTTCATTCTTCCTCTTTTGGACTACTGCTGTACTATTTGATGAAATACAACTTATAGTAATATTAAAAGAATCCACAGACTTCAAAAAAAGGTCGCAAGAATTCTCCTAAATTTACCATTTGATACACCAACCAAAGTTCTATTCTTTGAATTGAAATGACTGAAATTTGAATAACGATTAGCCTACTGTAAGTCCATATTAATGTTCAAAGTAAAGAATGAACTTTGTCCACAATAGTTTCATTTTAAGTGAAAAGAACAATACCAAGGACCTAACCTGAGATCATTTACAAATGATCATTGCAGAACACCATTTCTAAGATAGAATACTTTGAAAAAATTATTTGCTTACGCTGGTGCTATTCTATGGAATGAACTATCAAAAACCATTAGATTAGAAACAAATTTAAATGCGTTCAAAACAAAATCATATGACCATTATCTTGAAAGGCACTTGTCACTGTAAATATTGAAATACATTCACTCCAGTTTATTCTGTTAATTATACTTAATGTATTTAAGCATGGTTTATTATTATATTTATATATTTTGTTGAATTTACAATCATTTGTTTAACCTGATGCCCTAAGGGAGAATAGTATATTATAACTAATTGGGTTACCCTCATAAAATAAAATATTTATTTATTTATTTATTTATTTATTTATTTATTTATTTATTTATTTATTTATTTATTTATTTATTATTATTATTAATATTATTATTATTAAAATTAATATGGCCACCATTATTACAAGTAGAAGAAACTTTATATAACTTCTTTTCAAAAACTGGTCAACCATCAAATATGGCTACCATTACTAAACATAGAAAACATTTTAATGACTTCTTATTAACTGCTCAGCTGAATTTTGACGAAATTTGACAGCATTCTAGCATTTAGGGGCTTATATATTTGTGCAAATGATGCTGATTTACACTCAGGTATTGCTGCCATTAATTAGCTCACCTGTCCAAAAGGTCAAATGAGCTAATGGTATGGTCATTGAGCTGCTGTGTGTCTTCTGTCAGGCATTGTCCATTATCCATTCACAATAATATTGTTGTTTACAATTTCTCAAAAATTACTTGACACTTGACCAACATGATTTTGACATTGAGGCCTTTCAGATTTAACAAGTCTATGCTGATCTGTGATCCAATATGGATGTCATTACTAAAAATAGAAAAACCTTTGAAGAATTTCTTCTCAAAAATCGCTCAACAGTATTTGACAGAATTTGACAAAGCATTCTCACCTGAAAAATTTTAACAAAATTTCAAATGATGCCATTGACCATCAAATATGGCTGCCATTACTGAAAATAGAAAAACTTTAAACTACTTCTCAAAAACCACTCAACAGAACTTGACCAGATTTGACTGAAATCATTCTAGCATGAAGGCCTTTCAATTTTGTACAGTTTTGCTGGTTTGCCATCAGATATAGCCATAATTACTAAAAATAAAAAAAACTTTAAATGGCATCTTCTCAAAATGTGCTCAGGAGAGTTTGACCAAGCATGATAGGGAACATCCTGGCATGAAGGGTTTTCCAAGTTTTATCAAATGATGCTGATCCACCATCAAATATGTCCACCATTACTAAAAATTAAAAAAAATTCAATGATTACTCAAAAATCACTAAACAATATTTGATCACATTTTTTTGACAGAGAGCATCCTTGGATGTAGACACCAACTCATGGTCATGATAATACTGCTTTAGTACTGCAAGGAGTAGACACCAGCTTATGGCCATAATAATACAGCTTCAGTACTGCGAGGAGTAGACACCAGCTTATGGCCATAATAATACAGCTTCAGTACTGCAAGGAGTAGATACCAACTCATGAATGTGATAAAACTGCTCCAATACTACAAGGAGTAGACACCAGCTCATGACCATGATAATACTGCTCCAATCCTGCAAGGAGTAGACACCAGCTCTTGGCTGGGATAATACTGCTCCAATACCACAAGAAGTAGACACCAGCTCATGACCATAATAATACTGCTCCAATACTACAAGGAGTAGACACCAGCTCATGACCATGATAATACTGCTCCAGTACCACAAGGAGTAAACACCAGCTCCTGGCTGGGATAATACTGCTCCAATACTACAAGGTGAAGACACCAGCTCATGACCATGATAATACTGCTCCAATACTACAAGGAGTAGACACCAGCTCCTGGCTGTGATAATACTGCTCCAATGCTACAAGGAGTGGACACCAGCTCATGGCTGTGATAATACTGCTCCAATACTACAAGGAGTAGACACCAGCTCATGGCTGTGATAATACTGCTTCAATATTGCAAGGAGTAGACACCAGCTCATGGCTGTGATAATACTGCTTCAATACTGCAAGGAGTAGACACCAGTTCATGGTCTCCAATACTACAAGGAGTAGACACCAGCTTATGGCTGTGATAATACTGCTTTAATACTATGAAATTTGAATATTGAAAAGCTGTAGAGACTGAACAAGATACTAAAGGTGACGATGAAGTAAACCTTTGTTGTCTCTACTAAGACTAGGTTAACATTAAAAGATGTATGTATTGTAGCATCTTTCAAGGTCTTGGCAGAGATAGAATATACTGTGTGTTGATCCCAGGTCTTGGGTAGTTAGGAAAATTATTATAGACTTTTGGGGGGTAATGAATCAACAGGTGAATTGATTTTTTATATTTTTGTGTTAATTTACAGCACCTAGCAGCAAATACACAATATCTCCATTACTAGTAATGTACTCAGTTCAGCTATGAATAGAAAATGATTAGGTTTATGTAATGTTATATAATCACATTGTTGGTAGATATTTCATTTTATATTATAGTCTTGATTTATTATTTATTTTTAAAAAATAGCTTCTCAGGTTTATTACTAGATGCATAAAAATGGCCTTTAAATGAAATCATTTGAATATTAAATAAAAACAAAGTAACTCACAGTAGCAACTGTCTGTATTTATCTCTGTTACTTAAATTCATGGACAAATGATTTTTCAGAGTCACTTGTCCAGAGCAAGTGGATCAAAAAAATACTCTGCTCTGTTTTCAGTATTAGACAAAATAGTGCTGATGTGCCATCCAAATATGAATGAATATAGAGAAATAGATAAACTTTGAAACAGTAACAGTTGTATTCAAATAACTATGTAATCAGCAGCACTGTGGGAAATTTCTACAGATAGCATGCTGCTGACCCAGAATTTTGTAGCCAACTGCTCTTGAATTTGGCTATGAGGCAGATGTCAGCCAGGTGAGCAATCATAGATCCACTTTGGCTGCTTGTTCTAAATTGGGAGAAAGAACTCTTTTGATAAGGGGCATGATTGTGTCTTGACCTGGTATTTTGATATATCCCTAAGCCATATCAAACTTGTTCTTTCCAGCCACTCAGAACAGAGTTGTATATATTTTTGTGTACATGCAGTTAAGAATTAATCCTGCAGGAAAGACCACATTTGAATTGCTTTAATTTATTCCATAGGTGCGGAGATTGGACAGGGAGAATTTGGCTCTGTGGTCAAAGGTGTATACAAGAAACCAGAGGGAAGAAAAACAGTTAAGGTATAATATTTACCATAATCCTTTTGTAGACGTACACAGTTATTTTTTTCCCCCTGAAAATAATTGGGATACAAGGGTTGATCAAAAAGTTCTGTAATAAAGAAAAAGTCACTTAACTGTTTACAATAATTTTAGTAGCCCTTCTCAAAGTAACTTCCTTTTGACTTAGAGCACTTCTCCCATCTTGTGACCCATTACCTGAACATGTGTAGCAGCCTGTCGCATAACAGCATTCATAGCAATCTGGTGATTGTATCCCAATAGACCTGGTGATTGCATCCCTTAGTTCTTCTCAGCTTTTGTAATGGTTTCTTGTAATGAAACTTTCAGTTTTATTAAAAGCAAGAAGTTTCAAGGGTGATTTAGGGTTTCAAGCCAAATGTTTGTGAAGTCTGCATTACAAAGTTGCATGTGTGATGGAGGCATTATCCTGATGCAAAATGAAGCCACCCATGAGTAGGTCGGGGCACTTTTTGCGAATAGCCTCACATAAATTATATCTGATTACTGTGGCATAATATTGTCCATTCACTGTTTTCTGTGATGCCTTATGATTCACAATTATTCCTTGTGTGTTGAAAAATATAATGCACATAACATTTCCAGAAGATTTGGAAAGACATGCTTTTGTAGATGAAGGTGAACTTGTGTGCTTCCAAACACTGCTTCATCTCATACTCTTGGGTTCAAAGTACAGTAGTTTATTATATACTTTAGTGTGAAATATAGAAACTTATTGGCGAAATAATTTTCATATTTTTTCATTCCTATATTTTCACGTGTGAAAAATATATCCTTATATTTTCACATGTGAAAATATAAGATTTCCCATCATGCCTTGCGACGCTGGATTGTGTGTGCCAACAGAAGTTATGCCTGCAGCAACAAAAACGAGCATTTTGTGAGCTAGAACAAATAAATAGAAACTGCATTACATTTTAGACATGGAAATTAAATTTTGCAGATGAAATTTGTGTCTCTATGAAGTTATTTCCCCTTACTTCCTTGACAACAATGATAAACCTGCTGTCATGCATTGATGAATTGGACTTGCTTCGTGGTCAAATATGATCAAATAGTTTACAAAATGTCAAAAATATTATTTACTGCGACAGATTAGGTCAACCCAATCATACCGCTATCTTAAGTCACTGATATTTATATGACCAGCCTATGAAAGTGAGGTGAATTTACGAAAAAAAAAGGGGGGGGGGGTAGAGTGTGGCTCTGAATAGTGAATTTAATCTTTTAAGCTTCGATTTTGGAGCAACTTTGGTATATAATAAAAAGAACATTTTCTTTTCCTGCGTTAATACTGGATATATTTCATCTTGTGGTACAAAAACGGTATATTTTAACTTGTGGCTTTGCCACTCGTTAAAATATCACGTTTTTTGTACCACACGATGAAATATATCCGGTATTAACCTAGGAAAAGAAAATATCCTCTATGTATCCAAGTTTTATTATATGTAATGATAATTTTAAAATATTATAGCCCTCTACTTTATACCTGTATAATAATTCCATGCCGATCTTTACCCTTCAAGCCATTTGTTCTTTATCAAGGAATCTGGGCACCCAATGGGCACAAGCCTTGTGCATTCTTAATTCCTTAGTCAGAATTTCCTCAGCACTATCATATGAAATATCAAAATTGTCTGCTACCTCTTGGACAGTAATATATCTGTATTCCTTCGCATATACTTCCACAGAATGGACTATTTCTTTGAAAGAGACATTTTTGACCTACCTTTACTTATATCATTTAACTGTCTCCCTACCATCACTAAAATATTTCATCCATTTACTGATTCCAGATTTAGCAAGTGTTTTAGGTCCATAAACACCAGCCATGTCAGTTTTCATCTGTGTAAAGGATTTCCTACTATTGCATACAATTTTATAATCACTCTGTTTGAAAATGGATTCATCTGCCATTTTCCCAGCATGTTTTACATATATGACATAGAAAAAGATGACATCACTATCCTGTGATGTCATCAACTTAAAAATGACATCACATCCTAATTTTGGATGTTTTCATTATAGACGGACACATTTTTATGACAATGGGTTGCTTTGTTTAGAAGATGCTCCATTTGTTATAGAATTTTTTATCAATCCTGTTTGCCAGTATGATTTTATTTCCCCAAAACTTGTATGTGTAATCTGCCTTTGAAACCAGATGATACTCAGCAGGCCAATTTTTAATTTTGTAATCACAGTATTTGTTAAAATTATTTATAAATGTTCATTTTTCAGCACCAGTAAGAAAATAAATAAAGAGAGTATTGATTATATTTCTGTAACTGTTAATGCTTCTTTGCTTTTAATTTTTTAAAGCCAAACAAGTTGTGACTAAACTTAAACTGAAACAACAACCAAAGTTTGAGTTTGGTTATTCATAAAGTCAAGTCAAATATGTTTGACTCATATTTAAGGCATACAGTATATGCTATATAATCATCTTTTACATGTACCGTCTATACTCGCGTATAAACCGGGTCTAAATGGAAACAACATAGACCCTGATCTGCCATCGCATAATGCACCGGTAGATCAGGGTCTGTGTTGTTTGTTCTACTAATTAGTCCTTACAAATCTGCCGGTGCATTATGCGATGGCAGATCTGGGTCTATGCAGTTGGTATCGGCTTATTCGCATGCATGATGGCCAGGGCATAGTATTTATGTACAATTCTACATCATTGATTCTAGAAACATGCACTCTTAACATTTTTTCTACCATTGTTACAGATTGATGTTGCTATTAAACTTTTCCACAAGGATTCCATCAACAACAAGAACGATTTCCTGAAGGAGGCCAGGACCATGCAGCAGTTGAAGCACGATTGTATCGTCAACTTTCTAGGCATATGTGAAAGTGAAAAACATGAGCTTATGCTGGTGAGAAGGAAAGAAACAATGATGTAAAGTCATAAAATACATGATATTTATGCTAAATGTTTCCCAAAGGATGAAAATTTCAATTTGACCTCCTAACCTGGCATGGTTGATGTAGGGCAAACTGTCTCAAAATTCAAATGTTTGTTCTTTTTGTGCATAGTATCCATGGTTCCAACAGTCCATCCATCACACTTTTGTTTCCACTCAATAACCATTTGAGAATAAGGAATGAACTTGATATATCATCATTAGAAGGTTTGTAACTTGCCACATTACAGGTCCTATCTTCAAGATGAAGGTAACAGCTCAATATTTTTTTATTGTTTTCCATCACTCTTTCTATTCTGCACTATAACTTTAAAGCCATTTGAGATTAAGGGATGAAACTTGGTATACTTATACATAATCACTAGAAAGCTTCTTGCATACCAAATTAAGGGTGATCACGAAGGTCATAGTTCAGTATTTTAAGTTTTCATCACACTTTCCCTTCCAGTCCATAATTGTAAAGCCATTTAAGATTAAGGGATGAAACTTTGTATACTTATACATCATCACCAGAAGGTGTGTCACATACCACATTTGGGGTCCAATCTTAAAGGTCAAGGTCACAGTTCAATATTTTCTCTTTTCCATAAACCTTTTCCTTCTGCTCTATAACTTTAAAGCCATTTGAGATAAATGGATGAAACTTGGTGCACTTGTACATCATCACTTGAAGGCGTGTTGCATATAACCCATGGGGTTGGGGGGTGGGGGGGCATCCTGTTTTCCAGGTCAAGGTCACAGCATAATATTTTATGTTTTCATCACATTTTCTCTTCAGCTCCATAACACTAAAAACATTTTAAATTAAGGTGTGAAACTTGGTATACTTGTATATCAACACTAGAAGGAGTGTTGTATACCACATCATGGTCCAGTCTTCAAAGTCAAGGTCATGGCTCATATTTTCAGTTTTTCATACCCATTCCATTCTGCTCTGTAACTTTAAACCCATTTGATGAAATTAAGGGATGGAACATGGTATACTTGTACATCACCACTAGAAGGTTTGTTGCAGACCACATTGAGTATCCTATCTTCAAGGTCAAGGCTCAGTATTTTAAATTTTCCATCACCATATCCCATCTGCAATCTACCTTTAAAGGATGAGACATGGTGTACTTGTACATCATCACTCATTGGGGGTCCAGTCTTCAAGGTCAGTGTCAATGCTCAACTTGTTCAGTTTTCTATCACCTTTTCCTTGTCTCTTCATGACTTTAAAGCCATTTGAGATTAAGCGATGAAACTTGGTATAATTATACATCATCACTAGAAGGTGTGTTTTGTACCACATTCAATGTCCTATTTTCAAGGTCATGGTCACAGTTCAGTATTTTATGTTTTCATCACACTTTCACTTCCATGCCATAACTTTAAAACCATTGAGAATAACCCTTTTGCAGTGGGATACGACTCTGGTTGTATGTTCATTACATTCCGTCTACCACTTTGCAGAAGTGTGTATTTAATTGTATAATACGTCATCAGTTTATGTGTACTCTTTTGTAAAGGTAGAAGGTACACATATGATTAACAGAATGTGTTCAAATGACCCCAAAACTGGTAAAAATTCAATTTCAAAATCGAGTTTTAACATGCAGAGATAAAAAAATGGTGGTCATATACTGAAGAGGGAAGTGAAGACAGTTATGTGCTTGCTGAATTAGTTGAAAAAAAAGACCATTTCATGTGGAAAATTGACATTCTAGTCAGTGGGGATTGTTATCTTTACTTCTTCAAAATGAACGGATGATAACTGGTTATTTGAAAATTTGATTTCAAACATGAGTTTTAATGTGTGGAGCTCAACATGGCGGACAGCACTGAAACAGCAAATTTTGGCAGTGGTGTGGATGCCAATTTTGATGAAAATATAGACAATTTTGTTGGAAAAATTGATGTATTAGGCGGTGCAGATTGTGAGCTTGACTTAGACGAAATGAACAGAGATGATGATAAACTGGTTAGTAGAAAATTTTATTTAAAAACTGAATTTTAACGTGTGTAATTCAAAATAACGGACACTACTGAAGTGGCCATGATGTGGATGCCGATTTTGATGAAAATATAAACAATTTTGTGGGGGAAATTTATATTTTAGGCAGTGGGGATCGTGATCTTGTTTGCATCGAATGAACTGAGCAGATGATAAATAGTTAATTGGTATTTTTTACTCGGATATTGATGATAATGAAGATGTGGATGCTTTTCAAGCTAACTGGACATTTTGAAAACTTCTCATAAAATTCGCACATATACTGATGTTGGGTGTGCATAATATTATGAAATTTTACTGCATTCCTTGAAATGGACCAAAATAAACCCAACATAACTCTGATATTATTACATTAGAATTTATTGTGGAATAAAAACACTTAACCAAAATGAAAAACTTTGTCAACTTACCAGTAAGGATTATTCTGTTTGCTCTCCAATTCTCATGCAAGTAAATTTAATAAACTTGTAATAACTTTTTATATTCTTGATGGATTTTTATTATTTTGTCACCTTCTTAAATGGCGTAAAATTCTCCCCATTTCATACACTTACATATAGGAGGTAAAATGAATATTGCAGATAGGAAAATTGCATTGAAAGTAAGTTATAAAAAAAAATGTAAAGCATGTTTCTTTGCTTACATAACTTTACTTTCAACTGAAGTTTTACGTCTGAAAATTTTCAGTGAAAAAATATATGACCTTAAGGAAAATTTTATGCTTTTTAAAACAGTATACAACATTGAAAAATAATTTCAAAAAATTGTCCTGTAGAGCCAGACTGACCAATATCACTGTATTCTCTCATGCTGCTACACCACTGACTGAAAAAATGTCCAGTTCAACACAACTGCATTGGGCTTCAGTATGAAAAGGGTTAAGGGATGAAACTGGGAGTGTTATCTTCAAGATCAAGATTATGACTCGGTATCTAAAGTTTACCATGTTACTTTCCCTTCTACTTTATTATTTTATATTCTTTTGAGGTTAAGGGATGTTGACCTCACCATGGTAGATGGGGGACAAAAGATTGCTGAATTTGCTTGTTTCTTTGTTAAAATTAGGCTACCTGCATTAAATGTTTCTTGCCCAACAATAATATTTAATTGTCTGGGCTAGCTGGGATATAGGAATTGTTCTCTATTTTATATAATTTTAAAACAATTTCAAAACTTACTGGTGTGAGGTAATCTATGGATAGAGGTAAATGGAAAACCAGGAAGGAACCACTGTTCATGGATTAACAGCCTTTAACTCAGGCACACACTGGAAGCAGGGATTTAACCGATTCACTAGCCAGGCAAGATTTGCTGTTAAACTGTATAGGTTTTAGTTAGATTTTTCAATGCGTTTAAGCAAATTATACTGATTACTGTCTAAAGCAAAGGTGATAACTTTGAATAATATTTAAAGTGAATATTGGCAAAGTATTGGAACCAACACATTCTGAATCAGCTTCCCCACCCCTTTGACTGCTACCTCCTTTCCTTCCATGTTACTTCTAAATTTGAAAGTTCAATGATGCCAATCTGTCATCCGATATGGTTGCTGTTACTGATATTAGAAAAACTGTCAAATGACTTCTCAAAAACTCCTGAACAGAATTTTTACCGAATTTGATGCAGAGCATTTTGGCACAAAGTTCATTCAGGTTTCAACAAATGATGTCAGTCTACAGTGGTTCCCCTCTTATAAGGCCACCCCTTCTGCAGAAAGAAAGTGGCCTTATAAGAGGGGTGGCCTTTCTAGAGTGGGATCACACAGTTGTGAGTAATAACTACATATAAAGTATAAAAAAATGTAAGTAATTTTTATATATTTAATATTTTCAATTAAAAATCACAGGAATATTATTTGGTTAAGGATTTAATGTGATAAAACTAATATCAATGTTATTTTTTAAAAAATATGAATAATAATGAATCGTGGTAAAAAAAAAAACACCTTGTCGGTAAATTCTGGGCGCAAACATTTGGTTGTAACTATCCCTGTACGTCCATCAATTCTGTCTCCCACTCAATGCAGTTGAATGTATATTGACAATGTTTATTTGAATCTTTCTGACATAAAATTTCTCAGTAGTGATCAAAAGACTCTCCCTCTTTTCATTTAATCTAATTGCTTTCACTTTTCGTTCTAAACTGAGAATGTCTGACGATATTTTGCACCAACTTATTCCTTCGTGGGCAATCACACGAGAGGCACAGTGTTTACAACAGAAGTGAGTCTGTCACGTGATCAACTTTTTATTTTTTTCTTCTCCAGTCTGGTACCCGGTTATGCACATTTCATAATCTAAGAGAGGAGTCAAGAAAGGCTAAATTACCATTTTACTATCTGGCAACTGGATGTCACACTGACGTGAGCTGAACAATGCTGTGCTTCTCAGCAGTTAGCTTTTGTCATCTTGATAATTATCAGTGGCAATAATAGCCAGTAATTATCAAAGTGACAAAGGCTAACATCTAAGGAACATATGGCAATAAGGATAATCGGATTACTTACCTCTTTGTATGGATTAAAGTTACTTTATTGGCATGTTGCAACAAAATGTCAATGTGTTGAGTTGAGAAATTAAAAAATATTAGCAATATTTTAATCTGTAAACAAACAATATGTGGCCGCTCGCGAGGGGTAAATTTGACCATTTTTGCACTAAAATGCTGGCCGCTGGTCATGTTAGAGGGGTGACCATCCTTTAGGGGTACTTTTGAACACAAACTCGTCGGTGCCAAGGGATTGCGGCCATATAAAGCGGGCGGCTGCTGGTCAGGGGGGCCGTTCAAGAGGGGGACCACTGTACCATATGATATGGATATCCAGTAGTCAATTCTTTAATTATAGGAGCAGAAGACAAAACATCCAATCAATTTCCATGATAAACTCCATGTTTCCAATAATTAATGAAAATAATCACACCAGGATATTTTGTTTATTTATTTATTTATTTTATAAAAATTGTGTTTTTAAACTCAAATTAATGAAACCATGGAACAGAATTTTACCTAATTGGACAGAAAGCATTCTGGCATGAATGCCTTTCAAGTTTGTACAAATGATGCTGATGCACCATCAAGAATATGGTTGCCATTACTGGAAATAGAAAAACCTTTTAACAACTTTTCCTCCCAAATTGCCAAACAATGTTTAACCAAATTTCACAGAAAGGCTTAGGGCATAAATGCCTGTCAGTTTTATACAAATGATGCTGATCTGTCATCAAATTTGGCAGCTGTTACTAAAAATGAAAAAAAGCAAACTTTAAATGTCAGAAAGCATCACACAGACCCAGATTTCATGGCTATCTGCCCTTGTGTTTGGTATTTAGATAGCTGTCAGCCAGTTGAGTGATCTCGCTCACACTTGGGTTTTGTGTTAATTATTAACTGCAATTTTATATTTATTTGTAGTAAAATCAATCTCAGATAGAACAAACTAATTGGGACTTTTTCAATTACTTTTTTCTTCCACAAATTTGTTATTTCCATTCGGATAGAAAATTTATATTTTAGACTATCATAAATTATATAAGATCTGAAGAAGAAAAAAAAAACCCAAAACAAATGAATTCACATATAGTGGCAAACAATTTCAGTCGACTGTTGAATGCAAATCCATTTTATTTGTCAGTAACATAATGAAATGTGAACTGGTAGCGTAGCGAAACAGAATGTCTTGCTCCCCTCTTAAGTAATTACTAGCAAGGTCACTAGTTCATGGAACATTATTTTCTGTTTGTTATTTCCAATTTTTTTTTGTTTCTGTATTGGCTGTTTCAGTATAAAGTTGGTAGTAACAAAGAAGGACAAAGTTTGCGACTTTAACTATTTTGTTATATATCAGAAAGTTCATTATCCTTGAGTTCATTAAAATTAAGATTGACTGCACTCATTTTTGCATTGCATCTGTATACCAGGTGGAAGAATTTATTGCCATGGGCTCAATGTTGGACTTTATAATGGACCACCCAGACGAGATCCAGGTACCAAATGACCTTTACCTGTGGGCAGCCCAGATAGCTTATGGTATGATGTACTTAGAAGAACAAAAACTCGTTCACAGGGACCTTGCAGCTAGAAATATCCTACTACAGTCTAAGACAAGAGTAAGTCTTTGGTGTTAATTAATTAATTTTGAACATTTTTGTGCTTTTATTAATTTATTAATAATCATTTATTAATTCAAGTAGAGCTATTAGCAACGGGTGCATCACAAAGGGCTCCACTCACTACACTTTGCTTGATAGGCCCTTAAGCAGAGGAATATGTGTTGGGAAACCAGAGTTGGGAGAACATGCATTCAAGGGCCATAACTCCTCTAAATGATGACATGGAATGATGAAATCCAACTCATTCAAGATCTTATCAGTATAAAAGTGCATGGTAAATTTTTTAAAATCCAGCTATCCTTATTCAAGTGATGCTGCAGAGACCAAATTTAGGAGGACATGCAGTCAGGGGCCATAACACCTACAGATGATATTTCAGAATACTAAACTCATTTAAGGCATCATCACTCAAAGCTGGATACTAAATTTGGTTGAAATCCAACAACCCTTGGTAAAGTAACACTGTGGAAACCAAAGTCAGGAGAATTTATGATCAGGACATAACTCCTGCAAATGATGTCATGGAACACTGGAAATCAATCTTATTCATGGTCTTATCAGTATACAACTGCATGCTACATTTGGTTCAAATCCAGTAATTCTTGGTAAAGTTATGCTGCAGCAGCCAAAATTAGGAGGATTGGAAATCAGGTTACATAACTCTTCTGATGTTTTTGAATGCTAGAAATAAAGATTTTGTAAGGTCTCATCAGTTTAAAGCTGCATTCCAAATTTGGTTGAAAAACAACAATCCTTGGTAAAGTAAAGACACAGAAAGCAAAGTCAAGAGGACAGTCAACAAGCGGCCATAACTCCTCTAAATGTCAACGATGGAAATTGAACTCGGTGTCTCATCAGAAGGAAGCTGCATGCCTAATTTGGTTGAAATCTAACATTTCTGGATAAAGTAATGGAGTCAAAGTCAAATTCAGAAGGATGGGCACCAAAGGAAAACATGACTTTTGTGAATTATGTCATGGAATGTTTGAAATCAAACTTGTTCAAGGTCTCAGATTGGTTTGGTTTCACTTTGTGTTTTATGGCACAGCAACACAAGTAGGTTATAAAGTGCTGAGGCAGTTGGAGTAAAGTACCTTGCCCAAGGACACAACATGGTAGCAGACTTGGGGTAATCTTATGGCTCCCAAGTTTGGTTCAAATCCAACAATTCATGGTAAAGTTAGACTGCAGAAACAAAAGTTAGGAGGTCAGGCATTCAGGAGGCCATACCTCATTTAAATGATGCTCAAAAGGCTGAAAATTGAACTTTTGAGGTCTCATCAGTATAAAGCTGGATACCAAATTTGGTTAAATACATTTTATTCCCAGTAAAGTTATCTTTTGGAAACCAAATTGTTGATGGATGGCTGATTGGACAACTGAATGGATGAACAGATGCTGAGCAAGACCCAAATAATGACCAAATATTTCATCCAAATATGCAGCTTTTTATTTTTACAGACAGACTATAGATGGTTTGAGAGGATTTTTTAAATAGTCATAAAATGGATCAGGGAGTAGAAATCCTGTTTTAGAACTTCTTTAGCTACACTCTGTCCAGATAAGTTTTAACTTGTTTTTTGAAATTGCTATTTAAGATCTGATAGAAAAATGTTAGGGAAAGATTTTTCAGCACAACTACAAGCAACTTCTCAAAAAGGTACCAGAAAGTGAACTAATCTCAGTAGTTTGATAACAATTTCAACATTTTGACATTCTTCAGAAAAACTAAGTCTGTGAAACAAGCCCCAAATCTACATCTTGTGGACAGGTCAGTATAAAGCATCTTTTCTGAGACTACTGAATTATATCGGTTGTAATTAGATTGCACAAAACAACAATATCATTATAAAAAAACATGGGATGAGCTTTACCTGCCTGAATAATGTATTGTTTGGTGTTCATTTCTGATATATGTTCAGCAGGGCTTTGTTAAAGGATTGAAGCATTTATTTGAAGAATGTAACCAAGCGACATTGTTTTATTCATATAAAGCACTGCTGAACAGAGCTAGAGTCTGACTGTTATACTTAACAAGTATTTCTTCTGGTTACTTTAATGCAAACCATTGAATCAAAAATTTGGAATATGTCAAGAAAATTCTATCACCTGCATTATATATGGAACAAAACCTATAAAAATAATTATTTCTCATTCTAATTTGCTTTTCAGGCCAAAATAAGTGACTTTGGTTTGTCAAGAGCTGTAGGATCTAATAGTGACTATTACAAGGCTAGCACAGGTGGACGTTGGCCCATCAAATGGTAAATATTGGACAATAGAAAGTGAACAAATTATCAGATATTCATTTTAGAGGGATATGTAATTTAAAGAACAGACAAAACTATTTGAAGTGCATGACTGTTGAGACAGTGACACAGAATAGTGACCTAATCTCCAAATGAAATGGAAAGTTTGGGGTATACTTTAGTAGAATTAGAATAAAAACATTACTGTTAAAAATCTGCTTATATGTCAAGTTCAACTACAAACAACATAGTTCCTGATCTGCTGTTGCATAATGTGCCAGGAGATCAGAGTCTATGTTGTTCTACTGATTACTCCTAAGAAACTGCATAGACCCAAATCTGCTGGCACATTATGCAATGGCAGATCTGGGTCTGTGTAGTTTGTAGTTGGACTTGACTTATAAGCAAGTAGATATGGTCTATTTTGATGAATACAAATAATTTTTAGAGATGGAAAACATGCTGGCACTGGGACATTCCACTTATTGTGTGCACACATAATGACATTATGGTGGGACTTCTGATTCCCACACAACTGCAGTCTGCCATTATAGGTACTTGTACAAATTCAGTAAATTGCTGATCACACTGTTCCAATTACAAATTTGCTGAAACTTTGTATGGGAGTTGTATGCAGGTAGCTTGGCAAAAACCAGCAAAAATTACTATGTCACCAATCTTTCTTTTGAGATACTATGGTACCATCTATGACCAGTTATGAGACAATCTGAGAAACTAATCAATTATTAAATGAAGTAAAACCTATATAAATTTTCATGCTTGTGGACAGAATTTGTGTTTATTGTATAAAGTTAACTTCTATGTTTAAATGAGTTATTATAATTATAATCATTAAAAGTATCAAAATTATGAAGATGATAAATCTTCAGATTTTGCTTTTTGATAGAGATGCACATAAATTTAATATAATAAAGCCTACAATTGATTTTTTTTAAAATTTGGTTTAGTGAGATAATGACTAGTTGATTTAAAATCAGCTAAGAAAATTGGTGTGTCACCTTTTTTCCAGAGAAATGCCAGAGTGAAATATGATAATAAGCCATAATTTGTGGGGTACAGAGTTACCTCCCCTTACATAAATATGTAATGTAATTTTCTCTATTTAGCTATGTAGTATTAATGTGTGATAAATGTGGAAAGATGATCATATCATTATTTAGCCTTAAATTCAAACGAAGTTTACACTCAGATTAATATAAATTATTATTCTATATATGGAAGGAATAGGCAAATTATATAAAGTTAGAAAATCTCCCTGGCTGCAAATGATTCAAGAAAGTATTGTTTTTCTTATTTGGAAACATGGATCATTTTTTGTTGTTAATTCATTTTGTCTAGATCATAATAAAATAATTTAGCAAACAGTATGTATTTCCAGTGTGTGCAATTTTGGACTCGAAATCATTTCATTTTTATATTAAATTTGTTTCTTAACTACTGTAGTATCATTTATTTTCGTGGGTTACCATCATTGTTGCCCTGAATCACGAATTTAAAGACCCAACAAAAAAGTAGCCACATAGATACTAGTATATGAAAATTAGATTTAATACTTATAATCAATCCTTCATTCAAATACAACTTGTGTCAAAATCTTCCTGAAAGTGCATCTCATTTTATCCATGCATTTTTAATCCAAATGAAAAAGAAGACTGTAAAATACTAGAACTATTGCTTGAAGCACAATTACTAATGAAACACTATGTATATACACTAATTAGGGCAGAGTATTAAAACTCTCACTTCACTGATTTTCGGACAAAACCACTGTATCAACATTGTGTGAATCAAGTCTGCTGGTACACACAGCTGTTTGTCAGGTAAATAATCCTGAAATTGTTCAATTAAACAAGTCCAGCATTCTCAAAGCCACAGATAATTATGTCCGATCTTTGACACATTTTTGCGTAAGCTGCAATTATCCATTCAGCATGAATCGGCTTGATTGATGAGGTTTTAAGGTCCACTAATACAGTACACTGATCTTCACCAGTGACATCTTCAATTTCCTGATGGTTTACATGACCTATTTAGCATACCAGTTGTGAAAATGTTATTTTAATTCTTCTTTGTAGTCTGTATTTATTGTAAAGTTTAGTGGTTGAAGTTGGTTGGTACATGAGGCAGGCTCAAACAAATGAGTAATTCCATTCTTCTTCAATTTAGTTAGCAGTTTTGTACTTTGATGGGCTCTGAAGACATAAAATGTTGACACTACTTGCTAATTGCATTGAGTAAGGGGAAGCTGGTCACGCATTTGGCTCACATGTGGAATGATGACATTATCGAAACCAACTGGGATCAAAGTTTAATTTTACCACTCTTAAGCCACTATGTTAATGGTATGGTCATCAGAAAGTAATTGATTGTGCAACTTCATGGACAGTGTTTTAAGGAAGAGATCATACACAAAGTCATGTACTTTTAATAACTGATTAGCTTAGTGTTATTGGCTGTGTTGGCTCACTTTAATGTCAGGTGTAAGTGATGATCTTGACAGGTGTTTGATTTGCACTCATGCAGGTGGTAGTATTAATCTAACCATTGAAGCGACTGCCATTTGGTGTTGGCATAGTTTTATTGTTTCGTATTCTTTATTTTGGATATTTCTCGAGGTTAATCCATGAAATTAAATACCTACAAATATGCAAACTTTGACAGGAAAAGTTATGAATTTAAGTATCCATGAAAATGTCTTTTTGTACAAAACCACGAAAATTGAGACCCACCAAAATAAATTATATTACAGTATGCTAATCACCTGCTGACAGTTTTCAGCAAATCATGTTGGGCATCTTGAAAATCTTGTTATCACTACTCATCCTGAACATATAGACATGGGGTTTTCACTAAGAGACTTCATATAATGTCTTGTTGGTCAAAAATGAAAATAGTACCTTTTGGACATGCCTCTGGACATCCAATATGGCCACCATGGTAGTCATCTTGAAAATGTTATCTCTGTATAATGCACCGGCAGATCAGGGTCTATGTTGTTTGTTCTACTGATTAGTTCTTACAAACTGCATAGACCCAGATCTGCTGGCGAGTTATGCTACGGCAGATCTGGGTCTATGCAGTTTGCAGTTGGTATCAGCTTATCTGCGAGTATATATGGTAAGTAATGTAAGCCAGATGAGCAATATCAGGCCCGTATCACCCTCTTGTTGTTTATGCCTGCCTCAACAAGCACAGGCACAGGGTTTGTAAGGGGTGAAAAAATTTTATTGTAAAGAATCTAATCCTGGATTGTCATGCGAAAGTGCTTTCAACCATGGAAATTTAGGAGTGCTTGAAAATGTTCAACTTTAAAATCCATTCATGAAATGCATTTTGTGTTACAATCTGAATTTGTTTATTATTATGTATTTTGCTTTTGTGCTGTCCATTTTCTTCAAAATCCCTTCATGATTTCATCTGCATTCATTCTGCATTTGCATTCATTCTACATTCCATTTCCATTTATTTTGCATTCCATTTTATTTTTATGTCTGGTAAAATTACCCATTTCATGGTCTGTATCACTACCAAATAGCCGATATACTTATATGTTTAGTCCAACTGCAAACTGCACAGATGGAGATCTCCCATCGAATAATGTGCCAGCAGATCTGGGTCTGTGTGTTGTTTGCAGTTGGACATGACTTACATGCAAGTATATATAGTATGTACATTGATAAACACAATACTTGAAAATTTTGCTTTGTTAATGTTTCCCAATACACCAAACTCATGTAAGAATACTTTTATTACTAAGCAAAATTTTAATGTAACTTTAAAATCAGCCATGATTTTGTATTTAATTCCATTTTGAGGGTGAGTGAAATATATTAGTTATTCTTTTTTTGAAAATTAGATTTACAAAATAGCCTACTGTAAAAAATGGATTTGTTCTTGCAAAGTAAATTTGGCAAAAGTTTGGTGGTGCATACCTTAGTGTATATTATCACAAGCAGTATATATTAACAAAAGTTTTTATTGATATAAAAAATAATATATGTTCCTTACTTATATAAGTTTACTTTGATCACATTCAACTTTTGCATATGTATATCTGTCTACCTATCCCTCCTTCTGCTCATCTCTCTCTCTCTCTCTCTTTGATTGTAATATGGAAAGTAAATATTTTGACAAAGACAAAACTACCTGGTATCCAACTTCCATTTAGATCACAGAGTGACAAATGAGCAATTTAATTATAAATATCAGGATCATTGCAATGACATAATACTGTTAGGTAAGCAATATGTGGGTATGCTGTTTAAATGGTGAAATAAGAATTTTGATGAAAAAGAAATTAATTTTGTTTTGTTCTTGGTCTTTTTGCAATGGACTGTCTAATTTAAAAGGAAAAAAATTGAAGGAGGCAGGAAGAAATCACACGGAAAGATAGAAATAGAACTTTGAAAGAGGAGAACTGTTAGTATTGTACTTGATCTGTTGTATTAAAATCCACTGTCACCATGCAATATAGATTGTTTAGTGACCTCAATGGATCACTTAGTTATGTGTCATGTCAATATCATGTATCACTTAGTCATCTGTCTAGTGTCCTCAATATCTTGTATCACTTAATCATGTGTCTAATGTCCTCAATATCTTGTATCACTTAATCATGTGTCTAGTGTCAATATCTTGTATCACTTAATCATGTGTTGTGTCAATATCTTGTATCACTTAATCATGTGTCTAATGTCCTCAATATCTTGTATCACTTAATCATGTGTCTAGTGTCAATATCTTGTATCACTTAATCATATGTCTAATGTCCTCAATATCTTGTATCACTTAATCATGTGTCTAGTGTCAATATCTTGTATCACTTAATCATGTGTTGTGTCAATATCTTGTATCACTTAATCATGTACAACTGACATCAATCCCAAAACTCTTAATTCTCATTCATCTGTACTCAAATTAGCTGAATAGTAATTCGTCACTTTTCTTCCTTCCATGTCAAACTAGTCACCTTTTGATTATAGTGATCTTTAATTTTTGTTTTTGTTTCCCTCATTTATTTTGTATTGAAAAGTTTAAATCTTTGTACTTCGATGACCTTAGTGGCCTGTCATAATGGACATGACACTGTGCTACAAAAACTGGAATATGGTTGATTTAGTATTATAGATTATCATGGCTGAGACATGTTTTTTCACATCAACAGGTATGCTCCAGAGTGTGTCAACTATGGACAGTTTTCTCATGCAAGTGATGTGTGGAGTTTTGGTGTCACTCTGTGGGAAATGTTTTCCTTTGGAGATCCACCATATGGAGAAATGAAAGGGATTGAGGTATGGCAAAATGTTGAATCAGACTTACCACTTAAAATCCTTATCTCCACAGGAAAGTTATCTTAAAATCCTTATCTCCACAGGAAAGTGTATAGTGTGTTAGAATTGGGATAACAGTCAGGTATTTTATGATTTGAAGATGTTAATGGTGGTTGTAGTGTAACTTGTAAATATATGTTTTAATGAGCTCCTCTGACATGTTCTGGTAAAAATGAATTTTCAACAGTAAAGTGACCATGAACACCCTCATACCTTCAAGTACAAGATCAAAGATCATTCTCTACTAATTTTTAGCTCACCTGGCCTTTAAGGCCAAGTAAGTTTACGGTATGACCTTGTATCTGTCATGCATTGTGTTTCATCCTTCCATCAACAATTGCTTTTTACTGCTCTGGAGGCCATATTTCTGGTCTGACTTGGAATATGGGCTTAAATTATCAAGAATTTGGGCAAGTTCAATAATGAATGAAATCCATGCATATTAATGAGGAGAATTTGCATCTGATTGACTTGGCTTGTTACCCTTCCAGAGACCATATTTCTGATCTGGTTTATATCAAACTTGAAATATAAGCTTATACCATCAAGATCTCAGATAAATTCTATGGTCGGCAACATCCATGCATATTAATGAGGTGATCTTGCATCTAAGTGACTGACCGCATCAAGATCTCAGAAGATTCATGCATATTAATGACGTGATATTGCATATAATTTGCAGAGATTGTTACCATCTGGAGGCCATATTTCTAGTCTGATTTTGATCAGACTTGGAAGATAAGCTTATATTATCAAGATCTCAGATGAGTTTGATACTAAGTGAGGTTCAAGCATGTTAATGAGATGATCTTGCATCTGTTTGACTGAGCTTGTCACCATTCTAGAGGCCATATTTATGATCTGACTGATAAAATTTGGAATATGGGTTTATATCATCCGGATCTTGGATGAATTTGATAATGAGCGAGATCAATGCATACTAATGAGCTGATCATGCATATGGTGGTTACCACTCTCAAAGTCACATTTCTGGTCTGATTTTGATCAAACTTGGAACATGAGCTTATATCACCAAGATCTCAGACGAATTTGGTAATGGATGAGATCCACACATATTAGTGAGGTGAACTTGTCTCTGATTGACTTTGCTTGTTACCACTCCGGAGGTAATATTTCTGATCTGATTTTAACTGAACTCGGCATATGGGCTTATATCATCATGATCTCAGACATATTTGGTAATGAGCCAGATTCATGTATATTAATAAGGTGACTTTGCATCTGATTGACTGAACTTTTTACCACTCTGGAAACTATATTTCTTGTCCAGTTTTTTATAAAACTTGGAAATTGGACTTGTATCATCAAGATCTTGGACAGTTTTGATTGTGAGTGAGATTTATGCATCTTAATGAAGTGGTCTTGCATCAGATTAGCTGAGCTTGTTACCACTTTCTAGGCCATATTTCAGATCTGATTTGGTTCAAACTTGGAATATGGGCTTATATGTTCATGATCTTGTTCAAGTTTTATAATGATTGAGAACCAAGTATATTCATGAGGTGATCTTCCATCAGACTGGCTGAACTTGTCAACACTAGCTACTCTATGATCAGATTTTAATTCAAGTTGTTAAATAGTCTTATTTCATAAAGATGTTGGATAAGTTTGATAATGATCAAGATCTACACATATTTATGAGGTCATATTGCATAAGATTGACTGAACTTGTTACCTCTGGAGACTGGATTGGATTTTGCTCAAACTGGTAAGTAAGTTTATATCATCATGGTCTTAGACAGGTTCTGTAACAAGTGAGACCTCTCTGTATTAATGAGGTGATCTTGTATCTGATTGGCTGAACCTGGTACTTCTCTACAGACTATATTTCTCATCTGATTTTGATAAGACTTTGTAAATGGGTTTATATTATGAAGATCTTGGACAAGTTTGAGTGTGAGCTAGAGCTGCACATGTTTATTATGCCTTTAGTTTTGAAAAGTATTTTTAACTCAACCCTTTGAAGTAGAGGAGACCTATTGTACTACCCCTGATGTCAGTATCAGTTTATCAGTTTATACATTGATGTCAGTATCAGTTTATACATTGATGTCAGTATCAGTTTATACATTGATGTCAGTATCAGTTTATACATATGTATACATGGTTCATACAACCTTGACAAATTCATACATTTGAGGAGTTGCCACTTGAGTTTTGAAAAAGTTGGTTTTATCCTTTAAGTTCATATTTCTTGACAAACTCCATGCATTCTTCCTAAAACTGGAATTTATCTTGGGGAATACAAGACAATATAATGGAATACAATATATTACTTTTTAATTCTGAATTTTTGTTATTTACTGATTTTCCCGAACATAAACACTAAAACTGAATAAATTACATCACTTTTTAAAATCAAAATCTTTGTTATTTAAATATTTTACAGATATAATAAATAGGTAAATACATATAATGGAATAAAATTGGGTTGATCAAATGACACATGACATGGGTAATTACCAGATGGAGTAACATCCAATTATCCTGCTAATTTCATGTGTGCTTTTTCTACTACTTTCATACCTGTTTATACAGTGATCAACAAAGTAACATTCAGAGAAAGCTCAGTTTCCGTAAGAAACAATAATCTTTCTTGAGAACTCATTGAGAAGCCCTTGAGAAACAACTCTCTGGGGTTGTATGAACCAAGGGACAACATCACAGAGACTCAACCATTCTTTCTTCCTAGGCAACAGTTTGGAGTAGGTATCATAGCACCTTCCTGCTGGGAAGGGGGCTAACTCTGTACATACATATACATTAGTTGTACATTATTGGTTAAGTTTTTTGTGTTTAGCTAATTTTTGCGCACTGTATAAACACTGTTATACCTAGAATCATGAAACTCGGTGAGAATATGCATCTTGATGAGTACTATACACTCATCACAAAAGTAGGTCACTGACCAATATTTCACACTTCACTGACTTTGGTTACATTTTGTGTTTTAAGTTTATTTCTCAAGGTCTGTTCATTGTAGAATCATCAAACAAGATGATTCTATTCATCTATATTAGTACCACACCGTGCCACAAAAGAATGTTATGGTGACCTACACTTTACAATTTACTGGCTTAGGTTAAGTCATTTAGATCATAACCAGATAGGTTTATAGCACCCTGTATATAAACTGTTGTACCAAACTTCATGAAACTTGGTGAAGGGATGCATCTTGATGAGTACTATACCCTTAAAACAAAAGTAGGTCACTGTGACCCATATTTCATGCTTCACTGACTTTGGTTCGGTCTCATAATCAAACTAGGTGATTGTGTACAACAATATTATTACCACACCCTTACAACAAAAGATGGTCATTGTGACCTGCATTTCACATTTTACTGGCTTATGTTAAGTTTTTGCATTTTGCACATGGCCACATTGGTTTTTAATATGCATGCCAAAAGGCAGAGCTTATTATGTTATGATTTTGTTAATGATCTGTAAGTTACCAATTTCATTTCTGCACAATAATTCAAGTTGTCCTCCATTTTCAGTTACCAAACTTTGCGGGTGGCTTCGACTTGGGATAAGGAAGATTCCTATTAATTTCAGGGTCAAAAGTTCCAAGGGCAGGGTCACTATGACTCAAAGAAGAAAAATGGTATCTGCCAAATAACTCGAGTTCTCCACCATCTACAGTCTCCATATTTTATGGATGGCTTGTGCATGGAGTCAGGAAGAACCCCATTGATGTCACAGTAAAAAGTTCAAAGGTCATGGTCACTGTGACTGAAGGATGAAAAATGGTTTCTACACAATAACTTGAATTCTCCATTATCTATGGTTGCCAAACCTTTTGTGCATGGCGCGCACTTCTGGTAATTAAGAACACTATTGATTTTGGGGGTCTAAAGTCAAGGTCATTGTAACTTAAAGAATATAAATGGTTTCTGCACAATAACATTAGTTCTACATCACATACCTGAATCAAACTTTGTGGATGGCTTGCTCCTTGGGTTAGAAATAAACCTATTTATTTTGAGCTGAAAAGGTCAAAGGTCAATGTCATTATGACCAAAAGAAGAAAAATGGTTTCCGCACAGTAACATTAGTTCAACACAGATCTGGACCAATCATTGTGGATGGCTTACACTTTAGGTAAGGGAGAAGCCTATTGATCTTTGGGTAAAAAGGTCAGGGGTCATGGTCACTGTAACAGTAAGAAGAAAAATGGTTTCTGCACAAAAATTGCAGTTATCTACAGAGGACTATTAAACACTGGGCAGGCATATGATGCACCTTTTATGGTACAGTTATCTACTGCATAATACTGCTATACCTGGTATCATGAAACTGTGAGAGGATGCATTACACCCTCATCTAAAGAGTAGGTCACTGCGACCCATATTTCAAACTTAACTGACTTTGGTGTAGTCTTGTGTCAGAATCATCAAACCCTCACAACACGAGAAAGCCATTGTGATGGACTTTTCACATTTTCCTGGCATATGTTAAGTTTTTGCATGACGTTGGTGTTTTCATTTACTCTACAATAATGTTGTACCTGGAGACATGAAACAAGGTGAGTTGATGCGTCTTGATGAGTACCATACTCTGATCGCAGAAGTAGATCACTGTGACCCATATTTCACATTTCACTGACTTTGGTTCAATGTGTTGTTTTTACTGTTGATGCTTTAATCATTAAACTAGATGATTGTATACATCTCGCTTATTACTACATCGATACCTAATAAGGTCATTGTGACCTGTATTGCACATTTTACTGGCTTTAGTTAAGGCTTTGCTCATACTACATCGGTTTTGGGCATGTTATGTACATACTATCCTATCTATCATGAAACATGGGGATTCATCTTGATAAGCTTGAACAATGATTTTTTTCCTAAAAATACAAAAATAATATTAATCTCTGGTTTTTATTAACTCAGTCTAGTACCTCGATTTTGATATCATAGCAAAGAATATTTTTAAAATTGTTTTACGTCCTTGATGTCCTATTACAGTAGTAGGCAGGCTGGTTGGTTGATTAGTTTGTTTAATCAGCAAAATGTTTGTCAGCAAAATACAGGCTAAATGTCACTGTTTAAAAGTTAAAATTTGAAATTTTAAATAGATTAATTGCTAAAATGTAAAGAAGAAAAATAATAGCAAAGAAAACCCGACTTGATTTAAAAAAGGGGCCAGCATTTTGTTGTCAGCATCATTTTAGTCTAAACTTATTTTCTGCATGATAATTCATGTTTATAATGGGTACTGGAGACTGCTAAAAGCTTCGTGAAGGTGAGCTATGTAATCATTAATTACACTCTGGTTTCAAACTGTAGCAAAATGGGTAAAAGTGACATGATATAAAGATTGAGAGATTGTTTACATTGAGTTATATTCTTATAATACTACAGAACCCTACTTAGTGAAATGGTCAACTGTTAAATTATGTAAACCAGGGAGCTATATGAGGCCCACATGGGCTTCTTGTTTCCTATGGGGAAAAAAATGTCTTTGGTAGTTCAATACATGATGTTTGTTTTTCTATTTGTGTTACTATAAAATCACAAAGAAGCACTGTAGCATCTTTTATTTCCACTTAAGCAGATTGTAAACTAATCAAATTTTTACACTGGATTTATTCCTTGAAATTACCATATATGCTCGTGTATAAGCCTATACAACTGCAAACTGCATAGACCCAGATCTGCCATTGCATAATGCACCGGCAGATTTGGGTCTATGCAGTTTGTGAGGACTAATTAGTAGAATAAATAACCTAGAACCTGATCTGCGGGTGCATTATGCGATGGCAGATCAGGGTCTGTGTTGTTTGCATTTGGACCTGGATTATACGCGAGTATATATGGTAAGACCCAGAGTGATTTTGAGCTTACCTGGTCATAAGGCCAAGTGAGCTTATGGTATGGCCATGTGTCTCTTTGGCATCATGAATCGTGTGTTGTGCATTGTGTGCTGTGCATCAAGTATCTGTCAAAAATTGCTTGTTACCGCACTGGAGTCCATGTTTCGGATCTGATTTAATTCAAACTTGTAACATTGGTTTATATCATCAAAATCTTGAATGAGTTTGATAATGAGCGAGATCCATGTATAATAATGAGGGGATCCTGCATCTGATTGGTTAGGCTTATCATCATTCTCGAGGCCATATTTCTGATCTGATTTTGATTAAACTTGGATTATTTGCTTATATCATGAAGTACTTAAATGAGTTTGAAAATGATTGAAATCCACACGTAATAAATAGGTGGTCATGCATCTTTTTAGCTGAGCTTGTTACCTCTATGGAGCTCACGTTTCTCATCTTGATTTTGATGAAACTTGGAAGATATGCTTATATCATTAAGATCTCAGCTGACTTCGATAATGAGCGAGATCCACACATACTAATTAGGTGATCTTGCATCTAATTGGCCGAGCTGGTTACACTTGTGGAAGCCATATTTCTAATCTGATTTTGATCAAACGTTAAATACAGGCTTATATCATCAGTGTCTTGCATGGGTTTGATAATGAGTGAGATATATGCATATTAATGAGGTAATTTTTGTCTGAATTTGTTATCACTCTGGAGACCAGATTTCTGATCTGATTTTGATTAAACTTTAAATATATGCTTACATTGTTAAAATCATGAATGAGGTTAGTAATGAGTGATGATGTAATATTGCATCTGGTTGGCTGGACTTGTTATCACTCTGGAAGCCATATTGGTGATCCAGTTTTGATCAAACTTGGAATATATGCTTATATCATCAAGATCTTGGTCTGTCAATGACAAGCGAGATCCATGTATATTTATAAGGTGATCTAGCATATTATTTGGCTGAGCTTATTACCACTCTGGAAACTATCATTCTGATCCAATTTTGATCACAATTGGAATATGGGCTTATATCATCAGTATCTTGGGCAATTTAGAAAGTAAGCAGGACCTATGGATATTAATGAGGTGATCTTGCATCTGATTGCCTGACCTTATTGCTACTCTTGAAGCCATATTTTTGATCTATGGTTTATTATTAACAAGATCTGGATGACTCCAATTATGAGCAAGAGAATGTGCAAATTAATTATACTGTTATATTTAGAAAGAATTTTTATTGGGATATAGGTAAATTCAATATCATGATGGAAAGTTTTGGAAAGAGTTTAAGATAGTTTACATAGGATGTGTTCTTACAATACCACATAAGCCTGATTAGTGAAATGGTCAACTGTTAAGTTATGTAAGACAGGTGAGAGGCCTCTTGTGTTATAATTATGGTTGCCAGATGAAAGCTCAAGATCATAGGCACCAGAAATATCCAGTAAATTATACACCATTCAAATATACATCTGCCTTTCTTTGCATAACATGCAAAATACAAGTTGCATGTAAAAGCTTCTTGGTTGAAGTATGGTAACATTTGATCTTTTTTAAATGCAATTCACAGTCATTTAGTTAGCATTTTAATCAATTTTTTTTATAGAACTTTGGATGTCAACATGTCCATGATAATTTTATTTTTTAGGTGATTCAGTATATTGAGTCTGGAAAGCGTTTAGAACGTCCAGATAAATGCCCACCAAAGGTGTATGAAATCATGAATAACTGTTGGAAGAAAGACCCCAAGGAACGGCCTTCATTTAAATACCTGAATCAGCATTTTGAGGAAGATAATGAATATGCCTCAACAAAAGACTGTATGAAATCAGTTAGGAAAAAATAATAATGAAATAGAAATTTTTGCATAAAGAACAGTAAAACATGCTTTAGTGGACATTGCCATATAAAGGATACCTGCTGAAAAAGGACAATATTTAAGAAGCCATTTTCTGCATTTCCTTTACATATTTAACCTCAAACAGACCCTGAAATGGGTAATCTTGCCAGTGAAATGAAAATGGAATGCAGAATGAATGCAAATAAAATGATGAATGCCTTTTGAAGAAAACTCTACAAATGCAGCACATTGAATGATAAATCAAAGTGTAATTAAATGTAAATGCATTTCTTGAATGGATAAGAAATTTTAATTTGTTTAGGCTGCCACCATTTCCATGGTCAGAAGTCCTTTCACATGATAAACCAGTATCAGATTCTTTATACCGAAAAGTTTTCTTATAATCCATGACATTGTTCGTGTTGAAGACATAAAAAAACAACTGCCATTGATGTGATGTGACATCATTACTGGTGGTTGTAATTGTACAATCTTTATTTGAATTAAATGAAATAAGAAATAAAATTTGCGGACAATTACTCTATGGCTATATTTTTACTCTTAATTGGAATTACAGCTATATTATATTGTAAATTCAATGCTGTCTTTTGCATTTGCCATTTCAATGAAGCACACTTTTAAATAGACATGGTATGAAAGCTGTATTTCTCCATTTATCACTCTCAAAAACTGAAAACCCAGCTTTGGTAAATGCATTATCATTTTTTTTCCAAATGAGCATAAATGAAAATGAAAGGAAATGACATGAAAATGATGAATGCTAAATCTGGATGCATTTATGAGGCAATAAACAAAAAATGATGAGATGATAGGTGAAAGGTAAATATGAATAGAATGTAAATGGAATGCAAATGTGAATGTAAATGTGGATGGAATGTAAATGGAATGCAAATATGAATGGAATGCAAAACAGAACACAAACCAGAATGCAAACATAATGCAAAAGTAACACAAAGAGAATGCAAAAATAACACAAAGAGATTGCAAAACAGAACACAAACCAGAATGCAAACAGAACACAAAGAGAATGCAAACAGAATACAGATGCAAATGCAAACAGAACACAAACAGAATGCAAACAGAATACACACAGAACAAACCAGAATGCAATTGAAATGTAGATTTGGTCAAATTACCCATTCTAGGGTCTGTATATAAGAACACCGATCCATAAAGGACAAAATTGTATGATCTGTTGAGTGTCCTTTATAAACAGATTTTATTGTACAATTATAGTTTATGTATTGTATTCTAGTGAATTTTGGAGTGCCTTTATGTCACACTATTTAGTGTGTTTGCCAAAGTTAACAATCAAAACCACTGTATAGATGGAACATGAATGCAATGTTTTTCATTTCAAATATGTTTTTTACCAGTTGATCCAATAGATATTTTTTTAGCAATAAAAAGATGTTTCATAAAAAGTAATCAGGAGAAGTAACAGATGTTCCTTTAAAAAAACTTGAGGAGGAAAAATACAGTATATGCATCTGGTTTTTGCACTATGCTGGCATTAAACATGCACATACAGAGATTCTTTACTTACAAATAATACTAGTCATGAGATACAAGGACTCCATTATCCAAACATCAGTTATCCAAATTGTTAGTTATCTGAAAAAATACCATGTCCCCCCATATATTTCATATAAATTTTCAAAACCAGACTCATTATTTTCAAGCTCTAGATTGCCTTTTTGTCTTGCCTGCAGATCATAGGCAAGATGTACAGTATATATCACTCTTCTGACTTTTGGCATGGGCATCAACATTTTTGATTTACCTCAGTTTCTCAGCATGTACAGTGATGAAACTTGATGAGTGTATTTATCATGGAGGGTACTGCTGCTGAAAGGCAAACTGAAATGTGATTAGGCATAGCAAACAAGACATAGCATTCTTGAAAATTCTTGTTGTAACATAATTAAGAGAGATAATTCATTAAGAAATATAAAACACAGTTATGAGGGTTTAGAACAGTAGGTTTAATTATTTTCCTTATTGTGTAGGAAAGTGGTAGGAAATTCTGACAAAAGTCAAATTGTGAAATTCAATATTTTTTCCCTCTTTTTTGTATATTTAGGTATGTTTGTAACACAACATATCTTATATATTCTATTTTTGTATTGTAGTTGTTACAGCTGTTTGCAATATAATATAGTCTGTATGACAAAAAATTGATTTGAACAATTTTGTTTGTGATAAATATGCATCATGATCGAAAGCGCAAGAATTCAGATTTCAGTACATTGTTATATCCATCATATTTTGGTTCACTTGGCCATAAGGCAAAGTGAGCATATTGTATATTTCAACAGAGGATTTGTTAGAGAAATCTCAACAGAGGATTTGTTGATCAACAGTATTCAGAAATAAATCTATTTGCACTACTTTTTGCATGTATACAACAAACAGTTAACTGTAAATAATGCTACAATTTGAAGTGATCTATATCTATATTTTGTATAATTTTCTAATATGGCAGTGTTTAACTAAACTTAACAGGATACAATAAGTAGGTAATGTTAAAGCACAGAAGTGCCTTTCAGGCAAAAATCAGTAAAGCAGTCTTAGATGCTAGAGCACAGAAGTGCCTTTCAGGCAAAAATCAGTAAAGCAGTCTTAGATGCCAGAGCACAGAAGTACCTTTCAGACAAGAATCAGTAAAGCAGTCTTAGATCGTAGAGCTTAGAAGTGCCTTTCAGGCAAAAATCAGTAAAGCAGTCTTAGATGCTAGAGCTTAGAAGTGCCTTTCAGGCAAAAATCAGTAAAGCAGTCTTAGGTGCTAGAGCAAAGAAGTGCCTTTTAAGCAAAAAACTTGAAAGCAGAATAAGCACAGCCAAACCAAAATATTGTTGTGCATAAGCAAAGGAAAATATTGCTCACCAATCATTAATTTAACAAACATGCACCCCATTACAAGCATTTAGCATGTGGAGAGTCAGTGTCATATCATTGATGCCATTAAAGAAATGAGACCATTCGAACAAAACATTAGCCAGTTCATGTAGATAGGGATTAAGTCACACTGTTGACTTTATTCTACTGCTTCTACAGTCAACAACTGAGTATACTCTGAAATTTTCATGCTTACTTCATGCTGGACCTTGATTCCTTGAGAGCCCTGCATCAAATATGACCACCATTACTCAAGATATAAAATCCTTGAAACAACTTCTTCTAAACCCTTAAACAAAACTTTACCAAATTTAACAGAATGGATCCTTAATTGAACGGCTTTTAAGGTTGTCCCAGTGATGCCAATCTACCATTAAATATGACTGTTCTTACTAAAATTAGAAAAACCTTTAATAAGTTCTCAAATATCACTCAGCAAAGTTTGACCAACTTTGACAGAAAGCATCCTAGCTTCAAGTCCCTTTAAATTTATAAAAATGATGCAGATCGACGTATTTTTCAATTTTTTTTCTGATGAAAGGCACGCACAGGGGAGCATACAGGATCAAGATTTGGGAGATTTAGGACCAAACACTTGCAGGAAACCCATGAGTCCGCACTCAATGTGCAACACTGATACAGCCAATTCATATTTTTTCCCACATCCCAAGTTGCAGCTTGTACATTTAAAGAATTGGTTGGTTGGTTGGTTGATTTTTATCAGCACTTAAAACACATTATTGGCTGTATCATGCCAAAGAAATGGGAGCTAAGTGCCTTTCCCCAAGGACATGCCAAGGCAGCCAACCCATGCTGGTCTGAGCAGGTATTGAACCCACAACCCTTAGAATATGAGTCCAGTGCTCTTCAAACTGAGCTACCATGGTCCCCACATTTAGGGAAATTACTGGTATTGGTATTTTCCAGAATTGTGAAAATTATTTTACTAGGAATATATTGAAAGTAAAATCTCTTTGAATTGAATAATTTGCATAAAATGGAAGTGACATGAATTCATTTCATATATTAGAGATCAAAAACTTGGGTCTAAGCAATATGGGAAATCACTGGTACTCTATATTACACTTTATTTTATTCGCATGGCTGCACAAACACATCTCTACAATTACCGCCTGATTGAAATAGCAGCATGGGTTACATGTATTCTTTGACATTGTGAGCACTTATCTGTGAACTGGCATAAAATGGGCCCCCATGCATGCAAACTTTAGATGTGATGGATGGAAAGGGGGGGGGGGGCGAGGGGCATTATTGGAGTGAGCCAGAGGCTGAGCATGTATATACTAGCATTTTCACCCAAGCATTTGCTTGAGAGGCACTCTGTAAAGATCATTAAAATTATGTGGTTTATGACCCTATGTACTTTAGAAACCCAAGGGTAAAGAAGCCAATTTTTAAAATATTACATTTCACTGACATTTTTTTAAATGTTCATGTATTGGAACACTGAAATATGCATCTCTTATTCAATGGATATGAAAAAATAATTTTCCTGTATTAGTTCCAAAACAAATGAAAACCTTCTTGTTTAAAATGTTCAAGAGTCACAACATCATTCAAAGCCTTTTAATATATGACCAGTCTGAATTTACCATTAGGTTTTGGTACTATGACTGGATTTGAAATAAACTCTCGCTTATTATGTGAAGAAGGTACTAAGCTCCTTTACATAACATTTCATCTAATTGAATTTGTACCAGAATCTTATGTTCATTGGTATTCTGCTTTGGTTTCAAATTTTGTCAAATTCAGTCTTGTAAATCTTTGTAAAATCCAATTATCAGCTATTGGTCAGTGCCATGCCCTAAGAAATGTACATATTTAGCCACACTTGAATTTAACTGTACTTTTAAAAAAAATTAAAATATTTAATGTCTGTATTCTGAGCCATCTGTTGAACTCTCTGCACCAGTAAGTGCCTGTTGGGGCTCTTGCAAATATAATTTCATTTGCAAGAGCCCCAACAGGCACTTACAGGTGCAGAGGGTTCAACAAATGGCTCAGAATACAGACATTAAAAAAAATTAGGTGGGTGGCCGCTGGTCAGGGGGGCCCTTCAAGAGGGGGACCACTGGATTGTTTTTCTGAACATTACCAACAAGGTCACTGGTACAAAAAGGGGACACATGTAACGGTGGGAAAAAAACCAAAAGAGAGATTCACAGTTTTGCTCTGTGCAATTTATTCTGGAGAGAAAGACTGGGATGAAGAGGACTATCTTCCCCTTATACCACATGGAACAACCCTCAAGGATTATATCCACTGTGATGACACATTAAGCACAGAGAACACAGTTGGTGATGATTGGGAGATGTCACTGCTGCACAGCGTTAGGAATTCCAGTGAAACATGCCTGGATAAGGAAAGTGACTGTGAAAGTGACACAACATGTGAGGATGAAAAACCAGCCAAACAGTGCATTTAATTACAAACTGCATGGTTGCATTCCACTGAATTGATGGATTATGGCCTTGCTACAAATAATGTTGAACTTGTGGACATAATTTCAAAAACACAAGACTTTCTTAAAAAAGAGAAAAGAAAAGCTGTGGAAAGCATGGGACAAACAAAACTGGATAAATTTTTCAAGCTTAAGGATTCTTAAGAACGACTGTATTGTGTTAAAAGTGTCCACTGGTGACAGAATGATGATGTGATCTGAAATATTATTATAAAGACAATTGTAAAACCATATTGATGATTATTCAACATTCTTTTTAAAATGTCATTACATGTAGTAACAGTATTTTTTACATTAATTTCATAACATGCATGTGATTTTTAAATGAAAATATTAAATGTTTCAGAATTACATGTAGTTGTGACTTTCTTATTTCATATGTAATTACTACTCACATATGTGATCCCCCTCTGTAAAAGCCACCCCTCTTATAAGGCCACTTTACTGCTGCAGTAGGGGCAGCCTTATAAGAGGGGGACCATTGTAGTCATCTCACTGGAGACAATGTCTGGTCTCATATTTATTTCTTGAGCCACCATGGTCAAAAAGAAAAAAACATGGGTGTGTGCTGATTGCGCAGATTAGAATACTTTGTTTTCCACTGGGGCCTCAACATAGTGTTTTGACAAGATTAGCAAGTTTGACAATGCGCATAATTGCAGCTATAACCAACTGCTGAATGTCACAAAGTTCTTGTCAGCAGACTGCACTTTTGTTTAATACTCTTCAGACCGATGGGTTAATATCAGGGGTCCCACTTCATTGCACAGTTTTGTCTGTATATACACTGTGAGGTTGCAGCAGTGTTGATCAGCTGAGCCAAGTTGGGAATGTCCCAATTATCACTCTTTACAACAGCATGCATATTACAAGTGCTATCAATTTTGGACTAATACCCAATGCTGTACACAAGATGCTATCAATTTTGGACTAATACCCAATGCTGTACACAAGATGCTATCAATTTTGGACTAATACCCAATGCTGTACACAAGATGCTATCAATTTTGGACTAATACCCAATGCTGTACACAAGATGCTATACTTCCAGGGTTCAGTTCATCCACTTCAACCAAGTTCGGTCTTTCCTACCTTTTTTTTTTTAGTCTGCCAAGCCAACTATGCTACCGGTAATTGACGGGGCTGTATACCACATTATGCCTGTAAGTGTTATCTTCCTTTACAAGTGCCTTTGCTGGTTTGTCAACAACTAACTTGACTTTGGATGCGTATTTAATTCTTTTTTTTTTTCTTTTTTTTATTTATCATGGAAGATACTTCCATGTTACCACCAGTGCCATCAGAATCAAACCCTGCAAAGTCTGACATCTTGGGAGTCGGACGGGTTGAGTGATGGTATATTGTCCTTGTTAGCAGCCATAAGTCTACAACAGTGCAAAAGGCATGTATAACTTGACCTGAAAAATGTTCGAAGGTCAGCTGCTTTATTAAAAGTATCAACAATATAATAAACAATATCAACAAAATATGAACCATGTGGTTGAAAATCTCAGTCTCTAGACTTACCACTTCTCATCGGTGCAAAGCGAAGTATGACACATGGAGTGGGAAAAGCTGGTTTTATATTATGTGTCACATTAATTTTTTTTATTTTTAAAGAGTGCCTCTCAAGCAAGCATTTGGGTGAAAATGCTGGTTTATACATGTGAGGTCAAAGGCTTACAAAAAATAATGTTCTTATTGGCACAAAATCAGTGTTAGAAAAAAGCACAATTACTTGCAAACAAAAATCTATAATTGTGAAGCAGTAACCTTGCACATAGTTCATGCTAGCCTGTAATTGCACACTGTCTCTAACAATGCATCTAATCCAATGTTTCCTCAGTTACCACCTTGTTGCTTGGGTGAAAATGGTAGTTTATACATGTGATGTAATAAAAAATAACGTCCTGTGACTAACATCTAACAAATGTTAATTCTGTTTACGAAATGTTGCAGACCTTTTGATGATACACTCTTTTCAGAGTGACAGGTTAATCATGAAATTGTCTCCTTTGTGAAATTTGATTGGTTACAACAAATTACAAATGGCAGCAACCTGCCATATTAGCAGGTCCAGTTCTGTCAATTAAAAAGCAAACATGTATTGTTATTTATTTAACTTAAATTATGAACTGTGATTAATTCATTGCACTGCAAAAACTTTCAAAAAAATAGACATAGATTTTTAAATACCGAACACTAATTTACTTGTTTCAAGTAGATCTGTCACTGAGGGGGTCATGAAGTCGTAGGCCTAATTTTGAGGTTGCCCAAGCCCATATATGCAGTGTTACTACTGCTATGACTAATACATTCCTTTTTCTTGAAAAATAATTAAAAATGTCTCATGCAGCCTGTATCCCAGAGCAGTTATTCACTGAAAATTATGGTACAAAAACATAAACAAACTTTTTCTCAAAAACCTGACAGAATTTGACCATTTTTGACTGAAAGCATCTTGGCATTGAGGCATTTCAGTATCAGATATTACTGCTGTGCCATCAGATATGGATAAGGATACCCAAAAATAGACAAATTTTGGAACAATCATTATATCATCACATATGCAGTCAACAGTATTGAAGGAAGTTTCTACAGAAAGCATCCTACTGACCCAGATTTTGTGGTCAACTTTTTCATTTGGATCTTTGGCTGATGTCAGGGCCTTTTTGGGCCTCTTGTTTATAAATGTCATTTTTCATTACATTTTACATTCTTTATAGGTTACATTGTTACAGTAATTGCTTGATAGTTATGACAATTCAGAGTTCATAAAGCACTGAAGATACTGTTTTTTTTACAGTAATTTTCAGGAATCAAAATTGTTGCAACCATTAATGTAAAAGAGTGAGTTTTAATATACGTATATAACTTCATGGATTTGAGAAAGGGTCCTATTATTTCCACAAACGGATCATTGTTCATGTGAGTTTAAAGGGATTATTGTTTATGGGACTTTAAAAGGATCATTGTTCATGGGACTTTAAAGGGATTATTGCTCATGAGACTTTAAGGGGATTATTGTTCATGGGACTTTAAAGGGATCATTGTTCATGGGACTTTAAAGGGATTAATGTTCATGGGACTTTAAAGGGATTATTGTTCATGAGACTTTTAAGGGATTATTGTTCATGGGACTTTAAAGGGATTATTGTTAATGATACTTAAAGGGATTATTGCTCATGGCACTTTAAAGGGATCATTGTTAATGGGACTTTAAAGGTATCATTGTTCATGGGACTTTAAAGGGATTATTGTTCATAGGACTTTAAAGGGATAATTGTTCATGGGACCTTAAATTCTTAGTTTGTAGCAACTGGAAAATCCATGAAAATTGCTGCATAAAAAATAGTGAATTCACAGTTTGTTTAAAGACTATATAATATAAACTGTCAAATGAATATAAAGCTGTTTTAAATGTAATCAGCACTGTATAGCATGTTTTGTGCATGTTTGTATATTTTTCTATATTTTATGTTTCTATTGCTGCTGTAAAAAATAAAGACATGAACATTTACATGTGTTTTTTTCATGCTCAATTGGTCCTTTAAACCATAAAAATATTATTAAAGAATGAAATCATCACTATTTCCTGCAATTCAGTGTAAATCTACAACTGCAGTAAAAATAATGTGATATATTAACAAAGGTAAATTATATTTGTGCTGATATATCATGCTAATTTTCTGAGCAAAACTCTACTGTATATACTCATTTACAATATTGGATCCAACTGCAAACAACATAGAACCTAATCTGCTGTCACACAATGGGTCAGCAGATCAGAGTATATGTTGTTTGTTCTACTAATTACTCCTAACAAACTGCATAAACCCAGATCTGCCAGTACATTATGTGATGGTAGATCTGGGTCTCTGCAGTTTACTGTTGGACCGGACATAGGCGAGTATATACTGTAATCCAAATACACCATAAAAGACTTTTATAACCCCCCAGGACCTCCAGAATCACTTTGTTTGTATCTGTAATTTTGTTTTGTTTTTATGACAAATCTATAAAAAAAATACTAAATTTTGTGTGCCCATGTTTGTAGTAACCATAGTTGTATATGAGGGATTCTGAGTAGAGGTAAAGCTAATTAAAATTGCTCACATAAAGTCTAGAATAGTGTCTTCACTTGAAGGGATAACTTTTTTCTCATTGCTTGTAAGGAAGATAATTCTGTATATAGGTAACTAGGGGTTATACAGTTGGGATAGGGAACATGGAATATAAGTTGTTAGATATTTCACATGTGTAAACTTCCTTTTTTAAAAAAAAGGATGGTCTGTCATTTTGCATGTGGTGTCAACATTTTGTGCAGGTATTAAATTGCTGCATGTGGTTTGCATCACTTGAATGGCAATAGAGTCAGCATGTGGGATTTTTTTTACAGAAGTGCACTTGATTTTAAATTACCTCATTTATGTAATAAGGCAGAAATCACCCAAAAAGTTAGGACTTAGATACTGTTCATAGCCCCACCCAAAAGTACATTAACGCTTACATGGCATGACAAAGGGAATTGATCTATGTACTGGTCTGTTCTTATCCCCTGGGGCCTAACTTCTGAATCTTAGCTTGGACACTTTTGATATCCCCACCCTACCACCATATATACACCTCAGCCTGAAAAAGTGGAGTCATCTATGCAACTTGCATTGGCCATTGGATCTTACCCCACCACCTGGTGACTGACTCCTGGGTGATTATAACTTTACAACTATTCAACTTGCATTGGCCATTGGATCTTACCCCACCACCTGGTGACTGACTCCTGGGTGATTATAACTTTACAACTATTCAACTTGCATTGGCCATTGGATCTTACCCCACCACCTGGTGACTGACTCCTGGGTGATTATAACTTTACAACTATTCAGAACCCAACCGATCCTACTTTCATTTCTGCATAGTAACTCACTTAATTATTCCTGCATTTTAATCAAAGTTGGTATCATGCTTAATATTGAGAAGACCTTGAAGGACTTTAAATGTGAGCATTTCTGTCATTATTTAACAATGTTATAGTCCCTGATTATCAAACCTACCCTTTTTCATTTCTGTACAATAACTCCCTTAATGATTATTATTAGATTTCAACCAGATTTTTTATTCAGTTTGATATTGATGAGGTCTCTGCTTAGTCTGATAAATCAGCCCCCAAACTTGTACTGATACTGATGGATGGTTTGGATCTGATCTCACTTATTCATTAAATTATGCAATTGGTGCAGACAAATTTGTCTGCGACACATCAGTGTACATTTTAGATACTTACTGGTATTTCTTGCTGCTATTGCATGCTCATCATAATCCAAAATTTCAGACCCACCCAGTCATATCTGTACCATGATGCCTGCAGTTATTATTGGATTTCAACCAAATTTGATATGCAGCTTGATATTGTCGAGACCTTGGCCAAGTTCAGTTGTCCGACTTTTAGGTCATTGCTGGCAGACTTGAGGCCTCTGATGTTCAGATACATCCACTTTTGTTTCCATACAGTAACTCCATTATTGGATTTCAGCCACATTTTGTATGCAACTTGATATTGATGAGGCCTCAGCTGAATTTAGTTACATGTATCAGTATTCTACATTGCCATTTAGCAGAGTTATAGTTCCTGATTGTCAGACTCATTTGACATCATTATTTATCAGAGTTGTAGCCCCTGCTTATCAGACCCATTCATTTTCATTTCTGCACAATAACTTAATTATGATTGGATTAACCAAACTTTGTATGTAGCTTCATGTTGGTGAGACCTCAGCTGAGTTTTATTGTCAGCATTCTGTTCATCATTTAGCAGGGTTGTAACCCCTGATTGTTTGAATCGTCCACTTTCATTTCTGCACAGTAATTCTCTTAGTTATTATTTGGAGTAAAAAAATGTTTTTCCTTTTTTGTTTTAGTAGGTATCTTGATATTGATGGAGCTTTGGCTGGAATTGAATGTCTGTGTTGCTGAGTTAAGATTGTCATCTTTTAGTGGAGTTATGTCCCCTGATTACCAAACTAACATCTCTTCTTAATGCTACTCCCTCAGACAGATGGTAAAACACTTGACTTCATCATTTCTTCCTTCTCAGGTTCTACAACATTTCCACTCACATTCCTCTTTAGGTATTCCACATATTTACAAATGATACTCATACTCTTTAAATGAATGAATTAAAATCAACACATAAATCAGCACCTTTGTAATTTGGTGATTATTTCTGCATGTTTATAACCTTACCAGTAGTGTCTTCCTTTACAACTATACCCTCATTTACCTTATCACCGTCATCACCTGGCTTCTTCCTGTACAATACTCCCTTACTTCCTATGAAATGCCAGAAACATTTTTTCTTGGAATTCGCTTGCTAAAACAGCCTGAAATCAGCTCAATCAGACATGCATTTTTGTATTATGTATTTTGATACTTTCCAAAAATATTTAATGAAACATACATTTCTTTTAATTTTCAAAAGCAGAAATAATGGACAAAATTTTAAACATTTTGTCATAGTGTAATTTGTTCCTTATGTTGTACATCATTTTTGTAAAAATTCTTTTTTCCATTACACACAATATTATTTATCTCTACTGGTCATAGACCAGAAGAGCTTATGGGATGGTCAGTTGTCTGTTTTCCAGTCATCCGTCCATTGGCACAAGTTTGTAATTGCTACTTCTCCTAAACTGTTTGGAGGATTGCCATGAAATTTTACACACACACACACACACACACTCATCCCATGGTTTAGTTGGTCCTTAATGAAAATGGTTCTGCATGGACATCCAATATGGCTGTCACAGTGGCCACTTTGAAAATCATTATATTGCTACTCCTCCCAAACGGATGGTCATATCAACATGGGGTTTTCACTAAAAGACTTCTTATGATGTCTAGTTGGTCCTAAATGAAAAAGGTGCTGATCTGATGTCCAATATCGCCGCTATGGCAGCCATCTTGAAAATCTTGTTATCGCTACTTCTCCTGAATCAATGGAAATATCAACATGGGGTTTCACTATAAGACTTCTTATGATGTCTAGTTGGTCCTAAATGAAAAAGGTGCTGATGTCCAATATGGCCAATATGACAGCCATCTTGAAAATCTTGTTATCGCTACTTCTCCTGAATGGATAGACATATCAACATGGGGTTTCACTAAAAGACTTCTTATGATGTATAGTTGGTCCTAAATGAAAATGGTGCCAATCTGATGTCTAATATGGCTGCCACAGTGGTCATCTAGAAAATTTGGTTATTGCTACTCCCGAATGAGAGTCATATTGACATGATGTTTTCACCAGAAGACTTATTATGATGTCTAGTTGGTCCGAAATTAAAATGGTGATGCTCACACATCCAGTATGGCTGCTACAGTGGCCATTTTGAAAATCTTGTTATTGCTACTCCTTCTGAATGGATGATTTTATCAACATGGGGTTTTTATTAAGAGACTTCTTACGATGTCTAGGTGGTCCTGAATGAAAAATGTCAGGAGTAAACCCTCTGACTTCTTTACTTATCAGAGAAGTGAAGAAAGATGATTGGTGTTTAATGGTACATAAGCACATGAAAGGCTTACTTGGTACTAGAGCATGGGATTAAAGTGCCTTGTCCAGGATCACACCTTGGCAGCTGACGTTGGCTGGTCTGGGTCAGATTTGAAACGGCAAGCCATTGATTGTAGTTCTGCATTGTAACCACTGAGCCACTGTGGCTCCCAAGTGGAGGCAGAGTTGGTAGGTAGGGAGTGGGGTATAGAATGGAAGTAGTGAGGATAAAGGATTGGAAGAAATTTACCCATGCCAGGAACTTTACCCTTTACAAAATCTGGAGCAGGCCAAAATAGCATCATTGGAAAAATTGCACCATTTGCATAATTTATTATAGAATGAGCTAACCTTGTACAGTTGTTCAAAACTAAGTTGATGCAGAATGTTTGCTATGAGAAAGTGAAATAAGAAAAGCTGTAAAAAACCATGAGTGTCAACATTGGCAATTTTTAAAAGCTTTAACCTACTGTAATGTTGGACAATAAAGGTATTTTATTATTTATGTATACAGCTATATCTTATTTGACTATAAAGAGATGTCCCTTTGCTGTGTGTGGAAAGGAAGTGGTTTTCAACTTCTTAACCTAGTGACTGTCATTTTTGCAAAATAAATACATTTTTGGATGCCTACATGCATTCATATTTTCTTTGGAGAAGTAATTTTAAATGGTAAATGAAAATTCCAAAATTGTTTTTGAATATTGCCAACTGTCAAAGATTGGCCATAATGTATTGCCTGCTATTCCCTGGTCAAAGATTGACCATAATGTATTGCCTGCATTTCTCTGGTCAAAGATTGCCTATAATGTCTTGCATGCATTTCCCTAGTCAAAGATTGGCCATAATGTATTGCCTGCAATTCCCTGGTCAAAGATTGGCCATAATGTATTGCCCACATTTATCTGGTCAAAGATTGCCCCTAATATATTGCCTGCATTTCCCTGGTCAGAGATTGCCAATAATATATTGCATGGCCAGAGATTGCCAATAGTATATTGCATGGTCAGAGATTGCCAATAATATATTGCATGGTCAGAGATTGCCAATAATATATTGCATGGTCAAAGATTGCCAATAATATATTGCATGGTCAGAGATTGCCAATAATATGTTGCATGGTCAGAGATTGCCAATAATATATTGCATGGTCAGAGATTGCCAATAATATATTGCATGGTCAGAGATTGCCAATAATATATTGCATGGTCAGAGATTGCCAATAATATATTGCATGGTCAGAGATTGCCAATAATATGTTGCATGGTCAGAGATTGCAAATAATATATTGCATGGTCAGAGATTGCCAATAATATATTGCATGGTCAGAGATTGCCAATAATATGTTGCCTGCATTTTCCTGATGTAGATGGTGACAGTGTCATCAGTATTAAAATTCTATGTAATGTTTTGTGTTAAATTATTTGCAAACCATATGAATTGTGGGCTACATCAAAGTATAATGCACAGGTGAGACACTTATGTTCCATGGTACCCTTGTCTAACATTTTCTGACTTTTGTATGAGGATAGCTTACAAATGAAGAAAACCATGTTTCATTGTTATGTACACCATTTTTGAAATGCTTATGGAAAGCCATTGTATTTTTTAGATTATTAAATGATATAAGCATTTGTTACAATGTGATTTGTTGCATTTCTTTTTTTCCTAAGTTTTTGTTGTGTTTATTTTTTTAAATCACTTATTATAAAATTACAGAAAAATGAGTATACCTACTAAAATGTCCATCACATTATTTCTTCACCAGTCTGTCTGTTGCCTTTCAAGTTTCATGGGAATGGATTCCTTTTTGTCAAAGGCCCTAATTAATAGTTTCAGGGTCACTGTATACTTGACAAGTGAGATAACTGTTTGATCAATCAGTCAAGGGTTGTACATACGAAGTATAGTCCTATTATGAATATTAAATTTTGTTAATATATTGTTAAGAAAAAAAATATGTAGGATTTTTTATATATTGTGTAAAGTGTTTTGTTTTGGGTTGTGACTTTCATGAGACTTTGCCTTTGACAGCAGTACTGATAATGCTAAGGATAGTTGCTTTGACAGCAGGACTGCTAATACTACGGCTAGTTGCCTTTGACAGCAGGACTGCTAATGCTAAGGATAGTTGCCTTTGACAGCAGTACTTATAATGCTAAGGCTAGTTGCCTTTGACAGCAGGACTGCTAATGCTAAGGACAGTTGCCTTTGACAGCAGTACTTATAATGCTAAGGCTAGTTGCCTTTGACAGCAGGACTGCTAATGCTAAGGATAGTTGCCTTTGACAGCGGTACTTATAATGCTAAGGCTAGTTGCCTTTGACAACAGGACTGCTAATGCTAAGGATAGTTGCCTTTGACAGCAGTACTTATAATGCTAAGGCTAGTTGCCTTTGACAACAGGACTGCTAATGCTAAGGATAGTTGCCTTTGACAGCAGTACTTATAATGCTAAGGCTAGTTGCCTTTGACAGCAGGACTGCTAATGCTAAGGATAGTTGCCTTTGACAGCAGTACTTATAATGCTAAGGCTAGTTGCCTTTGACAACAGGACTGCTAATGCTAAGGATAGTTGCTTTGACAGCAGGACTGCTAATACTACGGCTAGTTGCCTTTGACAGCAGGACTGCTAATGCTAAGGATAGTTGCCTTTGACAGCAGTACTTATAATGCTAAGGCTAGTTGCCTTTGACAACAGGACTGCTAATGCTAAAGCTTGTTGCCTTTGACAGCAGGACTGCTAATGCTAAGGCTAGTTGCATTTGACAGCAGTACATGTGCTGATAATGCTAAGGCTTGTTGCCTTTGACAGCAGTACTTATAAGGCTAAGGCTAGTTTACATTTGCTTGACGCCATGTTCACTTAGCATGTTCTGAAAATAAGAGTTTACAGTGCTAACTTGATTGGTGCTTAAATAGCTCAAGATTATAATTTTTCACAATATTCAACTGAAAATTTTAAGTGCTTTAGTTAAAAGATCAATTATGGAGATTTATACAACTTTTTTTGCTTAACATTTTTTTAAAAGTTTTATTGAAATTGAGAATATGAGACATAGATGTGATACATTGAATACTGGAACAGTATTTCAACCACTTTTCAATATGACACATAAAGTAAGCAATTCTAGACAATTATTTTGTGTCACTGTAAGATGAAAGACAAAAGCTAAAGAAAGAAAGAGAGAAGAATAGGAAAGAAAAGGATATATTATTATATTTTTAAAGTAAGCATACTAATATATATGAAAAATACTAAAATGTCAACCAAACAAATAGCTGAGCATGTATATACATGTATACTCATTCACAAAAATTATACCACCAAAGTATTCCTAACAGTATGTGTCAGATCCCATCTTTTTTGATGGGTAGTCTACATTTGAAATTATTTGCTTGCTTTTCAATGTGCAAATTCTGGAAACTGATGGAGTATTTAAAGGCCTGAATAGCTACTCTCTGACCCTATTAAATGTTTGTACAATAACCATCTTTTGTCAAACGTTTTCCATTTACAGTTTCTATAAGCACTATATTTTCCAACATTTTAATTTTTTTTAAATCCTTGCCACATATGACACTCTACCATTTTTAATACTTTTTCACCAAGATGTAACCTGCCACCATTTTCATTTTTTTTAACCAATTAACCCTCCACCAGTTTACACTTTTCACTTTACAATTTTCACTTTTTAAAAAAAACATTTGGACACATATGACCCTCCACCACTTTCAATTTTTTTAACATATGACCTTCCACCATTTACATGTTCTTTTTTTTCACCATATGACCTACCACAATTTTTAATTTGTCAAAAAAACCAAAGCCACTAACTCTCAAAATGAAATGAAAAACCATAGATGGTTTACTCTCAAAATATTTAGAAAAATCCTGAGCCACCACCCCCCCTTCCAATTCTTCAAAATTTTACAAAAATCCTTTGCAGTTACCGTTATAACCAGTTTTTAACAATTTTTAAAAAATTTAAAAAATCACCATGTGACCCTCAACAATTTTTAATTTTTATTAAAGGTATGACCCACTACCAGTTTTAATTTAAACCATAAACAACTAATGATAATTTTATGAAAAATACTAGGCCATTAACCCTCAAAATTTTTATAAAACCCAACATAATCAATTATTCAAAATTTAACTTCTTTTGATGAAATTCATGAAAACCAGGTTTAATGTATTCCATTTATCCTAGCACTAATTAGCTTAATGTTAATTTTTTATAAAATAAAAATAATCACTTAAATATTTTTTTAAAAAATAATTGACGTTTAGATTTTAAAAAGTAACCAGAATTATTTTATGCTAGGCCATGAATTACTCGATTTTCCAAGTAAAATAATCTTCATAATTCACTGGAGTGAAATATGATAAAAATATTTTCACTGCCCATCAGTAGACATTGATGACATTATGACAAAGAAATTTTGAGCTATTTTAAGATGCTTACGTGGTCTAGAGGTAAGTATGGCCGCCTCACATGCAGACAAACCAGTTCAAATCCAACAATGTGCAAATATATTTTTCATCATGTTTTTTATATGCTGTTTTATCTTGAATTGGAAAGGAGAATTATGTTACTTCTGATATTTTCTTTGCACATATACACAAAAAATAGCAGAACATAAATGGCAAACCGCTAATATTATTGCACAGGATACAGTAAGAAATCTGCTACTTCAGTCTATTATACATATTGATAGCCAATACGTTTCAGCATAAAATACAAAGAAAATTTGCTTGCTCTGAGTGAATAATGGTTATATTTCATCTCGGTGAAAAATGTAAGTATTTTTACTCGTGGCTTTACCACTTGTGAAAATACTGAGTTTTTCACTGACTGATGAAATATATCCATTATTCTCTCAGAGCAAGCAAATATCCTCTCTGTGCACCTTATTCTTGTTCTGCAACTCAGTTTAATGCACCAGTTGATCATAGAATAGCAAATAAATTTAAAAAGATCAAGATATACTACACCGAAAAAAGCCATTTTACATGCAAATCATTACATATTTTTTTGAAAAATACACTTTAAAATTTGATAACGATGATTTGGTGAACTGAAAAGAGCATTTGCCTGTACAGATCACTGTTATCTCACATCTGTCCAAATGGGTTTGAGTCTCAACTTTGCCTATGTAGGTATGTGAGACAGCTTGTTAGTAGCTTCCCATAGGTTCGTGGTTCTTCCCAGGGTTTCGTCTGGTTTTTCTTCCAATAAATATACTGGCCACCATGTAAAGCCTCCCATGCTGAAAATTGCATGGAAACCACAAGACTAAATCAAACTTTTTAATACTGGCAACTCTCAAACCATCAGTAAACAGAATATTAAAACATTAATTATCATACATTACCGCAAAATTAGTATGCTAGGATCAATAATGAAAATAAAAATCGACAAAACTACTGCTCAGAAATGACATAAGATTTTCTTTTGCCTGAAATAATGAAAATGAATGAGTATCAACAATAAACTGAATAAATGTAAATATTAGAAAATAAATTTTCAAAGCAAACTAATAAAGAAATTGTAGAATTTTACTTATGAATTGTCATGCAATAAAGGTATGAAGCAGAAAAGTGATATTTTTTATTATTCATGTTTTAAAAATTTAAATGGAAGATAACCAATATTTAAAACATTAGTTATATACAGTAGGACCCCGCTATAGCACGCTTCGTTATAGCACGAATTCGGATATAACACGATCGTGGCATGGCTCCCGAAATTTCATCTATTTTTTCGTACATGAAAAAAAATTTTTTTTTCAAAGTACGAAAAATAATGTGTAAAAAGTTAATTATCACTTTGAGGAAGAGATCGTGTATGAATTCGGATATAATACGATCGTGGCATTGCTACCGAAATTTTACAATAATTTCGCCAATTTCTTGAACTACTGCAAAGTTTTGTGCCAAAATAAACAAGAGTTTGATTTAATAATTTGGCAAGCTGTATTGTATTCTTGAAGAAAAAGTGTCTTATGATTGCATCTTTCTTTATATGAATAAAGATGCTGAACATTTCTATTTGTGAATGTTCATTTCAAATGTGTCAGTAGTCAATCACTGCACTTTGATCTTAGTTTATTTTTGAAAGATATCAGCTCATTTTAAAGCTGATAAGTGTTAATCTTATTATTACTGATACATGAGGAATAAAGTCATTAAGTCTTCTTTGTGTTTGTCTTCAATACATTCTGTGTACAATCGTTGCTCAAACAATAGCCGACATATGTTTGCTCATTCAACTGCATACACAGCCAAGCACCAAACAATGCGGTGGTTGATAAAAGATTCGCACCTGAATTTATAAATCAATTAATTTAAGTCATTGACAATCATCAAAGTCAATCTCAAAGCTAAAGGTTATTCAAACCATGCGGCAATGATTTATAAAACATCAAAATAACGAAAGCCGCCAACGCGCACACGTGGCTTGGCGGTGTTGTTAAACAATCGCCACGCAATCAGTTGACCAGTGAATAATATTGTACATTCCCTATAAAAATGACCCCATTGTTGATTAACAATTATTCTTGCTGTAGTCGTTCAAACAAATAGGTGTCAGAGTTTTAATTAGTATTTATTTACAATGGATAACAGTACACGGAAACGTAAAGCTTTTACTGTTAAAGTGAATCTTGAAGCCATGGACTGGATTAAGTCCGGTGTTTTCACAAGTCAGATTTAATTCCCAAGTGATATTTCCCAAGTTATCTGCCAGTGCACGTAGGCCGATAAGCCTTTGGCTTGTAAAAGCACTCACTTTGTTTTCAAGTTGTTTTCCCACGTGACAACCCTTTGATCAAGCCGCGTTTGATACTTGTTCAGTGCCAAGTAACAGATGGTGGTTATTTGAACTCCCTGTGATCTTGCCGCACAATTGACGTGTCCAGTTGCAACCTTTAATAGATTTCTGACTTTATGATCAAAGTGTTACTTGCAGAACCCAAGCTCAGTCTCTGCGTAAGCACCCGCATACGACAGTAAAGCTGAGGAATCGGAGTCGGACGTGATTTAAGTTTACGATGACTAAACGAGGACGATTTACAATGAATAGACGACGATGTAGAATTTCAGAACTTTATCAGACAATGATATTATACTTTTGTGTGTATATTTTCGATGGAATTATTATGGACTCACTCCTACGCATGCCATGAGATCGGTTGGTGAGTACACATGTTGATCCTTTAACTATTCATGCCATACAATAGACATGTACTTGTAAACATATAAATGTACCAATGAATGGTTCTCTGAATTAGGTAAAATATTATATGTGCAATCTCTGTTTTCACTGTATGTGTATTTCTCGTTTAATATGCATTGATTTAAGATGGTAACTGTGCCAATGAAGCACGTTGTTTTGAGCCCACAATTTACCCCCCCCCCCCATTTTTTTGGTGCATGCATCATTTTCTTCAGCTAATTGATTTGGTTTTGTCTAGGTTGGTTATAGCACGGTTCGGGACATAGCACGATCTCGTTTTGGAAAAATTTAATACATACAAAAAAATGATGTTACATTACTGGTAAATTCATAATTTAAAAAAATAATAATAATAATGTTGTTTTCTTCTCTCTACAAGTATTTGTTGTTGACATACTAAAGCTCTCAATAATGCTTGTATTTTTCTATATGAAAGATGCAATATTTTCATTTGAAAAATTGAAATGTAAAGTTGCGAATAAAATTAATGCAACCACATGTTCCAAAGTAAGTACTAGATTTGCATAAATGTTGTAATTATTTTAAATTTAATATGATGACATTTATTTCTTCAAAATAAAGTTATATTTTGTTATATTTACATAGAAATGATGTTAATAAGTAGGAGTTCAAGTCTGTTGTTACTGGAATAAAATATGTATCCCACATGAAGGATATACAATAATGTATAGTGTTACCATTCATCTAATAGATCTAAATATCTTGGAAATGGTATTAAATGAAAGAAACATGTTTGATGAGGGTTTAGTACATGTAAAAGAATTCAATAAAAATATTGTCAATAGGGCCATTTTACCTTCAGTATCTAATCCAAATGGCAGGCCCCTCATTTGTGGATGGTCAACAATTTGATTGATAATCAGTTCCTGTGAATGTGTTGGAGTTGTTATGTTTGGCCCACCACCTGTTTTTGGCTTTCAAGAGTCATACATTTTTTCCTTGGCTGAAGATATTTATTTAAAAAACTTTTTATTATGAAATTATATAAAATATACAATGAAGCATGTGTATATTTATGTTGATCATAACATAAATGAAGAAATTAAATATTAAAAATGCATGTAAGGACAATATGTTTATTAATTTATGTACAGTTAGTGATGATTGTTGTATCTGTTGGATTAAAAAGTTTCATATGCTTTTCTGCAAGTTTTTTTTTAAATTTTCTATATTCAGGAAATATGAATATTTATAAGTTCCGTATACATGCAATATAATTTTGTGAGTAATTATAAATATTGTTTTAAATTGTAATGAAACATTAATATTTTGTTTAACTTTCTAAAGTTTCATATGACTATATTTTAATATATCTTAATATATCTTAATATATATATTCCTCAAAATCAGCCTTATATGCTTATTCAGTAAATAAAGTTGCATCTAAATGGAAGCCTTTTTTTATAATATAAAATTACCCCTTTGTTTGCATTTTCATAGTGTTTTGCACTGAAGAATGTTCCTGCTTCAGATGAGACCATGGAAACAATAAAATTATTATGCTCATATTCATTTATATTGAGTCTTTCATAATAATCACATTTTATAATATGCATAATTCTTTGAAATTTAAAGGGGAACGCTTGCAATTTGAACCAAAGAATTATGACTCAATCATAATACCGGTACATGTACTGTCATAATTCAGAAAATGTCAATTTTCACTTATTTATAAAACCTTAACCACATGATATAGATTAAAAATTGTACATTTATTTGAATAATTTACTTGTTTTCTTCATGATAATTACATTATGAAATAACAATGTAAAGCTGTTGTCTTCTGTAGAACCGATTGTTTTCCTTTCAATTGATGGACTACTGTTTGTCTAGCTTAATCTGTGTTGACTTTATTTGTTTATTGAATGTTTACATTAATAATTTAGATATCGTCATCAAAAGTGAATTTACACTACTTAAAAAACTGTATGTAGGTTATCCCGAGAATGATCGACTTCCATAATGAAAACCTTTTTCTTTAAAAGTAATATTATTTGAAGAAAAAAAATCTAAATATTGTAGATATTTATGCATTAACTGCTTCCGTCACCTCTTCCCACGCCTTCTCAGTCTTTTGCGCTCACTCCCCACCACAACCTCTACATTTTCCAAACAATACATCCTCTCTCTTCAATACACTCTCCACCAACACAACTTTCTCTTTTTCAGTCCAATTTGCACATCTTTTTTTCTTTCCTTCACTATCATCCATGGTTTATAACACACGGAATACACACTATGCAGATGAAACCGATACAGAAATTACAATTGTTTACGGAAGTGCGCGACTGCATCCTTAGCAACAAGCATCTTGTGCGCATTCATAACTGGAGATATCGGTAGCTGACTGCTTATGCACTTAATAATTTGAGTATTACTCGCCATCAACTGAGTTCACTCGAATTTGAGGAGACTGGTGTTCATGAATCATAAAATGAGTGCACAATCACATGAGGGACAAACTCAGTTATTTTGAGTTGAGTTTCTCACTCAACTTGAGGAGTTTCGTGAATATGGACTCTCTTCATTGAATGTTTGTACTGTTCATTGAATGTTTGTAATAGTATCGTCCAGCCTCCTGATTTCGTTCCTATCCTTCAATTGTGCACCATGTTTCTCGCGAACTAACACGTTTGCTTCAAGATAATGACATCATCATTCTTGATGAGTGACAGCAAGTATTTAATAAGTAAAATCAGACAAAATGAGATTTAAACAGGTAATTTCATGTAATTTAAAAAAATCAGAATGAATATCTATATTTTCACTAATGCCTTATTTGTGTCCGACATTTTGGCCTTGAAATTTTTATTATATGCTAAAGATAGGTAAGCTGATCACATGTTGGCTTTGTTTACATATCTTGAACAGGAAAACCCACTTTGGGAATTTATACAATGGCAAAGACAATGTAAATATTTGGTTTTAATCATGTGGGGTTCTTATTCAATGTAAGAAGAATTTACACTGGAAATGTATATTCACTATGGACTTTTTCGTTTCAGTATTATTTCATAATAAACATATATTCTACATCAAAAGACATTGAATCTATTATAATACAATGTGTATCAATTCACCAGTGTATAATTTTAAATTTCTCTCTCCCTCTGTTGCCATGCCTCTCTGTCTATCTCTATTGATTCGTGTATTTATATGGTAAAGAACAAGCAAGCAGTAATGTAAGTGCACAAACTGCATATAGAATAAACAGAGAAAAAAATTCATTTTTAAATTTTATTTTTTTTATTCAAAAGGACAGAGACACTATAACTAATAATATCAATACCTTGGCCTACTTGGCACACACCAGTCATATGCCACGTGACTTTTTAGTCAGTGTCACGAACCATGGAAGCATTTCTAGAAATAAGTAAACCTACACACGCTCGGAAAAACGGTAATTCTGAACTAATGTACATGAATACTAACAAAAAGGTTAACAATGATTAAATGAAGTAGATATAGTTCAACCCTTTTCTATGGTTATTTGAATACATTCTCACAATATTATAACGAACGCGTTAAAATTCACGTTAAGGGGACGAAATATGGCTGTTCAAGGATAATTTAGATATCGGCATCTAAAGCAAATTTACACCACTTAAAAATATTGTATGTAGGTTAGCCCTAGACTGATAGACTTCAGTAATTAAAACCATTTCTTTAGAACTTATATTATTTGAAAAAGAATGTCTAAATATTGTCGATATTTACGCACTAGCGGCCTCTGTCTTTTAAATTTTCCAAAAAATACATTCTCTCTTTTCAATACACTCTCCACCAACACAACTTTCTCTCTTTCAGTCCAATTTGCACATCTTTTTTTATTTCCTTCACTTGCATCCATGTTTTATAACACAAACAATAGACACTATGCAGAAGACGGCGATACAGACGATACAATTGTTTACGGAAGTGCGCAAGCGTCTCCTTAGCAACAAGCATCTGTTGCACTTTCATAACTGGAAATCTCGGTGGCCGACCCCATGCGTACTTAATAATTTGAGTAGTACGTCGCCCGCAACTGAATTCACTCGAATCGGAGGAGACCTGTATTCGTGAATCATAAATTGAGTGGACACTCAGGTGAGGGTCCATGGGTTTTCTTAATATGGACTCAGATACTTTAACTACGGTACGTGTACATGCCTCGTATCAGTTTCAATAATATATATCAATATCATTAATTATTGAACAGTAGTAGGCCTAGATGACAAATTACATAATAGCTTAAAATTACAAATTCTGGCAGCGGCCAATGTACGAAACTATATCCTTCTACAGTATCGACGTTTCTCAAAAAACAAAATCTTTCAACAGAACGTATCGAATGCTGGCTGATTCGGACCATAGGTAATTCGGCCCAAATCACGGGCTGATTCGGACCAAATGCTAGGCTGATTCGGACCATGTGAAATATTATTAAGTTTCGTCTTGGATTTAAAAGTGATATTTACATTTATTTAAAATATGATATTTCTCATTATTTCCCAGGTTCAGCGGTTTAAATCTGCATTTAATGAAACAAACCGCGATTTTACGCGAGATAATGGCGTTGTTATATATAATGAAATGAAATGATGTAAGACTGTTTATCTCATGCACCTTTGTGAAAAATTTTAAAAGTTTGCTTTGTTGTATTGAGAAATAATAACATTAATAACACCGAAAAACAATCGTGAAAACAGTGCCATATAGTATGCTAATGTTTTGATTAGATTTTTTTCGTCTCTATATACTGGTCTGAGTATGTTTATGCCTTTTTTAAAAGTAGATTTATGTAGAATTTATCTTTATACTAAATACACCTTATATACCAAAACAACTAGCACCGTAAGTTATTTTTATTAGCTGAATTTAAAATGTATTATTTAATTGTATGCACATTATTATTGAAAGTGAATTGGAAAAACCCGATTGTTCAACGCCGCTATAATTAAAGCACTATTGATGTCATTTGCCAATTTGCTGAATTTAATACCGTTTTAGAACACAAAATATAATGCTGACTTAAAATAACTTTGTGATATTTGGCTACATGGAAGTGTTATTATATTATATGTGTTTAATATAATAAAATATCTATTCAGAAATGAATATTTAATGGATTGAATACGTGCTTTAAATGAAATATTTTCAAATGTTTCAAGAGTTAAAATGAAAATAAATTGGTTTACTGGTTCGAGATTTTACTCAAAAGATCAAAAATTCAACGATAATTGTTAAGTACTTTATACTATTGTGTTACTCATCAATGACTCTTTACACAACATTTTTGGGAGTAAATATAATGCGAAGAAAGCACGATTTGCATGAAAAATCAATAAAAAGCATGGGTAAATTTATATCACATTCTTTTACTATGTTTGCGAAAACAGTAATAACTACTAAAATCTACTAAAATAAATCAGGTTTATATATATATATATATATATATATATATATATATATATATATATATATATATATATATACAAATAAATGTTACTGCATGGGTAATGTTTTCACGATCTTTTGCAGTTAATAATTTGCATAAAATTAAATCATTCATTATGAATTCCCAGAAAACAAATAACAAATTGTGCTATAAACAAAGATTTGTAAAATATATTTCATGTTCCAACAGAGATAACACCTCCATTTATTTTTTTCTTAATTTTAATGATTACGAGGTCCACAAGATTAGCAGAATATAGACATATAATATTTACGTATGATCTTGTATTTAATTAAATCATAAATTTGACAGAACCACAGTTTAATCTTTTAGTATAATATAAATGAACGAAAATTTCGTCGGAAAAAAACCAAAAAACATTTGCACAAAGGTGAATGAGCTGCTTTAAATATATTTCACTATTAAATTGCCGATGCAAGATAAACAGTTTTACATCATTATAACATACCATTATCTCGCGTTAAATCGGGGTTTTGATTCATTAAATGCATATTTTAATCGCTGAACGTACCTGGTTCGTGACGCTGACTAAAAAGTCACGTGGCATATGACCGGAATGTACTAGTTAGGTCAAGGTATAGATATTATTAGTTTATAGCGTCTCCATGTTTTTGAAATTTGAAAAAAAAAAGAACTTTTTTCCGTTCATTCTATATGCAGTTTGTGCACTTACATTACTGTTTGCTTGTTCTTTACCATATAAATACATGACTCAGTAGACTGAGAGAGACAGACAGACAGAGACAGAGGGAGAAAGAAATTTAAAAATAGACGCTGGTGAATGGATACACATTTTATTATAATAGATTCAATGTCTTTTGATGTAGAATATGTTCATTATGAAATAATACTGAAACGAAAAAGTCCGTAGTAAATATACATTTCGAGTGTAAATATTTCTTACGTTGTATAAGAACCCCACATGATTAAAACCAAATATTTACATTGGCTATCACGTTGTATAAATTCCCAAAGTGAGTTTCCTGTTCAAGATATGTAAATAAAGCCATCATGTGATTGGCGGGGCTATCTTTAGCATATAATACAAAATTCAAGGCCAAAATGTCTAACACAAATAAGACATTAGTGAAAATATAGATCTTCATTATGATTTTTTAAAATTACATGAAATTACCTGTTTAAATCTCATTTTGTCTCATTTTACTGTTCAATTCATTCCGGTCACTCTTCAAGAAAGCTGGTGACACAGTTGATGACGTCATTATCTCGAAACAAGCGCGTTAGATCGCAAGAAACATGGCGCACGGATTGAATGAGCATCACGAGATCGTACATGTATGAACAGGCACATGAAAGTACACACAAAAGTAAAATCTTTCAGATGTGGTGAGTGTGGTAAACTGTTTGTTCGTAAAACAACCTTGCTTGAGCACATGAGGAGACTTGATGAAGGAAAATCCTGCAAATTTCGTTATAAAAGCTTTGGGTGTGCAGTTATGAAAAAGCACACGAGCTTGCACACAAACAAAAGTGAGGAAGTAGGGTTAGCAATACAGAACTCACTTTAGTCCCTCAAGTTTATAAATGTGAATTGTGTAGTAAAATATTTAGATTCAAACACCACATAAATGATCATATCAAAATTCACACTTGAGAAAAACCTTACAAATGTGAATATGCAATAAAACTTTTAGTCGAAATTATCACTTACAAGTACACCAGAGAATACACAGTGGTGAAAAACCATACAAATGTAAAGTTTTTGAAAAGCCGTTTAGACTGAGTACATGTATGAACAGACCCATGAAAGTACACACGAGGGTAAAATCCTTCAGATGTGGTGCGTGGTAAAAAGTTTGCTCGTAAAACAACCTTGCTTGAGCACATGAGACTCGATGAAGGGAAATGGGATGTTTGTGATGAGCGGTTTTGTCGGGGATCCTTGTATAAACACATTTTAATGAACGGTATAGAAAAACCATATAAATGCGAAGTGTGCAACAAGTCTTGTAATTTGCAGTCTTGTTTACAAGTGCACCATAGGATACATTTAGGAGAGAAACCATACAAATGTGAATTTTGTTATAAAAGCTTTAGTAAGCGTGCGGTTATGAAATGGCACATGAAGATACACATGAGATATGAATCATACGAATGTGTAGAAGTGTTCAATAATGCAGATTCCTTGATGGATAATATAAAGGATCAGAGTTATGAAAATGTGTGTCATCAGAGTGAATTGACATATGAAGGCACTGGCAAAGTTGAAGAATCATCCACAGTACCAAAAACATATGAATGTGAAGTATGCAGGAAACTATTTAGATACACAAGCCACTTGAAAGATCACATGAAAATACACACTGGAGAAAAACCATACAAATGTGAAGAATGCAATAAATCTTTTATTCGTAACTCTCAATTACAGGTACACCTGAGCATACACACTGTGAAAAAACCATACAGTTGTGAAGTGTGCTAAAAGCAATTTAGGCAAAAGGCAGTAATGACAAGGCATATGAAATTGCACTCAAGAGAAAAATCATACATGTGTGGAGAGTGTGGTAAACTCTTTGGTCGTAAAGAACATTTAACAAGGCACGTGACTACTCACAGAAGAACCATATCAATGTGAAGTTGTTTGATCAATGTTTTTTTTTCAGGGTTCAGTCACATTTAAAATATAAATCTCTGTTAAAATACTTGTGGTGATGGATAGACGTATATAATATAGTTTTGGTAAATAGATCCAATGGAAACTGATACAAGGCCATGTTTTATTGACATTTTTTTTATTCATTAATCAAATTACAGCTTTCATATTTCTCAAAGTGAAAAACATAATTTGGAACATATAGTTACTAATGATATTAACTCACTAAACATGAAATGCAATGCTTTATTTGACAGTCTACTAAAATGAAGTGAACATCAAATTCCAAAGCTACTCAGAAATATAAACCATGATCAGTGCTTCACAGATTGTCGTTATGCTAGAGATTGATTTTAATCAGATTACCCCTGTTATACAAATAGGAACTGTCGATAGCAGAAGGTAGCCTTCAGAAAGCCAAAATATACTGAACAATAAAATAAAGCAGACATAAAACACATGCTGGTTGATTAAGGGACAGATGGTTACATTTTTTTGGTCTGGGAATTTTGTTGAAAATATGTGAGGCCCCCAAATATCTTGACAAAAATACTCTTGCTATTATTTGTAGAAAACAAGCTAATTCTATCCATCATATTACCGTAGTTGGAAAAAGTCTTGAGAGGAAAGAGAAAAAATATATTTTTGAAAATCGGAGGCCACCAGCCCCACTTTTAAAAAATTAAATGGTCAGGCCAAAAAATATTACTATATTGTGAAACTGACCATTTTCCATTGAGGTTTGGAATCAGTGGTTTTACGGTTTAATTTTCTTTTGAAAATGTCGCCGATATTTGAACAGTTTGCAAATAGGAGAGATGAATTACAGAAAAACAAATGCATGGAAATTACATGTACCTCGATTGTTTGCCTACCAGTACCAATTTTGTGAGTTATTTTCTCTTAAAGACGATTTTATTCCTCAACTGCCAAAAAATGTAAGATTTTGTATTTTGGAAAATTGTTTTTTTTTATAACAAAATCTGAGTGCTCACCCTTGGCTGATCTGCCTGAATATAGCATATGTTTTCACATATGCTTTTAAATGGCTATACCAGATATTTTTGATAAATTGATAACCGAAAACAAGAGGCTGCCATGATGTTCCTGTTATTGGTACGAGCAGGGGACACTATCAAACAATTCTTACTGTATATACTCGCTTATAAGTTGATGTTTTTTACTGAAAATTTGATTCATGCAGAGTAGGGGTTGTCTTATAAGTGCAACATAAATTTTTTTTTTATAAATCTTGGGGTAATATTGGAAACACTAGATGTTTGCAGTAAGTATGAAATAACTGTTGATTCAAATATTTTTATGTTTTCATGCCACTGTTCCCATCCAGAAAATGCATATGTGGTATACACTGTGTTCATTACAGTATTTATTAGACAATGCTTTTATCTTCATTTATTTGTATTTTAATAATTTGGAAATATTCAAAGAAATATTACCTACCACAAAGTTACAAAGTGAATTGTCCTTGAATGTTGTTTACAATGGGTGTTCACTAGTAAGTATATTGCTTCCATTTTTGTGTAAAACCGAAGAACCCGTATTTGTAATATATTTTCTGTTTTGCCTTATAAACACTGTTCGTGTTTGATGCAATACTAGTTTGGATTTGATTTATATTTGCCTTTTTAGTGTGCCAGTAAGCCCTTAGCCGGTTCCCCCAGTTGACACTCCTTCGATTGAGCTCTAGATTTTATACTTCTTCAGTGCTAAATAGAAACCTATAACTCCCTGTGAGCATGTGACTTTAATCCATTAGCTTCTAAATGCAGCATCTCCTTTTTTCCCAGTTGACAACTGTTTGATCGAGCTGCCAATTTTTGTTCAGCGCCAAGTAGAGTCCTATATTCAGTTAACAGAGGGTGCGTATTTGAACTTAAAGTGATTATGCTGCACAAATGACACCTGTTCTGTTGCAGTATATCCTTTAATAGATTTCACAGATTGTATGATCAAAGTGTCACTTACAGAGCCCAAGCTCAGTCTCCTCATAAGAACCTGCAGATGACAGTAAAGACATGGAATCAGAGTCGGATTATGTTTACAATGACCAGATGATGATGGTGAATTTCTTGGGTTTTGAACCAGATGACATTAGACAGTGACATTATAGGTTACTGTGATTCACAAAAGTATGAACTTTACTTTCATTGTTTATTTGTAAGATGTATGGAATTAACATATCACAGGATACTGTAAATCAGATCATTGAAGACTATTATTTTTATACCAGTATGTGACCAATAATAGAACTCATGGATTTATCATATAAATGGATTTAAAATGTCAAGCATTATGCATTTCTGTGGATTTTATTACACGAAGATGGACAAAATGTAAGTTGTCAATTTATTTGGGACATATTCCAATTGTATTTATTTTACACTAGTTTTATCTTTATTTTTGTTCTCTCTATATATCCATTCATTTGAACCAGATGACATTAGACAGTGACATTTATAGGTTGCTGTGATTCACTAAAGTCAGTGTTTGTACGCTCCTTGAATATCCTTGAGTTTTTAAATCCCCTTTTCATGTCCTTGAATATACATATACTTGAATTTTGACCAAAAGTTGACTGTGGCCTTGAATATACTTGAATTTTGTGAAAATCTGAAAAAATAACATATTACCCATGTTTATGCAGTTTTTTCTATTGTTTTATTGTTCATATTTTTTAAAAATAATTTGCGCTTAAAGTTTTTCGTGGACAGCAAGAGAACATGTCATCTACTAATTGTGTGCGAGTGGTCTCCCTTATACAACATCCTGTGGAACATATGCATTCTCTGAGTACCGTTTTGTGTTAGTTAATGAAGAGTGTACCGCGTGTTTGTTTACTCAGCTTATTATTGAAGGTCAACGAGTAAAACAAAGCGACTGATAAATCATGAGCCATCAGTACAAACTTCAATGAAACATGGCTTGAATGGAAGGAATAGAGAGATTGGCTTCGAAAAAGTGAAAAAAGTGATAACAAAGCATGCTGCTTTCCATGCAAAAAGGTTATTAATATTTCGGCAATGGGAGAGTCTGCATGGACCAGTCATGCAAGTGGAAATAAACATTCGGCATTATTGAAATCAAGTTGGCCTGCTTTTCAAATTTCAGACTTTTTTTACATCCATAGCCCATTACGGGAAAGCTATTTACTGCCGCTATTCCAACATGCGGAGCCCCAGCTTGCATTGGCTCGAATTTGACCAGTTTTGCTGCAAACGCATCAGACGTTCTTAAAGAAGAAATTTTGTGGACTCTAAAAGTTGTCACAAGCCATTTCCGTTTTCATGTGAAGACATTTCCGACATTTTTAAAATCATGTTTCCAGACAGCGCCATTGCTAAGCAGTATGCATGTGGAGATCGCAAGTCAGCGTAGCTTGCCACTTTTGGTATAGCACCACATTTTTCTGCTCTTTGGAGCAGAAAATCAAAGGAAACACATTTGTGCTTTTGTTTGATGAAAGTATGAATGGCCATTTTCAAGAAAAACAAATGGATATGCACATAGGAGTATGGAGTGAAAATGAGGTAAAAATATTTTATTACACCTCAAAATTTCTTGGTCATGCAACAGCAGCTGATATTTATAGACAGCTGAGCAATTCTATTACAAAGTTTGGCTTCATGCATCCACTGCAACTTTCTATGGATGGCCCTAATGTGAACCTTAAGGTTCAGAAAGATCTGACGAAGGAAATGGAGCTGCAGACTAGTCGGAAGCTTTTAAATATCGGAATTTGTGGACTGCATACATTGCACAACGCCTTTAGTACAGGCTGTGTTTCAGCAGAATGGGATGTAGAGGATATCATCTTAAGTATCTACGCTGTATTCCATGATGCTCCTGCAAAGACGACATGATTTTCAAGATGTGACTGGCTGTGCTCTCTACCCTTTGAAGTTCTGCAAGCACAGGTTGGTATTAACTTCACATTGCCTTGTCAATTGTTATATTAATATTGTATATATTAAAACTTGTGATTTCATTTTGTGGATTGACATGTGTAGTTGAAGCATAGCACAGAATGTAACAATTTACATTTAATTAGGATGTATTTGTATCAGTGTCTTGAAATATTAGTAGGAACATGTATGCTCAATTGTTGCTATTAGCTTACTGTAATATGGATGTCAGTTGACAAGCAATCCGCTTTGTGGATTTGATTCAGATTCATTAACATGTGTATGTCCAAGTTATTTAGTTACAACTGGGTGGTGGTGGTGATTAGTATTAATTATAAAGATATTACTTTGTACCAGAGTAGTACTTTTCTTGTTGAAAAAAAATTGACAATTAAAGTTTTTTTCTGATTTCTGCTGATAAGCTGTTTATTGTTGTGTTTTTTAGGTGGCTTGAAAATGTGGAAACAGCAGGGAGAGTAATACAGCTTCTGCCCTTTATTGTGGCCTACTACACTGCTATAAAGGAGATAAAGGTCATGCAACCCACCTGCAAGTCATATGGAGTCATCGAGAAGGCAATTAAAGATCCCCTTGTCACAGCCAAGCTTAATTTCTTTATAGCACGAGAGAGACAGCCGTTCCTCAAGGTCTATCAAACGGACAAACCAATGATGCCATTCATTGGCAGAGATCTTGGTTTATTGCTCAAAAGCATCATGCAGAAAGTCATAAAGTCCTAAAGCCTGAAGTCATGAGCAAAGCAACCATCTTGTCAGCTTTGTCAAATGTGGAAATTGACAACAAAGAGAATCAGTTGGATGCATCAAAAGTAGAGGTTGGTTTTTTTGTCAGAAAAGTTCTTAAGAAAAAGCAAAACGGCTTCAGACAGACAGAAGTTTGAGTTTAGGATGTTCTGCAAGGTGTTCCTACTATCACTGGGACGCAAGCTCATGGTGAAGTCTCCACTTACCTACCCTCTTGTGCAAACTCTGTTATGGATGGACCCAAGGCAGATGGCAAAATGGACAGATAAGGAGGCAAATGTAAAAAATTAAATCAAACCATGCAGATCATTGAAGAAGCAGGCAGGATTGATGGTACAAGGTGTGATGCAGTGAAGAAACAGTTTGGCCAATTTCTTGATGAAATTCTTTCTGGAAACACAAATGCTTTTCATGATTTTGATATAGTAGAAGACAAATTCGTGTACTCTCATCTTGTTGGCAAAAAGCAGTATGGAGACCTTTGGAAGGTTGTACAGCAGTTGCTGCTGCTATCTCATCGGCAAGCAACAGTTGAGCGTGGGTTCTCTATTAACAAGGTGCTGACAGTGGAGAATCTTGCCAAGCATTCTATAATAGCACAGTGGTTAATAATTGATCACATACAGAAGGTTGGAGGAATTGCTAAAGTGGCTATAACCAAGGAACTTGTACTATCAGCTTCCTCGGCCAGGTCAAAGTATCAGGAGCACCTACAGAAACAAAAAGAGAAAGCTGAGTCAGCAAAGAGGGGACAGAAGAGAAAAGGTGTAATAGAAGAGTTGGACCAGTTGAAAACAAAGAAGGCGAGATTGATGGAAGGCATCAACGATCTGAACAGCAGGACCAATTGAGATTATTATGTCAGTCGAATACTGTGAGGAGAAAAGCAGAAGATAAACAAGAAAATTTGCTTTCTTTAGAAAAAGAAATTAAGCAGAAGGTAAAAGAACTGAAAGACTGCTAAGATGTTTATTCCCCATTCCTCTTTTATGCTCTAAGGACATTTTTCTGTAGTGCCAGAGTTAGTTATATCATAAACCATGTCAGTTTGGATTGCAGCACTTGTAAATTTTGTGACTTGTAGTTCCACTGAACTGTTGGCAAATACCGCTTGCTTTGCAGTACAGTTATTTCGTCTTATTCTTTTAGTTTACTTATTTTAGAGGCATTTAGTTTATATCATGATTCCATTTTACTCCATGACAATCTGGGTTCTGTCCTTGAATTGCCCTTGAATTTTTTTCACATAAACCTGTACGAACCCTGAAAGTGTGAACTTTACTTTCATTGTTTATTGGTAATATGTATGAAAGTAACATATTACGGGATATTGTCAATCAAATCATTCGGGACTACTATTTTATGCCAGTATGTAACCAGTAATAGAACTCATGGATTTATCGTATAAATGCAGGAATTTAAAACATGTATAGAGGTCAGCTTGCCCAGGGCAAGTTGACTGGAAAATTGAACTTGCCCTTGGGAAATTTGAGTTTGCTCCAAACATAATATCCCAAGATGGGTAAAAAAAATAAGATAAATAAAATATGGGATATTTTTAAAGAAATTACTTTTTTTCCATAGATAAGATAAGATAGCAGGCTCATCTCTTCAACTACATAAAAAATAATGAAAGTTAGACTCTTTGTAAAGATTTATTTATACTCACAACTGAAGGATTTGTGAACACTTACTTTATCCATTTACTTAACAATCATCATCTAGTCACCTTGAAATCGGCAACATGCATCAAAATATTTAACAAGCCGACTTTTTAGTTTGAGAACACTAATTTTAAACCATTTAATTGTTTGCTAAGCAGTATGTATCAGTCTCCTGTAATTATCACGTAGACAATAGATAATAAACAATACATCGATTACACTTTGAACAAAATCCTCCTGGTGGTTAATCGTTAGAGATGAGTGCGTTTTGTTTCCAAACACACCGGTCAAACAAATCTCACGAATTATATTATTAACAATTAACACCTACTCACCTTATAATCGGCGACATGCATCAAAACAATCTTTGACCAGCCGATTGTTTAGAGTCGGCATGCTCACAAACTGCCCCAGGCGAGGTTAGGACCTGGAAGTTAGCGAATCCCGGACAAATATTATGATTTAAATATAACTGCTAATTTTAAGCAAATATTTGTTCCTTATTTGTCAAAACTTGCTTTAAATTGTAAATATTCACATTATCATATATACGCAAGAAAATCCGAGACGGACATTGACAACAAGATGGAAATGACATAAGGTAGATGAAAAAAACTGCGCTCATTTATGTAATAGAAGCATGCAGTACATATAAACTTTAAATAAAGGTGCTGATATACATACTGTGTAGAGATCGCAGGTATAAAACTTGCAGAACATAAAGCAGTAAGAATGGAACACGACCCCCTTCTCCCTCTCGCTATCACTTTTTGGGACTTGTCCACGGGCAAGTACCTTGGAGACTTGAGCTTGCCAGAGCAGAATTTAAGCTTGGCCTGGGAGTCAGGAAAGTTGATTTGTAAATCCCTGAAATGGATTTAAAACGTCAAGCATTATGGATTTCTGTGGATTTTGTAACACGAAGATGGACAAAATGCAAGTCAATTTATTTGTGACATATTCCAATTGTATTTATTTTACACTGGTTTTATCTTTATCTTTCTTTCTTCTATCTATCTATTCGTCCATTTTGGCTTGTTTATTTTTCCAAAGTCCTGCCGTGACTCACTGATTTCAAGTTACCCCTAACAGATGTATCTGACTTGCAAAACACATCCGAACTTACAGAGGGGGTCAAAGAGAAATCTGCTTTTTGCACCCCTAAAAGGATTGAGGTGTGTGTGTGTGTGTGTGTGTGGGGGGGGGGGTTGAATTGTATTTGAATCATCTTATAAGCGAGTATATAAAGTAAGTCACAGTGACAATTACACATTTTTTAACAGATTAAATGACACTGGTGGTTTTATTTTTTAGCAAAGTATAGAGAAACATGTAATATTATCTATAGAGAACTATTCAAAGCTATGTTCTTAGCAATAACTAGCTACAGATTCATCACATGCCATGTAACTGACCATAGTCTTCCAATAGCAATCGAAAACATCTTTTTTGGAATGACCATAAATTAAGACATACAACAATGCATATAATATTGGAGTCCATGCTGGTTGCTAATACTTTTGCAAAGTGACCTCTCTCCAGCCAGAATAGAGCAGACAAGGCAAAAATAGCGAGAAGTTAGTGTAAAAACTTAAAATGTAGAATGTTCAATATAGTCACATTAAAATGTAGTTTTTTAAATATTTTTATATCAGTATTAAAATAAATGAACACTTTATACAAATATTTAAACCCTTATTATTTTGCTTCACAACAGTTGTCAGTGTTCTTCCCAGGGCCTTTTACACTAGCAGCTGCACCATGCTGTCATTTCAACCCCATATGATTTAGAATCTGCCGCTAAGCTACGAGCTTGTGCTGTTACGCTTTAATGATTCCCACTACCCTTATAAAATTAATGTTAAATAAAGATCCTGTCACCTAATTCAAAGCCCTATTACTCAAATGACACCTATTCTTACTTCTTATTGGGTATTTGATTAAGATAATGAAAATTGCGATGGCTTAGGAAAGTTATTAATTCTATAATTTTAGAACGGGGGGGGGGGGGGGGAACCAACCAAACAAGCAAACATAAAGCAACAATCATAAATCTACATATCTTTGAAGTTTGCCATGGTTGGGTGTTAGTGATGCTAAAAGCATAATAAATTTATCCTGGTTTTTGAAGTATTACAAGTTTCATTGCGGTTTTCGGAAATATACGTCTCGCATACTACTGGCGATGGAAAGCTCGTATCGAATCCTTGCGAGTCCTCTATGTAAATAATGGACATCATTCATTCGCTTTGCACCTTTTCGTACACAGGTTTGATCCTTTGTGAAAGAACCTGTAAGAGTCTATAGTCTCTCTTTCACTGTCCTTGATTTGCATACCTAATAATGTAAAATATTGCTCGCTAAACACTATAAAGAAAATCCGAGATAGAGTACTTCTGTTTCTTTGAAATCTTTGAACAGCCTGGCTCAAGATAGGTTAATAATCACCATTTTTAACTGGAATTAATTCCACAAGTTACGAAGTAATTACATATTAAAAGTTGATTGCAAGTGCTTTATAATTTTCATAAATTTAATTACTAATGCAAAAAAGGTCTATCTCTCAAGGATTCAGTTGCAGAAATCATATTGTAGAACTGAAAAGAAGCGAGGCATTAAGGTTTTTGGGGTGTCGAGAATAATTTGTTCGGTAGATAAGGTACAACATTTCTGTATAGTGTGTACGCTGTATCATTGATATACCACGAGATGTAAAAAAAAAAGTTTCTTGAAAAGGAAAGAGGCTTGCCTGTAAGAGAAATACTAAAAAAAAAAGGATTTCTCCTATTCAGAAAGAAAGACTCGGGGGAAAATGCACCATAGTGGAAACGAAATCGAGAACCAATTTAAAGACGACAAAAATAGCTCTAACAAAAAAAAAAAAAAAAAAAAAATATATATATATATATATATATATATATATATATATATATATATATATATATATATATATATATATATATATATATATATATATATATATATATATATATAATACCGGCAAGGAAACGGTTACCACAGAGCTGCAGATTAAATGTTTAAGACTATGCCACAATTCCATCTGTAACACTAGACACGGGTTACTTTTTATCCCCACGAATTCATCTCTGTCGCTTTTTTTTATTTCATTTTTAGTCGACATATAATTGCCCCTGTTGTACTGATAATTATATTTATAGAGTGCTTGTTTTAATTGGTGTTCGAAATTGATTTTTTTTACCAGAGAAATGTCAAAGAGGAATGCCTTTAATAGATTTCTTGATAGACAACTTTTTCCTCATCTTGTATGATTACCTACACTAGATAAACCTCCAATATAGCTGACGTCGTATTAAATTGTTTTTTGAACTCTCTTTCTGCTATTATCTACTATTTTTATATATAAGCCAGGAGTGGCCAGACGGCCTACAAGCATGCCTTCACGAGACTTTGAAACATCTTGCAAAATATTGAATTTCTTTTAATAATCAAATAATGTGGCTATGGATATATCAAACACTCCTACATACTTTTTTTTTTACAAAGTCTATTAATAAATGTATATATGTCAGGGGTGGCCAGACTTTAGTGACATGGGATCTACTTTTTACTGAGTCATACCAACACGGTGCGGTATATCAGAAACTACTTTGCGATCAGCCGGTCGACCGCGATCGACGTATTGGCCACCCCTGATATGAGCCATCAACTTCTATTTACACTGAATACTGGTCCCATTCAATAAGATCAGACCGGGTCGGTTGTTGTGGTGTGTCTTTGGGCAAGGGACTTTACTCCCCTTTCCTTAGCACTATATCGTCTTTCAAATTGTAATCCGTGCGTGTGTTGTCCTTCTATGCCGAATGAAAAAAAAATGTATAGAGGGTTAGGAAGGAGTATGTATGCATGTATGTATGTATGTATGTATGTATGTATGTATGTATGTATGTATGTATGTATGTATGTATGTATGTATGTATTTCGAGTGGAATCTCTCCTTAGCAACCATCTATGAGATTGAACTATTTTTGGCATTTGATGAGAAGTAGGTGTTGAAAGGAAATACAATCTAAAACAACTATGGCATTTGGGAGAACCTGAAACCGACTAAATATGAGAGGTGCTTGTCTATGGAAGGTGATCGTTACATGATATTGGATTGTATGTATGGTGATTTTGTATATTTGATGCTTGCATGCATGTATGTATGTATATCTGTCTGTCTGCACTGAGCTTCGTGATACTTTTAAAAATAGGAGAAAACACGTGAACATACAACAAAAAAAAATGTTTTGAATACAATAAAAGAAGAACGCAAGCGTGAGCAGTGCTTTGATTATTAATGATAAAATTAAATGAAATAATGAAGAGAAACAGCAACTTGTTTCGCAGTAAGATTTGTGTGTGTGTGTGATGTATACTGTCGATTCTGTTTTGGTTGAAATGCGTTGGTTTTAGTTTAAACATATTTTATTGCCATGAATGTTTACTAAGAATACACAAAACTGCCAATAGCTAGGAATGAAGAACGTCATGTCTTTGTTTATAAATACGGCAGTAATTAATTGATTGGTGAAATTACATTTTGATTATTCCTTAATTATATAAAGCGTTTAGTGTTTTTTATATACGTTTTGAATAAGTCATATTTTTGAAACAAACTTTAGGATAGAAACTGTACATTTTTGATAGTCGAGATTTGTTAATCGTACATTTATGTGCTTCAGTGCATGACAATGCATGACAGCATCTTATTAAGCTATCCCAAGATACATGTTTTTAGCATCCAGCGTGACTAAAAACTGGCAATGTCAGTGAAAACCATTTGGAACGACCTCTGATATTTCAGCGAGACACAATTATGCCTCTGATGTATGTCGGCGCAGTAATTTACAGAAAAACCATACATTTTGTTCGCCGGAAATTTCTCCGCAAAAAAATAAACCCAAACTATATGGATCACCTTAGCTATTTCTAGGATTGGAATGACTGTAGAATTAACCGAGAGGTTACAAAGAAAACAAATAGTTCGATCATTCGTAAGTTCTATGTCAATTCTTGTTTCGTAAATAGCCGAAGTAGTCCAAATGGCAGCTATCGACATTCATTCGAGGTATGATCCGTAGGATTGACCTCGAAGTTGCGAATTAGTGAAAACGTCTACAACTTGCACAACAGACAACTTATTCCTAAAATTACAAACAAATTCACCTTTACTGGTTGATCAAACGGGTGGGATAGTTGTTGGCCATGTTTTATCCGGATCTTTTTTTACCGTGTGTGTCTGCTGCTATAGGACACAGACAGCAAATTAAATTCCCATAGACCGTAATGTTAATGTTTGGTCAAAATAGTATACTGGCGTGATAAGGTATTGATTACATCAAAAACGTCTTGTTCTGTTATTACGATATTAGTAATTTTGTTATTAGTTCTGAAGTGTATATCAGGTAGGTTGGCGTCATCGACCTTAGCTGTCTGCAGTGAAAAGTAAATTAGGACATTCTGGTATTTCGATATAGAAAAATGCTACATGCAAGGAATCATCCTCATTAGTGCTCATGAGTGGCTGTGTTGTGGTTGAAACTTTTCTTTTACAAAATGACGCACAAGTTTGCGATAGTCTTTTGAGTTTAAATACCTGTTTAAAGATTATAAATTGTTACGACTCTATGGTCTAAGAAAAATGTAACAGAAAGAAAGTGAAACCAACAAATCAAGTAAAAATCAACAAGCAATTTATTACTAGATAATTAAAATGAAAAATCAAAAAGTCACTTACAGTAATGTGTTTTGAAATCCTAATAATCCAATAAGAATGATTGTTCTAATCACAAGTCCTAAATATAGAATGTTCCGAATTCACGGCTGTGTCCTTGAATGTTATGATGTGCTAATGGTCTCCAAAGTCCTGATGTACTAGAAATCTTGATGTGCTGATGTCAAAATGAAGTATTCCAAAATATCTGAATAAGTTCACTTAAATTCCAAAATCATCAATTAAAAATCCAAAATCCAAAAGTTTGTGAGCACTGTTATAATCCAATGAATATTTAAAATAATTCCTCTCTTAGAATTTGGAATGAATTTTCACAACTGTAATAGCTCTTTACAAGACTGATGGTAATGTCAAAACTGAATAAATGTCTACCAAACATGGTATATATAAAGATTGGTCACATGACAGAATGTTCTAGAATGTGTGTCATCTTAATGGAATTTTACTTGTAAACAAAATTCAACCTTGACCTTCAAATTGAGAAAACATATTGATCAAAACAACCTAATTCAAGGACACTAGTTAAACATGTTTTTCATGATAAACATTAAGATTTAAGCAAATATTAAAGTGAAGAAACATTTATAATTTCCTAAAATATTTATAATATTATATAAACATCATACATAACACCTCCCCTCATAAAGAAAAAGAAAGATTTATATAATAAAGCTTTCTTTTGAATATACATCTAATACTATAATAACCAAAATTACATAAGAACATGTTTTATGATACTGGACTTAATTACATCAAGCAATATTACATTTCTAGGCACGTGAGAGTGCATCTGCAATCACATTGTCTTTTCCCCTAATGTGTTTGATGTCAATGTTATATTCCTGCAATATCAAACTCCATCTCAACAATCTCCGATTTTTATCTTTCATTTTGTTGATGAAAGTAAGGGGATTGTGATCACTGTACACAATAATTGGAGAAAGAGCTGAGGTGACATACTCTTCAAAATGCTGTAAAGCCAATATCAAAGCCAAACATTCCTTCTCAATTGTGGAATAATTTTTCTTGTGCTTGTTTAGTTTTTTAGAAAAATAACACACAGGGTGATCCACACCACTTTTGTCTTCCTGAATCAATACTCCACCAACCCCTACATCACTTGCATCAACAGATAATTTAAATGATTGGCTGAAATTTGGTGCAGAAAGAACTGGTGCATTCTTAAGCATGGCCTTTAACTTGTCAAAAGATTCCTGACACTTGTCAGACCAATAAAATTTGGCTTTCTTACTCAATAAACTTGTCAAAGGTTCAGCAATTTTGGAAAAATTGGAACAAAATTTCCGATAATATCCAGCCATACCTAGAAATCGCATCAGTTGCTTTTTACAAATTGGAACTTGAAATTCAGAGATAGCTTTGACCTTAGCTTCTATAGGTTTAACTTGACCTTGTCCCACAATATGTCCTAAAAATGTGACACAAGCATGGCAAAACTCACTTTTGCTCAAATTAATTGTCAGATTCGCATCACTGAGTCGATCGAAGAATTTTCGAATGGTTTCCAAATGATCTTCCCAGGTGTTGTTGTAGATAATGACGTCATCGATATAAGCGTCACAATTATCAAGACCAAATGTTATCATGTTCATCAGACGTTGAAACGTTGCAGGCGAATTTTTCATTCCAAACGGCATGACTATATATTGATAAAGTCCATCTGGAGTTACAAATGTTGAAATTTCTTTTGCCCTTTCCGTCAGTGGAATTTGCCAGAATCCTTTTAAAAGGTCAAACTTGGTGACATATTCCGCATTTCCAATTTTATCAATGCAATCGTCCATTCTTGGGATTGGAAATGAATCAGTTTTGGTGACACTGTTGATTTTTCTATAGTCAGTACACATACGGAATGTATTATCTGGCTTGGGAACAAGAATACATGGTGAACTCCATTTACTTTTACTTGGTTCTATGAAATCATTCTCCAGTAGATACTGAATTTCTTTCTTCAGATAGTTCTGTTTGAGAGGATTCATCCTATAAGGATGCTGTTTCACAGGCGCAGAATCTACAATGTCAACATCATGATAAATTTTATTTGTTCTTGTTGGAACACCAGGAAACAAGTGCTCATAGTCATGTAATAGCTGTTTTAGTTCACTTCTTTCCTGTTGTTGTAGATGTGAAAGTTTCTGGTCTAGGTTGTTCAATATTTCTGAATTCCGAAGATTGGTTATACCAGAGTCACTATAGTCTGATCGTACTCCATCGTTGATATCTTCACTGTGTGGGACAGGTACAACTAAATTAACTGAATAATTAGCTGAGCTATCTCTGTCAAAATATTCCTTTAACATATTTATATGACAAAGTTGTTTCTGTTTCCGTCTCCCAGGAGTGTTAATGATATAATTTAAGTCATTTACTTTCTTTTCAACGGTATAAGGACCATAAAATTTAGCCTGAAGAGGATTCTGAGGTATGGGAAAGAGAGCCAGAACTTTGTCACCAGGTTTAAAACTCCTTTCCTGTGAATTTCTGTCATACCTTAATTTCATTTTTGACTGGGTATTGTGAAGATTAGTTCTTGCTACTTCACAGGCCTTTGACAACTTGTATTTGAAATCAGAAACATAATCAAGAAGATTAATCTTTGAGTCTTCATTTGAAAGAAGTTTCTCTTTCAATAATTTCAGTGGTCCACGGACAGTATGACCAAAAACTAGTTCAAAGAGACTAAAACCCAACGACTCTTGAACTGATTCCCTAACAGCAAACAACAACAAATGAACACCCTCATCCCAATCCTTTTCTGTATCAAAGTAATATGATCGAATCATATTCTTCAAAGTTTGATGAAATCTTTCCAAAGCACCTTGACTTTCAGGGTGATAGGCAGAAGATTTAAACTGTTGGATGCCTAATTCATGCATAACTTGTTGGAAAATTCCAGACATAAAATTTGACCCTTGATCCGACTGGACAGACTTGGGAAGGCCAACAAGTGTAAAAAAACTTCACCAAAGCTTTCACAATAGTTTTAGTTTTTATATTTTTCAGAGGAATTGCCTCTGGAAATCTTGTAGATGTACACATGATGGTCAACAAGTATTGGTTGCCTAACTTGGTTTTAGGTAAAGGACCAACACAGTCTACCATTATTCTACTAAATGGTTCATCAAATGCAGGAATAGGTTGTAAATGAGCCTTAGGTATTTTCTGATTGGGTTTTCCTACCATTTGACAAGTGTGACAAGATCTGCAGTATTTAGAAACATCACTTTTGAGTTTCGGCCAATAAAAATGATTCAAGATCTTGTGATAAGTCTTACGGACTCCTAAATGACCAGCCAAAGGAGTTTCATGGGCTAAATTAAGAATTTCCTGTCGATATGACTTAGGAACAACAATTTGATAGCTCACTGACCACTCGTCACCAGCGGGTACATCAGGTGGTCTCCATTTCCTCATAAGGACCCCATTTTTCACAAAGTAACACACTGGAACTTGTGTGGCTTCAGTTTCACTAATAGCCCTCTGAAACAAACAAGATATCTCGGGATCTTGCTCCTGTTCAACGACAAGAGATTGTCGTTTGTCACCCTGAGTAGAACAAAGAGAATGAGTTGCCAAAAGAGGATCACTGTGATCAATACCGTTTGATTGATCAATACCTGAGGAAAAAGTTACCTCATCAAAAGACTGACCAATACATGTGTCAGCTAAAGGAATAATATCCTGATCAACATCACTCTCAAGAGCTCTTTTTGCCATAGCTCTAGTAACTGCACAAGCAGGGTACAAATCAGGGATTTCAGTTTCGACAGGATCAACTTTCTGATCCAAACAAGGCTTGTCAGTTACAAGTGGATTAACCACAACCTTATCTCCAGCTAGGTCATTGCCTAGTAATAAATGAACACCCTCTATGGGTAAAGAAGTCACTGCCCCAACAGTCACAGGTCCAGAAACTAAGTCTGATGCCAAATTTACACAATGGAGAGGAACATTTACAAAGCCGCATTCTACTCCCTGAACAAGAACACTTTCACTTGAAGAAGACTCCTCAGACAAAGGCAAAGTACCTGATAATAAAAGACTCTGAGAAGCTCCAGTGTCCCTTAATATTTTAATTGGGATAGGTTTGGCAGAATCACCAATAAGTGATATAGAACCTTCTGATATGAATGGTTCATAAGCCTCCAAAATAGAATCAGACTGGGGTTTGTTTGACCCAACAAATGTATTGCTTTCAATACAAGACCGTGACCTTGACCTCGTAGAAATAAGAGCATTTGGAAAAGCTCTGTCTTTACTCTGTTGCTTATTTTTCAACTTGAAGCAATCAGAAATAACGTGCCCTTTCTTTTTACAATAAGTGCACGTAGGAAGAGATAAGGATTTCTGATCAGTCTTATCAGATGTTTGATTCCTAACAGTTGTGCTGTTGTGAAATTTGGAAGTACTCGAATGAGATTGAAATGGTTTTTTACCAGAAAACTGCTGAGAGGACGACTTATTGCCAAATGAAATTTTGTGAGTCAAGGAATAATCATCAGCCATACGAGCAGCATTTTCCAAAGTTTCCACATTCTGCTCGTCAAGATAGGTTTTAACATCACTATGGATGCACGTCTTGAACTCTTCAATTAATACGAGCTGTCTGAGGTTATCATAACCTTGATCAACTTTCTTGGCTGAGCACCACCTATCAAATAGTTGTTCTTTATCCCTTGCAAATTCGACATGAGTTTGTCCAGTTTCTTTTCTACAATTCCTAAACCTTTGTCGATATGCCTCTGGTACCAACTCATAAGCTTTCAAGATGTACTCCTTAACCACATCATAATCAGTGCTTTGTTGTACTGACAGTGAAATGTAGACTTCACGAGCTTTGCCAATTAGTACACTTTGTAATAACAAAGTCCAATGCTCTCTGGGCCATTTCAAGTTTTCAGCTATTTTCTCGAAATGAAGAAAGTATTTATCTACTTCTTTTTCCTGAAAAGGGGGTACTAACCTAATATATCTAGTAACATCAAAACCTGAACTTGTTTTTAAAGGAGTGGAGTGTGCTCTGTTTGCCAGTTCTAATTCTCTTAATTTAACTTGCATTTCCCTTTCTTCTCTTTGCATCTGCATCTGTCTCTCCTCTTTCTCTCTCTCCCTCTCCATCTGCATTTGCCTCTCTTCTTTCTGCATTTGTATCTGCCTCTCTTCTTTCTCTCTCTCCATCTGTATCTGCCTCTCTTCTTTCTCTCTCTCCATCTGTATCTGCCTCTCTTCTTTCTCTCTCTCTCTCTGAATCTGAAGCTTTGCTAACTCTAAATCCATCTGGTTCTTTAACTCTAATTCCCTTAATTTCCTGTCAGAACCCGATACAGGTTTTCTCTTCGAACTTAAAGCACTACTATCAAAATTTCCCTTTCCTACTAAATATTGAATTAAAATAATCTTTATCTCCTGTTTTGTCAATGATACTTTTGCCTCAGATAGACTGTATTTTCTGGCAAGCTCGAGCAACTCATCCTTTCTCATGCACTCTAACCCCTCCTGGGTAGGTTTTGAAATGAAATTCTGAACATTAGATGCCATTGTAAATGCTTGTTGGTTTCACACACACAAAATTTCTCTATTAAAAATCTTTGCCAAAGACAAAAAAAAAATTCTCCGAGACAAAATCAATATGAATTTCAAAAATAACTTTAATATCTCTAATATGCTTTAAAGAAATTCAGATCCCAGAAGACGAGCCCCCAATTTCTGTTACGACTCTATGGTCTAAGAAAAATGTAACAGAAAGAAAGTGAAACCAACAAATCAAGTAAAAATCAACAAGCAATTTATTACTAGATAATTAAAATGAAAAATCAAAAAGTCACTTACAGTAATGTGTTTTGAAATCCTAATAATCCAATAAGAATGATTGTTCTAATCACAAGTCCTAAATATAGAATGTTCCGAATTCACGGCTGTGTCCTTGAATGTTATGATGTGCTAATGGTCTCCAAAGTCCTGATGTACTAGAAATCTTGATGTGCTGATGTCAAAATGAAGTATTCCAAAATATCTGAATAAGTTCACTTAAATTCCAAAATCATCAATTAAAAATCCAAAATCCAAAAGTTTGTGAGCACTGTTATAATCCAATGAATATTTAAAATAATTCCTCTCTTAGAATTTGGAATGAATTTTCACAACTGTAATAGCTCTTTACAAGACTGATGGTAATGTCAAAACTGAATAAATGTCCACCAAACATGGTATATATAAAGATTGGTCACATGACAGAATGTTCTAGAATGTGTGTCATCTTAATGGAATTTTACTTGTAAACAAAATTCAACCTTGACCTTCAAATTGAGAAAACATATTGATCAAAACAACCTAATTCAAGGACACTAGTTAAACATGTTTTTCATGATAAACATTAAGATTTAAGCAAATATTAAAGTGAAGAAACATTTATAATTTCCTAAAATATTTATAATATTATATAAACATCATACATAACAAAATGTTTTCAAAATCTGCTTTATTATAGAGTCTAACTTCTCTCTTATAACAGGTGAATGAATCATAACGCAGCCGTGTAATAAAATAGGAGCCTTGTGGTCACTTACGTTTGCATCAATAGAGATGCGGAGATTTCCTCGTTTTTCATGAGTACGCAAAAGAAAATACGTCATCAACAACGCAAGGTAACAATCTTCTTCACAACAGTGAAAGTGCCCGTTTTAAATATCGATAAGTGAATGTGTTTGAAATAGAATTTTGATTCGCTCATTCAAACATCGTGAAAGGTCAAGGTGGGTTACAATAGCCATTCGGACCAGCTCGAATATGTCTGCGAAAAACAAATATGCCTCGGATGTATGTCAGCGTAGTAATTTGCAGAAAAGTCATACAGTTTGTTCGCCAGAAATTTCTCCGTAAAAAAAGGGAATCGCAATATGTTCGGACCACCTCGGCATTCGCAACGTCTCGGTCTCCGAAGCCTCGTTTCTTATTAATAGCCAAAGTGGTCCGAACGGCATCTATTGGCATACATTCGAGGTTTGATCCGTAGGATTGACCTCGAAGTTTCAAATGTCACAAATGGCAAGAGAATTTTACTTGCGTTCGCCATGATTGGTTAAGCAGGTTTATGCATATTCATGAGAAATGAGGAAATCTCCTCACAGGCAGCCACGAGTGATAAAGGCGCGTAGCGGATTGTAGTACGCGACTTGCGACAATGAGATAACCCAGAATGGAGAACATCTGTGGAGGGAGATTTAATAATGGGGTCTAACAGAGTCGCCGAGAGATCTGCTACTCAGGTCGGCGCAGTTATTATATTTTGCATGTCATTATGAATCATGTCATTTCCTCTCTGAGATTTATAAATTCAGAATGGCGAAAGTAAACATTTAAATCGCACACAATGGAATAATATCACATACATTAAAGCCGCGATATTCATTGAATCCATGAAGTGCGATGAAAAAGATGGAGGGTTCTGGATTACAAGTAACAGATATTTCATACCTTTTACACATATTTATATTGATATCCCTTCAAGGTTACGTGTCAACTGATCGGTACAGGTTTGAAAATGAATATTTCTTAAATGTAGACCATTATACCTTCTCCATGGTCTGTTCAATCACACGTAACTAGTTTATGGTAACTGTCTAACTTTGAGATCATCATCATTAATGTTATTAACCAGACGAGTCTTAGTTAGTACAATAACGTAAAAATCATCAAAATATGTAGCGACGAAATCTAATGCAGGGCGAACAGATTCAATATTTAAATGTACAAAAGATAACGTATTCTTCACTGATGACGTAAGTGAAGTATTGCAGCTGTAATAATCAGATGAATCTGATACAGATATTGGGTCTTGATTCAGCTTTGTGTTGCCAGATAATATAAGAACTAAAAGAACCCATAATATGCAAATGATTAAGTTTGAGAACACTTTATCTGCAAAAGAAGTGACTTAGATTAGTTTTATCATATCTATATTTAATATTACTGGCATGTAGCAAACTCATAATACAATGCCACAAAATGCGAACGGCACAAGAAAAAGTCAATTATTTATTTATGACGCCTTTTTACGCAGCTGTGCAGTAGGACTTTTAATCAACCTGTCTTGTACAATGTTAATTACAAGTAGTTTTATTGTGAAGGTTATTTAGTCCCAGCCCAAGCTCTAATCTTTACGCCGTGTAAACTCAAACTCTCCGACAGTTCACTGCGCTCTGCCCCATTTGAATATGTCAACATCTTGGTGCTTTACAAGATTTTTGTAAAACAAGAAGTAAAAGATTTACAATTACTCTTCCTGTTTATTTGTTTCATCATTCCCATTTCAATATCTGTACTAAAGTAGCAGTGTCAGATCCATGAAGGGGTGGGGGCGGGGTGAGGGAATGCCACAGGGGGTTCCGTCCCACAGACAATCCGTCTAGCTGTTTACGTCCCCCCTCCCCCCCCCCCCCCGATATTTCTGGATCCGCCCCTGAGTATATTATTTTCAATTATATTTTTCAACAGTTTTAAAATATTCAATGACTAAATATTCAATGAATTATTTTTTTATATAGATTTCAGCCGAATTATGTAGATCAACTTATTCTGCTATGTTGTTAATATAGTGATAAAGTCCCAGATCAAGGGTCACACACTTTACGGTCCGTGAGACCTAAATGGAGCTGAGCGCAATGTACTCTTGGTGAGTTTAGTCCAAACATACGCCTCGTACAAGACTAACTTTGGTAAAAAGGAGAGGATACCAGTGAAAGAGAGTTGTTACTGTATTTTCGATTCATGGAACTGTTGCAAATTAAAGATATTTCTCTTCTTTCACGCTTACAATTTTAATTGTTTTAAGGTCTGTATTAAGAATGAACCAACAGGAAATTCTGTAGAATGCTATATCTCGCCTTTGTTTTATTTCAACAATTGTATTGCCTTTAAGTAGGGAAAAGCAATTTGATTTGACCATAAGTTTTCATAAATTATCATGGGTCCTCTCCCTTACAAATATAATTCATAGACATTTAAGTACAAGAGGCGGCACTAAGCATAACAGTACTGTGCAAAAGACAAAGAAAACGTCACAATACTGAATCTGTTGTTTAGAAACAAAATGGAACATAATAAGAAGAAGAAGGAGGAGAAGAAGAAGCGTTAACAAATATGAATGGTTGACAAGAAAAACAAAAACCAGAATGACTTAGAGCACGCAGTAAGCACTAATACAAATTATCAGTTGAATCTATTAGTTACTTGAATATGAATTTGGATTTGTTGCAGGATAAATTCATCATCAGCGAGAGAATAATAAGCGATACAATTTAAAACAATAGTGACTAGGAGAAACAATCTAACAGATATAAGCAATTTAATTCTCTGTTGTTGGTAAATGGGACAATCAAATATAAAGTGTGTTGAAGTTTCAAACAGGAATCAACATGAACTGGAGGAGCCTTGTGTTATGTTCACTCAATATAGATCATCTTTCAAACTACCAATGTTGTATCTCAGTTTGGCTAAAACAATATTTTATTATATACTTTAGCGTGAAATATAGAAACTTATTGGTGAAATAATTTTCATATTTTTTCATTCCTATATTTTCACATGTGAAAAATATATATCCTTATATTTTCACATATGAAAATATAAGATTTCCCATCATGCCATGCGACGCTGGATTGTGTGTGCCTACAGAAGTTATACCTTCAGCAACAAAAACGAGCATTTTGTGAGCTAGAAAAAATAAATAGAAACTGCATTACATTTCAGACATGGAAATTAATTTTTGCTGACGAAATTTGAGTCGACGCCGTTCGCGTCTCAATGAAGTTATTTCCCCTTACTTCCTTGACAACAATGATAAACCTGCTGTGATGCATTGATGAATCGGACTTGCTTTGTGGTCAAATATGATCAAATAGTTTAAAAAATGTCAAAAATATAATTTATTGCGACAGATTATGGTCAACTCAATCATACCGCTATTTTAAGTGACTGATATTTATATGACCAGCCTATGAAAGTGAGGTGAATTTACGAAAAAAGGGGTGGGTGGGGGTGTGGTGTGGTGCTGAATAGTGAGTTTAATCTTCTAAGTTTCGATTCTGGAGAAACGTTGGTATATAATAAAAAGAAAAGTTTCTTTTCCTGCGTTAATACCGGATATATTTCATCTTGTGGTACCAAAAACGGTATATTTTAACTCGTGGCTTCGCCACTCGTTAAAATAGCACGTTTTTTGTATCACACGATGAAATATATCCGGTATTAACGTAGGAAAAGAAAATATCCGCTATATATTTAATATGGCCTCGAGTCAAATATTGAGGTGACTTTTCAATATTAGGTTGAATATTTTTTTATTTTTGTTGTGTGTTGTGTTTTTTTTTTTACATTCCCAAGGGCGAGGATTCGCTGCAAGCCAGATGGAGTGAATTCCAGCATTTAATTTTACTTGGACAGAAATAAAAAGAAAAGAATTCGAGCCTGGACGGCGCAGAAGTTATTTGACGTCCAACACGAATAGAGTAATTTTATACTTTCTGTGCTAGAGGAGGGAGAATTTCTAACAAATATGGCATAACAATACCATTGACGATTTTATATAACATAGCTAATTGTTCAAGTTTTATCTTGATTTTAATGTTCCCATCCCGTTTCAACATCGATTGGCAAGGCTATAACTATTATGGCCGCGTCGAGTTTAGCTTTTTCAAGTCAACAGGAGTCAAAATCAGATAGATTATCCCACACTTCGAGAGCATTTTCAGACATCCGTGTAATGAATGTCGAATAAATTTTATTTACAGTTGATCTTGATAGGGTACATTTAACCTTTCGAGGTGTATCCAGTTGCTCGTTTGCAGTATTAATTAAATTATTTATATGTACTGTCCAATTATTATTAGATCGAAGAGTTATAAGAAGATGCTTGTAGTAACAAGGCACATTAAAAAGACCCCCAACCCCAACCCCCAACAATTATATGCATTTTTTCAGTGTTAATTTTATCAGATTGATGACTGTTGATGTAATTGTATAATGTATATCTAATAATGTGCTACTTTTGTGCCACGAAGATGAGTCATCAGCAAAAAAAAAAAAAAAAAAAAAAATAAAATAAAAAAATAAATAAATAAAATAAACGCGTGAGACTTGTAAACTTGTCTTATATCTCATTAATATATATCAAAATCAGAAGCGACCCTAATGCATTATTAAAAACTTAGAATATGCGCCATAGCAAGATAAGTCGATCATTATAACAAAAATTTACATTTTATGGGTGCTAACATAAGTGACAAAGGTGAATACACACATAAAGTTTTATAACCACACATGCAACATTGTCCAGAGAAATGAGCTACATGTAACTGCAGAAATAAGAAAATGAAAAATGGAACATGAAATGTTCATGCATGTCACTTCTACCTACATTAAAATATGAACACGTACATCAAATCTCATGACTGTGTATACAAAATTGTTTGTGATCAATTGAGCTTGAAAGTAGGTCGTTATGCCCTACTTTTGTTGATAGTAGTTTCCCCCAAGAAGAACGTACCATTTAGCGATATCTTGATAGCATTGGTCAGCGGTCATTTAGAATTTGGACATGCGATACAATGCAGTTCGATATATCTGCGCACCTAAGAGTTACTGAGTACGTACCAAATCAATTATGATTGCTGGATAAATCTGACAACACTATGTTTGAAAACTGTATTGCTCACGTAACTCAAGTAATTTTAGCTGCTAACATTTATAATGAAAATTTCCACAAATCGTGTTTTGAGTCGAGCATATATATTCACTCAAACTCATGATGTGTCTAATGTATCTGCACAGGCACTACAAAATCCATGCCTAGGTTGAGAAGGATGTCCAAGGAGTAGATATGATTAATTATTGGAAGCAAATTATTGTAACTTTCCTTTTTGATCATGCTTTCTCTTTTTACACCACTGTTTTGTACGATTATAGACAACACCGCTCTTTCACCCCAGCCATCACCGCCTTAAGTACCTCAGACCAGGATGTGAAAATTATCCACAAATCAGATAGTATGTGAGTTCTATTACGAGTTAGTTACTGTGGAAAGCAAAAGAGTCGCAAAACTTGTTTCCATCTCTAAATTTGAAGTCAAGGCCACCCTCTCACTATTTATTTAAAAAGTCGACTATGTGAACACTGGCACAGTTCCATTACCACTGTATGGGTGGCCGGAAACACCAAACAGGGAATATATTATTAATAAGTACCTCAAGAAGTTATAGATCTTACTTAGAATAGACTTCGGTAGGAACATTAAGTAAGGATGAGTATGCATTTCGTGTCAAATCTGTAAACGATCAATAAAAACATAACCTAAATAACTGAGAATAATTGATCTTACATTGATGTAATAACGAAGAATACGCAATGGATCCGGCAATGCAAATGAGTATTATCTGGTAATATAATACGTAAGTTGCACGCAGCACCACACTCATGTGACGTGCCAGTTGCAATAAAAAAAAAATCCAGAGTAAGCGCAAGTGTGCACACAAAGACATAGATCCTATTTGTTTAAACGCTTATTGAAAAAAAAAACTGCTTGCGTGTATGTGTGCAGCTGTAAGGTCGTGCATAGCAAATGCTATACATATCCTCCAACACCATGTAAGAGAGATACATTTGATCTTGGATTATGATGTAGGTTGGTATAAGAATTTGCAAAACTTTATTAACATTTAGATCCATCCCTATCGGAGGCAAGGAGAGTGGATATTATTTTACGAGGGCCAGGAAGGAGGAGAAAATAAATACCAATTCAATTTATTTTATTGTACAAACAGCCTCAAGTAATGTAAATGCAAGATGAATTACAGATATCAAACAAAATCTTTGACAATAAACCACTACAATTATTGTAAGTTTCACCTTTACCTGAAAGGAAATATCATTTAAACTCGTAGTTCCAACAATTCGTGACCACGCTTTAATACAAGCATGTCTAGTTTCCTACGCATTACTCTCGTGAAAATTTCTTTTCATACATTTGGTTGTAGTAGTGCTGAGACAAATTCAAGATTACTATCTAATTATTTGAACAAGAAGGCTGTCACACGTGGCCGTTACAGCTTTAATTCTTAAAATGGAGTAATTTTATTCCACATTTTATTCTGAATAATGTTTACTACTTCGACACCCACACTCGAATAGGGTTACTTCGACACCCACATTCGAATAGGGCTGCAACGTTTAAAAACATTTCTAAACGCGTACACGGTTTACAGTAACCGATACAATGCCGTTTAATCAAAAGGTCTAGAAACTCAAACTTTCCCTCTATTTACTGGTACCCCGTTAGTCTTACTGAACAGCTGACAGCTATTATAGTGTGCATACCGTACCCCGCTCAACTGCGATTGTTTCAGTTCATGTACGTTTTTAACCTCTTATTATGGCAGGATTTATTTTCTTAGACGCGTCTTTCTTAAATATATCTGACAATTTCCGTAAAACATCCATGGGATTGTCATGATATTATTTCCAACTATTTATTTATACATGGTGACAAAATCGATAATACAACTGCGCGTGCTACCTGGGTATGCGTACACAATGCTTTTGTAGGATCTACAATGTCTATAACAAAATGCAGTGGCTTACAAACTTAAAACGGTGTTTCTTTAAATTAAAATGTCACGAATGAAAGGTTTTATTGACGAACATGTTTATCAAAAGCTGAATAATGTAGTTTACATTTTTTTTTTATCTGCATTATCAACCTGATGTGTAATGTTGTGTAATGTGCGCTACAACTAATTCTGGTCAACTTCTGCTTTTTCCAAGCGATGCCACATGTGTGAAAACAATACATACTTTAAGAAAAGAATGAACAGAAAAAAACATTATAAACAGTCATCTAAAGCAGAGAAGTGTAAATATATAATTTAACTGGAATGGATAGTTCCTGCATAACTGAGCCATATGCATTTTGAAACGTTTACAGGCAGTAAACTAAAAAAAGCTGTTTCCACGCGTAAACGTTGCAGCCTTTTACTCGAACACCAACGTATGGAAGATAGGTATAATCTCTCTCTCTCTCTCTCTCTCTCTCTCTCTCTCTCTCTCTCTCTCTCTCTCTCTCTCTCTCTCTCTCAGGCCTGGTCCAAATAGAATAATGCTAGGGGTATTAAGTACCAGTGAGGATGTAAAATCAGCTTAAATGCTGATAACATGTATACTTACATTATTTTTGACTGTTTCTATCAGGCTGAATGAAAACAACATCTATTTTTCTCACGATAGAAATCGAAAGAAAAGAAAGATAGATAGAACGTTAGTCAGACAACTTACATCGATAAATGTGTCAACACTACAATTGGACTGGACTGATATCCATTACAATTTAGCAACGTGGTACAAGGCTGTCACCAAAGATGCAATTAATAGGGTTAGCAAAATGTACAAAATTTTCTTTTAGGCAAATCTACAACTTTATTTCGATGCTGATATAGTGTTTGACGCAAGTTGATAAAATTAGTTCTCACAAGCCATTACAGGTCTTCAGGAAAGTTGCCAGACATGAACGAATAGAGGCGAGGAGGCGCAGGAGGAAGACGAAGAGGTAGAGGAGGTAGGAAAGCCCCGTCAGATATTTTTAATTTCCCCCACTTACCCCGCACCGGAAAGTTCTACATCACAGACTGAAAAAGAAAGAAACGTGTAGTCCACAGGAAGTGGTATTATGGATTTTTTGCTACGTCAGAAATCTTTCGGTTTCCATTGTGATGACAAAAACAAACACGGTTTACGTCTGCGAAAGTCTTTTGCCAGCTTTGATCAAGCGTATCAGTTTATTATTATTATTATTATTATTCCCATATTGATGTAATATCAGCTATAACTTAATCTCCTAGTTTGACTTTCTACTGCTTAGGCTCTCAGATTTTTCGGCCGTAATACAAACGCTGTAAAGTTGTAAAACAAACACGGGGCAATCCGTTTTACTTTACCCAATTTTCAATTTAAACTCGAAATATTATGAATTAATGTTGTACTACACATTTTCAATAAAAAAAAAACTACATTCGCTTATTTTGTATAAATGTAGATTATTCTTTATTATTCAGGAATTGTTGCTTGCATTTATCTGTATATATTTCAACCTGTATAGTTTTAAGAACGATTGAAGTACTATAACCCTTTTAACAGTATGAATTTGTACAATGACGAACGTGGTTGTTTCATTGTATAATACTTCTCTTAGCTTCAAAACTGATATTTTTACTCATTATTTAATTACAAATTGATTTCTAACCTATAAACTACATGCGACCATGGTATCAATCTTTCTTTCGTGTCTTCTTTGATTACTTTGAAACATGGTTCAGTATTGACGGAGAACTTCTAAAAATGTGTCTTTCGCGCATATGAATTGGAGAAGACTAAGTTCCTCCACAGAACATCTTTTAGATGCTTCATCATTTTTGGCGCCAAGCTTTCTGCAGTGTTCGTGCCCCCGTATAACATGAATTAATAACATAAATATATAAAACAAATACAAAATATACAGAAAAATACATAAATTTGAAATATGAAACCGTAGATAGATGGTTAGGTGCATGGATTGCTGGATGGATGGATGGACGGAAGGAAGAAAGGATGGATGGATATGTATGTATGTATGTATGTATGTATGTATGTATGTATGTATGTATGTATGTATGAACGACACTATGTATTTATATAATTGTTATTATGTTTTAAAATCAGACAAAATTAAGTATAATCAAATTATCAAGGCTCTTGGTGTAAAAACTTTTAAATTGACGAGAAGCTGAATAAAAAAAACAGAATTATTTTGGCTTGTTACCTAATGATATTTCCAACTGAAAATACCAGAATCGATTCTGAGCCCTTCGTCTAGAAGATACATTAATCAACTTTAGGTAAATATATATTTATCATCGTCAAGATAGAAGCTGGACTAGGAAAATCATTCTTATAGATTATCTATATATCTCCGCATGCTGTCAAATTTCTAATCATTGGTAGCAAGCAATTTTCACACAGAACATATACGTACAAAAGCAGAAACGAGCCTAGTCTGTAAATGGTATATAGCCTCGATATGTTCTCTGATTATGGCAGTCTTCAAGGTCAATTGTTTGGAGGATATTATCGGCTGCGCTTCCTTTTGTATTACAAATTTATGTCAAATTGTGCAATATTTTCTTGGCAAGCGTATTCCAAATGAAGAAATGGTTAAAGCCAGCCGGTGAATGTTATTCTAACCCAGACATGCCAGCTGATGGAGCCATATTTTGTTGACTTGGTTTGTCAGTGTGTGGAACTGTGGATAAATGTACTTATATACTGCCGTAGCGAATGGATGCTGCATAAAGAACGCTAACATTTTGTCCCTGGCACACATTTAAACGTTACGTCTTCAGCCAAGTACAAACACGATCGATAAGGGAAATAATGGCCGTGCTGGTTATGAAGATGCTCAATTTACTCAGAATAGTCCAACCTCATGCTTCAACAACGTTTTCTACTGGATAATATCTGAATATTGGAATATCGGCAAAATCTTCCGAAAAAAAAATAGCTTCGATTAACACAATAACAATTCTAATTGAGGAAGAAATCAGAGTGATGTTTAGTTATCACTTAGTGATGCTGGAAAAGTTGCTTCGATCGGCGTGGGAGAAAATCTCTTTGTATTATAGACTTGTTTTCCGTATTGATGCCAATTTGTGATCAATTGGATTTGTGTCGCGCACAAGGTTATGCAAACGGAGGAAGATTCATGAGTCTTTAGCTGCCATAGGGACAAGACAAAGTGATGTGTATTACTAGATTTATTGTAATTTAGTGACAAACAGAGGTTTATGGTAATAATGTATATGTCCTTCCATTGGAAAGTGTGCCCAATCTTAACAACTATTGAATTTGCATAAATGGATTGTATTTATGCTTGATACGTCAATGATATTTTGAGAAGCAGACGATATCACCATATCTGCCGTATTTTCTATTGCTGTGTTGTCTATTCATGTATCAATACTGGAGTCAATGATTCGACTATCGTTTAGTAGTGATTACACGTGTTCTAACCCCCAGATAAACCATGAATGGAAAAGACCAGAAAGGATTAAAATTCAAAAGTGCGGGTTTTTTATTCAGGAACTTTTAAAAATTACCTCAGACACATAATAATAGAAAACAATACTAAAGGATACATAAGGTAGCAAAACCATTTCTGTGTTCAAAGCATGTAAAAGTGCGACATGACTAAGAAATATTGTTTAGTGGAAGTTCATGGATGATTAATATAATTCTAGGCAATCTTCGAGGATTAAACCAAATTTTTCAAACTAATGGATGAGAAAAATGTCATTAACAATTTGCATTTGAATCGAACTTCTACGTTGATAATTTAATTCTGAAGGTGATTAATTTTCCACAAGCTCACCAGTCAAAAGACAATGATTTGATATATTTTCGATGTAATCGAAATTCATCGAATCAGGTAAATCGAAGTACAGTAAATAAGAAGTTCAGACATACGTCTGTAGTCACATACAAAATAATGATATGGCCAAGAGAATACATGTAAAGTCTCAATGGTGTAACACCGGTGTTTGAAAGATATTTACCTCATTTAAAGACAACCTGTAACATAGATCGTTAAATCACGCTCGTATGATTCCTGGATAATAGCAAAACTGCACTATCAAAATAGAAAGTAAGGAGTGTGGGGTAACTTGACTGAATGTTATACTCGACCCTTGTCATTGATTTAGCCTCCAGAGACCGAACCTCCCGTCAGACTGACTGTAATTGTATTGATTCCTGTAGGAACCATTCTTATTGTAAAGACGTGGGACTCATATCGAACGCTGATAATACATATATATACATATATATCCAGCACACACGTTTGTTATGCCTTCTACATGACTATTTTGAGGATGCTGTGCTCTTGTAACAATCAACCGGCGGAAACTGGTACCGTCATTGATATAGACCGGGTGCTGACAGAATACGCGTGGAAAGAACTCAAGCGTGATTCACGATGGTACAATTGTCTACGGAGAGCAGACTTTCTGGTCGAAGTGCCCTGGAACTTCTTCGAATTTGAGCATAAAACGGTTAAATTTACTCCAAGGACACATCACAATGTGGAAGGATACAAGGAGATAAAGCAAGTGGAGCTTTTCAGAACTGACTTTACTAATAACACTGGTAAAGACCAGGTTTACAAGCTCAGAACAAATCGTCAAACTAGAGCAAGAACAAATGTCACTATTCAAAGAGGCTATACATTTAAGGGAAATACTAATTTCCGACTAACAATCCCACCAAATATAGGTCATTTCGGTGTCAGTGCCAGCGCTGACGGATATTTGCGTGTCACTCAGGCACGAGGAGAAACATTCGAGGAGGTATTTGATTGGCAGGTCGATAGTGACGTCACTGTTGAACCTAATCACGCGACACATGCAAAGTTGATGGTCACAGAGGATGAGCTTACAGCAGACTTTGAAGTTAAAACAACGATGTTTATGCCGACCGGCGAAACACCCATAATTGTGAAAAGAAAGAGTAACATGGAAATATATGCCGTCCTCATAATATCTAATTTAAGTGAGATATTTTCTGGCATTGAAAATTGTCAAATAAACATTATAAAAGACCCAGACACCAAGAGACCTCGGCATGTCATTGAATTTGTCACTACAGGGAGTATTGAGAGTATTCGTTGGAGAAACCAAAGGATATGTCTGGAATCAAGACCTATTTCAGATTGCGATAAAGTCTCGATTCCTAGAGAAGCTTCCCTGAACGAAGACGTTCCAGTGTATTCAAGCACTATCTTTTCTAAGGTCATAGAACACGCTACAAAAGAGAATACAAGACGGGAAAAAGTTGAAGAGCAAAAATTTAAAGAGCAGTTGAGGATTCGTAAGGATCTTCGTTTTAATGTCATTCCAACGATAATCACAGAAGAAGATGAAGAAAATTACGAATCTCCGGATAGTTCACATCCTAAAAGCATTGTCGATGTTAAGGAAATAGAGAAAAGGGATGTTGCTGAAGGGGAAAGTCAAAATATAACAGAGGATTTGTATGACACTAAGGATATTTTATCGGATGTTTTGTGTAAGCCTTTTGAAACAATCATTCTTAAACCAGATAAGTATCTGGAAAGAACTCCACATGTCCACGAAGAATTTCCTGAGCTTGACACAGAAGCGGACCAATCAGACGAAAAGAGAATATCAAAGGTCACCAGTGTTTGATGACAGCGTCTTAATAGTTGATAGCTGATGATATTCGTTGATTATGTTTTGCGCGTAAGTTATTGTTTCCTGGATTATATATAATCTCATATTATATACAATATTTTTCTAAACAACGGAATCTGCACCACATGCAACTATTTGTTCCTCATTTTTGTTCTTTACAAAACAAAATATAGTGAACAATCCGGTACAGGAAAGAAGATTGCAGCTCTGTCGGTGTTAACTTATGTATATGTTAGCATTGTTCTTTACCCAGAATCAAACGTGACTTCAGTTTAAACTAGAATCATGATAAATGATATATATCTGTACGTCATATTGTCAACCGTGCAGTTGGTTTATTCAGCTTGTACTACCAATTATTTCACACGTATCTTTTTTCATAAACCAAGTATAAAAGATAATGATGATTTCCTATGAGTTAGGGAACGTGCAAATAATAGTTCCACTCCTTTAAAACCTTATTCCTTCTTCTTAGGCAATCGGAAATTTAGATTGAAAGGTATGAAAACATTGCAAAAATTAAATGAAATACAGGTTCATTGTCTCAAAAATGTATTTCCTTGTCTAAATTGTAACGATTAGTAACGTTTTACGATGACTTTTGTTGTTGTTTTTTTGTATAATAAATATTACTGATAATTCACAGAATAATTTGTACAAATCCTTTTGACATTATGAGCCCACACAAACGCCAAGAAGGTTTCTAGTCGATTCAACTTTTGGTAAGTAATCAAACCTTTTAACGAAACCTCCACTTTCATAATTTCACGGTAAAAATTCTTACGTAAGGCGCACCACTCCACTCCCCACCCCCTACATCTCTCTCCCACACTACCCCTCTCTTCTCTCTCTCTCTCTCTCTCTCTCTCTCTCTCTCTCTCTCTATATATATATATATACTCTCTTTCTCTCACGTGTATGTGTGTGTGTGTTTAACTGTTGCAAAAAGCTGGTTCTAAATTTGTATTGTTTACATATATTACTCTGAAATGGTTTGTGCTATAACATGATTGTTTTCGCTAGTATAAATGTAATACATAGCAAAATAACGTTGTTTTCAGAGACCCATCTTTCCAGAAACCTAACAAATGTGTGGTATTGCCTTCGAGAATAGAATGGAAGTATGGGAATTAATTGTTTTTAGTTCACATTGAAAAAAGTTTTTAGACCCAATTTATGCTACGGCTGCCAAATTAATTTTCCAACTTTTATATTATTTGGCAAATTTATTTGAATTGTTATTTTAAATTTCGGCATGGTAGAACATATGCTGAGAAATTAATATTATTCGTGAGTACCAAATATGGTGGATTTTGTGGTTGATACCAGCTATGGATTTAAAGGCCAAACTAACAATACATGTCTCGGTAGATATATGCTCTTCAGTTCAGGAAAACAGATAAAGTCTACTCAGGTACCAAATGTTGGGACAGAAGTATGCTCACGATGCTCACGACGCATCCCCCCCCCCCAGCGTACTCTCTCTCTCTCATATACACCCACCCACACCAATTTACAAAGAGCATTTAGTTTTAATGAGATAAAGCAACCTTGCTGTTACGAGTTAAACAATTTAAGCACCGTATTTGAACTAGAAGATAATTTCTTCAAAGCAAGACCTTGAGAATAAATTTGTATAAACCTAAATAATACCTTTAAAAAGTTTGGTCTCAGCCAATTATAAACACTGACCAGAAAATATATTGTACAAAATAAATACTGAAATAGTTCAAGTCATGCACTTCTTTCATTATTGAGTCTCAAAGTTACACAATTTTTGTGAAATAGAAATCAGTAATATCGGCATGTCACAGTAAACAATCACCACCGGACCTGGCTTAAGCGCGCGTCACCCGGTAATCAAGCTAAGGGAGACAACTTTTCACGATTAATTACGGTAATTGCAAAGTAGTGTACTATTTATCTATGAAAACATTAGAATATTCTTTCCTAAACAACAAATTTAAATGCAGACAAAATAAAGTTTTGCAAGAGAAAATTTTTTTACATCACAAAAGGAAATACAATTACAGAATTAAACTTCTGATACAATTACTCTTCTAAAAGTATATACGAAGAAAGACGTCAGTTGTCATGTAAAAGGAGTGAATCTAAGGGCTTGTACATGCAGGATGGCCTTATGATGTCAAGTTTAATTTAGCTCTTGGACGTCAAACACATTTCAAATTGATTTCTGAATGGTATGCACAGTACGCTATCGACGACTACAGACTAACGATGTGATTAGCTCAGACAAGAAGATAATTTACTGTCTTGATCAGTTCCAAGTAAAATATCCTCCATTGTGTACTTCAAGCGACCTTACAATTTCAATGGAATCCGCCCAAACAACAGATAAATAACCCCACAAAAACCTCAAGGAAAGTCATATTCTTCATTGTTGCTAGGCACGGACACCAATATGCGTTAGTTTTGGCTCCAATACAAACAAACGGGTTGATCTGACTGGAAATTCGCAATGACGACTAGACAATGAAGTGTCAGAAAGTTTAGTTCCGAGGATGAGAATGGTTTCCTATCAAAATGCCAAACACAAATACTGTAATCTGTAATTATCCATGAACTAGACCATGCTTCCACCACTTTTCAGTGCCGATTAAATACAAAATTTCTGTTACAAAAATCGAAGTCTGTCTGTTTAGATAACTTACAAAGACTCGGTGATTGTGAGTATATACGACTTTGATATATGGTGGACGTGCTTGTTTGTGTACACTTCATTCTAAACTGAAATGTCAATATAAGGCACATATTGCTCACATAAAAATTATATTGGCATAAACTGAACTGTGAACTTGGTCCTCAAATATTTCCTTTTCAAAATCCTCTCAATTGCAAACAATAACGCATCTGCGATTGTTTTTATCTGTGTTTGTATCTGTCACTAATCAGGGATAATTATGACCCCCTAATGATCAAGTTATATAATTATGGGTTGTAACTGCATCCCCTAATAATAAATTGTCCCATTAGGAGTTTTTACAAATGTATGTAAGATTTTTAATTAAATCAAACCCTTAGACAGGGGTAAATGCTGTAGGTCACACCAAGCTACGAGACAGTAACTAAGACATTTTAAGTGCAAACTCAGCCAGTAGATAGGCATTTAAATTATTGTAGTTCTGCTTATCCGTTAGATGTGAAATTAAGTAGTCTGAGGACAGAATATACTGATCTTTTTCTACATGCTTCGCATAACAAAATGAGACAAATGTGTTGTATTTGCACTGCTTCTTTCTGACAAACCAGAACCTATTATTCAAATGCCGCAAAGGACTCAAACACAGCACTGTATGAAGGAAGTGAAAAGGTAACATTAATCCTTTTTACATGTCATTGGTAGCCATACTTGAAGATATCTGGTTGATTCTAATAATTCTTATATATGTGGTGTTCGATAGTAAAACAAAATCTTTGAATCTCGGGAAAATATTATAAAACATTCCGCAATTTAAAGTAGTAGAAAGTAGGTTTTCTGTAAATATTTATATTAGTAATGTTTCTTCTGAATTCTTTTCAGTATCTCTTGTTAAAACAGGCAAAATTTACTCGAAAGTTCTAGGAGCAGTTATTAGCTTGTTCTCCACACAGATAAATGTATGACTACTGGTGTAAAAATCGTCTGTTAGGGACCTTACTTGACCCTTTTGTGTATACTGATAGATAACATTAACTTTCTTTGAGAGGCTAGCCTCTGGCTTTAGTATTCGATGCATACATACTGCTGTCTTATGGGTATTTCTGTCCAGGGTCGAGCAGTTCTGTGAAATGATGTCATGAATCAGGCGCATGCGAAGTGGATACATTTCCTGTGAAAATAAAAAGGTCCAAAAAGGTCTCAAATTCTGTACACGGCAATAAAACACCCCTCACTTAAATAGAAACGATGCCTAAGAGCCTGAGTTTTCAATTTGTGCCGACTCAACGACTCAGCCTTTGCGGCGCCATTGAGCAATGTATTCACTTTACTACCTTCAGATCGAAAGAGTAGCTTATCGACACAAAACAATTAGACAGAGAGAGCTTATTGTAGTGGTTTGTCCAAGATGTTGGGATACTAATAAAGTCATGGACAATATGAAGAACTTAATTGATTTAGATCCGCTAGAGTTGGCGACCGCATATGAAAGTTAATACATTACATTGCCATGAGTATTTTATTGTTTTCTATCCAAGTCAGATCTCTTTTAAGAATGTACTGTTGCCACAATGTTTAATTGGATGTACGACTTTGATCCATTACAATAATGCTCTAATTTGTAAATAAGAACAGTGCACTCAGGTTTACTAATGAATAGTTATATTTCGCTGGAGAAATTCGAAGGTTTTGTTTGCTCTTAACGTGGTGATAATATTATTCAATTTTTTTTTCCATTGCGAATTTGGAGAAAATAATTAAATTTTTGTTACGGTTTACTTATGATGGATTTGTCAGCATAATAGAAAAATACAGGTCTTGTGATCATTTGTCACCTTCCTCTCTTCTTAGCAACGTACTTAATGTTGTATCGTAACTTGATGCAGTATCATATATCGACTGTAATTTTACATTACATTCATTTTCCTAAGGTAAACGAACAGTATCGTATGATCGCATGGTTTCCTCATTTTCTTAGTAAAACCCGGGAATCCGCAGACTTTACCATTTGTATCCCCTCCTTCTCTCTCTCTCTCTCTCTCTCTCTTTCTTAGTGGAGGTGAAGGGCAGAGGCTGGATTTTGTGTCTACAAAATCGATATAAAAGACACGCGTCTGACCATGAAATGGAATTAAAAGCTGAATCGATTCTTAAATACAAAATTAAGTATTGTAGAACGCACTAGAAAGTAGTTACTTCTAGGAGCTGAACTTTTTATGTTGATCGGCTAACGCTGCGTGAAATTACTTGATTCTTGCTGCCTGTTGTCTCCCGGGAATTGTGATCGAGTTCTTTCGAAGATATGTCAGTGTGATATTTTAAAATTAGATTCATTTAATTTTTCTTCTAATTTACTATTTTACAAAAAAATTCAAGTCGGTATTGACACGTTACTATTCTCTGAGAGGAACATTAGCTACCATCAAGTAGTGTGATCAACCAAATCAACCAGAATTGTAACATGGGAGCATATCTATTTTTTCTTGAGCGCTATTATCAGGACATTTGTAAATAATTAGGACGGACAATTTGGAGCACTTTAATCAAAGTAATTCTATCTTAAAAAGAGACAATTTAAAAGAAAATAAAAGACGCCCCCCCCCAAAAAAAAAAACAAAAAAAAAAAACAAAACAACAAACTATTATTATGTGATGACATGCTGCATTCATAGTGTATCATTGTACTCAGAGATTCGATTCAGATTAAGCCAGGAAGTCAGAGGTTTTGCAGCATATTTTACTAAAGAGTGATATTGACTCATTTTTATTTTGCCCAAAGATTTCAAGTAAATGAAAAATGAGTGAAAAAATAGCAGATGGTCTACTTTGCGATTGTAAGGAACTGTTGATCCATCTATCTAGATAGTTACCCCAAAGATAGAGAGACAAAACAGAGAGAGAGAGAGAGAGAGAGAGAGAGAGAGAGAGAGAGAGAGAGAGAGAGAAACAGAGAGAGAAAGAGAAACAGAGAGAGAGATTTTAGCTTAGTATAAAAGAGAGAGAGTTTGTGAAACATTACCTCGAAATGCGCCATTACGGATCGTATAGTTTTAAAACGTTACACTTCTACATGCATCTTCGTAAAGGCTTTTCAAATATGGGCAAAACTAAACATGTTGTTATGAAACCACATATGATGACAACTCAATCCATTGTCACCATTTTATGAGTTAGCTGCGATTGGTTTAAAATATTTATTAAAAAAAAGTAAAAATGACGTAGAAATGCCTACTCAGCCGTTATCTGTTTGACCACATCTGTGATGGCCTATCAGATACAGCACACAGGCTGAATATGACAAGCTACATTGACTGATGACTAGAAATGTTTAACATTAGAGCATTCTTCATTTCCATTAAACGGTTCAACATGATATATGGCTGATGTACACAGAAGATTGCTATATAATAATGGTTTTCCGAATGAGGACAAAATCACATAGTACTCGTTTGCTTTACGCGTTTCTGCCCATTAAGGAGGTATTTTTATAACTAAGAGAAAAGTGGGTGGGGAGTGGGCAGACAGTTGAAGCCTTACCAGTAAGATTGTGTGATAAGGTAGGAGGAAATATTTAACTAAACAGAATCAAAACATGTTGAAATAGTTGATATTTGACTTTCAAAATTAGAAACTAGAGATACTTCGATAGATCGCTATCCCAAATATCCACGCGTTCCACATGTTGCCTAATTTGAAACGGTATCAGTTTAGACCCTCTACTCCCATCTCGATATGGCTGAATGGATAGCATGCTGGACTCGAAGGGTGCTGGTTCGAATCCGGCTAATACCTGTCCAGGTCGGCCGCAGTGGTTTTTCTCTTTCGGAAAGGCCATTCACTCCAATACGCTTCTTCGGAAGTAAACTATTCGTCAATTTTAGAAAACATTCTTTCTGTCTGTCCAGGTACCAGAAGTTAGGACTGTCGAAGCCGTGTCCGATTCCCCATGAATCCAACAAACAGTTTAGCATTCAGCGACCATAAGAAGGACTACCTAAGGTGTCAATCAGTTTATGCAAAGTATTTAAATTGGAAGACAATCTCTCCATGTAAAACCTCTTAAATAAAAGATCATCAGCCAAACAATTTTTTTAAAATAGATATCTTCTGTTTATCAACACATCATTAACACTGACCACGCAGGTAATTATAATTACCAAACTGTTTTGCCAGTTTACAAAATTTCCTTAAATATAAAGTTACAATTAATAGCAAAACCATAAATACCGGTACATCTCAACATGAACAATAAGGTCACCGTCCTACCTTACACACGCTAAACCGGTCGGGCAGGCTACAGGATGTACATTTTCACGAGGAATAACGGTATCTCAAAATTTTCAAATGTTCATCTGCCATTAAACACCAAACCAAACCAAATCCCTCTGAACAGTATCCCAAGGGTCGCAACCCTAAATCCGTTACATACTTTATGTGTCTCAATGGGATTTTTAAAGGTTTGCCAAGCAAATTCCGAAAGATCAATTTAATTAAAATTGTAGTAAATTGGTCCGTTTGACTTCATTCCCAGGTACCTCAGGGCAGGGAAACAAAAATAACACTCCTCAAGAAATTGTTACAATTACGACAAGTATATAACCAAGTTTACTGAATTTCACTTCCATGGTTTAGAAAGAGAGAGCGTAACAGAGAGACGGACTCGTGAACGGAGAGTATCAAAATATCCCCGGCAGTTACAAAAGCATATGGATAACAATAACGGCTGGAGGAGTTGATTCAAACTCTGACTTATTTTAAGCAGACTGTACGAGTCAAACATAATATGACATTTCTCCCCTTCCTTGGGGCGGGGGGCCTCAAATAGGTAAGGGATAGTCTGCTGGACTCCGTGGTTTGCAGGTTCGAATTCTGCCCAGAGCAGCCTGGGTCGGCTGCAGTGGTGTATATCTATGAACAAGGCACTTTATTTATGTTGCCCTTGGTACGTAATAGTCCTTTATGTTCTGATGTGTCTTTAAATAGCAATTAACCAACCAGACAACTCCAGCATGTGAAATACAACATTGTAGAGTCAGCGTGTTCAGAGTAATTAAGTAACAACAAAAGCTAAATTAAATATGACAATTATTCATTCAGGAACTTAGTATTGATTTCCCAGAAAGTATTACAGCCTCAGTTGAGCAAGTATTCATATTTGAATTACATTTTTATTGTGTAGGCATACAATATCATTCAGCAGTTTAATAGCTTTTAACGTAATAAAGGTCTTTTTAACAGTGTTTCTCGGTGTCACCGTCAGAACAAGTTACAGATTAGCCTGTGTTACTCGACCCGTATTGGTATTTCATAGCTGCTGAGTGAAAAGCCACACATATGTGTGTGTGCGTGTGTGTGTGTGTGTTGCCGCATCTGTTACAGATGGGGCGGGAGGCGGCTTGTTAGATTGTTACTTGTAACTCGATAAAAAGCTATAAGCTTGTTTAGCACTTCCAAATAAATCTTAAGTCAGATTCAGACATTTGATGCCTTCTCCAACAACGTGGTAAAATTATACCCCGTTATGCACACTCACTCACGCACGCACGGACGTACAATCAGGCAGGTTCTCATGATCTCAGTTTTTTTCTTATTCAGTTACGCCATTGGATCGAACAGTTCACTGTTTATGAATGTTTGACTTTCAAAGATTCAAATCGTTACACTTATTTTATTAACTGAGATGATAATGTATGCGGTTCTCAGAAAGTTTAGTTTTATAATTTGTCACTGTTTATAATGGTGTTAAGAAGGGCTTTCAACAGCGAGTGTAACTCGCGCGGCGCTTCAATGTTCTTGCGAAGCGAGCTCTTACGGTATCATCTGCATAGTCGTCTAGTTTCCGGTTTTCTATTCCGGTTTCTCATTATTTACTCCACACGAATACTTCAACAGAGACTGCAATTTCAGAATAATAATATCAAAGAAGGCAGAAAATACAGATTTTCCCAACACAAATTCAATCCTTAAAATATATTTTTGACATCCATCAAAGAAACTAATATTCCACGCAACGTAAAAACATATCCTTTCACAGATACAAAATGTTTCCACGACGTCACACAGTAGTGTTGCTCTTATCCCCTGTATTCCTCTAATGCATGGTATAAGTACAATAATTCAATTTCTTATGTATTTCCTTCATTTTTTTCTGATTTTTTTTATGAAATCCTCTGCTTTAGTTATACGTTCAGATGCACCAGGACGATCCTATTTAAGCTAAACACCAACTTGTATACAACATATACAAAAATCAGCATAAGCTATGTTCGATTGTTTGGAAATAGTTGCATTTGGATGAAAAAATGGATTCTTTAGTTCGCGTAGCCTTTCCGTAGCGGCCGAATCACGCCTGTTTGTTTTGTCCCTGTCTCAAAATCCCATACGCTGAAGTCAATAAACATTTTTTTTTCTGTTTAGGCTTTAACCCAGCTAACAATTCAACGTTGCAACAAGGTTGCAGCAACGGTGTTCTAAACTTATGGCAACGTTGTTCTATAACATTGTGGTAATGTGACTTGGTGAGCTTGCTGGAATGTTGCTACAGGGCCGTCGCAAGTTTGCACTGGACGAAACTGTGCACCGGGCGAGCGCCGCTTTCGGCGCCCCCCCCCCCCCCTCGGAAAAAATGCCGCAATCTCCGCGAAATTACTCCCGTCAGTTACGACGGCCCTGTATATATATATATATATATATATATATATATATATATATATATATATATATATATATATATATATATATATATATATATATATATATGCAGTATCTTCAGACTTCCTGAAATTATGCAGAAAGAGCACCGGGTGTGAAATTAGTATCCCGTCCACAAAGGAAGTAGGGTAGAGTATTAGTACTAACTAAATTGCATTCGTCTGCTTCAATTGTTTTTGTATAGTCACACTTAATGAAACTGTACGAGTGAGTGGCCATACAACAGGATGGATAGGATCCCATTTAGATGCTCTTAATGAAAGCAGTGAGGATACAAAAATGAAATTCACTAAATTGGATACAAGTTACAGATCATCTAGCTATGAAGGGGAAAATGCTTTCTGAATTTGTTTGCCTAGATCAAGCAATTTCTGTGTAGTTATTATAACATGGTTTACATGCAAACATTATTCACTAATGATGGTATGAAGACCTTTCTTCGTGTAGTTTTGGTAACACATTTTACAGACCAAAGGTACAGACATTTGTATTTAAGAAGAGATAAGTTGGTATAAAAAAAGAAAACGAGACAGCATATATTTTACTATGACTTTATTTTTATCTGTTTATTTTAGTCAATCCGTGTTTTCTTCTTCTGCAAATTGAAAAATAATGTTAATGTCTGAGCAATACTCTTATTTCAATTAAAATGATTAAAAATATTTTTATTTAAAAATCAAATTTCAGCACTTGATACTGGATATAAAATTCCTGAAAATCAGACATGTGCAATTTAAAGTAACAGTACTTATAGATTCTGTATTTTGTAAATTATGTAGCATCAACTTACTTATATGCTCAAATCGAAAAAATCCTATACATAATTATTCTATTCTTCTTAGTTTCTTACTTTATAATTTTTACATTTTTTTAAGAGGTGGATTTTAAGTCTACTTAAAATTTAGGGTTATCTTCAGCTGATCGCTCCTCACCATTATCATTTTGCAGCCTAGACGTTTTATTTAATAACAAGACCATATATACAATAATCAATTCTTTTGATTGTTCACTTATTTAGTGAATATGTAATTTAGAATAAACCCATCCTGCAAAATTATAAGGTAAACAAAGATTTTCCATGGATTCCGGCACAAAATGGTAGCCAGATTAGAGAGTAATTTCCGATTGCTGAGGTAGTGCCAGTAGGTGGGTAGTAGAACATCAACACTTCATTGCGCATCAAGTACAACCTAAACACACTTTGCGGTCCAACATGGAAGCGATCAGCCACCATTGTTTTCCAAGTGGACAATAAGAAATGTAGTGTAGTCCTTAACATAGTCTATTCTAGAAAAGAACATTTTGGGGAGAAATACCCGCATCCGTTTGAAGAAGAGGGAGAAATTTCAAAATATAAAAGAAATTAAACAAATAAAAAAAGTAGGGCTTGCAAATGTGATGTGCACTTTTTGCACATTTGGTTGAATATTCTGCACGATTTTCTAGAAGTCTGTGTCAATCCCCAACCATGCATCTTAACATGCATCTCGTTCTTCCAGGCCTAGCTTTTCCATCTCATTACTTTGCGAATAGACTTTATAGCTCATGACAAATGTTATTCATGTATGCTGTGTTTATTACTCACAAAAAGCTCATGACAAATGTTATTCATGTATGCTGTGTTTATTACTTACATAAAGCTCATATACATAATTATCGCTGATAAAATGCCAGTCTTGGATTATTTACCACCTGTTTGTAATTATCAAAATTTAATAACCTTTTAATGTGCATTTTCTTTTTCTTTTTTACATTTATGTATATCAACATGTATACAAATGTCTACACATAAATAATTCCTTTCAAGTTCGCTTTTAATTTTTTTCATTTTATTATACTTGAGTTTTTAAAAATATTTTGGTTAATAATGATAAATCTTACGCTCTTGATCTAGGCGCATGCGTAGTTCAAAAACATTAACTCGAGGCACTTTTACTACGGAACACCATCCCCATCCTAGCTCTTTTCTTTGCAAAATAGCCCCAGTGTGTCAATATAATTTATTTAATACAAGTCAGATAAAGGTCACAGAAATACGCAAAAAATGTATATCATTTTATGCCTAGACTGAAAGACTAGACCTCATTTTCTTCGTTTGAAAATGGCACCGCCTAGCATGCATCATGATGTTTATATGTTCAAGAAAGCGTCCTTAGACATGATAGAACAATCAGCCAAAAAAGAATCTCCGTATCACAATAGAAACATCTATTTCTGCAACTAATATTATTCTTCCGGCACAAGAAGAGCTACAAACTTCGGTTCGTAGATTCGTAAAATATTGATAAAGCAAAAATCGTACATCATGTTTGTAATCATAAAGGCTGAGGAATAAAATCTTTCCGACAAAAGTTGCAAACTTCATTCAGTTGTTTCTTTTGAAAAAAAAAGAAAAGAAAAGAAACAATGATTGTTACCCCTCATAATGTAATGTTAAGTACAACATCGGTACAACGTTGTAAAAACGTTACATATTATCTTTTTAAAAATGACACTATTTGTTGTACAAACTGTTATGATCAATGCATACACATGCTATTTGTAATTTTCTATATTTTCGAGATCAGCTAGGAAAAATAATAATGCTGTAAGGTTCTGATGTGTTTCGGCTTGATATTTTTAAATAAACTGATATTCTCTCAATAATCACGCTTCTTCATCAACTAGTTATGCAAACGCTTATATCTGATTTGCGAAATGGAATAAACCTTCGCAGCTGTGTTTTTAATACAGGAAAACATTGTGTTCGTATGAAACACAGGTGTCTTCCATGTCGAATTGTACTCGAATAAGTAAAGTTTTGCGTCATATTCAGGATGGATAACTCTTGAAGTTAATTTTGTGGCACTCTTCTGTCATATGGGAATCTTAAAAAACAATAAACGTCTCATAATTGGTAGATTGCCAACACCAGAAACATTAGGAAAACATAAATCTGCAAAATTCAAAATCATGCACTATCGATGTCTTCAAGCACTTATCATTTCTTTAGCAGGCGTAATCGTGCTTGAAACCGACAAGTCCCAATTATTTCCCAAAGCAGTACGTTTTAGCTGCCGTAAATGCATCATTCAACCACTTTAATTGTTCCAAGCCTAAAATGCGAAACCATTTCATTTCTTGTTTGTGTCCTTTTACAGGGAAAGTTTTATTTTTCTTCAATTATTTCTGGCATTTTATCTCCTAATCAAGGAATTTGAAATGTCCAGTGAAATCTGCGTTCAACATAATTTTCACTGCATTTAACGGTGTAATGGAAATAAAGTCATACATTTTTGGCGCTAAATAAGTGCCATTAGTTTTAATATTATTTTTGATTATACATTTCCCAGTTAATTGCGGCATTTTGTATCCAAAACAATTCGTAAATAAAACTATTTAATAATATTCGCTTTCAAAATTATTTATACAATATATAACACCCTGGTGAAAAAAGATCAAATAATTTTAGCGTGAAATATGTGCCGTCATTGTAAGCATCATTTTTATGCTTATACAATAGGACCACAAGGAAGATGTTTGGAGCAACAAATGCAGTTATCACTCGGGCAGCATTCATTCTCATTTTCTCCACGACGGAAAATCTGAGTTCGTCTTGTTGTAACTTTGCTCTGCCATGCATCACTTTGACCTACAAAATTGCTGCAAAAGACAGTAAGATAAGAGCCTTCGATTTGTTCTTAATTACAATTAAACTAAAATCGGAAATCTGGCATGCAATGATTAAAGCCCATGTTTCTGTGGAATTCCTAATCAACTTATATTTTGCTAGCCTTTTAAACTTTTCATTTCGTGTTAGGGAGAGTTATCGTTGGTAACGATATGTTACGACTGACATTTTACACTTTCAAACATGTGAAAGGTGCAATTTTAATCAGAATTATGAATTCTTACCAGCACCTGTTAGATCTACTTATTCTAAGCAGATATCGATTTTAATCAGATTAGATTGATCAAAGCACAGTCTTTTTTTTTTCTTTTTCTTTTTTTCTTCAAGAAAATCAAAACATCATTGAACTACAATAACGATAGTCAGCGTTATCATAAAACATGGACTATTCTACGAGATATGCGATATTTAACATCAACAATTCTTTACTTCTCGGCTTAAGTATGTAAGTATAGCGTTAAAAAAGATAGTGATGCAATAATCTCAATAGAAATTTCAAATCATAATAAAGTGGTCAAAGAACATGGTTTGTCCCTCCACAACACCTACCGATGGCAAGTTGTGTTCACTTTGTTTGTTATTCAGTCAGCAACAATTTGTCTTACCTATTTTTCTCTCCACATTTGATTGACTGAGAACGTTTACACTTTCATTGAATAAGACAATTCCAGTCAATTATGGGATCATTGGGTCATAGGTCTACATTACTTTTACCAAGACATAATTTCCATGCTAAATGACAATTTTTCATGGGTACTCATTTTATTTTCTGGCTGTTGTGGTCGGCAAATATCGGCCGCTACAACGAATATATCATTTTTATTTGTTTGGCATGCAGGATGTGTATTTGGGAGAAATTTGTAGGCCCTTTTGAATGTAGAAAGGCTTCCATAAAAGAATATGTGCATGCAAAACATCACAAATCCCGGATGTTTAAATAAACTTACTATTGATGTTAAATATCAAAGATTCAAATTACATTTTTGTGTTAAGTAAAGGTTACGAATAATTGTAATTACGATAATTTACTACAAATAATAACTTTTTCTATGGTCAGATACTATAATATATTCTGAATCATAAAACAGCGTTTCTTATATATATATATATATATATATATATATATATATATATATATATATATATATATATAAATACACACACACACAGTGGTACACCCTCATTTGCTTTTACTCAGTTACACTGCGCAGATATATCACTCTTGATTGATGAGGCCCCAGATGCTGCTCCCTTACTCTTACAGAAGACACCGCCACCTCCTATAAATGTCGATGAAAAGCACGCCCTATTTAAAATGGAAAAAAAAACCCAGCTGTGGATTTTTTAATTTTTTTTAATTTATGTATATTTTTGCAATTGCATATATTTGGTAATGACGAGTTTTCCTTTCCATGGGTTAATAGCGTCATTGTAATTATTTCTAGGCGTGTGATTTTTTAAAGTTATAAACAGATTGGCACCTTCAGGCTTTATCATAGAATTGCAAAGAAAATATCGATGACAAAACATTTTAAACGTCTGCCTTTGATACAAGTAGTAATGTGAGAATATGGGCACTGACGGGAATTAACATTATGCCGTACGTATACATCATGGGGAGTTATGGGCACAACGGGAATTTAGCATTGAGGCTATAAAGCTGACATCTATGCTCTATATGCACATTGCATACATTGTTAAATTGTTAGACGTTGTTGACCTCAAATGGCACACACACTATCCACCACGCCGTATGTGGTAAACCATACTTAGTCATCTACTATCAAACACCATACCCTATACCACCAACACGCCATGTGTAGTGACTAACACCCCACACAATACCCCCAACACGCCGTGTGTAGTGATCAATACCCAATACTTACTATCCAGCACGACGTGTGTAGTGATCAATACCCCACACTACACAATTAGCATGCGGTGTCGCGACTACTACTTAGTCATCTATATCCAACACTCCGCACTATATCATCCAATAACCCCACATATTCTCCAACACGCCGTGTGTAAGGATCAATACCCAGGTGATCTACTATCTAACACCCCACATTTTTTCTTTTCATAAAAGTTTATTGGTTTGTATATTTACATGATAAAAGGATGCAAAAGCATCCGTGGCGAGCATACGTGTTCAAACACCACCACCACCACTATGAAACGCAAGCATAATTACATGAATATGAAACTACAAGACATATGAAGCGTGACGAGACGAAAAACAGGTAAGGTATATACAAGGAACACAAAAGCAAAACATATATACAAGGATTTCAACTATAAACAGTAAACAGGTGAGGTATGTATGATAACGTGAGTGCGTGGGAAGAAAATACTGCTAGCACGCGCAGCCCATGATATTCCGGGGGTTGGCATGTAAACAGGTAAACATAAAGGTAATATAGAACAAGGAACATGTGGAATTATATGAAGAAATAGCAAATTTCAAGGTGTGCACATTGGAGAAAACTATGGAATACAAAATATACAGGAGCTATAAAATTCACGGAAAGAAGTATGTAAAACGAGGTATATATCTAACGGGACAGGTAAGGTATAATATAAAAGGCAAGTTGTAATTTGGATTATAAACTAATATCTATTTCTAACTCAGAGTTGTTAAGTGAGCAGAATAAGCCTGCTAAACACCATATATCAATGAAATGAACAAGATTCAATCGGAAAAAGTCAGTTTTGTTTCTGCATTTTTACCTGGATAGAAAGAAGGATAACAGTATATTACTGGTTACTGCTTCTTTATGTTAATATGCACGAATACGTTTAATCCATATGGCATATTTGTATTCAGCAGATAATAGGAGGCACAGGTCCTCGAATTCAGGTTTCGAGAACGAAGCCTCCTTCGGAAAGAGACCTAATTTAAGGAATGTGTAGAAAGGTATTGAAAGAGTTTCTCGAAAGTTTCTTCAACCATTTAATTACTAGTTGTTGTAAGGGAAATACTAATTTGCACTCGAAAAATAAATGGTCAACGGTTTCGATACCGCCACAAAAGGTGCATACTTTGGATTTAGAGATTCTTGTTAAAAAAATATTGTAATTTACTGGCAAAATATCATGTATAGTTTTGAAACACACATCTCTAGTGATGGGGTCCATGAATTTATTATGTAACTTGTTCCCAATATTGGGGAAATACAAAACATACAAGTTTAGATCTTGAGTTCTAAAAGGAAATTTTTTGAAGTTGTCGTCGGTAAATGATCTTAGTCGGGGCTTTGCCCAAAACAAAAGTGGGATTATTTTCATGAAATTTCTTAAAAACAGTTATGCACTTTTCATAAAATTGGGGTGCGTATGAGGTATGGGTGTACTTATTGAGGCCTAAATTGGGGTTGAAAGATCTTAATTGTAAACCAATCCAATGCCTTGCAAAGAATTTCTATTTGGTTGAATAATCATCATCGAGTAATTTTGTTATATGTTGGATACGTAATGCTCTTATTTTACATAGCAAATGAGCAAATATTTAGACCACCGTCTTGGAGAGAATTAACACATACAGCCAAGCAAGTGGTTCAAATTTTGATTTCCACAGAAACGTAAATATGGTTCCGTTGATTAACGTATTATAATGTTTAGGAAGATCTATCACGGTTGCTGTATACCAAATTTGACTACAGGCTAAAAGATTAATAATGTTAGAGGCAAGGGACAAGTTTCTACGTTTCCATAGTAATAGTGTATTTGTAAGTTTACTAAACTTTTTATTCCCGTGATCATCATTGGTTAACCAGTGACCAAAAAAGAAACCCTACTATTTTTTGTTTGTCAATCCAAGAAATGCCGAAAGGGTGATCACTGCGGCTACGCCATTTTCCCATGAACATATCGTTAGATTTACTATAATTTATCTTAGCGCCGGAGGTTTGTTCATACATGTTTGACCAAAATAAATACCGTTCAATTGATTTGTCCGTGCAACAGAATGCGCATTAAGGGAGATCGTACAGGCCTCTGTTGCACCTGGAACTCGGATACCGATAATTTCAGGATCATTACGAATTTTAGCTGCAAAAGGTTCATACACTATTACGTATGAAAGAGGGGAGAGACTGCAACCCTGACGTACCCCTCTTGACATTGAAAAAGATTGTGAAATAAAATTATTGACTATAACGGAAGAGTTTATCTCCGTGTAAAAACTAGACACCCATTTAATAAAATCAGGGTGAAAGCCGAAAGATTTTAAAGTTTTTAACATAAACTTGTAGTTAACTCTGTCAAAGGCTTTTTCTTGATCTAAACATATAAATGCGCAGGATAGGTCTCTCTGTTCTATGTAATCCGAAATATTTAAAATCAAATGACCATTATCAAAAACGGAACGACCTTTAACTGCACATGTTTGGTCCATGTGTATAATATTGGACATAACATTACCTAGTCTATTGGTAATAATTTTGGATAGAATTTTATAATCTAAATTTGATAGGGAGATAGGTCTCCAATTTTTCATGTCATTTGAATTTTGGGGGTCCTTACATAATAGCGTAATATAAGATAATATTTCCGAATCAGGCAGAGTGTTTGAATCGAAAATCAAATTGTATAACCTGACAAGTGTGTCTCCTAAAAGTTCAAAAAAACGTGGCATAAAACTCTTTCGTTAATCCATCAGGGCCGTATGATTTTTTAGCTTTCTAAACTTCGACTTGAGTTATAGGTCCAATAAGAAATTGGTTATCCTCGGCGGTTAACTGAGGTAAACGAATTAAAAATTCATCAAATAGATTCTCATCATTTTCTTCAGCTGGAAATAATTTTGAATAAAATTCTTCACAACAATTAAAATTTCAGCGTTAGAGTTGCATGCCACGTTATTATGTTCAATTTCATTAATAATTTTCTTAGAATCCTTTTTATTTTCTAATTGAAAAAAGAATTGACTTGGTCGCTCGTTGTTGTCTAAAATGTTTGCCTTACTCCTAATTATTGAACCTTTATAGATATCATTTTGTAGTTATTTTATGATCATACGTAATTCTTGTAATTGGAGGAAGAGTTCCTCATTATTATTAGTGTCATATCTCTGTCTTAATATATTATAGTCTTGTTTCAATAATCAGATTTCAGAAAACTCAAGTTTTGAAAGTTGCTTAGAATACCTAATAATTTCATCTTTAATTTTATTTTCTACAACATCCCAAACTTCTAGTGAAAAATCTTGGTATTTTAATTCTCTGTTTATAAGGCTTATAATCAGTGTTTTTAATTTGATATGATTTAAATGTGAGTTATGACATTTACAGTAATCTTTACCATATGATGATGAAGAGTTGCCTATTATGGATAGAATTACCGCATCGTGGTCTGATTGAGTAAAATGAACAATTTGGGTATTAATAAGAAAATCCTCTATGTTTTTTTAAAATATAAAATCTATCTATTCTGCTGGCTAGTAAAGGTAAGGAAGGGTCTTGTGTATTCCTCTACAATGTATATATTTTAAGTGAAAAGTTTAGTTTACGGAAAGAATCTTTTAGATTAAAACTAGATATAAAGATTTTACACTTTGAATAGAAATATAATTATAATTATTTAAATCACCTATTCTATCTAATTTGGAGTTTAAAACACGGTTGAAATCGCAAGCTAAAATAATATTGTGTTGTCCTGGTAAATACGAGTACAACGAACTAAAAAATTCACTTTTTTCCGAATCAGGGGTGGGGGCATAAATATTAATTGCGCGATATAGTGTATCATTATATGTGAAATCTACATAAACTAATCTTCCATCGAAATCTGTATCAAATTTTGAAAATGTAATGTTATTATTAAAATTAATTATTGCAACACCAGGAGAACGACTCGAGCCAAAACTCCAAACTGCATTAATACATTGCAAATTTTCTTGAATTTTTTAAGCAAGTGTTCTATTTTATACACGAGATTCTTGTAGAAATAAAAGATCGGTATAATTGGAAGTTACCAAGTTTTTAATCTCATAAACTTTTTGGTTTGTATTGGCTCAAAGACCATTGCTATTTAATGTAAGGATATTAATTTTGCACATGTGTTATTTGTGACAGGTAGGGTATGTCCAAAACAATTAAGAAGTCGTTCATGCGCATATCAAGGTAACGAGGCGCGGTTACTATGTGCACACCAGTTGCACGAAGCGAGCCGTCCTGAACTGGTGATGAGCTAAAATCATTATATATGAGAATATATTTTATAACCAGAACTGACTTATAGAAGGATAAAAAAGGGGAGGGGATATAAGCAAAAAGGTTATGTTCAATAAATGTAAAGTAAAAACAAAGAAAAATGAAATTAATACAAGAACTATGAAAACCATGGAAAATTGAATGGAATATATGAAGTATAACATGAAACTAATACAACAACTATGAAAACCATTGAAAATTGAATGGAATATATTAAGTATAACATGAAATGAATACAACAACTATGAAAACCATAGAAAATTGAATGGAATATATGAAGTATAACATGAAACTAATACAAGAACTATGAAAACCGTTGAAAATTGAATGGAATATATGAAGTATAACATGAAATGAATACAACAACTATGAAAACCTTATAAAATTGAATGGAATAACATTATAACATGAATGGAATATATGAAGTATAACATGAAACTAATGCAACAACAACTATGAAAACCATTGAAAATTGAATGGAATATATGAAGTATAACATGAAATGAATACAACAACTATTGTTGTTATGGGTTTAACGCCATTTTAAAGCACATGATAGGCTATACATGGCGGCCAGTATATTTGGTGGAGGAAGAACCCGAGAAAACTCCGGGAAGAACCACCGACCCATGGGAAGCTACTGGCAAGCTTTCTCACATACCCTCGTTGGCCGAGCCATAGACTCGAACCCACGAGGACAGAGGTGAGATGTCAGTGATCTGTAAAGGCGAGCGCCTTAGACCACTCGGCCACCCGGGGCCCCACACAACAACTACGAAAACCATGGAAAACTGAATGGAATATATGAAGTATAACATGAAATGAATACAACAACTATGAAAACCATGGAAAATTGAATGGAATATATGAACTATAACATGAAATGAATAATAGTAGGGTTATATACAATTTAGACAAGTAATAGGGAAAGTAGAAAGGGAAATTGAAAAAAAATTAGAAAGAAAAGGAAAGATTGAGAAGCAAATAGATATTATAAATAATGAAATTGATTATAAAATAGACCAGGTCTACACCTGAAATTATGTGTCCATTATTCTTGTGCATTGTCCTTTTCCGTTCCATGTCCTATCCGGGTCCACGTTTCTCCTTCATTGTCCGGGGATAGTCCTTGATCGTTATCAGGTAAAAGAATGAAAAACACATTATGAGTCCATATCACTCTCTTCTACCCTATGACTTCTGGGTTTGGCCCTTTTATTTGTTACCAACTCCCATGCGCCCAGATCAGCATCAAAGAGTTCACGCTTATCTGAATTGGGGCTTTGGGGATCTTCCTGAATAGGGGTTGTCTTTACGACCTCTGGGGATTCCAAAACGGTGGTGGGTGCTGGAGCCGGGTTGTCTGCCGGGACCGGCTTATCCGTTGGGGCCTGATGAGGGGTTTCAACTATTGTACTGGTACTTGCTGTATTTGTTGTTGCTTGTGGTGGTGGCTGGGAAGGCATGGGTCCTCTGGATTCGCAGCGGCTGCAGTGGCATAAGTTGTCCCTTTCTGAGGGCAGTCTTTGCGCAGGTGCCCGCACTGCCTACACTTCAAACATAAGGGGGATAAGGGGGCTCAACCCTTCATGGTGATTAACATTCCAATGGATCCAAAGGAGATGATGTGTGGAATGTTTTTCATATCCAGTTCGGTGGTCTCGAACTTAACCAGCCTTGTACCATTCTCTATAAGGGTATCTTTGTTAATGAGGGTTTTCTCTCGGACGATGTCTAGAATGTGGCCATAATCTTTTAATGAGTCCAGAATGATGTCGTCGGACACATAATGGCAACCAGTGCACACAAAGATCGATGATCTGGCGGGCGAAATAACGAATGCCATCCCCTTTACATCCGGATACCTTCTCGTTTTTGTCCAGGACTACATTCCATATGGGAACTTTCTGCCTCTCTGTATATTCCCTTGATGTCTGCGAAGATGATGCCAGCATCTTCCAGCTTTGTTTCACCGCATCCTCCCTCTTCAGACGTCCATCTACTCGAACGGTACGGTAAAAAATGTCTGGATCGACGTAGTGATGAACCTCACCTTGAATATGGCAATACATGGTAATTTAAAAAAAGAAGACTTTTTCGAAAAAACTCGAAACTGATATTTGATCGATAGCTTTTTGGACCAATATAATTCTCTCATCCTGGGGATACCGCCTCTCTGATCACGGTGCTCCCTGGTCCAATACCACATATTCAATCCAACACGCCGTGTGCAGTGACCAATACCCAGGTGATCTGCTATCCAACACCACACATTATACCATCAACACGCCGTGTGCAGTGACCTGCTGCCAAATGGATATATGCATATATCCAGATTTATATATAAAGCATTACTTATGTTGGAGTTGTCACTAAATTTGCATACAGTGTACTGATGTTATAAAAAGCTTTGATAAAGGGAACAGACTCATAGAAACACTATAATGGAAGTGACTAAAAGTAGTCCTAACATTCAGACATTGCCACGGACTTTAGCGGAGACTAGAAAAATCTGGAATATTAGATTAAAATGGCCAAAAGTAAAAGTAGTAGTAAATTTCTGAAGTTATCATGGATTTTAGCGGAGACTGAAAAAAATTGGAACACTTAATTGAAATGGCTGTGAATCAAAGTAGTACTAAACTTCCGAAACTGTCACGGATTTTAGAGTAGACGGAAGAAAAGAAAATCCGGACAAAATGTAAAAAATTTTGACCTATACTAAAAGTATTCCGAAAATTCCGAAACTGATTCCGACTTAGCGGAAACTTCAAAATGTCGGGAAATTTTTTAAAATATGGTCGAGACTAAAAGTAATACTAAAATTTCTAAACTAATACGGAATTTAGTGAGATTAAAAAAGAAATTCCCCTGAAAATATATTTAAAAATATTGTAAAAGAATTTTTACAATTTGTAAATTTTAAAAGTGAAAAAGTGAACAATTTTCATTCTTTTTACAAGTAAAATCAAAACAAAAGCAAAATAAATTATACCGAATTTAGCGAAGACAAATGTAAAAATAAAAATTTAAAGTTCAAAAAATAAATGTTATAATTTGTGAAAGATATGTTTAAAGAATAAACAAAATCACGCCGTTTTGAGTGACCAACATCCCACACTTACTAAACAACGAAAACTCAAAACTCTCACTGAAACATCAACAAAACCAATGAACGGAGGGGGGGGGGGCGGGGGCAATTATTGCAAATAACAAACATTAAACATGAACGTATTTACAAAGTTTTCGATGAGGAAGTTCATATTTAGCGCATACCACTGGATTTCATGAAGCTATGTACTAACTGTGAGTCAGAAGGTAATGAAGTTCCCAGTTATTCATTTGTTTCCACAGGTATCGATAAATCATCAGTTCACACTTGACTTTCACTTGAAAATATCTGTCAAGTAAATCGATGAACTGGAAGTCTCGGTACTCGGTGCAAAAGAGGTTCAATGAGTTTCGTTTCCAAAGAAGTAAATGGAACTAAGGAATGGTCACTTAAGTTTTTATGCCACTCTTTCAAAATCTACTCTTCTGAGATGGGGGTCCATGCATCTTCAGCATAGTCCTCCAACTTTTCTTCTTGACTCATCATCAAACATTAGTCGCGTTGTTTCTGACTCGGAAGATCGATTTGACAACCATAATAATATTCTCTACTCAGGCCTGCAATTTGCTCAACCAAGTGACGAGCAAAACAGGAGACTAAGTGTTATTTTTGTTCTGGCCATCTTGACATCATGACCGTATTTGTGTCTTCTTCATTTGTGGTCTGTGACTGTTGTTGCTGTTCTGGATAGAAAATATCCTCATCGCCTATCTTCATAGGTTCCATCTTTTTTTAATACTCTATAATCACTTCAGAGTATTATCAACTTCTGCATTCAAGATGACGTTCACTGTGTTCGCCAGAGCTAGTGCAAACTGAAGTTCCACACAAGGTTGGCCCAGTTTTGTAGGTTGGAAATGTCCTTCGTCGCTGCCTTGGTCCAGAGTGAAGTCAAATCTTCACAAGCATATCTTCCTGCATACTCTTTGTACGAAAGGCCGTGGTTACTATATTGTTGGTTCCTAATTGTTCTATGGCTTCAAACAGCGTCAAATAAGATTTCAAGTAATTGTTCTGGGCAAAGTTAGATTCAAAGGGTCTTGTACACAACGTCTGGCTATCTCGGATGACTTCTATCTTGGACACGATGAAATGTTGGAACTCGAAAGGATTTTGATCAATAGGTCAATTGAGGGCCGCATTTCTGACGATGTAGATGAGCAAATCTTTTGGTAGTTGACCTTGCAAAACACGATATTCGAACTGGAATGGGAGTCCAGAGGCAATGGTGATGGTTTTACTTCCACTCGTCATAGAGGATACTTGGCTGTCGTTCTGACCAGAGTTTGACTGATGTAGTTTCCCACTTTGGGCAATACTTCCACACGGCGCACGTAAAGTCTGTCTTCTTCGATGTTTGTTTTGTAGTAGTAAGCATTAGCCATCAAATGGAACACGGTACTACTTCGATTCAATCTAAGATGTACATCCACTACATTCAACAAAATAATTGTCTTGCAACCACGTGTCCAAGTGCAAACGATCCATCATTTTTAAACTACGTCCTTGTTTGATTTTCTTTCGGCGCTCGTTAAAGCTAACATTGTGGTCTGCATCATCATCTGCAATCAAAGCTGTGTAGTTGAATTTGTCCAAAGTGTCAGGTTTCCACACCACTGAACCATCCAGATGTATGTTCTTAGCTTCATTTCCATACGTCAAGAAATTTTCAAGGTACACTCAGTAGGGGTTATTGTCCATGCTGCTGCTCACCTGTTTGTGATTCAAGTACAAATTCACTTAGCTGAACGCCAAACGCAGGAAATTGTTGGCGGGAGTTTCTCTGGCATCGGCTTCTGGATTGGTATTGTTCATTTTGAGAACTTTGACATTCAGTTATAAGTAACTGGTATTGAGATCGATGTAATCTCTGGTTTGTCCTTTGATTTCAAATTTGATAGGTGCTGAGGTAGTAAAAAACAACACAGGATGAAATTTTACCTATTGGGGTTCTTGCATCGAGTTCTGACATAGAACATTTGCAAGAATCTAGTGCATCAATTTTATTTTTCTTAGCTAGTAATCAAAAAGGTCCAATTCTCTGAATGCTGTTCTTCTTCTTTTTCTGATCGTGTCTATGGGGTATGAAGGATTGTCGACGTCTCTTTCTGCCTTCTTTTTGCTGTGCCGTAGAGGAAGAATTAATGCTTTCGCCAGAAGCGTGAAGCGAATGTATAGGGGTGTCTCGGCGCACTCGGAGGTCTTTTCCTGCCTGAATCAACACAATGTTTTCCTGCTTTCGTCAAGGCTTCTTTAGGAGTTTGTTGGTCGACGAGTACGGTTTGGAGAAATTCTATTCTTCAAAACTGCATCTTTTAAAGCATTAAATCCTTTAGTGACCATTGGTTTTAAGATGGGTGTTACCGTACGAAAAGCTGATTTTAACATATCTCTTAACCATGTCCTCGTTGTCGAGCGACTCCTAGGTACACAGGATACATCTGTTACAATTCACTGAAAAATCGTTTTCTAAAATATAGTTTCACGGTGACCTTTCCTGTCGAGAATGCAATGTGTTGTTCAAGATCTCCTTTTATACTAATATTGACACTGTCAAAATACGATTTACGGACAGAAAGATGATAAGGATGAACAAATTCTCGGTGAAAGTGATACGTGTTTCCTCTTTCATTGTAAACAGTTATGGCAGAATCCACATTGAAAGGAATGACTCTCAGCAACGGAAGAGCTGTGTTTCATACGACGTTGTACTCGACAACAGCAGAGTACACAAACATTAATTTCAGTCCTTCGTTTAATTCGATCGTTGCTGTGAATGTCTTTTGACTGCAGTGCTATGTTCGTATTTCCATCTTGAACAGCAAACAAACTGGGAGAAAATCTGATAGACAGCGCTTTGCCGTAGGAAAAATCCATTTTATGACGATGAGAAATGGTATGGTAGTCGATCAGAACACTTCGGCCGGCTTTCTCCAGTGCTTTGCCAAACTGATCGTGAAATATAGCCGAAATCGTTTCGACCAGATGTTGCGCACTGAAATAATATCCTGTAGAGATTCTCATGTTATAACATTCAATTGTGGATTCACTGACTATGGTGTTTTGGATTCGTAAATGAAAGGATCATTTTTGTCCAAGTGTTCTTGAACCCGTTCATTGAATATTTCGACGAGGAAAGTGGTTTGATCTCCAACCACATTCTTGACTTGAGTGGTATAAATGATTTCCCACAAAGTCACTTTCCAATGAGCTTCCTGATCTAATTGTATGGATTGAGGTAATTTGGCTGTGAAGCAACATAATTTGTTGTTGAGAAACACGTCCACAGAACTGTCACTGGGTAATGTTAACTAAGATTGATTTTTCATAGTTTGATGGTTCTGGTCTACAAGGAGATATTCGATGTGAAAGGATGATTTTCCAAAAAGGATTCTGGAAGAGGGCTGCTGCTGCGATTTGAAAAGGAGTGCTGACTGACGTTGGTGAGGCTACCGTTTTTGTTGTTATTACTCTAGGTATATTTCAGTAAGAGATTGAGAAGAAGATACCACTACAACTGCTGAGTAAAATAAGCCCCAATTGATTATCCTCTTGTTGCAAACTCAAATTTCTAATGGCTGCTCCAATGACAATACAACACAAAGATTTGGCAGAAAAAAAAAACATTTTTTTTTAGGGACACGTGCTCCACACCACACCCACAGGTGTTGTGTTTGTGGTTCTTGGAGAGGAACTCGGAGAAGATGCAGCTGTGTTTAACGGTATGTTGGTAACTTTTTACTACTTTTTATAGTCGATGACTTGTGAAGCGGCAATCCAAGAATCGAAACTGGGAGGATATCCTTTCCAACGAACTTTGACTTCTTGTGGTCTATTTTTTCCACTTTACGTGTTCTTCGATCGAGAATGCTTTAAATAACGTACACTTCGTCTTCTTTTTTGGTCACTTGTTGTAACTCGGGCAAGTAAAACTTTCTTTTAGCATTTTTTTGTTTATATCTTTGAATTTATAGACGGGAGGACAACATCTATGTACTTGTTCTGTGACACGAAACAATTATGTCGTCTAGTTGGGTAAATAACCTTTGTCAATATTGGTTTTTGTTTTTCCAACGAGAACCCAATCTCCGGTGTTTAACACTTCTTTTTTCTGGTCTTTGACATTACAAACAATCGATCAAGCACAATCACTTCGTTCTGAGGTGTCACTTCTTCTGGAACACATCTGATGCTAAGATTGTACGATTGATTGTAAACTTGACTAACACGTCGATGTATTTGAGGGCATGTTGATGCGTAAAATATTTCCACATACATTCTTTCAAAGTTCCTTGGAAATGCCCAACGACACTAGCTTTTGTTTCAGAATTTTTAATGGTGAAGAAATGAATGTGTCTTTTTAAAATTCTTTTTGAAAAGCTTGGTTCAGAAATTCAGTACTTTTGTCTGTTTGCCGTCGTAGAAGCTGTCTAGCACTTTGTTTCAAGACAAGTTTTAAAGCTCGCACTTACTCTGAACTTGTTTTAGAAGTCAACGGAACTACCCAAGCTGATTTTGAAAACACGTCACTGACACAAAACAAATATTTGCAACCTCGATTGTACAACACTAAATTAGAGACTTCAGCTAAATCTGATTGCCATTGATGATCTATTCCTGTTACTTTCGTTTGACTTCTGGAAAATTTTCGTCAAATGGGTTTGTGTAACGTGTACATCGATTGTTCTTATAATCATTGTAGTACATCTTGCAGACGTAAACTTTTGAGTTTGGTTTTAACTGCACTATGCAATTTTTGAATTCCTTCGTAGCCAGCAGCATGAGCAGGATTGTAGTAAATGTTGACTAATAGTGTCTCCATGTTGTTGCTGCTCTTGAATAAGGTAACCAACTACAAATGCTCTTTTCTTCGTTTGGTATTTTTTGTGTTGCAATGCTTTACGTGTCCGACGAGCAATAGGTGTACAGGATGATGTCTAAACAGGTGTAATTGGTTCTGGTTTTAATTGTGTCTTAATTTCGTTCGTTTTCGCTTCTGGTGGCAAGGATGTGGACGTCATTTTTTTTATTCAACCAGGTGTTGTCAACTTGCGTACTTTTGTAGCTGGTGGAGTTTCAAATTCTTCTTCTACTCTCTCTCTGCCATCCCTGTAGCCGTGTTTGTCATCCTGTTAGGAGCTGTTGCTACTTTTTGTTTTATCTTAGAGAGTCGCGTCTAAAGTTTTTTGGTGAATCGGTTGATGACGTTGCAATAATTGTCGATTTTTCTGTTTCTGACAAATCTGCTCGATTAATCAACGATTGTAATTCTTGTTGTAAATGTGACATCTCGGTGATATTAGGATTAGGAAGTAAATATGGTATCCGTTGTTCGTACCAACGATGGAGTCTATCCATCAATCGTATGGAACTTAAGTTATTTTCGTCCTTCCATAAGATCCAAGGGTACAAGTGTGATGGCTTTCCAGTAATGTGTGTCCTTTTTATCTTTTTCTTCATCGTCTCATCACTCCTAATAAAAGAGGTCCAGCAATCAATCCTAGCAAAGGAGCAGACACCTTTAACAACGGTTCTATCAGCATCGGTAGAAATCCTACTCGTTGAAAGATCACTTTTTTCTTTTGACTGATTGGCATTTTCTTTTTGATCATTTGACAAAGAACGTGACGATGTCGTCCTAGTTGATTTCTGTATATTGGTCGAAGGCACCGTACCTTCCAAAATGTTCAAAAACAAAATTCACACACGGTATCAATGATTTCTTTGGGTGCTTTTTTAATGATTTGTTTTCGCATCGGGGCATTGGATTTGGAAAGTACTGACAAAACAGCCCAATGTTTAGCGAAAAGTGAAGGAAGTCCCTTTTTTCATTTTTTGAAAGAAGGTTTCTTTGGATGATGGTGTCAACTTTGTGACATCTTCGTTTCAGAAGGAAAACAAATTGAAGTGAATCTTATCCAACACTTCTTTTTTATACTAGAATTGGTCTCCACTGATTGTCGGGACGTCATATTAACTTGACTTTAAGTACTACTGGTTTTCTCAACAGACTAAATCGTGCTAGTTCTTGTTTGGACAAATTCAGTAAACTTTGTAACACACCTGTTCTATCTTCTACTTTTGTCTTAAGAGAGGCCACATTTTTGGCAGCAGCAGCAGCAAGAGCAGTAGAAGAAGACATCGACGAAGCAGAAGTTTCTTTAGAAATGGGTTTCCATTTTTTCATCAAATTGGGAAGCACTGGTCTTAAATCATGTTTGGCAGGCATCATCATTAACGGAGGAGAAGTAGAAGTGGAAGGAGAGACCATCACTGAGCGAGGTTTTCTTGAATACATGCGGATTCTAGAGGCAGTACCTCTCTTTGGAGATTTTTTTTTTTTTTTTTGGGGGGGAGTCTTCTTCTTAGAGTGTGAACGTGAACTTGGTGCACCTCTCTTTTATTTGGTCTGTCTTTGATGTGGTTTGGCTTAATTTAGCTTCGGCATTGGGACCCAGTTTTAAAGGTGAACAAATAATGACGCCTCCTAAAGACCCACTTAAATCTGGTTTCAAAATGATTTGTTTTTACTTTATGTTGTTTTTTAAAAAAGAAACGTTTTGTTTGATGTGGTGTCTAAATGATGCCTTGTAGTAATTGACGTGCCGTCAAAGTAAACCATCGTAACACTTCTTTGAGACTAGCTTCTAACAAATGTGAACGTACTTGTGCATTTTTGTTTACGCGACTGATAGCAAATAGTGCACGAATCATTTTGGTTGTAGGATGAGATGGAAAGGAAGTCATATTGAATACTGTTAGAAAAAATGATGTAAATGATGTTTTTATAATTTTTTTTGTTCTAGACAGACGAAAACGAGGAAGGTGACGTGTAAATGACTGAACCTCCTTCTTGACATCAATCGTGAAACAAATTTGTATGAAATCTCTAATAATCGGGTGTGGTAGATTTTAAATTGATGATTAAATATGCACATGGTAATTGAGTGGCATTGACATATATGTAATTTAGCTACCACATGAACTTGAGGTTTATCTCTTGGACTTTTAAACAACACCACATAATGTGCATTGAGACTGATGGTGCCATACGCTTTACTTTGTTGAAATAAATTTTGAGTATTGGAAATAACACTTCCATTGCGATAATGTCCTTTTCGTTTAAATCAAAGTTTAATTTCTTCGTCTTCTTTTAACATGTCGTCAAAAATGACAAAATGTGTTTGACTAAAGTCAAACACGATCCCATCGTCTTCGCGAGGAATTTCTTCTACAAACGAAATGGATTCTCCTTGACTCTCTTGGAGTAACATGTAAGCCGCTTGCCACTCTGTGTAACACCACACGACACGTTATGGAGGAGGATCGAAAAATTTTGATTTGTTCAATCACACGTTTAACATCCAATTTTGCCTGGAGCACTTGCTCCAGCAATCAACATGTTAAAGAGATGGCGATTATACAGTGCCTCTCAACTTTGACGATGTAAGTTTTCGTCAATCACTTTGAGAACGGAGGATGCAGCCATATCAATTGCTGTTTAGAATTCTAAGATTCCATCAACGACACAAAACATTTTATACATTTAATTTTTCATAGTGTAGCAACAACAAAGAGATTTACATTTCAAAATCACTAGGATCCCCGGGTGATCGAGTGAACAAAGACACTTGCCTTTATAAATCACTCACACAACTCACCTCCGTGACCTGTCACCTCTAACGATTTCATGATTTGACAAACGTTCAATTTTGTGAGGATCCAACGTTTTCATACAACAATCTTGATCTTGACCGGACTTTAAAGTTTCTTTAAGACGTCAAACTTCACCACTTGACTGGAACGATAGTTTAATGTCAGTGCTTTTACTTTGCATTGGGTATCAAGTTCTTTCTTTGTCTCGGTACTGTTAGCCGTAATTTTTAGGTCCACTACTGGAAAAAGGCAAAATAGTATCTTCGGGATGTTCATCGGTCCAAGCTCAAAACGTTCGTCTTCTATACGTGGGTGATAGCTTCCATGGCAATGTACATGCAGCTATCGGTGTCAAAGTAAATGAGTCGATCTCCTAACGGTTCCAAGACAGAATTTTAAACCGTAATTGGCTGTCACGTAAGCAACAATGGTGACAAACTTGTCGGATCATTGTTCATTTGGACGATACTTTGCTTGGTACTGGAAAATTGATTGCCCAATAAAACTTTGCGTTTTCCTCTGCCACTTGGAGTTGAAACGCGTGTCATATGAAGGGTAGCTTTTCCTTCGGTCATGTCAAACGCATCGTTCAATTGCTGGACGTGTCGAATTTTGTTCAAGATTTGGAAGAAGTTAATTCTTCCTATGTACTAAACTCGATCCACACATGAAAGTTCAAACTGTCGTAAGTGATGGATAGTCTCAAACGATCTTCATCCTGAACTTGGCATAGTCGTTTCAATTTTTCTAACACTGACTCCAGTAAACCCTATTGAATACAGCTGCTTCTCTGCTGGAGCTTGAGACTTGAACTCTTTAAATTTGACTCTGTAAGCCTAAACCGTCGTTCTAAAGTTTCTGTAAGTCACTTTTTGGGTAGATCGAATGTAAATTATTCTTCAGGGACTACCGAACGACTTTCGTTCTTCTCTGATCTTGACACTCTTGGTCTTGCAGTGGAGGTAAAGGTAGATGGTGTTGGCTCAGGATCACTCATGTCTTCTTCAAAATCGCTATCGTGACCTTCTGCCAACATTTTTTGGAAAGTGCTGGGTCACACACACACACACACACACACACACACACACACACACACACAGACACACACACATATCTATCTATCTATCGATCGATAAATAGATAGATAGATAGATAGATAGATAGATATATTGATTTTCTCTGACCGAAACCGGAGAACACAATAATATCAAATATTTCAAGGGCTCCTTCTGCATCCTGGAGTTTGATGCATTACACTTTCTACTCAAACAATGTTTCCCCTAGTCTGTCCATTAGTTGTTTACTCTGACCGCGATTGTTTTGCCTAAATTCTCGCATTGTGGTTTAGAGATAAACATAAAGGATGTTATTCCATGAGTGAAAATATGTTGCTAATATTTTTATGCTCGTTTGTATATCAAGGTATGTATGATGGATGTGGAAATGCGTATTGTTCTATTCTACAATATTTTTGATACTGAATATAATTTTGTTTAAGAGGATCGGTGTTTGGGGGATCGGGGTGGAGGGTTGGTGGGAGAAGTAGGGAATGGGTAGATTTCTTGTTCCTAACGCAAACTGACATTTTCTGATGGTTTAAATTCCTTGGTTGATGAAATGATTATTAAAATATACATGTGATGAGCTGAAACCCTATTTAGAATCAGTATTTTGTCAGATATAGTCTCGATGAACTTAATCTTTCACTGACTCATAGAATTTTGCTTCACTTAACCGTTCCTAATGACTATGCCACTCGGACGTCCAATTGCGGTGGATATAGAGAACGGAGGAACTGTGAGCTATACAGGAGTATATATTGTGCCTTATCAATCGATGGTTGGTACACCTTAAGGCTAATACTTTCAACCCTTACAATTACCGCACTTATATTGAGACATAAATAGAAAAAGGATACTGATCTATCAGTTGACATTTATTTTGTTAATATATTTTTATGCTCGCCTGTATATCAGCATAATCACGATAGAAGTAGAAATGTGAATCGTTCTATTCCGTAAAATGGTTGATTTTCAATCTAGTAGTTATCTCCTCGTAGACTGAATCACGTTACAATCATGGATAAATAAAATTATTACATCCGACTTTGCTTCTAAAATCGTGAGAGGCCGATTTTAAAAAAAAATGAAATTTGAACTCAGTGGCAAGTTTAAACATTCTGTACCACGAACAAACCTTATTTCGGATTTCCAGTATTAATAACTTTGCTAATTGCTTTTCCAGTTCTCCTATCGATGTCTTTTCATCGCAATTCTGACGGTAACATGGGACCTGACATATTCTATTAGATTGGAATGATAAAATCTACTGGACACTCTTTATCATCGTAGCTTTAATCTCCCGGGAAAACACTTTGTCTTGAATATTTCTTACAGTGTTTCTTTAACAAACTTCTAGGTCATATGTCTGTGATTGAGTCAAATTTGACAACAATTCGCATCCATATGTATGTATGTATGCCTGTCTGCCTGTATGTATGTATTTATGTATGTATGACTGTCGATCTATCTATTTATAAAACATTTCTATCTAAGTACCGATGAAACCGTACAGTGATTTAGGAGTTCAGTAATCAAAGTTGCTTCATTTGTCAAAGCTTGTGTCCTAGCAAGAAGAAAACAGAAACAAATGGTACCCGATTGTTGATACTTGATAACAGTTGTTAATATTTTCTTAAGATAGGAAGCACATTTAAGAAGTAATTTCATCGTGCCGGCCGTCAGAAATGGTTTTAAATATTCAATATTTCGTAGGGCAAGTAAGCGTCAAAGTTTTCTTGTTTCTGTCCCAAATAACATATTCCTGCAAATCGAACGAAATGCAAGTAGTCAATAAATGCAGCATTTTGATCCCCGAAATTTATGTACTTTGTGAATAACTATATGAAAAATTACCTTCAACGGTTTACTTAAGCATGAAAACGTTAGGGCATCAAAATTATGACGCAATTATGTATTTGACGCCAACAATTATGTTAGGCAAAGTAGACCGGTTTACCAGAGAGATGCTGTGATAAATGTCAATAGAATAACGATTATCTAACAATAATGCGTAATTATATATATATATATATATATATATATATATATATATATATATATATATATATATATATATACATGTATATGTATATCAGTACGGAGATACATAATCCATTTCATAAAGACGTTCATAAAATTGATAGGTGAAAGATTTCGTTTTTGCATGAAATTAAAACCGATTAAACTTTTTGAGAAATTTGTGTATGTTTTTCAAATGCTGTTTATTCACTAAAAACTTGGTCTGAATCAGCGTGAAGTTTAGATGTCACAGGGTCACAAATACATACTCTTATATTATAATAGTACGCTAGGTTATCTCCCTTATACCATTGATTCAACAGTATAAAGTGTTTACATGTAATCTAATGTGAGCTTTCCAGGACGTACCATATTTATTTTGTGTATGCTGCATTCAATCCAGTTAACATTATTTTGATAATTGGTATTAATATAATTGAAAAGATCTATCAAATTCAGACATTTTTATATGGATCTTACAAGGTATCAGAAGAAAGATACCATATTCAATATATTTTATCCGATATGATGACCAGTTCCATCATATAGCTCAAAAGACTACATGACATTATTTACATTCTGAAAGACATTTAATAAATAGAGGATATTACATGAGTGCTCATTTAAAATGAAATTTATAAAACGAGTTGAATAATTTCTATCTTTTGTGAACCTTGGGGAACAAACGATTGAAATTATTTGACTAGACCGAACAGTAGTGTGGTGAATTAACTTTGAAATACATTCGGATGCCTCGGTAGTTAACATAACGTTATGATGTCACTTGTGACCTCATGAGGTGTTCTTATACGTTGTACATATCTGAAAATGATGATGGTTAGATTAACGTAAATAACACAGTAGTCATATTAGAGATCTTGTTTTTGAAATGTATATTATTTGGCAATCCACATCCCGTTTATGATCTATGATAAGAGACGAGAGCGCCAAGAGAGGCTAGACAATCGACACTTGCCAACGTGTGTAGCGTACCAATATAAAAATAAGTGTAGGAATTTTAATAACTTTACGTGTTCGGATTTTGACCTGGTTCTCACGGTATTGATGCGAAACAACTGCTTCCCCGAATGATACACACTTTAAATCTAATAATGTGTTTCGTTTATATGTGCAATAAAGGAGATTAGAATGATTTTGTGCTCGTTGTATGGAGGGTATTGTACCCGTTTGATGATTTGTTGTCCTAATATGCAATAAAGCAGCACAGAATGATGTCGCTTATATCAACTCATGGCCAAACAACATGCTGTTTCATCACATTATTCATACATTTTAAGGTAAATACAAATTTTGCATTCTTACTCCAGATATCTTTCAAACTATTGTTCCTCGATTTTTGTTTGGGGCAATAGCTGCACATCAGGAAAAAGAAAAATCATCATACCAGTAAAAATGTTTGGAGATGTTACTCTTAGTAGAAGACGCTAAATATTTCTCGCCACCCATTTTATATATTGTTAAAACACATCTGATAGGTCTTGAACACTTATGAAAATGTAACCATTACAAAATTTATCACGTAGCGATGTCTGAAATGTCAACGGTCACGTTAGGCAAAGCAGGTTGGTTCAGATGGGCTGGATGATGCTGTGATAGTTATCTGGTTAATAACGATTACCTAACAATTTTATTGCCTAATATGTATGCCGTCACCTTGAAAGTGCTGTTATGATAATATATTAAATTTATACGATATATCAGCATGGCGCATTTATGTGTAGTAATTAAGAGACGACAGTTACTGAGAAAGTGCTTGTTGCCTGCAGTTCACGAAGAAGATTGAAAAAAAAAAATCTCTGTAAAAATAATTACTAAAACATATATTTACTGTATAATTCTGACTAATGTGGTTATTATGCAGCGACATAATATGCTTTGCAATTATTGATCCATATAATTTCCTTTTTTCTTTGAGGTAGTTTCTTTTTATTTTGGCAACTTTGCTACATTTGAGGGTAGTGATCTCATGGCTATACGTGAAATATACAACATTATTTGTCGTTTGTTGCTGTTAAAGATGAAGTGTTAAATTTATTTGGCTGTAGAATACTAATTGTTCGCAGCGCATCAGGGTTAATGGGTTGGTTTGTTGTGTATATAGCTGTGAAAAGCGTATAATGTTTTGGTACCTCTCTGAATATATTGTCATCATATTCACATTGAAAAGATAGCATTTTATACTTCGATAAATTTGCACAGCGTGATTAAAGAAGCAAATATTGGCAAATATGCTCATGCCATTTTAATTGGATCTGAGAAAACGTGCCGGATGCTAAAACCAAGGTATCAAGTTGAAGAGCACACGCATATACACTCACAGGCCTGACACCACTCATACTTTATGGAGAGGGTACCAGTCTATTTTGTGGTAAAACCTTTAGCCCTGGAAAACATAAGTAGGTCATTAGTGATTGGCTAATAATACACAAGATTTCTTTCTTTTCTTTGTTTTGTAGCCATATTCCATTCTCTTCAATGCATGTCATTGCAATAAATCAATGAAAGTAAACAATTGAGAGAAAAATTTGAAATGCTTAAAAGCCACCGGAATCAAATCGTAATTGCTTATGTGACAGTGACTCATTTCACGCACATATATCTCAAAAAGTAAATGCGAAGGGTATTAATTTCATCTTAGCAGAGTCTTTGTCAAACATGAGGTTAGGCATTGTATAAGGCAGTGGTTCCCAAACCCCGGGTCGCGAAGGTCCTCGCGGCCCTATGCTGTTACTGCATTTTGGGTCGCAAAAGATGGTATTTAAGGTCGCGATCAAAAAAGTTCGGGAACCACTGGTATAAGGTGTGAAACTGAACCTTGTCTCTAAGAGGTACTTATGAAAATATACTTATGCATCTATAATGTTTGTGAATTTTTTGAATTTGCTAACATCATGGTGTGCTCAATTGGAATTGAATAATCGGTGTTATATCCACACTCACTTGGGTCGACAAATATTCTTGTTTTGTTGTATGACATCATTTTATTTTTAACAATCTAAAGTACGTTACAAATATTCATGTTCAATCCCCGAATTTGCTTTTACTTTCTGACAGGCAAGAGGCCAGGAAACTGTCAAGAAATTCTGTGCACAAGACAAAGTATTACAGAAATGTACACGATACATCCCGATGATGATTCAAACGGCGTGAGTATACTATTCGGTGTGATATGGACACAGACGGAGAGGGTTGGATAGTATTCCAAGGTAGAGTAGCCGGGTCAGTTGATTTCTGTCGTAAATGGGCTGATTATAAGTCTGAATTTGGGAATGCAAACACAGAATACTGACTTGATCTTGATAAGCTATATAAACTGACTTCCCGAGGAAACGTAAAACTTCGTGTCGACCTCATCACCCCAGGACCTCCAGAACGATACGCAAATGCAGTGTACACCACGTTCAAAGTATGTGAAGAAACCAGTAACTATATTATGACTATTACTGAATACTTCGGAGGTGCGTGAGACTCAATGAATTACCATAGTGACACGATATTTACCCCCCCCCCCCCACCCTCCCCCCCCCCAGGACAAGGACAACGACCTTGAGAGTTATAATGGTGCTGGTTGATTTATTGGAGGTTGTTGGTATACAACATGTCAAAAAGCCAACTTGAATGGCGTCTACGGGTCAGCAATAATCGGAGAGGAATTCACTGGAAAACTCTTTCCGAATGTAAGGTGCCACGTTCACATAATGAAGCTAAAGTAGATGAAAGTGTGCACGGATAAATTGTACTTTAGCATCAAATTTCATTATTCTAATGAATCTACAAAAGTCATGTAGAATTGTAAATCTCCTGTCTAAACTGAACTATCGGTGATTTACTTGCACCCTGATATAGCGATCTTATATTTCATTGCTAACCTTAGGTTTGCATCGAGAGGTAATACCACTGATTATAAACTTCAAAATCGGTTATTTAGAGAATTTATATTCTGCTCAAAACAATTGCTGGTCAAATGTAAATAAAAATTGTTTTGTTTTGCTAAGATAAATTCCTCTGAAACAGATTTGTATATCTGGTAAAGGTGTGAATGTATATTAAGGAAAGCTGAAAGAGATAACCGCTTGATTGGCGTTATCGCGTTCAAATCATTGTCTTTGCTATGCATGTTAAGATTGAAATAACATATGAAGTTTGCTTGTTTTATTTTGTGTTCTTACATATTAAAAAAAATAATAATATTAAACACGAAAGCTAAGGGATGTAATAAAAAAGTGTGTTCTTCAATTGCAAACTTTAACGTTCTTGAAATTGTTTGGCACAAATATCAAGAAAAGTTCATAACTTGTACATGCTATTCTATTCCTGCCTACTAACGACCTTACTATGAAAGTATATTTGTACTGAAAGGCTATGAGGTGCATTAAAAGCAAAATGTTAAATTGCAAAGTATGTATATATGTACTACGCATGTATGCATGCATAGGGTTTAACCGCACACAAGCACAACAGTGGCTATATAGTGCCGATTGAAAGTTGAGTTGTAAAAATATAAAACATAAAACATCCAAAACATTTATGCAGATAAACCCTTAAAAATGTAATCATGTAGTCCTAAAAGATAAAAGTGAAAGATATTAAAAATTATTAAAAGGTTTATAAAATAGAAGATACAACTAAAAAACTATAAAATATGTTAAATATAGTGTCAAAATATATTATATAAACCGTGTTATTTTTAAAAAAAGTCAAATTTCTGTCTTACAGGCTGGAAATCGACACACTCAAGAAGAATGTGTTATATTGTCAGTGGACACTGGCAAGGTATGCACTGTGCTCGCGGTTCATTCTCCCAGAGGCATGAATAAGCCAGGTGCGTGAATTCCATACGCGAGCGGCACAATACCGCCTCTCTCCTTCGATTTGTTCTACATGAAGTATCCCACTCTCCGGTGATGGGTTTGATGTTCAGAAGCTTGTTTCTGGAGCTTTCGTATTCCACATATTTTGCCAAGTATATAGAACACACCGATTTATATCATACTTGAAATCACATATATGTTATCTTCAGTTTAGAAACGGGCGAATTCAAGGCATACTAATGTGAATAGGCGGCGTGCAGAATACATTCCCCAGATTGTGTGAGGAGATCACGTCCAAAAAGATGATGAAATTTGTTTCTTGAGAAGTTTCGATGTAGTTCAAAGATGTTAGTAAGGCTGTAATTTCTGCACTAAAAATGGAGGCTTCATCCTGTAACCGATTCATGATGGTGCCGTGTGATGTTGCAACGTCATGTGCGACCTTTTCTCTATCATTTTGCTTACTTGTAGATTTTCTTATGTTTATTTTGTATTATTCGATAAGGAAATATAGACTCTGACTATTTATTGTTACAGAGAGAGAGAGAGAGAGAGAGAGAGAGAGAGAGAGAGAGAGAGAGAGAGAGAGAGAGAAATAATACACTTATATGCATTTTTTAAAAACTCTCGATCTTTGGTGTCTTTTTTTATATTATTTGATAAGAAAATATAAGCGAGGACTATGGGAATTTTAACATGACGGAGACAACCACATATATTCTTATGATTCAACAGACGTTCTTAAAGATAAACAACCATTTGCGAAGGTATATATTGTTGCCGGCTTGTTCAAGTGCAATCAGCGATAATCTTTATCAAATGGTATTGATAATATTTGTTGAGCGATAGGTACAGATTGTTCTCGGCTTTTTTCCAGTACACCTAGTGACATTATTTATTATACCGTATTGACAACTTCTTTCAGAGTGATAGGACCAGATTTTTTTCAGCATTTTTAGAAGGCACTGAGTGCTAATCTTTATTATAACATATTCCTATACTTTTTGTTTTTTTCGCAGAGAGATAGGTAGAGATGGTTGTAGGATTTGCCTAAATGCACTTAGTGATTCACTTTATTTAGATAGTTTTCGGATTTGGACCAATGCACCTAGTAGCCTCTCTTTATTATGCGTTATTGATTAGTTTTTGTAGAGTGATAGGTACAGATTGTTGTCGGCGTTTTTACAATGCACTCGGTTATCCCGCATTGATAAATATGTATAGAGCGATAGGTACAGAACCTAGTCGTTTTCCTTAAATGCACTCAGAGACCCGCCTTGTTATATCGTGTTGATCATTTTGTTGAAGAGCGATAGATACAGATCATTGTCGCCTTTCCTCCAATGCAACCAGTTACCAACATTATTATATATTTCATAGTGAGATATTGAAATGTATCAGTGTGAGAACGTTTACATTGCCATAACTGTAGCGATATCACTTCTGGAATTCCTTTCTTTTCCCATTTAGGAAATATATCTGCCCTTATGTATGTTGTTACAACTTGTATTTCCATACTTAGGCCTATTTCATTTTTTCTTCCGCTCCTACTCTTTTTTCCTCTCTCTCTCTTTCACACCACCACTTCCTCTCTCTCTCTCCATCTGGATGAACATATATTAAAATATGCCAAGACTGTTGTACATTTTGCAATCAATGAGAAGATGCCATCAAAAGATGCCTAAAACCGAACTCCTACCAACAAAAAGTAGGCTTCAAGTTTAACTTTGCTAAAAAATAGTTTTTCACATGAATCGTGCAAATTGTTAGTGACTGAACTTACATGACCTTTTTCAATTTGACAATCCTCGTCACATATACAGTACCTGTTACACTCTACGACAAACGGTATAAGGTATTAGCGAAAAACTCTTGATTAAATATAGTAATAAAATTATTTAAGTAGAGATTTCAATTGTGACCACAATCATAATCATATTTGAAAATAATGGATAAATCGGGGATAGTTGTTTGCAACCGAAATTAAGTGACAATCAATATTTGGGTGCAACGTTTGTTACCGAACTATACTGCAAACCTGCCAAGGCCACATAATTCACGTTTTAATGCAGAAATAAACAAAATATAGAACCAAAATCCTTACAGGTAAACTCACAATCATTAAAATCTTTTGTTTAAAAATGTTACACTCTTAAGTCTGTCAGATACAACCGCTCAGTGATGTTTCTACAGTACCCCGACCCCAATAATGTTCTCTGTATCAATCCGCGCAAGAAACATGTTAACTAAGGGGGCGCTCTATAGATAGTATGTACTTCTGAGAGAGTGACATGTGTAAAGTGAAGCTGTTTGAATTTACAGTGAAGAGAATGTTGGCATACCTGTATGCTATTTGCATGTACTGTGGAAATTGTACAATATCTAAGCACACAGCAGACAGAAATGGCCGCTCCAAAGTACTCGAAAAATCAGCCTGAATTAGTCAAAAGTACACTATTTTCAGCAGTTATTAAAATAGGGAAACGATTTTTACCAGAGTAGACAATACCAGCATCTGAAAGTACAATGAATGAATTACAAATTATATAAAAAGTAAACAAAGTGATCGGCTCTTTTTTAAGAAAAAATTACTTTTGAAGTCCAGGAAGTGAAAATGACCAAGCAGAGCTAGCAGTTTTTTGGGAGGTGCACATCTTAAGTAAGACCAAGCAGTATACCCTATAACTCCAATTGCACCCATCAATCATACACCAAAATAAAGGGAATTAAAAGTTCTTTTAACAATATCTGAGATATACAAGGTCTTTTTTAAATAGCAAGGATAGCTAGTGAGGAAAACCTGGGTAATTCTTTTTCTTTAAAAATCTAACCCTCTGCAAAATACGAACCTGTAGAGTGCCACCTAAAATAAAAATCTCCTCGGTTTCGTATGAAAACAGACATTATGTGTAGGAGCTAAATTTGTAAAAGTTACTATCCTAAAATTATTGTAAAATTTTGGAACTTCTTTTTATCGGTGTAGTAATACAGCGTCAATCGAATTGGCGCAGAATATGGGTGGGGAAAAATCAGTGCAAATCGACGGTTTATACCTTTAAAATATATAATAAAATGAAAATCTAGAGACAAGTCCTTGTCGAGTGCATTATGCATGTGCACTAAGTGAACAGACTTATTATACCGTAATGATAATTTTGTGAAGAACGATAGATACAGATCGTTGTCAGTTTTGAACCAATGCACTAAGTGACCGGCTTTTTACTATACTGTATTGATAAATTGTTTGCAGAGCGATAGGTACAGATCGTTGTCAGCTTTTGTCAAAAGAGCTCAGTGGTCAGGTTTATTATACTGTATTAAACATTGTCGAATTTATCCAATGTACTCAGTGATGCGCTTTATCACACCGTATTGATAAACTTTCGATACAGCGATATATAGAGTTATTTGTTAGATTTATAATCAATGCTCAGAGTGACCCACTGTAGTAGGGGGTATTGAAAAATATTTGGTACAGCGATAGGGAGAGTTCGTTGTCGCCTGCACCAATGCATTTATATAGTTACCCTATAGGTACAGTTCGTTATAGGCTTGTCTACAATGCACTCAGTGAATTGTTTTTGCAAGTTTTCGATTCTCAAGGGATTACGTTTACAACATTTAATCTTGAAACAAAATTCAATATTATGTAAAAACTTGTTGGATAAAACAATTTCATGCAAGACAATTATGTAAAGTTTTGAATTTGAGCTGATATTAATTGATTTAGGAGAAGAGAAAGATAACACTTGTTATTGATACTGAGAGAGTGAGGCAGAGACAGAAATAAACTTGTATACATTTTGCGATTTTATATGTCTATTTTATATTTTCTTGATAAGAAAATAAAGGTGTCTAGTTTGACACAGTCTTACAGTGCCTAGTTGACATCGCAAAGGAAATATACTGATATTGTTTACCTAATGACAGACAAAACACTTATTTTGCAGACACACACATCAAACAATCTAATACCCTACACTACACTTGCAATCTAGTATAAACATTTTGCTTAATTCTAGATTTTTATTTATATTGTGATTATTTCATAAGAAAATATAGGTGCCGAGTGTTAGATAGAAAAGGAAAGTCACTGATAATTTTACCTAATGAGAGACAAACACTTACTTTTACAAACAATCACACATTCATACAATACAACACCGCACTCTTACAAACGAATATCTAAAGGAACAATTTGTATGCTGACTATTTCAAACAGACACCCATTCTTACAATCTATCACCACGCTATTACAAACTAATGGATACACTTTTTTTAAAACAGTTATAGATGTATTTTCGAAATATGATTGGGCTGTAAAAGTACATACAGTATGAGATACTTTTAAACAAAATTTAAAAAAACGCAAACCAAATAATAGTTTTGGAACACCTAACTTATAAATTTCACATAGTGTTAGGATTGCGGAATATAAATCAATGTTGAAGAGTAAAGGATATCTTCCAAACTTTACAGGAGAGGTTTTTATAATTAATAAAGTTATGTTGGAGACCCTACTGTGTATGAATTGGAGTGTTGAAGATAACACTGGTACACAGAGGTCCACACCACATTCCTTTTACACTCAGACATCTTCCAATTAAAGCTGTGCTAGAAATACAATAAGTTCAAAGTCAACTCTGACAAACTCATAATGTGCATAATGTATAATTTTATTCATATATATATATATATATATATATATATATATATATATATATATATATATATATATGTGTGTGTGTGTGTGTGTATATATATATTCTGGAAAATGACAGTTAAATTGTGGTTAGGATTACATGATTTTGCTTCCATTTAAATCACAAGTTTTAACATATAACATACACCTAACTTATTACTTTCACTATGAAAGTGAAAAATATTACCCAAGCACCATGTGGATATCTAAAAAAATTGACGTAGCTGTTCCTGTTTCACTTATGCCTGTCAATGACATAATAAGTCAGTGTTTGATATCCTTGAATGAATGATATAATAAATGAAAGAAATGAAATTGGATGATAAACATACAGTTACCATCTTTTACCTGATATAAGTGATGTTATAAATGAGTTGCAGAATTTTCTGGCTTCTTTGATTAAATAAAAAGTCCTCATCTATATAACTAGTTCACCTTATCAATTAACCATTCAATGACATAGAAGGCTGTTAATCCACTCATATACACCTGATACAAGACACCATCATCCAATAAAGAAAAAAAGGAACAACACTAAGATAACTAATAACATTATCCAACACATATGCATGTGAACACATGTGCACTTACATGCATGCACTATCACAAGCAGTGACAGCTTTATATATACACGAATACAAGCAGTTACAGTTTTATATAACACTAAAATAGGAGCAAACCTCTTTGCACACTTCGTGAATATAGTTCAGGAAGGACAGCCTTAACATAGAAATCATTTAGTTTATTGACCATGCTACTCCACAGTATGTCATCGAAAACTATTATTTGAATATTGATTCCCTTTAGTGTCCATACTACAAAATCACAGTACTCTCTGTTACTAATGGCCATCTGGCCTTGCATTTGGTAATACTATTTGTGAGTGCTCTTCAGAACTACACTGTAGTTCCCATCCAACTCACAACAGAATTTATTATCTTTAGCACACTCAACAGGGGAGCTCATTCTCCACTGATCAGATGAAGGGGACACTTTACCTCAAGTAGACCTTGACCACAATACATGCATGATTCAAGTGCATCAGGACTCGCACCAATGTGGGGACAATTTATGTGGACAACAAGGCCACATTCAGATGTATTGGAACCTTGGTGCACCTTGCTCATGTGATTAACATAGCTTCTTCTTGCAGCAGGCTGATGACCACGTCCCCATTTCAAATGTTTGTTATCAAAGTCTACCTAGTAAAACATAGACCTAACTAAATTATCAGGTTCTAAACCTTGCTCGTCCCTTCTCCTATATATCTGGCTAAAATGGGAACTTGTAATTCTCTCCGCTCTTGCCTCCTACCACAACTCATTCCTGTTTTGTCCTCGTGTATTTCTCTCAATCTTTATGGTATCCTCCGTAGACACATCAAGATTTTTGATTGTATGTTGGAAATGTTGTTGGCACTTGTCACTCCAAAGATTAGTTTTATTATGATAGTTAAATTTGACATTTAGTAGTTTGGGTATTTCAGGTTTTGATTTGTTAGGGAAAAATCGTGTCCAACCAGCATTTGAGTTTGCAGCCAGAAGTTTGTGTCTGAAGCGGTTCTCGTTAACTGTTGTTGTGAAAGCTGCATTTTCCGATTTTGTTATGATGCAGGCGTTTTCCTCAATGTTAGGAATGTTCATGTCATTCTCCTGTGCATGTAAAACATGCCTATTAAATTTCAGATCTTGGGCTTTCTTGGGGTTCGCCTTTTATTCTAGGCTCATTCCACTTGCATTGCCCGAATGTAGCTGTAATTGTGCCATTTTTTTCCTTCCGTGTAATTTCTTCAATGGCATAGAGAAGTGTACCAATGTGGTTACATGTTTCGCCTTCACTGCAAAAGTTGAAATTGAAAATACATATTGTATTTGTTTTCTAAATATAAGAGAATATATTGTAATTATCAAACAACTGCATATATACAAGTAAAGTTACATTATTTGTTCCCATAACATGATAAATGTATCCTGATTAAACTCTATATGCAGATACTGAAATTTGTTCATAATTACATGCTTTCATATAAACTATGGATGTCATGATTGCATTGAATTACGTGGATGAAACAAGATACCATTATGCTTAATAGAATAAGTGATTTTTTATCGCAGCTTTATTAGCATTCCATTTCATATCAGACGACGCAAACAAACTACATGGTACAATCAATATATTTGTGATTGCTTTGGTATACAAACTTGTACATTTCGTTCGGGTTTAATTTTTCTCTTTTTTGTATGTGATAAAATAATATTTTCGAGTAATGCATTTAACCCTTGTGGTATCTTTTTTGCATGTGAGGAGTAATGTATATACAGTACATCGACATCTTTTCTTGCATGTGAGGAGTAATGTATATACAGTACATCGACATCTTTACAATTTTCATGCTTCAAAAACCTCAGAGATTTTCAAATAATCATATAAGCAGCATGCACACAAACAGCCACCACTAGTTCATTGAATTTGTACTCGTAGTTACTTGGTCATTAGAAGGTTGGTAGGAATTCCTCAGTTTCGACTGTGGTGGTTGTTTGGGGTGTCACTTCATTTTTAAAAGGAACTGAGAACTCTTACGGTACATTGTATTCAGCAATATCATTTCTTTCATATATCCTGTAGTTAGTGAATAAAATATGTACCATTTGGTCTCGCAGGTAATTAATACCGTCCGGGTATACCTTTCTGTTAGAAGCACTTAGTTAAGAACATGTTCCAGATTGCGCTGACTCAATTCGTTAGGGCTACAACGTCTACCCTAAAACAGTGCTTGATATACAAACTAAACAGCACTTGAACAAACTCATTAATTAAAAAGACTTCAATCATGTCCAAGTAATTATTTATATTGAAGGCTTGCAAAAAAAAGCAAAACTACATGTTAGTTAATGTTGTAACAACCTTGTAAAGTTTCCTCCACCCTTCTGAAGGAAATCGTTCAAAAATAATATTTCGACTGGATTTATCACTGTATACCATGAATGTTTGAAAGGATGTGTGATTTTGCTCATTGATTTTAAAAATAAACTGTTTTAGACTTTTGGCTTACAATCAACCCTTCAGTGACAAAGGAATGCATTGACTGTACACGTCTTTGATAGCCTGTAAGAAGGTTTCATATTTCATCTTACAGGGTAACAGCATTGCTTGCGATGCAAATAAAGTTATGATCTCAATTAACACTCAAAACCGCTGACTTTGTTCTACAATCAATCTTGTTTTGTTGATATGTTCAAGTGCTTAATCTACAGTAATATTCTTGAACAGATATTTGATCTTTAAAATAATGAAATAAATTTCCTAAAATCTCACGAAACCTTGTAGGACAAACAAAACAAAAAACTTGCAACAATGCATTTAAAAAAACATGAAACATAAAACCGTTATTGCCATACCTCTCTCTGTCTCTCTCTCTCTCCTCATAAAAAATCAAGTGTATTTGGAATATATCTGGATAACTTTACCAAAGATTCAAAAGTGTGGTTTACTTTTGCCATCATCGTCAAAAGTTTGATAACATAAACTCTAAAACTACAGTTTTATTGGCAAAGTCCAGTATTGCACAACTAACAACCACCTCGTATTTATTTCCAACTGCTATGAAACTAAATCAGAGAATCGATTGGATGTGTTGCACACTGTTCCCTCTGTCCATAGCAACAAAAGAAACTTCATAAATAATTTAATCCAGTTTGCACTTTAATGATCCCTTTATTTCTTATACATTCTAGTTGAATTTCTAGTTGAAGTAAGAACAAAAGAGAAACCATTTTCAACAAGGTGGTCAATTTTTTACTGCTAGGTAACCCATGCACATAACTTTGAAAAAGAACAATATGTAACATAGACGAAAAGGTGGTAATTTGTCCATATTTTCACGTAATGACCCCACCTCTGAATTCTCAGATGGATTATCTACGCCAAATAAGGTAAATTAGAAATTTCATGTACAAGATTAAAATTTTACTTTAGGTCCTTAATACTAAATTTATACAGGACAAATCCATAAATCATCTTTAAGGAAATTTAGAAAATCAATAAAATATGTAACTTTTCATATTTACACACAGCTACGAGCGTTATATGCCGTTTACACCTTAAAACAAACTGACCGCCCTACTGGATGAAATAAGAAACTATCATACAGCATCTTAAGCAAGGTGGTTACTTATCTTGGTTAGGTCATCTAATCAAAAAAGCTAAAACAATAATTTCATTGAATGGACGTGAAAACTGGTAATTTTGACCGTGCTTGCCCTGTTTGAACTAAACATGACCTTTACTCTTTCAGAGAGATTATCTGCGTCTTAAATTTGTTTTAAAAATTGCATGTAAAATATTTAACATTAAACGTTGAGTTTAATAAACGAAATACAAAAACAGCGTTTATAATTGAAAGCTTAGTAAACAAGTCTTCATTTCATTTGCACTTAATGACATTTACATGACCATTACACCGCACAGCAAAGTAAACATCCCACTGGATGGAGTGAAAATACATTAATTCGAATTTATAGCATGTGTCATTTTTATTCGGCTAGGCAATACTATAGTTTAGAAGAACCTATATATAATATAGACAATAACACTTAAAATATTTACCCTAGTTTGCACTTAATGACACCTTCGTGACCTTTGTACCCTTATGGTGCAATACTTTTACCATGTTGGTCATTTGTCCTCTTCTAGGTAGTGCACAATTGCCAAATCCTGCGCTGTGCGTCTCTACTACTGTCTAATAAATGTTGGTAATTATTTGTTTCAGTTATCCAGACAACCAGTATCGGCTTTTCCTAGTGTTATTGGTAGGTAATAAGCTGGCATTTAAAAACACCTGGATAGTTACTTTTTTTCTTTGCCGAAATGTTATCTGACTTGCTTTGGCATTAACAGGTATGTTATTTGCATTTTGGACGGTGTAGACACGGCATTAAAGGGGACTGAGGAAAGCATATGTTCATAGCACGTTCATAACTTAGCCAAGCTTGTCACATTAGGTGAATTCATAATTTATTTCAACAAGTAAACTCTAGCAGCTCATACCCCCATTAGCATTAATATTAATACTTGTTAATGTCATGATCAATATTGATTTTAGACATTTGTAAATTCCCATGTGTCATCGTACCCAGCACATATGCCGAAGACACAATTGTGTCATAGACAACGCATGCCGGAGGAACATTATAATAATTATCCATCTTATCTTCATATTTTTACAGGCTTTATCTTCTACGTTATCCTCTACAATTTCGTGTGTTACTGTCACAGATTTTTAACAGCATTTATAATACAGTTCTTCGATGCCTCTGTGTTGACGGGATGGTTTAATTCAAGTTTTTATGAGTAACTTGATTTCTGTAAATTGTTGTTTTATCCAACGATGCTTGGCATTTTCATAACTATGTCACTTGGTAACAAAAATATATCGTCGCCATCAACAGCATAGTCCAATTTCGCTTTTAAATCTGATATGTATTTTTGAAATTGTGTCATTAATCTTTTATCAGTGTCTGATCAGATTAAAACTAATCTGTTGCTTTGATTAAATATTGCATTACCTTTCGTCTGTCATTTCGTTTCTATGCTGCAAGGAGATACAACATTGTTTGCAAGAAAATTAATCCTATCTTATGATATTTCAGTCTTACAATTCCACAATGAAGGTAAACGCCTTTCTTGTTTACCAGTACAATGATTTTTTTCATTGTCGTTTTGTTCTCCTTATGCCAGTAAAATACACCATCGTATATGATGTCTGTATTCTCTAATATTGATGTGGGGGAATGGTAAAATTGTTGAAGATCAAATTAGTTTGTTTTAAATCAGTGTTATTGTTGTTTGAATTATAACAGGAGCAACAATAATGACGATTATAATAACATCAGGAACTTTTACGCAGTTTTAATTTGCCGCGAAATCAGACATTGGTACGCACTTTTCCAAAGTAATTTTAGTATATGTTTGATAAAGAGTTTCAATTTTCTTAGTTTTACGAAACATTACTTATTCTTTCAAACAAAAAAATGTTGTTTAATAATATATTAAATTTCTCAATTGGAATCCTAATGTTTCTACAGAAGCTGGATCTTTAAAAACATAGGTAAATGAGGATTGGATCCATTTAGTCCACAGTTACTTCCACCTACAAGCACTAAACGACCAATGAAATCTATCCTGTAAGCAAACTGTGTGCCTAATGAGCAGCTTAGATTGACACGTTAGACATAATCTCTAATCGTTATCTTGATTAATAAAGCATACAGTTCTGCAGATACATATAGTTGAAACTTAACAATTGGCTTCATTCATATTTGATTACAGACTAAAATGACCTATTATCAAAGGAAACAGATATTGATCATTTCCTAGCACAATTTATCATGCCATAGATTTGCTGCTATGGTCAATGTAATACTAACAGTCATTATGAAGGCGTTTCTTTCATCCAATTTCCAAAGAAAGTAATCTAGGGAAAAAATGTATGAAGTGGATCAAAGCCTGTGTTCCACCACATTTAGAACCGGTTATCATCAAGATTACCAAGAATACAAATATTTGTTTCAATGTAAATAAATATCTATAGCGACTAACATATAGCATGTAGAATTAGCTCATTGAAATTGGAATACTACAGACGGTATATCTATTTCCGCATCTTCAACCCTTGACTAAAAATATTGTTATCTAAATCTACAGCTAGGTCTATTCCTAACATTGTGTTAAATAGATTCATTAATGAATTGTTACAAATTGGTTAGTTTTGACTTTTCTATTAATTTTTGTCATGTAGTTTTAATACATATACATATTGAAAAATATCGTACTATTATATTCACTACGTTTCATATGTTTTGTTGGATAAAAAATATTCTTAAATATTACCCAACTTCTGCTGGTTCCAAATTAGGTAATTAAAAATAGGAAGGTAAAAACTAATCAGTCTGTAAAAATAAGACGCCAAAGTACTGAACTACTTTACAAATGAGAGTGAATGCTTCAAACATTCAACAATATGTCATCGAATTTATCTTGGTACAGATAATTGGAAAACAACGATCCATTATAAATATATGTACATAATCAAATATTTATCTCAGTGTAGAGATACGGTTTTGTGGTTTCCTCGCTTGATTTTAGTTGTCCTTCCTGATTTTGTTGTATCCGTTTATGTATGTCCTGCTTCCCTTTTTATCCTCATTTACTCTCTCTCCTCTCCTTTTTCCATTTGCTGTCTCCAGAAGATCCAACCTTGAATGCTTTACGTACTGTTTGAAAAGTAATTAACTGAATGTTTGCTCTTTTCAAATATGGTAATTACAACCGATCATACTATATTAATTAAACCTTTCATTGTAAAATATTGCTTGCGATAATAAATTTAACTTAATAAGGACGTTGATATCAGTGAGGCATATCGCTTCCTAGTAACATAAAAAAACACTGCAAATTTAGTAAGATAGCATTTTTTTTCCAAAAGAAAAACAAAACAAACTTCGCATCCTTTCTTAATGAACATTGCAAAATGAAATCACTAATTCTTGCAGAGAGAGAGAGAGAGAGAGAGAGAGAGAGAGAGAGAGAGAGAGAGAGAGATTGCAACATGCATGTTGTCCAGTCTTTATTTCACTAAACAACGTTGGTTCTTTTAGGGAAATTTTTTAAATATGGTATTCTTTTCCAGACATAATTTGTAGGTCTTTTGCTGCTAAGGTTTTTATTAAAATCTTTATTTCATAAATTACTGGTAGATAAGTGTGGATAAACAGTCTCTCGATCTGGTGTTATTTTTAAAGTTTTAAATGATTTGGAATTTCAGGAGTGACTCGATTCTTTGATACATATTTTGTCGATAAATGTTCACAAAAAATAATTTTATTTTGTTCTGACATTTTATTAATTTTCGCATTTGAAAAAACTAAATCATCCCTTTTTCTTGTAACTTAAATATGTGCAAATGGAGGTGGTGATGTTGGTGCATGATGGTGGTTGTGCTGGTGGTGGTAGTAGTAGTAACATATAGTTATCTTGTATATTTGTTCTTAGTGGGAGATTTTGGAAGAAAGTAACCAAGTGTTATTTTGGTTTGAAATTATGTTCTGTCGTAAGGTTCGCGTAGTCCAAACTGTTACCTGTAGTATTGCCCAAACACCACACGAAAAAACTTAAATTTCTTCAAATAATGACTTAAGTTGAATTTAAAAGGAGTTTTTGACCTTTATATCGAAAATCTTATTACAACACCAAGAACAACAATGGCGATGATAACATCAACAACTATTACTCAGCTTTAAGTTGCCGCGAAATCTGGCATATGTACGTCCTTTTCACCATCCAAAGTAAATTTAATATATGTTTGATGAAGAGAGATTTCCTGTAATTTAGTAATTCCATCAATAAGAACACTCTCGGACCTTTAAAAACGTAAGAGTTTGTTATACTTCTTTCTTAGCGGAAAATTACGTTGCCATTTTAATACAAAGTGATACTCATCTCTCAGCAAACAATACATGTCTTTTGATTCAGTGGGGTAGATTTTAGTCTCATCCATAGCAAAGATAACCATCCAAACAGATGCACACATGCATAGAGGCATAAAAGAGAAATAACGTGATATATTTTTGAATCCTTTTTCTTAGCTGTTGGCACACTAGTGTGAGCGTAGTCACAGTGCGAATTCGTGTTCAATGAGAGATGTTTGCAAAGCATCGCTTGATAATACAAACAGTCGGTTGAGACTATATACTCAATTAGATAAGACTTTAATAGTAGATTAAACATTTGTATGTTTGCTAATTAATTATTTTACAAACGTTTTCATAGTTTTGAATAGCATTCAGTCCTTTAGATGTCTCAAGAAAATGTCAAACAATCTACATGTGGCTTACATATAGTAAATCTACAAGTTATTATCAAAGCCATTCACCACAGCCCATAGTGGGTTTGGTATGGAAATTTTCGTTGTGACATTAAACAGCCGCAAAAACATATACCTTTCCCAACCCAAATCTGAGAGATTTGCATTAATTGGTAAAAGCATACACACAGACACACACAGACACACACACATACACACATACCGAAAATATAGCACGAAGCCACAACTTTTGTCCACATACCCCGCAGTGGTGGGCGCTTGTAAACGGTCACGTGAATTAATAGAGGCATGTTTACAGAAGGATCAATTACCCTATCGACTATGCTCCGCACACTCGTAGTAATGCATAGATACCGTGACAAGTCTGGCAAACACTCTAGAGAGGAGGCCAATAAGGCTACCACGAGCAAAGGACATGTGGCGAATTTGTGCAATTTATCGGTGAAGTTATCGATTTCATTCCTTAAAGGATACCAAAACCTAATTTACAAAACTTTACACCATGATGGATCTAATAGAAGTTGTATTTGAAAATTGTAGATATCGCTTCTTATTGGTCTGAACTCCGATGATAAAATGGCCATTTTCTTTTGTACTAATTGTTTGTCTTGTTTGTCTCTGTTTTGTCATTTTGCCTTTGACTAAGACTTTGTTGAGAGCTGAAAGCGTCTAGGCTAGTTAAAAACTAGTTTTGCACTGTTCGTTGTCAGATTGTTGCATTTATCTTAATCAATCCTTGACACACGGGATCCCCTGCTGCATCCAAAATTGGTAACGGCGCAATTGCAAAACAGTTTCCCAACGTTTTCAGCTAATCAAAATCTTCTTCACGGGAAGAAAGAACTTTTATCAACAAAACAAACACTAAACACAAAAGCCGAGAAAAAACTGAACTATTAAATTTTAAGAGACAGGTGGAAATCTACAAAACACGAATTTAATAATGGAGGAAATACAGAACAAAAGCTGAAAAAATGCTCTTATAAGGAGTAAACTACGTGTCTATTTTATGTGTTGCCTGAATTAGCAAAATGTTATAAAAATAGTCAAAGCTGGATCTGTGTAATTATATATCTATTGTACTGAGAACCAAACTGTTATGACCTATTTCCTGGCTAAGGACAAAGGACATAAACCATGCGTGGCGAAAATCCACGTTACCTAAAACCATATATTATAAAATGCATTAAAGATGGTATATCCGAGTAAAGTTTTGAATGGATGAAGTATTCAAGGAAAATGTGTAATGAGAACGCTGTAGCAGGATACTTAATAAGAGAAAATAATAATAATAATAATAATAATAATAATAATAATAATAATAATAATAATAATAAGAAGAAGAAGAAGAAGATTGTGATTATTATTATTATTATTATTATTATTATTATTATTATTATTATATTTCCTTCTGATGTCACATTTGGCACATTCCGTTTTTCCACATCCTCATATAGTGTACAAAATGTATCAGGTTTGAATAATTTAACACTGAAACTTCACCAAAATACACAAACATCTATTTAAAAAAAAAACACTACAGGTTAATTTTTGTTCACGGATCCTGAGCAGTTGTCATTTCATCCACATATTCAAAAATATGGTGTTGATATATTTACTTAGTTTCATATGCTTACTTGGATAAGGAACATGATTACTATTGCCCAACGCCGATGATGTTGCTTGAAAAATAGATAATTAAAAATAGGAAGATAAAATATAGTCAACTTGTAAAAACGAAGTAATTAGTCTACTTGAATAACTGTTAGGAATAAACCTATCTGTAGATTTAGATATCACAGTTCGTAGACAAGGGGTGAAGATGCGGAAAAAAAGATAAACTGTCTATAGTATTAAAATTATGGAGTACTATTCATAATGAAATTAAATATTCAACTTCTTACTGTAAATTTAGGTTCTTGTATAATGACTACCTTTTGGTTCACCGCTAATGCTATCTAGACTTATATTCCAATTTTATTGTATACACACATTTTCCTCTTTTTTATTGTCTGAAATTAATGATATCATTCCCTTGTTTTGCATGTCATATTTGTCAGCGTTTTAAGTAGTTTCAAGTTGTAAATTCTCTCATTTTAACTGATGTATATAGGTATGCAGTTCGTATACACTTTTATGAGGACCATATTGGGGATTAGCTTTAATGCTAAATATGCCATCCTCTTACAAAAAAGATATAAAGACATTATTCCAATGCCAACAAGCTAACTTCTCATGCTACATGTTAGTCGCTATAGATGTTTATTTACCTAGGAAAAATATATGTATCCTTCTTAATGCGGTTGACATTCAGGTATGAATGTGGTGGACTTCATGCTTTGAACTACTTCATGCATTTTTCTGGATTATTATGGAAATGAAATGAAAAAACGCCAACGGGTAATATGTCTCCATATCGACTGTCAGTATTACATAGACCATAGTAGCAAATTGTTGGCATCATAAATTGTGCTCACAAATGATCTATATGTATTTCTTTTGATAATAGGTTATTTTATTATCTGATTAAATATGTATGAAGCCAATAGTTCATACTCAACGATGTGAAACAGCAGGACTGCACGCTTTTATTAACCAAGATAACGATGAGAGGTTATGGTTAACGTGCCAGTCTCGACAGGTTACTACGAACGAGTTGCGCGAACAGGATCGATTTCATTGATCGTTTAGTGTTTGAATTCGGAGCTATTTGTAGGCTAATTGGGTCTCAACTCATTTACCTATGAGTTATCAAATCAGACTATGTAGAAACAATAGCACTCCTTCTCTAAACTACAATTTAAATACCGAAGCAAAAAAATATTAAAAAACATACCAAAAATATTTTTAATGTTTCGTAAAATCAAGAAAATTGAAACTCTTCGTCAAACATATACTAAAGTTACTTTCGATGGTGAAAAGGACGTACACATGCCTGATTTCGCGGCAACGTAAAGCTGAGTAATAGTTGTTGATGTTATCATCGCCGTCATTGTTTTTGGTGCTGTTATAATATTTTCGATACAAAGGTAAAAAAAACTCCTTTAAATTCAACAGAAGTCATAATGTTACGAAATTTAAGTTTTTTCTTTTCGTGTGCTCTTTATCCACTATTACAGGGGACAGTTCGGACTACGCGAACCTTATGACAGAACATAATTTCAAACCAAATTAATACTTGGCTACTTTCTTCCAAAATCTCCTACCAAAAATAAATATACGAGATAACGCTATATTACTACTATTACCACCACCACCACAACCACCATCATGCACCATCATCATCACCTCCATTTGCACATATGGAAGATACAAATAAAAAGCGATGATTTATTTTTTTTTCAAAGCCGAAAATTGGTAAAAAGTCGGAACAAATGAGAAAATGAACATAAAAAGGGGATCAAGACATACATAAACGGATACAACAAAGTCAGGAAGGACAACTAAAATCAAGCGAGGAAACCACAAAACCGTATCTCTACACTGAGATAAATACTTGAGTATGTACAGATATTTATAATGGATCGTTGTTTTCCAATTATCTGTACCAAGATAAATTCGATGACATATTGTTGAATGTTTGAAGCATTCACTCTCATTTGTAAAGTAGTTCAGTACTTTGGCGTCTTATTTTTACAGACTGGTTAATTTTTAGCTTCCTATTTTTAATTACCTATTTTGGAACCAGCAGAAGTTGGGTAATATTTAAGCATTATTTTTTATCCTACAAAACATATGAAACGTAGTGAATATAATAGTACGATATTTTTCAATATGTACATGTACTAAAACTCCATGACAAAAATTAATAGAAAAGTCAAAACTAATCAATTTGTAAAACTTCATTAATTAATCTATTTAACAAAATGTTAGGAATAGACCTAGCTGTAGATTTAGATACCAATATTAGTAGTCAAGGGGTGAAGATACGGAAATAGATATACCGTCTGTAGTATTCCAATTTCAACAAGCTAATTCTACATGCTATATCTTAGTCGCTAAAGATATTTATTTACTTTAGAACAAATATATGTATTCTTGTAATATTGCTGAAATCCAGTTGTGAATATGGTGGAACACAGGTTTGGTCCACTTCATACATTTTTTTTCCTAGATTAGTTTCTTTGAAAATTGGATGAAAGAAACGCCTTCATAATGACTGTTAGTATTACATAGGCCATAGCAGCAAATCTATGTCATTATAAATTGTGCTAGGAAATGATCAATACCTATTTCCTTTGATAATAGGTCATTTTAGTCTGTAATCAAATATGAATGAAGCCAATAGTTCAATTTCAACCATATGTATCCGCAGGACTGCACGCTTTATTAATCAAGATAACGATTTGAGGTTATGGTTAACGTGCCAATCTAAGCTGCTCATTAGGCACACAGTTTGCGTGCAGGATAGATTTCATTGGTCGTTTAGTGTTTGTAGATGGAACTAATGGTGGACTAAATGGATCCAATCCTCATTTACCTATGTTTTTAAAGATCCAACTTCTGTAGAAACATTAGGACTCCAATTGAGAAATTTAATATATTATTAAACAACATGTTTTATTTGAAAAAATATGTAATGTTTCGTAAAACTAAGAAAATTGAAACTCTTTATCAGACACATACTAAAGTTACTTTGGATGGTGAAAAGGGTGTACCAATGTCTGATTTCGCGGCAAATTAAAACTGCGTAAACGTTCCTAATATTATTATCATCGTCATTATTGTTGCCCCTGTTATAAGGTTAGAACTCAAACAACAATAACACTGATTTAAAACAAACATAATTTGATCTTCAACAATTTTACCATTCCCCCACATCAATATTAGAGAATACAGACATCATATCCGATGGAATATATTACTAGCATAAAGGAGAACAAAACAACAATGAAATAAATCAGTGTACTGGTAAACAAGAAATGCGTTGATCTTTATGGTGGAATTTTCAGCCTGAACTATCATGTGCTAGGACTAATCTTCTTGCAAACAGTGTTGGATCTCCTTACAATATAAAAAGGGTCTGACAGATGAAAGGTATTGCAATATTTAATCAAAGCATCAGATTATTTTACATATGATCAGACACTGATAGAAGATTTATAAAGCTATTAGTTTTAGTACAGCTAGATTACAAATAAGAAGACATTATAACACAATTTCAAAAATACATATCAGATTTAAAAGCGAAATTGGACTATGTTGTTGGTGGCGACGATATCTTTTTGCTACGAAGTGACATAGTTATGAAAATGCCAAATATCATTGGATAAAACAACAATTTACAGAAATCAAGTGACTCATAAAAACTTGGATTAAACCGTCCCATCAACACAGAGGCATCGAAGAGCTGTGTTCTAAATGCTGTTAAACATCTGTGACAGTAACACACGAAATTGTAGAGGATAAAAAAGAAGATAAAGCGTGTAAAAAATATGTAGATAAGATGGATAATGATAATGATGTTCCACCCGGCATGCGTTGTCCATGACATATTTGTATCTTCGGCACACGTGCTGAGCACGATGACACATGGTAATTTACAAACGTCTAAAATCAATATTGATCATGAAATTGCCAAGTATTAATATTAACGCTAATGGTTGTATTAGCTGCTAGAGTTTACTTGTTGAAATAAATTATGAATTCACCTAATGTGACAAGCTTGGCTAAGTTTTGAGCGTGCTGTGAACATATGCTTTCCTCAGTCCTCTTTAATGCCGTGGCTACACCTTCCAAAATGCCAAAGCAAGCCAGATAACATTTCGGCAAAGAAAGAAACTAACTATCCAGGTGTTTTTAAAAGTCAGCCTATTACCTACCAATAACACTAGGAAAATCCGATGCTGGTTTTCTCGATAACTGAAACAAATAATTGCCAACATTTATTAGACAGTAGTAGAGACGCACAGCGTAGGATTTGGCATTTTTGCACTACCTAGAAGAGGAAAAATGACCACCATGGTTAAAGGGTTGCACCATAAGGGTACAAAGGTCACGAAGGTGTCATTAAGTGCAAGTAGGATAAATATTTAAATGTGTTATTGTCTATTTTATATATACGTTGTTCTAAACTATCGTATTCCCTAGCCAAATAAAAATGACTTAATGCTATCAATTCTAATTAATGTATTTTCACTCCATGCAGTGGGATGTTCACTTTCCCGTACGGTGGAAAGGTCATGTAAATGTCATTAAGTGCAAATGAAAAGAAGACTTGTTTACTACATACTTTCAATTATAAACGCTGTTTTCGTATTTCGTTGATCAAACTCAAAATTCAGCGTGGAATATTTTGCATGCAATTTGGAAACAAATTTAAGACGCAGACAATCTCTTTGAAGGAGCAAAGGTCATGTTTAGGTCAAATAATGCAAGCATGGTCAAAAATACCAGTTTTTACGTCCATTTAATGTAATCATTGTTTTAGCTTTTTAGATTAGATGACCTAGTCAGGATAAGTAACCACCTTGCTTAAGATGCTGTATGATGGTTTCTTATTTCATCCAGTAGTATGGTCATTTTGTTTTAGGGTGTAAACGGGATAAAAAGGTCATAAAAAGTTACATATTTGATTTATTTTCTTAATTTCCTTAAATATTTATGGATATGTTTTGTACAAATTTAGTATTTAGGACCTAAAGTAGAACTTTAATCTTGTGCATGAAATTTCTAATTTACCTTAATTGGCGTAGAAAATCCATCTAAGGATTTGGAGGTTGGGGATATTATGTGGAAATATGGAGAAATTACCACCTTGCCGTCTATGTCACATATTGTTCTTTTCAAAGATACGTGCATGTATTACCTACCCTAGAAAAATTGACCACTTTGCTGAAAATGGTTTCTCTTTCATTCTTACTTTAACCAGAATTTCTCCTAGAAAGTATAGGTAATAAAGGGGTCATAAAATTGCAAACTGGAATAAATTATTTATGAGGTTTCTTTTGCTGCTATGGACAGAGGGAGCGGAATACAACAGATGCAGTCGATTATCTGATTTAGTTTCATAGCAGTTTGAAATGTTAATTCTGCAATGCTGTACTTTGCCAATAAAATTGTAGTTTTAAAGTTTATGTTATCAAACTTTTGAGGATGATGTCAAAAGTAAACCACACCTTTGAATCTTTGGTAAAGTTATCAAGTGCTGTTTAGTTTGTATATCAAGTTTGTTTTAGGGTAGACGTTTCCTCCCTATCGATTTGAGTCAGTACAATCGCGAACACGTTCGTAACAAAGTACTTCTAACAGAAAGGTATACCCAGACGGTATTAATTACCTGCGAGACCAAAATGGTACATATTTTATTCCCTAAATACAGGTTATATGAAAGAAATGATATTACTGAATACAATGTAACATGAAAGTACTCAGTTCCTTTTAAAGATGAAGTAACACAAAAACTAAAACACGACAGCACCCTCACTATAGCAAGTAAAACTGGCAGGAACTTGTTACTAGAACTAGGATAAAAAAAAGTGTTATATGGGTACTTCCTGTTGACTCTAAATATGAAAGAACCTTCGTCGAAACACGCACCCTAATTTGCATAGCATCACTGAAAGAGAAAAAAGATTGAACCTACTGTTGCAGAAAGACAAACATACAAAGCCCTGACGGAAAGGAGATGCATATACTAAACATCATCTTTATTATCATCATCTTTATTTCCTTACGTAGAAGATTACATGATATACTAGTTAAGTACGTTAGATGCGCACAGTTGAATCATATATGTCAAATAGCATGTAGCATCATTGGAAATTGTAGAGGAAACCTTATAGATAATAATGTATGTATTAAACAACGAAGGATAGTAACATGGAAGATTGGGAGAACGTCGTGTAATTTTAAGCAGCAGTGAACATATTGCTACGTTCAATTAGTGTCCTATGGATATAATTTTCTAAATTTCTAGCCTCGGCAGATTTCGTGTAATTGAGTCATTCCACCAATAAAACACTCTCGGACTTTTAAAAAACATAAGAGTTTTTTTTAAAACTTCTTTCTTAGCGGAAAATAGCATAGCCATTTTAATACAAAGCGATACTCGTCTTTCAGCAAACAATACATGTCGTTTGATCCAGTGGGGTAGATTATGGTCTCTTCCATTGCAAAGATACACATCCAAACACATGCATACATGCACGGAGACATAAAAGAGAAATAAAGTGATACTTTTTAATCCTTTATCTAACTGTTGGCACACTAGTATGAGTGTAGTCAAAATGCAAATTCGTGTTCAGTGATACGAGCAGTCCGGTGTCACAATATAATTAATTAGACGAAAAGTTAATAGTACATAAGAAAATGTGTGTTTGCTAATTAATTATGTTACAAACGTTTTCATAGTTTTGAATAGCATCCAGTCCTTTAGATGTCTCAAGAAACTGTCGAACAATCTACATATGGCTTACATATTGTAAATCTACAAATTAATGTATTCGTAGATCAAAGCCATTCATCACAGCCCATATTTTGGTATGGGAATTTTCATCGTGAAATTAAACAGCCCAAAAAACAAATACCTTTCTCAACCCAAATATGACAGATTACATTAATTAGTAAAAGCATACACACATACAAATGCACACACACACACACGTACACACCTAATATATAGCACGAAGTCACACTTTTGTCTACATACCCCGGAAGTGGATGAATTCGGGGGTGGGCGCTTGTAAACGGTCACGTGTATTAATGGAGGCGTGTTTACCGAAGGATCAATTACCGTATTGACTATACCGTGAAAAATCTGGCAAACTCTCCAGAGAGGAGACAAATAAGGCTACCACGAGCAAAGGACGTGGGGCCAATGTGTGTACTTTATCGTGGAAGTTTTCGATTTCATTCCTTAAGAGATACCAAGACTGAATTAACAAAACTTTACATGATGATGGATCTAACAGAAGTATCATTTCAAAATTGTGGAGATTGCTTATTACTGGTCTGAACTCCGATGATAAAATGGCCATTTTCTTTCCTGTTCATTGTTTGTCTTGTTTTTTTTTTCTGTTTTGTCATTTTGCCTTTGACTACGTCTTTGATAGAGTCGAAAGCGGTATAGCGTGGGTCTTGGAAAGTAGACAACTAGGTATTGGTCACTACAAACGGCGTATTGGTTAGTGGGTGTAGTTTTAACATTACATTTCCCGTTAGAGACCATAGAGCTCCATAATATTAAACCTATGGATAGTTTTTAACATTGCATTTCACGTTAGAGACAATAGATACCTATACTGTGAAACACATGGACGTTTTTTAATATACATTTCACGTTAGAGGTCATAGAGATCCAAAACCAAAAATTATAGCCTCAATGTTAAATCTCCTTATTTTACATTACCTAGGGGTCAAAAAGCTCATATTTTACCTACTGACTGGAATTTGACTTTTCGCATATCAGTTCCCGTGCACTAGAATTTTCGTATATCCTTTCTTTATATTTGTCTTCATCTACATCTAAGCTTTGATCAATAGCCGGGCTGCCACAATATCTAGTTTCCTCTGTCTTAAGTGTCACGGAATTGTATCGTTTATATCAATATGTATATGTGATCAAAAATGTATTCGGGTTTCGTTTCCGACTAGAGCGTTACTCGGGGGTTGTTTATTTTTTCGGCTCTAGTTATTTTGAAATACTGAGCGCGATTCACCCCATGCTGCACGTGCAAATTGCCTGCAGTGAAAACTCACGTACCTAGCTGCTGCGCATATCTGTCACAGCTAGAGTACATATAGAGCGAATTCTCTATAAACAAATTACACTACGACGAGTCTTGTCAGAAAGCTTACCTCTTTACAGGAGCAAAACTTCAGCTGTAGAGCTGTTCCATATGTATGGTTTGGTGGTGTGAAGTCACAGAACTCTGTGTGGTTTCGTGTGACGTGTACGCTGTGTCTGGTGACGTTGTTTCGGAAGAGTGTACTGGTTTTCTCGATGCGAGGGACCAAGGTTTCTCGACCAACGGGTCTGTGTTAATGTGAAGGCTCTCGAGGGATCCTTCAACAGGCTGGGAGGGGTGGACCATGCGTGGTGGCTCCTTGACCATGGACTAGAGCGGGTGGAACCGTAGATACATCTTGGTCGTCAAACGGGCGCCACGATAGTTATATTTACTGCGTGTTCCATTTTATTGTTATCTCAATATTGCTATCTGTGCAAAATTACATTCATTCCCATTTCAATATCGCTATATGTGTGATCGATTCATAATTTCATGCATTCCCATTTCATTTTCGTTATATGAACGATATTTTCATAAATTCATACATATTCCAATATCGCTTGATGAATTGATAAATTGATGAGTATCATATTGATAAGTGCATAAATCACATGCTTTGGTCACCCTTGGTACTTACTAAGACCTTGTTTATATTGGGGTGTAGATCATATACTCTTATTTGTCGATTGGTGATAGGATGCTATTCACGTTTGTTTAAAATTCCATTCGTTAAATTCATCTTTGATTTTTCTCGTTGAGTTACTTGTTGTTGATAGTTCCATGTTAGGAACTTTATAATTTTCCTTATCTTTTTGTTATAATGGTGTCAGATTTGTTCATTTTTTAAATTGCGTTTATAAATAAACATCTTATTAACGCAGTTGCTTTCGGTGTCTTCACTAATCCAATCCCAACCCGGCTTCATCCTGTGACATTAAGAATGGATAATAAATAGTCAAATAATAAAGAAACGATCGCTATCTGGAATTTTTACTAGTAATACAAGTTTGAATACAAGTAATACGGGAATTTGCATTTTCACAAATTACGTCGTTTCAGGATAAGATCTACACAGACTAGAGGTTGTGGACAAGCATGTTCGTACCAATAACAAAAGAGTTTCACGTTTCTCTTCGTTTTAAATACACATCATAAGAAAATTTTCCATACAGATTCCCTCAGAAATTTTCGGTAAAGATTTCCCTCAGAAATTAATCATTTGACATACATATGCTATGAGTTCAATACAAGAAGGTATTTCTTATACTTTTTATGTCAATATTTCTGTATCCTTTCCTTTCTAAAAAACTATTTCTCTTTATATCATTGGATTTTCTTGAACACATGTAAACTGCGCGATCTTAAGATGCAAAACTTCTAGACAAGAAATATTTTTATTCAAATGCTTTTACAATGGTAAGCTGATGCTAATTAAGCACCGAAGGTAATTTAATTTGTTTTCCAAATGGTAGCATCATGTTTACATAGGATTCCACCGTGTACTTTATGTAAACATTATTGTACCCTCCTTCTTTCTTTCCATGAATAGATTGATAAATGTAAAGAAATATTTCTGTTTGTCACAAAAAACTAAAGAAATCTGCATCACTTAACACAGTATTGTATGTTTGTAAAATCATAAAATCGTCAGTTGCCCATTTGAAAAAAGTGTATGAGATCGTCTACAACAAATGAGTACGACTTCCCGATCACAACACGTTACCGTGCGGACATACCAATCTCCAGAATGAAAAAGTACCAAGACGGCGAGATCATTGTGAGTACAGACGCTCTCCGAAAAAGATGAATTTCATAGAAACAGTTAAATGGACCCTACCAAGAGTTGCAACAAAGTCGAGTACGATGCAGTACCCGGGGACATGAGAGATGCAGCACAACCTTGCCGCTCTATTATCGAAAGCGATGCCGTTCGTGTGACCCACTTTTGATCTCATCCATGAACTCACAAACCACTAACTCATCGAGAATTACAAATCAACGAAAAGAATACACGTTTCTTATGACTTTGCCTGGCTATGAAAATTTTGAAAGTCGATTCCAGATGTTCAAAGGGAAATATCCTTAATATATGGAAGGATCTAGTGCCATATCGTCAGCCAGAGCAGGATTTGTCTACTTGGGACAAGGAGACCAAGTACTGTGTTTCAGTTGTGGTGTGAAATTTCACGAATGGGAGTATAAAGATAAAGCTTTCTTTGAACATTCCAGATGTTCTTCGTGCTGTAGCTATCTTCCTCTTGTTGGTCCAGAATATGATTCTCATGAACACTTTCGATGGGGATAGAATTCTTAGTTTACCTCCTGAACTGTGAGAATGCATTTACAGAGACTTTGTACAAATCGGATTTCCTATGGATGTGATTTTTCTTGTGTGTGACGTACTCATGAAATTTAATTGTAATTCTCATTCATCGGAAAATATACTATTCCCCTCCCCCCGTAATTCTGTATATCTTGATTTGATTGTTTTTAAAGAATGAAGAAGATATTCCCGTTCCACCTCACACACACACCTTTCATAATATACCCATCTCCCACCCCACCCAGCTCTCTCTCTCTCTCTCTCTCTCTCTCTCTCTCTCTCTCTCTCAGAAACCCACCCGCTCCATGATAAAATCTATAGCCTACACTAAATATGTGGTAGAATGATTTAGATTTAAATCATAACTGCCACTGTTCCCCTTTAAGATACCAGTCTATTTTCCCCTCTCTCTCTTAGTCACACACAAGAGTTCGATTGCCCACGCATACACATTTTATAATCTATCTCTTTCTCACACACACACACACACACACACACACACACACACACACACACACACAGACACACACACATAGACATACACATATATCATGAATAAATTAATAATAATAATAATAATAATAATTATTATTATTATTAGTAGTAGTAGTAGTATGGTCTGTCGCTAGTCGACTAAGGCCCCTCCCTCCCTCTCTCACTCTCTCTCTCTCTACTTATCAAATCCCAATCATTACGTGAAAAAGAAGTATATGTTATTTAATTTTTGCTGTTTATCAACAAAACTTTCACACCAAAATAAACGTAGAACCGTTGTGTTTCTTCGATGGGAACATTAGTAGATGGAAAAAAAATGTTTAAATACTCGCTATAAGGAAGCTTCATTTATCTAATTTGACCCTCTCCCCCCCCCCCTTTTTTTAACTTGAAGGATTTAGAACTATTTTACTACAACAGAGCTTATTTAGCTACAAGACCGGGAACGTTTAAACCTCCGCGTCACAACTGGGGTCAAAACATTTTTACGCCGATTTTTTGAGCGGGGCCAAAAGCTTGTATCCCCGCGCTCGGAAAACGGGGCCGACAATTTTTACCCCACCGGCCAAAGGGCCAGCCGACGAGGCGCTTGCCTACATGCCAGAGTGTGGGCCGTTCCCTCTGGACAAACTCGATTTGTTCCACGCGCGGAGCCACAAATTTTTTTTCTTCCCCGGCAGGTTAACCATGCAATTAGAGATTAGCGTGCTTTTAGAAAATCCTGAAGATCTTTTGCAAGATTCGCTAAAGGACAGGTTGTGAGGTTAGAAATAAGCATGCGATTGAGAAAAATCATGAAAATCTTGTGCAAGATTTGCTCTAGGACAGTCGTGCAGTTAGAGATTAGCGTGCGATTGGAAAAATCGCGAAGATATTTTGCAAGATTTGCTCCAGGGCATGTCGTGCAATTAAATATTTTCGCTGTAGAAAAATCTGTGCGGAATTATATACGGTCATAGAGCGGACATTGTTTGAAGAACAGAACAGAACAAAACTTTTATTAGTGTAAGTAAATCTCAGGCCACACATAGGTGGCATACGAAAATGCCACAACTGCTACAATTTTATTAGTTAACGTCACTAACATAGTCAGCGCTATGGTATATGGTACAAATTATGATTACGAGAACGTGTCCCTATAAACATTTGTCTGAAATTGGATAAACCAATTTGATACACTAAGTCTTGTGAGGGAAAGGTATCCTCATAAAGTTCTCTCTAAAATTAGATGAACATTGTAATACCTATACAAATTCTTGTGAGGACAACGTGTCGTTATAAAGTTCTCTCTGAAATTGAATACTTATTTAGATAAACGAACTCTTGCAAGAACAAATGCACACAAAACTGATGTACACTGTTTCAAAGTATGTCGACAGAAAGGTTTGGATTTTTTGGTATTGTAAGTTATGGTTTCACAAGCATACTGCTAAGTGTTACAGGACACTTTATTGAAGCAAATTGACAGCACTATTACCAAAATGTATAGCCATTTCTTCACAGTCAGAGTACCATCCCCACCCCACCAATAACCTTTACAAATCATATGTCGACCCTCAGAGAAAGCAACATTTTCCGGCGATAGACGTTGTCTCGTGGCGTCGAATGACTTGCACTGTACATAAGAGAGATGGTGATGACGATGACGATGATGACGACGATGATGATGACGACAAAGATGACGATGAGGGTGACGACGAGGATGATGATGCAATTTACAGGGAGTGAGTAACTTGTACACACCATTTAAGACGACTGCTCACAAATTTAACACAGAAACACAATAAACTAATTTCCTCTTTCGGCACTCTATAAAGAAAAGAGAAGAAAGTAGAGCAAACAAAAGTGTAATTACTGACAGATTGATGGAGATGGATGGATTCACAGTAAGAGAGTTTGAATTCATGTGAGCTGGTTCGTAAAAACAAATAGTGGGGCAATGCATATATTTCATTTTCAAACGTATTGGTAGGAATATATATATATATATATATATATATATATATATATATTATATATATTTGATAAGTCTGATGAAACTGTATTATATACCAGATTTGATGCTAGTTCTGGTACATCTGAAAGTAACATAAATTTAGGGAACGTGGAAAGATAGAGAGCAATGTTATGTTAGATGCTGACTTAGAACGAATATTCAGGAGATATTCATTGTTCCTTCAGTAGTATTTCATGTGGCATAAGCGTTGTGTGCTTTTGGATCGCGGCCCTTTATTTCTGCATCTCCTCATCTTAAGTGTGCATTCATACATAGTTGTCAGATAACCAATTTTTACCATAAGATACTAAATTTGTCTGTTAAAATATTCGATACTGACTTTTTTTTTATATATCTCATAACTGATCAGTGCGCCTGAATCAAAGCTGCATTTCCTTGCACAAATGGTTGTATGGCATCAAGGCATGACATTATTTCATGGCTGTCCTAAGAAAGAATCATGAAAAATATTTTGCAAAACTATGCACAAGACTCCAGAAAAATTGTGGGTGTGGATTAGTATGGAACCCAAATAAGTTAAGGTGATTTCATACATTGCGCTACGTGAAAGCGCATCACTATGTCAAACAAAACGAAAAATATGAATCGTGTCACGCGCAATTCAAACCATCTATCTATAATAAAAGCTATGGACAAACTTCCTTAAGGATATCAAGATAAGAGAATGAAACTATATATTTGTATTTTGTTCTTTTCCTTTCATAATGACGTAATATCAGAGACATATTACATACTTGGCTTTCTCTGAAAAAATTACAAAACAACATTTTAAAAAACTTTTTTAGGTTTAAAATACTAATTTACATTTTATTAAGAAGGATTTATGAAAATGAAATTGGTTAAAATAGTTATGAATAAAGTCATCCTAAGACATTTTCTGTAAAATTAGCAACCACAACATTCTAGGAGAAAAGAACCCAGAAACGTATCTGGAGAGAATCTGCAATTTGAACGCCTCACTAGCTCGCACAAGTAGCACTGTATTTTTCAAATTGTTTCTAGCACTATTCTCGGTGTCCTGTTGTACGTTGATGAATTGGACGTTACGATTGGTTGAAGAGCATTAATAGGAACTTATGAATAAGATATGACACCCAAACATTTTATGAGATTATCTTCGTCAATGTTTCACCATATCTGTCCATTAGTTGTTTACTCTGACCACGATATTTATTGCCTTAATTTTCTCACTTAGGGTTAGACATAGAAAAAGGATGTTAACCCATGAATTGAAACATATTATTAATGTTTTTGATGCTCGCCTGTATATCAAGGTAATTATTATGGATGTGGAAATGTGAATTGTTCCATTTCCGTAATACGTTTTATACTGAATACAATTTGTTTAGGGGTTGGGTGAGGGGGGGGGATGGATGGAGGGCTGGTGAGGGGGAAGTGGGAAATCGGTCGATTTTCGTGTGTTCTTATTATAAACATATATTTCCTGATGGTTTAAATCCATTGGTTGATGAAATGAATATTACAATATTCGTGTTTGAGCTGCAACCCTGTATAGAATCCAGTTTTTCGTCGGTTAAAGTCTGGATGAAGTTAATTTTTTATTGACTCATCGAGTTTTACTTCTAAACACAAGCCGCTTGAATAAATTTCATTTGACTTTCCGACATACTGGAGATAAACACGCCAACATAAATTCTCCTGACCGTTTCCTAATAGCTCTGCCACTCGGACGTTCAATTGCGGTGGATATAGAGAAAAAGGGACTTTGCACTATTCATTAGTATCTTTTGTTCTTTATCAATTGATGGTTGGTACACGTTACGCTAATATTTTCAACGCTTAGAATTATATTCTAATATTGAGACATACACGAGAATGGATGCTGATCTATCAGTTGACATTATATATATATATATATATATATATATATATATATATATATATATATATCGTAATTACGATAGTAGTCGAAATGTGAATAGTTCTTTTCCATAAAATCGTTGATTTTCAAACTAGTCGTTATCTTCTAATAGACTGAATCACATTATAATCATGGATAAATACAATTACTGCATGGATAAATCAAATTATTACATGACTTTGCACCTGAAATCGTGAGAGGCCGATTTAAAAATAATAAAGAAATGAAATTTGAACTCAGTGGCAAGTTTAGACATTGTGTACGTCAAACAAACCTTACTTCGGGTTTCCTGCATTATAACTAATATTGCTAATTGCTTTTCCAGTACTCCACCGATCTCTTTTCATCGCAATTCTCGAGATAACATGAGACCTCACATAATCTATTAGAATGGAATGATAAAATCTATTGGAAACTCTTTATCATCGTACCTTTTATCACCCGAGAAAACACCTAATGTTAATTATTAATTAACAAGTCTGATAAAACGTTCGCACAAAGTCACTATCATTTCCACTAGAAAATTGAACAGAAAAAATGCCAGAGATGTAGTTACGCCCCTTTAGAAACGTTCGTAAAAAGTAGGCAGGCTTAAGGGCGTGTGCAACGGCAGTGTCAATATTTCATTGATTCCATCAGCTATATATTCAATCGACATCTGACTTTGGTGTAATATACATTTTCATACGTATTTGAATTTATCTCGCAGGACCAGCTGATTAAAGAAAATATGGCAGTTTACTCTGCGTTATTAATCTTTCTGACCTTTGGCCTCACAATTAATTTTTTTGTTGGGACGGCTTTAGAAAGTTACTTCTGCGAAAATGTCAAGTGTTCAAACTTAGGTAACCGGATATGCACAAATTACCTGCTATGGACAGTGACTGAGACTCGAAAATCTCAGTGCTTCTTGAAATGTTTAGATGAAAATGAAAGGTGCCAGACTGTATTCTACAATGATATAACTAGGAAATGCCAGGGTCATTCTTCTGCTTTGACCAATCAAGATAATTGCCACGAAGAAGAGGGGACAAAGTACTATCACAAATGCACAGGTGAGATATCTTTCTAATATGTATGTATGTATGTATGTATGTATGTATGTATGTATGTATGTATGTATGTATGTATGTATGTATGTATGTATGTATGTATGTATGACTTTCTTTATGTCCTCTTAAATAAAGATTACATTCAGTTATTTTCATCATTACATAAAAGTGATAGGGACATTAAAGTGACGTTAATGAACACAATGCACACTAAACATGTAAATATATTTACAAAAGTACAATGATTGTCATTAGATCTCCGCATTATGATTATATTTTTTGCCTCAATTTCATTAAAATCATATCCAGTATGGAAAGCACGTGAAATGCAAGAATATATGTCTCATCTTCAACAAAGAGGCTTTTTATTAGAGCATCCAACAATTTAGATATAAGCATGCGGCACACCATATAATTAATATTTGTAGTACAATATATATTTGAAATATCATCGTTATAAACTAGTAATGTATGTTAAAAATGAAACTATTATATGCATGAAATATATATAAAGCATACAAGGAAATGAACAAATGTGTAGGCATTCAAAGTATGTATGCATGTAAATAAGTATGCCGGTAAATGGGAGAAAATACCTTAGAAATGGACATAGTTGAGGAAGATACATATATATAGTCACATGAGAGATATCATGTTCAAATTCATTTGTTCTTCTGTACATTAATTCTAATCCTCTGCCACCAAACACATGAACTTTTGCCATGTCAGGTCATCCGTAAAGGCAAAGTTTTTCACTCTCTTACCCAACAGGATGTGAAGTAGAGTGTCATCGTCCTGAGAGAAAAGCCAGTGTGTGTCTACTATGTCTACAGAGTCTATTATTTGCTGAAACATAATATTGCGTTCATCGTTTAGGTTTTGACAGAATAGAAGCATATGCTTTGCTCTGTCTGCAACTAATCTTGTACAAAGTTTACAACTATATTCAACCTCAAATGAAATTGAATACATTAACAAATATGCAATGTTTGCAAAAGACCAAGTCTTTTCAGGCAAACATTTTCCAATCTTCCAGACGGCGAGTGATTGAAGATCAGTATGGACACTTATATAATGTTAAAGTTCGGGTCTCGTTTCCAGTTTTGATCTCCACAATCTTATCTTTATTCGAAAGAGTGAACTGTTGTTTCAATATTCCTCTTCCAAATATGTTTCGACACAGGATATAAGGTATTCACGTATAAGTTGAAAAGGTCTCCAAGTTGGTATTTCACAAAAAGCACTATATATCTTTAACAAAACTAATGCTTTCACACCCATCTATCAGAAAATCAAGAATTTTTCTGTTGAACACAGTTTTCCATGCTAATGAACATTTTACTCTGCAGATTTTATTTGAAAAAAAATTTGATTTTATGTACATATATCTCAACTGGCCACGATCCAAGACTACTTATTATTGTCTCTTTAGGAGAGCGCTGATGGAGACCTTGAATTGTTCTTGCGTTTTTTACTTTGACAAACTTCTAGGTCATATATCTGTGATTTAGCCAAATTTGACCACACTTCGCATTTATATATCATAGCAGGCAAAATTATCTTTGTCCAGATTTTAGCGCTGTTAAGTGGTTTCATACATTCCTTTCCTACGCCGATCCCTTAAAAAAAAAAAAAAAAAAAAAAAAAAAAATGCTGACATTCCGTTTCATAAGCATTTATCACTGGAACAGTATGTAAAAGGTCTGCGGAAAGATTAACCCCATCATATGTTCTTGACGCAACTATAGGAAGCTGCTTATCTCCAAGGGTGAGCGAGGTTTCTTGTAGGAATCTTTTCTTTGAAATATGACAGTATTGCAATTATAAGTTTTGTATCGCAGTCTCCACTTAGTTGCAGGGTCGTGGAGGTTTCGAAGCAGAATACCCATGCCATTAAATCATAAGGATAGCAGCGTCGTGTCATGAGCTAGTAGAACACATGGGGTACTTAGAGTACCAAATTGTATTCCCGATTTTATTGACTGCAATAAAGATATTAAGTTATTTATCATCACTAAGAATAGCCAGGCTGAAAGCGTTCGTCCTTGACCTACCCCTTGGTTTACTGAGTATAGTTTCCATCATTGACCATTTAGCAAAACGAGGGTCCTGACATCTCGAAAAGAATTACGAATCAATCCCACTCTCTTCCTTTTACTCTAAGAGAATAAGGCTTATAGAAAAGGCCATCATGCCATACTGTATTGAGGGCCTTCGCATTATCCAGGAATGCAACATATGCTTTAAAATGTCCTTCAAAATAGTGGGTTATTCCCTCGTTTATAATAAAGGCCGCATTAATGCTACTACATTGATCTCGAAATCCCTATTGTAACGGGTGAGGAAATTTCTTCCTTTCACTAAATTAAGAGAGTCTCTTCAACAGTATTTTTTCAAATACCTTTTGAAAAAAGGGTACGATTGAGAAGTTATTCACATCGATCCTATTTTTCTTTCCGCCTTTGAAAATGGGAACAACAATTGCACATTTAAAATAGTCGGGACAAATTTTCAAGGAGAAGATGCGGTTGTATATATGGCACAAAATGGAATTAATTGATTGATGAGCATAGATAACATGTTCTGCGTGAATTGTGTCATGATTTATTTTTCTTCAGCTCTCTCACAGCTTTTTCAATGTCATTTTGCATTATGTTACCACACAATAAGTTTTCAGTTCCTTCTTCAATTTTTGAATCCCCAATATTCTTCACAGTATTCCTAATTTCATCAGCAAAAGATTTGTTGAAATGTTCGTCTAGTGTTTCAGTTCCTAGTTTTTCTAAAAAAGTAAGGATATCGAATTATGTCTCCGTATACTTTTAGTTTGAAGATATCTTGTCTCTGATCCTTCTTAAGCAGTCTTACATGTGAATAGGATCTCCCAACATTCGATTCCAGCTTTTTCTAACTCCTCGAATTGTTCCTGTTCGTACTGTTCTTTTGCCTTGTTTAACTGTTTTTGAACTGTCTCTTCATACTCTTGTATTCTGCATATGACATGTTGTATACCACGGGGACGCTCATCTTTTATCCATAAAGTTCGTTTACTTATCATCTCTTTATGCAGCTCGGACACATTAAGAAATTTCCAATAGGGTTTTAGATGCGGTACGAAGGTTTTGTTAGAGAGATTTCTATCAGCTGAATCGCGTAAAACAGTTGCAACAGCATCAAGGGGTTATTGAATACCCGCAATGCCATGTATCTGAAAATTGTAATATCTGTCTAATTGCTCATTGATTTCACTTTTGTACATCTCCAACTGGTCAGCAGAAGCTACTCTCCAGTTGATTGTACCTGGATAGTGCGAAAAAGTAGATTCATGGAATTTGTCCGGAACTATCAACTGTACTCTTATGGGTAAGCGATCAGAGAGATTTAGATGATGATCATCTTCAATGTTGGAACTACTGACTAAATCTACTTTTAAAGAGGGTACAAGAACGTAATCAATCAGGGATGAGTGCTGGCAGTCAGATGAGCAAAATGTATATCCTGGCATTATAGACGTAGGCTTACAACTTCTACAGATTTAGGAGCCTAGTTTCAAGAAAGGAACGCCAAAATTTGCATTTATTGTTTTTACTTTTCGAAACCACTTCTTCCGGAAGCTCTGCGTTGCAGTCACCACAAATAATCACTAAACCTTTCTGACTGTACTCATCGAAAAGGTATTCCACTGTTTCCATTACTTCCTTACAACTCTTTAAAGAGGCATTCTTTGAAGGAAATCACATACAGAACATGAATAATTTGCAAGCGCACATGCTGATTTCAAATGCAATAATTCTGTCGTTTCTGACGTTTTGCATAGGGCAGACCGGCAGCGACTTTCGATAGAGAATCACAATTCCCCGAATATTTGTTACTTTCACTCCTCAATTGTGCGCATGTCTATATATTGCTTGATTTAGCTCTTGTGGACTGTAGTCCGCCTTAATTCGAGATAACAACAACCATATTGTTTTAGGGCCCCTCTTCACTTCACTGAATGTCATATCGCTGATTCGTACCTGGATTGGTTTTGATGCATTATTCGTAGGATTTATGTAAAATGTTGTGACCGGGGTATTTCAAGTAGCCGATAGCTGACTTTGATTTGCTATATTTCTTTCTAGTCTGTCTTCTTTTCACCTGTTTTGCTTTTTCTGCTGCCGGTATCACACTTTGCGCTGTAGTGCTTGGGGTCTTCGTTGCCGGTGATTGCAGCACTACTGAACTACGATTCTCTACCGTGGGACGCCTGATGTTGGTTAAGCCGGTATTTCTAAAATCTTGTTGGTCTGACAAAATTACGTTACGAGACTCTTGATATTGGTTAATCGTTACAGTTTTATTCGGTGATGTATTTGGTGCATTGGGTATGCAAGAAAAACTGGTCATATTTGCATACGAGCAAGACAACTGTATACAGTTTGTAAGTTGAAACTGAATTCCACGAATCTGCGCACTTACGGTTTCAATTTCCTCCTCATTTACAGCTGGAAGCTTTTCAACTACCACTGTCTGACTCTTTATTATTTCTGCCGTTGCATGTAGGTCTGCTTCAATCGTAGTTCCGACTCCCTTGCCTTGTCAAACGACTGATATGTCTTCTCGTTCTCTTTATTTCTTCGATAATATTGCACAATTGACGTTTAGTTCATCCTTTACAAATTGTTTTAGATCAACACATTTTTGTATTGCAGTATGGGAATGTTGGTTTTGGTTTGTTCGTCTTGACTAATATTCCCAAAACTATCTGGCGATGCATTTCCCTTCAATTCATCCAAATCACTCGATTGTCCAAGTTCTTGCAGATTCTTTATACACCTCAGACTGTCGGTTCTACTCTGTTTGTTTTTACCATACCTAGATATACATGCCCTGACTTCACTAATATTACGATCACCTTCTAGAAAATGAAATATTGCATTCAAATCGTCTGCTAATTTTTCCTTCACTGATGCACGATCGGAACGCGATGTCCTCTCGACCAGATGTTGAGCCTACCTGTATCATGCATTGATACGGCGAATATGGTGGAAGAACTTCCTACATAGCAGTCGATGAAATGATTCTCTATCTAAGTTCTGCAGGAATGTTACGTTCTCATTGAGAAGAGCACTATCACGTAAATATCGTCACTATCGTCGCTATATGACTCTAAATCCTGAGTGTCGATTCTCGTCACTACTGTCTTATTGATATCACTAACCTCTAATTTGCATGATGCTTATTGCAGCAAAGACAATGTTGTTGTGGATTGAACGCCATTGTTCAGCACATGATAGGCTGAACATGGCGGCAGGTATATTTGGTGGTAGAATAAACCGGGAAAACCCCATGAAGAACCACCGACCCACGGAAAGCTACTGGCAAGCTTTCTCACATACCCACGTTGGCCTTGCCGAGACTCGTAGCCACATGGACAGAGGTGAGACGTGTAATTTGCAAAGGCGAGCGCCTTAGACCACTCGGCTACCCGGGCCCCCTATTCAATAAGCTACTGAAGCATTATATAAATGAGTGAAACCAACTTACGAATGGATGGAGTCTACACACGAGTACATGTTTATTGAATGTTTATGCAGTGTCAACTAACATAAAGTAATAAAAATGAAAAACACATAACAACAGCCACATACACTGTTGGCACCAAAATGTTTTTCATGCAACCTTCCAACATCTTTTAAGCAGCACATTAGATCCAACAAACACTTCACGGATTCACAGGACAATAAGTCTACATAATTTTATGCATCTAAATGGCGCGAATCTAGGTACAAGGGAAATATGTCTTTTTCCTTGAAAAATCAATATATACACAACGATATGACTCATTCATTTCAGTTCTTAAAACATTCACATAAAATAATTTGAACCAAGGAATGTAAAACGCTTCTTAATGCCCGTTAAATTCGCCATATTTCAGAAGAGTTTGTACACACCATGTTCACCATTTTGGTCGCATGAACAGGTGAAATGTATTTCAAATATGTATATATGTATGGAAAGGAATGTAATAATAATATTTTATGAGGATAATACATTTGGTTCTGAATCAATCACCCAATTCTACACGCAGACCTCAATAAGAGAATATTTACACTATAAATTCAACCTATATGTACAAATATAACTTTACTTACTACAGTGTCTGACACACTCACATTTAATCATGAATTATACATTCATACATACATACATACATTATATGAATATATATTCTATCTATTTATAAATAATGTATATCTATATAACTGTAAGACCGTATAATGATTTAGGAGATCAATAATCAACTTTGCATAATTTGTCAAAACTTGTGTTCTATCATGAAGATATATATATATATATATATATATATATATATATATATATATATATATACATTATACATGTATGTATGACTGGCAATCTGTCTATTTATAAATAATTTCCATCTATATACCTATGAGACCGTATAATGATTTAGGAGTTCAATAACAAACTGTACATCATTTGTCAAAGATTGTGTTCTAGCATTAGAAAAAAAAAACCCAGAAATAAATGGTACTCAATTGTTGATATTTGATCACAGTTGTTAATATTTTCCAAAGATAGGAAGCACATTCAGTAATGAATTTCACCGTGCTGGTCCTCAGAAATGGTTTTGTACTATTCAATATTTCGTAGGCAAGTAAACTTCATATTTATTTTTTCTCTCTTCCAAAATAACATTCTCCGGCAAAAGGAAGGAAATGCTAGTCGTCGATAAATGCATACATTTAATATCTGAAACTTATGTAATTTGTGGACAATTGCATGAAGCAATTACCTTCAGCTGTTTACTTACGCATGAAAACGTTACATGTATCAAATTTATGACGTAATTATGTATGTGACGTCAAAAGCAAACCGGTTCATTAGGGAGATGTTGTGATAGTTGTCAATGTAATAACGATGCCCTAACAATAATGCGTTATATATATGATGCTAATTTGACAGCACTGTTAACGATAATAGGTTACATATATATATATATATATATATATATATATATATATATATATATATAACATACCCACCTGACGTTCAGGTGTAGTAATTTAGAGACGACAATGGCTAACGAAGACATTTTTGCATGAAAATGACGAGGAAGGTTTACAAAATCTCTATGAAAAATAAATGCAAGACGAATTCGTTGTTTACCAAGGTTATCAATTAATGTGGTTAGTATGGAACTACAAAATATGTCATGCAGTTATATGAATTCATATTTTCTTTGAGACTATACGGTAAATATATCACAATATTTGCAGCTTTTTGCTCTTGAAAGTCGAAGTGTTCGAGTTTATGTGGCGTAGAAAACTATTTGTCCACAGTGCATCGGGAATAATGGTGTGGTTCGTTGCATGTGCATAGCCGCGAAATACGTTTATAATAGGTTTCTACCTTTTTAAATATATTGCTATTATATCCTCATTGAAAAGATGGCATTTGATACTTTCATTTTTAAATTTCGAAAAATTTGATTAGCGTGACTAAGCAAGCAAATATTGGCACGTATGCTTATGACACTGGAATTGGATTTGAGAAAATTTGCCTGAAGCTAAAGTCAAGACATCAAGTTGAAGAGCAGCACACACACACACGCACATACACACACACACACACACACAAACACAGAGGCCTAAGAGCACTCATTTTTTTATGGGGAGGGTACCAGTCTACATTTTAATCCCGGAGAATGGAGGAGAGTTATTAGTGACTGGCTAAAAATACAGATGATTTATTTCTTTATGCTTTGTTAGCATTTTACATCCTCTTCAACGTGCCATCGGAGTAAATGTACCAAACCTACAATTGAGAGAAAACAGTTGTAATGCTTAAAAGTCATCCGAGTGGACCGTAAATGCTGATGTGACAGGGATCCATTTTATTTCTAAAGGTAAACAAACACGGAGCTGGTCTAAAACACGGAGCTGGTCTAAAGTATCTGCACCAATGAATTTGTTGACATCAATGTTTGGTGGAACTGGAATTATTAGTGTTAGATTCAAGGACGTCAAATATTCTTGTTTTTTTGTATGATGTCATTTTATTTTTGTCAATGTAAAGAGTGTTGAAAATACTCATCTTTAATCCGAAAAACATCTTTTTCCCGACAGGCAGGGGGCCAGGAAACTGTCAAGAAATCCTATGCTCAGGACAAAATACCTCAGGAATTTACACGATATATCCCGATCATGATAATTCAAACGGCGTGAGTGTTCGCTGTGATATGGACACAGACGGAGGGGGCTGGACAGTATTCCAACGTAGAGTGAACGGGTCGGCTAATTTCTATCGTAAATGGGCTGATTATAAATCTGGCTTTGGCAATGCATACACAGAGTATTGGCTTGGTCTTGATAATATACATAAACTGACGTCCCGAGAAAACGTAAATCTTCGTGTTGACCTCATCACCCCAGGACCACCAGAACGATCCGCGTTTGCAGTGTACTCCACTTTCACAGTAGGTGACGAAACCAATAACTATATTCTTAACGTTATTGGATACTCCGGAGATGCGGGAGACTCAATGAGTTACCATGCTGGCATGAAGTTTACCACCCAGGACAAGGACAACGACATTGAGAGTTATAATTGTGCTGCTAAATACTTTGGAGGTTGGTGGTACAAAAATTGTCACGCAGCCAACTTAAATGGCGTCTACGGGTCAGAAATATACGGGGAAGGAATTAACTGGAGAACTCTTTATGGCTTTAATGTGTCAATAACGTTCACAGAAATGAAGCTAAGGTAGAAGACAGTGTGTACAAATAAATTATACTTTGTCATCAAATTTCATTATTCTAAAGCTACAAATGTCATGCAGAATTTTAAATCTTCTATCGAAACTGAACTATCGGTGATTTGCGTGCATCCTAATATAGCAATCTGATATTTCATTGCTAACCTTAGGTTGACAGCAAGAGGTAATAACACTGGTTATAAACTTCAAAACCGGTTATTTAGAGAATTTATAATCTGCTCAAAACAATTGCTGGTAAAATGCATAGGATAAAGTTTTGATTTGTTAAGATAAATTGCTCCAAAACAGATTTGTATATATTGCCCTTGCTTTGTTTGTTAAGATTAAAATAACGTATTAGGCTCGCTTGTTTTATTGGTGTTAAGATTAAAATAACGTATTAGGCTCGCTTGTTTTATTGGTGTTAAGATTAAAATAACGTATTAGGCTCGCTTGTTTTATTGGTGTTAAGATTAAAATAACGTATTAGGCTCGCTTGTTTTATTGGTGTTCTGACAAATAAAAAATAATGTTAGAAAAGAGAGCTAAGGGGTGTGATAAACTATTGTACTCTTGAATCGTAAAGTTTACAGTTTTTGAAATTGCTTGGCAAAAAATATAAAAAAGTGTATAACTTTTACATGCTATTCTATTCTTGCATGCTCAAGAACTCACTGGAAAAGAATGTACGTTGTGAAAGGCTATAAAGTGCATTAAACCAAAATGTTCATGTTTTTTTCCGCCTTTCAAATAGATGTACATTTTGAAGTATGTATTTTTATATTATATATGTATGTATGCATAGAGTCTAACTGCACTCCAGCACAATAGTGGCAATATAGTTCATATTGAAAGTTAATTTCTAAATATATAAAAGGTAAAAAATGCACAAACTTTAGGGAGATAAACATTTACAAATATATGTAAGAATGTAGTCTTTATTTTAGTTTATTGATAAATGTTTTGTCGAACGATAAATACAGATTGCTTTCGTTTTTTCACACATGCATTCAGAAACCCATCTTTATTATGTTTAATTGGTATTTTTGGTAGAGTGATAGGTACCGATTGTTGTCTACTTCGTTCAATGCACGAGGTGACCCGTTTATTACACGACATTGATAAGTTTGTATAGAGCGATAGGTACAGATTCGTGTCTTTTTGAAATGCACGAAGTGACCTGCCTTGTTATATTGTATTGATAATGTTTTGAAGAGCGATAGGTACAGGTCATTGTCGTCTTTTCTCCAATGCATTCAGTGACCAATTTTATTCTATATTTCATAATGAGATATTGAAATGTATCAATGTGAGAAAACAGATACCGCCTTAGTGGCGATGTCACTTTTCTCTCTCTCTCTCTCTCTCTCTCTCTCTCTCTCTCTCTCTCTCTCTCTCTCTCTCTCTCTCTCTCTCTCGACCGATGAATAGAGATTTAAAATATACCAAGACTGTGGTACAATTTGCAATCAATGAGGAGGTGCCATCAAAACATGCCTAAAATTGAACTCTAAACAACAAAATGGAGTCTTAAGTATTAACTTTCTTTAAAAAAGTTTTTCTTTCACATGGATCGTGAAAATTGTTAGTGACAGAACTTACATGACCTCTTTCGATATTCAGTAACTCCTATACTGTATATATTACACACTAGGGAAAAACTCTTAATTAAATATCAAAATAAAATTGTTAAGTAGCGATGTTAATTGCCATGACAATCATAATCATGTTTGAAAACGATGGAGAAATCAGGGATAGTTTAGTGTTTGTTGCAACCGAAATTAAGTAACGATCGATATTTGGGTGCAGAGCTTGCTAACTAACTAGACTGCACACAATTCACGTTTGAGCGCAGAAATATTTAAAATATAGAACCAAAATCCTTACAGGCAAGCTCGCAATTGTTAAACTCTTTTGTTTAAAGATGTTACGCTCTGAAGTCTCTCGGATACGACCTCCCTGTAATGTTTCTACAGTACCGCACCCCAAAAATGTTCCCTGTATCAATCTGCGCAAGAATTGTGTTAACGAAAAGCAAAATCTCTTCATTTTTGTATGAAAACAGTCATTAATTTGACAAAATACACAAATGGAGGCTTTATATGCTGGAGCTAAATTTATAAAAGTTTCTGTTCTAAAATTATTGTAATATTTTGGAATTTCTTTTAATTGATGTAGAAACACGACCGTTAATCGTATTGGAACAAAAGGGATGGACAAACTTCATGCAAATTGACGGATTTTGCCTTAAAAAATATATAATAGAAAGAAAATTTAATTTTTAGAGTAAATATAAGGAAATATTTCACGAGTAAAGTAAAAACATTTTGAATTGTCATTACAATACAATGTTTCCACTTCACTTCCTCTCTTTATTGTACCATATTGGTAATTTTATTTTATAGAGCGATTTGAACAGAACGTTGTCGTCTCATAAAATGCACTCAGTGACCCAGTCTAATATACCGTATTGATAATTGTTTAAGGAGTAATATGTACAGATCGTTGTCAGCTTTGTTCCAACGCACAAATTGACCCCCTTTATTGTAGTATGTTGATGTGACCAGCCTTAGTATACCGTAATACGGATTTTCTGAGGAGCGATAGATACATATCGTTATCGGTTTTGGACCAATGCTCTAAGTGACAGGCTTTATTACACTGTATTGACACATTGTTTGCAGAGCAATAGGTACATATCTTTGTTGGCTTAAGTCAAATGCACTCAGTGATCAGGTTTATTATACTGTATCGAGAACAATTCTGTAGAGTGAAAGGTACAAGACGTTGTCGAATTGACCAGTGCACTAAGTGACACGTTTTATCACACTGTATTAATAAACTTTGAGTACAGCGATAGGCAGAGTCCTTTGTCAAATTTATAGACAATGCACTCAGTGACATACGGTACCATACCTTATTGCAAAATATTTGGTAAAGCAGTAGGAGAGTTCGTTGTTACCGCACAATTGCACTCAGTTACCAGCTTTCTTGTACCATATTGATATTTTGTTTAGAGCGATAGGTACAGTTAGTTCTAGGCTCGTCTACAGTACACTCAGAAAAATGTTTTTTCCCAAATGATTCAAAGTTTTTGATTCTCAACTGACTACATTTACAACAGTCAAACTTTAAAAAATGTCAATTTCATCAACAACAACAAAAAAAAATCCAAAAAAAATAAACAAAAATAAACCAAGAATGTGTCCACATTGTTGGATAAAAACAATTTCATGCAAGTCAATTATGACAAAATTAGAATTTCAGCTGACAACTGATTCAGGAGGAGAAAAAGATAACAGTTATTATTGTTACTGAGAGAGAGAGAGAGACGGAGAGACAGAGATAAACTTGTATACAGGTTGCTTAATTCTCGATTTTATATGTCTATATTGTATTTTTATAAGTAAATAAAGGTGCCTATTGTGACATAGTTGACAGTGCTTAGTTAACATAGCCAATGAAATACACTGATTTTTTTCTTAACTAATGATAGACAAAACACTTATTCTACAGATAAACACAGATTTTCAGAATACCCGTACACTTACAAACTAATATATACATTTTGCTTAATTCTAGATTTTTATTTTTATTTTTATTATTCCATACGAATATATAGGTGTCAAGTTTGAAATAGAAAAGGAAATTCACTGATAATATTCACATAATGACAGACAAGCAATTACTTTTACAACCAACCACACATTCATACAATCCAACACTGCACTCTTACAAACGAATGTTTAGAGGAGAAGTTTGTATGCTGACTATTACAAACAGACATTCATTTTTACAATCTATCACCACGCTATTACAGACTAATGAATATATTTTTTTTAAAGTTATAGATGTAATTTATGCATACACTGTAGAATTACAATCAAAGAGAAGAAGTCTGAGACACTGTAAAAAAGAGAAGCAGATAAATTACAATTTGACGAAGAAGGATAATTCTGTAGCAAAGATGTAAAAGACCGTAAAAGAGTACGATTTTGAATACTTTTCGACAATTTCTGAGAAAAGAGCATTAGTAGTAGAAAAATTTAATAGAACACTAAAAACAATAATGTGGAAATATTTTACAAAACAACGAAGGTTGAAAATGGATAGATGTTTTACAAGACCTAACTGATTGATATAGCAATACTTATCATTCGATATAGATAAGAAACTAGTTCAAGGAATAAAAGAGGAAAGCAGATCATAAGTGTGGATTAATCTGCTTGGATATTTAACAAATGGTAGTTTTGAAACACCTAACTTCGAAAATTGTGTTAGGATTTTGGAATATAAATCAATGTTGAAATGAAAGGATATCTTAAAAATTTTACAGGAGAGGTTTTTAAGATTAATAATTTATTTTAGGAGACCTACTGTGTTTGAATTGGAGTATTCAGGCGGTGCAGAAATTTAAAATAACATTTTATGACGATTGGGTGTCTCTTTACAATCAAGAGGAGGATATAGTTTGGATTGAAATACAATTATAAGAGAAAAATTACCAATGATAAAAAATACTATTTACTTAAATAGAAAGGATATGATGACTCTTTCTCCACCTGGGAACCAGCAGAACATATCAATTTTAGAAAGAAAAAAAAAAGACAAAATATTTTGAAAAATTTAGAATTTTTTTTAAGCGAAATACTGAAAAAAAAATATTGTACCCCAAAAAGTCAGAAAAAAACTCGAAATTGCTTTAAATAGAAAAAGTATTTCTGAAATAAATGACCTTATTATTCCAAAGTAAAATTCCAAAAACGGATAAACGTACAGTATTACCTCCATTGATAACGACTGTAATTTAAATTATAAATATCTCAAATGTATACCTCTATTTATTCATAACCTATGTGGATGTCATTCATATCAATTTATAAAGATTCGGTTTAATTTTATATTATAGATATATTCAGTGAAGTTATAAAAGTTAATTTAAAAGTTCAGGACAATTTAATGATTATTTTAAACGACTATCCACTAGCATCTGAAAAGATTAGCTGCAGATTTGTATAAAATATCCCTATTGCAAAATAAATTAACATAAGCAATGAAGGGAACAAAATCTTCAGTTAATAAATTATTATGATGCACACTCACCAAAAAGGCGAAATATGTTATTTACGATAGAAATTTAAACACACAGAATTCTAATACTTGGTAAAAAGCCGTGGTTAAAATCACACTGAGTTAAATACTTGATTCAAACAATAAACAAATACTAATTTTGAAATATTTTTCTTTAAAACCGTGAATAATTCAGTCTTTAATAGATAAGATAAACACACTTCGATATGGTTATTCTCGCTAATAGGGAGTTTCCCCTACCACTTATAATCAAATGGATATTCTTACCTGATTAAGAGTTTATTTATTTCTTTTTTTATAGCTTTTTAACTACCGGGTTTATCATCTTCCATGACTAAAGGTACAACATTATTTTCATGAAAATTATTTTCCATAGACCTTTTATCTTGTGAAAAATTGCTATGGAGTTGCCCCCACAACCTTGTAATCAAACGGACATTGTACCACATTAATACTTCATTTCTTTTATTTTCTTTTAGCTTATTATCATTTGATTACAATGTTACTAAAGCCTATCATTTTACCTAAGGTTTTTTTATTAACGAATTGTAATTGTTTTATTTATAATCATACAGATAGTCCATAGTCTCTACCACTAAATGCTAGATTAGTTAAGTCTTGTTGGCTTATTTACATCATCTAAGTTAGAACAGTCATCAATAAGAAAGATAGTATGTTCCTTGAGAAACACTAATTAATAAGTCTAACCATTTATCTAATTTTTCACAAGAATCAATTATTATTACACCATTGTCTCCATTTAACCAATTTCTATTAAAGTTATGGTTGTAAATAAATTTTGTACAGATAATGATAATAACGTTTAAAACAAACTCCTTTTTATTTTATGCTAGGCCGTGAATTACTGGATTTTTCGAGTGAAATAATTGTGATGTTTCACTGGAGTGAACAAATATATTTTTTCACTGGCCGTCAATAGACAATGATGACATTATGAGTAAGAAATTTCCAATCTTTATAAAACGCTTGCGTGGTGCAAAGGTAAATATGGTCGCTTCACATCCTGTCGAACCGGATTCAAATCCAGCAACGGACAAATATTGTTTTCTTAATTTTGTTTTTATCTAGTGTTTTAGCTTGAATTAGGAAGGAACTTTATATTACGACTGATATGCAGCATACTTTGTCATGCAGTGTGCAGCTATCTTCTGCAAATAAGGTACTTAAACTTGCAACTTATGAAGCTGAGGAACACTTTAATGATGGATATACTGTAAGAATTTGTATTCGAGTATTCTATTTTATATCATAGACGAACAATGTTATGATATTCACACTATAGATCTCTTGACATTATTGTATGCACGAAGTAATTGATGTTGGTTCTACGGCGCCCCGGATTCACAGTTTGCTTATTTTTTTTAATATATTTTTTTTTTAACTCGTGTTTGTTTGTTTTGTATTCATTTCTTTATTTTGGTACTTATTTATTGATTGTATTCAGATGATTTATTGTTATATCATGCAATCTTCTACGGAAGGAAATAAAGATGATGATATTATCAGGATCTTTAAAGTACAATATTTAATACCATTTAAAAGCTCTGTCTTCTCATAAAAAAACAGCGGCAGTATCTCTGCCAGATAAATCAAAATTAGCCCTAGTTCTGTATTTTAGAAAATAAAGATATTCTTCCAAGATATATTGATAGTGATATAATTTCACGTCATACTTATTCTTTTAAATATGTTAATTTACCAGTTATACTAATTCATTTTCTTTCTTAATTTTTGCATATTCACATATTAAACATTCATCATCAACTAATCCATTCTAATTACATATTACACACTATTTGAATAGTACACCCAAAGCAGAGTCATCGAACCTGCTTTCTCTGAACGTTGGTATTTTATCCATTTATTTATTGATATTGTACAATTTTAAATACAAAAATAACTTGTTCTCTCAGATGCTCTATGACTTGTTCACTTCACTCACTAGAACGTTATTGCTTTTATATTGTTGTCCTGAAAAGATATCTCTGCATCAGGCGCAAAATAAATATGCTTTTAAGCTTCAATGTTTTATTTTTGTTGTTGTTGTGTTGTTGTTGTTTTTCTATTTATCTGCACGTGTATTCCTTGTTGAACGTTTGCTAATTTGTGGTTTGTTCCGTGTAATCTATTATCAGGTGTGCTTCTTAGATTCAGCCATAAACTTTGGTGCCCCGTATACAAGTTATTAACACTAACATTGCTAATCTCCGTGTGCTTTTGTTTTTTTTATCAAAGAAATGTTTCTTAGCTTCATGAAACTATTGATTTAATTTAAAAATAAAACAAAACAAGTCAAAAATGTGTTTGGTAATCCTTCCACGGGAATCGTCATTTTTTCTATTGCTGAATTGAAATACTTTACATAACCAGTTTCCCTGTCCTTTCTCTGTAGTGTCAATACTCCTCTTAAACTCATTCTTGGTAAGACATTTACTAAGGTTATATTAGCAGCTACATCAATAATTATCTCTCTTGTAATGTAGTAAAAAAAGAAAGGAAGTCCAGTTCTATACTCTACCCCAATTTTTACTAATGCCTGTAACGTATTGTTTTCGTGTTAAGTAAATGGAAATATCACTAAGAGGTCCTAGTATCTTTATAGAAAAACATGAATCGGTTGGGGACGAGAAGAGGTCGCTACATCAATCGATAAAAGTGAAATAAACTTAAAATGCAACAGTATTACAAATTTAAGTGACCCTGTCAAACTGATTGATGCCTCAACTACACAATTTGTACAAAAATGATTTGACTCAAAAATACGTAAGACTTTGAAGGATAATAATTTGAATCAATATAAAAGCATGCATAGATAAACTAATAATTAATTGCCACTTGTAGATCAATGTATAAAAGAAACGCAAAAAAAGAAAAACAGCCAAAATCTCAGTAATGCAAAGACAAATAGACGATAACAGAAGAAAGTTTCAGATGCTCAAGATTTATTTACAAGCAGATTCATTAATATATCCAGGATTTGCAAGCTGTAAGAGAGAGAGACCTCGAGAAATACCAAATATACAACACATACTTACAGCCAGTTGAACAAAGGACAAACAATGACATATCTGCCTTAGGAAGTGATACAGAAAATTTGGAAGTCTCTGGAAACTTACAATACTCTACAATCTACACTTTACAGAATGAAATACGCGACGAGAAGAAACAGAACGATGAAGAGATTAAAAAGGTACTTCATGACTTTAAAGCTGGTGTCATAAACTGGATGATAAACAGTCAGCTAACGCTTATACTTTATCACAGTTGCAAAAGAGAAAATGATTAACTGAAATAACGAAAACAATACATGAAAACAAAAACAAAATATGTGTGAATGAAACTATGGTTAGATCTATTAGAGCTACATACGATTTAAATAATACTAAATTCAGAGATAAATACAATTGATAAATGACCAACTTTACCAGTTTTAAAAAAATGAACTTACTATTGGAAAATAGAAAACAGACATCAAAGAGCAATTGATCGAGAAATTCTTAGTAAGATTGGTGTTGTACATGGAAGTATTGACGAATTAGACAAATAGGTGGAAGGATTAAAAAAAACAACTTAACAACAGAAACAAAAACAAATAATCCACAAGTAAATAAGAAGACTTTAGCATTAAGTGGAAGAATTAACACAGCTAACATCAGAAATAGAAGGAGACATAGAGAACTTTAAACTTAAACAAAAGCAGAAACTGTAATAAGGAGTTTTGCAATAAATATTACAACTGAAGAAATTCAAAACAGGTTAATGAGAAGTGAGAGCGAGCAAGTTCAAACAGAATACCTGGTTCTATATTACTTTATGATTTGAGAAATACAACATAAATTGCTGTTATAGTTTCGTTAAAAGACAAAATTAGGTTGATGTGTTTATTGTCTGACTGGACCACACCACAAACAATAGTTACTAAGTTTGGTTTTCAGTATGCTCCATCACGTTATACCGAACATAAAATGCAAACATTAGTAAATAATGTCAATTATTATGCCATTCGAGTAATCAAAATAAGGTTTATATCACAGTGCAGCTGTGTATGATTTTTAGTATCCTGTTAAAGTACAAGTCATACCGGTCACGTAGACATTCAGTACCGACTATTTCAGTAATGTGTGTAATTTTCTAGAATTTGATTATACATGCCTATAAATGACGATTATTCACTTTATTTCGAGCCTCATACATCCATATTCCTTGGAAAATCATTCTATACACGCCCCGATAAATACATACGGCAAAGTCAATGTTAAAGTTAGTGGACATTTTTGGACAATGTCAACCTAAATGTGTGATCCAGTACAAAGAGGATTGAATGCGCTGTGATGGCACAATGAGAGCTACACGTGTTTTGAAGAAGAAAAAAAAATCCAACTACACTGATATTCGTTATGATAGACCCGACGTCCTTTCTTTGACCCAGTTTAGTACCTCATAACTATTGTAAAAGTCCATAGCGATCAATAATGTTTGTCTGGAAGATTTCTTTATGACATTTCAGGAGTCAAAGCATTCAACAATCAGGATTGAATTGACTTGGTTAAGAGATATATTTTAGAACAACAATTAATATTTATTTTAATCTGAGTAAATGCGCCTACATGAGCACGTTGACATACACTTTAATTAATTAAAAAAGAAAACATCTGACAAGAAAAATTAAACATGTGATATTTTTACTTTTTATTTCAGGGATCATTTGAAATAACAATATATTAATCACTAAATCAGTCGTTGGTAGGACCATACATCGGACCACACTGCCTCAGTATCTGTGAAACATTGATCTCTCCGTTGGAGTAATCCGACCAGTACTGGTGAAGTCGGCCCTCCAGATCTTTATACCAGCTACGCTGATCTCTCACAATATGCCATCTTTCATCATGCGGCGGTAGTCTGTCTGAGAAATCCGTAGAATATAATTAAAATGAATTTTATTGAGGATTTACAAGGGTGCGTCTAAACACCACTAAGGACTCCTTAGAGCAGTAAAATAGAATAAACAATAAAGGGCACGGAGCATTATGATGAAATCATGAGAAGACGGTAATTAACTACTCCTTCTAAACTTGATACAAATTGCTGAATAACATTTTCGTAACAAACAATAACGCCCGCCCACGTTTCGAAAATCCTGGATCATCGACTGTCAAAGTTGAAACGAAAAGGGTATATATTGCAGTATTTATTAGTTCCGCTTTATTAATCTTTTACCAGGTGATAATCCTATCAAAAGCGGCACTTGCCGATACAAAAAGTGTAATCATTTTTAAATATTGAATATAATCAACCAAATTTTTTTGTGAATGGTTTATAGAAGTTATATTAATGTATAGTGTTTAGAAGTACAGATTTTCCTTGACCAATTGATACCGGTGAAACTAGTTATCATTTAATTTATAAAATAAAGACAAAAGGTTTGAATTCTATTTGATCAAAGACTGAATTTCAAGTAAGTTTTAAAATAGTTTTGTCTACATATTCAGTTCCAAACAAAATTCTCCATTGAGCAAAAGATATTGTAACTGTAATTGTGAACGAAATTTGGGTACCAAAAAATTATTGTAATATACATGTATTACAAGCTCTGTATTGTCATAAGTCACAGGAATCACAAGCAAGTGCATGCTGCTTTGCAGTTACAACTCTTGAACTCTCGACACAGTGGTCAGTACCCATTGGTGCGTTGATATGATCATTTAATGTTTTTTTGTTTTTTTTGTTTTTTTTTTTTGGGGGGGGGCAGTATATATATATATATATATATATATATATATATATATATATATATATATATATATATATATATATATATATATATATATATACATACATATATATATATATAAATATCGGATGGTGCAAAGATCAAAGGTCGATTCATTTTTAACTTTTTTTTTACTCATAGCCCGTTTGCAAAAGAAGTTAACTATTTTCCTCCCTTTTTTTAATGATTAACTAATTAGTTAGTAAATAACATGTTTATAATAAATATGTATTGTTCAATAACAACAAGTGTTACGAAGCCATACAAGATCAAAGGTAAGGATCACCAAAAAGAAAAACTACAGATTAGATCAGAGGTAAGAATCACAACCACAAAAATGTTAGCAAGCTATACAAGATCAAAGGTGAGAATCACAGTTTGCCGAAACCAACATGTTTGATGGCATGAACCGAATCTGTAACGGGCCGACTTTATAATCTGCTCAAAACAATTGTTGGTAAAAAATGCATAGGAAAAAGTTTTGATTTGTTAAAATAAATTGCTCCAAAACAGATTTTGTGTATCTGGAAAGGGTGTGAATGAATATTAAGGAAAGCTGAAATAGATAACCGCTTAATTGGCGTTATCAGGTTCAAATCATTGCCCTTGCTATTTTTGTTAAGATTAAAATAAAGTATTACGCTCGCTCGCTTGTTTTATTTGTTTTCTGACAAATACAAAATAATGTTAGACAAGAGAGCTAAGGGGTGTGATAAACTATAGTACTCTTGAATTGTAAAGTTTACAGTTTTTGAAACTGCTTAGGAACAAATATCAAAAACGTTTATAACTTTTACATGCTATTCTATTCCTGCATACTAAAGAACTCACTGGAAAAGAATGTACGTACTGAAAGGCTATGAAGTGCATTACACCAAAACGTTCGTTTTTTTCCGCCTTTCAAATAGATGACATTTCGAAGTATGTATGCATGTATTATATATGTATGCATGCATAGGGTCTAAGTGCACTCCATCACAATAGTGACTATATGGTACATATTGAAAGTTAATTTGTAAATATATAAAAGATTTAAAAAATGCACAAACTTTAAGGAGATAAACCTTTAAAAATATATGTAAGAATGTAGTCTTTATCATAGTGTATTGATAAATGTTTTGTAGGGCGATAAGTACATATTGTTTTCGTTTTTTCACAGGCTCTCAGAAACCCATCTTTATTTTGTTTAATTGATACTTTTTTTAGAGTGATAAGTACCGATTGTTGTCGGTTCGTTACAATGCGCGTAGTGACCCGTTTATTACACGGCATTGATAAGTTTGTGTAGACCGATAGGTAGAGATTCTTGTCTTTTTGAAATGCACGAAGTGACCTACCTTGTTATATCGTATTGATAATGTTTTGAAGAGCGATAGGTACAGATCATTATCGTCTTTCCTCCAATGCATTCAGTGACCAATTTTATTCTATATTTCATAATGAGATATTGAGATGTATAGTGTGAGAAAACCGATACCGCCTTAGTGGCGATGTCACTTTTGGAATTATTTTCTTTCTCTCTCTCTCTCACTCGCTCTTTCTCTTTCTCCCCCCCCCCTCTCTCTCTCTCTCTCTCTCTCTCTCTCTCTCTCTCTCTCTCTCTCTCTCGATGAACAGATATTAAAATATGCCAAGACTGTAGTACATTTTGCAATCAATGAGGAGGTGTCATCAAAAGATGTCTAAAATCGAACTCCAAACAACAAAAGGTAGGCTTCAAGTATTCACTTTTTTCTTTCACATGGATTCTGAAAATTATTAGTGACTGAACTTACATGACCTCTTTCGATATTCAGTGACGCCTATACAGTATCAATTACACTCTAGTGGTTCCCAACCTGTGGACCGCGGACTCCTGCGGGGCCGCGGAGTTATTCCAAAGGGTCAGCGAATTCACATAGCTTCGCAGCAAGTATTGCTCCTCCAGCCAGCTCTTGCTTTCCTCTGTTATCCCCGCCGCTGCGAGCAAGGCATGTTCGAACTTAGCGCGCCAAGCTCCTAAATGTTTATCCCCGCCACAGCCTAAAAGTACAACTATTAGCATGTGGGGGTCTGTGCAGTTTCTTTAGGTTAAAAAGGGGTCATCATACTCAATAAGGTTGGGAACCACTGCTCTACGACAAACGGCACAAGTTTGTAGGGGAAAACTCTTGATTAAGTATAGTAATAAAATTGTTTAAGTAACGATGTTAATTGTCATCACAATCATAATTATGTTTGAAAACGATGGAGAAATCGGGGATAGATGAGTGTTTGTTGCAACCGAAATTACGTGACGATCGATATTTGGGTGCAGCGCTAGCTAACGAACAAGACCGCAAGCTTGCCAACGCCACACAATTCACGTTTGAATGCAGAAAAAAACAAAATAAAGAACCGAAATCCTTACGGGTAAGCTCACAATTATTAAAATCTTTAGTCTGTCAGATACGACCTCTCTGTAATGTTACTACAGTATCCCAACCTCAAAAATGTTCCCTGTATCAATCTGCGCAAGAAATGTGTTAACAAAAATCAACATCTCTTCATTTTTGTATAAAAACAGTCATTAGTTTGACAAAATACACAATTGAAAGCATTATATGCTGGAGCTAAATTTGTAAAAGTTTCTCTTCTCAAATTATTGTAATATTTTGGAATTTCTTTTAATTGATGTAGAAACACGGCCGTTAATCGTATAGGAACAAAAGGGATGGACAAATTACATGCAAATTGACACTTTTTGCCTTAAAAAATATATAATAGAAAGAAAACTTAATTTTTAGAGTAGATATAAGGAAATATTTCACGAGTAAAGTGGAAACATTTTGAATTGTCATGGCAATACAATGTTTTCACTTCACTTCCTCTCTTTATTGTACCGTATTGGTAATTTTATTTTGTACAGCGATTGGAACAGAACGTTGTCGTCTCATAAAATGCACTCAGTGACCCAATCTAATATACCGTATTGATAATTGTTTAAGGAGTAATATGTACAGATCGTTGTCAGCTTTGTTCCAACGCACAAATTGACCCCCTTTATTGTAGTATGTTGATGTTTTGTTCTTAGAGCGATAGGTACAAAATCTTGTCGATTTTGTTTGACCTAGCACTCAGTGACCAGCCTTATTATACCGTAATGGTAATTTTCTGAAGAGCGATAGATACATATCGTTATCGGTTTTGGAACAATGCTCTAAGTGGCAGACTTTATTGTACTGTATTGACACATTGTTTGTAGAGCAATAGGTACATATATTTGTTGGCTTAGGTCAAATGCACTCAGTGATCAGGTTTATTATACTGTATTGAGAACAATTCTGTAGAGTGAAAGGTACAAAACGTTGTCGAATTGACCAGCGCACTTAGTGACACGCTTTATCACACTGTATTAATAAACTTTGAGTACAGCAATAGGCAGAGTCCTTTGTCAAATGTATAGCCAATGCACTCAGTGACATACTGTACCATACCATATTGAAAAATATTTGATAAAGCAATAGGGAACGTTCGTTGTTGCCTCAGCAATTGCACTCAGTTACCAGTGTTTTCGTACTATATTGATATTTTGTTCAGAGCGATAGGTACAGTTCGTTCCAGGCTTGTGTACAGTACACTCAGAAAAACGTTTTTTCCAAATGATTTAAATTTCTTGATTCTCAACTGAGTACGTTTAATTTTTTTTAAAGTTATAGATGTAGTTTTGAAATATGCATAGACCGTAGTATAACAATCGAAGAGAAGAAGTCTGAGACATTGTAAACACATTTTTAAGAAAGAGAAGCAGATAAATTACAGTTTGATGAAGAACAATAATTCTGTAGTAAAGATGTAAAAGACCGTAAAAGAGTACGATTTTGAATACTTTTCGACATTTGCAGAAAAAAAGCATTAGTATTAGAAAAATTTAGTAGAACACTGAAAACTATAATGTGGAAATATTTTGCAAAACACCGAAGGTTGAAAATGGATAGATGTTTTACAAGAACTAACTGATTGATATAACAATATTTATCATTCAGATATAGATACGAAACTAGCTGAAGCAATAGAATAGAAAAGCAGATCAAAAGTGTCGATTAATTTGCTTGGATATGTAACAAATGGTAGTTTTGGAACACCTAACTTCCAAAATTGTGTTAGGATTTTGGATAAAAATCAATGTTGAAGTGAAAAGATATCTTTCAATTTTTACAGGAGAGGTTTTTAAAATTAATAATGTATTTTAATGGACCTACTGTGTATGAATTGGAGTATTCAGACGGTGAAGAAATTAAAAAAAAAAAACATTTTACGAAGATGAGGTGTCTCTTTTTAATCAAGAGGAGGATATATTTTGGATTGAAACAAAAATATAAGAGTAGAATTACCAATGATAACAAATACTATTTACTTAAATAGAAAGGATCTGATGACTCTTTCTCCACCTGGGAACCAGCAGAACATATCAATGTTAAAAAGAAAAAATAATTCACAGAATATGTTGAAAAAATTCAGAATCTTTTTTATAGTGTAGTACTGAAAAAACATTGTAGTGAATAAAAATTGAGAAAATAAACTCGAAATTGCTTTAAATAGAAAAAGTATTTGAGAAATAAATGACCTTACTATTCCAAAGTAAAATTCCAAAATCAGATAAACGTACAGTATTACCTCCATTAATAAATACTGAAATTTAAATTATACAAATCGTAAATTTATACCGCTATTTATTTCATAACCAATGTGGATGTCATTATCATCAATTTATAAAGATTCAGTTTAATTTTATATTATAGATATATTCAGTGAAGTTATAAAAGTTAATTTAAAAGTTCAGGACAATTTAATGATTATTTTAAACGACTATCCAAGCATCTGAAAAGATTAGAAGCAGATTTGTCTAAACTATCCCTACTGCTAAAGAAATTAATACATGAAATCAAGGGAACAAAATCTTCAGTTGATAAATTATTATGCTCACCAAAAAAGCAACATTTTATTTACTATAGAAATTTCTAAACACAGAATTCTATTTCTTGGTAAAAAGCCGTGATTAAAATCATATTGAGTTAAATACTAGATTCAGAAAATAAACAAATACTAATTTTGAAAAATCTTTCCTTAAAACCGTGAATAATTCAGTCTATACAAAACAAACGAAAAATCGTGGAAACAGAACTAAAGCCAGAATGTGCAAGAATAAAAAAATATTTTAAACTACGAAAAGATATATGTTTTGAGAGAAGAACTTTAATAGATGAAGATATGGTATTAGCAAGTATGAAGAATAAAACAATAAAACTAACAAAACCAATCCATGTTGGTTAAACAATATCATAAGTAAGTTGCTTATGTATAACTTCTACAACAACAAGCTCAAATGCTAATTTTGTGATAAGATGAAACTGTTTATTAACGAATACTGATTATCTGCGTGCATTTATGTTGAAACATATAACATTTTTGATGTTATAAAGAGGAATATTAAGTTTTGTTTATACAAGTGACTAAAAAATAAGATAATATATTTGACATTCCACAGGTAAATAACAACCACCGGGACTTTTTGATGATGAATTGAATGGAGTTCCAATAAAATAAATTGTGTGGACTTAGAAGGAATGTCTTTATTTTTTATTTTTTATTTTTTTTTATTTTTTTGTTTTTACGGCACTTTTAACACATTATTCACTATGTCATGCAGAGGTAATCGGAGCTATGTGTCTTTTCCAAGGACACATCCAGGCAGCTGACCCGGACTCTCCTGGGCGGGTATCGAACCCACGATCCTTGGATTACGAGTCCCATGTTCCCTGGACTTAAGAGGAAACTATGTTCATTCAGAATATATGTAGAAAAGAAAGTATTATGGGTATTAAAATTGTGTTATTAAAAATAATTTAAAGTATGATATTTACAAAAGGAATGTTAAATTAACCAACCACTAATCATCAAGAAATGAATTTAATTAAGCCCCACCATCATGCTAAAATAAAGTTGCATTCAGTTATTATGATGACAAGAGATCTTTAATAGATAATATAAACATACTTCAATATGGTTATTCTCGCTAATAGGGAGTTTCCCCCTACTACCTTATAATCAAACGGATATTCTTAATTAAGAGTTTATTTCTTTTAAATTTTTTATTTTGTTTTGGCTTTTCAACCACTGGGTATATCTTCTTCCATGACTAAAGGTACAACATTATTTTCATGAAACTTATTTTCCATAGACCTTTTATCTTGTGAAAAAATGCTATGGAGTTTCCCCTACAACCTTGTAATCAAACGGACATTGTACCACATTAATACTTCATTTCTTTTATTTTCTCGTAGCTTATTATCTTTTGAATAAAATGCTACTAAAGCCTATAATTTAAATCTAAAGTTTTTTTTATCATTGAATTGTATTTTTTTAAAACTATAATCATACAGATAGTCCATAGTCTCTACCACTAAATGCTAATTTAGTTAAATCTGTTGGCTTATTTACATCATCTAAATTAGAACAGTCATCAATCAATAAGAAAGATAACACTAATTAATAAGTCTAACCATTTATCTAATTTTCACAAGAATCAATTATTATTACACCATTCTCTCCATTTAACCATTTTCTTTTAAAGTTTTGACTGTAAATAAATGATGGACAGATAATGATAATAACGTTTAAAAAAACCTCCTTTATATTCCGTTTCTGTTAAAGCCCGTGCATACTTTGTTTTTCCACTATTGGTTATATCACTTATTATCATATTGTCAGGATCTTTAAAGTACATTATTTAATACTATTTAAAAGCTCTATCTTGTCATCAAACAAATCTCGGCTCGATAAATCAAAATTAGCCCTAGTTCTGTATTTTAGAAAATAAAGAAATTATTCCAAGATATATTGATAGTGATATAATTTCATGTCACACTTGTTCTTTTAAATATGTTAATTTACCAGTTATAATAATTCATTTTCTTTCTTATGTTTTGCATATTCAATGGTTATAAACTTCAAAACCGATTATTTGTGCTTAGGTGTGCCATGTATAGTGATTACAAATCACACATGACTTTTAAATCCTTAGTTGGTATAAATCCAGCAGGTATGATTACGTTTGTGCCAGACTTGTACACAGGAAGTACAAGTGACAAGCAAATTACTATCTTGTGTGGCATTTTGGACCTATTTGAGGAAGGTGATGCAATTATGGCAGGTAAGGAGTTTTCGATATCAGACCATTTAAAAGTAATAAGAAGAAGTTATCTAAGCGCGAAGTGCACCAGACTAAAAACATTGCTTATCTACGGATACACGTTGAAAGAGCAATAGAGAGGATAAAACAATTTAAACTGTTGCAGGGTGTGTTGCCAATATTCATGGCCAATCAGTCGTCAAAAATATGGACAATATGTGCAAGACTTACTAATCTACAACTACCACTAGTGCTTACAGAATCAACAAATCTTATAAAATACACAGAAGTCCAGTTGTGTCTTTATTATGATCATTATAATCTTTTGCAATATTTTGTTTTTGACTCTGTATCAGGAATGTATAGATTTTAGAAATATAATTGTGCATTCACATACTAGAGTGCTACTTAACTTTAGGTAAAACAAGTTCAGTGACTTTGTTTCATTGGAGTGATTATATTAACATAGCCAATGTATGTTGCATCTACACTAACATATTACTATGGGTGCTTTCATCTTGAATAGTAGATTCACTGGTACACAGAGGTCCACACCACACTCCTTTTATACTCAGACATTTTCCAATTAAAACTGTGCCCGAAATACATTAAGTTAAAAGTCAACTCTGACAAACTCATAATGTGCATAATGTATATTTGTTTAATTTATATATATATATATATATATATATATATATATATATATATATATATATATTTACATTCTGAAAACATGAAAAATATTACCCAAGCACCATGTGGATACCTCATAAAACTGACATAGCTGTTCATGATACACTTATGCTTATCAATGACATAATAAGTCAGTGTTTGATATCCCTGAATGAATGACATAATAAATGAAAGAAATTTAATTGGATGATAAACATACAGTTACCAATGTTTTATTTGATATAAGTGATGTTATAAATGAGTTGCAGACGTTTCTTGCTTCTTTGATTAAATAAAAAGTTCTCATCTATATAACTAGTTTACCTTATCAATTCAACATTCAATGACATAGAAGGCTGTTAATCCACTCATATACACCTGATACAAGACACCACCATTCAATAAAGAAAAAAATATAAAAAAACACATGTGTGCATCTAAGATAACTAATAACATTATTCCAACACACATGCATGTGAACGCATGTGCACTTACATGCATGCACTATCACAAGCAGTGACAGCTTTATATATACACTAATACAAGCAGTTACAGTTTAAATACACAAATCTCCACAGACGAAACATAAGAATCTCCATGCAAATACAATTTTACTCTTTGAGTGAACAAATGTTTAGTTTCACAATTTTGAGTATTAGTGTAAAGTCTTGAATGACACGTAACAGTACATCCATTTGTGATCATCCGCACATGTACTACGACGAAAAGTATCTTATAGAGTATCATGGAAAACCAATTAATGAATCCAATGTGGTGGATTTGATCAGCGATGCACACACAGAATCCGTAAATGTTTGAACCCAATAAATAGCAACAGTTCAGGACTGAGCGAAACCAATTTTCTTCAAGATGCGATAGGAAATTGGCGATGGATTTAACATGACTTGTAGCCATTGCTGACAGTGAGGAATACGAAGAGAAAGGCTGAAGTATAGAAGATTTCCAAACACCGCCGGCTAAAAATCCCAGAACAAATTCAACGACGATTATGTTTGCAGCTGAGTTGACTCCCATGCCGATTCGATTAGAAATATAAAGCGTGGGTCAAAACGATTATGTCGACGCCATCACCCTTAGTACTAGGGAAGAAGAAAGTAAAAAATATGTGAATAAAGAGCCGAAAACGTCCGTTTTGAAATCATTGTCGACTCCAATTCCTAGTCGTACACGTAGAGCATCCCAGCAACAATAATAATAGAGCATCGGAATATAGTTGACCTTTTGAGCATGGACCAACTCTTGGCTAGCATTTACTACGATACCACACACGCTGCTGGCTACGAAGGAATTCAGAAACTGTATCGTGCTACAAAAGTAAAAGTCTAAACTCTGCCTCTCTCCACATACAGGCGATGTCTGCATGAACAATCTACGGTGTACAAATCGATTCGACGCACATTTTCGAGAGGTCAGACCGTAGTACCAGATATAAAACGTTAATGGCAGGCAGATTTAGCCGATCATTCCAACTTGGCTTCGTACAATCGAGGTAACAAGTATCTTCTTTTGTGTGATCGATATGTTTTCGAAGTATGCTAAGCTCGAACCTTCTGACATCCAAAACGGGTCCAGAGTTAGTGAGGGCTCTTACAACAATGCTGAAGCAAAGCGGTAGGCGACAAACCGACAACGGAACTAAATTTCTTAATCGCCAGTTTCACAACGAGCCGAAGAAACGACAGATCTATTTTTTTACGACCGAAAATCCTGAAACCAAAGCCAGTGTGGTCGAAGACCATTGAAAGAACGTATGTGGAAATAATTTACACATCGGCACATGCTGAAATACATGGACGTACTACCACGTCTTGAGAAAGCCTACAGTTAGTCGTATGTTCGCAGTATTGGACATGCATCAGAGCAAATGACGACCCAGAACGAAGTTGAAGTGTTGACCGATTCTTTGGTCAGGAGAAAATTGGAGAAGAAGAAAAACAAAGTGGATCGCATCAGTCGTGTTTGTCGTCGCCATCCTACCCAAATAGATTACATAATTGTTGGCGTGACTGGACATGACTGCAAATAGAAGAACAGCAACATTAATAGCAACAGCAATAGGAGGACCACCACAAAAATGCGGATTGGGAGCCAAAGGTAAATGAGTCCCGCAACAGGTTTTCGGTCTCGGTCAGCAGGTTGTCCAGAGACAAGTGGTAGAAGAGATGCCTATGCTTTGGATGCTGAGAGTTGCAGCTGTCTGGCCATTAAAGCAAGAGCTCTTCTCAAGGCCCAGTGAAACTGGCCATTTCAGGGCCATTCCAATTCGATAACGAAAAAAACCAACTCATCATGATTGCCATCTTCACTAGTGTCTGTCCGTCTGTCATGGTGTTGGTTTTTGTAAGTGTGGTGTTTGTCTGTCAGAACGAGTGATGGTCGTCATAACATGGTACACCACTCCCCATCCCCCTAAACATTTGTTTGTAAGGGTGAATGTTTGTAACGATAAGTGTTTGTATGGATGAGCGTTGGTCTGAACGGCTGTTGTGGTATGGAAAGTGTGTTTTTATGGATGTTTATTGTTCTTTAAATATAGATGTCCGCGTATCTTGGTGCGTGTTTCTTCCTCACCACTTTGGGTCATTATGGGCACCTCTTTTCAATTCCATTTTCGGGGGTTGCTACTGTGAGCAGCTTCTTTTAGCCACTCCGTGTTTTGAGCCACTATTGGCACCTGTCACTAAAACAATCCGAATTTGTACAATTTGTGAGACTATTGTCACCTGGTGCCCATAAATCTAAAATTTGCACAATATGGGTTGGCCACAATGCAGGCCCTATAGTGCTACCACCCCCCACCCCCATTACTACTAGCAAAGTATTAAAAAAGTACACCTGTACTATGAGACTATTTTCTTCACGAAGTTGCTTATGTTTTTGAGGACTTGCATTTATCTTGTGTATGAGCTCTGATTCAAGAAGACCTTGCCAAATCAATTTTATTTTATATGCCACGGCTTCTAAAAAAAGAACCCAAATCAAAGTCGCCATATCTTTTCTGTTACAACACTATATTACATGTCGCTGCTTCAGTAAACTTGGGAAGGGCGTGGGCTTTGTATCACATAATTTTTATTTATTATTTTGTATATATTTTACCGGCGAAAGAAAAAAATAACAAGATGTCTCTTTGACTTTTGTTGGGTTCATATTTTCGTGGAAGCAGCGGGATTAAATTGAGTAGTATTGCAGAGTTAGGTTTAGACTTCTGGTGTTTAATGCCTTTGAAAATTTATTAAGTCAGTTACACAAATTTATCTTTCGATTCAGGCAGGTAATTTCATAAAAAAGTAATACTTCTAATAAAAATTTTAAATACCATTATATATGTGGTGAATTTGAACTTTTAAACGATTGGTTAAATATGAGAGCACATATGTTGACCATAGATGATATTTGTATGCCCCAATATGACATTAGTAGAGCATATAGTGTTACATTTGTCCGTCTGTCTGTCCGTCTCTCTGTCCGTCACTCCTGGGTTACGTTTTCCTTTTAGGTATACTTTCAGGTACTATGGCAATGCATCCGTGTTCTGTGAAGACATTTCTTTTTATTTCGAAAATTTGGAGGACGGTTTTAGATAAGTTTTTCAAGAGTGTGCACAGACACAAGTTTTCTAAGTCCCATTGCTGGAGAATTTAGTTTTTTTTTAAAACTTGTATCTTCAAAAGAAAAAGCTCTACGTTCTGACCTCAAATTTGCTTCAGTAGTTGATACACGACATTGGGCAAAACATAAACAATGTAGTTAGTTATCCTTATTGTTCTTTTCGTTAGTGGAATCTGTAAAATCGGCTGCTATACATTCAAACGGTATCGTAGTACGTGGACTGTCATAATGACCTTAAAAACTAGCGAAGATCTGTTTCTTAAACAAAACTCAGCTTTAATGCCATTCTTCATCGTCGTCAAATTCAAGCGTTTATCTTAAACTATCACACATACGGTAATGTATGAACAATACTCTCACATTTAAACCTATTGTATATACCAGTTTTCAGCTATTTCCATATATACCAGTTTTCAGCTATTTCCATATATACCAGTTTTCAGCTATTTCCATATATACCAGTTTGCAACTATTTCCATATATACCAGTTTTCAACTATTTCCATATATACCAGTTTTCAACTATTTCCATTCACTCAATATTTGATTTTTATATCCAGATGTTTGTTGGTCCTAAACTTTATTTCATAATCCGCTGACTTTGACTTACTGCCTACAACCATATTAATCCACTTCCTTGTAAGTATTTGAAGACACGAATTGTCATACATGTAACTATTACGGGTTATCTTCAAGATTAACATAAACAGAGTTTCGTAGAATATTAATGTACATACAGTTTTATATATTTTCAGATGGCTTTTATTCCACACGACAAGAAGTTGATCCCATAGATTGTTCAAAGCCTGAATCTAAATGAAACATTTATATCGTAGGTGATACAAATAATCCGAAAAGTTGAGCACAGCAAGAAACGGCTTCGAACTCTGATACATCATTTGTTCGCTGTTTGCCTCGAAACTGACCCACAATTACTTCAGGACCTTCCCAGAATGCAACTGGGCACTAACATTGGCGTAGAAACTTTGCGACTTCGAACATTTGAGCAGGTAAGACGATCTGCTCTAACCTTTGTAATTTATTCTTCAGTTGAAGTATATTATACTTGTCTTTCTGTTCTGGATGTAATCATTTCTTAAAAATGTATGGTGACGTTGTCTGCTACCTAAAGAACCTTAAGTCTTCGACAAACTAAGCCAATTACGTTTGGGACCCTCAATGAATCAGTAATACTGCAACTTGTGCTTCATTGTGGTTGAAGTAAGTAAGAACAAATCTTTTGATTGGTTAAATCGGAAGCTTGGTTGTTGCTCACCGTCTCTTGTTCAAAACCTAGAGATATGATTTTTAACCTGGATCTTACTTCCTTGGTATTTTATGGAGATTAGAGTGAATACTGTGTAGACTGCATAATGCCGAAACCGTGTTTTTGAAAGATTCAGTCAACACTTGTAGGGTTTCTCTTTGTAATGTGCCTGTATTCTGGTCATTAAAACATACTGGTTTTTTCTATGCTGATCAGAAATCGGCTCAAATAATTGTGAAGTAAATGATTTATCACTAGTCTATTAGAAATTCTACTGGTAGTGAGTTTGAACTTAAATACATTGTTCATCTTCATGACTGCATTCCAGATACTAATTAATTCCGAGTCTTTCTGGTTTCTTCTTGAATACTTTTAATGTCCGATGTAAATAATATCAGAATTTAATCTTTATATAATTTATTTCCATGTTTGTCATCAGTCTTTTACATGGAAGATAGACATAAGCCTGTACTTTTTTGAAACTTCTTAAAAATAATTTGTTGTCTTTATTTCTATTATGTTGTCAAAATTGCATAGTTTTGATTTCTTTCTTTTGTTCTGTACGAGTTTTTAATACATTGTTTTCAGTTTATGAACTTTAAAGTCATCATTCATTCCGGTCTTGATGTGTTTTCATTATAGAAATTCCAGCATAAAGCAGTTGAGCTAGACAATCTCCTTTATATTTGAGTTCTAACGTCTGACAATATTCAGAGCTTCCAAAACTTTGTTTCTTAACAATGAAAAATTGTATGTAGGCTTCCATTTACCTTTGCACTGTTACTATAAACAGAGCTATAGAGTGTAAGTAGTGAATAGAATGTGCTTGAATTCGGAAGTCTTGACTTTTCTTACAATATCAACGAAAAACAACAAAGTTTTATTGTATGCACTGAAGCCATGCTAACATGTTTTCAGATATCTAACTTTAAAAATATTGGAAATAAGATATTGAATAGTTTTTCTAAGCTTATGTTAAGGATATAGTTTACTCATTCAGTAGTGTAGTAAGATAAGATTATTAATCCAGACATCAAAGACTATTAGATACTTTCCGTATACCACCCCAGAGTCGTTATTATTGTCAAATTAGTTTGAAACTTTAATATATAATGAATGCATGTTCAACATGGTTTAGTTTGTGGGCATGCTGCATTTGAATGGGAAGAAGAAGAAAACATCGACAAGCGTAAATTACTTCTCTTATAAAAACATAACTCTTAAAAGGAACATTTTCCTGAAGAAATCTCTTTGCTGACTGTGAAGAGATTATCATGTTTCCAGAAGAAATCTGCTTGCTGGAGGTGAAGATATTATAACGGAGTGAATATGAAATCGCCTTATGGGAGGTAAAGAGGTTTTCATGTTTCCTGAAGAAATCTCCTTGCTGGAAGTGAAGAGAGTATCATGGTGTGAATAGGATATTTAAGATTCCAATAATATACGTACATTGTAAGGACAACAAACCAAATGAACTTGCAATAATGGAATCCTCATTTAGTTCAGTTTTAAACGACGCCCATCTGTTTATAACACGGGAAAGATAATACACCGTTGACGTAACTAGGAAGAGACTCGATTTCAATTTGTTTGTATGATCCTTTTAGTGTACGATATGGACCGTGTTTCCTCTGTCTTGGAAATCTTTTTATTATTTGCCTATTACAATCCATTTCCAAGACAGAACGTGATGGCACATAAAAGAATATTTATGATTTATGAGGATCTTGGTCTGTCTTGGAAATGGAAGATACTGCTTTGTCTTGGAAATGGACGATACTGCTCTGTCTTGGAAATGGATGATACTGCTCTGTCATGGAAATGGATCACACTGCTCTGTCTTGGAAATGGACGATATTGATTTGTCTTTTAAATGAATTATACTGCTGTTTCTTGGAAATAGATGACACTGTTCGGTCTTGGAAATGGACGACACTGCTCTGTATTGGAAATGGATGACACTGCTCTGTCTTGGAAATGGATGGCACTGCTCTATTTTGGAAATGGATGGCACTGCTCTGTCTTGGAAATGGATGATACTGCTCTGTCTTAGACATAGATAATACTAGTCAAATAATTAATAAAATTCCAAGACAGAATAGACTCCGTATATGTAAAGTACGAAGACTGCTCGAACTTATTGTATGACAATGCGTCCGTCATCTATCCGTCAACATTTGCTATTTTCAACTTCTACTAAATAATTGCTGGGACAGTTCTAATCAAACTTGGTAGGAATGTTTCTTAGTGCATGTCCTATTAAAATCTTGTCAGGAGTGGTTTCCCTGGCAATGGCGTGACTTCTATAGTAACCAGGTGAAAAGTTGTTTCTACTTCTTCCCCAGAATATTTTGATCAATACTGGTTGGAATGTTCCTAAGGACATGGTCTACTAATAGTTTGTCGGGGTGGTTCACCTAGCAACGGTGTGGTTGTCAAAGTAAACTAGGTGGAAAGCTCATTTTCAACTTCTCCGGAACGGCCATGCTAATTGTGATCAAAGTTTATGGTCATATTTTTAAAGTTATTGAGTATCATCTTTTTCTACAGGATTGATTCCCAGGCAACGGCGATGTAGCCTTAGCAAGCTGGTTTGCACCTCCCCCTTTTTTGTTTACTTCTCATCTAGACAAGCTTTATACTTTGTAAAACTGTTTATACGGGAATGCTCTACCAAAATCATACCTGGCATGGCTTCGCTAGCGACGGGTGTGGTTTTAAGCAAGCAGCTGGATTATTCCCTTCAGAGCGGCTTAGTCAGCTCTTATCAGACATGATTGGAGTCTGCCTTCAACGTGCTGTACCAAAATATGCACGGGATGGCTTTCCTAGCAGCAGTGTGACTTTCAGTGCAAAGAGGAAGAAAACAGCCAAATTTTCTCCAGCTTTGTAGGAATATACTTTGGAGCATACTTTGCCAAACGTTTGTCTGTATTTGCTTGCCTAGCAATGGCTTGGACTCCATAGTAACCTGATATAAACATTATTGTCAGCTTCTTCAGAATGGCTGGGCATTTTCAATCAAACTTGGAAAGAATGTTAACGAGGACATGCTCTATCAAGTTTATGTCCGGGTGGCTTCCCTACAATTGTGTAGCTTCCACAGCTACCAGATGGACTAACTTTTTCGACTTCTCCTAACGAATAAGCCCATTTTGATCAAGCTTGGTAGGCATAAATTTTAGCAGCATCTAGAGAGTAACGTGGTATCAAGGTCTTTTATGTTTGTTCAAGGAGGGCTGAAAATGATTTTTAAAATGGCACTATCTTTAAATGAGTAACTGCTTGACAAATTTAAACCAAATTTGAACTTTGAAATTTCTACTTACGATACTGATCTCCCATTTTATATGGCTAGTACTACTAAAGTAGGAAAAATGGAATAATTTAGTCTCAAAAGTGTTAAATCAATTGCCAAGTAATTTGACAGGAAACAATTTTGCATCTGATTTTGACCAGGGTGTGAAGGTGAGTGATCTCAGGTTCACTTGGGCCTCTTGTTTTATCTTTTTATTCGGGACAAAATGAGAAGCTATGACATATTTATTGTTTTCATTGTTTATTTTAATGTCTAAATTAATAGTATGAACATATCCATAGCTCCTTGTGAAAATAAGGAAGATTTTTGATTTCAGCAAATGGGAAGGGGTGGGGTGGGATGGCACATCAGTCAAATTAATACAGCTTAAGCCACACCCTATATAATAATCCACTCCAGAGTTAATGTTGTCAGAGTTCTCATTTTAAACTATATTTTTAAATTAAAAGAAACGTGTTCCCAGCTGAATTCACCTGTGCCACAAGTGACTCCCTTGTCTACCGTTACAGTAATAACTTGCTTAACTGTGCGTGTTTTTAATATTTTAATATTTTTGCATGGTTCGAGCAAAAATATATTCATTTCTCACTAGTATTCGAATATTTTTACAAGTTTTCGAATCTAAAAGTTCAAAGAAAATAGTAGGTCTTAATATGTCAGATACACAGATACTAAAGCTTAATTACAAAATAAGCGATCTTTCTAGGAAAAAAAAAACTTGGACGATCCAAGGGACATAACCCTCAGGTTACCTGCACATTTGTTGTTTAGGTTATGATGTTTTGTACATTTTAATCTATGACGTTACTGGTATGTGCGCTCTGGTCTTGTGTTTTTTTTTTAGCTGCACAAGGCGGACCAGTAATGCACCAAGCTCCAAGAAAACGCCAACGGTATGCTGCAGCGGATCTGCTCAGTCTCTCCTGAACTCCTCGACAGTTTGCCATAGTAACTGATATGCAGACAGGCCTACCAGACTGTACACGAGCTGCAGTCAATGTTCAGTATGACAAAAACGGTAAAAAGAATACAATGATTGCTGTAAGTTAAAAATACCAATCGAGACAAAATTTATACATAATTTCCCGACTAAGTCGAAATGCCTTCCTCGAGATGATCAAAGCGTGTAAACGAAACATTTTGAGAGATTAACAGGTATAATTTTGTATGACATATTTCAATATGAAGACGGAATGCATCTTGCAAGAGGAGATAATGATAATGCCTACATAGAAGGGATACATTATGTGCTCACGATGCACGGATTGTGCCATAAGAGGACGAAAATTCTGGAGCGAAACTTCAAGATAAAATCAAATCTACAATTCACAGTGTCAACTATGAGTCACAAGTTTCTGAGTTCTATTTAAGAATGAACAAATTCGGAAGAATGGCAAAATCCTAAACTAAGCATATACCATGTAATGTGATCTTTACCGACAGTCATCTGCCAAATCACTGTAATACTCAAACAATCATTGTTTTGTTTTTTTTATAGATGTGTAATATGTGGTCTTCACAGACAGTCATCTGAATAAGCCACCATAATACCCGCAACAATCAATTTTTCTAGCTGTGTCATTTGTGATGTCTACTGACAGTCATCTGCCAGAAGTCCATGCATGGAAATTGGGTTAAACTGGAACTCTCCACCAGATAAATATTAAAACCATAGCTCACAAAGTGTACCTATCTTTCATTCATTCAGTCACAAAGTGTAAGTATATGTGCCAGACAGGACCTAGCGACGGAATCGCACGCATGAAGATTACAAGTGTTTGTTGCTTGCTTTTCAGTCTAGCAGAGAGAATATCAGTTCACACGATGAGTATCTTTATCGTTTACAAAAGCTTTATGCATGTATACATTTTCTTGAGCATTAATTCATATCAGATCTGCTTTTACCTTTTGTAAAGTATACGATATGCATTTGGGAACACTTTGGAGACACACAAATGCTCAGTGCCAATTGCAGAGTCAGGCACAGCTTTCTCGCCGAGCGGGTCTTTTGCATCGAAAAATAATGCGTATAAAATTCTTTGCACAGTTAAACTAAGTCGAGCGATTTGTGTTTGTTTTTGATCAGCTGTCAACAAATGCGAGATCCATCTTGCAGAAGTCTATCTACGCTTAAAAATTAATCTTCAAAATATTAAGAACAGCTGGCGAATTAATACTTGTGATAATATAAATATCTTTCACTTTGTATCGAGTATCTTCATCAATTGCTCACTTTACAGCTGCCACTTTCCACTCACCAATCGCAGACAACTGTGTTCCAGAACTTGGGTCATCGTCCATGGGTTCGCAATTGTCCTTAAAGCGATGAAACCACCTCAAAATTGTATAATATGACAGAGAATTACATTCTAGAAGTCGCCTTCTATATCAGTCAGAGAGTACCCTAAGAGTACTCGAATTTTTCAGTATGTTATTTGCTCAGTAGCAGAATTGTTTCTCCTTCACCAATATTTTTACGTAGCTGTCATTGACCTATGTTACATCGCACGCATATATCTGCAGTTGTCTGGTGTGTTGTACGATCAGCTGCAGATAATTTTGTAGAACGTCATGTTGTCTTTTGATCGGCATTAAGTTTGTTGACAGGTTCAAAGAAACAAAACATTTTTAACAAATATTAAGAACTTTTCAAATACCACTCGTACATATAGTTCATTTATTACAATTTGTAAATACTGATGAACTTCAAAAAGGTTTTTTTTTTAACTCTGTCATGTAATAAGCTTATTGAGAATTTGGGTCTCAATGGCCCAGAAGCTCTAATAGTTGTTGAGATATGTAAATTTGTGTACATAGTATATGCGTTTCGACTATTAGTTCAGTACTGGAAATCGAAAGCTAAAATTGATTCAATACTTTCATACGATTGTGCGACTGCTTGTTGATAAATATGATTTTTTAAAGTTTCTCTTTCTATGCTCTGTTAGACAACCGGTGCATCAAAATCAAAAGATTTTTTTACCGATGAACACTTTCAATCATTCTGCAAACATTATTGCTGAGTTTTCTGCTAATTAATTACAAGGGTTCAGATATAGAAAATATGAATCAAGAAGCGAAATATTTAAATGCACCAATATGAAACAATCATATCCTCTGGAAAATTTATTTAAGTAATCGATAAATTCTAGCAAGAAAATATTGAATTACACCAACACTAAACACTTGAATGTGCTGGAAAATTTGAAGAAGTGAAAAATTCACGGAGATAAATATTGAAAGAGTTTCGCTAAAATATATCGAGCGACTTTGTTTAAGAAAATCTGCTGAACATACGTCAGCAGTCGAAAAATATTTCTATCAAATATAGTATGACTGAAAGTGATAGAAGGACACGAAACTGTGCTAGAAGGATGCGTGAAAGTGATTACAACAGCTAAGGAATAGAAGACGAGCAATGTGAAAGACTACGACAGGCTGAGGAAACAAAGAGCTTTACAGGTTTTGAGTGTAGATGAAATAACAGTAGCTTGAGGACAGAGCAGAATAGAAAAGTCTGCAGTGATTTGGGCAGATAAGACAAGAAATCAATATCAAAAAGACGTCTTCTTCATTTATGTTGTTAATGCATACCAATGCTCTGGAGGTAGTGATCAGTATATATATATATATATATATATATATATATATATATATATATATATGTGTGTGTGTGTGTGTGTGTGTGTGTGTGTGTGTGTGTGTCATAGCTAACATTACGGGTAAAGTTTTATATAGTAAGCGAAATACCCACGTTAATATTTGTATACCAAAACAGCCTTGAAAGTTGCCCAAACATGAATCAAACTAATGTAGTGTACATTTTGGGATTTCTGGACCATAGTCAAAATCTAAGCGTTTACACTACTCTAAAATTACCAGTCAGACTATGAAGATACTTGTTACATTGAAGATCATTAGTGAATCTGCTCTGGTCTTAAAGGAGAGCTGAAAATACCAAATGGCACCTGGTCGTATCCAGGTAAAGCTTTAAAATTTAATTTCATAGTGATTGTAAGTAAGGCGTTTTGGTTTAGTCTAAAGGTCTGCGGTTAGACTATTAAGCACACGTGCTCTCTCTCCCTCCTCCCTCCACCTCTCTCTCTCTCTCTCTCTCTCTCTCTCTCTCTCTCGTCGATTTGTCGTCAAGTATGACAGTGTATTTGCGTTGAATAGCTCAAGTCAAGTGGTGTATGACATCAAATTTGTGCCAAAGAGAACGAGATGACATTATTTACGTTTGCAGGACATATTAAACCGCCGAGCACCTTAAATCTCAGAAGATTACTTCGTTATACCTACAGGTTGAATGGGATTAAATTCATCTGTTCAACTGAAGTGATTCAGCAACATCCAGGCTGATCTAACATAAGAAACATGCGGCAACAACCCTCCCAATTTACGTAAGAACAAAGAAACAGGCGGCGGCAACCCACGCAATTTAAGTAAGAAAACAAAGACGAATCCTATCCCTGGGGTGGTTAGGTGCAGCCAAAGCTTCAGACTTTTACTAAACTTTATGTTAAAGGTCAAAGGTTAAATGTAAAGACTCATACAAAATTGTTCGGTATATATTGAAGTATTTCTAGTTAAATAAATGCAAATAAAAAAAGACTTCAATACTTGAAATGCCAATACCAAGCCAAGAATAATTTACATCCTACTTTGATACGTGTTCAGACTAGAAATGAATTAAGAGATATGAACAAACAAAATTTAGACAGAAGCACAGCGGACCAGTAATGCCATACTCGTAATATTTTTTAAAAGTGATTTTTTAAAAGAAATTTAAATTAGTACAGATTTTATGGTGGCAACGATTATGATTTATATAAAATTTAAAATGACACTGAACGATATTTGAAGAAGATCATTTGGAGCAAAAATTCGACAATTTGATTATGTGGAAAGCTCAATTAGAATTAACGATTAGATTTATGAAACGACCAATGACAGAGCCTGTGCAAAGGACGGAGTTAGTGCAGAGTACAAGTACAATTCACGGAGATAAAGTAGAGTACATAAATTTGTACAACATCTATTACATTTTGAATAGAGGTAAAATTGATAATGTCATTAAACGTTAATTTGACATTTTCCATTCCAAATGTGGACACGAAATAAGCAAAAGAACAAGATGGATATTTGACGAGATTGAATATTTAGCACTAATAGGTATCAACAGCTCAGAGGAAACTGTTATAAAGATTTTCAGGAATGGATTAAGAACAAAAACGCCCGTATGATCGTAACGAACGAAGATGATAAATATTTCTTGCGTGCAACGGAGTTGGTGTTAAATAAACCAAGTCATTATATCCATCACAATACAAATTAGATTGGTGTTGTAGATGTCCGGTAATTTATGGAGGACATAAGGACAAATGAAAATGAATTTATACATCTGTAGATGCGTGTGAAATATTGGGATATGGAGTTAGTCGAATGACGAAGTCCAGCCAAAGGCAACGTGAACAGGGGTGCGTCCTGCGCATAGCGCAACCGTGCCAGAGGTGCAATCACAGACAGAGAATGTCCGGCGGCTGAGAGAACTAAAACCGTTTAGAATAGCTGAATTAGAAAGACAAAGAAATGTTGACATGCTAATCATATTTCAAAGTGATGGTCCTAATGAATACAAAGATGGACGGTACCGTTACCTTGAAATAAGAGAGTTTTCAAGACTAGTATGACCACAAATAAGTATACATCAACGGAAGAAATATGTCTGTTAGAAGGTATTTACATTTTTCAATAAACAAATGCACACACACATACATACACACACACACACACACACACACACACACACACATATATATATATATATATATATATATATATATATATATATATATAGAGAGAGAGAGAGAGAGAGAGAGAGAGAGAGAGAGAGAGATGGACATTATTTATGTAGTCATGAGCTAAATATAAATACTTTAAACCTATTTTTGTAAAGCATAAAATGTAGGTCACAGTAATCTTCTTTGGGTGTAAGAGTGTAGTAATATTAGAAATGCATCCAAATATCAAGTTTCATGATTGTCAAATAAACAACACCCAATTAATTAACTCTAAACACAACATTTCAACAAAGTTAATAAAGTATAGGCCGTGGAGACCTTTTCTTGCATTAAGAGTGTAGAACTTATCAATATGCATTCCATCACCAAGTTTCATGATTCTAAATAGGATAGTATGCATATAGCATGCCCAAAACTCAAGCGGTCATGAGATCAAAGCAAAAACTTAACCCAAGCTAGTAAGAGATGAAGTATAGGTCACATCAAGCTACTTTTGCTGTAAGAGTGTGCTGCTAATAGAGGTGCATATTATCATCAATATCACGAGTATGGCATGAACAGTGCCTGATATCATCATCAATATCACGAGTATGGCATAAACAGTGCCTGATATCATCATCAATATCACGAGTATAGCATGAACAGTGCCTGATATCATCATCAATATCACGAGTATGGCATGAACAGTGCCTGATATCATCATCATTATCACGAGTATGGCATGAACAGAGCCTGATATCATCATCAATATCACGAGTATGGCATGAACAGGGCCTGATATCATCATCAATATCACGAGTATAGCATGAACAGTGCCTGATATCATCATCAATATCACGAGTATGGCATGAACAGTGCCTGATATCATCATCATTATCACGAGTATAGCATGCACAGTGCCTGACATCATTATCAATATCACGAGTATGGCATGAACAGTGCCTGGGAAATGAACAAACACAAAATGTAACCGACGTCAGTGAAGCGTTAAATATGGACCATAATGACCTGCTACTGAAATGAAGGAGTAGTATTCATGAAGATGCGTCGCCTCACCAAGTTTCATCATTCTAGATAGGATATCATATACATAGCATGCAAAACAACTTATTTGATCATGAGCTAAACGCATAAACGTAACATAAGCCAGTAAAAGGTAAATGTCGGGCTCGGTGACCTCTTTGTACGAATGGGCTACTAATAGAGATGTACATGATTATGTAATTTAATCATTCAAATATAAATAGTTAAAACAGAAAAATAAACCCAAGTCAGTGAAGAGAAAAACACATGTCAAAATGACCTACTATGTGTGATGAGAGTGTAGTATCTCTTAAGATTACATAACCCACCAAGTTTCATGATTACAGGTATAACAGGATAATCTAGTAAAATGTAATTAGCTAATAAAATGTGAAATGTAGGTGACAGTGACCTTTTTAAGGGTGTGGTATTAATAGAGATGCATACAATCATCTAGCTTGAGGATTATTCATGAACAGAGCTTCAGAAATAAAAATATAACACAGAATTTAACCAAAGTCAGGGAAGCGTGAAACATGGGTCACAGTGACCTACTTTTGTGATGAGGGTGTGTTACTTGTCAAGATGCATCTCCCACCAAGATATATGGCCACGTTTCATGATTCCAGGTATAACATGATATAAGCAGTGTGCAAAATACGTGAGCTAAATGCAAAAAACTTAAACAAGAATATGCAACTAATGTACATATATGTACAAAGTTAGTTCAATAGCGCTCTGATAGACATTTTCTCAAGATATACATGGGCTGTCAAAATCAAGACAAAAAGAGAGATGACATACACAAAGCTTTTAGAAAATGAGGGGAATCCTGAAATGTACAGTGTAATGAAACAAAATAGAGTTTACAACAGGAAGGAAAAAGGAGAGATCTGACTACTTTTCAAATTACCCTGAGATAAAAGCAACTGTAGCAGAAAGGTTTAACGTAACTATAAAGACCAGAATGTGGAATTATTTCACTCAAAATGAAACAAGAATATGAGCAGACATCTTACCAAATTTAATTTATAATTTCAATAACATTCACCGTAGATCAAAAACAATTCATTCCGATTGAGGCAAACAAGTGGTAAAACAGATCATCAAAATTATGTATAAATGTTCGGTTACCTAGAAAGAGATACATATGGATCACTAAAATTTTAAACCGAGGAAACGATTATAATTTCAAACTACAAAATAGTCTTTGCAAAAGACCACCTTTCTAACTTTACCGAACAAATGTTTAAAATTCGGGCAAGAAATTTAAACTGATCCAGTCGTTTACAAACTGGAAGACTTGATGGAGAGGATACATATGATATATTTTACGAACAAGAGTTATCTCCGAATGACATGCAAGATGACTTATACAAAACTGTACAGATTTTACGAACAAACGGATGAACGGTAAAAAAGTATGTACTATTGAAATGAAAAGATATGATTAATCGTTTACCAATTGGGAACAAATAAAGTATATCATTAAAATAAACAGGAAGAGGAAGCACAATACATAGACGAGGAAACAAAATACATTCAAAAGCATCACAGGTAAATAACAATGGTTCACGAAAAGCGTGATGAGGCGACTATAATCTATGCATTTTTCTATTAAAAATGTTTCACCTTAAACAATTTTAACTCATATATAAAACCTTCTGTTGCTAAAATGTTTCATACAATTAACCAAAATGAGTTGATATGGGAGACTGGTACATCACATGAATGAAGTAAAATGCAGTAACCTTTCGTGGTGTTTACAAATACAGGCTTTTAAGATGCCATTTGTACAGAATTTTCATTTATTAACTGAAATTAAACAACACAAATAAATAGTACAATCCACATTGTATGTCAATTGAGTCTTAATTTATTTGCACAAGTAAAGCATTTCTTGTTTATTTTGGTGGAACAGATTATGATGGTAGAGATCCTTCATATGGTTTTGGACTAGATAGTTAGAAAGAATGTACAACCTCTTGATATTCAGTTATCAACTCCACTGTAAGAACGAGTTCCAGCCCCTAAAACGGATTTTACATTTATAAAAAAGAGTGATGGGTATTTTACCTTATACATGCGTAGCTACCATCTACGACTATACTGACTTTACTAAAATTGGCAAGGTATTTGATAATGGAATATGCAATGATTAAAATCTATGTCTAAATTATTCACATGGAAGCCATTTAACATTTTTCAAAACTACACTTAAAATTTGATAATGATGAACAAAGAACAGAGTGACAATTAAACCAGGCAGTTGCTTGTGAGACTTTCTACTGGTTTATACCAAACAAAGTTTTCCAGAATTAGTCAAACCAGTTTACAGATTACACATATACTTCTAGGTTAGGAAATTACTGAGTGACTGTGTAATATCTTCCCATACCACGATGATGTCCACTGAGACAACAATAACACTGATTTAAAACAAATTAATTTTGATCTCTAACAATTTTTACATTTCGTCACATCAATATTGGAGAATAAAGACGTCATATATGAAGGGGGATATATTATTGACATAAAAGAGTACAAACCAACTATGAAAGAAATCATTGTACTGCTAAACAAGAAAGGCGTGGATCTTTATGGTGGTATTTTTAGCTTAAACTATCATATCATTAGATGAATCCTCTTGCAAACAAAGATGAGCCAACATGTTGGATCTCCTTACAACATAGAAACGGCCTGACATATGAAAGGTACTGCAAGATTGAATCAAAGCATCAGATTATTAAAAATAAGCATTATGCGCACATATTCAGATCTAAACATCAATTACACAGTATATTTCCACAGTATCAGACACTGGTAGAAGATTAATGAACCTTCTAGTTTCCGGACAGCTAGATTATAAATCAGAAGAAATTATAACACAATTTCAACAATACATTTCAGATTTAAAAGCGAAATTGGACTATGTTGTTGGTGGCGACGATATCTTTTTGCTACCAAGTGACATAGTTATGAAAATGCCAAGTATCGTTGGTGTTACGACTCTATGGTCTAAGAAAAATGTAACAGAAAGAAAGTGAAACCAACAAATCAAGTAAAAAATCAACAAGCAATTTATTACTAGATAATTAAAATGAAAAATCAAAAAGTCACTTACAGTAATGTGTTTTGAAATTCTAATAATCCAATAAGAATGATTGTTCTAATCACAAGTCCTAAATATAGAATGTTCCGAATTCACGGCTGTGTCCTTGAATGTTATGATGTGCTAATGGTCTCCAAAGTCCTGATGTACTAGTAATCTTTGATGTGCTGATGTCAAAATGAAGTATTCCAAAATATCTGAATATAAGTTCACATAAATTCCAAAATCATCAATTAAAAATCAAAAATCCAAAGTTTATGAGCACTGTTATAATCCAATGAATATTTAAAATAATTCCTCTCTTAGAATTTGGAATGAATTTTCACAACTGTAATAGCTTTTTACAAGACTGATGGTAATGTCAAAACTGAAAAAATGTCCACCAAACATGGTATATATAAAGATTGGTCACATGACAGAATGTTCTAGAATATGAGTCATCTTAATGGAATTCTACATGTAAACAAAATTCAACCTTGACCTTCAAATTGAGAAAACATTATATTGATCAAAACAACCTAATTCAAGGACACTAGTTAAACATGTTTTTCCTGATAACATTAAGATTTAAGCAAACATTAAAGTAAAGAAACATTTATAATTTCCCAAAATATTTATAATATTATATTAACATCATACATAACACCTCCCCTCATAAAGAAAAAGAAAGAGTTATATAATAAAGCTTTCTTTTGAATATACATCTAATACTACAATAACCAAAATTACATAAGAACATGTTTTATGATACTGGACTTAATTACATCAAGCAATATTACATTTCTAGGCACGTGAGAGTGCATCTGCAATCACATTGTCTTTTCCCCTGATGTGTTTGATGTCAATGTTATATTCCTGCAATATCAAACTCCATCTCAACAATCTCCGATTTTTATCTTTCATTTTGTTGATGAAAGTAAGGGGATTGTGATCACTGTACACAATAATTGGAGAAAGAGCTGAGGTGACATACACTTCAAAATGCTGTAAAGCCAATATCAAAGCCAAACATTCCTTCTCAATTGTGGAATAATTTTTCTGGTGCTTGTTTAGTTTTTTAGAAAAATAACACACAGGGTGATCCACACCACTTTTGTCTTCCTGAATCAATACTCCACCAACCCCTACATCACTTACATCAACAGATAATTTAAATGATTGGCTGAAATTTGGTGCAGAAAGAACTGGTGCATTCTTAAGCATGGCTTTTAACTTGTCAAAAGATTCCTGACACTTGTCAGACCAATGAAATTTGGTTTTCTTACTCAATAAACTTGTCAAAGGTTCAGCAATTTTGGAAAAATTGGAACAAAATTTCCGATAATATCCAGCCATACCTAGAAATCGCATCAGTTGCTTTTTACAAATTGGAACTTGAAATTCAGAGATAGCTTTGACTTTAGCTTCTATAGGTTTAACTTGAACTTGTCCCACAATATGTCCTAGAAATGTGACACAAGCATGGCAAAACTCACTTTTGCTCAAATTAATTGTCACATTCGCATCACTGAGTCGATCGAAGAATTTTCGAATGGTTTCCAAATGATCTTCCCAGGTGTTGTTGTAGATAATGACGTCATCGATATAAGCGTCACAATTATCAAGACCAAATGTTATCATGTTCATCAGACGTTGAAACGTTGCAGGCGAATTTTTCATTCCAAACGGCATGACTTTATATTGATAAAGTCCATCTGGAGTTACAAATGTTGAAATTTCTTTTGCCCTTTCCGTCAGTGGAATTTGCCAGAATCCTTTTAAAAGGTCAAACTTGGTGACATATTCCGCATTTCCAATTTTATCAATGCAATCGTCCATTCTTGGGATTGGAAATGAATCAGTTTTGGTGACACTGTTGACTTTTCTATAGTCAGTACACATACGGAATGTATTATCTGGCTTGGGAACAAGAATACATGGTGAACTCCAGTTACTTTTACTTGGTTCTATGAAATCATTCTCCAGTAAATACTGAATTTCTTTCTTCAGATAGTTCTGTTTGAGAGGATTCATCCTATAAGGATGCTGTTTCACAGGTGCAGAATCTACAATGTCAACGTCATGATAAATTTTACTTGTTCGTGTTGGAACATCAGGAAACAAGTGCTCATATTCATGTAATAGCTGTTTTAGTTCATTTCTTTCCTGTTGTTGTAGATGTGAAAGTTTCTGGTCTAGGTTGTTCAATATTTCTGAATTCCGAAGATTGGTTATACCAGAGTCACTATAGTCTGATTGTACTCCATCGTTGATATCTTCACTGTGTGGGACAGGTACAACTAAATTAACAGAATAATTAGCTGGGCTATCTCTGTCAAAATATTCCTTTAACATATTTATATGACAAAGTTGTTTCTGTTTCCGTCTCCCAGGAGTGTTGATGATATAATTTAAGTCATTTACTTTCTTTTCAACGGTATAAGGACCATAAAATTTAGCCTGAAGAGGATTCTGAGGTATGGGAAAGAGAGCCAGAACTTTGTCACCAGGTTTAAAACTCCTTTCCTGTGAATTTCTGTCATACCTTAATTTCATTTTTGACTGGGTATTGTGAAGATTAGTTCTTGCTACTTCACAGGCCTTTGACAACTTGTATTTGAAATCAGAAACATAATCAAGAAGATTAATCTTTGAATCTTCATTTGAAAGAAGTTTCTCTTTCAATAATTTCAATGATCCACGGACAGTATGACCAAAAACTAGTTCAAAGGGACTAAAACCCAACGACTCTTGAACTGATTCCCTAACAGCAAACAACAACAAATGAACACCCTCATCCCAATCCTTTTCTGTATCAAAGCAATATGATCGAATCATATTCTTCAAAGTTTGATGAAATATTTCCGAAGCACCTTGACTTTCAGGGTGATAGGCAGAAGATTTAAACTGTTGGATGCCTAATTCATGCATAACTTGTTGGAAAATTCCAGACATAAAATTTGACCCTTGATCTGACTGGACAGATTTGGGAAGGCCAACAAGTGTAAAAAACTTCACCAAAGCTTTCACAATAGTTTTAGTTTTTATATTTCTCAGAGGAATTGCTTCTGGAAATCTTGTAGATGTACACATGATGGTCAACAAGTATTGGTTGCCTGACTTGGTTTTAGGTAAAGGACCAACACAGTCTACTATTATTCTACTAAATGGTTCATCAAATGCAGGAATAGGTTGCAGATGAGCCTTATGTATTTTCTGATTGGGTTTTCCTACCATTTGACAAGTGTGACAAGATCTGCAGTATTTAGAAACATCACTTTTGAGTTTCGGCCAATAAAAATGATTCACGATCTTGTGATAAGTCTTACGGACTCCTAAATGACCAGCCAAAGGAGTTTCATGGGCTAAATTAAGAATTTCCTGTCGATATGACTTAGGAACAACAATTTGATAGCTCACTGACCACTCGTCACCAGCGGGTACATCAGGTGGTCTCCATTTCCTCATAAGGACCCCATTTTTCACAAAGTAACACACTGAAACTTGTGTGGCTTCAGTTTCACTAATAGCCCTCTGAAACAAACAAGATATCTCGGGGTCTTGCTCCTGTTCAACGACAAGGGGTTGTCGTTTGTCATCCTGATTAGAACAAAGAGAATGAGTTGCCAAAAGAGGATCACTGTGATCAATACCATTTGATTGATCAATACCTGAGGAAAAAGTGACCTCATCAAAAAACTGACCAATACATGTGTCAGCTAAAGGAATTATATCCTGATCAACATCACTCTCAAGAGCTCTTTTTGCCATAGCTCTAGTAACTGCACAAGCAGGGTACAAATCAGGGATTTCAGTTTCGACAGGATCAACTTTCTGATCCAAACAAGGCTTGTCAGTTACAAGTGGATTAACCACAACCTTATCTCCAGCTAGGTCATTGCCTAGTAATAAATGAACACCCTCTATGGGTAAAGAAGTCACTGCCCCAACAGTCACAGGTCCAGAAACTAAGTCTGATGCCAAATTTACACAATGAAGAGGAACATTTACAAAACCGCACTCTACTCCCTGAACAAGAACACTTTCACTTGAAGAAGACTCCTCAGACAAAGGCAAAGTACCTGATAATAAAAGACTCTGAGAAGCTCCAGTGTCCCTTAATATTTTAATTGGGATAGGTTTGGCAGAATCACCAATAAGTGATATAGAACCTTCTGACATGAATGGTTCATAAGCCTCCAAAATAGAATTAGACTGGGGTTTGTTTGACCCAACAAATGTATTGCTTTCAATACAAGACCGTGACCTTGACCTCGTAGAAATAAGAGCGTTTGGAAATGCTCTGTCTTTTCTCTGTTGCTTATTTTTCAACTTGAAGCAATCAGAAATAACGTGCCCTTTCTTTTACAATAAGTGCACGTAGGAAGAGATAAGGATTTCTGATCAGTCTTATCAGATGTTTGATTCCTAACAGTTGTGCTGTTGTGAAATTTGGAAGTACTCGAATGAGATTGAAATGGTTTTTTACCAGAAAACTGCTGAGAGGACGACTTATTGCCAAATGAAATTTTGTGAGTCAAGGAATAATCATCAGCCATACGAGCAGCATTTTCCAAAGTTTCCACATTCTGCTCGTCAAGATAGGTTTTAACATCACTATGGATGCACGTCTTGAACTCTTCAATTAATACGAGCTGTCTGAGGTTATCATAAGCTTGATCAACTTTCTTGGCTGAGCACCACCTATCAAATAGTTGTTCTTTATCCCTTGCAAATTCGACATGAGTTTGTCCAGTTTCTTTTCTACAATTCCTAAACCTTTGTCGATATGCCTCTGGTACCAACTCAGAAGCTTTCAAGATGTACTCCTTAACCACATCATAATCAGTGCTTTGTTGTACTGACAGTGAAGTGTAGACTTCACGAGCTTTGCCAATAAGTACACTTTGTAATAACAAAGTCCAATGCTCTCTGGGCCATTTCAAGTTTTCAGCTATTTTCTCGAAATGAAGAAAGTATTTATCTACTTCTTTTTCCTGAAAAGGGGGTACTAACCTAATATATCTAGTAACATCAAAACCTGAACTTGTGTTTAAAGGAGTGGAGTGTGCTCTGTTTGCCAGTTCTAATTCTCTTAATTTAAATTGCATTTCCCTTTCTTCTCTTTGCATCTGCATTTGTATTTGCCTCTCTTCTTTCTCTCTCTCCATCTGCATTAGCCTCTCTTCCTTCTGCATTTGTATCTGCCCCTCTTCCTTCTGCATTTGTAGCTGCCTCTCTTCTTTCTCTCTCTCCATCTGTATCTGCCTCTCTTCTTTCTCTCTCTCCATCTGTATCTGCCTCTCTTCTTTCTCTCTCTCCATCTGTATCTGCCTCTCTTCTTTCTCTCTCTCCATCTGTATCTGCCTCTCTTCTTTCTCTCTCTCTCTGAATCTGAAGCTTTGCCAATTCTAAATCCATCTGGTTCTTTAAATCTAATTCCCTTAATTTCCTGTCAGAACCAGATACAGGCTTTCTTTTCAAACTTAAAATACTATTTTCAAAAATTCCCTTTCCTACTAAATATTGAATCAAAATAATCTTTATCTCCTGTTTTGTCAATGATACTTTTGCCTCAGATAGACTGTATTTTCTGGCAAGCTCGAGCAACTCATCCTTTCTCATGCACTCTAACCCCTCCTGGGTAGGTTTTGAAATGAAATTCTGAACATTAGATGCCATTGTAAATGCTTGTTGGTTTCACACAAAACAAATTTTTCTAATTAAAAATCTTTGCCAAAGACAAAAAAAATTCAGAGACAAAATCAATATGAATTTCAAGGATAAATTTAATATCTCTAATATGCTTTAAAGAAATTCAATCCCGGACGAGCACCCAATTTCTGTTACGACTCTATGGTCTAAGAAAAATGTAACAGAAAGAAAGTGAAACCAACAAATCAAGTAAAAAATCAACAAGCAATTTATTACTAGATAATTAAAATGAAAAATCAAAAAGTCACTTACAGTAATGTGTTTTGAAACCCTAATAATCCAATAAGAATGATTGTTCTAATCACAAGTCCTAAATATAGAATGTTCCGAATTCACGGCTGTGACCTTGAATGTTATGATGTGCTAATGGTCTCCAAAGTCCTGATGTACTAGTAATCTTTGATGTGCTGGTGTCAAAATGAAGTATTCCAAAATATCTGAATATAAGTTCACATAAATTCCAAAATCATCAATTAAAAATCAAAAATCCAAAGTTTATGAGCACTGTTATAATCCAATGAATATTTAAAATAATTCCTCTCTTAGAATTTGGAATGAATTTTCACAACTGTAATAGCTCTTTACAAGACTGATGGTAATGTCAAAACTGAAAAAATGTCCACCAAACATGGTATATATAAAGATTGGTCACATGACAGAATGTTCTAGAATATGAGTCATCTTAATGGAATTCTACCTGTAAACAAAATTCAACCTTGACCTTCAAATTGAGAAAACATTATATTGATCAAACAACCTAATTCAAGGACACTAGTTAAACATGTTTTTCCTGATAACATTAAGATTTAAGCAATATTAAAGTAAAGAAACATTTATAATTTCCCAAAATATTTATAATATTATATTAACATCATACATAACATTGGATAAAACAACAATTTACAGAAATCCACTGACTTATACAAACTTGGATTAAACCATCCCACTAACACAGAGGCATCATAAAATTGTATTCTAAATCCTTTTAATAATCTGTGACAGTAACACACGAAATTGTAGAGGATAAAAAAGAAGATAAAGCACGCGTTTTCCACGACATAATTGTGTCTTCGGCCCACGTGCTGAGCACGATGACACATGGGAATTTACAAACGTCTAAAATCAATATTGATCATGAAATATATAAGTATTAATATTAATGCTCATGGTTGTATGAGCTGCTAGAGTTTACTTGTTGAAATAAATTATGAATTCACCTAATGTGACAAGCTTGGCTAAGTTTTGAGTGTGATATGAACATGAGCTTTCCTAAATCACCAATTAGACAGAATAGGAAAATTAACAATATATCATGACAATTCGATTAAAAATTTAAAATTAATAATATCCAATTTCAATCTAATTGATTCGTTTAAAAAATTAAATCCTACTCTCAAACTATATACATGGTTTAGGAACACACAAGACCCTTCCTTACCAATATCAGCTAGCAGAATTGATAGAGTTTACATTTCCAACAACATAGCAGAATTTCTCATTAATACCCAAAGTGTACACTACACTCAATCCGACCATGATGCGTCATTTTATCTATATTAGGTAACTCTTCCATCGCGTATGGTAAAGGTTACTGGAAGTGTAATAACTCACATTTAAACCATACCAGACTCAAAATAATGATCACAGATCTCATAACCAGAGAACTAAAATATCACGATTTTTCCCTGGAATTTTGGGATACCCTAAAAACCAAAATTCAAGATGAAATTATCAATTACTCAAGGCAACTCTCTAAAATTAAGTATTCTGAAATTCGATCACTGAAAAAAGATTATCATCTGTTAAGACAGAGAGACGATACTACTAATGATCAGGAACTCCTCCTCCAATTACAGGAACTACGGTTAACCATTAAAGAATTAGAATTTGACATGTACAAAAGATCTATCATTAGAAGTAAGGCCAAAATTCTCGATAATAATGAATGTCCGAGTCAATTCTTCTTTCAATTAGAAAACAAGAAGGGTTCCAAAAAAATTATTACCGAAATTCAATATAACAACGTGACATACAATTCCAGTCCCGACATTTTATATTGTTTTGAACAATTTTATTCGGAATTATTTACAACTGAAGAAATCGACGAGACTTTACTCGGAGAATTTCTCAGTGGTTTACCTCAGCTAACCGCAGAGGATAACCACTGTCTTATTGGGCCCATAACTAAAGATGAAATTCGTAAATCGATAACTATGATGGATTCTAATAAGTCCCCAGGACCTGATGGCTTGACAAAAGAATGCTATGCCACGTTCTTTGACATTTTAGGCGATACTCTTGTCCAATTATATAATTTGATTTTTGAATCAAGCACTGTCTGATTCTCAGAAACTATCCTATATCACACTGTTATGTAAGGATCCCCAAAATTCCAGCAATATGAAAAATTTGCGACCTATTTCCCTTTTAAATTGACTATAAAATTTTATCGAAAATTATCACCAACCGACATGGTAATGTTATATCAAACATTATCCACATGGATCAAACATGTGCAATTAAAGGTCGTTCTATTTTTGATAATGGTCATCTGATCAGAAATATTTCTGATTTTATAGACCAAAAAAATCTCTCATGCGCATTCATCTGTTTAGATCAAGAAAAAGCCTTCGATAGAGTTAATTAAATATTCATGCACAAAATTTTAGAAGCTTTTGGAATTCACCCCGATTTCATTAAATGGATCTCCATTTTTTATAATGACATCAGCTCCTCAGTTTTAGTTAACAATTTTATTTCCAAATCTTTTTCCATCTCCCGAGGAGTCCGCCAAGGTTGCAGTCTTTCCCCTCTTCTATACGTAATAGTGATTGAACCATTTGCTGCAAAAATTCGCAAAGACCCAGATATCATTGGTATTCAAGTTCCTGGTTGGTGCGACAGAAGCCTGTAAGATCTCCCTATATGCGGACGATAGTACAGGTTTCTGTTGCAGGACGAATCAATTAAACGTTTTTTACTATCGTCTCGCTTGTATGAACGTGCATCTGGCGCCAAAATTAACAAAACTAAATCTAACGGTATGTTCACAGGCAAGTGGCGTACCCGAAGTGATCATCCTTTCGGCATTTCCTGGATCGATAAGCAAAAAATAGTAGGGTTTCTTTTCGGACACAACTTAACAAATGATGATCATTGGAATAGACACTTTAATAAACTCTAAAAAATACTACTACTGCGTAAAAGTCGAAAACTATCCCTAGTTTCCAAATTTCACATCATTAATCTTTTAGCCCGCAGTCAGATTTGGTACCCTGCAACAGTGTGTGATATTCCAAAACATTATATTACCCTCATTAACAGAAATATATTTACATTTCTTTGGAATTCTAAATTCAACCTCTAGCTAGAGCTACATGAGTAAACTCTCTCGAAGACAGGGGTCTAAACATATCTCAATTGGAATGTAAACTACAAGCCTTACGTATCCAACATATCCAAAAGTTAATTGATGAGGAATATTCAGCGAAATGGAAATTGTTTGTAAGGTATTGGATTGGGTTACAACTACGATCTTTCAACCCCAATTTAGGCCTCAATAAATACACCCATACTTTATATGTGTCCCCATTTTATAAAAAGTGCATAAATTTTTTTAAAGACTTTCATGAAAATAATTTCGCGCTTATTTTTGGTCAAATCCCCACTAAAATCATACATCGGCGCCAACTCCAAAATTTTCTTTTAGAACCTAAAGTCCAAAGTTTATACGATTTATATTTCCCCGATGTATGGAAAAATTTACATAATAAATTCATCGACCCATTAACTAGAGATGTGTTTCAAAACCATTCATGACATTTTACCAGTCAATTACAGTATGTTTTTAAAACGCATTAGTAACTCCAAATTATGCACTTTTTGTGGTGGTATTGATAGTAACTCCAAATTATGCACTTTTTGTGGTGGTATTGAAACAGTTGATCACTTATTTTTTGAATGCACATTAGTCCACCCCCTGCAACTTTTAGTAATCAAATGGTTGAAGAAATTATCCGGAAACTCCTTCAATACGTTTTACACTTTCTAAAATTCGGTCTTTTTCCGAACGAGGCTAAGTTCGCGGAACCCGAATTCGCAGACTTATGCCTCTTATTAAGCGCTGAATATAAATATGCGATATGGATTAAACGTATTCGCGCATATTACCATAAAGAAGTGGTAAGCAGTAAAACACTCTTATCCTTCTTTCTCTCACGATTAAAATGTAGAATCAGAACTGACTTCTCCCGTCTAAATCATGTCCACTTTATTGACAAATGGTGCCTGGCAGGGCTATTTTGCTCATTATACAATTTTGAGCTCATCACTGATATTGACCTACAATAAACACACATATACTTACCGGTCCCACTTCCCTTTCACTTTATAATGCACATGTCTGTTTACCTGGTTTTCCCTGTTACACACCGGCTCAGGCTTAGCCTGGGCTGCACGTGCTAACAGTTCTTGTATATATGCCCTGTTTATGTTATAATGTTTTCTTTTGCCTTTGCTGTCGTTTTTGTTCATATTTGAAATCGATGTATAACCTTTTTGTTATAATGATTTTTGTTACCGTTTAAGATTGTACTCACCTTTTCCATATGTATCGCCTTGTGTTCTTTTCTTTTCCATTTCAGCTTGTTGAAAATTGTAACCACCCTTGTTTTCATGAATCTTGTCATTTATATTTCAACTTACCTTTGTCAATGCTTATTACCTTTTCTTTGTTTGTCACCTTGTGAACACGTGTGTATTCAACAGAGTGCTTTTGCACTCTTTTAACATGTATATATAATCCGCAATAAAATTTTGAGAAGAAAAAAAAAAATGAAATATCAGATTGCAATATCGGGATCCACGCAAATCCCCGATGGTTCAGTTTTGACAGAAGATTTACAATTCTGCATGACTTTTGTAGGTTCACTAAAATAATGAAATTTGATGACAAAGTACAATTTACCTGTATACACTGTTATCTACCTTAGCTTCATTTCTGTGAACGTCATTGATACATTAAAGTCAGAAAGAGTTCTCCAGTTAATTCCTTTCCCGTATATTGCTGACCCGTAGACGCCATTTAACTGGGCTAGGTGACACTTGTTGTACCATCCAAAATATTTAGCAGCACAATTTCTCTTAGGGCTGTTGTCCTTGTCATGGGTGGTAAACTTCATGCCAGCATGGTAACTCATTGAGTCTCCCGCATCTCTGGAGTATCCAGCAAGGTTCAGAAGTTAGTTACTGGTTTCATCACCTACTGTGAAAGTGGAGTACACTGCATGCGCGGATCGTTCTGGTGATCCTGGGGTGATGAGGTCAACACGAAGTTTTACGTTTTCTCGGGACGTCAGTTTATGTATATTATCAAGACCAAGCCAGTACTCTGTGTCTGCATTGCCAAAGCCAGATTTATAATCAGCCCATTTACGATAGAAATTAACCGACCCGTCCACTCTACGCTGGAATACTGTCCAGCCCCCTCCGTCTGTGTCCATATCACAGCGAACACTCACGCCGTTTGAATCATCATGATCGGGATATATCGTGTAAATTCCTGTAGTATTTTGTCCTGAGCACAGGATTTCTTGACAGTTTCCTGGCCCCCTGCCTGTCGGAAAAAAGATGTTTTTCGGATTAAAGATGAATATTTGCAACATACTTTACATTGACAAAAATAAAATGACATCATACAAAGAAACAAGAATATTTGACGACCCAAGAGTGCTTGAATCTAACACTAATAATTCTAATTCCACCACACATTGATTTCAACAAATTCATTAGTACAGATACTTTAGACCAGCTCGGTTTAAATGGTTTTAAGATGCTGGAATTCACCTTTTATATAAACTCTGCTGAGATAAAATCAATATGCTCCGTGTTTGTTTACTTTTGGAAATAAAATGGATCCCTGTCACATTAGCATTTACGGTCCACTCGGATGGCTTTTAAGCATTAAAAATGTTTTATCTCAATTGTAGGTTTGGTACATTTACTCCGACGGCATGTTGCAGAGGATGTAAAATGCTAACAAAGCATAAAGAAATAAATCATCTATATTTTTAGCCAGTCACTAATAACTCTCCTCCATTCTCCGGAATTAAAATGTATACTGGTACCCTCCTCATAAAAAATGGGTGATGTTAGGCCTCTCTCTCTCTCTCTCTCTCTCTCTCTCTCTCTCTCTCTCTCTCTCTCTCTCTCTCTCTCTCTCTCTCTCTCTCTGTGCTGCTTTTCAACTTGATGTTTGGCTTCAGGCACACTTTCTCAAATCCAATTCCAGTGTCATAATCATACGTACCAATACTTGCTTGCTTAGTCGCACTGTTCAAATTTTTCGAAATTTCAAAATGAAAGTATCAAATGCCATCTTTTCAATGAGAATATGATGGCAATATATTAAGAAAGTTACCAAACTATTATAAAAGTACTTCGTGGCTATGCACATGCAACGAACCACACCATTTGTCCCGATGCGCTGTGGACAAATCGTTTTCTACGCCACATAAACTCGAACACATGCCTACGAAATAATGAATAGTTCAAACCATTTCTGAGGACCAACACGGTGAAATTCATTATCGAATGTGCTTCCTATCTTTGGAAAATATTAACAACTGTGATCAAGTATTAACAATGGAGGTATATAGATGGAAATTATTTATAAATAGATAGAATTCATATAATGTATGTATGTATGTATGTATGTATGTATGTATGTATGTATGTATGTATGTATGTATGTATCCATATATGTATCTATGTATGTATATATGTATGTATGTATGTATGTATGTATGTATGTATGTATGTATGTATGTATGTATGTATGTATGTATGTATGTATGTATGTATCTGTATGTATGTATGATCCATGATTACATGTGAGTGTGTCAGACAATCAAATAGGTAAAGTTATATTTGTACTTATAGGTTGAATTTATAGTTTTATTATTCTATTACTGAGGACTGCATGTAGGATTGGGTGATTGATTCAGAACCAAATGTATTATCCTCATAAAATATTGTTGTTATTATTAGTATTAGTATTATTATATATAATATATTTCACCTGTTCATGCGACCAAATAGTGGACATGGTGTGTACAATCTCTTCTGAAATATGGCGAATTTTACGGGCATTAAGAAGTGTTTTACATTCCTTGGTTCAAATTATTTTATGTGAATGTTTTAAGAACTGAAATGAATGAGTCATAAAGTTGTGTATATATTGATTTTTCAAGACAAAAGACACATTTCCCTTGTACCTAGATTCGCGCCATTTAGATGCATAAAATTATGTAGACTTATTGTCCTGTGAATCCGTGAAGTGTTTGTTGGATCCAATGTGCTGATTAAATGATCTTGGAGGCTGCACGAAAACACGTTCGGTACCAACAGTGTATGTGGCTGTTGTTATGTGTTTTTCAATTCTATTACTTTATGTTAGTTGACACTGCATAAACATTGAATAAACATGTACTCATGTGTAGACTCCATCTATTCGTAAGTTGAGTTCACTCATTTATCCAGTGGTTCAGTAACTTATTCCATGAATAGGGGGCCTCGAGTGGCCGAGTGGCTCGCCTTTACGGATCACACATCTCACCTCTGTCCGCGTGGGTTTGAGTCTCGGCTCGGCAAACGTGGGTATGTGAGAAAGCTTGCCAGTAGCTTCCCGTGGGTCGGTGGTTCTTCCCCGGGATTTTCCCGGGTTCTTGTACCACCAAATATTCTGGCCGCCATGTATAGCCTATCATGTGCTGAAAAATGGCGAAAAACCAACAACAACAACATATTCCATGAATAGTTAGCGACAAACCAGCTTGGCAGCTAAACTAATGCACTGTTACCCACAAGTATTAGTTGCGTCGAGTACCGCCTTATGGTTTAATCATAGGTTTATAATCTGAGCACCTTACGCGGTCACCACGCAATCGTCTTTGCTTCAATAAGCACCCTGCAAATTAGAGATTAGTGATATCAATAAGACAGTCGTGACAAGAATCGACAGTCAGGATTCAGATAGCGACGAACTGTGCGCTTATCAAAGAGAACGTAGCATTCTTGCAAAAATAAGAGAAAAATATGGCAAATTAGACAGACAATCATTTAAGCGACTGCTATGTACCAGTTGTTTCACCTTATTCCCAGTTCATACCATGATACAGGTAGGTTCAACAACTGGTAGAGAGGACATTGCGTTCCGATCGTGCATCAGTGAAGGAAAAATTAGCAGACGATATGAATGCAATATTTCATTTTCTAGAAGGTGATCGTAATATTAGTGAAGTGAGGGCATCTATATCTAGGTATGGTAAAATCAAACAGAGTAGAACCGGCAGTCTGAGCAGTATAAAGAATCTGCAAGAACTTGTACAATAGAGTGATTTGGATCAATCGAAGGGCAATGCATCGCCAGATGATTTTGGGAATATTAGTCAAGACGAACAAACCGAAACCAACATTCCCATACTGCAATACAAAAATGTGTTGACCTAAAACAATTTGTAAAGGATGAAGTAAACGTCAATTGTGCAATATTATGGAAGAAATAAAGAGAACGAGAAGACATATCAGTCGTTTGACAAGGCAAGGGAGTCGGAACTGCGCTTGAAGCAGACCTACACGCAACGGCAGAAATAATAAAGAGTCAGACAGTGGTAGTTGAAAAGCTTCCAGCTGTAAATGAGGAGGAAATTGAAACCGTAAGTGCGCAGATTCGTGGAATTCAGTTTCAACTTACAAACTGTATACAGTTGTCTTGCTCGTATGCAAATATGACCAGTTTTTCTTGCATACCCAATGCACCAAATACATCACCGAATAAAACTGTAACGATTAACCAATATCAAGAGTCTCGTAACGTAATTTTGTCAGACCAACAAGATTTCAGAAATACCGGCTTAACCAACATCAGGCGTCCCACGGTAGAGAATCGTAGTTCAGTAGTGCTGCAATCACCGAAGAAAGAAATGTGTAAGAAATAAAGAGAATGAGAAGACCTATCAGTCATTTGAATGAGATGATCCAAAACGACTCGAATATGGCAAGGACAATGCAAGGGAGACGGAACTGCGATTGGAAGCAGACCTACATGCGACGGCAGAAGTAATAAAGGATCAGACAGTGGTAATTGAAAAACTGCCAGCTGTAAATGAGGAGCAAATTGAAACCGTAAGTGCGCAGATTTGTGGAATTCAGTTTCAACTTACAAACTGTATACAGTTGTCTTGCTCTTATGCAAAGATGACCAGTTCTTCTTGCATACCCAATGCACCAAATACATCACCGAATTAAACTGTAATCGATAACCAATATCAAGAGTCTCGTAACATAAATGTGTCAGATCAACAAAATTATAGAAATACCGGCTTAACCAACGTCAGGCATCCCACGGAAAGGAATCTTAGTTCAGCAGTGCCGCAATCACCGACAGCAAATAACCCAAGCACTAAAGCGCAAAGTGTGATACCGGCAGCTGATAAAGCAAAACAGGTGAAAAGAAGACAGACTAGAAAGAAAATATAGCAAATCAAAGTCAGCTATCGGCTATTTAAAATACCCCAGTCACAACATATGACATGAACCCTACGGATAATGCATTAAAACCAATCCAAGAACGAATTAGCGATATTGCATTCAGTGGAGTGAAGAGGGGCCCGAAAACAAAATGGTTGTTGTTATCTCGAATTAAGGCGGACTATGGTCCAGAAGAGCTAAATCGAGCAATATATAGACATGCGTACAATCGATTTGTGAATGTAACAAATATTCGGGGAATCGTGTTTCTCTATCGAAAGTCGCTGCCGGTCTGCCCAATGCGAAACGTCAGAAACGACAGAATTATTGCATTTGAAATCAGCATGTGCGCTTGCAAATTATTCATGTTCTGTATGTGGTTTCCTTCAAAAGAATGCCTCTTTTGTGGGTTATAAGGAAGTAATGGAAACAGTGGAATGCCTTTTCGATGAGTACAGTCAGAAACGTCTAGTGATTATTTGTGGTGACTGCAACGCAGAGCTTCTGGAAGAAGTGGTTTCGAAAAGTAAAAATGATACCTGCTATTTTTTGCGTTTCTTTCTTGAAACTAGGCTTCTAAATCTTTTGAAGTTGTAAGCCTACGTCTATAATGCCAGGATATACATTTTGCTCATCTGACGGCCAGCACTCATCCCTGATTGATTACGTCATTGTACCCTCTTTAAAAGTAGATTTAGTCAGTAGTGCCAACAATGAAGATGATCATCATCTAAATCTCTCTGATCGCTTACCCATAAGAGCTCAGTTGATAGTTCCAGACAAATTCCATGAATCTACTTTTTCGCACTTTCCAGTTACAATCAACTGGAGAGTAGCTTCTGCTGGCCAGTTGGAGATGTACAAAAGTGAAATCAATGAGCAATTAGACAGATATTACAATTTCCAGATACATGGCATTGCGGGTATACAATACGCCCTTGATGCTGTTGCAACTGTTTTACGCGATTCAGCTGATAGAAATCTCCCTAACAAAACCTTCGTACCGCATCTAAAACCCTATTGGAAATTTCTTAATGTGTCTGAGCTAAATAAAGAGATGAGACAAAAACGAACTTTATGAATAAAAGATGAGCGTCCCCGTGGTATACAAAATGTCATATGCAGAATACAAGTGTGTGAAGAGAAAGTTCAAAACAGTTAAACAAGGCAAAAAGACTGTACGAACAGGAACAATTTGAGGAGTTAGAAAAAGCTGCAGAATCGAATGTAGTGAGGTCCTGTTCATATGTAAGACTGCATTAGAAGGGTCAGAGACAAGATATCTTCAAACTGAAAGTATACGGGGACATAATTCGTAAGCCTTACTGTTTACAAAAAATAGAAACTGAAACACTAAGTGGACATTTCAACAAATCTTTTGCTGATGAAATTAAGAATACTGTGAAGAGTATTGGGGATTCAAATATTGAAGAAGGAACGGAAAACTTATTGTGTGGTAACATAATGCAAAATGACATTGAAGAAGCTGTGAGAGAGCTGAAGAAAAATAAATCATGATAAAATTCACGCAAAACATGTTATCTATGCTCATCAATCAATTGATTCCATTTTGTGCCATATATACAACCGCATCTTCTCCTTGAAAATTTGTCCCGACTATTTTTAATGTGTAATTGTTGTTCCCATTTTCAAAGGCGGAAAGAGAAATAGGATCGATGTGAATAACTTCTTAATCGTACTCGTTTTTCAAAAGGTATTTGAAAAATTACCGTTGAAGAGTCTTACCCACTTTAGTGAAAGAAAACAAATTCCTCACCCGTTACAACAAGGATTTCGAGATCAATGTAGTAGCATTACTGCGGCCTTTATTATAAACGAGGGAATAACCCACTATTTTGAAGGACATTTTTAGGCATATGTTGCATTCCTGGATAATGCCAAGGCCCTCAATACAGTATGGCATGATGTCCTTTTCTATAAGCCTTATTCTCTTGGAGTAAAAGGAAGGGAGTGGGATTGATTCGTAATTCTTTTTGAGATGTCAGGGCCCTCGTTTTGCTCAATAGCCAATGATGGAAACTATACTCAATAAACCAAGGGGTAGGTCAAGGACGAACGCTTTTAATCTTTTTTTCTTAGTGATGATAAATAACTTAATATCTTTATTGCAGTCAATAAAATCGGGAATACAATTTGGTACTTTAAGCACCCCACGTGGTCTACTAGCTGATGACACGACGCTGCTATCCCCATCATTTAATGGCATGAGTATTCTGTTTCGAAACCTCCACGACTCTGCAACTAAGTGGAGACTGCATACAAAGCTGCTAATAGCGATACTGTCATATTTCAAAGAAAAGATTCCTACAAGAAACCTCGCTTACCCTTGGGATAACCAGCTTCCTGTAGTTGCGTCAAGAACACCTGCTGGGGTTAATCTTTCCTCAGACCTTTTGAATACTGTTCCAGTAATAAATGCTGATAAAAAAGGAAGGTCAGCATTTTATTTTTTCTACGGATCGGCACAGGAAAGGATGGTATGAATCCAGTTAACAGCGCTAAAATCTGGACAAAGATAATTTTGCCTGCTATGATATATAGATGCGAAGTGTGGTCAAATTTGGCTAAATCACATATATATGACCTAGAAGTTTGTCAAAGTAAAAAATGCAAGAACAATTCAAGGTCTCCATCAGCGCTCTCCTTAAGAGACAATGATAAGTAGTCTTGGATCGTGGCCAGTTGAGTTATATGTACATAAAATCAAATGTTTTTTTCAATAAAATCTACAGAGTAAAATGTTCATTAGCCTGGAAAATTGTGTTCAACAGAAAAATGCTTGATTTTCTGATACATGGGTGTGAGAGCATTAGTTTTTGTTAAAGATATATAGTGCTTTTTGTGAAATACCAACTTGGAGACCTTTCAACTTATACGTGAATACCCTACATTCTGTGTCGAAACATATTTGGAAGAGGAATATTGAAACAACAGTTCAATGTTTCGAATAAAGATTGTGGGGATCAAAACTGGAAACTAGACCCGAACTTTAACATTATGTAAGTGTCCATACGGATCTTCAATCACTTGCCGTCTGGAAGATTGGAAAATGTTTGCATGAAAAGAGTTGGTCTTTTGCAAACATTGCATATTTGATAATGTATTCAATTTCATTTGAGGATGAATATAATTGTAAACTTTGAACAAGATTAGTTGCAGACAGAGTAAAGCATATGCTTCTATTCTGCCAAAACCTAAACGATGAACGCAATATTATGTTTGAGCAAATAGCAGACTCTATAGATATAGTAGACACACACTGGCTTTTCTCTCAGGACGATGACACTCTATGAAATGAAAAACTTTGCCTCTATGGATGACATGACATGGCAAACGTTCATGTGTTTGGTGGAAGAGGTTTAGAATTAATGTACAGAAGAACAAATTAATTTGAATATGATATCTCTCATGTGACTATATATGTAAGTCTTCCTCAACTATTTCCATTTCTAGGGTATTTTCTCCCATTTATCGGCATACTTACTTACATGCATACATACTTTGAACGCCTACACAATTGTTCATGTCCTTGTATGCTTTATCTCTATTTCATACATATAGTAGTTTCATGTTTAACATACATTTTTTTGTTCATAACGATTATATTTCAAAATAAATATATGTTATACTGCAAATATTAATAATATGGTGTGCCGCATGCTTATATCTAAAGTGTTTGATTCTCTAAATAAAGTCTCTTTGCTGAAGATGAGACATATATTCTTGCATTTCACGTGCTTTCCATACTGGGTATAATTTTAATGAAATTGAGGTAAAAATATAATTTTAATGCGGAGGTCTAATGACAATCATTGTACTATTGTAAATATATTTACATGTTTAGTGTGCGTTGTGTTCATAATATCACTTCCTTTTACTTTTATGTAATGATGAAAATAACTGAATGCAATCTTTTCTTAAGAGGACACAAAGAAAGTCATAGATACATACTGTCACGACTCTATGGTCTAAGAAAAATGTAACAGAAACAATTGAAACCAACAAATCAAGTAAAAATCAACATGCAATTAATGTCTAGATAATTAAAATAAAAATCAATAGACACTTACAGTGACGTGATTTAAAAACCAAATAATCCAATAATCCTAAGTGTCCTAATCACAAGTCCTAAATATAGAATGTTCCGAGTCAATTTCTGTATCCTTGAATGTGCTGATGTGCCAAATGAAGTACTCCAGAATATCTTTAAGTAAGTTTACATGAATCCCAAAATCATCAATTCAAAATCCAAAATCTAAAAGTCTATGAGCACTTTTATAATCCAATGAATATTTTGAATAATTCCTCTTTCAGAATTTGGAATTATTTTTCAGAACTGTAATGACTCTTTGCAGACTGATGTTAAGGTCGAAACTGAAAACTGTCCACTAAACATGGTATATATAAAGATTGGTCACATGCCAGAATGTTCTAGAAAATTATATAGTGTATGTGACTTTTAACACATAATTCTAAAGGAAATTCTAGTTTTATATTTAAACAAAATCAACCCTGACCTTAAATTGAATCAACAATTTGTTTACCAAAACCATCCTTGAACTAAAATGCTAAGTAAAGAATCTTATTCAAGGACAATAGCTAAACATGTCAACCTGATATATAACATTAAGGTTTGAGTAAATATTAAAGTCAAGAACATTGATAATTTCCTGAAATATTTATAATATTATATAACCATCATACATAACAATACATACATACATACATACATACATACATACATACATACGTACGTACATACATACATACATATATACATACATACATGCATGCATACATACATACATACATACATACATACATACATACATACATACATACATACATACATACATACATACATACATACATACATACATACATACATACATACATACATATTAGAAAGATATCTCACCTGTGCATTTGTGATAATACTTTGTCCCCTCTTCATCATGGCAATTATCTTGATTGGTCAAAGCAGAAGAATGACCGTGGCATTTCCTAGTCATATCATTGTAGAATACAGCCTGGCACCCTTCATTTTCATCTAAACATTTCAAGAAGCACTGAGATTTTCGAGTCTCAGTCACTGTCCATAGCAGGTAATTTGTGCATATCCGGTTACCTAAGTTTGAACACTTGACATTTTCGCAGAAATAACGTTCTAAGGCCGTCCCAACAAAAAATTATTTGTGAGGCCAAAGGTCAGAAAGATGAAAAGCGCAGAGTGAACTGCCATATTTTCTTTACTCAGCTGGTCCTACGAGATACATTCAAACACGTATGAAAATGTATATTACACCAAAGTCAGATATAGATTGACTATATAGCTGATGGAATCAATGAAGTATAGACACTGCCGTTGTACACGCCCTGAAGCTTACCGATTTTTAACGGACTTTCCTAAAGGGGCGTGACTACATCTCTGGCATTTTTTTCTGTTCAATTTTCTAGTGGAAATGATAACGAATTTGTGCGAACGTTTTATCAGATTTGTTAATTATTAATTAACATTAGGTATTTTCCCGAGTGATAAAAGTACGACGATAAAGAGTTTCCAATAGATTTTAGCATTCCATTCTAATAGAATATGTGAGGTCTCATGTTACCTCAATAATTGCGATGAAAAGAGATCGGTGGAGTACTGGAAAAGCAATTAGCAATATTAGTAATAATGCAGGAGACCCAAAGTACGGTTTCTTCGATGTACACAATGTCCATACTTGCCACTGAGTTCAAATTTCATTTTTTTATTTTTTTAAAATCGGCCTCTCACGATTTCAGAAGCAAAGTCATGTAATAATTTTATTTATCAATGTAATAATTTTATTTATCCATGATTGTAATGTGATTCAGTCTACGAGAAGATAACTACTAGTTTGAAATATATATATATATATATATATATATATATATATATATATATATATATATATATATATATATATATATATATATATATAATGTCAACTGATAGATCAGCATCCTTTCTTATTTATGTCTCAATATATGAGCTATAATTCTAAGCTCTGAAAATATTAGCGTAACGTATACCGACCATCAATTGATAAGGAACCAAAGATATTAATGAATAGTGCAAAGTCCCTCTTTTCTCTATATCCACCGCAATTGAACGTCCGAGTTGCATAGATATTTGGAAACGGTCAAGTGAATTTATGTTGATGTGTTTATCTTCAGTATGCCGGAAAGTCAATTGAAATGTATTCGAGCGGCTTGTGCTTAGAAGCAAAACTCTTTGAGTCAACGAATCCAGACTTTAACCGACGAAAAACTGGATTCTATACAGGGTTGCAGCTCAAACACATATATGCTAATATTCATTTAATCAACCAATGGATTTAAACCATCAGGAAATATATATTTATAGTAAATACACACTTCCCTCTCACCAGCTCTCCACCCCCACCCCACCCCCTCACCCAACCTCCTAAAGAAATTATTTTCAGTATCAAACATATTACGGAATTGGAATATTTCACATCTCCACATCCATAATAATTACCTTGACATACAGGCGAGCATCAAAAACATTAACAAAATATTTCCATTCATGGATTAACATCCTTTTTCTATGTCTAACCCTGAGGGAGAAAATTAAGTCAATAAATATCGTGGTCAGAGTAAACATGGGGAAACATTGACGGAGAACATCTCTTAAAATGTTTGGGTGTCATATCTTATTCATAAGTTCCTATTAATGCTCTTCAATCAATAGTAACATCCAATTCATCAATGTACAACAGGACACCGAGAATAGTGCTAGAAACAATTTGAAAAATACAGTACTACTTGTGCGAGCAAGTGATGCCTTCACATTGCAGATTCTCTCCAGATACTTTTCTGAGTTCTTTTCTCCTAAAATGTTTAGGTTGGTAATTTTACAGGAAACGTCTTATGATGATTTTATTCATAACTATTTTAACCAATTTCATTTTCTTACATCCGTCATGATCAAATGTAAATCAGTATATTAAACCTAAAAAAAAAAGATTTTGTAAATGTTGTTTTGTAATTTTTTCAGAGAAAACCAAGTATGTGATATGTCTCTGATATTATATCATTATGAAAGGAAAAGAACAAAACACAAATATATGGTTTCATTCCTTATCTTGATATCCTTAAGGAAGTTTGTATTGTTGGGCAATGTTTCATCTGTTAAAGTGATCGAAGGATCTCATTCTTTCTTTGCTGTCTCTATTTTGAGTTGAGAATCTCGTTTCAATCCATGACACGTATTTCATTATTTCTTAACAGTGCTTATATAATCATTTAAGTATTTGCATTAATCGTGCCTATACAAATGTATTATTTGTTTTGATTGAGAAATAATTTATTTCTTAATATATACATTCTCTCCCCCAAAACAATGTTAAAGCTGATATATCGAACGTGTTTTTTTGTAGATTGTAACTATTTGAATGTTTTGTAACCGAAAGCTATCCAGAGGCTCAAATTCGGCTTGTTTTCATCTTTCATGGAAGACAGTATTCAGGACCATTAGCAAACAGGTCAATTAACCAATGTACCACTTGCACAACGAACTTGAGAGAACTATACACTGAGCTTGGATACAATCTCATTCTTTTCCTTAGTTTAGGTTCGGACTGTTTGATAAGTTGCACACTCACATGTTAAAAAGAAGACAAGTCTGAATTCCTCAGTTCTAGAGGAAACAAAGGAAGAATATCTCTCATTTCAAGGATGATCAGTGTCAGTGTCACCTGCGTAAATTGTCCTGGAGGTATCAATACCTTGCCCAGAAATAAGAATTCGCTATTAAACAAATCAAGTGAAATAGATTTAATGCATGCGTAAAACATTTGATTAAATGGGTGATATTCATGAGATTTTTGAGGAGAGCTTGATATATTTGTTTATATATGAAAATGTAAGTGAAGAATATTGCACAGATTCTTCACAAACCCTCACCAATAACACTCCATACATCAATAAGTTTCGATCAGGTACCCAATAGGTTTAGCTAAAAGATGGAGGGTATTTTTGGAAAATATAATACTTGTTTATTTTAAACAGCTAATGTTGCGGGATAACAATATTATTCACTGCATTCATTAACGTGGCAGTTAGACAACGAGGCCCGCTTTCGTGTATATGTCCCAGACTGAAAACACGCACTGCGTACTTATGAAAGTTTGGGTTTTATTTCGATTAATTGCACAATTATAAGTAGAACAGGTTTGAAGTCCGGCACGATAATCATTTGAAAAGTCTGATAATCATCCTTGGATGGCAAAACACGTGGTCTGTATGCCCATAGCTTTTATTATAGATATATTGTTTGAATTGCGCGTGACACGATTCATATTTTTCGTTTTGTTTGACATAGTGATGCGCTTTCACGAAGCGCAATGTATGAAATCACCTTAACTTATTTGGGTTCCATACCAATCCACACCCACAATTTTTCTGGAGTCTTGTATATAGTTTTGCAAAATATTTTTCATGATTCTTCCTTAGGACAGCCATGAAGTAATGTCATGCCTTGATGCCATTCAATCATTTTTTTTTCAGGGAAATGCAGCTTTAATACAGGCGCACTGATCAGTTACGAGATAAAAAAAAGTCTGTATCGAATATTTTAACAGACAAAAAGAGTATCTTCGGGTAAAAACTGGTTATCTAAAAATTATCTATGAATGTAGAGATGCAAAAGCACACAACGCTTATGCCACATGAAATACTAGTGAGGGAACAATGAATATCTTCTGAAAAATTTTTCTAAGTCAGCATCTAACATAACATTGCTCCCTATCTTTCCATGTTTCCTAAATTTACATTGCTTTCAGATGAACCAGAACTAGCATCAAATCTGATATAAAATACAGTTTCATATATATATATATATTCACCAGCTCACATGAATTCAAACTCTCTTACTCTAAATTCATCCATCTGCATCAATCTGTCAATAATTACACTTTTTTCTGCTCTACTTTCTTCTCTTTTCGTTCTAGAGTGCCGATAGAGGAAATTAGTTTATTGTGTTTCTGTGTTAAATTTGTGAGCAGTCGTCTCTAATGGTGTGTAATAGTTACTCAATCCCTGTAGATTTCAGTATTATCAACATCATCTCTCTTATGTACAATGCAAGGCATTGGACGCCACGAGACAACGTCTATCGCCGGAAAATGTTGCTTTCACTGAGAGTCGACATATGATTTATAAAGTCTATTGGTAATGCACAATTCAGTACAGTTAGGTGGGGGATGGTACTCTGATTGTGAAGAAATAGCTATATATTTTGGTAATAGTGCTATCACATTTGCTTCAATAAAGTGTCCTGTAACACTTAGCTGAATGCTTGTGAAATAATAACTTGCAATACCAAAATTTCCATACCTTTCTGTTGACAAACTTTGAAACAGTGTACATCAGTGTTGTGTGCATTTGTTCTTCCAATAATTCGTTTATCTAAACGAGTATTCAGTTTCAGAGACAACATTATAACGACACGTTGTCCTCACAAGAATCTGTACAGGTATTACAATGTTCTTTTAATTTTAGAGAGAACTTTATGAGGACACCTTGACCTCACAAGACTTTGTATATCAAAATAGTTTATCCAATTTCAGACAAATGTTTATAGGGACAGGTTCTCATGATAATAATTTGCATAGGTATTAAAATGTGTAAGCCATTTTAGTGCGAACTTTATAAGAACACATTGTTCTTGCACGATTTTGTTTATCTAAATTAATATATAATTTCAGAGAGAACTTTATAGTGACACATTGTCCTTACAAGAATTTGTATAGGTATTAATTTTTTAAACTCATTTTAGAGAGAACTTTATGTAGGCACACTGTCCTAACAATAATTTATGTCTAAAAATGTTTATCCAATTTCAGAAACAGCTTTATAAGAACATGTGCTGACAAGAAGTTGTATATCGTAAAGTTCATCCAAGTTGATAAAGTTCTTTATGGGGACGCCTTGTTCTCAAATTTGATATGATCATCACCATTCGCACCGACTTCAACACCGCACTCACCACTCGCAGCTACCATAGCGCTGACTGCAACAGGGGCCATTGCGCGGTATGCAGCGAGGTCAGACTTCAGCCAAAGAAAGCGCACCGCTCGAAACAGAAAGCACCAAAGTCGACCATGAGAGGTCACAGCTACACAATGACACCCTGCAACACACTCACCACTACAGCAGTCCTGGCAGGAGTGCCAAGCATAAAAGGGAGCAATGGAGAACGTGATCTACAGCACAGCCCTGTCAGTCTTTGGCAAAAAGCAGAACATGGCCAATGATTGATTTTTGGCAAACTCAAGTGAGATGACCACAGTCATTGAGATCAAAACATCTCGCCCTTGCCAGCTACGAGTGAGTTCCAAGTCAGAAAACTTTGCCCAGAAGCAATGTGCGCCAGAACGCAAGCCGTTGTGCCAACAACTATTGGCTGCAGCTATGTCAGAGCATCTAGGCATCCGCAGATATAGGCAACATTAGACAAGGTGAAGAAGGCATTCGGTCAGAATTAAAAAAAGACAGAAACTCCGAAATCAGCAACATGGGAGATCACAAGTGATCTTCACAAGCAGATGGAGAGGTGGGTGGAGCATTACCAGGAGCTGTACTCCCGCGTAAACAATGTTAATGACAGAGCCCTCAATGCCATTGTTATCTTGCCTATCTTGAATGATCTCGAGAACAAACCAACCATTGAGGAGCTCAGCAATGCCATAGATAGCCTAGCGAAGGGAATGTCTCCCGGTAAAGATGGTAAACCACCAAAAGCAGTGAAATGTAAAAAACAACCGCCCTAGTCCAACACAAAGATCGGAAAAGTTCTCATCTGAAACGTACTCTTTGCTGACTATGCAGCAGTGACAAGCCACACAGAAACTCATCTCCCTCCAAAACCTCACTCACCGATTTTCACAAGCTTGCCAGGACTTCGGGCTTACCATAAGTCTGAAAAATACGGTGGTGATGGATAAAGAACTTGAGGTTTTCAGCAAGTTCACATAAATTGTGTCTACCATCGCGGACAACCTCTCTTTGACGCAGAACTCAACTTCCGCATTGGAAAGGACGTCTCAACGATGTCCTGCCTAATCAAGAGGGTTTGGAGCAAGAACAAGCTCGCTGGACACACCAAAATATGAATGTACCAAGCTTGTATTCACAGCACGCTCCTCTACGGCGACGAGTCATGAACGTTATATTTGCTCCAAGAAAAAAGGCTCAACAGCTTTAACCTGCGCTGCCTCCGACGAATTTTTAGAATCTCCTGGAAGGACAGAGTTCGCAACACAGAGTTTCATCAGCGAGTACATTAAGGTAGTAGATGTCACTAGCAGGTACAAGGACGTAGAGCTACTAACTACAAAGGACACTTTAAGCGTCCAGGGCTATGTACAAAATACACAAGCGCAGGCCTTTAAAGTGACCAAAGCTCCTCCAGATCGAACCTGCCCACGAGTGCATGGGGAACGTAGCGAGGCTGCTTGTAAAACCATGGGCTGGCAGGCGTTCATCGTTCGCAATCCATTATTTAGTATTCTAAACGCACTCTGGTTTAGCGGCTATTCGGCTACCTGTACGCCGCCCAACTGGCGGCGGGTGCTGGAGCCGGCCATAATAGATAGAGGGCCAAGCGTCTGCCCCACTTCGTCAAGGCGCTCAACTGGGAAATCAAGGCTTCCAGGGCAAAGACCCGATAGGGCGATACGCACTGCTTATGTTGGTTTCGCCGTTTTGGCACCGGCTTCCCCCTGTGCGGCTGGCATGTTTGAAAGGCCTATTCTGCTCGATGCTCTCGTGCGATATCTCTACGCACTAGGAGAGCTGGAACGCAGGCAAAGCCGGGCAACAGAGCCTGAATGGTCTGTCAATATTGTCATTATTTCTCATAGGTATGTGTACGACTAGGACTGCGGACGTCAGTACAATGTTTACTACCTTTTGTCTAGGCAGGCCACACTCGGACAGAGCTGGGCGATAAGATACCAAAGAGGGAGTTACTAACTCAATTTCACAGCTATTTCGCAGCAACTCCACCAGCCCATAAAACATCTTTTCCTTAAATATTTCCTCTTTTTTTCCTTCTTGCGCGAGAGTCGCATGATTTCTTGTCCCAATTCCACTTCTTTCCTTACTTGACCTTCTTTTCTTTAGTATTTCTTCGAAGGTGTACTTTCGCTTTTGTTTTTTATGCTTTCTACGACCTCGAGCGCAGATGGAGCCTCTTTCTGCAATTTACCGATCAGGTTGTTTGTCTCTTTTTCTTCTTTCTTCTTCTTCTTTTTTAAAATTTTGTTTGCTCAGCTTTTCGCGCAAGGCCTTGGCAGTCACCAAAAGCTCATCGTCTAATGCACTCGTCTCGACAAGATCGTGTTCAGACATCTTTGCGTAAAATATCACCTAGCAAGAAAAATACACATACAAATAGGATATATCCTGTGAACGCAGGTAAAATATACAAAAAAACCTCAATGAACTTTTACAAAAACAGGGAAAACAGTTTAACGCAAAATAATGTCGGAAAATAAAAAGTAAAAAACCAAAGGATTATTGGAAAATACTAAATAATGTAGGAAAGGGGGCCGAGGATAAAAGTGTTTAACTTGAAGAACTCTATGAATTTTGAAAAAATAAGAATATTGTCAACAAAAATTTAATAATTGATTCTGAAGGTGATATCAATATTACAATAGATGACAATGATGAAATTCTTAATTCTGCAATTACTGAGTCATAAATTATCAATTGTATTAAAAGTCTTAAGAACAACAAAACACCGTCGTATGGTAATGTATTAAACGAACATATAAGATGTACCTCTGATATGCTGAAGCCCTTAATTGTCTCTTTTTCAATATAATATTTGACACAGATCTGAATCCGACCCCGCTTGACTTGAAGGAATAATCACGCAATATATATGGGGAAAGGGGACCCTAGAAAAAAACTTGAAAAAAAAAACTTCGGAAGTTTTTAGATTTTCACGATGTTCTTAAAGAAAATCAAGCAGGATTCAGGCCAGGCTATTCAACTCCAGATCATATAGTTTGTCTTCACGCTCTACTGAAATTTTAAAAATTTGCAAGATGAAACTATTTTTTGATTTTATTGATTTTAGCAGTGCTTTTGACAATGTTTGGAGGATAGGGTTGTGGATGAAACTATTAGATATTAATGTCAATGGTAAAATATTTAGAATAATATATAATATATATCATAGAATCAAATCTTGTGTCAGTTATGCGAGGGAGCAATCCGCTTTCTTTCAGTGTAGTAAGGGTGTGAGTCAAGGTGAAATTCTCTAGCCAATTTTATTTATCATGTATTTAAATGACTTAGAAAACTATCTGTTAGAAAATGAGTACACTAGTGTACAGTTACAGTTTTCTGATCACTGTATGTCAGTATCCCTTCCAATTTTTATACTGCTTTACGCCGATGACACTGTAATTTTTGGTACTGACGAAAACTCTTTCCAACATAATTTAAATGTGTTTTACGAATATTCAGAGCTATGGATATTGAGTATCAATTTCACAAAGACAAAGATTTTGATTTTTGGTACATGAAAAGATGATAAATATAGATTTACAATTGGTGAGAATCTAATAGACATTTGTGCTGAATTTAAATATTTAGGTGTTATTTTTTCTAAAATCGCAGGTTTGTAAAGTCAATTAAATACAACGATGATCAAGTTAGAAAGGCCATGCATCTACTTTACCGAATAATCAGATACTTCAATCTTCCCATAGACCTGCAATTGCATCTTTTCGATCATACTATATTACCCTTTTTACTATATGGGTGGGAAGTTTGTGAATTTGAAAGTATCACAATTATTGAAAATTTGCATATCAAATTTTTAAGAAACATTCTAAAACTGAGGAAAAGTGCTCCCATTTACATGCATTATTCAGAACTAGGAAGGAAATCTATGGATATAATTATCAGATCCCGAATGATAGGATTTTTTATTTCTATTATCAATGGTAAATGGGCTAAACTATCCAGACTCCTCTACCAAATACTTTTTTATGAGACCAATGCTAACACTAATACTTATAAATTGATGAATGGCATAAGGAACACTCTGATGACTATTGGAAGGCCAGAACTCCTATATTATGAATTTATTAATAATCCGAAAGAAACAAAACGCATGATAACAGAAACTGTCAAAGACCTTTATATACATGAAAGGCAATCGTCGGTAACTCTATCCTCTAAGGGAAAAGTTACCACCGTTTAAAAGAAGATTTGAATATGGAAAACAATTTATTATTGTTACCTCGGAATCTGTATTTACCATTGATAAAGTTTGGAACTTCCAGTCACAGACTCCCCCATTAAAACCGGTCGTTGGTACAATACACTGTTTGAGGAAAGAAGATGTAATCTTTGTGATAAAAATGACATCGGGGACTGACACCATTATTGATTCATTTGTCCCAAATTTCACAAAGAAACAGGTAAGCTTCTAAAACCGTTCTATTACCGCCAACCCTCTATTACAAAATTATAAGCTTTTTTTGCCGCCAATAATCGCAAACTTCTCCAAAATCTTGCCAAATTTGTTACCCTAATAATGAATACAATATCATAAACTTTGTGCTATTTGTGGAATTGGAAATGTTTCATACTTCATAATGATATACTATTTTTTTCTTTTTTACAACTTTTGTCCACTCCAGGATAGTCATTGTATTCTGCCCTAATAATGTTATATCTATGTACCCAAATGTTATATTTATGTACCCAAATGTTATATTTATGTACTCAAATGTTCTCATATTACCTCCAAATGTTTAATATTCTTGCTCTGATTGTAAATGTTGACACTGATGTGACTGTATCTCCATAGGTTAGTGACGTCCCCTTATAAATTTGTAGCAGTTGTGGCATTCTCGCATGCCACCTATGTGTGGCCTGAAATTTACTTTCCTTAATAAAAGTTTTGTTTTGTTCTGTTCTGTTCTGATCGTATCTAATTCCGCACAGATTTTTCTACAGCGAAAATATTTAATTGTACGACATGCCCCCGAGTAAATCTTGCAAAATATCTTCACGATTTTTCCAATCGCACTCTAATCTATAACCGCACGACCAGTCCTATAGCAAATCTTGCACAAAATCCTCAGGATTTTCTAAAAGTAGACTAATCTCTAATTGCATGGTCAACCTGCCGGAGAAAAAAACGTTGTGGCCCCCGGCTTGGAACAAATCGAGGTTCTCCTTGGGGAACGACCAACACTCTCGCATATAGGCAAGCGCCTCGTCGGCTGGCCCTGGCCCTCGTTTTCCGAGCGCGGGGATACAAGCTTTTGGCCCCGCTCAAATAATCGGCGTAAAAACGTTTTGGCCCCAGTTGTGACGCGGAAGTTAAAACGTTCCCGGTCTTGAAGATAAATAAGCTTTTTTCTAGTAAAATAGTTCTAAATCCTTTAAGTTAAATCAGTGTGGGGGGGGGGGGGGGGGGGGGAGTTCAAATTAGATAAACGAAGCTTCCTTACGGCGAGTATTTAAACTTTATTTTCCATCTGCTAATGATCCATCGAAGAAACAACGGTTACACATTTATTTTGGTGTGTAAGTTTTGCTGACAAACAGCAAAACTTAAATAATATAGCTTTCTATTTCAAGTAATGATTGGGATTTGGTGAGAGAGAGAGAGAGAGAGAGAGAGAGAGAGAGAGAGAGAGAGAGAGAGAGAGAGAGAGAGAGAGAGAGAGAGAGAGAGAGAGATAGGGCCTTAGTCGACTAGGGACAGAAAATAATAATAATAATAATAATAATAATAATAATTATTATTATTATTATTATTATTATTAATGTATTCATGATGTGAATGAGAGGGAGAGATTATAAAATGTGTATGCGTGGGCAATCGGACTCTTGTGGGTGTCTAAGAGAGAGAGAGAGACTGGCATCTTAAAGGGGAACAGTAACAATTATGATTTAAATCTAAAATCATTCTGCCACATATTTTGTGTAGGCTATAGATTTTAACATGGAGCGGGTGGGTGTCTGAGAGAGAGAGAGAGAGAGAGAGAGAGAGAGAGAGAGAGAGAGAGAGAGAGAGAGAGAGAGAGAGCTGGGTGATGGTGGGAGATGGGTACATTATAAAATTTGTGTTGGTGTGTGTGTGTGTGTGAGGAGGGACGGGAATATATTCTTCATTCTTTAAAAACAATCAAATCAAGATATACAGACTTACAGGGGGAAGGCTAGTATATTTCCCCATGAATAAGAATTACAATTAAATTTCATAAATTTCATAAATACGTCACACACAAGAAACATCACATCCATAGGAAATCCGATTTGTATAAAGTCTCTGGTAGGGTCCATGTAACTGTTTCTATGGAATTCATCTTTTTCGGACAGCGTCTGTACTCACCATGATCTCGCCGTCTTGGTACATTTTCATACTGGAGATTGGTGTGTCCAAACCGTAACGTGTTGTCATCGGGAAGTCGTACTCATTTGTAGTAGACGATCTGATACACTTTTTTTTCTTCAAAAGGGCAACTGACGATTTTATGATTTCACAAACATACAATACTGTGTTAAATCAGGCAGATTTCTTCATTTTTTGTGACAAACAGAAATATTTCTTTACATTTATCAATCTATTCATGGAAAGAAAGGAGGGATACAATAATGTGTACATAAAAGTGCATGGTGAAAATCTATGTAAACACGATGCCACCAATTGGAAAACAAATTAAATTACCTTCGGTGCTTAATTAGGATACGCTTACCGATATAAAGGTATTTGAATAAAAATATTGCATCTTACGATCGCGAAGTTTAAATGTGTTCAAGAACATCCAATGATATAAATATAAATATTTTTTTAGAAAGGAAAGGATACATAAATATTTACATAAAAAAGTATAAGGAGTACCTTCTTGTATTGAATGTATAGCATATGTATGTCAAATGATTAATTTCGGAGGGGAATCTTTACCGAAAATTTCTGAGGGAATCTGTATGGAACGTTTTCTTATGATGTATATTTAAAACTTAGAAAAAGGTGAAACTCTTTTGTTGTTGGTACTAACCTGCTATTCACAGACTCTAGTCTATTTAGATCTTACTCTGAAACGTTGTTTCTTTTTTTTCTCCTTTTTTAAAATAAAAGTAATTTGTAAAAATGCAAATTCCCGTATTACTTGTATTGAAACTTTTATTAATAGTAACAATTCCAGCAGATAGCGATCGTTTCTTTATTATTTGACTATTTACTGTCCATTCTTAAGATAGAGGAAACTAGATATTTTGATAGCCCAGCTGTTGGTCAAAGCTTAGGTGGTTATAGGTGGAGAAAAAATATAAAGAAAAGATATATGAAAAGTCTAGTCAACGGGAACTGATATGCGAAAAGTCAAATTCCAGTCAGTAGCTAACATATGAGATTTTTTGACCCCTAGTTAATGTAAAATAAGGAGATTTAACATTGAGGCTATAATATTTGGTTTTGGGTCTCTATGACCTCTAACGTGAAATGTAATATTAAAAACAACGTCCATGTGTTTCACAGTATGGGTATCTATTGTCTCTAATGTGAAATGCAATGTTAAAAAATATCCATAGGTTTAATATTATGGACCTCTATGGTCTCGGACGGGAAATGTAATGTTAAAACTACACCCACTTGTCTACTATCCAAGACCAACGCTATACCGCTTTCGACTCTAACAAAGATTTAGTCAAAGGCAAAATGACAAAACAGAAAAAAAAACAAGACAAACAATTAACACGGAAGAAAATGGCCATTTTATCATCGGAGTTCAGACCAATAATAAGCGATATCCACTATTTTGAAATGATACTTCTATTAGATCCATCATCATGTAAAGTTTTGTAAAATCAGTCTTGGTATCCCTTAAGGAATAAAATCGAAAACTTCCACGATAAAGTACACAAATTCGCCCCACGTCCTTTGCTCGTGGTAGCCTTATTGGCCTCCGCTCTGGAGTGTTTGCCAGATTTGTCACAGTATCTATGCATTACTACGAGTGTGCATAGTCAATAGGGTAATTGATCCTTCGGTAAACAAGCCTCCATTAATTCACGTGAACGTTTACAAGCGTCCACCACCGCATTCATCCACTTGCGGGCTATGTGGGCAAAAGTGTGACCTCGTGCTATATATTAGGTGTGTGTCTGTGTGTGTGTGTGTGTGTGTGCGTGCGTGCATTTGAGTGTGTGTATGCTTTTACTAATTAATGCAATCTGTCATTTTTGGGTTGGGAAAGGTATTTGTGTTTTGGGCTGTTTAATTTCACAACGAAAATTCCCATACCAAAATATGGGCTGTGATTAATGGCTTTGATCTACAAATACATTAATTTGTAGATTTACTATATGTAAGCCATATGTAGATTGTTCGACAGTTTCTTGAGACATCTAAAGGACTGAATGCTATTCAAAACTATGAAAACGTTTGTGAAATAATTAATTAGCAAACACACACATTTTCTTATGTACTATTAAATTTTTGTCTAATTAAGTATATAGTCACACCGGACTGTCCGTATTATCAAGCGATGCTTTGCAATGATATCTCATTGAACATGAATTTGCATTCTGACTACACTCATGCTAGTGTGTCAACAGTTAGAAAAAGGATTCAAAAGTATCACTTTATTTCTCTTTTATGTCTCCATGCATGTGTGCATGTGTTTGGATGTTTATCTTTGCAATGGAAGAGACCACAATCTACCCCACTGGATCAAAATACATGTATTGTTTGCTGAGAGACGAATATAGTTTTGTATTAAAATGCCAATGCTATTTGCCGCTAAGAAAGAAGTATAAAAATCTCGTATGTTTTTAAAAGGTCCGAAATTGTTCTTATTGATTGGATTACTAAATTACAGGAAATCTGCCGAGGATAGAAATTTAGGAAATTATATCCATAGGACATTAATTGAACGTAGTAATATGTTGACTACTGCTTAAAATTACACGACGTTCTCCCCATCTTCGCTGTTACTATCTTTCCCATTTCATCTCCATTTCGTTGTTTAATATATATATTATTATCTATAAGGTTTCCACTACAATTTCCTATGATGTTACAAGCTATGTGATACATATGATTTAACTGTGCGCATCAAACGTGCCATCATCAATTTCTGTAACGTAAATGTATACATTTAGACTTGCTGACGACAATAGAAAGAGGCGGGAAATCCTTGAGCACTTTAAACTTTTCCAATGAAACTTTAAAATATTATACCTCTAAACGAGAACATTTCTGGACCACTCGTTTAAAAATACCTCATTTTCCTGTACCACATTTTCATAACTACTCAAAATACACTCTAGTTTAGACGGTATTGCAATCTCTTGATTTTGTATTGAGTGGGGGCGGAAATAATATCAAATGTATTACACAACATAAATACTGATACAGAAGGTATATGTGATAGATTCAATAGTTTTCAGAGAAGTGCTATGAATATTACTTGAACTTAACATACAAGCATTGATCTCAGTATCAAGAGATAATGTGCATTTAGTTCCACTTTTGGATGGTATAAAAGTGGAGGCAAAGCTAGCTGTGTTACAATATCACATTCAAGAGAATGAAAACCTTTGATTTGTCTATTGTAAACATCTAATTATATGTTCAGCAATGCTATAGAAAAGATGAAGATTTACAGAATGATGATAACATAGAAATTAACGTCATCAATTCTCACAGCAAGATTTTTAAAACAGTATCGTATTAAGTACGAATCAATAACGTATTTGATGTGAGCAAACGCACAGATTAGTCCCAAGATCTGGTAAACTTTACAAGGTCAATCTACAAAAACAGATATAGAATTTATATAAAACAAAGATCGATTTATATTAAATATCTGTTTTTAACACAACCTTAGGAATGGGAATTTTTAACATAAATGTGAAATCCCTCATATCGTTGCAAAAATTGAAGACATGCTGCCAATTGCTAAAAATACAAGTTCCTATTGCAGCTGGCTCATTGATAACCCCTAGAGACAATATGTAAAGTATAAAGTAATAACTGGATCTTTCTTTGTCGTTCTAAAACGCTGACGTCGGAGACTGTACAGAGCAAGATAAAGAACAGTATTTAAGACATCGTATTAAGATTCTGAAAGTCCAGTTCTTAAGACATCGTTACTAACATCCTGAAAGTCCAGTTCTTAAAACATTTTTACTAAAATTCTGAAAGTCCAGTTCTTAAGACATCGTTCTTAACATCCTGAAAGTCCAGTTCTTAAAACATTTTTACTAACATTCTGAAAGTCCAGTTCTTAAGACATCGTTCTTAACATCTTTAAAGTCCAGTTCTTAAAACATTTTTACTAATATTCCGAAAGTGCAGTTCTTCAGACATTTTTACTAACATCCTGAAAGTCCAGTTCTTAAGACAATTTTACTAACATTCTGAAAGTGCAGTTCTTAAATCATCGTTACTAACATCCTGAAAGTCCAGTTCTTAAGACATCGTTACTAACATCCTGAAGGTCCAGTTCTTAAGACATCGTTACTAACATCCTGAAAGTCCAGTTCTTAAGACATCGTTACTAACATCCTGAAAGTCCAGTTCTTAAGACATCGTTACTAAGATTCTGAAAGTCCAGTTCTTAAGACATCGTTACTAACAACCTGAAAGTCCAGTTCTTCAGACATCGTTACTAACATCCTGAAAGTCCAGTTCTTAAGACATCGTTACTAACATTCTGAAAGTCCCGTTACTGAAACATCGTTAAAATGATTCTGAAAGTCCAGTTCTTAAGACATCCTTATTAAGATTCTGAAAGTCCAGTTCTTAAGACATCGATACTAACATTCTGAAAGTCCAGTTCCTAAAACATTTTGACTAACATCCTGAAAGTCCAGTTCTTAAATCATCGTTACTAACATTCTGAAAGTCCAGTTCTTAAGAGATCGTTTCTAACATTCTGAAAGTCCAGTTCTTAAGACATCGTTACTAACATCCTGAAGGTCCAGTTCTTAAGACATCGTTACTAACACCCTGAAAGTCCAGTTCTTCAGACATCGTTACTAACATCCTGAAAGTCCAGTTCTTAAAACATTGTTACTAAGATTCTGAAAGTCCAGTTCTTAAGACATCGATACTAACATTCTGAAAGTCCAGTTCTTAAAACATTTTTACTAACATTCTGAAAGTCCAGTTCTTAAGACATCGTTATTAACATTCTAAAAGTCCAGTTCTTAAGACATTTTTACTAACATCCTGAAAGTCCAGTTCTTAAGACATTTTTACTAACATCCTGAAAGTCCAGTTCTTAAGACAATTTTACTAACATTCTGAAAGTGCAGTTCTTAAATCATCGTTACTAACATCCTGAAAGTCCAGTTCTTAAGACATCGTTACTAACATCCTGAAGGTCCAGTTCTTAAGACATCGTTACTAACATCCTGAAAGTCCAGTTCTTAAGACATTTTTACTAACATTCTGAAAGTCCAGTTCTTAAGACATCGTTACTAACATTCTGAAAGTCCAGTTCTTAAGACATCGTTACTAACATTCTGAAAGTCCAGTTCTTAAGACATCGTTACTAACATCCTGAAAGTCCAGTTCTTAATACATAGTTACTAACATCCTGAAAGTCCAGTTCTTAAGACATCGTTACTAATATTCTAAAAGTCCAGTTCCTGAAACATCGTTAAAATGATTCTGAAAGTCCAGCTCTTAAGACATCGTTACTAAGATTCTGAAAGTCCAGTTCTTAAGACATTTTTACTGACATCCTGAAAGTCCAGTTTCTAAAACATCGTTGAAATGATTCTGAAAGTCAAGTTCCTAATACATCATTACTAAGATTCTGAAAGTCCAGTTTAACATCCTGAAAGTCCAGTTCTTAAAACATTTTTAATAACATTCTAAAAGTCCAGTTCTTAAGACATCGTTACTAAACTTCTGAAAGTCCAGTTCTTAAAACATGTTTACTAACATCCTGAAAGTCCAGTTCTTAAGACATTTTTACTAACATTCTGAAAGTCCAGTTCTTAAGACATCGTTACTAACATCCTGAAAGTCCCGTTGCTTACCCAAATAGGAATTGATTGTGGAAACAAATGTTCAAAGAGCGAAAACCTAAAATGATACAGTCTGATGAGCAAATATAGTTGCCAAGCTCTCCTAAAAAACCAAACTATCACATCACCAGTATGTTTGGGCAATGCTGATGCTGCCTTTTTGGCTGAGCCAAACAATTAATTAACTAAATTTGTCAAGCCATTTTTGATTTTGTAAAAAAAATGATTTACCTGGATTAGGAGGTTGAGGCGGTCAACTTACACTTACACCTCCACTTCCACCACCAATTAAAGCACTTCTGACCACATTTGCTATAGACAGAGCAGCTGTTGCTCTTGGCATTGCTATTGTTGTAGCTATGGCATCTATTGTTACACCATTTTCTTTTAATAACAACTTTAATCTAGAGGTCGTTTATGCCTGATCACTTCCTAATTTATTCATCTTGAGTTGTAAATATTTTAAATTGTCAACAATATTTTTTAATACATTCTTAAAAATTTTAACTTTGTCTACTCATTTTGGAATATATTTTTATCACGATTAGTTGTTTCTTTCTTAATTTCTTCTTCAAGTCTTATTATCTGTTTGTCATGATATTCTTTGAAACAAAACTACTCAAATAAATGGTACAATTGTCTTTAGAGAAGAAGTACATATAGTTGTAAACTGTTGGAAATGTAACAGAGAAACACTAATAGAGATAATCGAAAAAGGAATTAAAAAACAAAAACAGAGATGCAAAGGCGTTCTAAAAGTAACGAGACATAGAGAAAATGAACACATTTGAGGGCAAAATCAAGATAGAATTACACGTGAATTTGGAAAAACAGTGAATAGATGCTCTATCTGTTTGCGTAGCAAAAGCTAATTACAAATAGGAAGTATCGGTGAACACACCGATTTCTTGATTTTAAATAATGAATTTCAGATTTTAAAAAAACAACTAATTGGTACAGGACCTTACCCATGCTCAGCAACTCATTTTAACGCTACTGTGAACCCTGACAATGCAAACATGTTTAACGAGATAACATTTTACTATACTAAAACTCAATTTTTGACATACAAACCATAAAACATTGTTTAAAAATACACTTTAAAATTTGTCAGTTATGACTGTATGACGGGATATAGATTACAGTGACATGAAATTTTGGCAGAATTGATTGAGCTGGACGGTCTAGGCGGCAACATCTGGCTGCAGGATTTGTTACTGGTATTTGATGGACCAAAATATACTAGAGTTAGCACAATCAGTATACAAATCTCGTGTTTATTTCCAGATGCGAAAACTGCAGTCTGACTGTAAAATACCATAACCCGATGACAATGCATTCAAATGAAATAACACTAGGATAACAATTGTATTTAATCCGCAACAAATTTAAAATTCTAACACAGCATGACTGGAGATACCTCAAGGGGGAAAACAATTACTTGATAGATAATAGGCAAGAAGAACGTGAAACTGTACACCAGAGCTTTGTAGAGCATACACATGCTCTTGTAAAAGCTGCTTACAATAGTAAATGTGACTATCGAGCAGGTGCTGTTGATCACTGGAGAACATTGACAGCCGATAAAGTTAATTCTATGGCAGACAAAGACAGGCTAACAGATTGGACATGCTTCTCTCTTCAAGATAGCAATGGTCTGACAGACGAAGGTATTTCATGGTGGAATGAAAGCATTATATTATATGTGATTTGTATGATAGTTTACACAGGTACAAAACAAAACATCTATTACGCAGCCCGTTTGAAACAGAAACAGATACTTTTAAAAAAGTTAATGGAACTCTTAAATTTAGGAGAGTAAGGTTATGACACAGATGAAAACATGATGGTAAAATTCCATGATTACAGAACAGATTCAAAAAGTGACATAGGACTATAATGTTGCTGCTGAAGGTGTCGTGTTTTGCAGACTGACATAGTGAAAAAATGGGTTGTATTGTCGGATGCAGCATCAATTCACTGAAATCCAGCAACTCGTTTAAACGTGGGGTTATCCCTACCATCAATACCGATTTACTAAAGAGCGGTCTTACAAAGGCTGGTGAACAATCTGTGACAATAAAACTAGAAAATGCAGAGGGGAACAAAGAACACGAAGTGGTTAAAGTTATGTTGAGAAGAATTATGATGATCTCTCCTTATTATATCTGTCCTCCGGCGACGATATTCATACTGGCAGGTGTGCCAATCCTATCAAATTCGTGACCGTTCACAGGATTTATAATAATTGTAAAGTGTGGAGAAAGCCTAATTTACAAACGCGAAAAAAGCAATATTGACCAGAATAGCGCAGACAGAGCCTGACCATGAAATAAGCAATCGTTTGTTTTGATTTGTAATATAGCTGTTCCGAAACTAATAGGTTCGTTAATCTTCTATGTCTGATACTCTGGAAATAGACTGTGAAATTGATGTTTTGCTCTGAATATATGCGCATAATGCCTATTTTCAATAATCTGATTCTTTGATTAAATCTTGCAGTACATTTCATCTGTCAGTCTGTTTATATGTTGTAAAGAGGTCCAACAAGTTGGCTCATCCTTGTTTGCAAGAGGATTCATCGTATGATATGATAGTCGAAGCTGAAAATACCACCATAAAGATCCACGCCTTTCTTGTTTACCAGTACAATGATCTCTTTCATAGTTGTTTTGTATTCCTTTATGTCCATAATATATACCATCATATATGATGTCTTTATTCTCCAATATTGATTGTTTTAAATCAGTCTTATTGTTGTCTGAGTGGAAGTCATCGTGGTATGGGAAAGATATTACACAGTCACTCAGTAATTTCCTAACCTAGAAGTATATGTGAAATCTTTATACTGGTTTGACTAATTCTGGAAAACTTTGTTTGGTATAAACCAGTAGAAAGTCTCACAAGCAACTGCCTGGTTTAATTGTCACGCTGTTCTTTGTTTATCATTATCGAATTTTTAAGTGTAGTTTTGAAAAATGTTAAATAGCTTGCATGTGAAAATTTTAGACATAGATTTTAAACATTGTCTATGCCATTATAAAATATCTAGCCAATATTAGTAAAGTCAATGTAGCTACGCATGTATAAGGTAAAATACCTATCACTCTTTTTTATAAAGGTAAAATCCGTTTTAGGGGCTGGAACTCGTTCTTACATTGGAGTTGGTAACTGAATATCAAGAGGCTGTGCATTCTTTCTAACTATCTAGTCCATAACCATATATGAAAGATCTCCAGCATCATAATATTTTCTACCAAAATAAACAGGAAATGCTTTACTTGTGCAAATAAATTAAGATTCTATTTACTCTTGTTCCATATTCACATGTAATTCTTTGAAAATTTATCTCTCTCTAATCGTTTCATCTCCTCCACTGTTATATCACCTTATTCTCCTTGATTTCACACAAACTTCACCTCAGTTTAGTTTTGTATTATGATTCGCACTGTTTTTACCATTTAGTTTTTTCTCTCGTGCATTTATAACATTTTGCAACTGAGTGCACCTCTTGAACGCATTGCTTCAAGCATCACTGGACTTTGTCCACAACATACAATGTTGATTGTACTATTTATTTGTGTTGTTTAATTTCAGTTATAAAATAAAAATTCTGTAAAAATGGCATCTTAAAAACCTGTATTTGTAAACATCACGAGAGGTTACTGCATTTTACTCATGATTTATACGATTATCCAATCTCAACTCATTTTGGTTAATTTTATGAAAACATTTTAGTAATATTAGGTTCTATAGATTAGTTAAAATTGTTCAAAGATAACATTTTTTAATAGAAAAATGCATAGGTTATAGTCTCCTCATCGTTCTTTTCGTGTTTCATTGTTATTGACCTTTATTTGTTCCCAATTGTTAAAGGATTAATCATATCTTTTCATTTCAATAGTACATACTTTTTTACCGTTCATCCGTTTGTTCGTAAAATCTGTACAGTTTTGTATAAGTCATCTTGCATGTCATTCGGAGATAACTCTTGTTCGTAAAATATATCACATGTATCCTCTCCCATCAAGTCTTTCCAGTTTGTAAACCACTGGATCAGCTAAATTTCTTGCCCGAATTTTAAACATTTGTTCGGTAAAGTTAAGAAGGTGGTCTTTTGCAACGACTATTTTGTAGTTTGAAATTATAACTGTGTCCCCGGTTTTAAATTTTTGTGATCCATATGTATCTTTCGCTAGGTAATCGAACATTTATACATAATTTTGATCATCTGTTTAACCGCTTGTATGCCTCAATCGGAATGAATTGTTTTTGATCTACGGTCAGTATTATTGTAATGATCAATTAAATTTGGTAAAATGTCCGCTCTTATTCTTGTTTCATTTTGAGTGAAATAAGTCCACATTCTGGTTTTTATGGTTCTGTTAAACCTTTCTGTTATGGTTGCTTTTATCTCAGGGATATTTGAAAAGTAGTCAGATCTCTCCTTTTCGGCAAAGCCGTAAGTTTCCTGTTGTAAACTCTTTTTTGTTTCAATAAACTGTACCTTTCAGGTTTCCCCTCATTTTCTAAAAGCGTTGTGTATGTTGTCTCTCTTTTTGTCTTCATTTTGACAGCACGTGTATATCTTGAGAAAATGTCTATCAGTTTCAAAATATAATTCTTTGTTGTCTTTTTCATATGCATGTTCTTACAATATTAACTTGCCAATGTGGCTTCACGTGACGAACTTTTGCAGGGATTTTGTTTCCTTGTTTGCTTCTGTAATGTGTAAGTAGAAAACCATTCTCTCAGTGTGTTCCCAGAATTGAATGATATTAGTTTAAACAACTAGTATTTCAGGATCATAGCAAAACTTTCTAAAAATTGTTCTTTGTCAGTCATTTTGAACGAAACAACATACCAACCAGATTATACGTTATGCTGCTAAATTTTATTTACGTGTTTGGAACAAGCCAACACGATGACCATCTAAAACGGGTACTTTATTTTCTGCAATTTGCAACGTTTCTTCAAACCTTTCAAAAGTATGAATGATTTAATATTCGCTTCAATAATTTTCTTCATAATCTGACTGGACTAGTAACATTTATTATTTTTTTTTCCTTTAGTTTTGTCATATCAACATTCACTTGTTTTAGTGTGCAAATATTATCTTCCGCCATACATTCTGGATTTTTAGCTTGCCTCTACGAAGTAAATGACAGCTATTGTGCATCTTTGACGTCTGCGTCCGCATATATATATATATATATATATATATATATATATATATATATATATATATATATATATATATATATATATATATATATATATAACCTCACTGAATCTCAACCACTCTTTTATCCTAGGTGCAATGCAAGTAATATGAAGTAGGAAACACAGCACCTGCACATTATTGTTTGAGTTTTTTCCATTTAGCTCACGTATTTTGCACACTGCATATATCATGTTATACCTGGAATCATGAAACTCGGTCATGAATCTTGGTGGGAGATGCATCTTGACAAGCACTAAACCCTCATCACGAAAGCAGGTCACTGTGACCTATGTTTCGCCTTTCCCTGACTTTGGTTAATTCTGTGTTATAGTTGTTTTTTTCTGAAGCTCTGTTCATGAATAGTTCTCAAGCTAGATGATTGTATGCATCTCAATTAATACCATACCTTTAAAAAGGTCACTGTCACCTACATTTCACATTGTACTAGCTAATAACATTTTACTAGCTTATCCTGTTATACCTGGAATCATAAAACTTGGTGGGTTATGTAATCTTAAGAGATACTACACCCTCATCACACATAGTAGGTCATAATGACCAATGTTTCACTCTTCACTGACTTGGGTTTAATTTTTTTCAAACTATTTATGTTTGAATGAATAAATGACATGATTATGTACATCTCTATTAGTAGCGCATTTGTGCAAAGAGGCCACTGAACCCTACATTGACCTTTTACTGGCTTAGGTTACGTTTTAGCATTTAGCTCATGATCAAATAAGTGTTTTGCATAATATGTATATACTATCCTATCTAGAATGATGAAACTTGGTGAGGTGACCCATCTTCATGAACACTACTCCCTCATTTCAATAGCAGGTGATTATGGTCCATATTTAACGCTTCATTGACGTGGGTTAGATATTGCATTTGTTCATTTCTCAGGCACTGTTCATGCCATACTCGTGATATTGATGATGATATCAGGCATTATTCATGCCATACTCGTGATATTGATGATGATATCAGACACTGTTCATGCCATACTCATGATATTGATGATGAAATCAGGCACTGTTCATGCCATACACGTGATATTGATGATGATTGCAGGCACTGTTCATGCCATACTCGTAATATTGATGATGATATCAGGCATTGTTCATGCCATACTCGTGATATTGATGATATGCACCTCTATGAGCAGCACACCCTTACAGCAAAAGATGCTTCTTGTGACCTATATTTCATCTCTTACTTTTGCATTAAGAGGCATGAATACATACATGATTGTGATGACAACTACCTCAGATATACCAATTGTACTCGCTTATAAGTCAGGTCCAACTGCAAACTGCATAGATCCATCTGCCAACACATAATGCACCATCAGAGCTGGGTCTATGCAGTTGTCTTAGGAGTAATCAGTAGAATAAACAACATAGACTCTGATCTGCTAGCGCATTATGAGACGGCAGATTAGTGTCTATATTGTTTGCAATTGGACCCACTTATAAGCAAGTACTGATGGTACTAGTTTAACCTCTTCAGTTTCTTTGCATTACCATCATTTATCCAATCTTTCTAATATTAAAAATAATTAATTTTCTCGCTGTCCGGATAATTTGTGTGCAAATGAAAATTATTTTCCCCAAATATCTTGTTCAGAAAATAACATCTCCATTGTGTACTGATGCAACCAGTATGTTCAGTGCCAGTTGGAAGTGGGCTAGATAAACCAGGATGCATTATATCCTTGCATGCAAATAAAGAACACTTTTGTTTTGTTGTTTGTTTGTTTTTTTGTTTTTTGTAGCAAATAAAGAATATTGGTTGCAGTTTCTGGTATTTGGTTTTACTTTTTGTTTGTTTAAATATACTGCCATTAACGATAAGTGCACTATTTGTAGTAGACCTGCGTTTCCAAATGAGTTATCATTTTCAATAAGAGTGATATCCCCCTTTTGTGCATGCATCTGTTGATTCAAAAACTTGGCGATGGTAAACTAAACCAATGGACCTCCATTCAAAACATTTGATGGCCTCTGCATAGGAAACGAAGTTTAGTTTGGTTCTTAATGCATTATGAAAAATAAAATTATTTTGACCCTCTCTTTACACTAGTTATTGACTGCAAATTGTTTAGATAAGGCGACCAAGTGGCGAGAGTATGGCAATCTCTTGGAGAAAAAAAAATCTTCAAATTTGATTATATGTCAGCTACTGGCCCTCTTTGCAGTAGAAAGATAAAAAAAAGGCTCTGTGTGTGTGTGTGTGTGTGTGTGTGTGTGTGTGTGTGTGTGTGTGTTACCAGTTTCAAGGTATACTAATAATCTGCTGAAGCATCTGCTTTTGAGTAGGGGTAAAACATTCCTTAGTTTATGTTCCAACTTCTTGTCTCTCTTTTTTTTTTTTTTTTCGGATTAAGAATGAATTTGGTGTTTGGAATTGTGTGAACTACTGAATGTTATTACCAAGGTTTTGATATGTGACGTCAGCAAGATTTGAAATGTGGCGTCAGCAAGATTTGAAATGTGACGTCAGCAAGATTTGAAATGTGGCGTCAGCAAGATTTGAAATGTGACGTCAGCAAGATTTGAAATGTGGCGTCAGCAAGATTTGAAATGTGGCGTCAGCAAGATTTAAAATGTGGCGTCAACAAGATTTGAAGTGTGGCGTCAGCAAGATTTGAAATGTGTTGTCAACAATATTTGAAGTGTGGCGTAAGCAAGATTTGACATGTGGCGTCAGCAACATTTGAAGAGCCAGATATTTAGATTCATGATGGAATATTATAAATGGCAAGAAAATGACCTTAACAACATTGATCAAAATTAAAATTTCCTGAATGAAAGTTTTACATTTAAAGCTGCATTTCCTCATGTTTTTGATGAAAATCTGAAAATGACAAATTTAATTTCCTGACTTGTCCTTTTAAAAAAGCAAAATTGTCAGTCAAAAATATTACATTTTCTGAAAGAATGTACATAATCTGTCCAAAATGTAAGATCATGACATATGTTGCTCTAAATACTGTATCACCCAGAGAAGACATATATACCATATGAAAAGACGACATGTGTACCTTCTGTTCTGAACAAATATCACATCAAGTAACAATAAGTTGTTGGTTGGTTGTTATAGTTTTAATTCCATTTTTCAACACATGATAGGCTATACATGGCGGCCAGTATATTTGGTGGAGGAAGAACCCAGGAAAACCTCGGGAAGAACTATCGACCCACGGGAAGCTGCTGGCAAGCCTTTTCGAGCCCGAGACTCGAACCCACGCGGACAGAGGTGAAATGTTAGTGATCTGTAAAGGCGAGCGCCTTATTCCACTCGGCCACCTGGGGCCCCAGTAACATAAAGTACACGTCACCTTGTAATATGATAATACTGCACATGACTATATTTTGCGAAGATTCCCTGTCACACAACATAATTTTATGTCAATTATTGACCTTCTCATATCGTATCCCGTGTACTACTGATTTTTGGAGGAAATGCAGCCTTAAAAGCCTGCACCTAATTGTTGATTTTGTTCAATCTTTGTCACGATCATAGCATCACATATTAAGTATAGTATCACATCTTCACACGAACATTCTGAATCAAAGTGCAACATGTTATTTATAATGATATTTATGATTATAACATTTAAATGCAATCCTTCAGCAACATTCAACACATCGATTAATACAATGTACTTGTTACAAGAAAGAAAATCTTAAATACTGAATGAGAAGTTTAACATAACTAAGTAATGTTTCAGTTGCTTCATAATGATTCTTGCAGCACGTTGCAGAATAATTTCACAGACTGTTTATAATAAATCAAAAGTTAACAGCAACAGGAAATGAAATATCAACAAGTTTTAGGTACTAAAAACGATATAATATACACAAGAGAGTTGATCACTCTAACATTTCACACGATGGCAATTCATCATGTACATGTCATGCATAATTATATTAAACAAATACTGTATGAGCATAATGTCCATCCAACTGAGAACAGCCTAGACCCAGATATGTTGTTACATAATGCACTGGCAGAGGCGTGTCTTCGAAGAGCCTTTACCCAGATTTATTCTTACAGTATGCACTGGCAGAGGAGGGTCTAAGAAGAGCCTAGACTCGGATGTATTGTTTCATAAAGCATTGGTAGAGGAGGGTCTGAGAACAGCTCAGACCCAGATCTGTGGGTGGTCTGTTTTGTTTAGATTACCTATGATTTCAAGAATACAGAGCAGACCCTGATATGCCGAAACATCGTGACATGGCAGATCTGAGTTTATGTTCTCTGCGGGTATTATACACAGGTAGGCGAGGTGAATATAATTTGAATGTCATCTCTTTCAGATAATACAAACCTGGTGCTAATGATGAGGACAGGAAAACTACGGTAACTTCAAATACTATGTATACTACACGATCAAGCACAACTGATTTCCAGCCAAGTAAATTATATATATATATATATATATATATATATATATATATATATATATATATATATATATATATATATATATATATATATATATATATATATATATATATCATATTGCATCCCTCTGCCTAAGAGAAACACTCATTCAGTTTCAATTTGTGCAGATGGAAGAGCCACAAGATCACACTTGTCGTCAGAGATTTACATAGAGTCATTCGAAAATTCACTTGCAAGAAGACATCTGACTAGTTCTCTCGAGATAAACGTCAAGATACATGCTATGTCTGTCAGAAGAAAGGACACTGTACATCAGAATGCCTACAATGTCAAAGAAGATGGAAAGTCTAAGGCAGGAGAAAAAATAATAATAAAAAAAAAAATACCTGTTATCAATGTCAAGAAAAATGGCATTGGTCTTCCTAGTGTCCCAAGAAAAATAGAACAAGGAGAAAGAACTTTCAGAAGCAAAAACAGAACAACCTATTCCAGTAAAGAAATTCAAAAAGGCGCGACAAGAAGAAGTAACAGCAGAAGAGTTTATGCCAGTGAAGAAATACAAAAAGGAAAGAGAGTAAAAAAGAAGGAGAAAATGAACTATGGTGATCTGTTTTGAAATTTCATTGTGGTTCTTATTCACGAGAATATGCCAGAAAAAAAAGGAAGCGTACCTTTGTCTTGATTTGGTCTTTTAGTATGGATAAGATATTCAACACACTTTTACTGACCAAAACAATGTCGTGTGTGATATTAAGTGTGGGATGTCGGATTTTGATGACTGGGTGCTGGTCACCCTACTCGTTTCGTTGGTTAGTAAGAGTGGGGTGTTGGTCGTGTTGGATAGTATGTCTACCGTTTCAGGTCAACAACTTCTAACCATGTAACGATTTAGCCTCAGTTGAAGTCAACGACTTCTAACAATGTAACAATTTATACAATATGCTCTTGACAGCACAGATGTCAGCTTTATAGATTCAGTGTTAAATTTCCGTTTTTGCCCATAGCATCCCATAACGTAAACCTACGGCGTAATGTTAATTCCTGTTATATGTAATCTATTCCATTTCATCTGTTGGTTAGCGCTCAGCGTATCGTATGTAATCTATTAAATTTCATCTGTTGAATTATTAACATTTCCGATAGTGATTGCAGTAATGTGTTTACTATTTGTCATTTGGAAGTTTTTTGGGGGATGGGGGATGGGGGATGTGTTGTTTTTTTTTTTTTTTTTTTTTTTTTTTTTTTACAATATTAAAAGCCCTGATAACAGAAGGATTTGTATGTGTCCTCACTCCTTATGTTCCACAATCTAGTGTTCTGAACTACAATTGTTGCTATTCTATATATTCTATGTATGCATTGGATTTGTACATAGTTTTACGTAAGTACGACGGTTATAAGGACTTAAGTACTTCCAATCTTTTCTTTCATGGCAAATTTCTTTTTTTTTAATATATATTTGTCTACGATGCTTCCGTTTGAATATTATATACCCAATAGAAAGTAATACGTAATTTATTCTCTTAATTTACATGATATCTTTCCAATTTTTTTTGTTTGTTTTTGTTTTTTGTTTTTTGTTTTGTTTTTTTTTTTTGACACGCACAAGATAGTATTGATACTTAAAATCGTTTATATTCTTAACGATATGCTGTTTGGAGTTCCTTCATAGAGAAACACTGATATTTCTTTTTGCATACCCAATATCTAACTGGATAAAGATGTATGTGAGTGTACGAACTTACCAGTTAAACTCAACACCGAGATTTTTGACTCTATTATTCAGATACAAAGGACTGACTTGACTACTGATCTGTCTGAGACTTTTTATTACTTATTTTGAGGCCGATTTGATACCCTGCATCAGATAGGGGTTTTTTTCTTGTATTTTCACTGTAATTGTGGTGACCGATAAAACTCTTGACATAAGGCTGTATCTTCGGCACTCAAAACAATTATATTTGCTCTCAAATCCTTATGCCGTCAAGAAGAAATATGACTACCGTATATACTCGCGAAAAATTCGAATCCAAATGCAAACAACATAGATCCTTATCAGCTGTCGCATAATGCGCCGACAGATCAATGTCTATGTTGTTTGTTCTACTGATTAGTCCCTACAAACTGCATAGACCCAGATCTGCCGGCGCATTATGCGCCGGCAGATCTATGTTTATACAGTTTGCAGTTGGTATCGGTTTACAAGCGAGTATATACAGTACTTTCCCGTAACTTTGTTAGATCAATAAGCAGAGTCCTCAGTACTCCTGGGTGTAAACGCCTTACTGCCAAATGCGTCGATGCCGATTACTAAGATCTACCATTTGCATAACGTGCCGGCAGATTAGGGTATATTCTTCTCGATTTGCATAATGTCCCAGCAGATTAGGGTCTATTCTTCTCGATTTAAACTAAAATTAAACGAACAAGAGCAAACCCTGATTCATGCTTACTGCGTCTTTTCATAAACGCGACAGTAAACAATGGAAGAATTTGGTGGCATGACGTTTCAAGACCCCCAAAAGAACCTTTCTGGACTAGGGTTCTTATAAAGTAAAGTATATACCACTGGCCTGTATTATACTGTTGAAAGCATCACCGACATTTTTTACAAACATCATTGACAGTGGTATAGATCTATTATAACAACGGATTGGTACGGAGAACAGGGGAGGTCATCGTATAGTTGCTTCATGGTCGAAGATAACTGGTGTTACCTACCTTACCAAATGCTCTTTACCGTAACTACTAACCACGGATTGTCATTCGTCCATACTTAACTAAACCCAATTTCACTGGTCCAATTACCGAAATCTAAATAAATCTATGAATGCTACTAGTATACAATTTTGAGACTGGGTCTTGACTCTAGCAGTCATTTTATAGTAGCGACTATGATGTGTCTGGTGTGTTAACTTGAATCATACTTATTTCGTACATAAAGTCACGAAATCTCAGTGTTTTCATTTAGTCAAGTTCGAAATAAAAGTCAAGAAATTGTCAAGATCTCATTGGGGTTTTTTTTCTTTTCTCCTCAGTAGAAAGTAAAAATTTTTACTAATGCTCTGTTAACATCTTTCTTGCGACTTGTATTACCCATGGTCAGCGTAAACTGTAGTAATTGATATATTAATTTGAAACAAATCGGTATTCTTTTCATAGTGTTTCAAATTACATCTTTTTATGCCTGTTTTCGCCATATTTCTTAATTTCCCTCAAGTTCACGACTCAAGACACTCTGAAACTTTAGCTCTGTTAGCTTTGATTGGTGTTACACTGAACTTTCCTGATATCCTATTTATGTTTCTAACAGTTTTTTTGGGTTTTTTTCTTCTTTCTTTTTTGTTTATTTGTTTTGTTGGTTGGTGTTTAATGGCACATCAACACATGAAAGGCTAAATAGTGCTGAGGCAATGGGAGCAACGCGCATTTCCCAGAGACAGGCTACAGCATCCGACCCGGACTTATCTGGGTAGGATTCGAAACCGCAACCATGATCTATTAGCCATTCTCTATTTGGACAGGAATCGCTATATACATACATACATACATATATATATATATATATATATATATATATATATATATATATATATATATATATATATATATATATATATATGTATATGTATATGTATATATATATATATATAGGTTTTAACTTTTGTAAAAGGAAACTGGCAGTTTTAATTCTTGACTTTTAAGTGAAAAAGTCAGTTGATGAGCGTATTTCAAGCATTTCACTTTCTTATATTCGGGAATAAAATCACAAAATAAAGCATCCACGCCAGAATGTGTGTGTGTGTGTGTGTGTGTTGCGGGGTGAAGAGGAAAACAAGAATGAGATAACATCATAAATATATTTGATAGTAAACATCTCTCAATCTCTTACACACTTTCAGACTTTGATCCAATACCTGTTATCTAGATGGCTCATATCTCACAAGGCAGTAAGCGGCAGCTGCAATGCAATAATAAATGGTGTATCTGAGACGTTATATGGCATATCAATTTGGTCATTATTATTTTCCACAATTAATGATGATGATGACGACGACTATGATGAAGATGACTAAGATGACAAAAGTAATAATCATTAAGATAAGGATGATAATTGTTCCATCATGTCAAATAACCTTACTTAGCACCTCCTTGTTCCTCTAATTTTGACCAGTACAAGGGCCATCAGCTGTTGTCTGGTGTGAGTGATGGTACTGTATTGCATAACACAGGCAAGCATGTGAGAGCAGAAAACAGACAATGTCCCACGGTGTAGACTAAAATGTAAAGGACATGAGTGAAATATTGCATGAAACATGAAATCAATCTAAATGAAAGATTTTTCTCTTCTTTGAGGCTCATAATTGAAAGCAAATTTGAAGGTCTGTGCGTACAATGAACCAACAGAAACATCTGTCGAATGATGTTTTGCCTATCTAGTACAGAATCCAAAAATTTGGCATAGCCAGTTTAGTAAGAAAAGTAGGTCATTACAACCACAATTTACTTTTTATGGGTGAATACACATATGAAATTGCATGACCATAGATGCAACAGTCTCTAGAAAGCTGTGCTACAAGCGATAAAGAGCGTGTGGCGTACTTTGCAAAAAGCAATCTTGATCGCCGTATATAATTAACTTCAATATGAGAGAGAGAGAGAGAGAGAGACAGAGACAGAGACAGAGAGACAGAGAGAGAGAGACACACACAGAGAGAGAGAGACAGACAGACAGACAGAGAGAGAGAGAGAGAGAGAGAGAGAGAGAGAGAGAGAGAGAGAGAGAATGTTATAACTTAAACTTTCAATTGGTAACACAATGAATGAACTATACAATCCCATTACACAACATAAATGTCTTGCTTTATCAGTTGGTCTAAATATAGCGGATCAAAATTGCTTTACACCTTGAAGAATGCTTTGCTATGCAGTAAAACGATTTCATATATCTAAGCTTGATCTTCTTTAAACGCAAAATTCTGAGGCCTTTTTGCATGGGACACAATCTTAATTTCAAAATTTTTTGGACATTTTGAATCGCACAAAAAAATTTTTAAAAGAAAAATAGAAAGTAAAATTGATTTATCTGCTAACAATAATGTAAATTTTTATAAATCTATTTTGAGCCGACCCTTTAAGATGTCCTATGTATTTGCGCAGACACTATAAAATCCCCGTTTGCCTGAAAAAAGATGTCCACGGAGAAAGAAAGATAATCTATTGGAAGCAAATTATGATTACTAAATTTAAGATGATGCATTTTGCTTAAAAACTACCAATTTCTATGTTTACGCCAATCCCTCCCCCCCCCCCCCCACCACTACGCATACACAGGATGCTTTTCGTGTACATTGTTTTTGTTTTTTTAAAATTCATTTGAGACGGGTACACTGTACGTGTATTATAACATAATATTGTTTTGCTTCGAGATGTGAAAGACAGTCCAATATTGTCGGGCACACCACTGTATTTACATCGTAAGTGCCTGGTTCACGATGTTGTTAGTATGATTAAACTTTCTGTTTAAAGTTAAGAAAGAAAGTCACACAAGGACATACTCTTTCACTTCGGGAAATAAAAACAGCCCCCAAATACCCGTATGGAAAAAAACAGCGTCCTGTAATAATATATAGCAATTTCAAGCTTTGATAACTCAAAAAGTATTCATTGGATTTAACTCCAATTCTGAAGCTAACTTATTTTAAATTAAAAACAAGAAAGAAATAAGTCTGCACAATTTTTATAAATTTTCTGCTGTTCGTACAAAAAATCTATGCCAATAAGGGCAAGTTAATCAATCATTTCAAATTCGCACAACGGTTGATCCACCTAGAAGACCCAAAGGTTATATGAAGTGTTGATATATCTAACATACCCAATCTCACATGAAAAAAAGTATGCTGTAAATTTATGCGTGACATAACAATCTTAAAAATAACTTAACAATACTTCATGTAGTTGGTAACAGCTTATGAATAAGATACACAGTGACGTTAATCTTTCAAGTTCATAAAATAAAATGACTTTTGAAGACAGAAAAAAATCACATTTATAAGAGGGGGTCCAAAAATCCTGGGTTGCCTGGTGATAATCCTGAGCTGGATAGTCATGGATGAGGATTCTGAGCTGTGATGGTCGCAATCATAATCATGTTTGAGAACGATTGAGAAATCTTGAATAGATGAGTGTTGATTGCAAGCCAAAATTAAGTGACAGTCGAAATATGGGTGCAGCGTCTGTTACCGAACTAGACTGCAGCTTGCCAAGGCCACACAATTCGCATTTGAATGCAGAAATAAATATAATAAAGAAATAAAATAGGATAAACTTACAATCATTAAAGTCTTTTGTTTAAAGATATTACGCTGTGATGTCTGTCGGATACGACCGCTCAGTAATGTTTCTTCAGTATCCCCTCGCAACAATATTCACTGTATCAATCCGCACAAAAATAAAAATCTCTTCATTTTTGTTTGAAAACAGTCATTAATTTGATAAAATACACACTTTGAAGCATTATATCTACGATCTAAATTTATAAAATGTCGCTGTTTTAAAATTATACTAAAATTTCTGAACTTCTTTTTATCGATGTAGTAATGCAGCCGTTAACAGCATTGGCACAGAATGTAGAAAAGAAAATCAATCCAAATCGACGGTTATTGCCTACAAATATACAATAAAAAAGAAAATGTACGTTTTTTTTAGTAGATATAAGGAAATATTTTACTCGTGAAAACGTTTTGTTTTGTCACTTGTGGCTTTGCCACTAGCTACAATACAATGTTTCTACTTCACTCGTGAACTATTTCCTTAAATCTACTAAAAAATCGTAGATATTATTGAAATGTTTTTCATATTGTATCATGTAAGTAGATTTGTTTTCATTTCACGAATTTAGTATTTTATATTTACATATACTTGAGAATTATATTCGGCACAAAATTTAAAAAATATTCGTGTAAACAAGACGGCATGGATTTTACTCAAACATGGCATGGCCGCAATGGTTAAGTTTGACCGTTTATATAATAGCTTTTTTAATTAGATCAAACCAAGATTATTATTTTATTTTGTTTACTTAATTTATTTTTCTTTTCAGGATTACATACGCCGGGATAGATCTTTATTTAGAACATTACAAGTGGCAGATCCAGAAATATCGCAGGGGGGGGGGGGCATTTTAAAAGTGTCCTGGGCATAATTTTAACCATCTAACCGTAACTTACTCTAGGAGACTACTGGTTGTTTCGAGAACATTTTTTTTTTTTTTTGGGGGGGGGGCATCTGGGATCCGCCCTTGATTACACACATCGATGCATACAGAATGGCACATGCTATCATTTTGCTCATATGGCACTCTATGGAGCCAAAGGCGGCCCAGGTGATACCAACTTGTCTTCAACGTCGGCCCAACTTGGGTAAATGACGTTGGCCCTACGTGTCGGACCAACTTTGGCCCAATGGATCATCATAAAATTGTGAAGTTGAACGGACGATGGTTCAACAATGCTCGCCTATGGGCAACGTTTGGCCGACGTTGGAGACAACGTTAGTACAACGTTCGCCCAACATCGGTGTTCTTTATGGGTAGGCATTCGTGCGTAGCAGACACACTCACATGGCCATCCATTGACTCTCATCCAAGTACACAGTCGCTCTGATTTCTTCTTACAGAAATCAAGGCATATAGAGGTAAACATAGAAAGTTACAAATATACATCAAACAGAGTGGATTCTGCAGGAGGGTGTGTGATATATGAAGTGAAATTATATATGGAGAATGAATATTATCATACAGGTTGGAGAATCTTTAATTCGTCCCATACCGAGATTCGAACCAGGGTCGACGGGTTACGGCACCCATCATGTTTGTAGTATAAGCAACCCTTTTCATAATTTTATTACAATTTCGGGAGAGAAATTGTGAAGAAAAAATAAAAGTTCTCCAAAAGTATCGCGCTTTTGTCCCAAGAGAGTATAAGTTTATATAGTTTTTTGTCATCATATTTAGTTTACCAGTTATGAACCATATTCAACGTATTGCATTTTAAATTAATTTTCTGAAGTTAACGGAGGTTAAAGCAATTGCTTGCTTCTGTTTTGTAACTTTTAGGCTAGGGTGGAAAGGCATATGTTTATACTCTTTGGAGATGTTTACATATACTTAGGCACAAAGTTTTATCATATGAGGCTAGAGTCTATTTAAAATATATATATATATATATATATATATATATATATATATATATATATATATATATATATATATATATATATATACTTTGGCACAAAGTTTTATCGTATGAGACTAGAGTCTATTTAGAAAAAGTGCAACATTAATTTGTCTTAAAATAAATACTACAAAGTCCTGAAAGTTAAATAGTTTACAGTTGTTGTTTTTATTTTACACTCTGAACATAATACTGAATTTCAAGTTTTGACTAAGTTGAACATCTTTGAAAATTAATATACAAAAGATTTTGTTTTAGTTGATAACGGCAGGGAAAGAAGCATCTGTGAACTATGGTAACGGTGACTATGATTAAAAAGAGGAAAATACTGTCTAATTCAAGAAAATTTTCATTTCAACCTAGAGAAGGAAGTCCAACATATATAACACCATCATTTTACATGTATAAAGGAAGAATTGTCAAATTCGCTCACATTCCTCACCGTGTCTTGACATTTAACTCAATGAAAGAAGTCTTCCCCACCCCTATAAGAAACTCTACCACCTTTCATTTAATTCCTTCCAGAATGTAGTACTTATGGAATTGCACTGAACTGTAACCATTTTTGTCAACGCAGCGCCAGAGTCGCTTTTCACTATTTTTTAAAACTTTATTCTGAAAAAGTCGAGAAAAAAAATATCGACTACAGTTAGTTCCGCACAATATCGCGAATGATATCCGTGTCTGTTTCTCATTTAATCTTCACGTCAGAAATGTAGCTAAAATGATTGAATTCGCTTCGTGTACGAATGATTTAAACATAATTCTTATCGACATACAGCGGAACACCATTCATTCGATATATGCTGAAAAACAGTGGTCTGCGTACATGTAAGCCGCCATGTTCGTCCTGTTGTTGTGGAAGAGTCCATTTTCAATAGATCACTGAGTCTTATGGAAACCGTCGCATGCCACATGTAAACAAACATCGTCTATATTTTTTTAAATTGGCATTCTACTTTGACTTCAAATGTCGGTCAACTACAAAAAAACAGCCAGAAAAAAATGACTAAAAATGAATCTAATCACCCTTTTAATATAAAGAAATGCACAGTAAACATCTTTGGATAATAATAATAATAATAATAATAATAATAATCATAATCATAATTAAAAAATTTCCTACTGATCTATTTCACTTGCTTAAAATATTATCTTAATCACTATTTTAAATGATTTCTGAATAGCTTGACTTCAGTGTATTATTTGTGATTTTTTAAAAGGTAAATTTTTTATTTATATATTTGAATCCATGTGTTTTTTTTACAACACTCATATTTAAGTGCCAAAGCAACATTACATCACTCATAAAGCCTCTTTATTTTTAATACACAAGTCCATTGCTGTCATTGTTTGTCTTTATTTACATAGTTATAATCCAATCATAAATTCAGTTTCTTTTGTAAGCAAGGTAAAGCATTATTTTTTTAAAATACATGAAAGATACAAATTATGCCATTATAATTGTGAATAACCCTGTTGGTTAATTGGAGAATTATGTGCCTTCCCCCCCCCCCAAGATATTTGATACAAATTCTGTCCATTTGTACATTGCCTTCATTTTAAAGGTAACATACTTTTGAAAATCTGGCTATAAATATTATGAATTTGGCACTGGTATGGGCAAAAATCCATGCTATAGCAAGGGAAAAAATTATTGTCTTGATGGGGGAAAAACTAAAAATACTTTTTGGCCAAGTAAAACTGATTGGCACTGTCAAAGAGAGGGTTCAATGGTTTAACTTTTTTTTTTCTTTTTTTACATTTACAAATAAGACCTGGAAATTATGAACTGCAACTGCAGTATGTTAAAACATTGCAATACAGACTGGTGTACAGCATAAACTACATCCCAAGAACATAAAGGCGAAAAGAAATTGCAATTATTTCACTTGAGCAAATTTTGCAATATATAATTCCAAATAATATTTTATGTATTTACGTTCTATGTTATTTTGTATTCCACATTGATTTTTCTTTATCCACACACATTATAAAATAGTGTGAGAATAATGATTTTACCTCCATTCATCCATTTGTCTGTCTGTTCATAAGCCTTGCTCTCTATTGTACATGCCTTATGGTTATATTTCATAAAAATTTAATATACATTTTTTTTTTTAAATTGTATCATAGCACAATATAGCTTGCTCCTAGACTTACCAAGCAATGATTAGATATTATATATAACTTATTATATATTTTATGCACAATTTTAATTTAGAAAACAACTATATATATATTACACAATTTATTAATACTATATCATATTTCATACAATATAATTTATTTTAAATAAAAATATTTATTATATAATTTATTAACAATTTTGAGAAAATTAAACATAATTTGATTAACAATATGTAACTAAAATATTTCAGTTGAACATACATAGGAGGGTGAGGGTCAGAAAAAAAGCAAATTAACATGCAACCTAAAAGCCAAGTTTTCTAACATGACAATAATATAAGTTATAATTTAATGGGGATAGTAATAGATTTCTTCCAAATTTCTAGCTCTATTTGTCATGGACCAGTAAAATACTTATTACTGTCTGTCATCCACCCATTATAAAAATGTTCTATTGCTACTCCAGGAATAGTTAGTTGTAAATTAAAAGAGTTCAGACTGGATGTCCATCTTGGTCATTTCATGATTTCCAAACATCTTTTCTTGGCTACTAGAATGCCACTCCCTTGGAATTTATATAATGCTGAAAGGAACTGCAACAGCTTTTACTTTACAATAACTGTTTGATATACCTGATTTATGGTAGGTTCATGAATGTACAATATTGTTTTCAAACATGTAACCTGCATATTTGTGTGTGCATGTGTTAAAATTACTATATTAAATGTATAATGCACCTCAGTCAAAAGCCAACTCTATCATTATGTGCTCCATTCAATGTTCAATTTTTTAAAGTGAGTACACTGTTTATTTTGCAATGCATAGATAATTCATTTTTGTCTCATCTGCTTTAGTAGAGAACACAGTTATCGTATTTTAAAACCAAACTAAGTTGATTTCCTGAACAAAAGTTCAAACTTCAAAAAACAAAATAAATATTTTATATGAATAATATTTGTACTTTGATTATTCTGTACCCTTATATATATATATATATATATATATATATATATATATATATATATATATATATGTATATATGTATATATATATATATATATGTGTGTGTGTGTCTGTGTGTTTGTGTGTGTGTGTATGTCAAAAAAATCCTTTTTAGAATATTTCCTTCATATGGTCACATGTAATTAAATCTTTTCCCATGGACCACAATGTTATGGGAGCATAGACCACAAACTAAGATGTTTCTGAAAATGAATGTTATCCTGCTAAATTTGACATACTGTATATTGTATGTAATTTTTGATGCAACAAGCCTTGACTCACCCTTTTAAGCCTTCAGCAATAAATATTGCACTGCTTTTTTTTCAAAATTAAACTGCGGTGTACTGTCACACCAATATTTTGCAGAAAGGTAATTTCCAATTTTCACATGACATGTGGGATGCATAAATTTTTATTAAAAGTAAAAGAAAATAAACGTAATTAAACAATTAACTTCATATTTTTCATTCAGACTCGTTCTAATTTCATCTTTAAGAAATTTAACCTACTGTACCTTGCATCAAAGTATTCACCAAAAACACTCATTCCAAGTTTTAAATGTTACCTTCAATACACCACCACATCTAGACTGATTCTGTAGACTATAAATAATTATTGGGGTGTATCCATATACAGCCTTAAGCAAAATTGATTACCATCCACTTTTAACGGTTATTTCAAGACTTCAAATGTGCTGACTGTATTATGGACTAAGACAAAAATACAATATTTTCATACAAGTACTGGTATGTACCAACATATCTGAGCTAGTAGGAGTTGGAGAGTTCCATCTCATTCTTTTCAGTAAAGAACCAAAATACTAGTCATAGTGACCTAATTAAAACTAAAGCCTAATATTTTTGTATCATGTAATATGAACTATAAATGTGGTGAGCATTCACTCTATCGTACTTGCCATATTCCCAGACGGTGTTGGGGGGTTTTTGAGACTCAAAAAGTGTGTTTTGAGGTCCCAAAGGGGGCTAGTGCACATGACCCCCAAAAGTGACGTCTTCCAAATGAGAATAAGTTATCTTTTCAAATCAGCCTATAGCAAATGGCTGGAAATTCAAATCTGAATAAAAGAAAATACCATCTGTTTTCTCTGAAGCATTTAATATACTTAAAAAAATGAAAAAATTAAGAAAAATTGTAAACTTAGAATGGTCAAATAACATCACCACAAACATGGTCACAACCTCACAGACATTAAATACAAAAATACACGAAGTTACTGTCTTTAAAATGCATTGGATAGTGGAATGTAGTTTTACTTACCATCAGTCTTTGCTGCTTTCAGTAGTCTGTCTGACGGTAATGCAAGTGGCATTTGTGTTCCCAAATATGCCTACACTTTACCTTTGCGAAAGTGCATCCACATCTATGTTGGCACTAGCAATGGCCAAAGTCGCTAAAAGTGATAAAACCTGTAAGATGACATTGAATATCCATTTAAAAACAATGAATCTGGCAATTAAAACATTTAAGGTTTGTGGTAGTCGGCCGAGTTGCTGAAGTCTTTGACCGCCGCTATTGTAACGTATTTTCGAGGTTAAAGTTACGCGGACGGTAGTGAAGATTTAATTTTTTCTCAGGCTGAAATAATGAAAAAATGTACCAATTTATGCAAATACACAATTTTAAAAACTGTTGTGTGTCTCCCAGTTCTGGAGGGTGAGGGGTCACAGTGTCCCCTGACCTTTGAATCCTAGGTGCAACATGCATTTGATATTGAATGGTGCTGTTGTTCAACCTACCAAAATAATCATGTTTTGAATTTTATATGTGGTACTAAATCTGACTTCAAAGAAACGTTGCCGCTGATCACAAACTTCAATAAAGATGTCTTCAACATCCTCATTAAATGCAGTCAGTGATGTGTATGTAATAACATTTGTTTTTCAACACGCATCTGTTTGATGAAGCCTACTTAACTTCAGACAAATTGGGTTGTTCCACTTAGTGAACTTTACCTATGCAAATTAGCCTAATGGGCTCTCCCTCAGCAATGCTCAAAGGATTTGACACAACACATCACCCTAGCTATTGTGAGCCAATTCGGTAAATCTCTGAAAGGTGTCTGTTTATCGCTGACCGCCTTACCTTTTAATTGTCTCTAAAACATCTGTATAAACTGCCCCGAGGATAGTTTTACATGAGCTCTGAGCAAGACTATTTACTGTTTAAACATACCACAGATTACGGGCATATATCATTGTGATCAAGAAATGTCCCTTTTTCTTGTGTGAATTTTTTTTTTCTCACTAAGATTGCTGAAAATCGTGTTTTTCGAAACACGACCGTGTCGGGGGGTTTGGGATTCCAAAATCGTGTGTTTCGCGTGACACGTCGTGTTATGGCATGTATGCTCTATTAAGGGATGACCAGTTTCATCTGTCACTAACCTAGTAAGCACAATGCAGTGAAAATGGACATTAAACTTTTTAATGTGGCATAAAAAGTAAAACACAGAATCATATTAGAGAAATTTAATTAGATTTAAAAAAATTTGCTATCTCAAGCTAGTTAGGATATTTAATTATCAGCACTTGCTCATTTACTGACAATGCATTGCATGCAAAGATTTCAGAATATTTTCAATAATTATGCAACAACACAGTCAAGATTTCTTGCTACTTATTACAATTGCAACTCTGTTATGGGTAACATTGACATATATCATTGATATTACGAGTTTATCATGAACTTTATCTTGGACAATAAATGAATAACAACTGGATTTTCATTTTGAATCTGAACACACAGCCTCCACTTTTCAATTGGTCATCAAAATTACGCATTTTCAATTTGGCATTAGCTCCTTTTGCCGCATTATCATCATAATGTGATATGCCTCAGTTTTTTTAAGTTTCATCTTTCAACAAACTTTTAAATGACCATTGATATGCAATTTCTAAATAACAAAATCTGTGCAACTATGCCGAAGAACAATTTGCTTGCAATGTATTTCACCATCCCTACTGTAAGAAACATGCCATATGGTTAAGTGTACTAAACGTTGGGGGCATACACAGTGGCTGAGTGGTTAAGGTTGTGTCTCAAGATTGGTTTAATATCAAAAAAGGAAATAAAGTCATCACAAGGACTAGAGAAAATCCAATTAGTCTTTACAAACGATGACATAATCTTAAATTAGGATAACATTTTCTTTAAGAATCATTGCTCCTTGGAACAACTGACCTGAGACAGGTTTTAAATGCAGTGAAGTTAAACCAGACTGGAATGATTTTTTCTTTGAATTCTCTCCAGACTATTACCAATGTATACACATCACAATATTCCTATATGTTTAGATCCAAATATGAAAAAAAAAGTAATGAACAGTTTACAAAATAACAGATGACCATGGATCCAATATGTTATCAAGTAAGTTTTGCGAGTTTAAGTACCAACAGGATGACCTTCAGGTTCTGAAGCATGGAGTTGCTTTTGTTTTTTTAAACCCTCCTTACTGCATGCCTTCTTTCGATACATGCACTAGTATTAACAAATAACAAAACTTCCACATTCATAGCCACATGTTATCAAGAAGTGTCTGGCATGTAATTATTACTATGCAAATTAATCGGTCATGGAAAACTGTGCAATAATAGGATCAATGGAACCTTCATTTTATATATATACTGAAGAAATCCATATCTAGCCATAACAGTTGTACGAGCTGAAACATATTCTGGTAACCATTTAAAATTGTTGGTAGGATCATGGTGATCAGTTTTAAACTTTAGTGTCTCTATCATGAATATACAAGGTCACTATCCCAGTGCTGATTTATTTGTCACCTGAATTCGTGTCCTTTATAGTTTCTGCAAACATAACTTCAGAAGGCGAATAGTAAACATTAACGCTGATTGTATGCGGGCGAATTCGGTATAGTACAGATCAAAGGTTATATTTATTTTGTCAAAGAATATTTTTCATTATCACGTTACCAGTTGGCATATGTTCTGCAATAAGCTGTCTTAATGCTAAAGTATTATACTCTCTCAAAACTTATATAAAGGATGCTTGGAAATGTATGGCCTCGAAAATAGGTAACTGCTTGAGGATGTTCTACGTCTTGAAGAAAAACCCAATAAAAACAAATGATAAACTATTTTAAATTTCTGTTTAAGGTCTGTTTATGGTATGATTTATCTGATGAGCAATACAATCTATATTTCGATACAAAGAAAATGACCTTGTGAGAAGCATAACGTCTGATATAATTTAAGTACATTCAAAGAGATGCAATAGCCAAGAAATCGCAAGGGAGGCAACTACATTATGAATAAAAATAGCCGAATAGGAAAGGTGATCACCCCTTAATAAGCAATCGACTCTTCCACAGATCATGGCGTCGTTAGAGAATTGGATGTAAACAGATCACCCTGTTTCAGCATATATTGAATGTGATGTGTTGCGCTCAATGTCGATTCGAATAGAGTTGAAATAGTTCGTGCACGAAACGAGTAAGGTATTTTTAGCTACATTGAAAGACGCTGACATGAAAATTAACTGAGCTACAGATGCGGATATCATTCGCAATGCTGTACAGAATGAACTATAGTTGATTTTTATCAATATGTTATTGTTGTTGTTGTTATTATTAATATTATTATTATTATTATTATTGGTAATTTCACTGAAATATCAGGCGACCATTGAACACTATTGTCGATTATGCAGTGCCCCCACCCCCAGCATAACTCGGATCACACTTATTACTTTACGAATGTAGTTCCAATATATTTTTAGAGTATTTTCCCTTTCTTTTTGCTTGGTGATCCTTATCATGGATGTAAGCACTCTTGCTACTGATTTAAAAGAAATTGTTTATTCTTTAGAATATGATGATTATGGTGTGATTATCTATGTGTATTTTGGCCACAGTGAGTAATCAGGCATTGATGCTGTTCCGGTGGTGAAATCTGGATTCCAGGCCAAAGCCCCATAGGACAGAAGCCCCCTGAAAGGGGTAGGACAAAAGCCCCATAGGACAGTATTATTTTCATTGTTCATTTTTATAGAACTGTTTATTTATTTATTTTAATTATATTTACTTTGATGTACAATGGTCTCCCTTGCACCCTTTAGTAAATTTTTATAGTGTGTAATGTAATGTGTATCTTGTGTAATGACTACGAAACAATTTAATAAAAGAATTGTATACATTTTTTCTTTTAATACAATACAGGCATATTTTCATAAATATCAAACAAAATAATCAAATTTATTGAACCCATCTGTCTATCTCACTCTATGCTACAAATCATTACTACACAGAATAATCCAACATGCATAATATATCTAAGCACATTCGTATAATCATTTTATTACCTTATTAAACCCACAAAATCTTACAAATTAACAGTTTTAATTGCACAGCATGTGATGCAATTATGTCACAATCAAAGTAGAATCACTACACTGTTATTTAAACTGTATTACATGGCCGAGCCCACGTAAGAAGGTTGGTAGGTCCTCATAGTCACTGCAAAGGTTGTATCTACAGGTCATCAGTGGCACGGCGGACACGTTTCTGTGGTGGTTGCCCAATGTCATCCTGGGCAATAGTTGTTGCAGTGAGGGTGAAGTCCTTCTGGATGCAGAGTATAGTGGTCCAAAGATCAGGATGGATGTAGCCAACAAGTTTACTAAATCCAGAGTTCCAAGACTTACCAAAGTTGTTGGTGCGAGCCGATCCATCAAGGGTTGCATTGTGCACATTCCATACTGCGGGAGGAAACAGTGGAGGGCTGCGGCGCATGCGGACTGAGGTCTGCGTCTGGTCTGCACGAGCAGCAATGCGAACACATCTATATCCCCCTGTGACATAAGTTGTATTGAAGTAGTCTAACAGAGGGATAAGGGCATCTGGAACAATATCACGTAGGTAAGCCATCCCAGTCGGTACATCCTAAATGGGGAGGAAAGCTAGCCCATCGATCATGCCATATAAGTGTTTGATATCCTTGTCTTCTTCGTAGATCGGTACCAGACCAAGATCTTGAATCTTTCTCCAGATGTTTTGGGTCAGATGATAGAAGCAGATGGATGATAGAAAATGGTATTTACAGCACCAATAGCAGCTTGTTCGAAGTCTCTCATCACAATTTTGAGGTCGATCTCAAATCCATATACGTCACACTGTTTGATGATGGTAGAGATAAGTTCTTCGTATACAGCCTGGGTCTTGCTGGGCAAGAATGCATAGACACATGTCACAGCTGATTCACCAAGTGGTGCACGTATAATATACAACTGCTGAAAGGGTCTGGGGAAGGTGTCATGGGTGTCATCCAGTATCCAGTACTTTGCGAGTTTCCTTGGTTCCAAACAGCACTATCATAGAAGAAGATTCAGCACCACTGTCACAAAGCAGGAAAGGCTCAGGTTGGGATTGACCAGTAGTGCTGAACTCTTGGGGAATGACTAGATCTTTGAGGTTCTTTGGGATGGTAGGTTACTTACGTTGGTTGTACCGCCTTATCCCACGCTTGATTGAGTCTATGTTGCCCACTTCAGCACGACCCTCTGGGACTGTATTCATAAGCCCCGCTGAGATGGCTTGAGCTAGACGGCCATGGTTGTTGTTGGCCTTGTCCTTGAGGGTGGAACGCAGCCCATGGCACGTTGCTTTGTTGACAGTTCCTCTTCCCCAAAATATGTCGGATAACCTATGACAAGAGCTGTAAGTTTGTCTGTGAAGATACATTTAATTAAAATATGCTTTATTTGGATTTGGACATACTGGTTCAGTACTGAAAAGCAAATGTAGAGAATGTATACGGAAAATAACTGTGTACCGAGTCCAGCTGGCCAGTCAGAAAATGTGTGCGTGTCTGTCAAGTTTGTTCTGTGCACCGTTCTTCTTTAGGTTTCACGCCTCAATACAATGCCAATCATTCCTTTTATAACCTTATTTGCACAAGTTATCATTGACCACTATACGTAATTACACATCTATTGATTTATTTCCTCCCTCGAGGGGTAACAGATACACTGCTTTATTATTATAATTCTTATAAAGGAACAATTCAGGAAGTCACTCTATTGCTATAAATATAAATTATGTCATTTACCCATAACACCTTGAGCGCACTGGTATATTGTTTTCTAACAATTTAAACAACATCGAAGTGTAAAGAGTAACAAGAATAAGGTTGGTACTTTAGAAAAGTACCAATAGAGTACGCAAGAGTAATGGCATGTACCCATAGAGTACGCAAGAGTAATGGCATGTACCAATAGAGTACGCAAGAGTAATGGCATGTAACAAAGCTGTAATTGAAGTTAATATGCATGAAATGTGTGAAAAGAAAGGAATTTAGTTTGTTTGTTGCATATAATTTTTTGTTGCATGGTTTGTTTTGAATGGTATTTTTGAACACATTATTTTGTATATGAAGTGAGAGCGCTATTTGGTATAGGACAGAAAGGTCTTATATTTGGTAGCACATACGAGAAAGTTTTATAATCGCATAAAGAAGAGTATGATAGAAGCAGAACTAGAATGTAAAATGTAATTACAGAAGGGCATTGGCGGCGCGAGGGTTCGAGGCGCCGGGGGGGGGGGGGGGCAATGTTTTTTAGTGGCGCTCCTACCGAGGCGCCCGGGGGCAATATTCTTTAGTGACGCCCCTACTTTGCCACAGAGAAAAGTTTTATTTCAGTTGCCAACCTCCACCCCCCAGATACGCCCCGGTTACAGCTGCAAAAAAAAGCTCTTGACGGCGCCCCCCCCCCCCCCCCCGCCCATTGCGGGGGGGGGGGGGGCAATTGACCTCCACACACACACACACACACACACACATACACACCACCGCCCACACCCCTCGTACCGCCACTGCAGAAGGGATAGGTAACTATTACCTACGTTGCCTTGTAAGTGTATACATATTCCATAAGGAACACAGAGATGAAATAAAGCTGAATGGAAGAACTTAATATATGTACATAAGCATAAATGATAATAGAAGGCGAAGATGAAATATAAATATGTCTATTGCATGAGTATGAAAAATAGAACTGGAGAGTAGGGCATGCTGCTTCTGACATCACATTTCACACTTTTAGCCTATTTCAATATTAAATCATTTAAGGTTGTTTAAAAATCATGGTTCATCAAATAAATATAATGGACCCAGATGTTCGCACTGTTCTTTCATTAATGAAAATACTTATTTCAGTAGCAGTAATACCAATGAAACACGTAAGATGCGTTTTAATACTAACTTTGCAAACATCTAATGTTGTTTATTTGATAACCTGTAATAAGAAATATTTAGGACAAGCCCGTCAGTAAGTATCTAAACGCATGAAGAAATATAGATTAGACATAAATAACTTTATTGATCCATCGTTTTAATCTCGTGTTTACGCACACTTTAATGACGGCTTCCAAAATTTGCAAGATTTTTCATTTAAGGTAATTGATACTGTTAATTCGGAAATGGAATGTCTTTTAAAATAAACACATTGGAATCACTGTCTGCATATTATCTATCCATAGGTTTAAATTCGAAGAGTATATATGAAGTTGATTGACAGATTTATTGTATTTTATTATTATTCGTGTGGGTCAGAAACAAATTCTCAATAACTGGTTTGGTTGGGTTGAACCCGCTTTAAAGTATTTTGCCTACAATGTTTTCGGGTATTTCTACTTCTCAGTGTTAACCTATACAGCTGTGTTTTTTTTATACAAATTTTTTTACATGATAAAAGATACAAAAATGTATCCACAATAATATGTACATGATATAGATATATTAAAAACAAACCCATCGCTTTTTTATATCAGAAATACGCGCTTAAAATCTGATTTATTTGGGCTGAAATCGCTTTAAAATATTTTGCTTACAAGAATTTTGGTAATTTCTATTTCTCTGCAGCAACTTTCTTTATACATACAGCAGCCTGGTCTTTTCTTTCTTCCAACTGCTGTATTTTTGTCATAGATTTTTATTAAATATATATATATATATATATATATATATATATATATATATATATATATATATATATATATATATATATATATATATATATATATATGTCACAACTTTCACATGTGCAATCATGCATTCAATTTCGTTATCGTGGTTTACAGTTTTTGGAAAGGAAAACAAACAAAAACATGCTTAATGTAGGTGTGCACTAGGCACAGAAAATGTGGGATGTACAATATTTTATGAATGCATACACAAATACATACATGTGAAATAGGCATAACAAAACAATGTGAATGTGTGTGAAGAATTAACAATGTGAGATATACAATTTCACAAATGAATATAAGCAAAATAAAGTTTCAGTATAGAGACGGGCAATAATAAAGTATTGCATAAGTGGTTTCTAGTATACTTAATAAAGAGAAGAATCGTTTACTGACTCCAAGTTAATTAGGCGAGGGTTCGTTGAATTAGCATCTTGAAAGAAGGACGTCCAAGCCAGCCGTGGTGGCATAACGGATGGAAAATGTCTAATAATCATTTATTCATGTACTAATTTAGGTTTTAGGTTTTAGGTTTTCCACAAGTGGGTTTTACGTAAACAAAGAAGTTGAGTTTCGTTAGTTTAAAACGAATATTTAGCAGCGGAGTATAAATATGTAATTTGGTTTAGGGAACAATATGTACTAAAAACTACGATTTCATTATAGGCAGCAAGTATTTAAGTATGAATTTGCAAACAACATAATTGAATATTGATCACGTATCAAGGTCTATTACTAATTCAAAGTTATACCGAGAGCAGAATATACCAGCTAAACATCATTTTTCGAGAAATTCAATAAGGTTTTATCTATATAAGTCCGTTCTGAGTCTACACTTTTGTCTGGATAGAAATAAAGATATTAATGTATTCGTTGTTACTGTTTCTTTATGATAATAGGATCGAACGCGTTTGAACCAAATTACACTGCTAATAAGAGGTGAAAGTCTCTCGAACTCAAACTCGGGCTCCGAGAAGGAAGCCTCTTTGGGAAGAAGGCCAAATTTCAAGAAAGTGTAAAAGCTATTAAACGTATTTCTTGAAAGTTTCTTAATCCACTTGATCACAAGATGTTGCAACGGGTGTTTTAGTTTGCATTAGAAAAATAAGTGGTCCATAGTTTCATTTTCACCGCAGAAAGTGCATGATTTAGATTGCGAAATTCTTTTTAGGAACATATTATAATTTACAGGTAAAATATAATGTATGATTTTAAAGAACACATCTCTGGTGATTGGGTCTATAAATTTGCTGTGTAGATTGCTCCACACGCTACAGAAATCAATATCATATATATATATAAAAAATTTTTTATCTCGGGTTCTAAAACAAATTTCTTGGATCTAATTGGTATATAGTTTTGGTAGGTATTTCACCAAAATTAAGTCCTTTGTTATTTTCTGTGAACTCTCTGAAAATAGTCATGCACTTGCATAGAATTTTGGAACGTACAAAGTGTGAGTATATTTATTTAGGCCTAAATTTGGGCTAAATATTTTTAACTGTAGACCGATCCAATATCTTGCGAAAAGTTTCCATTTGGCGGAGTAAATATCAGTTAGTAGTTTTTGAATGTGCTGAATTCTTAGAACTCTTATTTTGCGTTCTATATTAGGGATATTGAGACCACCCTCTTTAGAGGAGTTATAACATATAGCCTTTGCAAGGGTTCTAATTCAGAATTCCAGATAAATGTAAATATATATCTATTAATCAGAGTGGTATACTGTTTGGACAAATCCATTACAGTTTCAGTGTACCAAATTTTACTGCATGCTAACAGGTTGACAGTGTTAGAGATAACTACCTACTTTTGTAAAGAAGTAAAGTATTTTAAAGTTTTTTGTTCCAGTGATCGTCTTGTGTTAAAATGTTGCCGTAAAGAAAACCAACCATTTTTTGTCTGTAAATCCATGATATGCCGAAAGGGTGATCACTGCGACTTCGCCATTTGCCCATGAACATTCCACTCGATTGACTAAAATTCATTTTTGCTTCTGATGTTTTGTCATATGTTCTTGCCCAAAATAAGTATTTTTCAGTGGATTTGTATCTCTGTCAGCACGGATTAGCACAGCAAAGGGTTCGTATACTATTAAGTAGAGAAGGAGAGAGGGACTACAGCCTTGTCTTACTCCCCTTAGAAATGGAAATGGTTTAGATATGTGATTGTGAACAATAACGGACGAAAATATATCAGTATAAAATATAGAAACCCATTTGATAAATTCTGAATCAAATCCAAAGGATTATAATGCTTTCATCATGAAAGTATAGTTAATCCTATCGAAAGCTTTTTCCTGATCAAGACAAATAGAAGCACGTGATAATTCTTTTTGTTCTATGTAGTCGCAAATGTTTCGAATTAGGTGACCGTGGTAAAAAATCGATCGATCTTTGACTCCACAAGTATGAGCTATATGGATAATTTTCGACATCACATTACTTAGTACTTAGAGAGGATTATATTATCCAAATTATGTACTCCTTGCTGCTGTATATATAATGAAAATTGAAAAACCAATAACAATGGAACTGAAATTGTATTTTATAATTTTATTTATTATTTGTAGAAAACTTACAAAAATATAAATACAAATGTATTGTGCAATTTAAAAATATACCATCACTTTAGGGTGCTTTTTGAACTATTTATTTATGAAAATAATTTACAAAATTTAAATGTTCTTAATTTCAAAATCTTATATTATAAAATTGTACAATCTTAAAAACTTTGTACAAATATTGTACAAAGGGGCATAATTCATTATTACGGCATTCTGAAATGTAACATCTGTGGATTCACCATTTGAATACCGTCAGACATACCTGAAAAGTTCTAATTATAGATTAGTTATAATCTTCATTGATAAATTCATAATAATTATTCCATTATACATATCTAAAAGGAAACAAAACTGTTTGTCTCTATGTCTTTATTATATGTTCTACCAATAAATAAGTCGAACTTGTATCTACCTACACCGCTTCCTTTGGCGGGTATAGTTTTACTTTCATTATGAATGAAACACCTCAGCTCACTAGATGCAGTGCTGCGCGTGCTCAGCAGCTAGCATTGAGCGAAGAAAGCTGAAAGATAGCAGGTTCTTTGACACCCTGGGAGATGAGTTATTATATATATATATATATATATATATATATATATATATATATATATATATATATATATATATATATATATATATATATATAGGCTACTCTATTCAATTGACGTGATGTGTGACGGATACAGTATTCATTTATTATCTTGTATCGTTTTGTGTAAATATGAGAAAGACAGGCCAGCGAAGGAAGTTCTCTACTACGTAAAGAATAAAAACAGCCCCAAAACACATCCGCCAAAAAATCCAAATCTAATAAAGAGGACGTTCTAGCATCCTCTAATGATGCGTACGATACATTTTGTCTTATATTCGTTGTATTTCCACAATCTTTGATAATGTTGGAATGATCGCGAGGCATGGTTTGTATCAGACTTGTCGTGGAAATAGGAAAAAATATCACTCCGACACATGCAGATATAGAGTTTTAACTAGTGCCTAAAATATATACAGAAATTTATTTATTCACATATTATTCTCTCTATCATTAATTTTGTTTTATACCTATCAAACAGTATTAGGTAGCCTGTGTATTGGTTTTATGCTTTACATACACAAATATAGCAGAGCTTGTGTATTGAAGTTATGCTTTACATACACAAATATAACAGAGCTTTACGTGAGAAGTTGCTGCTTAAATCAGCATGACAACTAAGGGATGGATATATCTTACAGATGTGAAATGTGTGGGTTAATATATGTCCTAACTTATAACTATGGAACTCTCTCCCCAATAATTTACGAACACCCTCAGATTTTATCAATTTTAAATCCTTCTTAAAGACCTCGTATGTTTGCTTACTGTGTAAATGCTCCATATGTAAACACAAGTAAATAAGTTGCTGCTGCTACCTTAATAAGCTGCATGCTTAGCGTTTTAGATTCTAGTCTTGTATATATGCTTGTTGCTATTGATTGCCCTCATTGTTGTATATATACTTGTTGCTATTGATTGCCCTCAATGTTGTATATATACTTGTTGCTATTGATTGCCCTCATTGTTGTATATATGCTTGTTGCTATTGATTGCCCTCAATGTTGTATATATGCTTGTAGCTATTGATTGCCCTCATTGTTGTATATATACTTGTTGCTATTGATTGCCCTCAATGTTGTATATATGCTTGTAGCTATTGATTGCCCTCAATGTTGGCTTGTGTCGCTTACACATGGTATTGGATGAGTTTTCCTCCCTTTTAGAAGGTACTTTTATTAATTATATGCTTCTGATGCAATAACAATTATCGTATATGTGTGCTTAGTATGTTTGCATAGTCTGTCCTTTTCCTTGTATTTTTAAAATCGGTATGCATGTACATTGTATCCTAAAGATGTATTGGCCAGCCATTATATAAACCAATATAAGTTAACACTGCATGTAAGCGTAGAGTATATCCTATTCATGTAAACTGACTTCTCTGCATTTAATTTTTAAACAGAAATTATAAATTGGGGTGGGGGAGTGGAATATCTTAAGTGTGTATTGGCCAGCCATTACGCATGCGTATTTTAACACTGCAGATGATTGAAGAGAGAGAGAGAGAGAGAGTAGAATCTTTTCATGTAACATAATGTTCCTGCATTGATTATTAAAATATAAATTATAAATGGGCGAAGGGTATGCAGTTTTAGGCTAGAATTATAATTGTACAAATAAATAAAAAAGGTTAAGATTGTAAGTACTGTATGTCTGATAGTTGAATTAAATTGTTATATTTTTGTTTACAGTCTGTAAAATAGCTCCAACGAGCTAATGTTTCTTGTTATGTAATGCAATTCTGACTTTAAATAAAATTTGTCTATGTCTAACTGGCAAATTTTGACACTTTTCACTAGGAAGGGAAATTTTAATATGACTGGCAGTAAGGTACAATGGAAATGAAAAATGGGTGCTGTATTAGTACTCGACACAAAAAAACATGAAAAATGGGTGTTGCATTAGTACTCGATACAAAAACAACGTGAGAATGACAACAACAGTATCAAAAATTTATTTTGACATTAAACTACGAAAAAAGAAAGATAAACTCTTGATGATCCTGAGTATAATTATCTTCTTGACGAGTGAACACGTTCCAAACATTAGAGTTGCAAGCCGTTGTAGCATTTATTCTTTCTGTTTTCACATATGTTAAAATACTTTCACAAACGTGAATTTGTTTAAATATAATGAAACGGTTTGTCTTAATTTCGCATAAGCGAAAAAAAAAATTAATTCTGCTTACGTAAAATTAATTTTCACACATGTGAAATCAAGCTTTCATTTAGCATTATGTAAAAAGCATTCCACATATATGAAACAGAATTGTGCATATGTGAAAAAGAATTTTATACGTGTCCAAAAAGAATTTTTTCATATATGTAAAATATATTTTTGCATATGTGAAAAAAAAAATTTATTTTACCCTATTACTGGAAAATAGTCCCCTACTGTCTTCAGAGGAAAACATATATTCGAGATATTTCGAGCATTCCATCGATTAATTTTAGCCAGGAAGAGATTCTTAGTATAATCAGGTGATACATGACAAAATTCGTATTCCGATAGCTTTCTTGCCATCAGTTATATACTTGCACAATTTCTATTGCATACATTTACAGTAGTAGTTCTGTCAAACATACCGTTTTGTCTTAATCCGACACAAAATCCCATATCAGTTAAATATAGTTATATTCTGATACCTACAATTATGAGGAGATAACTTAATATAGCATTTTTTCCTTGTTGTTAGATCATAATTGGATTGGTTTTTTGTCTTTTATATAGTATGCTTTCTTGGAATATATATTGTTTAAATCAACCATGATACATATAACTGCAGACCAAAATCTACGAAATATATTCATCTGACTGACTGCGACCGAATTTATGACGTACTAAGGTGTTAACTGCTCAGCCAAAGCTAACAACTTTTATAAAAAAATTAAGTGCTGCCTAAAAACTAAACTTTATTTTGTCATCAGTGCAAAAGAGTGGCTTTATTTTCAATGTCATTCGTCATTCTTAATTGCAGACTTCTATATTTTTCCTTGGATTTAGAACATGTCACCAAAAGAGTAAAAAGGTAAAAAAAAGAAAAAAAATGAAAAAAAAACTTGTCATTGAAGTTTAAATCCTTATATAGACTTCACGTGGTGATCGTTATGAATATGTATTTGTTAAAATACCAGAAAAATTCCGATAAAAACCAGTTAACTCTGGTAGAAGCGGTTACAGTTGGCACATTCAATGACGGATAAGTCATGACAACAGAATTATATATAGTTTGGTAAGCACTTTGTGCCTCTCTTATGGGAAACGAAATGATTTTCATAGGCGGTACAACAAATGATTTATTGTTTCCTCACAGAAGATAGGATGGCGTATTTAATTCCCTAGGGATTGCCTTTTACTCGCTTGTCGATTGAATATTTTATGTGAAAATAGATTTGAGATACAACGCCCGTTAGGTCTGAGTGAGCACCAACTCAACCTTTATCGACTATGTTTCCAAACAATATTTTCGGCTCTATACTACTCCTTTCTGACACATCGGTCTGAAATTCAACGCTTGCGGTTCTACGTGTCTTTTTAAGAGGTTAGAAAGAAATTAAATAAAATGAAGTCGATATAATGTATACATGTTGGATTAAGGCTGCCCCATAGATACATTAATCACAAGAAATAATACAACCGAGAATAACAGCAACCCGAAGTATGCCATAGATTGTAACACACTGCACATGTGTGTGTGGTGACAGCACAGTAGTTAATGAAGTATTCTGTAAGAATAAGTCAGTGTCCGCTTCTAACTGCAATCACGGTGAAGCACAAATCCATCCTGCTTTAACAGTTAGTCAGGCAATAGTTGAGCTGCATGCTACCATTCATTCCATCGCATTCAGAGTTGCAGTGCTCGAGAAAGAAAATTCCGCACATGAAATATAACTGAGAGAATCCAAGAAAAAGCTCCAAGAACTCTCAGCTGAGAATGAGATTCAACCAACTGAATTGGACAGGACGAAACAAGAATTGAAATCAGAAGCTTTGATGTTTCCAAAAACATACTGATGAAACAACTTAATGCTGTGGGCGATTTCGAAAATGCAATAAATGAAGCGCCTACAGACACTAACTGATAGTGTAAATTAACTGAGTATCCAACTTTCCTGTTGTCAGAGAAGCGTCACTCGGGCCAAAACCTATTCCGCAGTAGTCTGTTCTCCGATATCGCGCGTAGATAAACGTAGATAAAAGTTTTATCAAAGAAGCTTCATCCCACTCGAACTGCACACGCTTATCTAACGGTACGGATAGTACCTTTAATCACTCTGGTAACACGTCCACATCTAACCACACATCGCCTGCCACGAGAGCGCGGAAAGAGTTAAGTACTGTTAAGACGGCACAGGGCGTGCAACTCAAGAAAAGTCCATTTCAGCAAACAGACTTCAAGCCGCTCCTAAAGGTATCGTTAATAACGCGACCTTTCAAACCAGGTCTAGAAATGCATCACCTGATGCAACGGTTTGTAGAGAGTCAATTAGGGTTCCCACAATAAGTAATCGTGTAATTCAAGGAAAGGCCACTTTAACGAACATTGCTGAGAGCCATGAAAAGTCTTACTCGTTCCATGACAAGGGTTGCCCATCATTAGTCAGAAAGTATAGCTAACTCATAAACCATTAAGCAAACTACAGCTCGGGCAGATCCCCTAGTATATTCTCTGATAACCATGAACAATATAGATAACATAATTATTCAAGGAAGAAGAACACCCTAACTGCGTCATCTGCCGATGAAGTCAAACACGCCTATCGCAACGTACCATCAGATTTTTCATCGGAAACATTCATTATCCTGACTCCACGGGAAATGGATTCATATAATTTCTAGAAGACACTGGTACTATTCCTTAAAGTAAGAAGTAATACATTGAAAACTAGGCTAAATGTACTGTCACGCCATGCTGAAAAACTTGGTAAACCTGATTTGTAATGGCCTCGTGGTGTGGTGTGTATTTGGTGGCACTCTTTGGCATATCAGCAAAACATATTTAGGGGAACTATTATTCAAGCAACAGTAAATGATTATAAAAAGGCGACGCTGGACCGAAAGATTACTATTTTAAAGACTTCGACCTGAACGATGGTGCAAACTCAAACCTACCGAAGGAGGAATCGGTACCAACGTTTGGACACGATTTCCATACTAGGTATCGTGACACAACATATGACTATGATCGGTATGATGACCAAGATTACTAAAAGCTGTTAAAGAGAAAGTACTATTGATTTGCATTTCTATTTATGGCCCCGGGAAAACTAAATATATTGTCTTGGAATGTCGTATGCTATGTGTTTAACTAACTTGCTATAAATGTTTGAAAACGACGTGGTAATGGTCTGGGAGCCAAAGTTCCCATGGAATTCAATCGTATTTCTCCAAATATTCAATCACAATTTATTTCTATCCATTACAAGAGAACCACTCGACCTAGACATATACACAATAGGTGCCTCAATCCTACGCTGGAAATCACCATCTTTCTCATCCAAGTATATTAGGCACTTTCAACGTAACTGCATAGTAGGGTTGGAAATTCAGATTCAGCTTACCTTGAACATGCCAGACGGTTTCCTTGATGTCACTACCTTCCGTTGGTAGGTCCAGAATATGATCCACGAGGAGACTTTAGAAGAGAGGATCCGAAGTTTACCTTTGGAGTTGCGCGAAATCATTTTATACCACGTTATTTTGTTTATCGAGACATGTATTGACAGGTTCAAAGAAATAAAAAGTTATAAGAAAATATTCAAAACGTTTCAAATACCCCTCGTAGATATAGCAGAAGAGTGTGATATTCGCTTATTTTTTTTATATCACATGAAAAAGAAACGTAGCAAAAATTCCGAAGTTTGTTTTGAGATAAAATATGATGTCACAATTCATAGATTACCTCAAGAAGTTGCAAATACCTTCTCCGATTATCTTCGGAAGTTGTATGATACTCGCAGTATTGGCAATGACGATGTCATCATAAATGCAAGTCATTTCAAATAATCTTACATCCATAATGTACCCTTTACATTAGAACAGACAGAAAATTATTAGTTTCATATAAGTAAAGCGCCAGGTATAGATGGTGTACAGAATGCACATATTTGTTATGGCGGTAAAAAAAAAATAAAAAACTTTGGCAAGCATAAACTATATTATGAAATGCAATTCTTCGAATCTAACATGTCCCAAGTATGTGGAAGCATGGATTAATTGTATCCATCTATAAAGCTAATCGTAAACCGCGAGTTAATCCAGATAGCTCATGTAATAGCTACTTTTCACATCACTCTCGCTGTCAAATTCAACAGAATGCAAGCTGAATGTATGCTACAGGCCTAATTAGGCAACATAATAGAGTATGAGTTTGCAGAGATTGTAGATACAAACGTTTTAATTTGGCCGATACGAATTACATTTATTTCTCCGTTAAATGTACGAAGACTGCATTATCAGTTTGGTATAACCCTTAGAACTATAAAGAATCCAGTTTTCATTCTATACTCAACATTAAACTTGAATGTATGCTAATTTGACTAATTAGAGGCATAAATACGCATCGGATTTGTTAATGAATGCTTGAAAAGGATACTAGTATAGTTTCTACTACTAGTCATGGTTGACTTAAAACTGAATATATAAATTCAAAACGTATGCATTATATAGAAGAATGATAATAACTGATATCAGGATATCTATTGTTTTAGACATTATTATCAATGTAATGGTTATATGACTGATATCAGGAAATATATTGTTTTAGACATTATTATCAATGTAATGGTTATATGACTGATATCAGGAAATATATTGTTTTAGACATTATTATCAATGTACTGCTTATATATATATGTTGCTAAGAATTCTACCAGGAACGGTCACTTGCCCGGTAAAAAAATGGACACATGGTCATTCTCCCAAATAACGAAAAATAACCGAACGACTGGAACCATTTTTCACTGGGTAATGCCAAGGTAAATTATCTAAAACCAGAAATAAACTGCTATACAGTAGAGACATGTTCATGTCACCTATCGATCGTGCATTTTTATTGATATGTGTTTTCATCATTGTATAAAGAAATGACAAACGTGTATATCGCGAGTCTACTATTTTTAAGAAGCCTACGGTTTACTGCTTTTATCAGCATAGCATAGTTCGTCGCAATACTCTATGTACATATTGATATATTTCTGGTCTTTGCTTTACAATAATTTCAGATTGAGGAAATAAAGTTTTGATTTAATTTTATTTTACTCTTTTTCTGTTTTATTTATTATCTTTTCCATAGTTTTCCAAAATAAGTGTACGCTTTTCTCTAGGTGACGTTTTACCACCAAATGTATTGCGTTGTAGCCATGACATTATCCTGTCAAATGGGGTAACCCACTGCTCAGAACTCTTATGACGAATGGGGTAACCCACTGCTCAGAACTCTTATGACGAATAGGGTAACCCACTACTCAGAACACTTATGACGAATGGGGTAACCCACTACTCAGAACACTTATGACGAATGGGGTAACCCACTACTCAGAACACTTATGACGAATGGGGTAACCCACTACTCGGAACACTTATGACGAATATTATCGTCAGCTCAGATGGATGTAAAAATTCCATTTTTTGGCTACTTTCAGGTATCATAGAAGACACTAGGAACACTTCGGCTGACTTACAATCTCAGTAAAAAAAAGGTTTGTACCTGGTAAAGATTTATGTTATGGAACTACAAAATCAAACTCTATGGGTGTCCTTGGGCGAGACACGAAAACAAGCTTCTTAACACGAGAACAATGATCATATGGTTCTTCTCGTCCTAACGTCAAGAACCTTTTTTCAGAACCGACAAGAACCTTGTTCGCGGGTTAAGAACTCACACCACATCTGAAGCTGGAGCAGACAAGAACAAAGATGGCGGAACATGCCGAACTTTGATCTGCCGTGTTTTTTGTTCCGAGATCAACTCGAGTTGTTAGGGCGCGCACACTTAGGAACAATCGAGAACATGTGAGAACTTATTCTTGGTGTTTGGGCGAAACCCCAGAAAAAGTTGCCCAAAGACGGTCCATTACAAATTCGATGTTACAATAAAATTGTCCGAGGGGATCTGTGTGAGTGAAAGGCGGAATAATTACCGTGTGTATCCCGATTCTCATTAACAAACGGCAAAAGTTATGATAAATAAACACAGAAAAGTTGACGAGATCACTTTCTGCGGCAAACTTTCAATAAGTCAAGTATAATGATATTGCATGCACTCTTTGTGCAACATGCAAACTATTCAATCATGTATTGATCGTTGAAAAAGGGAGATTTTAACATTCTTCATCCTCTCTCTCTCTCTCTCTCTCTCTCTCTCTCTCTCTCTCTCTCAACGATTGACTTTAAAGACGTAGGACACGGTAGGTGTTGAAGAGGAAGAAAAAATTAAATGGGCATATTTAAATGAACGGCAAAAAGATTACCCACCACCACCACCACCACCCGCCTCATGCCACACCGCCTCTCTCTCTCTCTCTCTCTCTCTCTCTCTCTCTCTCTCTTTCTCTCTCTCTCTCTCTCTCTCAAAGTTTACAAACAAGCCAGTGACTTATTTAATGAAAGATGAGAGACTAAGGAAGGGCTAAAGCTTAATAATAATTAGTTTAGACAATATTTAGTCAAGAAAACATCTTCACATAAAATTCAAAACAATGCAATGTCTGGAGATTCAGTAGAAAGCTGAAGGCTTATTAAAAATCTGTCTATTAGAAAGAAATTCTAAGAATCAATATTTATCTACTGACTTAAAGGAGATAGATCATATACAAATATAAATATATGCATGATCAGTTCTAGTATATGTAATTACTGTAGAGATCATATAGAAATATAAATATATGCATGATCAATTCTAGTATATGTAATTACTGTAGAGATCATATAGAAATATAAATATATGCATGATCTATTCTAGTATATGTAATTACTGTAGAGATCATATAGAAATATAAATATATGCATGATCTATTCTAGTATATGTAATTACTGTAGAGATCATATAGAAATATAAATATATGCATGATCAATTCTAGTATATGTAATTACTGTAGAGATCATATAGAAATATAAATATATGCATGATCAATTCTAGTATATGTAATTACTGTAGAGATCATATAGAAATATAAATATATGCATGATCTATTCTAGTATATGTAATTACTGTAGAGATCATATAGAAATATAAATATATGCATGATCAATTCTAGTATATGTAATTACTGTAGAAATCATATAGAAATAGAAATATATGCATGATCAATTTTAGTATATGTAATTACTGTAGAGATCATATACAAGTATAAATATATGCATGATCAATTCTAGTATATGTAATTACTGTAGAGATCATATACAAATATAAATATATGCATGATCAATTCTAGTATATTTAATTACTGTAGAGATCATATAATAGAGAAAAGATAGAATAGATAGGTGTGGTTGTAAATCTGTGTATTAATCTGAAAGGCGTTTTCATAATTTTATCAAGGTTCGCACTGACACAAACATATACGCATTAATTGTATCAATGTACATGGACTTGCCGACTAATACTGTTTTAATTGTAAGTCGAGATGGTAATCTGAAAAGAACATGATGTCTTAGAGCTGTATATTTTTTACATTCTAATAGAAAGTGTTCAGCTGTTTCAGTGTGCCCACATGCATAGTACATATTGTTGGAAACATGATTTAAGAATAAATCATTATTTAAAATACAACATTTGGTTCTCAATCGCGTATGCTTGATTTGAACCACCCGATCACCATCATAATAATATAAAGGAGTTAAATGTTCATCCCAGTTCAGGTAAGTTTAGAAATTTTGAATAGATGGGTTACTTATTATTTCTGTTGGCAACGTGTTCCATATTTGAATTGTAGACGGCAGAAATTCATTTTGATACAAGGTATTCTACACAAATGGGGCTGAATAGTATTCGATGATCAAGTGGTGTAGGTCTCATTGTTAACAACGAAGGGTCGAATTACATCATGTAAGTAGTTTGGAACAAGACCATGGCACATTTTAATGAACTGAATTAATGTATGAGTGTAACGTTGAGAATTCCGACTCTCCCTCCCGGTTTCCTCATATATAGTGTATGAAACGCACTCTAGGTAGCATCTGTTACTACTTTCATAGCCTCCATTGTTTGGGGTTTTTTTTGTTTGTTTTGTCTTTCTTTTTTTTTTTTTTTTGATGATTCTTTTTATTGTATGGTATCGTTATCCCAGATACAGTTAGCATATTCAAAAAAAGAAAAAGTATATAAGATTTATACATTCTTTCCAAGGACAAACGATCCAATCTATATTTAAATTCTTACAAATATTAACTTTTCCTCAAGACTTTCAGACAAATATTTAACGTGTGCATGCCAAGCGGCGACACCAGATACTAAATGCTTATGTCTGGATACGTCTTAAATACCTTGGATATATATCTGCTTTATAGGATATTCATTTGCTGGATACGTCTTAAATACCTTGGATATATATCTGCTTTATAGGATATTCATTTGGATTACGTTTTCGTGTGATAAGCATTGATTCTATTTTATCTGGGTTTAAAAAAAAAGTCACCAGCCTCACATGGATTTTCAACGATTATATATAATGAATAAAGACATTATAATCACCTTTATCACATGACTATGCCACTCTTTTATAGCAATTGAATTTTCGACGTGTGAATTTTAAGGTAGCATATCCTGAACAATGATATGTACCTCCACTAAAATGAAATGGATCCAGGACACTAGCACTAAATAAGTACCCGCGTTCTGACACCATTATTATGTCTATCAAAGTCTTAGAATGCTCTGTACAATTTATTGTTTTTGCCTAATTTGCTGTAGATTACAAGACTGGCACAGCTGTATGACTTTATTATTAGGAACAAGAAAAATTTTGATTAAAATCTTTCATAAGTACTATGTAGTTTGGTTCTGAGCTTTTTCGATGCTAAATTCAATACGATTCCATACATATAATTCATATTTTGATGGCTATGTAGCCCTCCAATCAGTATTTGCTTCCCATTCAAATTTAGTTCGACCTAAATATAGTTTCGAGCTGGTAACTCAAGATCAGATCGTAGACTTACAGGAATGTAACGTTTGTCATTAGACAGCCAGCCCACTCCCAAAAGGTTTCCTATCCTTGCGGAAAGTTCAGAATAATATAATAAGATAATTTCATCGTTCAAAGTGAATTCATTAAGTCAAGTCTCAATACAAATTAGTACTTCAAACTGAGAAGTATTGGCATGAATCGAGTCGATTTTAGATTTCAGACTCTGAATATTACCATGCAGTATACTGAGATTGTTGATTGCACGCATTGTATCAGGCCCATGATTTGGTTATATGTCTGCCCTTAATAAAAGGATACATAACCATTAATTGAGAATGATATAAAATATAATTATTGCTAGATGTGAAATATTGACCATTGGTTGATGCAAGAAACAACTGAACTCTTATAACTGAAATAGGTGGCATTGGTTATTACTCTATTTAGACAACAGTAAGTGTAAATCTCCCTTGATAATTATTGAATAAAAATCAAAATCAATAGACCAAGAAGTTGAGATTTTCCATGTAAATCAAAATCAACAGACCAAGACGTTGACATTTTCCATGTAAATCAAAATCAACAGGTCTAAGACGTTGACATTTTCCATGTAAATCAAAATCAACAGGTCTAAGACGTTGACATTTTCCATGTAAATCAAAATCAATAGACCAAGAAATTGATATTTTCCATGTAAATCAAAATCAACAGACTAAAACGTTGATATTTTCCATGTAAATCAAAATCAAGAGACTAAGACGTTGACATTTTCCTGTAAATCAAAATCAAGAGACTAAGACGTTGACATTTTCCATGTAAATCAAAATCAAGAGACTAAGACGTTGACATTTTCCATGTAAATCAAAATCAAGAGACTAAGACGTTGATATTTTCCATGTAAATCAAAATCAAGAGACTAAAACGTTGACATGTTCCATGTAAATCAAAATCAAGAGACTAAGACGTTGACATTTTCCATGTAAATCAAAATCAAGAGACTAAGACGTTGACATTTTCCATGTAAATCAAAATCAACAGACTAAGACGTTGACATTTTCCATGTAAATCAAAATCAACAGACTAAGACGTTGACATTTTCCATGTAAATCAAAATCAACAGGTCTAAGACGTTGACATTTTCCATGTAAATCAAAATCAAGAGACTAAGACGTTGACATTTTCCATGTAAATCAAAATCAACAGGTCTAAGACGTTGACATTTTCCATGTAAATCAAAATTAAGAGACTAAGACGTTGACATTTTCCATGTAAATCAAAATCAAGAGACTAAGACGTTGACATTTTCCATGTAAATCAAAATCAAGAGACTAAGACGTTGACATTTTCCATGTAAATCAAAATCAACAGGTCTAAGACGTTGACATTTTCCATGTAAATCAAAATCAAGAGACTAAGACGTTGACATTTTCCATGTAAATCAAAATCAACAGACTAAGACGTTGACATTTTCCATGTAAATCAAAATCAATAGACCAAGAAATTGATACTTTCCATGTAAATCAAAATCAAGAGACTAAGACGTTGACATTTTCCATGTAAATCAAAATCAATAGACCAAGAAATTGATATTTTCCATGTAAATCAAAATCAACAGACTAAGACGTTGATATTTTCCATGTAAATCAAAATCAAGAGACTAAGACGTTGACATTTTCCTGTAAATCAAAATCAAGAGACTAAGACGTTGACATTTTCCATGTAAATCAAAATCAAGAGACTAAGACGTTGACATGTTCCATGTAAATCAAAATCAAGAGACTAAGACTTTGATATTTTCCATGTAAATCAAAATCAAGAGACTAAGACGTTGACATGTTCCATGTAAATCAAAATCAAGAGACTAAGACGTTGACATTTTCCATGTAAATCAAAATCAAGAGACTAAGACGTTGACATTTTCCATGTAAATCAAAATCAAGAGACTAAGACGTTGACATTTTCCATGTAAATCAAAATCAACAGGTCTAAGACGTTGACATTTTCCATGTAAATCAAAATCAACAGGTCTAAGACGTTGACATTTTCCATGTAAATCAAAATCAAGAGACTAAGACGTTGACATTTTCCATGTAAATCAAAATCAAGAGACTAAGACGTTGACATTTTCCATGTAAATCAAAATCAAGAGACTAAGACGTTGACATTTTCCATGTAAATCAAAATCAAGAGACTAAGACGTTGACATTTTCCATGTAAATCAAAATCAAGAGACTAAGACGTTGACATTTTCCATGTAAATCAAAATCAACAGGTCTAAGACGTTGACATTTTCCATGTAAATCAAAATCAACAGGTCTAAGACGTTGACATTTTCCATGTAAATCAAAATCAAGAGACTAAGACGTTGACATTTTCCATGTAAATCAAAATCAAGAGACTAAGACGTTGACATTTTCCATGTAAATCAAAATCAAGAGACTAAGACGTTGACATTTTCCATGTAAATCAAAATCAACAGGTCTAAGACGTTGACATTTTCCATGTAAATCAAAATCAAGAGACTAAGACGTTGACATTTTCCATGTAAATCCAAATCAACAGACTAAGACGTTGACATTTTCCATGTAAATCAAAATCAATAGACCAAGAAATTGATACTTTCCAAGTAAATCAAAATCAAGAGACTAAGACGTTGACATTTTCCATGTAAATCAAAATCAAGATACTAAGACGTTGACATGTTCCATGTAAATCAAAATCAAGAGACTAAGACGTTGACATTTTCCATGTAAATCAAAATCAACAGACTAAGACGTTGACATTTTCCATGTAAATCAAAATCAAGAGACTAAGACGTTGACATTTTCCATGTAAATCAAAATCAAGAGACTAAGACGTTGACATTTTCCATGTAAATCAAAATCAAGAGACTAAGACGTTGACATTTTCCATGTAAATCAAAATCAAGAGACTAAGACGTTGACATTTTCCATGTAAATCAAAATCAACAGACTAAGACGTTGACATTTTCCATGTAAATCAAAATCAACAGACTAAGACGTTGAGATTTTCCATGTAAAAATATATCAGCAGTACTAGTACTAAGTCAAAGCAGTCCAGTGCATGAGCACGTAAAACCCCGTGGAACAACAGGCCAATTGTCAGTCTATATTGATCATCGGCAATTTCCGTTTAACCTGTCCACCCTATCCCGTCATGGTTGCACGTGTTACACGTAGCTTCACAAAAATATATGAAGATCACAACCATTTTTACTGAAGTGTACATTAACATAACCTCTCTTTATAGTGCATATAACAATTGTGATGACTAACAAAGTCGAGAAATAAAAACTCACAAAAACAAATACAAATAGAGAAAATTTTGTTAAAAGAAAAAAACAAGAATCTGGCACTATTTGTTCACTGCATAATACGACTTTAATCCTGATCTAATTTCGACCTGATCGTACCAGCCTGAGTTGATCAAGGAGAGAGAGAGAGAGAGAGAGAGAGAGAGAGAGAGAGAGAGAGAGAGAGAGAGAGAGAGAGAGAGAGAGAGAGAGAGAGAGAGAGAGAGAGAGAGAGAGAGAGAGAGAAAGAGAGAGACTGGTTTCTGATATGGTCATCATAAGTATCCGTGTGAGGTATCGTGAGTATTCATGTAAACTGTCATACGTATGCATGTTAACTGTCATAAGTATACACTGTCAAAAACAAACTAAAATAACACTGAGGACTCTTCAAGATTTGAATCGTATGGAGGAATTATCTTCATCGTCGGATTTTTAAAAAAAAATTTAACGGCACTTTTGACACATTATTAGCTATATCATGCCGAGGAATGTGCTTTTCCCAAGGACACACCGAGGCAGCCAAGACAAGCCTTGCTCGGTATCGAACCCGCAACCCCTTGGATTACTAGTCGGACACTATACCAACTGATCTACAGCGGCTCACCACCACCACCACCATCATCATCAGAGGAACCAATAGGGTAGAATCTGGGTAGGACTCTAGCTTTTTAGGTTGCTTTGACGGTTGCTTTGACCGTTGCTGTGTCGGTTGTGTATCTCCACAGATAGATAGGTTGCTTTGACCGTTGCTGTGTCGGTTGTGTATCTCCACAGATAGGTTGCTTTGACGGTTGCTGTGTCAGTTGTGTATCTCCACAGATAGGTTGCTGTGACGGTTGCTGTGTCGGTTGTGTATCTCCACAGATAGGAGGGTTTGTCTAATTAGGACATTGAAAACGAGTTCCCTAACTAATTCATTGATTGATGCTCAAGTCATTATGCGGAAATCTGAATCATCTTTCTCTTTAATAACAATAGCTCCATTCCACGTCCACGTAGCTTCTATCTTTCTTACTTTCTTCAGTTCTCTTGCCTTCTTAGCAATTTTCACCCTTGCACTCGTCAGATCGTAATTCGTGCAAATTTAGTGAGGACGTTTTAGGATTTTCAGTTTAGACCTGGATTTCATAATTTCATTATATTTGCAATAGTTCAAACATTTAACCAGAATCGCATTATTTTTCTGTTACAGTCATCCAACCCAATGACTTCTGTTATATCACTGATTGCGAAATCCAAATCTAGGTGATGGGCTAGTTTCAGCACATATTTATCCCTATTTTCTCTTTCTTTATCTTCCTATCAATTCAATTCTTCACCCTTGACTTTACAACTTTCGCTCCTATGCCTTTGTTCCAGCTTATTCTAATACTTTGTTGACGAAAATACTGTTCAATGTTATCAAGTTGACCCTAACGGAGTTGAATTTTTTTATCCTTTTTCTTCAAAAACGTCTTCTCAAATTGACAATATTAACCTTTTTTCACCCGATTAAATTGTGAATTATTTAACTTGAATAAATGCTTATGTAGGAAATATAAGGGGAAAATAAATTTTGACCTGAATCATGAGGTGATTTCAAAAACAAATCTAATAGTAGTAGACTGGGTCCCTCGAGATAATATTTGAATGGCTTTATTAGAGGACATTAGAGCGTCCTCTTTATTATGTAATTTTGTTTTCATACGGGTATTTCTGGACTTTTTTATTTGTTGAAGTAAAAAGAACTTTTTGTTGGACTGTTTTCATAATAGGTGTAAAGAAAAGTTTACCAAAATAGCATAATGATTTATCACCATTGTACGATGTAAAAAGAATGGTGTGCCCTACAATATTTGACTTCATTTCTTTTCTACCTTGATACAACATAAAATCATGTTATGATACGAGAGTGGTGTACCCGGCTTTCACGAAGTAAATCAAACAGTATGCATGTAACAATAAAATTGAATCTAATATTATTTCTTCTGCGTTTATCGTGATACAAAGTGTCAGTTACCGAATCAGATTGCTTTCACAAGGATAAAATTGGTCCAAAGAGGACGTGAGCGAAATATTGCATGAAGCATAGAAACAATCCAAATGAAAGAATTTCCTCTTCTTTTACACTTATAATTAGATACAAATTTGAAGGTATGTGTTAAGAATAAACCAACAGGAAATTCAGTTGAATGATATCTCGCCTGCTTCGACTGTGTAGTACATAATCTCAAAAATTGGCATAGTGAGTTTATCAAGAAAAGTAGGTCATTACAACCATAATTGGCCATTGTATGGATGGTAACATAAGTGATAAACGTGAATTTACACATGAAATTGCATGACCATACATGCAACAGTGCCTAGGAAACTGAGCTACAAGCAATAAAGAGTTTCTGGCGTACTTTCCAAAGCAATTATGATATATCAAACTACAATATATGAGAGCGAGAGAGGGGGTGGGGGTGGGGGTAGGTAACGTTATAGCGTAAACTTTCACTCAGGATCGCAATAACTGAGCCCCACGGTCCCATCACAAAACAAATGACTTGCTTTATATATTGTTCTGAAAATAGCTGATAAAAACTGCTTTACTCCTTAGAGAATGCATTACTATGCATTAAGACGATTTCAGCCCATCGGCGACAGCAGTAAATAGTCTTTTATTACCACATAAATGAACGTTAAAGCATCTCGAGGTCTAACTGCTGTGTATTGGAATTTATAAAACGGTGCTCCTTGAAGTGTGTATTTGTGCAGGCACTATACGATCCATGCCTGACTAAAGAAGGATGTCCACTGATTAAATGAGATCAATCTATTTGAAGCAAATTCTTGTTAGTTTCCTTTTAGATCGTGCATTTTGCTTTAAAACTGCTGCTTTCTAGTTTCCGCCGATCCCCCAGTTCTCCCCACTATGTATGCAAAGCAGCACAAAGGAGACATGATATCGTCAATAACAATATATTCTTGTCGTGTACACTGCTTTTTTACTTCATGAGAGACGGGTACATTATTCTCCTATTATGACATGACTTTGTCTTTCATCAAGGTGCGAAAGACAGTCAAATATTCTCGGACACGCAATTCTATTTACATTGTAGGTGCCTGGTACACCAATCTGCTCTTATGGTAAACCTTTCTTTATGAAGGTGGAAAAGACAGTCCAACAAAGAAATCTCGTTTATTTGAGGAGATAAAAACAGCCACAAAATACCCGTATGTAAAAAAACAAAATCTAATAAAGAGGACACTCTGGTGTCCGCTAACAAGAATATACTTTTATGGATGATATCATATCACCTTTCCACTTCCTGAACACGCACAGTGGGGATCGCCAGAAACGTAGAAAGCATCAGTTCTAAATAGAAACGGTTGCTCTCAAAGGAAACTAACAATAATTTGCTATAAATAGAGTGATCTTATTTTCTCCATGGACATCCTTCTTAAGTCAGACATAGATTTTATAATGTCTGCGCAAAGACATAGGATATTTTATAGAGTCAGCTCAAAACTGATTTATGCAAATTGTCATTATTGTTGATTGTTAGCAGCTAAAATTACGGGCGACACTTCAAGGAGCTCCAATAATATTCATAAATGTTACTTTCCATTTGTTTGTTTTTTGTTTGACTCAAAATGTCGAAAAATCGTGCTGAAAATAGCGTTTAAAGAAGGTCCAGTTTTGACATACGAAGGGATTTCCCCACCTAAAATAGAGCTTGTCTACGAATAATATAATTACATGACACCTCTAAGGCGGAAATAGCACGTAGACCTCGAGAGAGAGAGAGAGTATTTTTTTATGCACATTAATACATTAAAAAAGCAGTTTTGATCCGCCATTTTAGAACAATAGATTAATCAAGTCATTTGCCGTGTAATGGGACCGTGGAGATCAGTTAAATGTGCTACTGAATGAAAGTTTACTCTAAGACGCTATGACGTTATCTCTCTCTCTCTCTCTCTCTCTCTCTCTCTCTCTCTCTCTCTCTCTCTCTCTCTCATTTTAGTTAGATAATCCAGTGATCATAATTGCTTTGACAATTATTTTCGTTAAGTTTTAAAACATCAACACAAGTAGACTATTTAGTGCCGAGGCAAATGAAGATAAGTGCCTTGCCGAAGAACACAACTCAGTGGCGGATCCGGGCTGATCCGATGGTAGGATTCAAACCCTCACCTTTTGGTCGTGTGGCCGGCATGCTAAGCACTGAACCACCGCGGCTGCTTTGCTTTGGCAAAGTGCCTCAGACTCTCTATATGGCTTGTAGCTCAGTTTCCAAGACACTGTTGTATGTATAGTCATGCAATTTCATGGTGTGAATTCACATTTATTACCACCCATAAAAAGTAAATTGTAGTTGTAATGACCTGCATTTCTTGATAAACTGGCTATGCCAAGGTTTTGGATTATGGCGCGACATATCATTCAACAGAATTCATAGCGTGGATCTTCAAATCTGTATCCAATTATAAGCGTAAAGAATTTTTAAAAATAATTCTTGACTGATTTCATAAATGGGAGACACGTCAAAACTGTTTAATGCAATATTTCACTAGCGTCCTTTAAAGTACCAATTTTATCCTTGTCTAAGCAATCTCATTCGGTAACTGACAGTTTATACCACGGTAATTGAAGTTTATACACCACGATAAACGAAGAAGAAAAAACATTAAATTCTTGTGATTGCCATCTTGAAGTCATTTACTAAAATTGTCTGTCACTCTCATTTTTATCTCTCTGTTTTTCTGTTCTTACCTTTGAAACCTGTTAAGGTAAGAATATGCTTCTTTTTGAATTAGCTGCGTTGGCGTCAACTAATTTCCATGGGCTCTTAAGCGGACCCATTTTCCCAAATTCTAGTCAGGTTGACAGTATTCAATTAAACAAGTTGAATAAACAGAATGAAAAGGTGAAGAAATATATATTTTTTAAACTATGAAGGCAATGTTTCCTTTTTGAAAACATTTTATAAATAAATCATTCCCACCAGGTGTCTGTTATTCAAGATAAACACCGGTTTGATGAGACGAAAGGGGTATCTGAATCCAGGTGCGGCTAACTTCAATAACAATTGATCTCACAAAACCAGTGTATATCTGCAACAACTGACACCTTGTCACAGTTTATGGAATTGTTTAAGCGTTATTGTGCTAATGATACGGATAAAATAACCATTGTCCCTGAAAATGCCTGGAAATATGTCAACTGATTTTTGATGGAATCAATTAATTTGTTCTCTCTCTCTCTGTCTGTCGGACTGTCTGTCTGTCTGTCTCTCTCTCTCTCTCTCGACCAAGGATATCAAAAATATGGTTGTGTAATGTATCAAATTCATATTTTTATTGTGGTCAAAACTCCACAAATTCAAATGTTTACAGATGACTGAATGACTCTTTACAAAACATCAGTGAGTGGTCAGAGCGATTTGGAATGAGTATAAGGTCAGTGAAAGGCCACAAATTATCACCATTAAATTTTGTAAGTTCTTGAACACACATTTCATTTCTCTCTCGCTCTCTCTCTCTCTCTCTCTCTCTCTCTCTCTCACACACACACACACACACACACACACACACGCAATCGTGTGTATGTGTGTGTGTGTGTGTGTGTGTGTGTGTGAGGGAGGTAACTCATATGGTGTAAAATTCGTATGGTAAGCAACTAATTACTATCTGGACAACTGCAAGATATGTATAGCTAGGAAGAAACCGATGTCAATACTCCAATAAATACCTGATTTAATTTTAATTGTTGAAGATTTTGAAGTACATTGGAATATCTTTAAGACATGAGTTTTTCTTTTCTGTGTGTGTGTGTGTGTGTGTGTGTGTGTGTGTGTGTGTGTGTGTGTTTTCTTTACAAATTCTACTTGTAAACGTTTCACAAGTTAACGCTATTTAGGAACTGCTAAGAATAATCCGGGTCACGGGAAAACTTTCGGTCACAATCCAGGAGTTAAATTTCTTCCGGCGAGAGACAGAGAGATTTTCGCAGGCATTTCAATCCTTATCATTTAACTGAACCAGGGTCACGACGATCCAAAATCAGAGGGAACAGACACGCTGAAAGAGTATTCGCATCCGAGTGGTACAGTAGTGCTCTGGTCGTTCACTTAAAAAGGGACGAATATTCTTATTGAAAATAAAGATGTTTGTTTTCTTCATTGGTCACCATTGATGACGCATCAGCTTGTTTTATTAGATTTCAAGTAACATTGTGCGCGGTACCACCCCTTATCTTAATTGATTAGCCATTCATATCGATCGAAAAGCAGGGAGAATGCGTGTTTACGGATATACAGAATTATAACATCTAGCCGTATGATCCTCTCGAAAACAGATTATTTGAATCTTGCACTGTTCGTGTAAATTGTAGAGAAAACGGGATATACAAGATTGAAGGTTAGTCGTGTCTAGTCCAGCAACAGGCAGCTTCAAAATTACCCCCTCCCCCAGCTTCTCTCTCTCTCTCTCTCTCTCTCTCTCTCTCTCTCTCTCTCTCTCTCTCTCTCTCTCTCTCTCTCTCTCTCTCTCTCACACGCAAACACAACACATGCAAACATGTACACAACACATATGCTCCGCTAAGTAATATATTTTTGTACGTGGTAATTTTGAGAGCTTCATAGAACCTGCAATCAGTACCCTTGATTTTTACGGTGTCTCCATTCAGATTTGCAAAGTAAAGTATGCCCTGCAAAGCTGTCAATACAATTTTCGTATGATTTATTTAATGGAGGGAAGCGTGTAAACTTAAACTTTTCATTTTATTGATTTCAATGATGTACAAACAGACTAAATTACGTGTTCGGATCACAAACCACGAGAACCGTCATTTTCTATCTGTTCAGTTTTATTATTTGGACTATTTTTAACATTAGAAAGTATTCATGGAACAGTGTTCTGATTGGTAGTCAATTCAATCTGAACATCCTAGACCTTTTAAGTCAAATCGAGAAAGAGCCCTTGGATGTAATTCACTCCCATTTTAAACTATATTTGGAACTACTTTTGTTCACAAGACACAGTATGGCGGCAGAAAGAAACAAAGTCACAATCGGAATATTATCTGCCTTTTCTGTCGCAACATATGTGGTGCACTCCGCCAGAGGCGAATCACCAAAAACATCAAATTTATATATATTCCTACAACTTCTTCCGAGGTTATTTCTCAACTTGATGGAAATGGCCGAACGCTGTTCCAGTTGGTAGTAAATCATGAGTGAAACCGGAAATAGAAAACTGAAAACGTTGGATAGTACCGGACTAAATTGGAAAGCCAATATCATAGACCACTAACTTTATTTTCCAACTGGACCACTGTGCAGAATATACGGCAATCTGGCTCGAGCTTCATTCACTATAAGTCTAGAGGACGGCTGTTAAATAATAAAAATAAGAATAATCTGCATTGGAAATATAAGTTTACACTGTAATACCGATTGATAATAACCACCCTAGTCAAAAGCTTAGATTTAATAGAACCTATATGAAAGGGTCAGTTGTGGTTTCCGTATTGTAAGGCTATCGGAGTTTCGTAGAGTTGTCGTTACTCTTCGGGAAAACGCTCAGTGGTCGCTGGAGTATTTCATAATGGTCGCCTTTATCTGTATAAAGACAACTGGGCATTTGATATTGGCTTTCCAATTTAGTCCGGTACCAGCCATGCGTCTATGCATTTGTATTACCGTTGATTTGATTAGATGCATGGAAAGACGATTTCATTTTTGACGTCATAGTGTTTACCATGCGTCATACACCAAAGCATTTGCAACTTCGAGGTTAATCCTACGGATCATACCTCGAATATATGCCAATAGCTGCCATTAGCTGCCGTTCGGACCACCTCGGTTATTTACGAAACAAGGGTTGACCGAGGGCTGCCAATGCATGGAATTATTTTTTCATTCGCAACTTCTCGGTCAATCCAACGGTCAATCCAATTGTAGAAATAGCCGAGGTGGCCCGAATAGATTGCGGTTTCTTTTTTCCGAAGAAATTCCCGGCGAACAGAATGTATGATTTTCTGTAAATTACTGCACCGACCTTCATCTGAGGCATGTTTTTGTCTCATTCGCAACTTCGAGGCAATCCTCGGATCATACCTCGAACATATGCAGATAACTGCCATTTTGACTACTTCGACTATTTACGAAACAAGGATTGACAGAGAAGTTGCGAATAATCGAACCATTTTTTTTCATTCATAACTTCTCGGTCAACCCTATAGTCAATCCAATCGTAAAAAAGCCTAGGTGGTCCGAATAGATTGAATTATTTTTTTTCAAATGATTTTGTCTCTCAGAATAACTGAGCTATTCCGAATGACACCGAGGATTAAATAGATAGGAAAAAACTAACAACAGACAACACGATAGCAACAGGAGTCGACGTTAAATTAATCTTAAAGGCAATAAATTGAATCATTATATTTAAAGTCCAATAAAATGAGGACAAAAAAAATCCTTTACAGCAATAAAAAAAAAAAAAAAAAAAATGACAGCAATCGGTTTTTAAATAAGAAAGTTATTCTCTTTTATAAAACGTATAGTGGACAATATGTAAATATTTTTTTTTATCAATTAAGTTGTACAAGTACCTTTGTTTTAAACAAATTCGCTCATACAAAGATTAAAGTGTACGGTAATGTGTTACAGAAAATCGATTGGATTGTCATAAGTCAAACGGATCTTTTAATATCCTTTAAGTGTGTACATTTTAGCGTATCGTCAATAATTGTAATATTTTGTATTGATGTTGGCTGTGTTTACCTTTTGTTTATGCCACGCATTTTAGTGCTGAACCATATTAGCCAACCAAGAAATTTTTTTTTTTTTTTTTTTTTTGCTATATGCCACGGGGAATGCAAAACTTAGTGCCATCGACTCTCATTGAGTGTTTGTCGAAGGCAATTTCAAAACAGAGACAAACAAGACAAACAATAAGCACAAAAAAGCTTTGAATTTACAAAAGCTTACATGACTATGGAAATATTCTTTGAAAATTTTAGATGTCCTGCCCAGACGGGCCTGGGTCAACTATCGTGATGTGTCTCTGGGCAGAGAACTTTACTCCGATTGCCCTCGCGCTAAACGGTATTTTATGTGCTGATGTGACCTTCAATACCAATCAATCAAATTCGTGTGGCTTGAAGCCCAGCTAATGATTATGAAATTATAATTTACCCAACTGGACATTTCAAACATATCCGTAAGTGACATACCAAAATCCCATCAACAACCATCAATCAGAATGGCGTTTCAACATTTTATATCCATTTTCATTCAAATCAATAACAAAATTGAATTTTAGTCACAAATCAGTTCCGTATAATTTCTGGATAATGCAAACAAGAGGTAAAAGAGGACATAGTCCAATTTTCTTAAATGTTTGATTGATCAACGTCGATGATGTATACATCATGTAGGAATCACTGTTGTTCATGTATTGTACAAGTGAGAAATATAATTATAACAAGATGTTTACCAAACGAACAGGTTCTGTTACAAGCTAGATCCTAAACAGCTTCCAACTGTGTGCTTCGTTTTATACCTTTGTAACATAATGCAAAGTCTTCAAGGTTTTAAATTCTGTTGGGAAGTAACCATTGTTTTCCTTCTGAATTAGGATCGTATTTGAATTTCACTGCCAAAAAAACAGTACTGTTGGTAAATATGGATGTCTATAATAAATAATACTGATAGTTGCTTGCTTAATGATGGTGATGATTAAGGTGACGATAATGCATCAACACAAATTAAGGCTTTTTAGGAAACCAGGAAAGAAAAGAAATATTAGTGGATACGCCACCTAAGAACACGGAAACCAAGCGGCTTAAACCAATATTATTCCAAAAGGTCATTTACACGCAAATAAAACAATCATCTGTTTAGAGACCCCATTTTTGAATTAAATAATTCGTTCGTTTAGTTCAGTGTTCACTCACTCACTCATATTGAATTACAACTGATAAATTTTACTTTTGATTGTATAGAGAATTTGACAATTGATGTCGATTAGTTAAACAAAAATAAACTAGTATTAAACTTATATCAATATAAAAAAACAGGCTTTCTGTCAATATCTGTAAGACTATCTAATTTGTGTAATGCTTGTGTCTCGATATGACTTGTCGAAAATGGCAGTTTTTAAAGACTTTACAAGGATAAATTGTAAGCTTGCACTCCACTCTCGTGAATGTTTGACTACCGATGCCTCAAATCATCTGCTAATAGATAAGTGACAGTCACTATATATTTTCGCTTTATTTACTAATTCAGGGTTTTAACTTTCTCTCTCTCTCTCTCTCTCTCTCTCTCTCTCTCTCTCTCTCTCTCTCTCTCTCCACAACTAGATACTTCGACTGAGTATACGTTTTATCATGAGAAGAGTGCAAAGTCAAGTTCAAGCTCGTGACACAAGATCCTCTTTGTGGTCAATCAAAAAGTATATGTTATCTTTTTCTGCAATATATCAATAAACCCTTGCGGAAAATCAATTGGCATACACTGAGAAAACCGATATCTACTTGTAGTAATTCTCATTTATCTATCTTTCACAGGTCGATTGAATCCATCTAACTTTTCATATTTCTAAACAATAAACAGAAAATGCTTTAATGCAGGGATATTGATGTTCTTGTGTGAAATATGCCCGATTTCAATATAATAAATAGCCGCGTTTATACAATGACGTTTTCCAGTTTCAGTGTGACGATATTTATTGACTGGATTTGAATTCTTTTATTCTCCATAGATCTGTAAAACAAAGTTGTTCGGACAAATCATAACAACGTGTGATCGATGTTACTAATGGTTGCAGGTAAATATAGAAACAATATGATCAAATATTTTCTGTAATACATCGAAGTGTAGACCGCTATTAAACACTTACCTAGTAAAATGTTGCGTGAAACCAACTTATCTGGCAATATAGCATATTCATTCAACTTATTTACACAATATGTGTCCAACTTTTTTCTTCAATGGCCGATAGAATTTTCACTGGCAACTTAAAATTAATTTAAATCTAAATTGCTTTTTCTCCCTTACCTCTTTTCTTGTTGGAGTTCTAATCCGCGTCGGGGTATCTGACATTAGTGCATGTGATACTATATTAGACCGTAGAAACAATATGACCTTCGCTTTTGGCTGTGTAATTCCGAAAATAAATGCGGGTCTGTTCTCCCAGATTTTCCACCAATAGTCTACATACCCAGCAGATGCTAATCCATTAATATTGTAAATTTGCAATACAGATAAAAAAAAAAGCTTTAATAAAAAATCACACCATGGCCCTAATAGTAATGACATCAAAATATGTTGCATTTTCTTCATACTATATAGCTGTTCTCAGATAAAATTATATTATTCTGAGTCATTTTTGAGGTACTTTGCGCAAGCAGTGACTCACAGTTTCGACCAGGTATAATCTAAATTGTAATTATTCTCTTATTTTGAATAAATTAATCTACAATCAATCCGTGGATCAAAACGTTAGACTGCATAATTCAATGCGTTAACAGACTAATACTTGTTCAGACGGAAAACATATTAGTAATAGATCTACTATTGGTGGGAGACTGTGGCCTTACTCTCCAAGGACGCATGTAAAATTTTCCAAATCTAAAAACAATACACTGATTTACATGGAGAAGTTGTCGTTTTTCTTTTTCAGGTTTCTCTCATGATTTACTACCAACCAGATCACTGTTCCTTGAATACTTTCTAGTACTAAACAGAGTCTAACCAATATAAATAATAGCTCATTAATGTATTAAACACCCTAAAACAAATATGACTGACTGATTAATTGTTTTTGCTTTTACGGCAAATGAACATATGAACGACTATTTAATTCCGAGGCGATTGGAACAAAATCCCAAGCACAGAGACACACTACTTCAGCCAAACCCGGGCTCAACCATAATTTGTTGTTGATGCTGTTGTTTTAGTTTAGATTCTTTCTGTTTGTGATTGGCATGCTTCACTTTCCTATTTGCAAGTAACGATATGATTGATGGTAGGAAATAACAATATTTGGTAAAAAGAAAAACATGTCTGAAATACAACTAAAATCTCAAACATATCATTCTCAAATTTTGGTAACAAACGCCCGATTCTTTGCTCTTCGACATATTACATTAAGTAACTAACATGCCGTTGATACCTTATTAAAATCCTGTGTCAATATGATGGAAAACAAATATTATGTGTGCATATAGGAGTGCATATTTGCATTTTACTTAGTAATAATCAGCTTTACAGCATACACACTTCTTTGCATAAAGTTACTTTTCAGTTTTAGGAAATGGTTGTAGTCTACTCTGGCACAATAAGGTATGGATCTATATCCGCATAAGAGAAAATAGTTTTGTTGTGTCTTTTATTTATTATCACACAATTTTGATTCTGTCAAGGTATAGCTCTATTGCAGGGGCCCCGGATGACCGAGTGGTTAAAGGCGCTCGCCTTTACAGATCACTCACATCTCACCTCTGTCCGCGTGGGTTCAAGTCTCGACTCGGTCAATGTGGGTATGTAAGAAAGCTTGCCAGTAGCTTCCCGTGGGTCGGTGGTTCTTCCCGGGTTCTTCCTCCACCAAATATACTGGCCGCCATGTATAGCCTATCATGTGCTGAAAAACCCACAAAACCACCATCCACAAAAATAGCTCCATGGCATAAACCACTCATGTATATATATATATATATATATATATATATATATATATATATATATATATATATATATATATATATATATATATATATATATATATATATATATATATATTTGCGTAGACAATCTTGTGTCAGACTGGGTGATAAGATGCCAGATTGTTTTTTTTTAATAGTAATATTGTAATATTGGAGTTAGACATGGGGATAATGTATCATTTGTTCCGGTTTCTTAAATGACCTTGCAGACTTCATATCTTGGGCTTATGAGGGTCTTACTGGTGTTTCTGATGTTGTACATTTGTTATTAGCTAATGATGGTAAGTTCTTCCTAAAACGTTGTTTGCATCTATATGCCGACGACTGTTGTCATGGCAGAATGAAATGAGCAGCTTCAAGTTGCTCTTAATACATTGGTATCTTTACTGCAAAACTTGGAAATGTTGAACTTAATACATATCAAACTAAAACAGTCGTTTTCAGTAAACTCAAGCCTAATGTAAAGCTTTAATGTTTTTGATAAACCATGCTAAAATTGTTGAATATTCAAGGAGAAATATGTTCTATCTCCTCAACAAAATTTTTAAAATATGTTTATCTCTATGTCTGTCTGTCTGTCGGTATGTATGTATGTATGTATGTTGTAGCTTCTCGATAGAGTTAATGCTCTGAGTTTATTTTATGGGTCTGAGGTGTGTGCATTTTAAAAAATGATACAATGTAATCACCTTTTCTCCACTTTTATAAACTGATACATGTTTTCATGTTTTTTTTTCGTTTTTTTGTTTAATCGGACGCAAAATTGTACTGCCTTTAGTAAATAAAGACGCAATTCGGCAGATATTGAAATAAAGTATAAGATGGTTGGCGTCTGCGACGAATTAGTCTATAAGTAAACAGAATAAATCTCTGACATCCTGTTTAGTATGTTACCTCGGCTGCATGAAGAAATTTTTTAATTTTAAATGGTTAAATTCTATTCTTAAAAAGAGAATGGCTGAGTTTGTTTCTAACTTCTGGTATTTTGAAAATGTAACAAATAATTATCAATTATCTAAACACTATAGACAAAGACTTTTTTTTACCATCTGTCTATTCTTCCCCGAATGTTTTAACTATAGAATTGTTAAATATGAACATATCGTATACAAATACCAATGTTTCCTCTCATCTGACCTGTGAATAACAACTAGTCATTTTAGATGCCTTGATTACAAACTTACCGTTGAACAGCGTCGTTTCTGATGCTTTATTCCCAAAAAGATAGAATCTGCAATTTATGCAATGTAAATCAAGCAGGTAACGAATATCGTGATCTATTACAATCTACGTTTCGTAAGCAAGATAAAAACATATTGATACCAAGCTACCACACATTAGGACCAAATGCTGCCACATTTCGTTACTTATTTCACACAGATAATGCAAAAACTATCGACAAACAAGCCATTTTAAAAACAAAAATTCTTATTCAGTTTTTAATAAGCTGGCATGCTTATTAATTGCCGATCTATAATTTGGTGTTTCTTGCAACTGTCTTTGCTTTTTTGTATTAGCGTACTATATATATATATATATATATATATATATATATATATATATATATATATATATATTGTTACATACCTCAGATTTATCATATACCCGAGATTTGTTACATACCACAGAGTTGTTACATGCCTCAGAGTTGTTACATACCTCAGAGTTGTTGCATACCTCAGAGTTGTTGCATACCTTAGATTTATCATATACCCGAGATTTGTTACATACCACAAAGTTGTTACATACCACAGAGTTGTTACATGCCTCAGAGTTGTTACATTCCTCAGAGTTGTTGCATACCTCAGAGTTGTTGCATACCTCAGAGTTGTTACATACCTCAGAGTTGTTACATATCACAGAGTTGTTGCATACCTCAGAGTTGTTACATGCCTCAGAGTTGTTACATACCTCAGAGTTGTTACATACCTCAGAGTTGTTGCATACCTCAGAGTTGTTGCATACCTTAGATTTATCATATACCCGAGATTTGTTACATACCACAAAGTTGTTACATACCACAGAGTTGTTACATGCCTCAGAGTTGTTACATACCTCAGAGTTGTTGCATACCACAGAGTTGTTGCATACCTTAGATTTATCATATACCCGAGATTTGTTACATACCACAAAGTTGTTACATACCACAGAGTTGTTACATGCCTCAGAGTTGTTACATTCCTCAGAGTTGTTGCATACCTCAGAGTTGTTGCATACCTCAGAGTTGTTACATACCTCAGAGTTGTTACATATCACAGAGTTGTTGCATACCTCAGAGTTGTTACATGCCTCAGAGTTGTTACATACCTCAGAGTTGTTACATACCTCAGAGTTGTTGCATACCTCAGAGTTGTTGCATACCTTAGATTTATCATATACCCGAGATTTGTTACATACCACAAAGTTGTTACATACCACAGAGTTGTTACATGCCTCAGAGTTGTTACATACCTCAGAGTTGTTGCATACCACAGAGTTGTTACATACCTTAGATTTATCATATACCCGAGATTTGTTACATACCACAAAGTTGTTACATACCACAGAGTTGTTACATGCCTCAGAGTTGTTACATACCTCAGAGTTGTTGCATACCTCAGAGTTGTTGCATACCTCAGAGTTGTTACATACCTCAGAGTTGTTACATATCACAGAGTTGTTGCATACCTCAGAGTTGTTACATACCTCAGAGTTGTTACATATCACAGAGTTGTTGCATACCTCAGAGCTGTTACATACCTCAGAGGTGTTGTATACCTCAGAGTTGTTGCATACCTCAGAGTTTTTACATATCACAGAGTTGTTACATACCATAGAGTTGTTGTATACCAGAGTTGTTACATACCTCAGAGTTGTTACATATCACAGAGTTGTTACATACCTCAGAGTTGTTACATATCACAGAGTTGTTACATACCACAGAGTTGTTACATACCTCAGATTTATAACATACGCCAGATTTGAAAAATAAGTTTCAAGTTTTAAATAAGAGAGCGGTAGCTCAATCGTATCAATCATCTGTCAGACGTGCAGTTAGTATTCACCTTTCGAAAACTATATGAGGAGTAATTAATTATAATTAAATTGTAAAAGTTGAACATCATAGGTAGTACATTTTTATTCACAAATTTTTTTTTTTATATCAGTGAAATATAAATTTAAAATAATTACATACAACGACAACGGAAACAATTTTCTTTAAAAATAATATATGATTATCCTTGATACTTAATGACATTGAAAGATTAAAATATCAATTATTCGTTTTGGGAAGGATTTAAATCACATACAAAGTACATATAATATGCCAATACAGACATCAATGTGTTATAAACAAACAGTTAAAATCAATGTACACGTCATTTCATATGTGGCAACATCCGTTTTAATTTGTTTATGAGTATCCCATTGATGAATGTTTACAAAGCGATTAACGGGTTGTCAATCGATTTAATAAATGGGTGATTAAAATAGTCGTTTATTCCGTATTAAAGGTTCTCTCGTTTATCCCGAATTATGGGTTCTCTTTTACTAACCATGCCACCAGCCACCCACCCCCAATTCACCCTTAGCGGGCTTGGGGATGCAGACTAGATCGAATGAGCCCTTTCGCAGTTCGTAAGTGGCGATTAATGAAGGCAACCTTTCCTGCCCTGAAATGCTTCCCATGATAATGGATGTTCCAGCTGAGAAGACCTAGGACTCCATTGCAAGAGTGCAGTGTATATCAAAATGTTGACTTTATATTTTTAGGATTTGATCCTTTTTGTCTTTATCTTTCTTTTGCGTGCCTTTGTTTTGATGCTTAAACATATCTAAACATAATCGGGAGTATAAAACCAGAATTGTTCTGATGTGCCGTTAAACCCTATTCCTGTATACATACATACATACATACATACATACATACATACATACATACATACATACATACATACATACATACACATGTACATACATACATACATACATACATACATACATACATACATACATACATACATACATACATACATACATACATACATACATACATACATACATACATGCATACATACATACATTTACGTCCTTAATTTGGGAGGTTTTATTGGCTGCCATTGCAGTTTTCGACAGCTGACTTTATTTTCTTTTTGTTTCGCAAGAAGTTTTACCTATTCGTCAATGTTTCAATAGTCATAAATTTAATATTGATGTAAAACTGCATAAGTCGCTCAGCACTGTCAACACGGACCACAATTTCTGTCACAGCAACAGATAATTGTCGTCAACGAGTCAATAGAAACGTGTTCTGGTTGAAACTTTAGGCAATCAATATATCAATTATATTTTTTCATCGGCGTGGTAGCTGAACCGGATATTTTCCTGCTTTGGTATAAATCAATATCAGTACCGTCCTGCAACGGAAAATTGAGCCGCCATTAGATGGTAGACTATTCCACCTGTAACAGATATACTTTGTGATGTGTTTCGCACTCCGAATAGATGAAACGAGATAAAGTAAGAAATACGATTTGATTAGTGTACTTTGTTCTTTCGAATTTACGTCAGGGATATTTCCTTCCTAATTTGTGGATTTACAATCGCAGGTAAGCGTGATGAATAATAATTATTTCTCAGTGGTTTTTACCCGTTTAATTATTCATGTATGTGCATTATGAAAATGGCAGTGTTGATATCATTGAAAATGTGAACTATTTTCAATTTAAAATTTCTGGGATTGTATCACATTCTCCATATATGGATAAACAACATTGCATATTAAGCAATATAAAACGTCATGTTCCTAACTGGTAAGACCTTTTATAATTGTCACAAAATTCGCAAATCGTTTTCAGATGACAGTGTGTAGAAACTTCACATTTAGAGTCGGAACATGACATTATTCAGCTTTACCTAATTTCTTAGAATAGTTGTAAAGACATTGAACAAATATTTACCTTCAAACACAAATTAATGGTAATTTTCAATAGTTAAAATTTTAGGTCATTTAACGCAAAATAAGTAAAAAGTTATTTGCTCCTTTCTGTATGTCATAACCACGCTGAACCTTTTCTTCTTTTCTTGCTTCTTTGTTTAAAATATGTATTTGCAAACAAAAACTACAAAAATAAACAAAATACTTTTCGGTATCTTAGAAAATAATTATATTAAAAACAATAGATCAAATATAGCAATACATTTTAAGAATATTAACATTCAATGTAGCAAGACATTATAATCATATTAACATTAAATGTAGCAAGATATTGTAATCATATCAACATTAAATGTAGCAAGACAGTGTAATCATATCAACTTTAAATGTAGCAAGACATTGTAATCATATCAGCATTAAATGTAGCAAGACATTGTAATCATATCAACATTAAATGCAGCAAGACATTGTAATCATATCAACATTAAATGTAGCAAGACATTGTAATCATATCAACATTAAATGTAGCAAGACATTATAATCATATTAACATTAAATGTAGCAATACATTATAATCGTGTCAGCTTTAAATGTAGCAAGACATTTGAATCATGTTAACATTAACTGTTGCAAGACATTGTAATCTTATTAGCATTAAATGTAGCAAGACATTGTAATCATAGTAACATTAAATGTAGTAAGACATTGTAATCATATTAACGTTAAATGTAGCAAGACATTGTAATCATATTAACATTATGAAATATAGCTTGACGATGATCCATTTTACTACATAAGAGCAGAGAAAAATGAAGATTTGATATTAACACAGTATTTAATTTCCTTTGTCCTTAGAATCTCAAGTACGCAACTTTTCACCAAATATATATGCTGATTACTCTGGAAAATATATTAGCTTCTTTTCCTTTATATTACAAGTGAATTTACTACATTCTTTACAAAATTGCCCTCTTCAGTTTTATAACACTAAGTCCGTTCTTTTTCGTGAAGGTATGTTATCGACATTCCTCGTACACAAATAAATTATACTTCTTATGCAACCACTAGGCGACTTTTTAAATATCGAATTACCTCTGACTTGAAAATAGCTTTTTATTATTTGGCTATTTTTGTACGAAATTTCGCACATAAGTAGTTAGTGATGAAAAGCGCTTTTGACGACGAAAGAAACTCTGTCTTGGTGTTTCATGTGTACCTAGTCAATATTCATGTAATCTTTGAATTTATCTTGTTAGATACATATTTCTTTTATTGTATGGGCAATATTGTTTGTATAGCGCAGAAAATGTGTGACATTAGATTGTGCTTATGTGCAGGAGAAGTCATCTCTTGCACAAACATCTATGAACTTTAAACGGTATTTGTTTCTCTGCCACTACGTATGCCAATACTATCATTTCTGAGTCTCATTTTTCGTTGGTAATATCAGTAAGTAATAAAAATTGCCTGCTACTGTACATGAAAAGGACAAAGTGAACATTCAAAGTAACATTTGTTTTTAAATGCTGGTAATGAACAAAGATTGGCCAACCAATAGCTTGTATCCCGTTTCTAAATACCCTCTACGCGGTTTGCACGTAATATCTAGATGACGTGGGGAAATATTCACATAATGGAAAGGCAACATATAAAAATAATATAATCTGCCTTTCTTCATTCTAAACGTCAAAATCGCTTTAGAGCGAAAAAATATTCAACATTTGCATTGTCGAAGAATCCTTTGAAATAGTCTCAGTAAGTACATGATATTACCTTTAACATAGGTACTTAGTGATAGACTTATAACTGTAATGAATGTGACAATTCTAAGTTACTTGTACAATATATATTCTGAACTGCCAATATTAAATGGGTCCTTACTGTATCAATTATATCGATATGAATGATCATGGTCAATATCATTGGAAATAATGATATTCTGGATATTGAAAGTAGGAAGGTATATAAAGTAAACGCGGTTTCATTCCCTTTTCTTTTTAGGTATCAGTTTAGTCATACAAATAAGATATGTCTTAGAAAAGGACCTTGTTGAATGCCTGCAAGTATGATATACTAATTGCAAGCGTGTGACTGAAGGTTAAGATTTAAAGAGTATTTATTTATTTACATCTCATAACAGTACATTATAAAGTTACAATTAAAACATTGCATTACAAATATATAGATGTGCCACTCTGTAAAAAGGTTAAAGAGACGAGGAATGAAGATTCAAAGTCATTAAAACAACAGTTATTTACAAAACATTAGACTGAGCATTGACTTACAATTTAAGCATTATAACATAAGATTAAAAAGACAAAATGGTTATAGTTATACACCATGTAATCACTGTTATATTTTTAAAGAAGTTGGCTCTTCTCCCGAGAATTAAAAAGCAGGTTTTGGCTGAAAAATCTAAGAACAGAAGGGCTGGCACAAATAAAAAGTAACTGATTTTGTGGTACTAGGTGATGAAAATTGTTACAGATATGGCAAACTATAATAAATTTATCTCTAATATCAAAATATAGTGGACAAAGATATAAAGCATGAAAGTGATTCTCAATATGACTTTTACAAAACGGACATAATCGACTGCATTTTAGTAAACCTTCATATCTAACACTTTCGATTTTCAAATGAGCACCACCACGTCTAAATTTGGTAAAGCTGATCGATGTAAACAAGGAAAATAATTTTGCAGCAATATTCAGGTTCAAAATTGTCTGTTAAAACCTTTTTGATATATTTAGTGTAAACAGGGTTACATAAGCTTCTTTGGAATAGTATTAGATATATCTACAAAGTTATTCAAGTCACTAGATATCAGATACGTTTTTTTATTAATTCTAAAACTCCAGTTCTTATAGGTATTTCCTGTTTCTGTCAAACAATAAAAGGAATATACGCCATCTGAGGCTTGAATCAAGCATATTCGCAAGTCTAGATCAATAAGCACTAATACGTTTTCACTGTCTTACTATTGGAGGTACGCATCCCATTTCACCTGCAATCGCTGCATTTGGTGTATACTTTCCAGCACCTAGAAAGAAACGCCTTCCTCTACTTTTGGACTGTGTGAATACAGAAAACGTCACATCCCTTCAAATAGAAGCACCATATGTAGCGACTTACCAAACTAAATTATCATGCAGTTTCATAAACGTATCAAATAGCATTCCTCCATAGGGATTAAACTTAGTAATAAGTAGTCAAAGTATCCTACTAGTCGACTGCTAAACCATCTTTGCCATTGTATGAAAATCTAAAGTTTCAGTGAGTGCTAAGTCATGATAATCATATCTATCAGGATTACCAACACTACACATGAAAGTAAATGTTGAGCGTTGCATCGCGTGATGTCTGAAAAGGACTATCTGACAATTACTGGTATTAACCATCGTATTGTTCTAGTCCCACTAAAGAATGTTAAATAATCAACCTCATAGTCAGCAAATAGGACTATATCATCAATCTACAGTAAACTACACATTTGTTATTATTACCACTGTATATATCATTCCCAATATTCTTAAATGAGCTAAACCATTTATAAACCAATTAAATAATAATGGAAACAACAGGCAGCCCTGTCTCAATCCTATTGATACCTTTATAGTATTCAGTCATAAAACCATTGACCTTTACGCACAAGGGTTCAGATTGATAGAAGGATTTCAAAGCATTAACATTTTTCCATGTAAACCAATTTCATAAAGCTTTATCCATAATGTTTCTCTATTTACATAGTCGAGTTGTTAACTGCTTGAACGATATGGGTTCAAATTTGTGAAGAGTTGTTTACGGTCTAAACATATACGATTTGGATTCAAATGTGTAGCACACTTACAGCTCAAGCTTACAATTACTCAAAAATTTCAAAGATGTAGTGAATCTTCAGACATTGCGATTATAAAATTATGAAATATTGTTTTCTAACCTTTATATTCAATATCACGCCTTTGACTTAAACGGATTAAAGAGTGTATTAAAGGATATTTGGACTGTTTCAGTTTAATATGCGTCTCGTTATTTTTTTAAATTCTCAGATTGGTCTATAGCAATCAAAACTCTAAACATATGGTCTGCATGTAGATGCTTTTTTAATGATAAACATATGGTCTCCACGCTGATGCTTTTTTAATGATAAACATATGGTCTCCACGCTGATGCTTTTTTAATGATTTTATCAGTCTTCAAGGTACAGTGGTATATTTAAGCCATTTTAACTCCGAGTGTGACGTTGAACATAAATATTTCAGAGGAGGTCAGTATCCTGACACATCTCTGCAGAAATCTTGTTTGCTATTAATGCATGGTGCACAGGGAATATCTAATAATTTTTACCTCTCATAATCAACCATTTTCGCAGAGAGAAAATTTTTTTTTAATTATTTCTTCAGGAAGTGGGATTGATTTTCAATCTACAAATACTAATGCATGTCAACAAATGTTATTATTGACATCATCCATGGTATAAACCAACCAGCAGTCGATATCAGTTTTATTGAAGACTTGATTTGCTCTTTATTCATTCGATACAGATACATGTACAGTCCCGAAATAACGCTGCTTTTCACTTCTGAGAAATGTATGTCTTGAAACTCGTCATATTTCTTTTTCCCCCTCCAGCCAAATTTTTAACTCCGTAGCATATTTTTCGACGGCTTTGCTGGTGAATGCATCAACGTTTTGCATTTAACTTAGTTTTTCTGGCTCTTTTGTGAGTACAGTTATGAAACCTGGTGTATTCATCTTGGAGGCTACTACTCACCCCGAATCAAATTAGATCACAGTGACCTACCTTTCTTGCCCTAGCGACTTTGCAAAGTTTTTATTATTCCACCTCTGAGCTGGCAAGACATATTATTTCACAGAATTATTGTTTACCTACTGCCATGCAGCTCTTTGAGAAATTTAATTGTTCTTTTTTTTAGTTTTAGAGTGTTGGGCACTATAACTTTCTTACACAGAGGCGTTGTTTCTAATCATTGCAAAGCCATTTCGTGCTTTAAGCTTGCATCTGAACCTGTTCACCTTATAAACAGCAATGATTTTTTATGACATTCTTTGATAAAACGTTTTCTCTGTTACAACGTTTGAATTTACTTCACCCGGTCAAATTCCTAATTACGATGTATTCCAAAGGCTTTTGTTATAACGTTCCGTTGTCGCAACGTATACTTGGTTATAGCGTTTGAATTGTTTGTCCCTCAGAGAAAATTAGCAAAATTATTATGTTTTTATCACCAGATGCACCAAATGCGGTTCAACAATGGCGATCGTTTATATAACAAAGGCGTAACAAAGACACCATGTATCAAAGGCTTGATAACCACATCTCATTCATAATCGCTAAATAACAAAGGCGGATCAAAGGCGCCAGTTAACAAAAGCGTGATAATCACACCTCGTTCATAATGATGTTCCCCTTACTAGAGTGCGTGAAGCGTTATCCCTTCCTGTGTCTAGTAACGAGGATATTGATTTCTCTGATTATGTAAATTCAAATAGTGACATTATCACATCAGCGATACCAACAAAGGAAGATACTGTTTGTGAAATTAGATATCGCCTGCGACCAATTTTTCTGATACTGGAAGTGACGAAGACGACGATGACTTAGTACCAACCGTAAGTACACGTAGTCAACGAGGTTCTAGATAGCGTAGCAGACATTAGACTGTACCTACAACTCAGTTACACACCTGATATTCTTTATGAGTATTTGAATGCCATTGAAAAACCCATCAGCAAAAAATCTCTGATTAATAAAAAAAGCAGATTCTTTCTGGCTGGTACACATTCAAAGGATGGTAAAACCTGTTTATTATATGTATGTGCAACATCATCGACATATACATAAACATTTTGAAAAATAAACGATGAAATTTAATATAACGTTTCTCGATTATAACGTTATAAAAATCCCAATCCCCTGTGAAACCTTATAATTATTCTTTGCATTCTCTCTCTCTCTCTCTCTCTCTCTCTCTCTCTCTCTCTCTCTCTCTCTCTCTCTCTCTCTCTCTCTCTCTCTCTCTATATATATATATATATATATATATATATAAATATATATATATGTGTGTGAGTGTGTGTGTGTGTGTGTGTGTGTGTGTGTGTGTGTGAAAGTGAATATATCGATGTGCCGGTTTATGTACAGAAATAAATTTACAAATTCAACAGGATATCAGTTATGTTCATCTTTTATTCCTTCAAGTGCTTTCGCATCATCATCATGGATGCTCTTCAGGTAGATACATTACACTTTCAAAGTATTTTTGTAAATGAACAATTTGACGTCATTGTTATATTAATTACGTCATTGTTTATAGGGCGAGATATAAACAACTTCTTAACATATATATGCGCATGTAAGTTTCGGTTTGGCTGGAGGTGATGCTACTTAAGGCGTAGTTCCTACTCTTCTTATACCTAGGTCACAAAATTCGTAGAGCATGAAACATGTGAAATCTAAAACCTTTATGCTTATGTAAGTTTCGTACAGCATGAAACGTGTGAAATCTAAAACCTTTATGCTTATGTAAGTTTCGTACAGCATGAAACGTGTGAAATCTAAAACCTTTATGCTTATGTAAGTTTCGTAGAGCATGAAACATGTGAAATCTAAAACGTTTATGCTTATGTAAGTTTCGTTGAGCATGAAACGTGTGAAATCTAAAACGTTTATGCTTATGTAAGTTTCGTTGAGCATGAAACGTGTGAAATCTAAAACCTTTATGCTTATGTAAGTTTCGTAGAGCATGAAACATGTGAAATCTAAAACCTTTATGCTTATGTAAGTTTCGTACAGCATGAAACGTGTGAAATCTAAAACGTTTATGCTTATGTAAGTTTCGTTGAGCATGAAACGTGTGAAATCTAAAACGTTTATGCTTATGTAAGTTTCGTACAGCATGAAACATGTGAAATCTAAAACCTTTATGCTTATGTAAGTTTCGTAGAGCATGAAACATTTGAAATATAAAACGTTTATGCTTATGTAAGTTTCGTTGAGCATGAAACGTGTGAAATCTAAAACGTTTATGCTTATGTAGGTTTCGTTGAGCATGAAACATGTGAAATCTAAAACGTTTATGCTTATGTAAGTTTCGTTGAGCATGAAACATGTGAAATCTAAAACCTTTATGCTTATGTAAGTTTCGTTGAGCATGAAACATGTGAAATCTAAAACCTTTATGTATATGTAAATTTGATAAACAACGTAAACTCCGGCATGTACATTTCAGAGGTTTGTGAATTTCCAATAAAAATGTTTTTGTTCCTTGTTGCCATATAGTTTGTTTTAATTGATGTTTCCGTTACCGATTGTTAGCCAGATTCAGACAGAACGGCGGGTATCACGGATCACTAAACACACGGCCGTACTGTTATTGATTTTTTTTTTATCTACTGGTAAAATAGTCCAACGTTAATTTCACGTGACTAAGCACATATACATAGCACTGTCAAACAAACAAGGGGCGCCTGACTCATAAAAGACATTTCTTTTTCATTACTTATCTCTGTTAAGACACAAAGAGATCAGTTATGTGTATTGATTAGAGATTCATTTCAGTTTGTCAAAGTATACGGCTGGCGGTGGGGTGGGGGTGGGGAGGCATGTGGAAGTGTCTTACTTCCTAAGGGGATTTGATTGTGAGTATTATTTACCCTTTTAAAAGGAGGACGACAACGATTACGTCTTAAAACGACTGTTTTTAGGCTTCTTTACAAAAATGGCCTATTGATTTTATTTATTTTCTGCAAAGATTTGCAACATTTGCAAAGTGCTGTGAGTATGAAAGACTCAACAGGAAAATAGCGATTTTAACTTTTCGTCTTAAGAAAAAGAGAAAGAAAAAAAGCAAAATTAAAAGTAAATTATTTAAAATGTAGTAAATCAGCGCTAGAGGTTTCATTATTGGAATGATAATTAGGTATGGTTGTCGACGTTAAATGTTGTTACATGTTTACCGAAAGTTTGCTGAAACTTTTCAATACTGCAGCTTTCCTATGTTAAATCCAAATGAGTAATGTCTGTATCAAACAACGTGAATCTTTGCATTTGAAACCTGTTTTCAAACCTTATTCATTTACCTAATAACAAAATAAAGTATTATTGTTGTGCAGTAAAACCCCGATAACTCAAACATCAATCCCTCGAATACTTGGTACCACCCGAATGACTTTCTTACTTCCATCACCGAACTTTCTCTAGTCTTGATCTTCGCCATACGAGGGACTGATAAAGATCTATACAAATGATTGTAATTCTCTTCATGTGGCTTGAGAAAAATCTGGTATAGTCGCTGTTGGTTGACGGATTAGTCAGCGTTCTTAATAAGACTTAGAACAAATAAATGCACAATTTTTGTATCTTTATGTATGTTCTGGACCGACCACATAACATATGTAATAGGTAATACAGGATTTTGCGTCATTAAAAAAATCTTGCAAATTGTCAAACCGTGACATTAATTCACAGATTACATACAAAGGCTACGCATGTTACATGTACCAATTCCCTTAAATGTGAAAAAGATACAATTGTATAACGAATTTGGTCACATATGTAAAAAGTTACACCGGATGTAAAAACTTTTAGTTAAAACTGTAAAAGCTAGGCTCCTGGAAATATTAAAAAAATTGGGTTACACATGTCAAGAAAGTATTTACCATACATGTCAAGAAAGTATTTACCATACATGTCAAGAAAGTATTTACCATATATGTCAAGAACGTATTTACCATATATGTCAAGAAAGTATTTACCATACATGTCAAGAAAGTATTTACCATATATGTCAAGAAAGTATTTACCATATATGTCAAGAAAGTATTTACCATACATGTCAAGAAAGTATTTACCATATATGTCAAAGGAAAATGTTACAAATGTAAAATACGAAACATTGCATTCAGGATAGCTTTTTATCTCTGGAATTACACAATTATGCAAAACTACTTTGGTAAAGCGTGTAAATATGAACAACAAATGTAAACATTTCTTGAAATATATTATACAATTAGCGCCTACCTTCTAGCGGGAAATTTTAGAGGTTCTTGATAAAGATCATGAAGCTAGCGGCGAAACCATCCTCAGTTTAATTCAGTTTAAATGTTGCCACTGTCGTCGTTCTGAAGATTTATGTTGATAATAATTCAACGGTCACTGTACAAGGTAAGCCTGTCATACTAATCCCTGAACACCTATCGGAACTGGTGTTACATGAATAAAATAAATGATTTTATAATTATGGAGTAAAATTCACTAATTGCTTATCTATCAAATGATGTTATATATTGTATAGAAGATACCTCTGGTCATCACCGATAAAATTTAAAAAAAAATAATAATAACATAAAAAAATGTAATAAAAAATAGAAAATAAAAATAAAAAACCTATATATGGAATCGCTAAAATGTAATAAAACGTTCTTTTTGAAACGATATGGCATCGAAAATAACCCGATGTGGGGTATATGAAAAGAAAATACATATAGGATAGTCAACTGGTAAAGTTCTATCAAAGTTTATATACTTATGTTAAGTGAAAATACAAGTTGGCAATATGTATAAAACTTAACTATATATGTGCAAACTTTTCTTTACATATGCTTGAAATAGGCAGGTATAGCTGTAAATTTACAGAGAATTGTAGAACAACGGAATACATCATATAGATACAAAGGAAAGGAACTTTTAAACGAAACCATTTTTCAAGTCCTGTGTCCTCTGAAGTAACCCAAATGCGAAAAGAATGTGGTTGTATATATAAAAATCAAACAAAAATGGAAACACTTATTCATATATACATGAGATTAAGTTAACAATAAATATTAAACTTGCGCATATTGGTTACTGGTGTAAAGGAAATTGTGAACAATATTGACTTACAAGTGAGAAGACTATTAACAATTATGCATTGTTTCGATTTCAAATGGTTTTCTTAAATTATAAAATTGTAAAGGATCTGTAAGGCATCTTTTTTTAAAACACGTTTTCTATTAAATCCAAGAGATTTTTAAATGTGATCTGCAAATAATAGAAATTCTTGGAATCTAAGTGATAAATAACACTGTTGTACTTGATCAAACTGTGAGAAACATGAATCACAAACTTAAGTTAGTTTTTATAACACAAACATTTTCGAAAATATCAGTTCCTATCAATTCATTTCTATCTGAATCACACCAACCGAGAAAATTACAATGATAGATTTATGAAGTAATCACTTGAAAAGTTGAAGAACCACTCCTATATATCTTAAATAGCAAATGGTAAGCCCTAGACTTGTTAGGGACCGATGATTTTATTTTGTTTATTTTTTATTTTAAAAAAAAAAAAAAAATTTTTTTTTTGGGGGGGGCGGGGGAGGGGGGGGCAGGGGGGCAAGGGTTCCTTGGATTTTTTTCGAGCCGCGATTTTATGTATTGTTGAAAACATGGTCATATGTAAATACCAATGGGAGATAATTCGAGTGTCATACATCGTTTAGAGGAAATTTTAAATTTTTTTAGTATCGAATTTATAGATTTGGAAATAAAGAAAGATTGCCATGTTTATAATTTATTATATTTTTAAAAATTATTTATATAAAAACATTTCGGATTTAAATACAAAGTGATTATTCTGCAGCACACACACGACCATGACCTTGAAAATGGAATCACACAGAATTTTTTCATGTTGTTTCGACAATGGTTTCTTTTTGATTACTCTGGAACCACCATCCTCACAGTACGTGTTACCATGGCGGACGGATGATTAGCACTCATTCTTTTAGGCAAGGTAGTATTTTTTTAAAGTTATTTTGAATGCATTGAAAACAGTGACGAATGTTTGTTTTGCACTCCCACCAATCTACAAAATTGGTTACCCACCAACCTACCTGTCCGTGTTATATATATATATATATGCAGTGATAGAGTTTCAAAGGCATATGCACTAACATGACGTACACATAAATTATTCCGTATATCGCATTCCTTGCCTCCTTTCCTGTCCAGAGGCGGATCCAGAAATGGGAGGGGGTGTAGGGGATGAAGGTGGAGGTGTAGGCAAGGGGTCTGTGGGACGGCGAAGCCCATGTAAATCCTGCATTTTAAGCATTCCCAGGGCATACTTTTAACTATCTAACTGCAAAGAAAACTTACTGTAGGAAACGTTGCGGTTTTGACATATGCGATCAATTTCGTTTTACATTTGTAGAGTTTTGACATTTGAATGAATTTTAACATTGAACGGTGAGACAGGCACGCATTACCCACCTTTACACCAATACATTATACCACCTCTAAAGTACTTTATGGTATATATGTTATACTTTTTATATAGAGAAAAGAAGTAACGATATGAGCGACATGAGCGACATCTATCGGTAACAATCAGCTGTAAAGACCTTTACCATACTCTTGATCGGCATCATTCGGAACATCGCTCAGCCATTTCCGTGAAGTCGAGAAATAATCTTGGATGTAGTTGTAGGAATACACATGCATTTGATGGGTTTAATCATTCGCCTTAGGTGACCACATATGTTCTGACAGAAAAGGCCGACAATGTTCATGTTGTGACTTTGCCTCCTTCCGCCGCTATATTTGTACCGAGTGACAAAAGTATTTCCGAATGTAGTTCTCAATGGCGGCGAATTACATCCGAGTCTTCTTTGTCGACTTCACGAAAAACGCCGATGTTTTTCGGACTGGATTGGCGTAGATTAGCTGGTGTCTGTGAGTCACGTGGTAGCCTGGTTCAAGGAGACAAAGCTTCCTCTTATTTGCGAACTCGAGCAATCGAAAACTTTAATAGAAAATTTTGGGTCCTCCACATATCAAGTTTTTTTTTTTTTTAAGTCTTGATGTTCTTATGTTTGCTGCTTGTCTTTTCAGAGAGAAGTTCAGCAATGATACAATGTTTAGTCCTGAGGATGGTCCTGTCTCTGTGGGATAAAGAAAGTTATGCAGCCATGTATTTCTGCTTGTTTATGGCACTGGTTATCACACAAACATCAGGTAGGCAAAACACGCATTCTTGTGCTAACATTATTTTTATCCAGAATTGAAATCGACTTAATGTCATCTGTGCGAACTAACATTAGGAAATGTACATATTGTGAACCCCAAAAGTGCACTGTCGTGATTCTGTGAAAAGGTGGGTGGGGTGGGATGCCATTTTTTTTCGAATGTATGAACTGCTGATCGCACGAGATTTTTTTCATGAAAGATTTAAAAATTTTCATACAGCCAATGGTTTGGGACTTTATTTTATTAGATCTATTTGAAATTTAAAAAAAAAAAAAAAAGCTTTCCTTTTTATTTGTGTTCAGCATCATTGATCAAGATACTTACAAGCCTTTTCCAAGTTATTTCACAATTTGAACATTTTGTACCTTCTCGGTCAAAGTTAAACCAGCTTTGAATCGGATTACTGAGTTTAAGAATCAATAAAAGAGCTAAATAATTAATGGAGTTTCTCGGCAATACTGGTCTACATTTAGTTCGCACTACTACTACTACTTTACTAAAAGTTTTGTTGGTTGGCCCTTCAGCTTATATAATGTGTTCGTACTGATTATTGCCTAGCTGGGTAAGGGGCGATTTTATTTGTACCGGGCGGGGCAAATGTTGACTCCGATTTGATAAACATAATCAATACCGTATTGAACTAGTATTGTTTTTTTACACTTCAGCATTTTGCATGAGTTGAATGTGATGTTAAGTTTACATTTCTCCATTGATTCAGATGTCCCTTTGAAAGTAAATTAAATGTTTACTTTCTCCGTACCTAACGGTATTAATGGGATTCTCTCTAAGATACCCACAAAACACTTTATTTTCATTTCAGTGCCAAATCGTTTTTTTTTTCCTTCAAAAATCAACACTCAACCCTATGCGATACAAATTTGTTTACGCCCTATGATGGTATGTGTCCTGGACGAACCACAAAACACCTTATTTTCATGTTTCAAAAGACCCACACCCTACCCCCAGAGACATAAAAATAAAGTAATAACCACCATGAACCCAAGACCACTACCAAGTTTTTTTTTTTACCACAGGGGGAAAAATGTCTGTGTACACACTAACTCAGGTGACCATAATACATTTTTACAAATAAAAACTAGATACTCCTATGGGTTTAACCGATAAACCAGAGTAAATAAATCAGAGTATTTGACACCAGCTCTGAGGTTATAACTTTTTTATAACTAGCATATCAAACATACGGTAATAGATACAACTACCATTTGACAGTGATAGCTATCTAACCAAAATGGCCGTGGGGGTAAAAAAGTTGAAAACATAAATGAAAGACGATATACATGATGCTTTCAGAGAAATCTTTAATGAGCGACAACCAGAAAAAAAAGAAAGAAAGAAGAAAAAATGGAGATAAAAAAATCGAATACTTTTCCATTTACTCAGACAAAAAAGCATCTGTTATAAAAAAATGTAATAGAACTCTTAAGACGGGAATGTGGAAATATTTAATTTAAAATGAAACTACAAAAATGGGTTGACTTTTAAGCAACTTAATTGAGGGATAAAAGAATACTTATCACAGATCAATAGATATGCTATGAATGAATGCCATTGACCCCGCAAGTAGGTCTAAGGTATGGATGAACTTATTGACTTATCTGACAACTTGTACATATAGAAGAAATAAATATGAAATAGGTGGAAAAGTTAGGATTTCAAAATATAAGTATAAGTTTGCAAAAGACTATTGCCTATAAACAAGATAATAGTTTTAGTGTTTTTCAAAGGAATTGAAAGCTATGATGACTTTATAAACATGAATTGACTGGTGTACCAATACAAACATTGCGTGGTATTGGAAGTAAGCTATATGCTTTTAGAACTGACAAAGGTGTAGAAAAGTATGCAAAGTGTATTAACAAATCAGTAATCAAACATAATCTAAAATCTTAGAAATGTACAAAGATTGTTTCTTTAGGCAAACTATAAATCACCAAGAGATGAATTTAGTTAGATCCAACCAGCATACAATATACTCTATTACGTTAAATAGTGTTGCATTAAGTTGCTATGGAGATAATATATATTTAATGGATAAGAACAACACACTTCCATATGGTTACTTTACTACCTTGTAAATCAAACAGATATTTCAACCTAATTAACAGTCCATTTCTTATATTTTCTTTTTTTTAAAATTATTTAATTATCTTGTCTCTCATTACCACAGGTACCATATTATTGTCCTCAAACACAGTTTCAATAGACCTTTTATCTTTTGAGTAGAAAACTTCTTTAGATCTAACATTTTTACACCATCACACGCAAACATATATTTCATAATGCCTACAACTGATTGCTTACTTTGTAAGGTTTGTTGCTTTCGTTTTTACATCTTCAATATTAGTATAGAAGATATATCAGAAAGAATGTATTAGTTCCCGGGTATACACTAAGTAATTCTAACCATTTGTCTAATTTATCGCCAGAATCTATTATAATTACACATGTAGATCAGTTTATGTGTCCAAAGGCGGCTGCAATGTTTACACTTGTAAATGGTACAGTTTAAATTTGGCTGTAAATGTTTATAAAATTTGTAACAGAACAGAACAGAACAGAACAGAATGTTTATTCAGTACTTTAGGTCTCCGGCCCCTAATACATATCAAAGTGAACAGAGTGAGATACACAGTGCGCCATAAACAATATTATAAAATACACTTATTTAGGTGTTGAGATTGATACTTTCTAACAATTCATCTCTTAGTTTAAAAGCAAAATACAGAAATTTTGATATATTCGTAATAACGCTTATTTTCTGAGTGGACATTAGACATATAAATTTATCTACAGACGGGTTCATATAATACATTTCGTCGAAATATTTCCGTCTTAACTCGATATAAGAATTGCATATACATACGAAGTGGTACTCATCTTCTACAACCTTTTTATTATCTTTAAGACATAATTTGCAAACTCTTAGGTCTCTTCCAATTTTAGAGTGTCTTCCTCGTTCGATCACTAAATCATGTCTAGTGTCACAGGATGAAGCCGGGTTGGGACTGGATTAGTGAAGACACCGAAAGCAACTGCGTTAATAAGATGTTTATTTATAAACGCAATTTAAAGATGAACAAATCTGACACCATTATAACAAAAAGATAAGGAAAATTATAAAGTTCCTAACATGGAACTATCAACAACAAGTAACTCAACGAGAAAAATCAAAGATGGATTTAACAAATGGAATTTTAAACAAACGTGAATAGCATCCTATCACCAATCGACAAATAAGAGTATATGATTTTCACCCCAATATAAACAAGGTCTTATTAAGTACCAAGGGTGACCAAAGCATGTGATTTATGCACTTATCAATAGAATACTCATTTATCCATCAATCTGTTAACTCGTCAATTTATCAATTTAACAAGCGATGTCGGAATATGAATTTATGAATCCGTCGTTCATATAACGATATTGAAATGGGGATGTATGAAATTATGAATATGTCGTTCATATAACGATATTGAAATGGGGATGTATGAAATTATGAATCTATCACACATATAGCGATATTGAAATGGGAATGAATGTAATTTTGCACAGATAGCAATATTGAGATAACAATCAAATGGAACACGCAATAAATATAACTATCGTGGCGTCCGTTTGACTACCAAGATGTATCTACGGTTCCACCCGCTCTAGTCCATGGTCAAGGAGCCACCACGCATGGTCCACCCCTCCCAGCCTGTTGAAGGGTCCCTCGAGAGCCTTCACGTTAACACAGACCCGTTGATCGAGAAGCCTTGGTCCCTCGCATCGAAAAAACCAGTACACTCTTCCGAAACAACGTCACCAGACACAGCGTACACGTCACACGAAACCACACAGAGTTCTGTGACTTCACACACCACCAAACCATACATATGGAACAGCTAAAAGTATAACAACTAAACCGTGTAGTACATATGACACGGTTAGTACTTTTGTATTGATATATGTTGCGCATGCGCGCACATGAATTACGCCTCGTTACACATTACATTAATCATTCAATGCATGCCGCGTATAATTAAATAATACCCGTCTGTTCAGTTACAACAATAGCTAACTTGAACCAGCCTATAGGATTTCTAATATCATGGCGTTGTATGACCTAGGTATTGACTCTCTGTAGAATTTAGAATAAATTCTAAAACATCTAATATATGAAACAATTATGTCATATAAAACGAATAGTGATAAAGAATACAATCTTAAATTTCACATACCTCTACAGCTGAAGTTTTGCTCCCGTAAAGAGGTAAGCTTTCTCACAAGACTCGTCGTAGTGTAATTTGTTTATAGAGAATTCGCTCTATATGTACTCTAGCTGTGACAGATATGCGCAACAGCTAGGTACGTGAGTTTTCACTGCAGGCAATTTGCACGTGCAGCATGGGGTGAATCGCGCTCAGTATTTCAAAATAACTAGAGCCGAAAAAAATAAACAACCCCCGAGTAACGCTCTAGTCGGAAACGAAACCCGAATACATTTTTGATCACATATACACATTGATATAAACCATACAATTCCGTGACAATACCTCCCCCCTTAAAAAAAAAGTGGAAGCACTTTTAGAAAATCACGGAATTTTGCAAAAATACAAACTGAAACGTATTATTTACATTACCAGAATATCATGGTAGGAAAAAAAAAACTGCAAATCACACTCTGCTTAAATAATCGGCCCCTACATTTTCCGACCCTCTGATTGCTTCGATCCGGAAACGATATGGCTGCAGAGTCAATGCCCAACGCATCAATCTTGCGTTGGCAACTTTTGCCTTGTTCAAATATATGAGGGGCTGATGGTCCGTTTCAAGGACAAATTCCCTTCCGAAAAGGTACGTGTGGAATTTACCTACACCCCACACCAGTGCCAAGCACTCCTTTTCGATCACGGAGTAGTTTTGCTCCCTAGGCAGCAATTTCCTACTAGCATAAGCTATGGGTAACTTTGCCCCGTCTTGCTCCTGTAGCAAAACTGCTCCTAAGCCCGTGTCGGATGCATCAGTTCTCAATATGAACGATCTATTTAATTCCGGCAACTTTAGGATCGGTGCACTGATCAATCTTGCCTTAAGGGCGTTAAAAGCTTTCTCTTGGCATAAACCCCAAGAAACTTTATTTGGCTGCCCTTTCCTAGTCAAATCCGTCAATGGACTAGCTATAGCGGCGAAATTTGGAACGAACTTCCTATAAAAACCTATCAATCCAAGAAACGATCGTATCTGTTTCTTGGTTTCTGGCCTAGGAGCGTCTTTAATCGCGTCAATTTTATCAGGGTGGGGTTTTAACTGCCCTGACCCACTTACTAGATGGCCCAAGCATTCCAAGTTAGAATATGCTATGCTACACTTGGAGGGTCTCGCTGTGAGATTTGCCTTGCGGAGTCTGTCAAACAGATCGACTAATGCCCTAACATGCTCTTCCCAGGTATGTGTATATACTAGAATATCGTCGACAAAACTATCTACGTTGTTCGTGCCTTTCAACAATTTTCGCATAAGACGCACGCACGACGCACCGGCGTTAACCAAACCAAAAGGCATAACCTTAAACTGGAAAAGACCTTTAGGGGTCGCGAATGCCGTTAATACGCGAGCATTTTCAGCGATGGGCACCTGCCAATAACCTTTTGTTAGATCTAATTTAGAAATGTACTGGTGCCCTGCCAATTTTGAAAACAAGCCCTCCATGTCTGGCATCGGTTCAGCATCAAACACGGTGACTTTATTTAGTTGTCGAAAGTCTATACAAAATCGATTAGTTCCGTCTTTCTTTCTAACCAATACCACGGGGGAAGAATAGGGGGAGTTTGAGGGTTCAATCACTCTCAGGTCTAACATTTTACCTACTTCCTCATCGATTGTCTCCCGTGCGTTAAAGGGTATTGGATATCCCTTTATTCTGATTGGCTCTGAGGTATTCAAGTTTATTTCTTGCGTTATTAATCCAGTATTACCTGGTCGATCTGTAAATACGTCTGGGTACTTACTTAAAATTTCCCTGACTTGCTGACGCTGACCTTCAGGTAATTCCGGGCACACGCTGACCATATCTATTCCCTCATTTCCTACAACCATGGGGTACTCGAGGGGAATTTCTGTGTTGGGGTCACTCGACTCGTCTTCTATGACCGCAATACATACGACGTTCAAAACGCCCTTTCCAACAGTTTTATGGCATACATCACACGAACGACAGAATCGTGCTACGTCACTATTTACACCTGGCCAATAAAATTCTCTTAATGCTTTGTCCGTCGTCCTTTTCCTACTCAAGTGACCTGCACTACCGGACTCGTGCGCTACTCTGAGAATACGGGACCTGAATTTCTGAGGGACAACTAGTTGGAAGAATGTTCTACCCTCCAACGAAGTAAATTGCCTGTACATTAACCCTTCCCTACGTACAAATTTCAGACTTGCACCGCCCTTACAATGTTTCGCGGTACCGGATGCGATCCTCTCCGCGGTCGCGCTCAAGGAAGCGTCCTGCCTCTGCTCACGCGTAAATTCATCGCGCGAGATATCAGTCACGGCTTCCGGAACTTTTAACTTACGTAGCGGCTTTTTATCCGCCTGCGCCTGTGCCCTAGTTTCGACCGCTTGTACAATGGGAAACCGGAAATCAGACTGAGTTGGGAGTCTGGATTCCTCGACATTTCCGATAGTTAGGTCGTATATGGGATTTTCCATACACAGAGCTTCTACGGTCCCGGTCAGAAAAGGCGTCTCGATTTCTATTCTCGCGACGGGAACGCAATCAATCGTTTGATCTAATAACATGCACGGGGATTTCCAACCAAGCATTTGGTCATCCCTAACGAGACTCCGCTTTACTACGACGCCCGTGCACCCGGTGTCGCGTAAGACCGTGACTTCTTGGCCGTTGGCGGTACCAGTAGCAGTCGGTACTCTCGCCTCGGGAAAAAGACAAGTGCCGATCGACTGAATAACATCACGACCGATCTGCGCACGCGCTGCGGATTCGTACACCGTATTCACGTTATTAGTCCCTGAATTATCACGCGGAAAATCATCGCGCTTACCGCCCCCTGACCATGCTCTGCTTTCGATAGCAACCGCGACCTTCTGGACAAACCCCTTCCTTTTCGGACAATCGGGCGTGATGTGACCCCATTCCTTACAGGTAAAACATTGTCTATCCCTACGATTCGTACCCTTCCCAGATTGAAAGTTTCCACCTTTATGTGTACCAAGTTTCTCGGGTTCTCTGGGTCTCTGATCTTTTCCTTGATTACCTCCCTTGTTATCCCTTGAGATCACATTCTGGGTACCTCCCCGAGCTTCGGCGAAATAGTCTGCCTGAGTAGCCATATCTGAGATATTATTGAAGGACTTTTCCCTCAGGAATAAGTACAATTCCCTACCACAGGTGTTTAACAGCTGGTCCCTAAGTAGAAAATCGGTAAGACCCTCAAACGTTTTTTGGATCTTACCACATTCAACCCAACGCTGGAAATAATTCCCCGTCCTACTGGCGAACTGGGTGAATGTCTCGCCTTTCTCGGGTTTACTATATTTAAATTTTTTGCGGAACCCTTGTTCTGTCAACTCGTATCTCTTAAGGAGTGCCTCTCTTAACGCGTCGTAGTTCAATGCCTCGTCCACGGGTAGACGCGAATATACATCTAGCGCTTTACCCTTAAGTAACGCGCTGAGATGGAGCGACCAATCATCTTTTTTCCACTTTTGGATGGTAGCATATCGCTCAAACCTATGTAAATAACTATCTAAGTTATCTTTGTCATCTTCGAAAGGGGGTAATTTAGGGCCTCTTAACTTTGATTCTTGTTGACCATCTTTCTTAGCCTCTAATAATTCAAATTTCCTTCTATGTTCTTTCTCCATATTCCTGTCTTCTAACCCAATGGCTTCTAACTTTGCTTGTTTCTCCCTCTCTATTCTTTCCCTTTCTGCTTCCCTTTCCCAACCTATCCTTTCCTTCTCTGCCTGCTTCTCTAGTTCTATCTTCTCCTTCTCTAGTTCTACCTTTTTTTCCTCAAATAGCATTTTCTCCCTTTTAAATGCTATCTTTCTTTCCTCAGTTTGCTTCTCTAATTCTATTTTTTCCCTTTCAAATGCTATCTTTCTTTCCTCGGCTTGCTTGTCTAATTCTAACTTTTCCTTCTCATATTCCCTTCTTTCCCTATCAGCCTGCTTCTCCAGTTCTAACTTTTCCCTTTCTATATCTCTCTCCTTTAATCTTTGATCCCTTTCCCGAGACTGCTCCTCCTGAACGAATTTTCTAAGGGCCTCCCCCTCATACCCAAACTGTTTACCCAACTCCACTAGATCTTTGAGTGACGACATGATAAATACTGTTGATAAGATCACCAATCCTAAGTGCACTATCATATAACACATACAATTTTTAGGACTACACGAACCAACCGTATATCCCTTCTCCAAATATATGCAATATGTATATATGACAAACAAATGGTAAATAAAACAAAATATGAGTGAGGTATTCACTCACCCGCCTGAATTAGTTCTTGTCAGGAAGGTCACAATCTGAAATAAATAACTAAAAAAAAACTTACCGGAGTCAAGACCTATGCAAACTAACGTCCGTGTTCCCACTAATCCAATGATCCCACTTCTGACACCATTTGTCACAGGATGAAGCCGGGTTGGGACTGGATTAGTGAAGACACCGAAAGCAACTGCGTTAATAAGATGTTTATTTATAAACGCAATTTAAAGATGAACAAATCTTACACCATTATAACAAAAAGATAAGGAAAATTATAAAGTTCCTAACATGGAACTATCAACAACAAGTAACTCAACGAGAAAAATCAAAGATGGATTTAACAAATGGAATTTTAAACAAACGTGAATAGCATCCTATCACCAATTGACAAATAAGAGTATATGATTTTCACCCCAATATAAACAAGGTCTTATTAAGTACCAAGGGTGACCAAAGCATGTGATTTATGCACTTATCAATAGAATACTCATTTATCCATCAATCTGTTAACTCGTCAATTTATCAATTTAACAAGCGATGTCGGAATATGAATTTATGAATCCGTCGTTCATATAACGATATTGAAATGGGGATGTATGAAATTATGAATATGTCGTTCATATAACGATATTGAAATGGGGATGTATGAAATTATGAATCTATCACACATATAGCGATATTGAAATGGGAATGAATGTAATTTTGCACAGATAGCAATATTGAGATAACAATCAAATGGAACACGCAATAAATATAACTATCGTGGCGTCCGTTTGACTACCAAGATGTATCTACGGTTCCACCCGCTCTAGTCCATGGTCAAGGAGCCACCACGCATGGTCCACCCCTCCCAGCCTGTTGAAGGGTCCCTCGAGAGCCTTCACGTTAACACAGACCCGTTGATCGAGAAGCCTTGGTCCCTCGCATCGAGAAAACCAGTACACTCTTCCGAAACAACGTCACCAGACACAGCGTACACGTCACACGAAACCACACAGAGTTATGTGACTTCACACACCACCAAACCATACATATGGAACAGCTAAAAGTATAACAACTAAACCGTGTAGTACATATGACACGGTTAGTACTTTTGTATTGATATATGTTGCGCATGCGCGCACATGAATTACGCCTCGTTACACATTACATTAATCATTCAATGCATGCCGCGTATAATTAAATAATACCCGTCTGTTCAGTTACAACAATAGCTAACTTGAACCAGCCTATAGGATTTCTAATATCATGGCGTTGTATGACCTAGGTATTGACTCTCTGTAGAATTTAGAATAAATTCTAAAACATCTAATATATGAAACAATTATGTCATATAAAACGAATAGTGATAAAGAATACAATCTTAAATTTCACATACCTCTACAGCTGAAGTTTTGCTCCCGTAAAGAGGTAAGCTTTCTGACAAGACTCGTCGTAGTGTAATTTGTTTATAGAGAATTCGCTCTATAGGTCCCTCGAGAGCCTTCACGTTAACACAGACCCGTTGATCGAGAAGCCTTGGTCCCTCGCATCGAGAAAACCAGTACACTCTTCCGAAACAACGTCACCAGACACAGCGTACACGTCACACGAAACCACACAGAGTTATGTGACTTCACACACCACCAAACCATACATATGGAACAGCTAAAAGTATAACAACTAAACCGTGTAGTACATATGACACGGTTAGTACTTTTGTATTGATATATGTTGCGCATGCGCGCACATGAATTACGCCTCGTTACACATTACATTAATCATTCAATGCATGCCGCGTATAATTAAATAATACCCGTCTGTTCAGTTACAACAATAGCTAACTTGAACCAGCCTATAGGATTTCTAATATCATGGCGTTGTATGACCTAGGTATTGACTCTCTGTAGAATTTAGAATAAATTCTAAAACATCTAATATATGAAACAATTATGTCATATAAAACGAATAGTGATAAAGAATACAATCTTAAATTTCACATACCTCTACAGCTGAAGTTTTGCTCCCGTAAAGAGGTAAGCTTTCTCACAAGACTCGTCGTAGTGTAATTTGTTTATAGAGAATTCGCTCTATATGTACTCTAGCTGTGACAGATATGCGCAACAGCTAGGTACGTGAGTTTTCACTGCAGGCAATTTGCACGTGCAGCATGGGGTGAATCGCGCTCAGTATTTCAAAATAACTAGAGCCGAAAAAAATAAACAACCCCCGAGTAACGCTCTAGTCGGAAACGAAACCCGAATACATTTTTGATCACATATACACATTGATATAAACCATACAATTCCGTGACAATACCTCCCCCCTTAAAAAAAAAGTGGAAGCACTTTTAGAAAATCACGGAATTTTGCAAAAATACAAACTGAAACGTATTATTTACATTACCAGAATATCATGGTAGGAAAAAAAAAAACTGCAAATCACACTCTGCTTAAATAATCGGCCCCTACATTTTCCGACCCTCTGATTGCTTCGATCCGGAAACGATATGGCTGCAGAGTCAATGCCCAACGCATCAATCTTGCGTTGGCAACTTTTGCCTTGTTCAAATATATGAGGGGCTGATGGTCCGTTTCAAGGACAAATTCCCTTCCGAAAAGGTACGTGTGGAATTTACCTACACCCCACACCAGTGCCAAGCACTCCTTTTCGATCACGGAGTAGTTTTGCTCCCTAGGCAGCAATTTCCTACTAGCATAAGCTATGGGTAACTTTGCCCCGTCTTGCTCCTGTAGCAAAACTGCTCCTAAGCCCGTGTCGGATGCATCAGTTCTCAATATGAACGATCTATTTAATTCCGGCAACTTTAGGATCGGTGCACTGATCAATCTTGCCTTAAGGGCGTTAAAAGCTTTCTCTTGGCATAAACCCCAAGAAACTTTATTTGGCTGCCCTTTCCTAGTCAAATCCGTCAATGGACTAGCTATAGCGGCGAAATTTGGAACGAACTTCCTATAAAAACCTATCAATCCAAGAAACGATCGTATCTGTTTCTTGGTTTCTGGCCTAGGAGCGTCTTTAATCGCGTCAATTTTATCAGGGTGGGGTTTTAACTGCCCTGACCCACTTACTAGATGGCCCAAGCATTCCAAGTTAGAATATGCTATGCTACACTTGGAGGGTCTCGCTGTGAGATTTGCCTTGCGGAGTCTGTCAAACAGATCGACTAATGCCCTAACATGCTCTTCCCAGGTATGTGTATATACTAGAATATCGTCGACAAAACTATCTACGTTGTTCGTGCCTTTCAACAATTTTCGCATAAGACGCACGCACGACGCACCGGCGTTAACCAAACCAAAAGGCATAACCTTAAACTGGAAAAGACCTTTAGGGGTCGCGAATGCCGTTAATACGCGAGCATTTTCAGCGATGGGCACCTGCCAATAACCTTTTGTTAGATCTAATTTAGAAATGTACTGGTGCCCTGCCAATTTTGAAAACAAGCCCTCCATGTCTGGCATCGGTTCAGCATCAAACACGGTGACTTTATTTAGTTGTCGAAAGTCTATACAAAATCGATTAGTTCCGTCTTTCTTTCTAACCAATACCACGGGGGAAGAATAGGGGGAGTTTGAGGGTTCAATCACTCTCAGGTCTAACATTTTACCTACTTCCTCATCGATTGTCTCCCGTGCGTTAAAGGGTATTGGATATCCCTTTATTCTGATTGGCTCTGAGGTATTCAAGTTTATTTCTTGCGTTATTAATCCAGTATTACCTGGTCGATCTGTAAATACGTCTGGGTACTTACTTAAAATTTCCCTGACTTGCTGACGCTGACCTTCAGGTAATTCCGGGCACACGCTGACCATATCTATTCCCTCATTTCCTACAACCATGGGGTACTCGAGGGGAATTTCTGTGTTGGGGTCACTCGACTCGTCTTCTATGACCGCAATACATACGACGTTCAAAACGCCCTTTCCAACAGTTTTATGGCATACATCACACGAACGACAGAATCGTGCTACGTCACTATTTACACCTGGCCAATAAAATTCTCTTAATGCTTTGTCCGTCGTCCTTTTCCTACTCAAGTGACCTGCACTACCGGACTCGTGCGCTACTCTGAGAATACGGGACCTGAATTTCTGAGGGACAACTAGTTGGAAGAATGTTCTACCCTCCAACGAAGTAAATTGCCTGTACATTAACCCTTCCCTACGTACAAATTTCAGACTTGCACCGCCCTTACAATGTTTCGCGGTACCGGATGCGATCCTCTCCGCGGTCGCGCTCAAGGAAGCGTCCTGCCTCTGCTCACGCGTAAATTCATCGCGCGAGATATCAGTCACGGCTTCCGGAACTTTTAACTTACGTAGCGGCTTTTTATCCGCCTGCGCCTGTGCCCTAGTTTCGACCGCTTGTACAATGGGAAACCGGAAATCAGACTGAGTTGGGAGTCTGGATTCCTCGACATTTCCGATAGTTAGGTCGTATATGGGATTTTCCATACACAGAGCTTCTACGGTCCCGGTCAGAAAAGGCGTCTCGATTTCTATTCTCGCGACGGGAACGCAATCAATCGTTTGATCTAATAACATGCACGGGGATTTCCAACCAAGCATTTGGTCATCCCTAACGAGACTCCGCTTTACTACGACGCCCGTGCACCCGGTGTCGCGTAAGACCGTGACTTCTTGGCCGTTGGCGGTACCAGTAGCAGTCGGTACTCTCGCCTCGGGAAAAAGACAAGTGCCGATCGACTGAATAACATCACGACCGATCTGCGCACGCGCTGCGGATTCGTACACCGTATTCACGTTATTAGTCCCTGAATTATCACGCGGAAAATCATCGCGCTTACCGCCCCCTGACCATGCTCTGCTTTCGATAGCAACCGCGACCTTCTGGACAAACCCCTTCCTTTTCGGACAATCGGGCGTGATGTGACCCCATTCCTTACAGGTAAAACATTGTCTATCCCTACGATTCGTACCCTTCCCAGATTGAAAGTTTCCACCTTTATGTGTACCAAGTTTCTCGGGTTCTCTGGGTCTCTGATCTTTTCCTTGATTACCTCCCTTGTTATCCCTTGAGATCACATTCTGGGTACCTCCCCGAGCTTCGGCGAAATAGTCTGCCTGAGTAGCCATATCTGAGATATTATTGAAGGACTTTTCCCTCAGGAATAAGTACAATTCCCTACCACAGGTGTTTAACAGCTGGTCCCTAAGTAGAAAATCGGTAAGACCCTCAAACGTTTTTTGGATCTTACCACATTCAACCCAACGCTGGAAATAATTCCCCGTCCTACTGGCGAACTGGGTGAATGTCTCGCCTTTCTCGGGTTTACTATATTTAAATTTTTTGCGGAACCCTTGTTCTGTCAACTCGTATCTCTTAAGGAGTGCCTCTCTTAACGCGTCGTAGTTCAATGCCTCGTCCACGGGTAGACGCGAATATACATCTAGCGCTTTACCCTTAAGTAACGCGCTGAGATGGAGCGACCAATCATCTTTTTTCCACTTTTGGATGGTAGCATATCGCTCAAACCTATGTAAATAACTATCTAAGTTATCTTTGTCATCTTCGAAAGGGGGTAATTTAGGGCCTCTTAACTTTGATTCTTGTTGACCATCTTTCTTAGCCTCTAATAATTCAAATTTCCTTCTATGTTCTTTCTCCATATTCCTGTCTTCTAACCCAATGGCTTCTAACTTTGCTTGTTTCTCCCTCTCTATTCTTTCCCTTTCTGCTTCCCTTTCCCAACCTATCCTTTCCTTCTCTGCCTGCTTCTCTAGTTCTATCTTCTCCTTCTCTAGTTCTACCTTTTTTTCCTCAAATAGCATTTTCTCCCTTTTAAATGCTATCTTTCTTTCCTCAGTTTGCTTCTCTAATTCTATTTTTTCCCTTTCAAATGCTATCTTTCTTTCCTCGGCTTGCTTGTCTAATTCTAACTTTTCCTTCTCATATTCCCTTCTTTCCCTATCAGCCTGCTTCTCCAGTTCTAACTTTTCCCTTTCTATATCTCTCTCCTTTAATCTTTGATCCCTTTCCCGAGACTGCTCCTCCTGAACGAATTTTCTAAGGGCCTCCCCCTCATACCCAAACTGTTTACCCAACTCCACTAGATCTTTGAGTGACGACATGATAAATACTGTTGATAAGATCACCAATCCTAAGTGCACTATCATATAACACATACAATTTTTAGGACTACACGAACCAACCGTATATCCCTTCTCCAAATATATGCAATATGTATATATGACAAACAAATGGTAAATAAAACAAAATATGAGTGAGGTATTCACTCACCCGCCTGAATTAGTTCTTGTCAGGAAGGTCACAATCTGAAATAAATAACTAAAAAAAAACTTACCGGAGTCAAGACCTATGCAAACTAACGTCCGTGTTCCCACTAATCCAATGATCCCACTTCTGACACCATTTGTCACAGGATGAAGCCGGGTTGGGACTGGATTAGTGAAGACACCGAAAGCAACTGCGTTAATAAGATGTTTATTTATAAACGCAATTTAAAGATGAACAAATCTTACACCATTATAACAAAAAGATAAGGAAAATTATAAAGTTCCTAACATGGAACTATCAACAACAAGTAACTCAACGAGAAAAATCAAAGATGGATTTAACAAATGGAATTTTAAACAAACGTGAATAGCATCCTATCACCAATTGACAAATAAGAGTATATGATTTTCACCCCAATATAAACAAGGTCTTATTAAGTACCAAGGGTGACCAAAGCATGTGATTTATGCACTTATCAATAGAATACTCATTTATCCATCAATCTGTTAACTCGTCAATTTATCAATTTAACAAGCGATGTCGGAATATGAATTTATGAATCCGTCGTTCATATAACGATATTGAAATGGGGATGTATGAAATTATGAATATGTCGTTCATATAACGATATTGAAATGGGGATGTATGAAATTATGAATCTATCACACATATAGCGATATTGAAATGGGAATGAATGTAATTTTGCACAGATAGCAATATTGAGATAACAATCAAATGGAACACGCAATAAATATAACTATCGTGGCGTCCGTTTGACTACCAAGATGTATCTACGGTTCCACCCGCTCTAGTCCATGGTCAAGGAGCCACCACGCATGGTCCACCCCTCCCAGCCTGTTGAAGGGTCCCTCGAGAGCCTTCACGTTAACACAGACCCGTTGATCGAGAAGCCTTGGTCCCTCGCATCGAGAAAACCAGTACACTCTTCCGAAACAACGTCACCAGACACAGCGTACACGTCACACGAAACCACACAGAGTTCTGTGACTTCACACACCACCAAACCATACATATGGAACAGCTAAAAGTATAACAACTAAACCGTGTAGTACATATGACACGGTTAGTACTTTTGTATTGATATATGTTGCGCATGCGCGCACATGAATTACGCCTCGTTACACATTACATTAATCATTCAATGCATGCCGCGTATAATTAAATAATACCCGTCTGTTCAGTTACAACAATAGCTAACTTGAACCAGCCTATAGGATTTCTAATATCATGGCGTTGTATGACCTAGGTATTGACTCTCTGTAGAATTTAGAATAAATTCTAAAACATCTAATATATGAAACAATTATGTCATATAAAACGAATAGTGATAAAGAATACAATCTTAAATTTCACATACCTCTACAGCTGAAGTTTTGCTCCCGTAAAGAGGTAAGCTTTCTGACAAGACTCGTCGTAGTGTAATTTGTTTATAGAGAATTCGCTCTATAGGTCCCTCGAGAGCCTTCACGTTAACACAGACCCGTTGATCGAGAAGCCTTGGTCCCTCGCATCGAGAAAACCAGTACACTCTTCCGAAACAACGTCACCAGACACAGCGTACACGTCACACGAAACCACACAGAGTTATGTGACTTCACACACCACCAAACCATACATATGGAACAGCTAAAAGTATAACAACTAAACCGTGTAGTACATATGACACGGTTAGTACTTTTGTATTGATATATGTTGCGCATGCGCGCACATGAATTACGCCTCGTTACACATTACATTAATCATTCAATGCATGCCGCGTATAATTAAATAATACCCGTCTGTTCAGTTACAACAATAGCTAACTTGAACCAGCCTATAGGATTTCTAATATCATGGCGTTGTATGACCTAGGTATTGACTCTCTGTAGAATTTAGAATAAATTCTAAAACATCTAATATATGAAACAATTATGTCATATAAAACGAATAGTGATAAAGAATACAATCTTAAATTTCACATACCTCTACAGCTGAAGTTTTGCTCCCGTAAAGAGGTAAGCTTTCTCACAAGACTCGTCGTAGTGTAATTTGTTTATAGAGAATTCGCTCTATATGTACTCTAGCTGTGACAGATATGCGCAACAGCTAGGTACGTGAGTTTTCACTGCAGGCAATTTGCACGTGCAGCATGGGGTGAATCGCGCTCAGTATTTCAAAATAACTAGAGCCGAAAAAAATAAACAACCCCCGAGTAACGCTCTAGTCGGAAACGAAACCCGAATACATTTTTGATCACATATACACATTGATATAAACCATACAATTCCGTGACAATACCTCCCCCCTTAAAAAAAAAGTGGAAGCACTTTTAGAAAATCACGGAATTTTGCAAAAATACAAACTGAAACGTATTATTTACATTACCAGAATATCATGGTAGGAAAAAAAAAAACTGCAAATCACACTCTGCTTAAATAATCGGCCCCTACATTTTCCGACCCTCTGATTGCTTCGATCCGGAAACGATATGGCTGCAGAGTCAATGCCCAACGCATCAATCTTGCGTTGGCAACTTTTGCCTTGTTCAAATATATGAGGGGCTGATGGTCCGTTTCAAGGACAAATTCCCTTCCGAAAAGGTACGTGTGGAATTTACCTACACCCCACACCAGTGCCAAGCACTCCTTTTCGATCACGGAGTAGTTTTGCTCCCTAGGCAGCAATTTCCTACTAGCATAAGCTATGGGTAACTTTGCCCCGTCTTGCTCCTGTAGCAAAACTGCTCCTAAGCCCGTGTCGGATGCATCAGTTCTCAATATGAACGATCTATTTAATTCCGGCAACTTTAGGATCGGTGCACTGATCAATCTTGCCTTAAGGGCGTTAAAAGCTTTCTCTTGGCATAAACCCCAAGAAACTTTATTTGGCTGCCCTTTCCTAGTCAAATCCGTCAATGGACTAGCTATAGCGGCGAAATTTGGAACGAACTTCCTATAAAAACCTATCAATCCAAGAAACGATCGTATCTGTTTCTTGGTTTCTGGCCTAGGAGCGTCTTTAATCGCGTCAATTTTATCAGCGTGGGGTTTTAACTGCCCTGACCCACTTACTAGATGGCCCAAGCATTCCAAGTTAGAATATGCTATGCTACACTTGGAGGGTCTCGCTGTGAGATTTGCCTTGCGGAGTCTGTCAAACAGATCGACTAATGCCCTAACATGCTCTTCCCAGGTATGTGTATATACTAGAATATCGTCGACAAAACTATCTACGTTGTTCGTGCCTTTCAACAATTTTCGCATAAGACGCACGCACGACGCACCGGCGTTAACCAAACCAAAAGGCATAACCTTAAACTGGAAAAGACCTTTAGGGGTCGCGAATGCCGTTAATACGCGAGCATTTTCAGCGATGGGCACCTGCCAATAACCTTTTGTTAGATCTAATTTAGAAATGTACTGGTGCCCTGCCAATTTTGAAAACAAGCCCTCCATGTCTGGCATCGGTTCAGCATCAAACACGGTGACTTTATTTAGTTGTCGAAAGTCTATACAAAATCGATTAGTTCCGTCTTTCTTTCTAACCAATACCACGGGGGAAGAATAGGGGGAGTTTGAGGGTTCAATCACTCTCAGGTCTAACATTTTACCTACTTCCTCATCGATTGTCTCCCGTGCGTTAAAGGGTATTGGATATCCCTTTATTCTGATTGGCTCTGAGGTATTCAAGTTTATTTCTTGCGTTATTAATCCAGTATTACCTGGTCGATCTATAAATACGTCTGGGTACTTACTTAAAATTTCCCTGACTTGCTGACGCTGACCTTCAGGTAATTCCGGGCACACGCTGACCATATCTATTCCCTCATTTCCTACAACCATGGGGTACTCGAGGGGAATTTCTGTGTTGGGGTCACTCGACTCGTCTTCTATGACCGCAATACATACGACGTTCAAAACGCCCTTTCCAACAGTTTTATGGCATACATCACACGAACGACAGAATCGTGCTACGTCACTATTTACACCTGGCCAATAAAATTCTCTTAATACTTTGTCCGTCGTCCTTTTCCTACTCAAGTGACCTGCACTACCGGACTCGTGCGCTACTCTGAGAATACGGGACCTGAATTTCTGAGGGACAACTAGTTGGAAGAATGTTCTACCCTCCAACGAAGTAAATTGCCTGTACATTAACCCTTCCCTACGTACAAATTTCAGACTTGCACCGCCCTTACAATGTTTCGCGGTACCGGATGCGATCCTCTCCGCGGTCGCGCTCAATGAAGCGTCCTGCCTCTGCTCACGCGTAAATTCATCGCGCGAGATATCAGTCACGGCTTCCGGAACTTTTAACTTACGTAGCGGCTTTTTATCCGCCTGCGCCTGTGCCCTAGTTTCGACCGCTTGTACAATGGGAAACCGGAAATCAGACTGAGTTGGGAGTCTGGATTCCTCGACATTTCCGATAGTTAGGTCGTATATGGGATTTTCCATACACAGAGCTTCTACGGTCCCGGTCAGAAAAGGCGTCTCGATTTCTATTCTCGCGACGGGAACGCAATCAATCGTTTGATCTAATAACATGCACGGGGATTTCCAACCAAGCATTTGGTCATCCCTAACGAGACTCCGCTTTACTACGACGCCCGTGCACCCGGTGTCGCGTAAGACCGTGACTTCTTGGCCGTTGGCGGTACCAGTAGCAGTCGGTACTCTCGCCTCGGGAAAAAGACAAGTGCCGATCGACTGAATAACATCACGACCGATCTGCGCACGCGCTGCGGATTCGTACACCGTATTCACGTTATTAGTCCCTGAATTATCACGCGGAAAATCATCGCGCTTACCGCCCCCTGACCATGCTCTGCTTTCGATAGCAACCGCGACCTTCTGGACAAACCCCTTCCTTTTCGGACAATCGGGCGTGATGTGACCCCATTCCTTACAGGTAAAACATTGTCTATCCCTACGATTCGTACCCTTCCCAGATTGAAAGTTTCCACCTTTATGTGTACCAAGTTTCTCGGGTTCTCTGGGTCTCTGATCTTTTCTTTGATTACCTCCCTTGTTATCCCTTGAGATCACATTCTGGGTTCCTCCCCGAGCTTCGGCGAAATAGTCTGCCTGAGTAGCCATATCTGAGATATTATTGAAGGACTTTTCCCTCAGGAATAAGTACAATTCCCTACCACAGGTGTTTAACAGCTGGTCCCTAAGTAGAAAATCGGTAAGACCCTCAAACGTTTTTTGGATCTTACCACATTCAACCCAACGCTGGAAATAATTCCCCGTCCTACTGGCGAACTGGGTGAATGTCTCGCCTTTCTCGGGTTTACTATATTTAAATTTTTTGCGGAACCCTTGTTCTGTCAACTCGTATCTCTTAAGGAGTGCCTCTCTTAACGCGTCGTAGTTCAATGCCTCGTCCACGGGTAGACGCGAATATACATCTAGCGCTTTACCCTTAAGTAACGCGCTGAGATGGAGCGACCAATCATCTTTTTTCCACTTTTGGATGGTAGCATATCGCTCAAACCTATGTAAATAACTATCTAAGTTATCTTTGTCATCTTCGAAAGGGGGTAATTTAGGGCCTCTTAACTTTGATTCTTGTTGACCATCTTTCTTAGCCTCTAATAATTCAAATTTCCTTCTATGTTCTTTCTCCATATTCCTGTCTTCTAACCCAATGGCTTCTAACTTTGCTTGTTTCTCCCTCTCTATTCTTTCCCTTTCTGCTTCCCTTTCCCAACCTATCCTTTCCTTCTCTGCCTGCTTCTCTAGTTCTATCTTCTCCTTCTCTAGTTCTATCTTCTTTTCCTCAAATAGCATTTTCTCCCTTTTAAATGCTATCTTTCTTTCCTCAGTTTGCTTCTCTAATTCTAATTTTTCCCTTTCAAATGCTATCTTTCTTTCCTCGGCTTGCTTGTCTAATTCTAACTTTTCCTTCTCATATTCCCTTCTTTCCCTATCAGCCTGCTTCTCCAGTTCTAACTTTTCCCTTTCTATATCTCTCTCCTTTAATCTTTGATCCCTTTCCCGAGACTGCTCCTCCTGAACGAATTTTCTAAGGGCCTCCCCCTCATACCCAAACTGTTTACCCAACTCCACTAGATCTTTGAGTGACGACATGATAAATACTGTTGATAAGATCACCAATCCTAAGTGCACTATCATATAACACATACAATTTTTAGGACTACACGAACCAACCGTATATCCCTTCTCCAAATATATGCAATATGTATATATGACAAACAAATGGTAAATAAAACAAAATATGAGTGAGGTATTCACTCACCCGCCTGAATTAGTTCTTGTCAGGAAGGTCACAATCTGAAATAAATAACTAAAAAAAAACTTACCGGAGTCAAGACCTATGCAAACTAACGTCCGTGTTCCCACTAATCCAATGATCCCACTTCTGACACCATTTGTCACAGGATGAAGCCGGTTTGGGACTGGATTAGTGAAGACACCGAAAGCAACTGCGTTAATAAGATGTTTATTTATAAACGCAATTTAAAGATGAACAAATCTGACACCATTATAACAAAAAAATAAGGAAAATTATAAAGTTCCTAACATGGAACTATCAACAACAAGTAACTCAACGAGAAAAATCAAAGATGGATTTAACAAATGGAATTTTAAACAAACGTGAATAGCATCCTATCACCAATCGACAAATAAGAGTATATGATTTTCACCCCAATATAAACAAGGTCTTATTAAGTACCAAGGGTGACCAAAGCATGTGATTTATGCACTTATCAATAGAATACTCATTTATCCATCAATCTGTTAACTCGTCAATTTATCAATTTAACAAGCGATGTCGGAATATGAATTTATGAATCCGTCGTTCATATAACGATATTGAAATGGGGATGTATGAAATTATGAATATGTCGTTCATATAACGATATTGAAATGGGGATGTATGAAATTATGAATCTATCACACATATAGCGATATTGAAATGGGAATGAATGTAATTTTGCACAGATAGCAATATTGAGATAACAATCAAATGGAACACGCAATAAATATAACTATCGTGGCGTCCGTTTGACTACCAAGATGTATCTACGGTTCCACCCGCTCTAGTCCATGGTCAAGGAGCCACCACGCATGGTCCACCCCTCCCAGCCTGTTGAAGGGTCCCTCGAGAGCCTTCACGTTAACACAGACCCGTTGATCGAGAAGCCTTGGTCCCTCGCATCGAGAAAACCAGTACACTCTTCCGAAACAACGTCACCAGACACAGCGTACACGTCACACGAAACCACACAGAGTTCTGTGACTTCACACACCACCAAACCATACATATGGAACAGCTAAAAGTATAACAACTAAACCGTGTAGTACATATGACACGGTTAGTACTTTTGTATTGATATATGTTGCGCATGCGCGCACATGAATTACGCCTCGTTACACATTACATTAATCATTCAATGCATGCCGCGTATAATTAAATAATACCCGTCTGTTCAGTTACAACAATAGCTAACTTGAACCAGCCTATAGGATTTCTAATATCATGGCGTTGTATGACCTAGGTATTGACTCTCTGTAGAATTTAGAATAAATTCTAAAACATCTAATATATGAAACAATTATGTCATATAAAACGAATAGTGATAAAGAATACAATCTTAAATTTCACATACCTCTACAGCTGAAGTTTTGCTCCCGTAAAGAGGTAAGCTTTCTCACAAGACTCGTCGTAGTGTAATTTGTTTATAGAGAATTCGCTCTATATGTACTCTAGCTGTGACAGATATGCGCAACAGCTAGGTACGTGAGTTTTCACTGCAGGCAATTTGCACGTGCAGCATGGGGTGAATCGCGCTCAGTATTTCAAAATAACTAGAGCCGAAAAAAATAAACAACCCCCGAGTAACGCTCTAGTCGGAAACGAAACCCGAATACATTTTTGATCACATATACACATTGATATAAACCATACAATTCCGTGACATCTAGAGCATCGGAAAGATGCCAATGCTTTTCCAAAAATGAAGGTAAATCTAATGTTAAATATTTCTCAATATCCAATAATGACTTGTACTGGTTATAATAAACATTTTTTGTAGATGCGCTTATTTTACTTGACCAGATCTGAAATGAGAAATCAAATAAGCGTTGTCTGAAAATAGATAGAAAAATGTTTCTGTCACCTATTTCTTGTGCTAGCCTTAAATACCCAAAACCATGGGAGAATAAGAGGTTTTTAACTTTACTAGCCCATGTGATTTTGCCTGCATCATCCAGGTTTTTTAAACATATTATAACATTGGGAGGGATACCGGTTTGTCGGCATGCGTATAATTTTAGTCCAGTACTTTACACATCTGAACATATAAGTTGTACTTAGAGGGTATCGCCCACATTCACCAAGACTAACATAATTATTCACTGTAATTGATACGTTAAGATATCTTTTGTAAAATTTGTGCTGTGTAAATGGAAGTGGCTGTCAGCGATGCATAAACTGTCCATTTCACCTCACATGTGATGTAAGATGCTATATTGGTCAGTTTCTCAACATTATATATGAGACCCATGGTAATTCCGCTAATTTAAAGTAGCATTTTTTGGAGATCTTTGGGAAATTAATATTTTTATAACGGCTTCACTTTCAATCTCTTCCACTCTCCTCTTGAGCAACAATCAGACAAATTTATGCTGGACTCAGCAGAATCATTGGTGGTCTGGATGTTTGCACACTTATAACTTAACCCTTCTAAAATGTAAATATAAATTTTAACAGAAATTTGCCAAGCTGTTCAATTTCAATTAATGTCAAAAAGAATTGAGAATTAAAGTACAAATGGACACGGGTGCAAGAGACAAGTCCAGTTGAGAACTGTCAATATATATGTACACATACTACTTACATCGTCATAGGTACCAACTAATTATTATTTTAATAAGTGATTTTATTGCATGCTTACCTCTTACTTTTGTAACTATCGCTGACATTTTACCATTCTATCTGCACAGATTCCAAATTGTATTACCCAATTTTTCCTTCATATCCATGTAATCTGAAGAAAAGTTTCGAATGAGATAATTTTTACTCGGATAATTTTTGCATTCTCTCATAAATATAATTTACTCTGTAACTATGTCACCTGAAGTGAGAACTGGTGACCATTTGTGGACTGGATATACGACATTTAGAAACGATTTTGGGATTTGTACCGACTGATACAAACGATTTTGGGATTGGTACCGTCTGATACAAACGATTTTGGGATTTGTACCGACTGATACAAACGATTTTGGGATTGGTACCGTCTGATACAAACGATTTTGGGATTGGTACCGACTGATACAAACGATTTTGGGATTGGTACCGTCTGATACAAACGATTTTGGGATCGGTACCGTCTGATACAAACGCACATATTTACACACATCTACACATCACACAGTGACAAAACAATTGCCTTGGTGGAGAACAATATATGAATATTTATACATAAAAAATAAAATTACACTGTGTTTTGTACAAATATATTTTTAAAAATAAATTATAGAAACATTATCAAGTTTATTTTATTCTACACTACGCCACCTATGAAGGAATACATTTTGTTCCAGTTACTTGCATCATTTTTGTCAGTTATAATCTTAGTTTTCTTTTACTGCTTTGACTTTTTAAAATTCTTGTGGACGGTTTCCAAGTTGTTTTCCAAGTCAACTCAAAGGGTATCTTTCTTTTTTATGAAGTTACTTTCTCCAGTGATTTGATGACTTGTCCGCCTGACTTTGGTCTAAAACCTTAGAAATGTATTCAATATTAGTTTAAAGAACTTATTTGCTTCGCTCTCTACCTTCCATTTCATTTGAACAAATTTCATAGTTAACGTAAATTTGATTTTAAGATTAGTTTCAAGTTATTTAACGCCATCCTTTAATAAAACTGTTTTCAACTTGAGCTCATTTTAAGAACTTGCTGAAGGGTGAAAGTAGTACAATTTAATTGAAAAGGTAATGCAGAATAAATGAAGAAGAAGACATATCCAAAATGTAACATAAAATATATTATTACAGAGTTCAACAAAACCAGCTATTGTACGCCTTGCTATAGGTAATATCTAAAAACTGTACACAAAATAGTATGAATAATTTATAAATGGGAGAAAAATGATATCAAAACATTTAAATAAGCAAACGAATCAAAGATACCACAACAATGAAAAACAAAGTATTGTACTTGGCACAAGGTAAAATTTAAAATGTGAAGAAACAAAACATTAAATCTGATACAAAGCTAAACTGTTTAGTGTTCCCTGAATTGAATTTTGCCAAAATTTCTTAACGTTTACAAAACCTGAAGGTGTTGATAATAAAGCTCTAGATATAGATCATGTTTTTCCTTATTCATCTTTTGACTTTTCAGACCCGGAACAACATAAAAAAAAAAAAATGTTTTCACTGGCCAAACACATGATATCTTTTTGCCAGTGAAAACAGGTCAAAAAACAATAAAATGACGTCACCGAAATAAATAGAAGAACATAATTGTTATGTATGATGTTTATATAATATTATAAATATTTGAGGAAATTATAAATGTTTCTTGACTTTAATATTTGCTCAAACCTTAATGTTATATATCAGGTTTACATGTTTAGCTATTGTCCTTGAAGTAGGTTGTTAACTTTGTATTTGAGTTTAAGTTGTTGATTTAATTTGAGGTCAAGGTTGATTTGTTTTACAGAAAAACTAGAATTTCCTTTAGAGTTGTGTGTTAAAAGTCACATACATCATATAATTTTCTAGAACATTCTGTCATGTGACCTATCTTATATATACCATGTTAAGTGGACAGTTTTTAGTTTCGACCTTACTATCAGCCTATAAAGAGTCATTTCAGTTGTGAAAAATCATTCTAAATTCGAAGAGCGGAATTATTTAAAATATTTATTGGATTATAAAAGTGCTCAGAGACTTTTGGATTTTGGATTTTGAATTGATGGTTTTGGGATTTATGTGAACTTATTCAAAGATATTCTGGAGTATTTCATTTTGGCACATCAGCACATTAAAGACTACTGGCACATCAGGACATTCCAAACTATTGGCACATCAGCACATTCAAGTATACAGTAGTTCACTCGGAACATTCTATATTTTAGCACTTGTGATTAATACATTCTGGATTCTTTTTGGAATTTAATTCACAATATTGTAAGTGCCTTTTAATTTTCGTTTTAATTATCTAGAAATAAATTGATTTTTGATTTTTACTTGATTGTTGGTTTCACTTTCTTTCTGTTACATTTTTCTTAGACCGTAGAGTCGTAAAAATAATAGAAAAGTAAACACTTTTGAAACTGCAGATTGTATAATTTATTAATTAGTATGTTTTTATGCTTTTTTGAATCCTTTTGTAAGTGTTGAATTATGCGGTAAACATATATTATAGTTATATCTACAGCTGTTATACCAGGTGCTAAAGGAACACATGAATATATTGCATAACATCCAGCAGATTTTGCATTATATTCGGTGGGTTTATTATCTTCCAAATCTTTTTCGCTTTGCTCACATATTGTTTTTTTTATGTTACGTGTTTAAATATTCTTAAGCTAGAGCTCGATGCAGCTAAAGATAATCCTAATTTAAATGATAAAAGTATCTAAAGATAATCCTAATTTAAATGATAAAAGTATCTTATTCTATTTATTGTCATGTAATGTTCTTTCAGTTCTGTTTCAATTGAAAGACACTCATCAAAGATGTAAACCCTAGTATTACAATATCTGATAACGACTTTGATATTTTAGCTGATGTCGCATTTACAAAATTCTTGTATGTTTTCTTAATTGGCTTTCATCCAAAGTTTCTAAATCGCTGTAAACCTTGTATGTACCATTTGCAATGCCAGTTTTGTTTTCCTGCTTCTATTATTCTTCTTCGTTCCAACAAACTTTTTCGTTTCTGTCACATTTGTCTTTATCCACTTAAATAGTGTAAAATGGCAAAAGTTGGTGGAGTGGAATTTGACATTCTTATTTACGATCCAGATGACTGTGGTGACCTTTACGATAAAGATGAATATGGTGACGAATCTATGGATCTCACAATTGACAAATCTGATACTGATAATTTGTCGAGAGGTTTGAAATAATATACATTTCTAAAACGGTTCATGAAAAGAAAAGTTTCGCACCTAACTCTATAACTAAAAAAAGAAGCGGAGGTAATTTTTTAAAAGTCTTTCGGTTGGAAAGAAAATAATATATGGAAGTCTTCAAATGAAAAAAAAAGTTCCTGGAAATATAGAGATCCAAACATTTAAAACCGATGAACCAACAGATGCAAACAGGCGACCAATAATAAATTAGGATGATTCAGATTTGGCAGCAGAATGTTTTGATAATGTAAGAGAAATACATAATGGTTTTAGCAAAGGATATGTTGATTTTAGGAATTAAATTGATACACTAACAAAAGATTTGTAGAAAAGGTTATTCTAAGGAAGGAAATGTTAACAGATTAATGAAAAGATATCAACAATACAAAAGACGTAATGAAAGAAAAAGAGCATCCATAGTTGAGCATTTAACATATTGAGAAAATAACGTTAGAGCAAATATTATTAACATTGACTCTAAAGTTAAAGAAAAATTACCATTAGAAAAAAAGATCAAAATGATAATTTAAAGAAAAAGGTGTAACAACTGTTACGGATTTTATAGCTATAGGTCTGATATATCAACTCTTGGTATAACCATATCAAATTTCATGAAAGGTTTAACACGAGGAGGCGAAGGAACGAGTTGTTGTTGGTGATGGCAAAGGTAGTACAATACATTGAAAAAGTTGAAAAAGGAATAAAAAACATTGCCAGCTATTTGTTTGAGTTAGCTAAAATAGCAATAGAAATGTCTGGTATTATTGGTAATGCAATTAGCCAGTTTTCTTTACATCAGCTGGTAAACGTTATTTATTTATGAGCTGATAATGTCATTTTGTTAACTGTTGTATCAATTAGCTTGTTCTTTGCAATTGTACTAAAAAAACTTTTTTTTAAAAAATTTTTTAACAAAAAGAATACAAAGAACAAGGATTCCATGCAAAGCACAAAAAAATAAATTGCACCAGCTCTTGCAACCATTGTCATAATTATAAACATTTGTTTATTTGTTTCGTGATCTATATCTTTTAAATCATGCTCATTTTTGCTGTATTACAATCACGTTCGTTTCTTTTATTTCATTGTCTATCCGTTGTCGAATTGTTACATACTGTTTATAAGCTGCTGGAATTTAATTTGTTTACCACGTCAATATTTATAACAGTATTTGTAATTAGATTAAATGTATCTGATGAGTTTTGTAAATTATTATTATAGCCTAATATATTACATATTTGCATCGCCTTCACTAGGGCTAACAAGGATATACCATACTCACCATAAGCACGGTTTAGTCTAATATGTGAATCTGTAATATTTTGCTGAAATATTGTGCTAATGATTTTGTCTGAGTTGTTGCCTTGTTCACGTAACATGAATTTTCAATTAACGTTGTTACAGTGTTTTGTACAGTGCAAACATGCTGTTTAGTAGATGATCTATTTGTATTTGACCACCTAAAATATAGATCACATACGACATTATACTTTGGTTTAGCCTGGATATTCCTTCTTCTGTTAGTCTTTTGTCACTTTAATGAAAAAAAAAAAAAAAAAAAAAATTAACAAAAAATTAAAATAAATGAGTCTATCCTTTTTATCACTTGCTAACATTGTATTAATTTCTTTAGCACACATTTTTCTCCTGTATTCAATTTTTCCAGCTCTGTAATTATATTTACGTTTGTAAGCATTTGACATATTAGCTGGTGTAGGTTCTGCAAAGCACTGATGTGCAGTTTTGTATTCTTCAGGACCAATTTTAATCAAGTATCTCTAGTCCTAATTAGAGAAGTATTATAAACATTGCATATTATTCTAAATTGTTTTATGTCTGTTCTATTGTTGTTTGGTTAACATCTTGTTCATGAGGTACTGGATTTTACATTCTGACAATAGTTTTCTTAGATGTGAAACCTATATGTTAATTGTACTAACTCTGGTATTCCTTTATCTGCTAAATGTCCATAAGATATTCCACAGCCTGGTGTTGCCATCCATACTACTTGAAATTCACATTACACTGTGCTATAATATTTGTTCAGTGCATAGTCATTATCGAATTTCAAAGTGTCTGTATAAACAATGTTTAATGATCTGTATGTAAAATAGTTATTTTCTGTGTAATATAACTCCAGTTAACCAATTTACTGTTTTAAACTGAGTTGCAGGACAAGGGTAAGCTAAACTGCTTGTTAGTTTTATTTATTTATTGTATTTTATTATTATTATTATTATTATTTAATCTTAAGTCCACTATTTATTTACATGCGTTTTAAATTTTATTTTATTTTATTTTGTAAATGTTATATATTTGAAAACATAAAATAATTGGTGGTAGGAATTCATAAGAAAAAGAAAACATATGTCGTTCTGGCCTATAACTAAATAATCTCCTAGTGAACTGACTTTTAAATTAAAGAGTGACCGGCATGAATCAGTCTCACAGTTGCTCACTCGTTGCGCTTAGATGGCGGTATGACTTAAACAATTTTTAAATTTTACAAAATAAGTTATAACTTTAGGGTTGGCGTAAAGTACTATGTTGTTTATTTACACTGGTGTATTGATTAAAACCTTAAACCTTATGAATATGGGAATTAAAGTGGAACGGGCTATTTTTTTTTTTTTTCTTCTTTTTTTTTTATATTTCATTTTGCTGCTCGCTTCCCGCGATCTAGGCTGGAAAGCGCTAGGACTTAATAATCTATGTAGTAAGGGTTATGACCTCTTGTATTAGTATATATATCATGTATTCTAGCCTTCTCTTTTTTAATGTATTGTGGTGACATGAATTGACAGACAAATGCTATTTATGTTCGTGTGGTTGTTGGTTTTTGGAAATAAAAAGGACTTGGTAGTGGCCTTGAGTTCATGGTTGTTATTACTTTATTTTCTTGTCTTTGAAGGTAGGGTGTTGTTTTCAGACAAATTAAATAGGGTGCTTTGTGACTTGCCTAGGACACTTACAGTCTAAACTTAATGTGTCGTGTAAGCAAAGGTGTTGGTTTTGAGAAGAAACATATGCTACTGGCCTTGGGTTCATGGTTGTTATGAATTTACTTTTGTCTCGTGGACGTGTAGTTTTTGAAAAATGAAAAAAACGTCTTCTTAAGTGACCCAGGAAGAATCCCATCGATACTTCTTTCTTTCTGTTAATTATGTGTGACCTTTCTTTTCCTAATTAAGTATTACTACATTAAGTATCACAATAACATTCTTAAATTGGTGTAAAGTTACATAAATATGGACGGATTTGAGACAAATAAGGCGCACTAGGTTTGATAGTATGATAGTTATTCATTGCTAGTTGTAGTCAAGGTTCAGATAAAACTAAGGGCCAACCAGCAGCCGTCTACTTACAACGCCAGGCGATAAGACTCCAGGGCGCTAAAGAAGTCAGAAATACGCCAAGAGTTTGAGGTTACGTTCGGGAGCAACTTTAGCGTTCTAACCAACCTTAAAGAGAACGCTTCAATATAAGAACACTGCAGCTGCTTAAAGGAGGCAGCTAGGATGTCCTGCCGAAGGCTAGGAGAAAGAGAGAGCAATGGATCAATGCTGACACGTGGCAACTAATCAAAGAACTAGGTGAACAGAAGAAGTAGCTTGTGCAACGATAGACAGCAGACATGCAACAGAGGTACAGAGAGAAGGAGCGGAAATGACAAAGCATATGATGGAGGGACAATAGAAGATGGCACAACGATAAGGCCACCACAACGGAAACAGCGGTGATAGAACATGACAAGCGAGAAGTCTACACTGCCAAGACTCAGGCTTGTAAATGGACACCCCAGTGCCCGCTTATTATGGACAAAAACTGGAATGTCATCAAGAGTCGTGGAAGGAAGGGGGGAGCGCTGAGCTGAACATTTTATTTAAGTCCTGAACTGACTTTCATCAACGGTGGATAACTTAATTGATGATGATCTGCAAAATCAGGATATTGACCAGCTGGACTTCTCCATAGAACCGTTTACTGAGACTGAAGAACGGAAAGGTGAGTGGCATTGACGACATCCCTGTAGAGTTGCTGAAGGCAGGTGGACGAACGTTGATCACTAAGCTCACTCAACTGGTCAACCGTGTCTGGTGTGATGAAGCTGTTAACGACTGGACAAGGAGCATCATTGTTCCGCTTACATGAAGGATTAACTTTAAGACTGCAACAACTGGCGATGTATCACTTTCATCTCTATGCCGAGAAAGGTCGCTGCACTTTGCATCCTGTAGCTCATCAAAGTCGCCATTGACCGCCGGCTAAGAGACAATCAAGTTGGTTTCAGGCCTAAGCACTCATGTTCAGACCAGATCTTCACGCTGCGAAGAATCATCGAAAAATCGTCGGAGTTTCAAAAGCCGCTTTTCTTGAACTTCATCGACTTTGAGAAAGCCTTTGACTCTGTCCATCTGGCCACTATGTGGAAGATACTGACGTGTTACGGCATTCCACCAGCTATCATTGTCGTCATTAAGCATCTGTATGGCAGCTGTGAGTGTTGTGTTCGTGCCGAAGGTGATCTATCAAGATGGTTCAGGATCACAACTGGCGTCTGCCAAGGCTGCTTGCTGGCTCCACTCCTGCTCGGCATTATCATCAACTGGCTGCTCAGGGCCGCACTGGACGACCAGGAGACGGGCATCGCATGGATACACGGAGAACAGCTTACAGATATGGACTTTACCATCTACATCGCTCTGATGTCGGAGTCAGTGGCGGACCAGTAACGGGAGACGGACAGAGTTGACATCACGGGAAGCAGTGTTAGCCGAGTTATCCGCTCCATGAAGAAGGCACCATCAGACACTATGTCAGATAGAGGGGTTACAGTAAAGAATGTCACGCAGTTCACATACCTGGGCAGTACGGTCAGCAGCCCTAATGACCACATGGTGGAAATCCAGCAGCGCATTGGCGAGGCAAGTAGGGCTTTCAAGAAGCTGAACAAGATATGGAGGAGCATCGACATCTCTGCTATACGGCTCGGAAATTTGGGCGCTGAAGAAAGCAGAAGAACGAAAACTGTCAAGACTGAGACAACTGACGTGCTGCTGTGGCCCGGTGCACCACACTGGTACCAATGGTTTGATGATGATGATGATGACGATTTATTCTATAAAAATTATTCAAAGAATGTCTACCTGTATTCTATTTGTATGTACAAAAGTGTATTTATATGGTCTTCTTCCTTTGAAAGTATATCGATAACTTCTTCCATGGCGTTACATTTGTATAACAGTTCTGATCAATGGTCAACAAAATATTGATCAAAGCGTAAATTGGCATCTAAATCATAATATTCGGCTCAATGTGCAATGCATAACTGTAACGACGTTATCCCAGCTATTAACCAATCAGAAGTCTCTTTTATTTGATCTGAAAAAATGGTTTACTTATTAGTTTTCTAGTGCTTTTCCAATCATTGGCAGAAAGGCCAGGGATTATTCCGATTCTATGTAAAGTTGTGGCTCCTTTAATTTTGGTGACCAACAAAATTCTAAAACAGAGCTGCTAGAAACGTGTCATAAAAAGGAATCTTTACATATATACCCAGCATTTTGTAGGATTTATTCCAATAATGAATAAATTCCTAAGGAGAAGATTTTAACACGTGTCTATGAAAAAGGTCTGAGTAAACCGAATATTTTCAGCTACCGTAAATTAAAGTTATCGATAAAGAAAAGCCCTCCACCCCACCTCCCCCCCCCCAAAAAAAAAAAAAAAACACGACCCCCCCAAACAAACAAACAAACAAACAATAACAACAACAACAACAAAATCAGAGAATCTTCATTTTCGCACTCTCCTTCACCCCCCCCCCCAATAGAAGACATAACGAAGGATTGGTTCTATCTGTGGCTTAGAGAATATCAGAGTATAATATTTAAGAATTAAACATTAAGAAACAACAATAAAACGAAATCTAAATCGTTTGTCTTCAATACTTGAAATCACGCGGCTTGGAAAATGGATGGCGTTTAAGGACGATTAAGTATTAATAAACTGATAATCCCTTTGAATTGTTCAGACAGATTCAACGCTTCCATTTGTAAAATAAAGAATAAAATAGAAATGTGTTCATGAAACGCGGAAGCCCCGCCACAGTGCATTAAAACTGAAAACTATATATATTCATTCTTTACTTTCATTCTTCATTCACACAACTTTTTACCCACGTACAGATCTGAAAATATATCTTAGCTTTATACATACATACATACATACATACATACATACATACATACATACATACATACATACATACATACATACATACATACATACATACATACATACATACATACATACATACATAATTACATACATACATACATACATGCACTATCGCTCAACTCGTTTTATAAACATTACATGAAATGAACGTTTATGCAATATCATTGTTCTATATAAGTTCCAATCGCCGCATTAGGTATGCAATATTAAGTTTCCTCGACTGTTTCGACAAAAGAGACGGTCGAGTTTGACGTCGCTCGCATAAAGCTTGCGTCTCTGTCTGTCTATCTGTCTGTCCGTCTCTGACAAAATTTGAACATTTTTAGTAACATATCTGAAATTAGTCTGCATCTACTCGTAGCTACTGAATTATGCTTCTATTTGTCTAAATTGCAGGCTACGTCATAGCAAGCCATGGCGACGCAAATGGAGACATGATAGAAATGCCAGGAAAGTTTAATCACTCTTTGGATCACCTTTACTTTGAATCCCTCTCAGTACAGGGTAAGAATGCAGGAGACAAACTTTCTCGCAATAAACGAGATTTGGCATGGAGTGACATTGAAAAGTTTTATGAAGACAAGAACAATTTTGCAATGTATCTTGTTCTCCCATTAATTGTTCTTGTATACGGTGGGTGTGCTGTCATCTACTGCATTGCACGGCTTCGGCGATTTCTAAAAAGTAAGAAGAAGAAGCCTAACCAGCAAGACTTCTCTGATGATGCGGTGAATACACAACAAAATGGCGCAGTTCCACCAAACAACCAGCAGCCGACAATCAGTACAATAAGCAAGAACAACAATAATAGTAAACCGAACTCCATGCAGCGGGAGGGAGCGAAGACGTCATCAGATGTAAACCTATCTCTGGATCATTCGGAGACACCCCTTCCCTGGCAAGTCCCAGATGAAAAGGAACCGCTCTGCCCCAAAGGAACCGCGATGAATGCAGCAGCGAGGGCAGCGGTGGTCGCAGCAGTCGTGGAGAATACAAAAAAACAGCAACAACCTCTACCACAGAATGAATATATCAATAAAGGCTTCGTTGACGATACCAGGCACCCAAGCCCGAATCCGCCACCTTATGAGGCTCGACCAGTCTCCAAGCCTCCACCATACAGGCGAGAGTCCGTTGATGAGGTCATAAAACTAGATGAATCTGAACCGCAGAATAGAGATCGAAAGCGGAAACTCCCCAGTTCGCGCTCCGAAAACGTCAGCAGTCCCCAAGCCGATGATCCAAGAGAACGCGCAAGACGTCTCGTGCGTGGTGATAATCCAAGATCCTTGCCGCCAGACTCAAACTCTGAACTTCTAAGTCGAAAATCCCCAACACCAACCTTCAACCTTCAAACAAGGGCATTGAGCCCTAAATACCAGCCACCCAAGGACGATACTAGCTTCGATTCAGTGGCGATGGCTAAACAAGCTGCTGAACTTCTTCGATTGGATCACAACGTCAACAAAGGTGGTGGCAAGAAAACCAAGCGGCTTGTTTTTGTAGCGGAATAGTGTCCTCTAGTTCCTGGCCATTAACATTTTCGTCTTGTTATCAGACCAATGAAGAACGTTAGACAAGACTGATAGTGGGATCAACAGATTATTTTTACCTGCTGTCACGTCGGTCTATGAGGAACAAGAGTAGTTGTTGTATTTTTTTGTATCTTTTTCTTCTACGTTTTTTTTTTTTTTTTGTGCATTTTGGAATTATATTTTTCTATAAGGATGGAAACAGCAACATAAATAATAATAATAATAATACATTAACGCCGTGTGGGCTCGAACCCACTACCGTCTGATCCAGATATATTTATTCTGAATGAAGTCATAATAAAGGACCATTCTTCTGCAAAAATGACGCATGTTGCATTCAGCATGGTTAGAATGGTTGTATCCGAATTTGTTTGACTTCATATAAAATGTGCCTTTCAACTATGTCCTTGAAATATGATTCTTTTTATAAGAAAAAAAAATTCTAATCTATATTGATTGATTCACTTAGATTATACTATATCAGTCCGTCCAATGCCGACAGTGATAAATGTACAGTTCATCCTGTGTAATCAGACAATAAAGATTATGGTGGAATAGCGCAGTGATTCAGAATACTTTGTGCATTGTTGTGAATTAATTTATTTTTATGGGTTTTAATTTTTTGGCTTTACAAAAATAATGCCATTTTTGTCTGTACCTAAATTCTTGGATTGGGGAAAAATCCAAATTCTTTCTGGTCAGGCTTCTTTTTCTTCTTTAGATTTTCCACAGAATAATGTTCGTTGGGGTCTTTGAATGGGTGGGTGGGTGTAACAAAAACAAAATCCACGGAATTGGCAACTCACGAAAAATAGTGAGTTCATAGTATTTAAGACAATGAAAAAAAAAAGATAAAATTGTTCAGTCTGACGGGAGCTTTTGTTTTCGGCAGTAATAGTATTGTAGCCTGGAATACGTAGGTCATCAAAACAAACTCCCCCCTCATCCCCCACCCGACCCCTCTCTCTCTCGCCCCCCCCCCTCCCACTTGCTCCCACGGTTGGCAGATAATGGGCAGAAAATATTGCCCGCAAGACCTACTTATATATTCAACGGAGCGATGAATTGAATAAAATAAAACGCTATGAATGATTCTTTGTATAGGCATAACACAGCTATTTTTAAGGATACCAAATTATCACCAAAAAATCATATTCAGCATCCATTTATCTAATGGAAATCGTTTTAAATAAATCAGCATCCATTTATCCAATTAAAATCGTTTTAAAAAAATCAGCGTCCATTTATCCAATGGAAATCGTTTTTAAAAAAAATCAAACAGTTTAGTGTTGTACATAATACGCAGTTTCAGTAGGAATGACATGTATAAAGTGTTGCTATAAATAAAAGGCTTTCTAACATCTTTGTGTAGCTTTCAAGCAATATTTGCGTTGTACATTGTTCTAATCAATAATTATGATTTTAAAATGTATTGTTTTTATTTTTATTTTTGTGAGTTCTTAGTGATTCTTTATCAGCTGACAAAGTGTGACATTTCCTATTGCAAAACATTGTTTGAATGTCTGTAGGTATGTATTAGATGTATCTGTTTCTTGACATTCGAAGAATAGGAACTTTTCACCTATCTGCACTTCAGTTCATGTCGGAAGATGAACATTTGTTATTTATTTACATTGGTTTTCATTTTTAGAGTCTATTTCTCTTGTTATATCGACCTATTTTAATGTTTTATTAGAAATAAAGTCTTTTAATTAAATAACTTAAAGGTTACCTTTTTATTCAATAAGTTATAAGTACATGTACAAAGATTAATGCGATTTAGAAAGGAGCATTACTATAAATAGTGAGGAAAAGAAAAATTTGCCTATTCACGTGCCAACGCATGCATGCATGTATGTATGTATGTATGTATGTATGTATGTATGTATGTATGTATGTATGTATGTATGTATGTATGTATGTATGTATGTGTGTATGTGTGTGTGTGTCTGTCTGTGTATGTATGTATGTATGTATGTATGTATGTATGTATGTATGTATGTATGTATGTATGTATGTATGTATGTATGTATGTATGTACACCTACCTACATGTATATCTATCCATCTAAGGTATCTCTCTATCCAAAGTCTTTATCTGTCTATCTTTCTTGATCTTGGTGCATACACCTATATACTAAAATTCGTGTCAGTATGAAGAAGAAACAAAACCTGCAGCTAATGATCGAACCCAAAGTGTGGTCTTTGTTGTGCTGTTGCCCTTTTTCCAACAAGTTCTTCATTTAGACAATATCTCCAGTTCGACGACAAAACGATGGCTAGGTCTAAATGGCTATGTATACTATGTACATTCATGTTTAAATAGAGGTAGTTAGTTCTTTAGTTGGCACATGCTCTGAATGAACACTTATAAGTACACAATTTGGATAGATCAAGATTTTTAAGGTTACTTGCCTTTAGTTAAGCAACTGTATAAACAAAGAATGTATCTTTAAATCAAATTTTTTTAAATAATTATAAATTTCTAAATGACCACCCCCCCCCAACCACCACCACCAACACACACCCAGAAAAACTATATTTGAACTAAAATTCACCATCCTTTTGTGGTTAAATAGTACACGAAATGTATATTCATGATGACTCCATCATCTAATGATAAGATATAAAATGACTAATCACTTTTGCAAATTAATGACTTTAAAAAATAAGCATTGCTACCTTTTTATTAGCTATGAGTTGAACTCAAAGTTTTGGAACTTATTTAATTTTCTCTAAATGGAATACGTTTCCAACATTATGCGTTTTTTATGCGTGTTATAATGCATTTTAAATTAAGTTCTTTTCTTCAGTTCATTGTCATGCTGTATTCTTTACAATTACTTTTACTTGATCGATATTCAAGGTAAGACCACACTTTTCTTATCAAAGCTTTTTGAAATACGGCTGATTTGTTGTTGTTCTTGTTGTTTTAAAGTAAATAGAATTTCGGAGACTCTGTCGAAATATTACTACCTGTACGTAGGAGTTGAAAATATTGAAATTTTTGCGCAGCGCTGTGTAGAAATAAATATAAATTTGACACAAGAAAATCAACGTTTGTTTGTTTGTTTGTTTTTAATTAAGTAAAAATCCTTTGACCATCGACCAAAAAAAAAAATGTGTTGTATGCTTGTACGCTATTCCACATAAGTCAGGTTCACAGTAGACATCAGTCACAGACGTGAGAAAACGGACAGCAGAACTGGGCATTCTCACCACATCTCACTCTTAAATCTTCTAAGTCTAAAGATGCATTTTGTAATATTTTAAAAGTTTCGTTCACTAAAAAAATATCAACATGTAATCACTCATGTAGGAGTAGTATAGTGTGGCGATATATTTCATAAGGGGCATTCTACGTTAAACAGGGTAAACATATTATAGGGCAAAGGGAATTTAACATTAGGCTACCATGTTGAAATGTATAAGGACAAGATGTAATATGTCATAGGATATGGGATTTTTACATGACGAGCCTGACTGGTTAGAAATGGTAACCGTGTAACATGTTGTATTTGTTTGGCAGGAAATGTTAAGTCTGTGGAAATTGAAGATTCTCACTAAAAACATTGCTACGTATATGATTAGTAGTATGTTTTATTTTATTTCAGTATCAAGTCAGGCAAATGTTTCATTAAATGTCATTCATCAGCTTTCTGAAGACAAGTGTTATTTTCCTACATTGTCAGGCAAAAGTTTTGGCGCGTGCAAAATTTGGTTCTGAAGTAAGAGAGAAAGAGTGTGTGTGTTTGTGAAACAGTGTGTGTGTGTGTGTGTGTGAGAGAGAGAGAGAGAGAGAGAGAGAGAGAGTTCTCCCTAAGACCGTCAGACCAAATTTCGTCCAAAAAGGAAATTCATTTGCTAATCAATAAGGAATGTTTTTTCACCTATAAACTACTCACAAAACAACTTCCAGAGAATTTAGAACGACCACTTACACTTACACGGTGAAATTTAAAGAGTTTAAGTTTCAAGTCCCTGCAGAGAAAAACGATTACACTTATTTTTACAGAATTAGCGAAGTTAAAGTTTTTGTTTGAGTTAAAAATGTCGGTGTTGGCTGAAAGCGATATGCAAGATTTTTGCATGTTTTATCGATAGCTGGGTCATAAGTGAGTAACCACCTCAGTGAGAAAACTCGACGCCATTTGGATAAATACCATTTCAAATAAGAGAGAGAAAGATATCAAGTCTGTAATCCTTTCAAAACCCGAATGGCCCTCTTATACAGAAGATCTAGATGTGTGTGTGTGTGTGTGTGTGAATATCTTATCCACATTTTTAAAAAAAATCAAGACATTTTGTTCTTCATTTCTAGAGAAATCACATCCAAACAAGTCAGTACACATGATTGAATTGGTTCGATACAACTGTACTACTTTTTTCAGACGTCGATGAAGGGATCTCATTAAAATCCACTACTTACTGTCAGGCAGCTATGTTTGGTCCAAATTTATATTTCAATGCCCATCCATCCGTTTTTCTTACGATATGCCAGGAGATTTTTTTTTTTTTTGTAAACTGATTGACTGTGAACTTACTCAATGCGCAGAGTGAAATTGCGACTCTCTTTGACGACGTTCGAAATTCCTCCGAGGCATATTGGATTTCTTATAAAAAAAATTAACCAACTTGATCGCATATCCTGACCGACGTTTTTCTAATGTGACACAAATAGTGTTTAAATATGAATACAGGCATTGCAAAATACTACCTATGAACTGGCTTTTTTTAGAGTACCAATATTTGGTATCATTTTTCACACTAACGATTTTTGACTGTATAAATGTATACATATTCTAATACACTATAGCCACAGGATTGAATTGCGTCGATACAACTGTAATACTATTTTCCAAGCCTCAATAGCTAGATTTTGTAAACTGAATGCACTTACTAAAGGCTCAGTGTAAAATTGCGACTCTTTCTGACGACGGTCGAAATTATTCTGAGGCATATTCGATTTTTAAAAATAATTTGTTAACCAAGCTGATCGCATATACTGATCAACTTTTATCGAATGTGACTAATATATTGTTTTAGATTGAAAACAGGCAGTGCAAAATATTACATATGAACTTTGTTTTGTGGGTTTTTTTACAGCATCAATATTTGGTTACATTTTTCAAACTAAAATTTTTTGCTTGAATGAAGTTAAGATTTTTCCTGGTAAGTTTGTGAATTTGAAGAAACCTAGTGCAAAATATGTCGATATTTTCAAGCTATAGGCACAATTCGACTGAAAGGTAAGCTCTTTCTTGTAAAGTTGTAATAATTTTCTGTCCACAATTGTCAGATTTTAGCGTAAGCCAAGATTTTCTTGTACTGTAAGGCTGCAATTTTTTTTTTTTTTTTTAATTTTTTTTTGAAAACGACAAATTTTGTGTGAATTCATTTCTTATGACACATTGGATAAAATATTCTTTTCGCCAAGCCAAATACCGATTGTAACATTTATCGGTTCGAGTTTTGAAAACGGCAAATCTAAAGTAACATAGCTTTCTGTTTCTCGTAGACATTGGTAAATTTAAAGTACAGTAAGTCATGATGACATACACACATATAAGTAGAGAGGCTTTATATAAAGAGAGAGGTAACTTAGACAAAATAATACTGGAATCAAAAATCATCATGAAACGATCACACCTTTCCAAAGCGAAGCCAGAAGCTAAGCGACGACGACGTTCTCTGTCGCTGAATACGAACAGAGAATTATTAGCTCAAGTTCATGCCAGAGATTTTGAAGAAGACATGATCGATCGCTATCCAACACCATATACCACCATGGGACCCAGATAGTCAAGATCCACAAAGAAAGAATTCGTTCTTCAGCCCCTGAAGATGTTTGCACATTCGAGAGTCCCATAAAGTGACTTCCGGAATATTTCGAACGACGTGATAAACGTACAGTGTGAAATTTAATGAGTTTAAGTTTGAAGTTCCACCAGATTTATGGGAATTAATATTAGAGAAAGTTTGAAGTCTCCTGTCTTGATCGAATTTAATACACCTGCAGAATTAACTTCTTCCAAGATCATCGACAAAATTCAACACGTCCAACAATCGAACGACGTGTTTCACATTACCAATGGAGAAGTTACTCTTCACATGATGTTTTTGCTCCAAGAGGCAGCGGAAAACTCAAAAAAGGTTTTATAGGTGGATCAACTTCGCAGTACCAAACATAGTATCGTCCTGATTTCCTGATTAATAACCATCAAGATTAGATGTGTTTAGCTCGTGCCATCGTGGTGGAGCAAACTTATGCCGAGAAGAATGACTGTAGCTGAATGGAACAGATCACTGGAGAAACATTAGAAAATCGGACAGAAGCAAACAATTGAGAGAAGCAGAAATTCTTTTGGACCAAGCCGGTATTTCCAAAGAGGCCGTATATGGAGTTCCTGAAATGTAGAAGTGTAACAGGATGAAGCCGGGTTGGGATTGGATTTAGCGAAGACACCGAAAGCAATTGCGTTAATGAGATCTTTATTTATAATGCAATCAAACGATGAATGAATATGCCACCATTGTAACAAAAAGATACAAGGAAATAATATAGTTCCTAACATGGAACTAATCAACAACAAGTAACTCAACGAGAAAATCAAATAAGAATCAACGAATGGAACTTATAAACAAATGTGAATAGTGTTCTATTACCAATCAACGAGTGGAACTTATAAACAAATGTGAATAGTGTTCTATCACCAATCAACGAGTGGAACTTATAAACAAATGTGAATAGTGTTCTATTACCAATCAACGAGTGGAACTTATAAACAAATGTGAATAGTGTTCTATTACCAATCAACGAGTGGAACTTATAAACAAATGTGAATAGTGTTCTATCACCAATCAACGAATGGAACTTATAAACAAATGTGAATAGTGTTCTATTACCAATCAACGAGTGGAACTTATAAACAAATGTGAATAGTGTTCTATCACCAATCAACGAATGGAACTTATAAACAAATGTGAATAGTGTTCTATCACCAATCAACGAATGGAAGTATATGGTTTACGCCCTAATACAAACAATGTCATATTCAGCACCAAGGGTGACCAAAGCGTGTGATTTATATACAACTACGAATAATGTATCAATAATCATTTATCCACAAGCAGGACGCGTGTATTATGAATTTATCGATATATCAATCATTTAGCGATATTTGAATTATGAATGTATAAATTTATCAATTTATGCTCAGAGAGCAATAGTGAAAAAACCAATTAAACCATGGAACACATATGTATATATCGTGGAGTCCAGTTGACGACCAAGATGTATTTCCGGTTCCGACAGCTCTAGTCAATGGTCAAAGAGCCACCGCGCATGGCCCGCCCCTCCCAGTCTGTTGAAGGATCCCTCGAGAGCCTTCTCATTCAACACAGACCCGCTGGTCGCGAAGCCTTTGTCTCCCACATCGAGAACACCAGAACTCTATTCCGAGCCAACGTCAGCAGACAGCAGCGTACAGGTTACCAGCAACCCCACAGAGTTTTACGACTCCACATCACCAAACCATAAAACAGCTCTACAGCTGAAGATGCTCCCGTAAAATGGTAAGCTTCCTGACAAGACTCGTCGTAATGTAATTGTACATAGAGAATTCGCTCTATAAGTACCCTAGCTGTGATGAATATGCGCAGCTAGAGAACTCGGGGTACTTGGATTTTCACTGCAGGCAATTTGCACATGCTGCATGGAATGAATCGCGCTCAGTATTTCGAAATAACTTAACGAAAATATAAAACACCCTCCAGTAACGCTGTACGCGGCAACGAAATCCTAGTACATTTTCGTTCACCCATATACATTGATATAACACACAATTACATGACAAGAAGATTCAAGATGTGTTTGCACCTCGTTATACGTTGACTTTCATAGGATTTCTTGGGTAGAGTTACTACTGCGAGAAAAGTGACCATGGATTTAGCAATCGGGAGCAGTATATTCATTGTGGAGAGAGATGTCGTGGGTGTTTAGTTTCCATGCCTTTCATTCTTGAAGGACGAGAAAGGATTATATGCTCTACTTGCAAACGAACATTCGTCAGTTCCACGTGTTACGAGCAACATGGCACGAAACAATTCTCGCAACAGAAAATTGCTTGTGAATTACTGACATGTCCTACTAGCGGGCAACATATTCGGACGAATAACCAAAAGTCACACGCTTGTGCAGGATACAAAAGATGTCGTTTTTCTGACCAAGGCGTCTAATTAGATCATCAATGTTACATTCAAAGATATGACAAAGAACTCGAGGCAGTATCAAATGACGACCTGAACAAGAAAAAGAAACAGGACCATCGTGTGGATGTAATATTTTGTGACTTTGAATGTTCACAAAAGACTGTAATTCACATTCTTAATTTATCTGTAGCTCGTCGTGCTAGGGAAAAATGCATTAAAGAACCTTTATTTCATCACTGTCCAAATTGTAGTGTGATCCCAGGAGGACAAGAAAAGATATGTTGTGGCTCTCGTACTTTTACTGATTTTGCCGACTGAATTTTAGACTCCTATCAAGGACACTTGGAGCGAAGAAGATGTCCATCGTTACGGGAACTATCATCACTACATCCCGACAATCAATGGAGACGAATTCCAATATAAAAAGAAAATATGTTGAATAAAATTCACTTCAGTTTTCCTCATGAACAAAGATGCCACAAAGTTCACACCCATCATCCACAAGGACTACAGAAACTTTCCAAGAAAGGACAAAAATCTGTCCCTACTCGTTTAGCTAAACATTAGGATGTTTTGTCAGTTCTTACAAAATCCAATGCTCCGATGCAAAAACAAATCATTCAAAAAGCACCTACAAAAATCATTGATACCGTGTGTGAATGTTGTTTTAACGTTTTTAAAGGAACGGTGCCTTTGACCCAGAGACAGAACCAACGATTAGGACGACATCGTTACGTTCTTCGACAGATGATGGAAAAGAAACTACCAGTCAGTCAAACGAAAAACCAAAATGTTCGTTCCACTAGTAGGTTTCTACCCAAGCTTATAGGTCAGTTGAAGTGGGTGTTCCTTTGTTAGAATCGATTGCTGGATCACTTTCAAGAGGAGTGATGACATTGAAGATAAAGACAAACATCCACTTTCCTGGAAGAACATCACACTCGACCCTTGAATCTTATGGAAGGACAAAAAGTAACGTTAGTTCCTTACAAACGATGTTATGAGCAAGGGATACCTTATTTCCCTCCTAATTTTAATCTCACCGAGATGTCACATTTACAATAAGAGTTAACAATCGTTGATGGATCAAACAGATTTGTCAGAAACGAAAGAAAAAATCGGAACGCTACGGACAATTTCGGCAATGACTTCAACTGTTTCACCGGAAAGTTTTAGACAAGACGACTGTCAGAGAAGAACAAAAAGTAGTGGTCTCTCTCAAGAGAATGATAGACACCGCCACGGAGGGAGAGGAGAAGGCTTTAAAGAAGAGTTTCAAACGCCACTTGCTAAACTAACCAAGTTAACACCTACATAAAACAAACTCACTGGATTAAAACGTTGATGCCCACACCCTTGCCCGCAGAAGACAAAAGAAAGAAGGAAAGATAGAAGCATCTCTTAGTGCTCGTTGGACACGTCAATCATTGAAAAAATTTATAACAAAATACCAGGGTGGAATCATATTTCGCTTTCCGACCAAAGACTTCCACAATAACGACCGATTCTACAAGGATTTTGTTCCCCTATCGAATTGAACGAAGGGTTCAATTTAATATTTGTGTACCCTGATGTCGTCGAGTACAATGTCGTAGGAAATACAGCTGTTCCTTTGAGAGTCATTCCTTTCAAAGTGGATTCTGCCATATCTGCTTACGATAAAGGAGGAAACACGTATTACGTTCACCGAGAATTGATACATTCTCATTCTCTTCCTGTCAGTAAATCGTATTTTGACAATGTCAGTATTAATATAAAAGGAGATCTGGGACAAAATATAATATTCTCGACAGAAAAAGGCACGGTGAAACTACATTTTCAAAAACGATTCTCCAGTGAATTGTATCCTGTGTACCGAGTAGGTGCTCGACAACGAAACCATGGTAAAGGAGATATGTTAAAATCAGCTTTTTTTGTAAGGTATCAAAAATTTTAAAACCTATGGTTACTCAAGGATGGCATGGTTTAAAAGGTGCAGCTTTGACACGTGGAAACGAATTTCTTCAAAACGCACTCATCGGCCAACAAAGTCCAAAGCAAACATTCATGAAAGCTGGAACAAATGTATTGATTCAAACAAGACAAGAACTCTTGGGTCGCCGAAACGCATCTATAAATTCACTTAACACTCATGTCGAAGGCATTGTTCTCCTTCTGCGCCACAGCTTGGACAAGGCTGAAAGAGACGCCACAGCTTGGACAAGGCTGAAAGAGACGCCAAAAGCTTTCCAAACTTCACAAACACACTCAGAATAAGAAAAGAAGAACATCAGTTAAAGACTTTGACATTTTTGATTACTGAAAAAAATATTTAAAAAAATTATGCACTGAGATTCTTACGAATGTCCCAAGTTAGAACTAAATCTGTTTGCCATGCCACCGACGATGAAGACGATGCGAGAATCCCAATGGGTGGAATTTCATCCCTTGTCCTCTTTGACCACCTCCGCACGTATTGAATTTGAAATCAAATGACAAAAGGAAGATTACATCGATATGAATGACAGTTACTTGTACCTGAAAGTCAAAGTTGTCAAACAGTCATCAGCAATCCATGAGCAGATATTAGGGTAGATCCCGTCAACAATTTCATGCATTCGTTGTTCATCTAAGTGGATTTGTACTTCAACAACAAAATAGTCGGCAGCATGGATATTTACCTTACCAAGCTTATTTGGAAAATCTCTTGAAGTACGAAAAAGAAGTCAAGAACACACATTTGCATGCCTCAGTGGTGTGGAAACCTGACATTTTGGATGCCTTCAACGACAGAGTTTCGACAAGGAATGAAGATTCTCACAATGCTGGATTTAATAACCGTCAAAAGAAAATCGAAGAAGGACGTAGTTCATAAATGATAAATCGTTTACACTTCGACATGTGGTTGCAAGACAAGTATTTGTTGAATGGGGTGGATGTACGTCTGAGATTAAATAGACGTAATAAGGCTTTCCTTTTGTTGGCTAATGCTAACGAGTAAAAAACGAACATCAAAGAAGCCAGACTTTACGTGCGACGTGTGTAAGTCTTATATAAAGTGGAAAACGACACGAATCAAACTCTGACCAGTACAACAGCCAAGTATCCTCAACAACGAGTGGAAGTCGAAACCTTCACCATTGCCTCAGGGCTTCGATCCAAAATCGAAGATCATGTTTTCCAAGGTCAAATGCAAAAACATTGACCATTGAGTTATCAATCAAAATCCTTTCGAGTTCCAACGTTTGAATGTGTCGAAGACAAAAGACACCCGAGATGTCCAGACGTTGTGTACCAGCTCTTTTGAACCTAACTTTGTCCAGAAAAAATTACTTGAGGTCTTACTTGACTCTGTTTGAAGCCACAGGAAAATTAGCAGCCAGCAATAGTTTTGTGGGTACTAGATTTCACTCCAGACCAAGGCAGCGACGAAGGACATTTACACTCTATAAAATTAGTCCAGTTCCGTGTGGAACGTCAGTTTGCACTGGCTGTCGTGAACACAGTGAACGTCGTATTGTATGCAGAATTCGAGAATACTCGGGAAATCGACTGTGATCCTAGACTATGAAAAAGATGGTACACAGTAATTAAGTGGAGGGGACGAAGAAGAAAAGAAAGATGTGGAACACTTAGCCGTGGATGTAGACAAAGAGGATGATGTTTTCCAATCCGAACAGCAGTTCCAGACCCCAAGTGATCGAGAGAATGATACAGTCATGATACCACGATAGCTAAAACAAGAAAAAGACTTAGTCTTCTGTTTTGCTCACCACCTGGATGAAAGAGTCACACGCCTAACCAAAGAACATTGTTACGGTTGTCAAATCGATCATCTAGTCAAGTGCAACATGGCAAATGTTTAATGAAAAATCAAGAAGAAAAGTTGGAAGAGTATCTGGAAGACGCATAGACCCTCGTCTCAGAAGAGAAAATCTTGAAAGAGTGGTATATAGACTTCCATTTACTTCTTTGGAGACGAAACGCATCGAAGCTCTCTTGCAACAGAGTACGGAGTCTACCCGTTCATCGACTTCTACGTCGATCTGTTCTGTCAACATTTCAGGGTGGAGAGTAGGGAATCGCTGATATTTGCACACCCAAGGATACAAAGATAATATCGATGTATTTGATTTCTTCTCCTTGATATTCGTCTACGTCGTACAGCAAGCGTGTGACATTAGTTCCTCCTTCAAACAAACTATTCAAAGGTTCCATATCTACCACGTCGTTAATTTCGACAATGCGTCTAAATTCTGGATCTGCCTTGAAACGTCGATCGTAATCGTGTAACCACATTTCTATCGGTTGGTATCCTTGACTTTCAAACCTCGTGCATCGTTGGTATGTTTTCTCGTACAACTCTTCTATGGTGGATCCTGAGAAATGACTTTTCAGGTTTCGTTAAGGAAAACATGTGAGGCATCCGTGACATAAACATCCCTGGATTTCATACTCCGTCTGGGGTTTTCTAAATCCCAGCCATCCACAGAGAGACTTCCAATTTCCTTTTCTCCACCGTTTCTAGCATTGTGTATCCATTTGTCTTTACTTTCATACAATTAATGGAGTCAGCACAAAGCTTTGGTGCAGTATCGACGGCTGACAGAGAGATAGGATTGAGGGGGTATGATAGCTAGTTTGTTTTCACGCATGAACTTCTTTCGATAGACTAATCCACACGCTTTAGCGATGGTAGAAACTGCGCTCAAAGGATTTATACCTCCGTGATTAAGGAATAATTGCCGAAATGTTCCACATCACCGGCGTAAAATGTCCACATCGGATCGGCAATATTTCAACATTTCTTCTTGAAGTTCAAACGGTTTGCAGCGTGAGTTTGGTACCAAGCGTAGAATTCTTCTCGTTGTTCTGTGTGCATACCGTCTGGGTCATAATATTGATCGTCAGGCAACTATGGGAGCACAACGTGTTGATTAGCTTCGGCACTGAATTTTTTTTAGGCATTCTATTCAAAGACATGGCCAAAGAACTCATGGAATCTTTAAACTGTACTTGCCCCCACTTTCATGTAGATGAGTTTGGCTTCGTTCATGAAGACTGTTGAAAATTCTTTTTCTTATACTGAATAATATTTCAACAGAAATTGTCCGTCGTAACCGGAGAAATTGTGAGCAATGACTGTTACATATCGATGACAGTGTCCGTAACGCTGGATCTCCGCTTTGCTCCAGGTGTCGTCAGTGGGTCTAAAATCCATTCGGCAAAGTCGGAAAGAGTGCGGGGTCCCCGAAAGATGGGTTCACGTCCTCCTGGAATCTTACTACAATTGGGGCAGTGAAAAAATATAGGTTCTGGTATGCACTTCTCACAAGCACGAAGAGCTACGCAAAAATTAGGGATGTGAATTCCAGTCCCTTGTGTACATGCAAAGTCAGAAAAAGATAAAATCCACTTGTTTCTTTTTGTACTTGTTCTGGTCTTCGTTTAAGTCTTCCTCCATTTCATTCTCATACTTTTGGATGTAACACTGTTGCTCGAAGTCCACGACATGGTCACAAAAACAGCATCTTTTCTTTCCTGGACAAACGTGTGCATTTGGGTTATTGGTTCGAGTAAGATTTCTACAAATGGAGAGCAATCTCAATAATTCGCAAGTACTTTTCTGTTGGTTAACTTGTTTCATGCGATGTTGTTCGTAAGAAGTGGGTGTCAAACAAGGTTCACTTGTAAAACGAGCAATGAATTCGTTCTTTTCCTTCAGGAATGCATGGTTTGGAAGCTAAACACCCACGACTTCTATCTCCTCAATGAATGTGCTGCTTCCGACTGTTAAATCCTTGATCACATTTCTGGCAATAATAAATGTATCGAAGAAATCTTGTGATGGGTGAAATGATATCGAATGTTCTTGATGATGATACACATGAATGTATTTACCATCTGGTATCGTAACACGAGAGCTCCACGAACCACCTGAGGTACGCTTTCAAAGTATAACGAGGAACCAAGACGTTTTGAAGTTTCTGCATTTCAGGAATGTCCCACACGATCTCTTTGGAAATGGCTGCTTGCTGTAAAAGGAGTTCTGCTTTTTTTGTGTTGTTTGGCTCAGTCCGATTTTCAAATGCTCTCCATTGATCTTTGCCATTCTGCTGTATCATTCTTCTCGGCATACGTTCTAGCCACGACGATAGCACGGGCTAAGCACATCTGATCTTGTGAGTTGTCAATTTGGACGATACTGCGTTTGGTACTGCGAATTTTGTCCACTTTTCTGCGTTGTCCACTACCTCTAGGAGGTGAAACGTGGGTCATGTGAAGAGTAGCTTTTCCATCAGTCATGTCAAACTCGTCATAAGATTGTTGAACGTGTTGAATTTTGTCGATGGTTTCGGACGGTGTTAATTCTGCCGGTGTACTAAACTCTATTTAGACAGGAGACTTCAAACTGTCATGAGTAATGGAGAGTCTCAAATGATAGTCATCTTTAGCTTGGCATTGTCGTTTGAATGTTTGTAACAAGGAATCCCACACATCTGTAATGAAACCTGCTGCTTTCTCTGGTGGCACTTGAGACTTGAACTCTTTAAATTTCACCGTGTACATGTAAGCAGTGGTTCTAAATATCTGGAAGTGACTTTTGGGTCTCTTGAATGTAAAAATAATCTTCGGGAGCTACTGAACGACTTTTGTTTTTGGGGAATCTTGACTCTCTTGGACTTGTGGCAGAGGAGGTAGACAGTGTTGGTTCAGGCTCACTCATTTCATCTTCAAAATCCCTAGCATGCACTTGTGCTAACACTTAAGTTAGCGTATGCGGCGACATCGAAAGTCGTCGTCGTCGTCTCTTGGCTTCTACTTATGGTTTCTCGTTGGAATAGTGTGATCGTTTCATTTTGATTCCCAAATTTGATTTTACTAAGTTTTACACAAAAGCAGGAAGAGACGCGTTTTTTAAGAAACAGAAACAGAATAACAATCCATTCTCGTCAAGAAATTCAAGGAGGCAAGACAACTAGAAGACACTGAAAAGGAAGAATCTATGCTTGTCAATAAATTACAAAAATATAAATATCAAAAAAAGACAGACAGACAGTCAATTAAAAAAGTAGCAATAAGGACTTTTGTGATGTGTTATGAAATTTTCATTTGATTCTTATTCAAAGAGAATATACCAAAGAAAAAGAAACGTAAGTGTCTCTTTGTCTTTGATTTATTTTAACTTTTCGTATGGATAAGAGACTTTAACACACTCACACAATTGAATCATGTGAAATGGATTTAAGTTTGACATAAATTGGCAATTATTGAGTTGTATGTCTTTTCTACGAGATACAGATGTTTTTTTGTTTTTTTTTTTGAATTGCAAAAAAATTATGGACTTGACATCATCAGCTTTAACTGTCTTAATCCTTTTGCACGGCCAAGTCATACTCCTCCTGTTGCTGTTGTTGCTGCTTTAGTAGTGGTAGTAACTGCTGCTGTTGGCATCTCAGTGGCTGTGAGAGTGGATGTAGTCATAGTTGTTTAAAAATCTTGGTACGTGAAAGTATCTTTTTCTTGGGTTGAGCTAAAGAAGTCTCATACATTTCTATTTGATGCTTTAACTCCTTCAAAATGTCTTGTAACAGACTCACGTTTCGTTTTCAATCCCTTCCTACTGCCATTCACAATTCAAAGTTTACCTCTTCTCCTCTATTTCTTCCTGCTTTCTTTTTTCCTCTACTTGCTGTTGTTGAACAAATGGTTGTTCTTCTTTCTGTCGTTCTTTCTGAGATCATCCACAGATAATGATCGAAAATGATGTGGAGGTACTACTACTGTTGCAGACAACAATTCTTGCGGAGACGACAGGAAATCAGCCAAATGTAAATTGAAGTCATCCTTTTCTTGAAGAAGAATACTGGTTACAACCGCAGTAGTAGTCATAGTCATAGTACTATCACTCCAAAGATACGAAATATCCGCAACAGGTGCACCTCAATACATTGTCTTCGTTTTTTTAGTCATAGGTATTGTACTCAAACTGTTCAAGGAATGGCAAACCATAGGAACGCTTGTGCACCTATATATTGAAAGTGACGTCATGAGTCCGCTCTCTTCTGATTGGAAGAGAGACACCACGTTCTGACTGAATTTTTGTAACGCGTTTTGATTGGTGAAACATTTCAATCCGGTCTTAGGCTATATATTTAAGCGCATTATCCTATGCTATTACCTGTTCTTACGACAACTCAAGCAAGATATGGGTAAAACTAGAGCCATCGACCATCATTTCCAACCAGACTACCTAGTCTACGTGAAGGCATCATGGGCCATCACCAAGATTATGGACACGGCTATCTGGAAGATAAGAGTGTATTTGGAAAGGCAGGGGTGTCTGACCGGCATTGCGAAGAAGTTTGACGACAGGAACAGTAAAGCGGCGTGGTATGTGTTAACCATCTTATTTCGTTAACATCCTCAACAGCCCGTTTCAGGACCACCCAGATGTCTAGAAAAGAGAGATACTAATCATATTTGCCAAAAATTTGTGTTTGTATGTTTTGTGTATGTCTGTGTTGTTTACAACTAAAACTTAAAACCCCTAACACTTTCTCTCTTCTTTGTGATAGTATGTGTGAGAGGGTATAGTACTGTGTCTATAAACACTTCCTACCTTTGTTTGTGATAGTATGTGTGAGAGAGCGTGTGTCTATTTCATCCCCTATCTTCCGGAAGCCAAGGTTATATGTAATGCAGACTGTCAGAATATCTATTTTCTTTAGACAATATTGCAGTATAACACTGGTTTTCAGAAACTGATCAATGAAAAATATGTTATTCTCATGCAAAAAGAAAATACAACTGGATGCCAGTGAGAATTGTAATATTTTGGGTAGCTACAATTTGTAAAACGCCCATCCCCCTTCTTGAACTTCATATAGGATTTATAAAAGTTTAAAACCTACGAACATTTCTAACATAGGATTTACCCTTGTCCTCAGAAACGTATAAAAAGTGTAACCTAGTGTTCATTTCTTCGTGTCCTTTAATGCTGCAAACTAAAAAAGGCGGTCTACTTTTATTTCTTCTTTCCCTCCAGTGGTAAAATTATAGGGATTATGAGAATAGTAAAGGGGATGGTAGTTTTGTTTAGAACAAATGCAGGGGTATGAGGTGGTAGGGACATTATAGAGGTGTAGAGACTGTACTTTTTATACTGAGGATTATAGGGTGATATGGGCTAGGGAAGGTATTTTTATTTATATGGGTTTCAAATACTATTTTCCCTCCATTCTTGAGCACCCTACCCTGTGTGAATGGGATTGTTGTTTTGTTTACATTAGGAGGATAGGGACATTATAGAGGGGTTGAAGGTTTAACTTTATAAGGCGATCATAGGGAAGTTATAGGGGAGTTAGAAAAGTGAGTTTTGTTTATTAGGGATTTAAATTATATTTTATACCTCTTCGTTTACATCCTACTTGTACCTGATAGTGACTATTCGGAACTGGTGTAAACCGCACTTGTATTCGTACGTACTTGTGTGTTTGGATGCCTGTATGTGCGTGTGCATGCGTTCTTATATGTGAAAATATTTCATATGTAAATATATATATATATATATATATATATATATATATATATATATATATATATATATATATATATATATATATATATATAATAAAAGGGCTTCGAGGTAGATTAGTTCTTATTTATAACTGAGTTGCACTCTTTAAATAACATTATTATTATTATTATTATTATTATTATTAACAAGAAAAGATTTATTTCTTTTTGTTATTAACAAGAAAAGTTTTATTTCTTTTTGTTCATCTTTTTTGTATATTTCCTAAAATATTGTAATAAATTGTAATATATGTCCTTCATAACTTTTCCATTTAAATGGATTATTTTAATTTAATTTTATTTATTTGTTTAGCTCGTATCTTGTTTTGTGTGTGTGTGTGGGGGGGGGGTCTGAGAGATAAAAATGAAGTTTGGATAACGTTTCTGTCTTCTATCTGCGTTCATACTATTACAACTTTGTGTACCATTCAAATTTAATAACATAATCTATATATCTTTCTTTCTTTCTTTATTTATTTAACCTATGTCTTTACAACCCAAACCCAGATACGTAATTTTAAAGAGGAGCAGTAGCAATGTACAGAGTAGATGTGGATTTTTGAACGTACGTTGTCCAACCTTTTGATACTAATCTTTCGATGGAGACCACAGTTGGCAACGGTTTTCCATATTATAGAGGAATTTCTCACATCATAACCAGACGACTTTTATCCAATGAAAATATCACAGAATCGTCAGCTCGAAGAATGCGCGGGTTTTCTTTTAATACGCTATAATGATTAAAGTAACTATATCAATGTAAACAGAAAACTTTCAGGATTCAGGAAAGGACCTTTAACTGGATGTAAATGGTCAAAAACTAGCTTATAGATCTGAAAACAGGGTAAGTTTCAGTTATGAAACGTTTCAGTCGAGAAAAAACAAGTCAACAAATGTCTGCGTTGGTCCCGGGAACATATCTATGCAGTCCTACACGGCAAGACGTCGAACCTGATATTTATGACGGGAAGGTCGTTGACGTCTTACATTGTAGGACTAATCTTTGTGGATTTTTCATAACCACAGGGGCTTGTATCGTTGCTTATAATTTGCTAATAATAATACGTGTGCTTTTTAGGATCTTGCAGGTAGAATTGTAAGCAACAGTACGAGTCCCAGTACTGTGGTCATCGGTGTATGATCGTAAGTGAAAACACACAAAAGGCCAGATTCGTGGAGGGGATGAGGGTGGGGGACCAGAGCGATATGTAACAGTTTGAAAATGAGCTACATTTCATATTTCTCCAAAAACTGATGGTAAGTACATGGTCAAATGTTCAAAATATTTTTGAATTTTTTTAAAATAAAAAATGGACTTCATGGACACAGGGACTTGCTCTACAGAAACTTGGAGTTGGGGGTTGGGGAAGACGATACTAATGGCTGCTCTTGGCAGATTGCTACGCTCTTGTGTTTTATTTACCAATAGCATTTTGATTTTAATTTTATAGCCTGTCGGATGTCTTTATTAGTTTGAGACACATGTCTTAGGAAGGTTTTTGCCCATAGATGGTGAAACCCATATACGTACAAATATTGCAATTAAAATAGGACAGATAAGTTAAAATATAAATATTGATTTCCTGTTTGTCAAAACTTTCTTTAAATAGTATGTTCAGATCATGTCTGTGCAAGAAAATGCGAGACTGACCTTGACATTGAGTACAAGATGGAAATGACAGACTGAAAAAAAACTGAGGGTAGTTAAGAATGAGGTAAATATAAATGTGAGATAAAAATTTTGTGATATATATACTGTGGTGAGATCAGATAGTATTACGCTTGCAGAACATAAATCATTACAAACTGAACACATCCTCTCTCACTCAATTCAGGGTTCTCAATAGACATGTACCCTCTGGTTTTTTGACGCTTGGAATTTAAATGTGACCCATTTCCGACACATCTGGAAATTCCAGCATGTAGATTTGGGCTGGAACATCACTCATAATTACCCTTGATTTGTCTCCGGCTTAATTTCCTACTGAGCATGTGCTGTCCAAACAAATTTACTGTATGTGACAGTGATTGACATTTGCATTACTACTGTTTAAACCTTATTGGCCAATAATATTGCACCTATCTAAAATCAATATGAACTGGGTGGACATAACAGGTCATTGATGTCATGTGTAGGTGTGCATAATAGAATCTCTGTTAGATTGTTTCAATATTATCTTCGACGTTTATGGTAGTTAGAGAAATAGGTAAACAGTTATAACTTGAATGGATTACCTGTTTATCCAATATCAGCATTTATTTGATTGCCCATCAAATTTTAATCAATTGGACAAAAATGGAACATAAGGCAGCTCGTGAAACCAGTTGTCAAAGGTAAGTGGACAACCTTTAATTGTGTTTTAGCTCTGTTGGCCATAGACCACAGTGCCCTCCCCCAGGGCCTTTTACTGTAGCAGTCCCACTACGCTATCATTTCAGCCCGCTACGCTTTAGAACCCGCTGCTGTGCTTGTATGTTTTCCCACTATCCTTACAAAATTAATCTGTTAAATAAACCATCCTGTCACCTAATTCAAAGCCCTATTTCTCATAATGACACCTGTTCTTACCTCATCTTGGGTATTTAATTAAGATAATCCAGAATAGTTACTCATTCATTTAGACATTTTATTTGGTATCTGGCCGACCTGACTGCCGGTGTGCGATCTTTGATACAGGTTTGTATTTACACTGACATAGTCACATGATCGGTCAGCGAAGATGGCATCTGCTGGTAGTGTGTGATATAGATTTCAGTCATTTCCACTACCCGTTAAAAAGTTACACATATTACGTTTTAAGTTAAGCAAATTCTTGAGAAAATGGACACACCACCTTCAAAAATATGTAAAATTATCCAGTGCGCTGTTATCCCCATGTTGGCCTGGCTATGATGATCAGAGATTAGGATCACCAATGGTGATTCCGATTCAGATAACGTGATTTCTCCCAAAGAAAGAGCTTAAGAAACAAAGGACAGTTCAACACTGAATGGAAGACTTTATATCCTTGGGAGGAATTTGCTGGATCATGTGGTAAATTTTCCATTTTGCTAAAGTTTGGTTCAGATCTTAAGTATCAACAGCTGAGATGGGGAGGGGGGAGGGGCAATACCTCGGGTACTATTAGAATATAATATTTTTAGTTTTATATTAGTAGCAGTAGTGATTGTTGTTGTTCTTATTATTTTCTGGAAAATGTGACAGGGAATGAACGTTGCATTTTATCCTTGAGTTGCTCTTATATTTATATAATAAAGTAGTTTGATCAGTAGACCTTAATTTAATTTATCATTTCTTTTTTCTCTCTATCCAAGTAAGAAAAAGAGCATTTTTATCTTCCAATTTTACATGTTTTGAAAACATTTAAATGAAAAGTGTTAAATTATTCCTTCATTTATATTTGAAATATATTCAATGAATAAATTAAACAATGACAAACATGTTGATATATTGTTCTTAATGGAGGAAATATGCATTATCTTACTTACAGTATACTGTCTTGACTCATGAAAAATATGTCCCTGGTAATTAACTTGGGATTCAGGTAGTTTTTTTAAATCTTTTTGTACATCCATTAATAAATTTTATGTTCAATTTTTTCCGGACTGAAAGGTCATTTCTCTGTGATGAATAGAATCAGGAGTGTGTCACGGAACAGGTTAACACAGAGGTTGCTGAATTACCTTATGACAATTAGTACATATGGACGTTGCCTAAAAGACTTTAATTTTAATGTGGCGATCAAAATATATGGGAAGTGAAGAAGCCAAGGATATAATTCATTCAAATTCAAAGACATACAAGTTTGACATTAAATCATGTTATAACTTAAGGAAATAAAGAATATAATGTAAAAATATGCACTTGTATATCATTGTTATTCATTTTGTTACTTTTATGATGATGACATGCATTTATTTAAACATTTTATGACCCTAACACGCATTTACCCCGATGCTATAAAAAATATCTGGAGAGATCGCTGGACCAGAAGAGCTTATCGGATGGATGGTCTGTTGTCTGTCTGCCTGTTAGCACAAGTTTGTTATCACTACTCCTCCTAAACTGCTTGGAGGATTGCCTTGAATCTTTACACATACAGTGAAACCCTGCTATAGCACATTTCATTATAGCACAAATTCGGATATAACACGATTGTGGCATGGCTCCTGAAATTTCATATATTTTGTCGTAAATGAAAAAATTAATGTTTTTTTTTCAAAGTACGAAAAATAATGTGTAAAAAATTGTCATATTTAGCACGATCGTATCGTGGCTCTCAACATTTTACAAAAATGTCACAAATTTTTTGAAGTACAGCAAAGTTTTTGTGCCAAAATAAACAAGTTTCATTTAATAATTTGGCTTGATGTATTGTATTCTTGAAGAAAAAAGTGTCTTATGATTGCATCTTTCTTCATATGAAATAAAGATGTTATTATTGAATCATGAAAATAAAGCTAGTAAGTCTTCTTTGTGTTTTTATTCAATGTATTCTGTGTACAATTGTTCTTCAAAAGAAAGAAGATTCTCATCTGAACTTATAAATCAATTTATGTAATTGCTAATCATCAATCTCACTGCTGAAGGTTGTTCAGATTATGGGGCAATGATTTATAAAAAACATTAAAAAGAAAAACAAAAGGTGCCAACACGTGCATGTGGCTTTGCGGTGTTGTCCAACAATCGTCACCAATCAACCGACCAGTGAATAATATCATGCATTCCCTATACAAATGACCACGTTGTTCCTTAACAATTATTCTTGCTGTAGTTGTTCAAACAAATAGGTGTCAGAGTGTTAATTAGTGGGTATTTACAACAGATAACGGGATACAGAAACGTAAAGCTATTACTGATAAAGAGAAGCTTGAAGCCCTGGGCAGGGTTAAGTCCTGAGTTAAACAAATGCAATTAGCTTAGAGATTTAGGTGTTCACAAGTCAAGCAAACAGTGTGGTCGAGTGAAAAAGTTTCTTACCCGAATTTAAAAATCAATTAATTTACTTACCTTTTTAAGGGTAGACAATAGACTATCAATGCCTGCTCAATCAACCACCATACACACCCACTGAAACAAGTTTATGGCCCGAATTGTCAGGAGCAGTTTTGGTCATTGCCACACACATGTAACCACCACCCACCAATCATCTTACCCCTTTTTATTTTCTAGCTTCAGATCATTCACATATATACAGAAATCTGTCCTTCCAGTGATTGGAATAGAACCATTTAAGTTATAGGGGTGGCGCAATTGGCAAAAAATATGATCAAACATTATACTTCCCGCTTTTGATCTGCAGTGAAGCAATGTCATAGTTATAAACAAAAGTTTCAATGAATATTGGGTTTATTTTATTTATATTTTCCTCTGTATGTTAGAGAATGACTTGACTTTTTATGGTATTCACTGTGTACCCATTCAATCGAATGGCTCAGGCAGTTTACATGTATACGCACCTGCAGAATTCTCATCGCAAGTACATTATGAGGTCAGTATAGTACATCTGACCTCCTGTATGAATTTTCAGCTGAAGTAAAAGGTACTTTTCAAGCCTAAATACAGGTTTCTTTTTAGAAACTCCCAATATCTGAATCATGCAGTTTATTGTCAGTCAGATATCAGACCCTTTGTACAAGTCCCGCAAATATCAATGTTGTGGGGGAAAAAACTTTGTCATAAGTTTGTGTGAATGTATTAGCAAGAAATAAAATATTATTCGACTTGATCTATCAAGCATTTTTAATATATAAATTATGCTTCTTTGTGCACATTTTTGATGGAATTACTATTATGGATACAACCAGATTTGACTGGTGAGTACACGTATTCTTAACTATTTACGCTTAAGTTGCAAATTTTGTATTCATAAAAATAAAAATTAAATATGTAATGACTGTTTCAAGTAGTTCTTGTTTAATATGGAACAAGTTTATAACTGTGTCAGTGAAGTCCATAGTATTGCCCCACCCCACACACACTTTTTTTTGGTGCATGCATCATTTTTTTCAGCTAAATGATTTGGTTGGTTATAGCATGGTTCGGTACATAGCACGATGTTGTTTTGTGGACCCCGACCATCATGGTATAGCGGGGTTTCACTGTAAATTCATCCCATGATCTAGTTGCTCCTAAATGAAAAGGGTGCTGCTCAGACATACAATATGGCCATCTTGAAAATCTTATCGCTACTGCTCCTGAATGGATGGTCGTATCAACATGGGGTTTTCACTAAAAGACTTCTTATGATGTCTAGTCGGTCATAAATGAAAATGATGCAAATCTGATGTCCAGTCTGGTCGTCATGTCAGCCATCTTGAAAATCTTGTTATTGCTACTACTCCTGAATGGATGGTCATATCAACATGGGGATTTCACTGAAAGACTTCTAGTTGATCCTAAATGAAAATGGTGCCTATCTGATGTCCAATATGGCCACCATGCAGCAATCTTAAAAATCTCTTATATCACAACTCTACTTGAACAGAAAGTCACATTGACGAGCAGTTTTCACCAAAAGACATGGTGTTCAGTTGGTCTTAAATGAAAATGGTGCTGATCTGCGTCCAGTATGGCCACCACAGCAGCCATTTTGAAAATCTTTTTATTGCTGTCCTGAATGAAAAATCGTGTCTTGAAAATATTGTTATCTCTACTCCAAAAATTGGATGACTTAATCAACATGGGGTTTTCAGCAACAGACTTCTTGTGATACCTATTTGGTTCTAAATGAAAATGGTGCTAGTTGTACATCCAATATGGCTGTCATAAAAAAAATCTTGTCACTACTCCCCCTGAATGGATGATATTTATGACATGGGGGTTTTCGCCTGAAGACTTCTAATAATGTCCACTTTGTCCTAAATGAAAATGGTGCCAAGCTGACATCCAATATGTGTACCACAGCAGCTAATTTGAAAATATTTTTATTGCTGAAGAATATCAGAGATGGTTTCAACACTTGACACTTGAAAGGAAGAAATGGTCTTATTTTGAATTTCCGGAAATTATTTTTGAACAGTAGAGCATTAGTCCCTTCGAGTCAATTCGACAAAACTGGAAAATATGGCGGCTCGCGAATCCAGTTGTCAAAGGTAAGCGTACAAACTTTAATTGTGTATTATTTGGCGATTGATTTGCTTCAGTCTGCGAAATGTTTAAAAACTTGGGTCTTTTAATTAATGTATCATTCAGTAAAAATATACCGGGGATATTATACTCAGTGAATACATCTGAACTTTTAAATCGCAATGGTGCAAAGAAATATATTTTCTTTTCTGTCTCAGTCTCAGAAACTCCCTGCCAGTGATGAATTTTCTGACCCTCAGACTCCAAAGAAACAGAAAGTTTGTGTCAATTCTGAGAGTAAATCTCCTAAAGTTGTTGGAAAATTTAAGAAAGAGTGCAAAAGTGAATTTCTTTGGGTGAAAAATGTTTTGAAAGATGGAAATGGAGTGATTATATGTGAGTGCTGTTAGGATGCTTGAAAATCAAACCTTTTTGCCACTGAGAGCAGTTCCAATCTTCATAAAAGTGCCCTAAACTTTGATGCAGAAAGGGTTGTTGCCAAGTTTGTAAAGAGTAAAAATAGGAGAAAATAATGAAATGACATGTTCTATTGACATAACTTAAGAGTACACAAAGTCACCAATTGTGATATTCATCCTTGATATTTGATTAATATATAAGTTTTATAGTTGTATGGGTATACTTTTGCATTTAAAATGATTTGAGGAGTTAAAAATAGAATACCGGTATGTTGAAAGTTAAAGATATAATAAAGTACAACATAGTCCCTTATCTCTTTTAATATACCAGATATACAGTCATAAATAATTAGGACGAGAAATACTTATACAAAAATCAGTTATGACCATGTCAGTCTCAATGTCTGCATGTCTGTCTCTTTTTATTCAGCATGAGACAAGAAATCATAAACACCAGTTTGCTCCATGAATGATGAACAATCCTAGCTGTGAGCTCATGACTGTCAAAAACAAATGACTCCTGAGATTTTAGTTTTGACTTGAGATTTTGTGGTCAAGTGTTAAATGACTCATCAGTTTTAAAATTTATTGAGAACCCTGAAATTTGTTTGATTTGCCAGGAGGCAAGTACCTTGCAAACTTGCCTCGCTTGAGACAGAAGTGAGCTTGTACCAGGGGTCAAGCTAGACTTGAATATTTTAGGGAGAAGAGACTTCTTTTGGACAGAATCGGGGAGAAGTGAGAGCAGAACAGGGAGAGGTGGCTGCAAAGCAAGAAATGCAATATATATATATATATATATATATATATATATATATATATATATATGTGTGTGTGTGTGTAGGTGCACACGCTCTGGTTCTCTTATTTGAACTGCATATTTGCATTTAACATTGGTTTTAAGCAATATTTTATCTTCAAGAAGAACATTTTCAATGTTGTATGTTCATTATGAACACATTTTGTAAGTGTATGAATGTGTAATAGTCATATGCAGTGTATTCATAGTTGAAAGTGTATATAGATGGAGAGAAATATGCAATATACTTTGGCCATATGATTTAAAAAAAGCATAGCAGAAACTATCCATTGTAATTCATTTTAACTGACAGGAGTACCTAGATTACAATATTGTAATTACAAATAGGCAAAAATACTTAAGCAACAAATTAAAATTTTTTGAGTTTCCTCGCTAGAAAATGGCAGTCGACAACATTTCTAAACTAGTTTGAAACAACCCCTATAACATGTACATGAGAGCAGATGCACAGGTGTCTTCAGCATCATAGTGTTCATCCATTCAAACCACAGTGGTCACTGATGAGTAATCTCAACTTTACAACTGCATGTTGAGGGAGTTTGTTCTAAATTAAATGGGAATTTTTTTACTCATTTTTTGGTGAAGTTTTTCAAAGTATAAAAATTAAATTGTTTGCTTTAGTGGCAGTTGATTAACTATTTATAGCTATTCATTGACAAAGGACTGAAACACTGAAGTAACTGAATTGTGGCATAGAGCCAAGTACAAATATGAAAATATGGTGTGACACATGCCGTGTAGATGCATCTATTTTTAGAAACTGGGATTTTCTTCATATGACCACTCACTTCTTGGTTTGTTATGACAATCCCTAGATAGGATTGAAAATTTATGGTTTAATATTTGTCTGCTTACTTGTAATAACGTCGTGTATTGGTTGGATATTTTTCTGTTTGCTACATTTTCTTGTATTCTCACAAAAATGAGTGATATAAGAAAATCTTGATCTTATGTTACAGTGCTTATCGATTGCACAACATAGCATTGTCCCGTATGTTTCTGACCAACACGTTTTTATTTTTAGGCTAAATCTTTTATCACATAATACTTACACTTTGTTTTCTACGAATTGTATAATTTCCTCAATTTATGTGCCCAATGAAGTACGAAAACAGTCTGATGAAGACATACTTCCAAGACACAGCAGTGTCTGCCATTCCTACCCCTTGCAGGTTCACTTAAGGTTTCAAACTAATTTTATGAAGAAAAAAATGCAAGTACAGCAGTAAAATCTTCAAAATATACATTTAGAAAGTGTTTTCACCGAAAGAATGACTAATTACATTATGAAAAAAACCTCACCTATACATAGATTTAGTAACACTTGAAGGTGATGTTCATGAATCTAAAGGTATGAAAAGGAAGAAATTGTGCATGTATCCAGGTCCATTACCAATAAGATCAATAATTTAATCCATTATTTCATCCTAAAATTGTATGAAATGAGGACTTCTATCATTTCAATTTCAACAAAAATAAAAAGTTATTTTTTAATAAATCAATACATGTATATTGCAATAGTATCTCAATATTTCATTCAATATTGCAATATATTGCAGTATGGTTTTTAACTCGATACCCATTCCTGGAAGCTTGCTTTACCATGATATATTAGGTAGGCTGTATAACATGTAGCCTAAAACTGGGAGCTATACATGTACCTACTTATAATACACAGTGGACTAGGGCACAATCATTATGTTTTCAAGAGGAAGTAGGATACTGTGACCCCCACTATAAGATGATGATCAGGGTCCACAGTACCGTCATGCTATGTAAAATATTGTTTAATGGTGCAACAAGTCAGTTAACTGAAGAAAATTATGCATATCACCTATGCTCTACAAATTGGAGAGGGGGCAGTACTAGGGGTGGATGCAAATTTTGTGTTTCAATGGCAGATCTTAAATCAATGTATATTAAATGAGAAATGGCAAAAACACAATGATTGCATATTCAGTATTTTATTTTAAGCTGAAAACCATTAGCATTAATAGTTAAAGTATCGATACATGTACCCACTGCCAGATCTCACTGTATCCATAAAAGTGAATCCATAATAATTCTATCCAGAATATGCACAAAGAAGCAAACAGTTTAGTCATTTGAGCATAGATCATGATGTTTCAGAATTCATTGCAAAAAATATTACAAAATTAACTAAGACTGCACAAATGGTATTATTTTTGGGGAGGAATGGATAATATGTAAAAAGAGCTACAGGATACATATACACAAGCTGACATAAGTAAGGTCAGAGCATGCATTTGAAGAAAATAAAAGGAGTATCAAAATACATTAAATGTCAGCCTGGTGTCCAGTCCGATGTTTCTTATATAACTTTTCCACATGGAAGCAACAGTTTGATACTCCGGGTCCAAATGCAAATAACATAGACTATGATCTGCCATCACATAATGTGCCGCTAGATCAGGGTCTATGTTGTTTGTTCTACTGATTAGTCCTTACAAACTGCATAGACCCAGATATGCCGGCGCATTATGTGCCGGCAGATCTGGGTCTATGCATTTTGCAGTTGTTATCTGCTTATACGCGAGTATATATGGTACTAATAAAACCTATCAGATCATGGGTACTCTTTCAAAAAAGAGTATTGACGGTCAATATCTAACCGTATGTTTACGTATATGCAAATATGTCTACCAAATTTCTCAATAATAGAGATAGAAGTTGATTTGATCTTTTCACTTGTAAATGGGCAAATCCATTCTCAGGCTTCAGTGTATTTTTTGAATTAAAGATTGATGCATATACAATAATCTTCTGTGATTTTTCATGCCCAGTGTTTGCACAGTAATGCGTACTCTATGCTGTTCCGAGGTCTGTTGATTGCAAAATATTCTGGCAGGAGTGTCGACATTATCATCTCCAACTTAAGAAATTTTAACTTGTGCTACTTTCAAGTTATACATTTCTCTAATGCATAACTTCATACACGTATCGAGGGAGAAGATGAAGAGGCAATGCCTGCTCCAACTTTAGTGATGGTTACACATTTAAATGCAATAATTCAACTATGCAATACAATTTTATTAGAACAATGAATTTGGGTGTTTTGGGTATAAAGGATTTAAAAAATAAATGTTAGTAGAAACCTATATTTGACCTTGTAGGCAACATGGGGCTACTGAGTGCATTACATTTTTCAACAGAACAAGCTCCCCAAACACTTTTTTATTATGTTTAGAATATCCAACATTATCATCCAGCAGTTCTGTTCAGTCTGGGTGATGTTATGACTTGGTCTTTTCTCAAGGAGCGACCTCAATACCCTGGAGAAAAACCATTGACAATGGTGACTATTGACTCTGTGCACATACTGTATGGGCACCAATGACTGAACCCTAGGCCCATTAGGGTGAAGAGAAAATGTCTACTGGTCCCTGTCCATCTCAATTCCATCAAAGTTCATTTTAGGCTGCTTATTTGCACCACTAGCTCTTTTTTTTTTATCTTTGGTGCAAGAAGTTCCCTCTATGATGTCTGTCTGACTCAAAGAAGACTCCACGAAATGAAGATAAAGGCTCTTTATGGATGATTTTAGACTGTCTGAATTGACTGTACCTAAGGCTGGCATACTGAATAAAGTGCGCTTGTTGCCAAAGTAGCTTAAGACGATCAATGTTATTGATAGAAATGTCTTATTGAAATTGATTAGCTTTGGCACTGATTGAAAGAACATTATCCATGGTGATGGTTAAAAAGAGTAAAGGAGAAAAGATTAAATTTTAAGCAAAAACACTGCTGAAATAATTTCCAAATTAATGTACAGGAAGGAAAAAATGACTTAAATATCAACAAAAACATTGGGTGGGGGGTCACTTGAACATGAGGAATTCAAATCCCAGTATGGATGGCCCACTGCATGGAAGGCTGATAATGATCACACCCACTTGGGTCACGGATTTAACAATGTTTTCAATAAATATCCACTTCTCCAGCATTATATACTTTGAATCATTGTTGAGTGCTACTATAGCACAGTTTTCTACAGTTTCTTTGACTAGGGAAATAACCATGTCCTAAACAGGAGTGGATATGGTTGTTTTAGTGGACAAGGAAGCTTTATAGAACCGTGTTATAGTGACTCAGTAATGACTGATTCAAAGTATATACTGTGCCTGCTTGCGGTAATGTGTTTTTGAATTTTTATGAATTGATAAAATGTTTGTGACCCCTGTCTTCTGAATGGCCCCACTTTTTAACCTGGTAGGGGCCTTTAAGTCACACTTTGTCCGTTTCTGGAATGAACACTGTTTCATGGCTCTTTCTTTTCACTTAAAAGAGCTCAATCAAGAAATTTAAATCTCTTAAATTGATCAAGGCAGCCTGTAGTTATGGGTACTTTATCCTTTCCATGATTTCGTGTTGAATGGATATGCTTTGTAAACAGCCTGTAGTCATAGGTGCTGTATCCTTTCCATGTTTTCATGTTGAATGGATATACCTTGTAAACAGAGTGGAAGGTAATGTTCCCTCATAAAATATTCTTGAATAATTTAACTATAGCAATACTGCAGAAATGTAACTATAAATACTTTGTTATCATACCACATAATTTATTTATGGATTAATTATTTTCTGCCATATTTGGAAATTGGGTTAAATTCACATTTGAAAACAGAAAAGAGTTACCATAAATTTTTGCCAGTTTGAAATTTATGTCTTTTCAGAGGAACAAATATGTCTAACTGTACCCCTTCTGGGTCAAGCACACCCAAATCCATAGATGACATTGATTTTGAACGGTTCTGTCAAGAACTTGGTCTTGTAGATGATGTCAAGAAGAGGGCACAGATTTTGTTTGAGGCCTTAAAAAATGTAGAGGAATACAAGGTAAGAATAGTCATTGAGTATGAGTCCAGTTTTTGAAAACTTTTCTCTAAGACTAGCAGGGTGAATTGTGCTTTCTGCTTGTAAGAATGGAATGGAAAAAATAGGTTACTGTATTAGCATGTAGTCTAGATAAGAACATTTAACCTATAAATATTCTGAAATGTTTTCCCAACAATATCATGTACATTAATCAGGGAGACTACAAATTGAACTCGTCTGTGAATCGGGAATGTATATATTAATTGCAAATTGAACTAGAGTGTGAATGGGGAATGTAGATGTAAATTGCAAATTGCACTAGTCTGTTAATGGGAACGTAGATGACAATTCTAGAAACCAGATTTTATTAGTTACTTCATTTGACTGAATGAAGATTTTCCCAGGAAAGGTGCAGTAACAAAGTTCGTCAAATAACCTTGATGAATTTGAAGGAGAGATTGGTTTGGTTTTGTGGGGTTTAATGCCATTTTTTAGCACATGAAAGATTATACATGGCACCTGGTATATTTGGTGGAGATATAACCCGGGGAGAACCACTGACCCATGGGAAGCTATTGGCAAGCTTTCTCACATATCCACATTGGTCGAGCCGAGACTCAAACCCAGGTGGACAGAGGTGAGATGTGAGTGATCTGTAAAGGCGAGCAACTTAGACCACTCAGCCACCTGGGGCCCCATGACAGATTGGACATCCTTGTCCAGTTATCATCATCTTTATGAAATTTAGAGATTATTTTGGAATGGGAGAATTGTGTTATATCTGTACAAAATTATGCATGTATTATTATTTGAACTAAACAGCTGTAATACCACAAGGGCCCTTTAGCTGTACTTTTGAAGATTGTTATCAAGGCATAGAAATGTCAGCATTGGCATCCCCCTTGGTTAAAGATCTATTGCTACCGTATATACTTGCTTATAAGTCAGGTCCAACTGCAAACTGCACAGACTCCAATCTGCTGTTGTACAATGTGCCAGCAGGTCAAGGTCTATGCAATTTGTTAGGAGTAATCAATAGAACAAACAACATAGATCCTGATCTACTGGCGCATTATGTGATGGCAGATCAGGGTCTATATTTGCTGTTGGATTCAACTTATAAGTGAGTATATACTGTACTTGTGAGCCACCCAAAAATATCAGGTGAAGTGACTTCTCCCTCAGGTCTAAATAGGGCGAAATGATGGGAAATAAGGAGAAGTGAGTTAGAGATCAAATTTTATAATTGTAAAGTAAGTTCATCAACAACTGGTGTTTTACTGGCTCTTAAAGTTAAGCAAGATTAAAATACACAAAATACTCGTCATACTTTATGTAAATATAAAAGAATTTCTATCTTGAGTCTGAAGAGCTGTTGAATACAGACGCTGAAACGGGTAATTTTACCAACTCTGCATTTCAATTCCATTTCACTTGCATTTGATATGCATTCAAAAAAAATTTTGTTTGCATTCCATTTGTAGACCAGGAAAGCTTATGTGATGGTTTGTTATTGCTACTTGCCATGAAACTTTACACACACATTCATTCCATGGTCTAGTTGGTTTTAAATGAAAATGGTGCCCCCTCAGTCATCCAATGTGGCTGCCACAGCAACCATCTTGAAAATCTTGTTATCACAACTCTTCCTAAACGGAAAGTCATATTGACATGGGGTTTTCACAAGAAGACTTGCTGTCTAGTTGCTCGTAAATGAAAATGGTACTGCTTGCACATCCAATATGGCCACCATAGTGGCCATCTTGAAAATCTTTTTGTTGCTTCTCCTCCTTGATGGATCGTCATATTAACATGGGGTTTTCACTAAAAAAATTATTATGATGTTTAGTTGGTCCTAAATGAAATGGCGCCGATCTGACCTCCAATATGGCTGCCACAGCAGCCATCTTGAAAATCTTGTTATTGCTACTCCTCCTGAATGAAAGTCATATCGACATGGGTGGTCATATCAACATGGGGCTTTCACTTAAAGACTTCTTCTAATGTCTGCTTGGTTCTGTTTGTGTTTTGTGGGTTTAATGCCATTTTTCCGCACATGACCGACTATACATGTTGGCCAGTATATTTGGTGGAGGATAAACCAGGGAAGACCCTGGGAAGAACCACAGACCCACGGGAAGCTACTGGCAAATTTTCTCACATAGCCACGTTAGCTGGAGCAGAGACTAACCCACACGGACATAGGTGAGATGTGTAAGTGATCTATAAAGGCGCTCACCTTAGACCACTCTGCTATGCAGGGTCCCTGTGTTTGGTTATAAATGGAATGGTGCCAATCAGATATCCAATATGGCCACCATGGCAAACATCTTGAAAACCTTGTTATCGTTGCTTCTAAACAGAAAGTCATATCAACATGGTCTTTTCATCAGAAGACTTCTTATGTCTAGTTGGTCCCAAATGAAAATGGTGCTGATCAAGATCCAATATGGCTGCCACCATAACCATCTTTAAAATCTGTTATTGCTACTCTTAACTGGAAAGTAATTTTGACATGGGGTTTTCCTTGGTCCTAAATGAATATGATGGAAAACTGACTCTCAATATTAGATTTATCTGATTCAGTGATGTTCATGGTAAATTTGATTTTGCCCAGGATATTAAAGATTAGAGCTGGAGGTACTGTTGCTTGTCTGTAGATATGAAGGTATGTGTGTATTTGTAAACTAAGCTCTACAAAACCATTGTGTTGCCGACCCAGCTGTAGGCTTGTGAACCTGGGCGTTGTAAAGATGCCATGCCAAGAAGCTGAACCATTTTCACGAGGGCTGCCTGAGGAAACTGATGAGGATAAAATTGCAGGACAGGGTCCCAGACAATGAGGTTCTCACACAGGAAGGCATTCCAAGCATCCACACTCTGATGATGAAATCACAGTTGAGATGGGCAGGTCACGTCACCAGGATGTCAGAAGAGTGACTTCCAAAGATGATCTTCTATGGTGAGCTGAAGGAGGGGAAGCGATCTCAGGGTGGTCAGAAGAAATGCTTCAAAGATTCCCTCAAGTCATCCTTGAAAAACTTCAGCATTGACCCTGAGTCTTGGGAAGATCTCACACAGGATTGCTCCACCTGGCAGAGTCTCATCCATACTGGAGCTACAGACTTTGAAAGGAGGAGAACTTCAGAGGCGTGAGCAGCATTAATCTCAGAACTGTAGCACATCCTCTATTGATCAAGCAAACCCAAGCGGCATCTCCTGTCAGGTGTGCCACAGTTCAGAGCACAAATTGACCTGATCAGCATACCTGCCAACCATTGCACTTTTGGCGTAATCATTCCGCTTTTTTCACCTATTATGTCTTATGCTTGCCTGTATATGGATTATGCTTTTCTGGTTCATTAAAAAAAAAATAATAAGAAAGCAATAAAAAGTTATGTTTGTCATTTTTATTATCATATCTTTAATGCCACACATCATATAAATTTGAGAATATTCTAAAAAAAAAGAAAGATAGCTGCATAAGAATAATGTTAGAGTACATTTGTCATAGACCGCAGTGTACTTTCCATATTTTCTATTTATAGCAACTGTCTGTGATCCATTTCCAAGAAAACAGATGGGTTTGTTCAATATGAAAATTTGTCTCTCAGATTCATTATATTAATACACAGAATTTGGTAGCGGACCAGTCTATACTTTCAAAAATGGCCGCAGATGTTAAGTGAAACAGGTAGAGTTGACTTTACGATCACTCAGCGAAAGTTAGACATGTGGACTAGTTAAAGTGAGTGTTATGTATATATAATTTGCCAATATGTTTTGTGGTTTGTATTCTGATACTAATTCACCTTGATTTTGCCCATTTGTGATAAGAACTTTAACCAGCTGTAGATCCAGGTTATTAGCAATACTGAATGTACAGTTTTAATACAGTTTATTGTAATTATGGCTTTTTATATACAGATGACACTTTTTATGCTCAGATTACGCATTTTTGCCACTGATGTTAGGCTTATACCTCAGTAGGGATTGGCAGGTATGGATCAGCCACTCGTGTACTAACAGAAACCAAACTAGTTAGTGATGTCCTGGTCATCTTCGAACTCGAAGGATGAACAACAACAACAACATGCCCTGCCATATCTATGGAGGGGACATATGGTGTTACCCATGTCTGTCCCGTCCTGTTCTGTCCCGTCATTTAGCATTATATATTTGTCTGATTCAATGACATTAGTGGTAAATTTAATTTTGCCTAGAATATTAAAGATTAAAGCTGGAAATGCTTCTGCTTGCTTGTAGATATGAAGGTACATGTGTATTTCATGCCCTTGCCATATCTATGGAGGGGACATGTATTGTGTTACCTGTGTCTGTTGTGTTCCATTCTATCCTGTCCTTCCCCGACTTAGGACTTTGCCCTTTAATTACATTGTATTGAGTGGGCATTTGTGGCGTGTGGACATATTTCTAGTTGTACATTATGACGGTAAGTACCAGGGCTCAAATTAGTGCCTCTTTAATGAATTTGAGTGATTTCCACTTTGCACACTGATTTGGAGACGACCCTTGTGAATTGTTGCTTTTAGTCATACCTTCTTACTCTCTACTGCAGTTTCTTATATATCTGAAATCCCTGGGTTCCTGAAGCATCTTTTCTAGGTTTTAACACGATAGTGAAAATCCCCAAAGGTCTATAGCATATAGCAGCACATTCCTACCTGGGGCCCATTTTTCATACAGAGAACCTTTTTATGTCATCTGTAATTGGTCCCATTTGAAGCTGTGCTGAAAATTTAAACTGTCACCAGCTTGGCCCATTACATAATTGCTTTGCATGGGTTTTATGTTGCAAGTTGACTTGACAAAACATGATTAATATGGATAGATTATTACTGATCTTAATTAGGTTATTCCAGAAGAGAAGGTGTTGAAATATGTATGGGGAAAAGCCAGGCATGTGCAAAGCTTTCTGTAGGGTAGAATCCAAGGTATTCCAAATAGGGAAACTTTATTTTTTTCTTTGAATCAAGTCTAAACAGATTCCAGAATTGTGTACATGAGAAACTATTTAGTGAAAAGCTTAGTCAAGTAAATACATGAATTGTTATACTTTTGCATAGATTTTGTGAAAATGTTTTTAAAAATTCTTAACAGGGTGTCTACATTATATAATATGCAGTGAACTAATGACCTATCTATGAAGGTGAGAGTGATCTCATGATAACTGTCAAAGGTCTGTAGGCTTGCACAAAAAATATAACATGTTAATTTAATAATTAAAAAATTCGTTTCATTTTTCCACTGTTACACATGAAGCAGATTCAGGGGGATGCGGGAAACTATGAAGGAGGGGTCATCTGGAGGTGAGAGTGGTCTCATTCACTGTCACAGACTGTAGGCTTGCAGGCAAAATTTAACATATTAATTATTTTTTTCCACTGGTACCTGTGAAGCTGATCCTGCGAGATCTGGGGATTGTCTATAATGTAGATTTTTTTTTATTGCCTCACAGGGATTTACAAATACACTTGCCCAACTCCCGGGACAAGCTCAGATTCGGTTCAGGCAAGCTCAAGTTTGCAAGGGACTTGCCGCAGGCAAATCTGAAAAATCAGGAGAGGTATACACAATACAAGAAATTGTGTTTAACGTTGGTGGTCTGGGTCTGTGTGAGGTATTTTACGAACAAGGGGTCGTGTTCAGTTCCTAATGCTTTATGTTCTGCTAGTTTTATACCCTGCGATCTTACCACACTACATATATCAGCACCTTTATTTGACGTTTATATGTAGCACATTCATCTACATAACTGGCCACAGATTCTTTCATCTATTGTATGTGTCATTTCCATCTTGTAGTCAATGTCAAGGTCGGTCTCACATTTTCTCACGCAGATATGATAATGTGAATATTTACTGTTTAAAGCCAGTTTTGACAAATAAGGAATAAATATTTATATTTTAACTTATCACTTACATTTTAATCGTAATATTTGTACATATCGGGGATTTGCTGACTTTCGGGTCATACGTTAGCCTCAAGCAGTTTGTCAGATTCAGCTTTTTAAAGATTGTTTTGATGCATGTCACTGATTTTATGGTGAGTAGGTTAATTGTTAATAATACAACTCGTGAGATTTCTTTGACATTTGGATTTGGACATAAAAGGCACTTAACTCTAATGATTAACCAATAGGAGGATTTCATTAAAAGTGTGATTTATGTTATGAAAATGTGGCACCCTCAAGTGGTGTTTATGATCTGTTGTTTCCATGATAAAATTTAGGAGACCGATAGATACCTACTGCTTGGCAAACAATTTGGTGGACAAAACTAAGTTGCCAATTACAAGACGACTAGGTAATAATTGTTAAGTAAGTGGACAAAAAAAGTGTTTGCAAATCCTTCAGTTGTGAATATAAATAAATCATTACAAACAGTCTAGATTTCATTCTCTCTCTGTCTTTCTCTCTTACTTAAAAATATGTCTATTTCCAAACCCTTTTCTACCTATCCATTTATCTATCTATATGTATTAGTTACATATATATTGTTTGATATCTTTAATTATCGGCATATGGTTTTAAGGTGACAACAAAAATAAAAAGAAAACAAAAGGTTAAATAAATATAACACTATTTCCTTAAAATATACCATATTTTAATTTATCTTATTGTTTTAATCGTGTTCAGATATTATGTTTGGGGCAAGCTCAGATTCTCCAAGGGCAAGTTAAATTTTCCAGTTAGCTTGCCCTGGGCAAACTGACTTTTATAAAAAAAAAAAAAATCCCTGCCTCAGTATTTCACCATTATCAGTAAAAGACCTTTTTTTTAACAAGACATTATAAAATAAATTTGCAGCACTGTAATCCTTAATCTCAAAACATTGGTAGAGCATTCTGTTGTAAATTATGGGAAAATATTTCCTTTTTTGAGCACAGTAAAGACTATATTGATATATTTAATAAAATTAACACAGCTGTAGATAATAATTTAATAAAATGAGTATTTTACTCCCTGGTTTAGAACTAATGTGTTTTTTTTTAATTTGGTGGGGTATTTCGTGAATACCTTTAAACAAAACTTGTGCTATGTGACTGAGTCTTAATCATTAAGATATTAATCCTGCCTTTTTGAATGTGTCAAATAGCTTAGTGACCAGACTAGTTCAGGGTGCATTTGATTAAATTGCTTTGCTTGAGTGAGTGTTCTCACAGTGATCAAGCACTACCACATCAAACGTGCAAAGAAAATCGGGAGTGACACCTTAGTTTTTATATTGATTGAGTGTGCCATCATACAGTATGGACTATGCTAATGGCAGGATCAATATGATGATAACTTTTGACTAATTGCTTAAAATTAAAGTTTTGGTGTAATTTGAAAACATTAAAAAGAAAACTCTTTATGCGTTTTTCATCAAATTTTATGTGTAAAATATGCAAATATACTGCTGATCTAGAGACTGAAATAATTGTACATTTGCAAACAAAAATTATATACTTCTTTCTTGAATTCTTCGACTTTTCCCATCTGGAGGGAGAAGTGAACATTTTGTGACTTCTCTCAATTTTCTGATCCAAGTTTGAGCCCTGAAATACATGATTGTACAGCTATGCTCTGATAAAAACAAATTTTCTGTTGTTTCAGATTGACAGTCCCAAATCAGAATTGTTAACATGTATGGTGTTTACAGCAACCATAGATACCAGGTAACACATTCTTGATTGCCTTACCTAAGATATTCTTCTTGTTAGTACAAGGAAAATATCAGTATGATACTGTACACGTGTTCAGAAATTAAGGGGCTTTTGACCCCACTGGTTTTGGATTTTAATAATAAGGGATTTATCAAAGTTTATCAAGTCCATGTGACGGGCATTTTTGGGCTTTGTTTGACAGAGCTCTGTAATTCAAACTCTTTCCATAAGTCTTGGATCTTGTGTTAACTTTTACATTGTACTTGAATATTCACTGATGAATTTAGATTCAGATGTAACTTGTTTTTTTTATGCTGCAATATATACTATTACCCTTGTATATCTGTCCATTAAAAGTTATGTATTTAGATCAGTTTTCAGGCACTGTGGTGGTGGGGCATTTGTATTTAGATCAGTTTTCAGGCACTGGTGGTGGGCATTTGTATTTAGATCAGTTTTCAGGCACTTTGGTGGTGGGCATTTGTATTTAGATCATTTTTCAGGCACTGGTGGTGGGACATTTGTATTTAGATCAGTTTCAGGCACTGTGGTGGTAGGGCAGTTGTATTTTAGATCGGTTTTCAGGCACTGTGGTGGTGGGGCATTTGTATTTAGATCAGTTTTCAGGCACTGTGGTGATGGGGCATTTTTATTTAGGTCAGTTTTCAGGCACTCTGGTGATGGGGCATTTGTATTTAGATCAGTTTTCAGACACTGTGTTGATGGGGCATTTGTGTTCCATGAACATGTTTCTTGTTTCTATAGTTTTCCTTCTCTTTAAACGAAGTATCTAAATTGATATGGGGACAGGTATATTTTTTGTATTGATAGTAGTTTTTAAAATTCTCAGATGCAGTGATGTTTAATAGAACACACTTACCAGTAGTCATGACAGAAGAGTTTGTAGCTGTATTATAGAACACATTTACCGGTAGTCATGAAAGAAGAGTTTGTAGCTGTATTATAGAACACACTTACCGGTAGTCATGACAGAAGGGTTTGTAGCTGTATTATAGAACACACTTACCGGTAGTCATGAAAGAAGGGTTTGTAGCTGCATTATACATATACATCAATATCCCTGTGCTTAGTGTCTTCATCTTAACTAGAAAACTATTTCCATATGAATGGGTTCCTCATGGATACTGTGTACAAATGGTTTCTGTTCAGCAAAAATGTAAAGTAAGACCCTAATGGGATCTTATCCTACAGTTTTAGCAGTATCATTGAAAATATCCAACTGATATTGTTGTGATTGTGTGATATCGGAGATACCAAAGAAACAATCTGAACCCTTTTCATATTGAAGTTCAATCAGACAGGCAGTTGTGTAGAACTGGAATTTTTTTTTTTTTAGTCATTGGTGTAGCCGTGTGAGAGAATGCAGTGATGTTGGTCAATCTGGCTTTACGGGACAATTTTTTCAAATAATTTTTCAATGTTGTATATCATTTTAAAAAGCATAAAAATTTCTTTAAGGTCATATATTTTTTCACTGAAAATTTTAAGACATAAAAACTTCAGTTGAAAGTAAAGTTATGTAAGCAAAAAACTTGCTTTACATTTTTTTAAAAAATTTAATTTCAATGCAATTTTCCTATCAGCAATATTCATATTACCTTCTATATGTAAGTGTTTGAACTGGGGGGAATTTTACACCATTTAAGAAGGTGTCAAAAAAATATAAATCCATCAAGAATGTCAAAAGTTCTTTGAATTTTATTAAATTTTCTCACATGAGAATTGGAGGGCAAACAGAATGATCCTTACTTGTAAGTCAGCAAAGCTTTTCATTTTGGTTCAGTGTTTTTATTCCACAATAAATTATGATGTAATGATATCAGAGTTCTGTTGGGTTTATTTTGGTCCATTTCCAGGAATGCAGTAAAATTTCATAACATTATGCACACTCCCAACATCGGTATATGTGCGAACTTTATGAGAAGTGAAATTCTCAAAATGTCCAATTAGCTTGAAAAGCATCCACATCTTCATCATCGTCAATATCTGAGTGAAAAATACCAATTAACTAGTTATCATCTGTTCAGTTCATTCGATGTTAACAAGATCATGATCCCCACTGCCTAAAATATCAATTTCCCTCACAAAATTGTCTATATTTTCATCAAAATAGGCATCCACATCACTGCTGCTTCAGTACTGTCTGCCATTTTGAATTACATGTGTTCAGATTCAGTTTTTAAATCAAATTTTCTACTAACCAGTTATCATTATCTCTGTTCATTTTGTGAAAGTCAAGCTCATGATCTGCACGGCCTAAAACATTAATTTTTTTCCACAAAATTGTCCCATTTTCATCAAAATCAGCATCCACATCACAGCCATAACTTGCTGCTTCATTGCTCTCTGCCATGTTGATCACCACACATTAAAACCTGTGTTTGAAATCAAATTTTCAAATAACCAGTTATCATCAGCTCCGTTCATTTTGAAGAAGTAAAGATAACGATCCACACTGCCTAAAATGTAATTCTTCCACACAAAATGGTCTGTATTTTCAACTCATTCAGCAAGCACATAACTGTCTTCACTTCCCTCTTCAGTATATGACTGCCATTTTTTTTTATCTCCACACATTAAAACTCTATTTTGAAATCAAATTTTTACCAGTTTTGGGGTCTTTTAAGCTCATTCTGTTAATGCATTTGTGTACCTTCTACCTTTATTTCCTTCTTTTCAAAGAGTACACGTAAAGTGATGATGTGTATACAGTTAAAAACACTTCTGTGAAGTGGTCGTCGGAATGTTGTGAGCATACAACCGGAGTCATATCCTGCTGGAAAAGGCAAAATACAACTGGAGTCATATTCCTCTGAAAATGGGTTAATACATTGAGCATTAAGATCAGTATATGAAAACTGTAATCATTAATGGGTTGGAGATGTAACAGGAGGCCATTATTGCTTTATCACCAATGATTATTAAACACAATAGAGGACTCGCCAAGTAAATAATCATTAACTTGAAATATTTTACTTCACAGAATTTTGTAAAATTCTTGTTTTTGCCATTTTATTGGATTAACAGATTAATATTCTTAATTTGGGTAATGAAAAATTTTGTGGCCTTTTCTTACATCTTTTCCCAAGGATTTTTCTTTCCCATTTGGTGATTGGAAGCACACGCTGTCTTATTACATCATTTCTCAAATACAATTATTGTAAGATGGGTCATTTTTAACCATTTTCTGTTATTCTTAGAGATAAGTATTTAGCATTTAGACATTTTTTTTAGAAGAAATGTGATGTGAAACCCCATTACACTTTTTCACTCCATGACTGGGGATATTGGGGTCGGGGTACATGTTACATCCGCGGTTATCGAATATGCCCATAACAGGATGTTTTTACCCTTATTGATTGCATGTGACAGCTATTCTTTTTTTGTTGAAAGATTTACATGTACTGTTATGAAATCATAATCTATCCAGTATCCAAAAGTGTTTTTTTAAAACTTAAAATCAGAGGTGTACATAACAGTGGACACAAATGGAAACTGGTTATCCAGTATTAAGGCTGCAACATTTACCAAAATTTTTTAATGTGTACACGGAATACAATAATTGAAAACCGATTTGAGACTCGGCCCCATCTCCCAGTCAGCATGTTAGGCTAACAGTCGACAGCTGTTTATATGCAAGGCACAGACAATACAAATACTGTGCTTCATTCAGCTTTGAATTGTTTAATTTGCTGTATGGCTTTTACCTCATATTATGACAGGATTCCAATTGTAAGACATGTCTTTATTAAATTTATCTGACAATTTAAGTAAAATATCCATAGAACTGTCAAGGTTTTGCTACATATACATGATAAAAAAATCAATAATGTAAGCAGATGCACTGCCTAGACATGCACATAAACTTGCATCTGATGTACACTACTGGGGGAGATCTCAAACAATGAATTTAATTTATTGCCTGTCTCTGTAACAGACATAAGAATGCCTGCTATAAAAACATTGTTTACCCATATTTTAACAGATTCCCATTTAACACTGATTTTAAGATAATAATACAGCTATATACAACATTAAAAGAGCATACAAATGAAATAATATGTGGAAAATATTTTCTTGATTATATGAATGGACAAACAAACAGATGAAGATACTTGCATGGAAATGGGAGAAATTTAAGGAAAAATACTGGATCTGGTGAAAATTTCTACTTCAGGACATGGTTTAGGGGACTTCATATGAAGTATAAGATGGGGAAAAAAAAAATTAGAGTTGTTACAAATGTTTGCTTTCATACAGTTATGATGAAAGTTATAATACTTGTGAAGTAAAAAAAAAGTGACTTATACTGGATCATTCTGTAACATCTAAGATCTATATAAGATTTTGTGCTAAACTTTAAAGTGAAATAAAACTAAAAAATTCCAAATGAATCAACAATGTTTGGATTTTTACTTTTAGTTCTACACTTATTGTGGATGTGGAAGTGGAGATAAGTATGTTTTCGTCTGCTCACTAGCAGTTGTTGTTATCTCCATGGGTTATTTTTTTGATGCAGGGCCTAGTAGGGAACTGGTCCCAGGAAGAGGATCAGTCAGCTTACTAGCAGTAGTTGTTGTCTCCATTGGTTCTTGTTTGACACGGGGCCTAATAGGGAACTGGTCACAGGAAGAGGATCATTCATTATCCTGACCTTATTGTCAGATTTAGTTTCCTGTTCACAAGAAGAAGTTTTGTCACAGTACTGCCAGCAGCAGAAAAAAAGTTGCTCAGATGAGACCGATTTGTCAGGAATGTAAAGGAGTTCACCTTGCAAATTTTGACAATGTTGGAAAAGTTTTAGAGCTAATGCATCAGTAAGCAAATACTCTTGGTTGAAATTGGCTTCTCAGAAGCATATAAACATACCTCAGCTTCAATCGAAGCTGAAACTACAACAGAACAATCATCTCCTCAAAATAGTCCCCTAACATGAAAGCCATATCATCCTGATTCAGTCTTCCTCTTGAACAAGGAAATGTATCCCTGTCAGGTTAGTCTGATTACTTTCAGTAATTGGTATGGTGTTTGTGACACTGTCCGAGGGGGTACTGTTGTTTGAGTGATATCCATTTGTTTAGCAGTAGACAGGATGGCCTTTGGGACTTTTTCTTTTTTTCTTCATCTAAAAATGGGAGTGATTTATACCTGGGGTCAAGAAAGGTGCACATCATCTGATTATTGCAATGTTTTGACATACGTCATCACTGTCAAGCTTGTGTCTGGACTGGATGTCAAGAAGCATATGTCGTTTGAATGAAGCAACAACTGAGATATCTGTGTCGGATTCATTCAGATGTTAAGAACACAGACTGAGAAGTATTGGGTACACCCCACTCAGTGTAGGATACTCGCCAGAACCAATGACCCTTGTGGTCATATCGAGTAGTTTTAACACTCGAACCGTGGATTCAATTATCTTCCACTGCTCATCTGATACATCTAGGATACAAGCATCTGCAGTTTTGGCAGCCTTTGTATTGTGTAGAATGGCGTAGATGGCTAAGTGCTGTTGAAGCAGGCATTTGAACATATAGGTGGAATTCCACCTAGTTTGACATTCAGTTACAAGTTGTTTTATGGGCAAGTTCATTTGTTTTTGTCTGGCAGTGAGCCCATTAGAGGCCAAGACTGATTGATGAAAATGTGCAATTAGACGTTTTTTGCTGCTGCAATGGTACAAGCTAAAGCAGAAACAGCATTAAATGCACTATGGATGTATAACTGACACGCATGTCCAAAACATCTAATGTGGGTGTATTTCATGGTCTCTAAACAGACGGTCATATTTGGGGTGTTGTCACTTACTAGTGCACTAACTTGATCCTGCTTTATTCCAAATTCTGCAAAAAGCTTCGTAATATCAGTTACGATATTATTACCAGTGTGTCTATCGTCCAGCTCTTGCATTACAAGCACAGTATTCTGTAAATTCCAGAATTTGTCTATATGGTGCACCGTCAGCATTAGGAAATCTTCAGTGGCATGAATTGTCCACATATCACTTGTAGATGCTTTTCCACATTGATTCTGAATGTCTAGTATCAGAGTATTTTTCTCTCATTCGTAGAGAGAAGAAACATATTTTGAAACGGTAGGGTGACTTGGTACTTCAAGCTGGATTTAATTTGTGGCAGAAACATGTGAAACCATCCCCGTTGACAATACTTAATGGTCTGAAATCTATGGCGCACATTAAAGCTAATTTCTCGGTGCATTGGATCCATTTATCATGAGACATGACAGGAGATTGGTAAGCTGTTATGAATATATGTTTAGATGTCGATTGAGATGTTCTGTCATGTGAAACATGTTTAAACGTGAAATGATTTGCCATACTGCCAGTACTTCCCCCTCTGTACAAGAGCTCAAGCTGGCACATATTGCATTTAACCATTTTCTTCTGCCCATCACTCGATCAACAACAGAATAGTATTTCCACACTTTAGAACATCTTAAAGTATTGCTCAGACATGAAGTGCAGCTCTTGCATCACATGTATATACATGTAGTTTCTGCATCATTGACAGAGAGCCATGTGCATTTTATTTACTGATTACTGATTTTGTAAACATTTACAGCCATTAAACGAAACTAAGCTGTTTACACGTGTAAACATTGCAGCATGAACAGAGACTGGAAATATCAGGTTCTTGAAAATCTGTTTTGACACTCGAACTGTTTCCGCATGGATTTCAAGCAAAATACCAGATGTAACAATGTTGACAAAGTAGACATACATCCCATTTGTCTGCCAATCAACATCAGGTTTTCATAAATGGGAAGTGTACATGTTTTAAAATAAACACTGCTTGATGTAGATGATGTCACCAATTTTTCCAGTTTCTGCCAATATTTCATGAAATTCCAAGACATAACATTCTCAATTTATGAATTCCGAAAACTGTGTCAATATTTCTCTCGGAGCTTTCTTTTTACCACTTGTGTCATGAATTAGCTCAAGAAATGTACTTTCCTCACAAGGTTAAACACAGTTGGGAACTTGTGAGGTTGGGGGAAAAACCTCTTTTTTTTTGTGGACGTAACCCTTATGTCACATGTTACGTCCCGCACATGGTAAAAAATAATTTCAAATTTATTTTGTTCTGAGGATCTCTGAATGATTTTGAATGTATATACATATGGTTATGCTTTTTCAGGAACATGAACACTATTGACCGCTCTCTTAATAAACAACTGGGCATTATGATGGCAGTTGATCATGAGACCCACATTGCAGACATTCTAATACAGTACTTGGAGAATGTCCTTAATATTTTGCTTGAAAATTGAATTTTTAAAATTAAATTATGATTAATTAAATAGATATCATTATTATCTCTGTTATTGGCTGTAAAGGACATAAGTGTCACAGGATGAAGCCGGGTTGGGACTGGATTAGTGAAGACACCGAAAGCAACTGCGTTAATAAGATGTTTATTTATAAACGCAATTTAAAGATGAACAAATCTGACACCATTATAACAAAAAGATAAGGAAAATTATAAAGTTCCTAACATGGAACTATCAACAACAAGTAACTCAACGAGAAAAATCAAAGATGGATTTAACAAATGGAATTTTAAACAAACGTGAATAGCATCCTATCACCAATCGACAAATAAGAGTATATGATTTACACCCCAATATAAACAAGGTCTTATTAAGTACCAAGGGTGACCAAAGCATGTGATTTATGCACTTATCAATAGAATACTCATTTATCCATCAATCTGTTAACTCGTCAATTTATCAATTTAACAAGCGATGTTGGAATATGAATTTATGAATCCGTCGTTCATATAACGATATTGAAATGGGGATGTATGAAATTATGAATCTATCACACATATAGCGATATTGAAATGGGAATGAATGTAATTTTGCACAGATAGCAATATTGAGATAACAATCAAATGGAATACGCAATAAATATAACTATCGTGGCGTCCGTTTGACTACCAAGATGTATCTACGGTTCCACCCGCTCTAGTCCATGGTCAAGGAGCCACCACGCATGGTCCACCCCTCCCAGTCTGTTGAAGGGTCCCTCGAGAGCCTTCACATTAACACAGACCCGTTGATCGAGAAGCCTTGGTCCCTCGCATCGAGAAAACCAGTACACTCTTCCGAAACAACGTCACCAGACACAGCGTACACGTCACACGAAACCACACAGAGTTCTGTGACTTCACACACCACCAAACCATACATATGGAACAGCTAAAAGTATAACAACTAAACCGTGTAGTACATATGACACGGTTAGTACTTTTGTATTGATATATGTTGCGCATGCGCGCACATGAATTACGCCTCGTTACACATTACATTAATCATTCAATGCATGCCGCGTATAATTAAATAATACCCGTCTGTTCAGTTACAACAAATAGCTAACTTGAACCAGCCTATAGGATTTCTAATATCATGGCGTTGTATGACCTAGGTATTGACTCTCTGTAGAATTTAGAATAAATTCTAAAACATCTAATATATGAAACAATTATGTCATATAAAACGAATAGTGATAAAGAATACAATCTTAAATTTCACATACCTCTACAGCTGAAGTTTTGCTCCCGTAAAGAGGTAAGCTTTCTGACAAGACTCATCGTAGTGTAATTTGTTTATAGAGAATTCGCTCTATATGTACTCTAGCTGTGACAGATATGCGCAGCAGCTAGGTACGTGAGTTTTCACTGCAGGCAATTTGCACGTGCAGCATGGGGTGAATCGCGCTCAGTATTTCAAAATAACTAGAGCCGAAAAAAATAAACAACCCCCGAGTAACGCTCTAGTCGGAAACGAAACCCGAATACATTTTTGATCACATATACACATTGATATAAACCATACAATTCCGTGACAATACCTCCCCCCTTAAAAAAAAAGTGGAAGCACTTTTAGAAAATCACGGAATTTTGCAAAAATACAAACTGAAACGTATTATTTACATTACCAGAATATCATGGTAGGAAAAAAAAACTGCAAATCACACTCTGCTTAAATAATCGGCCCCTACATTTTCCGACCCTCTGATTGCTTCGATCCGGAAACGATATGGCTGCAGAGTCAATGCCCAACGCATCAATCTTTGCCTTGTTCAAATATATGAGAGGCTGATGGTCCGTTTCAAGGACAAATTCCCTTCCGAAAAGGTACGTGTGGAATTTTTTGTTTACAGATATACCACTTATTTAATGACATTGAATTGTGTACCGTATACCGTATACATGTCACTGACTCTAGGGTTCATCCTAGGGACTTACCCCCTGGATCATTACTTTGAAATACATTTACTGGGCCTTAAAAGAAAAAATGTATTCATGAAACTGAAATTGACCTTGAGGACCATTCTTGCAACAAGAGACTTGGCTTATGGGACATACTTTGTATACTTGCTTGTAAATCGAGTCCAACTGCAAACAGCAGAGACCCTGATCTGCCAGTGCATAATTTACCAGCTGATCGGGGTCTATATTGTTGTTTTTTTTCTACTGATTACTCCTAATATACTGCATAGATCCAGATCTGCCTGAGCATTATCCGATGGCAGATCTGGGTCTGTGCAGTTTGCAATTGAACTCGACTTATAGGTGAGTATAGAGGGTAGTTGGAAAACTATAAAAAAAAGCCTATACTATTGCCATGTAAATGCTTGCTGGGCAGGAAAAGGCAAATGTACATACCCAGGTGACCTTGGTCCCTGTGGCAGTTCATACCCACTGGGACCATCCGTTAAAACTCAAACTTAATTTTAAGTTGACATGGGCAAGAGTGCAGGTGCATGTTTTACAAATAATTTTAGTTAATCAAGTTTGAAGTTTTGGTTTGGAGGGATTTATCCCACTTGAGTCTATAGTATGGTGACTGCTGTCTGTTATTAAGAAATTACAGCTGTGCTCTGTTTAACGTGCTTCGCTATTATGCGATTCCAGATATAATGCAGTAATACAATGGATCCCATAACCAAAACTATGAAAATAATATTTTTAAAAAATATACAATTTTCAACATCTGTGAGCTGAAAACTTTACATCAAAACTGCTGTCCTTGATTTGGACATCACCAGAATGTGTTTTTACAGTCACTCTTTGACTCTGATTAGCACCTATTGTATTCAGGCAAAGTCATATATTGTATCCTGTTATGACTCTTGGTCTTAAAATAATGTAACGGAAATAAAGTGAAACCAACAATGTAAGTAAAATCAAGAAGCAATTTATTTCCAGACAATTAAAGTGAAAATTTAAAAGACACTTATGGTAACTTGAATTCAAATCCAAATAATCCAATAATCCTAAGTGTCCTAATCACAAGTCCTAAATATAGAATATTCTGAATGAATTCCAGTAGCCTTGAATGTCCTGATGTGTTAGTAGTCTTGAAAGTTCTGAAATGCCTGAATGATGTAAGGCCAAAAAAAAAATGTGTTTCCGGTTGGCCGACTGTCCCTGTTTTTCATTGCTGACCCTAACACTTCTACCCCCCCCCCCCCCAAAGAAATCAGATTGCCGAAATTGATTTGTACATCTAATAGAGCCGGTTTTGCCCAGTACTTTGAAGCGCTTGAAATATTATTTGATTTATATATAATGTTTTTTAAAAAATATAAAAAAACTACCTGCCTTCCCTAAGTTTAAAACCAGTGCAATAGGAAACACACATATTTTTTTGTTGTTGGCCTAATCCAGAAAATCTTTGAATAAATTAACATAAATACCAAAGTCAAGTATTAATCCAATATGAGAATGAGTACTTTTTGTAATTCCAATGAATATTTCAAATAAATAATTCTTCTCTCTGAATTTGCTCTGAATTTTCACAACACAACTACTGTATAAACATCTGATTATTAAAATGATTCTTTATAGACTGACCATTTGAACAAGAATGAAATATTGTCCACTAAAATCTCTATATATAAACTCTCTATATATAAACATAAGTCATATGACACAATGTTCTAGAATATGAGTAACTCTAATGGAAAATTTCCTCTACATACATGACTTTTCTCACACCAGCCATGGAAAATTCCATTCTGAGTACTATCTACTATATAAACATGTCTGACCTTGAAATCAGATGCAGTAAATATGTTGTTTACAAAATGATGAAAATACAGCTTACCTCATGGACACATAGTATAAATTCAATATACATAATAATTCCTAACAGGCTATTGCACACCTGAAATTACCTATGTCTCTAATAAGTCACAATTGTAATTGACCCGTGTCAACTATTGTATTTGGTTACAATACAAGCGACTTGAGAATTTGCCTTTAGCACTAAAGCACACCAGCAGATCAGCGACTTAATCTCTGTGAACACAGCTCGCTGATCATACAAAAGACCAGCTTATTGTTGATCGTTGTTTATTGACACCCGACAGCAACAGATCACAGAAAGGATTAGCGGTGGCATGTCTTTTGTACTTGCTGCCACTTTTTGTGATCTGTTGCATTGCAGCCTAGAATGCATTATCACCAGTGAGAAAGTGACACTTGTTGATAGATGCTCATTTGTATTATGTATGTAGCTACAAATAAGGTCCAGTAAAACAATCAAGTGTCACTTTCTCGTGAAATCAGTTATGTTTAAAAGTGAGTTCAGTATTATCAGTATTTACGAGTGAATTAAAACAGAACACTGTTCACTTAAATAATTTGGATGAATAGTGAATTGAGACATTTAATCTCTCAATGGAGACATCCAGGAAAAGGAAAGCTTATTCCATGAAGGATAAGTTGAATGTTTTAAAGAAACATCAATCTGGCAAAATGCAAAGTAAAGTTGCAAAGGAATTAGGTGTGCCAGAATCAACTTTGTGCCGTTGGAAGAAAGATAAGGAAAAATTAGCAATATGCTGACTGGTTTACATGCAGATGCTGGACTAAAATGCGAAAAAGTTAGATTAGCAAAGGACACAGACCTGGATAGTACTCTGTACACTTGGTTTGTTCGTCCAGATTTCTCAAGGTGCCAAAAGAGAAAACTTAGATCCTGATCAAAACAGGAAGTAGGATCTACTATTGACAGTGATAAGAAGGACCCGCTGGAAGCACCCCCTGCTTTTTCCGAAGCCATATTTGCATTCGAGAAAAGACTGATGTGGCTAGAAAAACCAGGACATTGAGCCCTTGAAGATTATGCAGCTGAGAAATATCAAAGACTTTGCAAAAAATCAAGAACAATCAGGTCTCAAACAACAAAGTCATGAAATACTTAAGGGAATACACATCATGTGAGTGAAGAGTGCTTATTCTATTTGGATTAGTGCTTTTTGTGAACAGATGTGTTTGTTTCAGACATCATTGGATTTTAAACCTATTACATACATGTATGTAAGTTTGTTATTTGTTATTTCTGTTATTCTGTGTTTTAAAATTGCTAAAAGCATGCTGCACATGATGTGACATCATTCAGATGCTAATCAGCACATGTAACTGGTGTTTTCAAGTGAAGATGAAATATTTTACTGACAAAAATGACTTGACATTATTACTCAGTGCACTTTTTACAAATGTTCATTTATTTAATTGCAAAATATGTATAGAAGTAGGGGTGACTATTGCCAGGAAAAAACTTATTGCAATATGGCATGTCTGTATTGCGATACATATCAATACGTATTGGTCATTGATAGCATTTATGATTTCTAATGTTAATTTTACATATTATGTACTTCATTGATTTGCAATTTCCTTTCATGTAATAAAATCGGAGCAAGAAAATAAAAACATGCTTTTTATTTCACCAACACACCCACTAAATATAATAATGACATCACTGATGTAGAAAATAATAAACCTATCAACATGTGAAAACTTCTAACAGCAGAAACAAAAATACTCAGAGAAGAGTTAAAAAATTATTTGGCCTGATTAGTAAGGTCTTTTGGTCTAGACACTAAAATGATTAATATATTCATATCTTGCCATACAATCATCACAAGGGGGCAAAATGAAGCAAAAATACATGCAATCACAAATTATCACTTTGACAAATGCCTGGCTTTGATTAGAAAAATGAATATACATGTAGTAAATTAGTAATATCAATGATTCCAGTACTTCGTTGGTTTCAACATGAGACACTACTTACTTGAACAGGCAGCTGAAATAAATTCACAAAAGAACCAAATTTGGCTGATTACAAACCATATTTTTTGTGACTAGCAAAATAAAACTAATAATACAACTTGAGCATTGATGAAAACCCTGTGTTTTCATGTATAACTTTGCAACACTGTCAAACTGTAAATTTCTCCAAAACAAGAGAACATACAATATTTAATGTGACTAGATGAAACAAAGTCCTTTACAACTGGACAAAATTGGAACTGGTCTTGAGCATGTCAGTTTATCTAGCTCTGTTTGGAACAAAAGATCAGCAAATGAATTTTTTTCAAGAAAAAACATGTTTATGTGTTGAAGCCCTCAACTGAATCCATCAAACTCCAGAGTTCATAGTGTTCACAAAGGAGACATTATAGTGTGGTCATGTTTCTCTTGAGAAATAGTAGCACATCAACCTTCTCTGTACTGATTGCTGCGGTTTGGCTTTAAACAATATCTCCTGCAGAACTAAAGACCCTTTCAGAAGGGACAGATGTTGCTGGTATGAAGAGCAACTCTGTTGCATAACTGGATATTGTAACACATAACTTTCAAGTTTTCAATCAAGAGAAATAAAACATGCATTTATTGTAACATATGACTCTGTTGCTTTAGAAGTACAACTGTCGGTTGTTAATGCAACTTTAGATGCTAGGGACAAGCAGGATTTTACATCCTCTTTGACTTTTAAATACATATCGGGGATAATTCTCTCATAGAAGACATGTCTAAATAGTACAATATATCATGGGCCAAGCACCGACGCCATGTTTAAGAATCCCTTGTGTGACACAACACTCTACGGACACAAGTTGTAAATGATGAAACTGGCATGAGTGATAGTTGTGGCCCTTGGTGATGAAGATTTGTATATATTCTATGCACCTAGCATACTTGCAATCACTGGTTGTTTACCTGAAACATTCGGTATGTTTTTATTGGATCCTTAGGCTGTTGTGCCTGGGGTTGTGTCACTTTGTTGCACAGCCCTGACGGATGGTGACGCAGTAAATGAGTTGATTGGTTTGTCATACCACCTGCATGCTTGATTTCGGTTTTGAGGCATATTACACACAGCAACAGTTTTGTAAATTGTATTGGTGCCAAACTCCCAATATTAGCGAAAAAGTATTCCAAATAGAAACTTTTTGCTCTTGGGTTCTTTACGAGCTCATACTTAGAAGCCTTCATGTTGGTAATTACGCTAAGCCCAATAGAAAACTGGTGTGCTCAAATTCAGTTCCAGACAGACTCGTGTAGGTGAAGAAAAAACCCGGTATACTGGTATTACTATACTCGTATCGCAATATACTGTATTGGGCATTTTGTATTGCAATTTGACGATAAATAAGTATATCATTACACTCTTATGTAGAAGAGGTTAATATGTGATTGTGAGCTCATAAGTAACAAAGAATTGAGCTTTTAATGTTGGAATGCATTGGCCTCAAGTGCAACCAGAATTTAATCATTATTTGGATTTTTTGTTTGTTGCAAGTGATGATATTTTTTCATCAATTTGAATCACTTTAAAATTTATGACAATGCAGTTATAGATAGAAATTATAATTGGCAAGTATATTTATTAAAATGAGGGGTTTATATCATTGTGTTATTGTTACTCATATGATCTGATCTATCAAATGTATGTCAATATGGGTTGAAAGAAAACAAGCTGAAGCTTGGTATTATATTTTTATTTCCTTTTTAAAACATTATTATGGGACAAAATTAAATGTATAAATACCATGCAGTGAAAAAAACCTACCTAATTTACACAAACTAATGCAATTACTATACATTTGACTGGCGTTATGTTCACCCCCCACCCAACATACAAGTACACTCATTTGTGTATTTTTTGATCATTTTCGCTATACTGCTATTTGGTACATAATAGGGGTGAAACGATACACCTCTGCCATGTATCGATACAATTCTTGATACATAGCCTTCAATACGATACATTATCGGCACACATATCAACTTGATAGTCTTTTCATCTTTAGAAGGTCTGTAAATGAGAGGGTGGTGCCATTTTGTATGTGTTGACATATTAGGTGTATTTCCAGTATGCAGATTACAGACAGACATAGACTTATCTGTTAGATGTCTGTGATTTTTATTCAACTTTATAGGCAATTTCAGGCTGCTCCATTTGATTAGATGCAAGACTCGTTCTAGTATCGACGCCTTTTATTTTGCATTGCATAAATGTTTTTAAAACATCTTATTACGAATTCCATGTCTTCACTTAAATTTGGAAGGCTTTATGGTGTTATTTCAAAACAGAGGGACAAAAAGTACAATTTCCTTGTGCAAGGAAAATCTTATCTAGAACAAGTCAGAGTGGGGGAATGGAGATGACTAACAATCAAATCCTTCACATTGTATTTCCTGCAGATGCAAAACAACTGCTGTGGCCAAGGCACTCGTTTCTGTCAGTGACAAAGGAAATTATTGACAACACCACTCCCCTTCTACAAAGTGACAAGGTGGCTATAGCTCGTGCAGTTTGGAATCTTCCCCCTTGCCCATTCTGTGCTATTTTTTTGTATCCGGTTGACACATTCAGTCGCTGATTATATATATCAGCACAAAACGAGACATTCTAAAGTTGATCCCCATGTACGATTCAAGTAATTTACAGAGAATTTAAAAGCGACTTTTGTGCGAAGTTTCTCTGTTGCTTGTATCTGTTTAGATAGAGTTTGATGCCAATACTTCTGGTATGTCACGCAGTAAACAAGCTATAGTTTTGACTGGTGGTTATTGTTTTACCCTGGACTTGAACAAACAATAACCACCAATCAGAATGACATATAACATATTTCATTACGTGACACACAGGAAGTTTTGCCTTCAAATTCGATCCAAATAGACAAGAAGCAATACAACAGATAAACTTCGCGTAAAAGTGGTTATTAAATGATTAGCAAAGTACTTAAATCACACATGGGGAACAAACTGGAATGTCTTCTTTCAGTGGCTGAGCACGCGGACGGGATAGAATAATTAGCATGGAATTGGAGTGTAGGGAGGAGGAAGGACAGATTTCCAAACACGTGAGTTAGTCACCTTGTGTTAATTTGATTAAGGCGAGTGGGTGTTGTCAATAGTTTTTCTTTTATACTGACAGAAATGAGTGCATGTGTTTGGTACAGCTGTCTTAGATGAATTCTCAATTTAAAGAATAAAAAGGAAAACGACTAGTAATTATTCACTATTGCTGAAGATTAAAGCAATTTGTGTAGGGTAAGTATCATTTTGTATCGATTCTTCACCTATTGTATCGATATGGAAAAAGTATCGATACATCGATATATCGATTAATCCTTTCATCCCTAGTAAATAACGCGATCAGCGCTTATGGACCCCGACTACTGCGTTATAATGGGGGAGAGCTGTAATAGTTTGTGTTTCAGATAAAAGGCACTTTTCTTGATTTAGCTCTGTTGTCTTTTTGGCCTTGAAAAGTGAACAGCAATGTAATGGGACATGTTATTTTTTATTCCTTAGAGGAAATTATTAGACTCAGATTACTTCCCATGATATAGTTCTTCAGAATAGAATTGAGTTCAATACAAAATGCTTTATAAAAGATAATTGCTTAAACATTTTCAATCTAAATATTTTTGGAATAATTTTTAATCTATTTTCCAATAAAAGATAAAGAGAAATAAAGACCACATTTAAATTCAGATTACGTGCTTTTAGATGGATAATCATAAAAAGTAACATGGTTATCAATATCTTACAGTTTATGTTCAACCATTAAATCCTGTTTAATATATCATATTACTTTAATCTTCCAAGCCATCAGTATTCTTAATCCTTTGATTGTTTTTTTCTTTCATTCTTTTTGTAGAATGCCTTATGGGCCCAAGGATCCACATTTACAAAATGGGAACCTGACTCCGCCAGTTATCACAGTAACAGAGCTTTTGAAACATGGAAAATTAAAGTAAGAATAGATTTTAAAACATTCTGAGGGTACTGCATGCTCTAATCTTCTTTCACATTTCTCAGATTTGAGGTTATTATTCAACCACACGTTTGTTTGTTTGTTTGCCAAAATTAATTCATGAAATCATTAAGTAAAAAACATTATGTAGAAAGTTTCAGGCAGGATTATGTGAGGGAAAACAATTGATCTAACTTGGTATGTGTGACACTGTTTGCCCTTGTGAAGAAGCAATGTGGGATACTCCTATCATTCATGAGTTCACACACTGATGTTTCAGACATTGTTGATAGGGTTATGACATCATTAATGTCTTGTCTTTAATATTGAAAATACACATTTTTTCTGAGTACAAACTTAAATTATTGTTTACAACAAAACTAAACAATTTATACTGTATCTAATAATGCAAATTTTGTGTAGAAAATACTGTGCCTCTCTGTACCTAGACTAATATTGATGACCCACATTCTTTTTCTGCCAGTCTTTTCTGATTAGAAATGAGAGATAAATAATCCATCAAATGCGTTGACGTGGAAAAGCAAATCTCACCCATGGGATCAGAATTTGTATCCACAAATTTTCATATCAGTCCATGAATTCAACCATTCTCTTTTAATTTATCTATCCCACACCAGTGCATTTAATGGATTCTATTAGTCATTTTGTTCAGTACATTGTTTAAAAGTAAAATTTTACAATTTGTCGACAGACAACTCATTTCCACATGCATGTAAATTCTCAACGAGTTTGTATTTGAATTGTTAATGTTGGGTGGGTATGTATGTAGTAGCAAGGATGTACAATAGAGGACATGCAGTGTTTGGTATTTTGTGGTAATGTCTCAGCTGTTACATGCAGTTCTAATACATATGGTGTAGTGTGATTGTCATGACACAAGATTGCTGCCACTGTGTCGATAATGAAGACAAACAACTAAGTTTTATCTTTACTCATTAAAAGTTATTTATCAAACATACTATAAGGGATGTGTTCATGGATACCATTCTCATATAAAAACTGCTCCCCTTAAAAATTGAAAATCCCCACTTACGAAAATGTGAAGGGGGGGGGGACAAATCATGGAGAAATCAGGTATTTGAGTGAGTGATGTTTTAGTTTATAGAAGTTTAACTCTATGCATAACTCGGCTGGTAGTAGAGAGTGATTTATGGCTGATAATTAGAATGTTGATGGTTTTGCACAGAATGGTCAAACTTGCCATCAGGGGCAGAAAAAATCCCTTGCCCAGCAGTCCAGGACAACCATTTTTTAGCTTTGGGCAATCAACTGTATTAAAGTCACAGTAGTTGGGAAACTGGATTTTGATGGCAGCTATGGTTTATGATAAGTTTGATTATTATGTTGACAAGTCATTTAAAAGAGCTGCCTGTCACAGGATGAAGCCGGGTTGGGACTGGATTAGTGAAGACACCGAAAGCAACTGCGTTAATAAGATGTTTATTTATAAATGCAATTTAAAAAAATGAACAAATCTGACACCATTATAACAAAAAGATAAGGAAAATTATAAAGTTCCTAACATGGAACTATCAACAACAAGTAACTCAACGAGGAAAATCAAAGATGAATTTAACGAATGGAATTTAAAACAAACGTGAATAGCATCCTATCACCAATCAACAAATAAGAGTATATGATTTTCACCCCAATATAAACAAGGTCTTATTAAGTACCAAGGGTGACCAAAGCATGTGATTTATGCGCTTATCAATATGATACTCATCAATTTATCAATTCATCAAGCGATATTGGAATATGTATGAATTTATGAATATATCGTTCATATAACGAAAATGAAATGGGAATGCATGAAATTATGAATCTATCACACATATAGCGATATTGAAATGGGAATGAATGTAATTTTGCACAGATAGCAATATTGAGATAACAATAAAATGGAACACGCAATAAATATAACTATCGTGGCGCCCGTTTGACGACCAAGATGTATCTACGGTTCCACCCGCTCTAGTCAATGGTCAAGGAGCCACCTCGCATGGTCCACCCCTCCCAGCTTGTTGAAGGGTCCCTCGAGAGCCTTCACATTAACACAGACCCGTTGGTCGAGAAGCCTTGGTCCCTCGCATCGAGAAAACCAGTACACTCTTCCGAAACGTCACCAGACACAGCGTACACGTCACACGAAACCACACAGAGTTCTGTGACTTCACACCACCAAACCATACATAAGGAACAGCTCTACAGCTGAAGTTTTGCTCCCGTAAAGAGGTAAGCTTTCTGACAAGACTCGTCGTGGTGTAATTTGTTTATAGAGAATTCGCTCTATATGTACTCTAGCTGTGACAGATATGCGCAGCAGCTAGGTACGTGAGTTTCCACTGCAGGCAATTTGCACGTGCAGCATGGGGTGAATCGCGCTCAGTATTTCAAAATCACTAGAGCCGAAAAAATAAACAACCCCCGAGTAACGCTCTAGTCGGAAACGAAACCCGAATACATTTTTTGACCACATATACATATTGATATAAACGATACAATTCCGTGACACTGCCTACAAGTCTGTACGCTGTTGCTATTGTCAGGTGTTAATAATTTCTACAAGAGATATCTGCTGCATTCAGTAAGTATAGCGTTATGCACTGTTGACACAGAATGTTATTTGCCTCTATGAACATCCTGTCCTCTCAGGGGAGTTTTCAACAAGGTGATCAAATACTTGCAATGATTTGGCATTGCAGTGAAATTTCTGGGGTTTTTTTAAAACATGCTCCTCCAAGATTAACAAATAAAAATTGCTTGACCTTAAAAATTGATATAATTATACCATATAGAGTAAATATGTATAATTGACCTGGATTTGAGGAGAATAAAACTGCCTACTAATTAACACTGCTATTTCTTTGGCGTTTTCTCCATGAAAACTGTCATGGTGATTGACAGAGTATGTGGTGAAAATTTCATGAAAATTGATCAAGAGATTGGAAATTTGAAATTGTACATGTTATATAGTATGAGCCGCATCGATGACTGACCAGGCTCCTTACAGACTGCTTGACTGAGCCACATCTGGAGCAAGAATGTTAGATAAACACCAAGCTGAGGGTTTTGATTTGTCAGCAAGTCAATGTAAATTAACTGTGTATCTAGGTTCTGTTAGCCTCTGTTTACATGCCTCAGTTTGCAAGGTCTTCAGTGTGTGAAATAAAATTTACATGCATTGCTCATGGCATGTTACCTCTCTAGACTGTTAGCTTTTGCCACCTATTTCCATTCACTGACAGCCGGTACAGTATAGTACCATTCACTGACAGCCGGTACAGTATAGTGCCATTCACTGACATATCTTCCAAAGGCAGTTACCATATATACTCGCTTAAAAGTTGAGTCCAACGGCAAACAACATAGACCCTGATCTGCCAGTGCATTATGCAATTGCAGATCTGGGTCTGAGTAGTTTGCAGTTGGACATGACTTATAAGGGAGTATATGAAGTACTAAATACATTATTGTGATAAATACATATTTTGTGATAATTCTGACTTTCTCTTCTTGGTTTGTTATATAAAAGAAAAATTTGCAAAAGGAAGGGAGATAATTTAACTACTAAGAGTTGTTATGCAATGTTAGTGAATAAATATGTCCTGTACTCTTGTTGGTATCGTTGTTAACCACCTTTCTTCTGGGCCTTCAAGCAGCAAACCAAAGCGGCATTGCTTGATCTTCCTCAGACCATCTACGTAGGCAGGCCATCTTTTTAAATTTTGAAAGCCATAATTTGGCATCCTGAGTGTTACTTCCACTGTAGGAATTCAAAGAATGTTCAAGAAATTTTCTTGCCATTACTTCACTCTCTAGTCTTTCAAACCTTAAATTAATATTATGTGGTCAACCCGCCATCTGCTTTTCATGCTCTGCACACAGTTCCAGCGCAGTCATACAGCTAATCTAACAAGACCAGCTACCTGGAAATATTACGTGGCAAGTGAGGGAATTTATGTGTGTGCAGGGGAATTAGCTTGCTATGCTGCATTCTAATTTATGACATATTTATTCACAGACATTGCATAATTATAATGATACATCAACTGTCCACCTCAAGCTGTCCATAACAAATACAAAATATACTTTCTCTTAGTCAATACATTATATTCCATATAATTTCGCCATATCTATACTTTCTCTTAGTCAATACATTATATTCCATATAATTTCACCATGTCTATTGTCTTATTTTGTAGCATATTTAAACTCCTTCATATGCACTTTAGACAACTGAAGACTTCATGCACGGTCTTCACTAGGGGTGAAACGATACACCTCTGCCACGCATCGATACGATTTTCGATACACAGTCTACGATACGATACATTATCGATACACATATCAACTTGATGGTCTTTTCATCTTTAGAATGTCTGTCAGTGGTAGGGTGGTGCCATTTTTTTGTTGTTGACATATTGGGTGTATTTCCAGTATGCAGATTACAACAAACATAGACTTATCATCTGTTCATATATCATTCTTATCCTTGACAAGATTATTAAAAAAAATACTTCTAAACAGACTAGCTGTTAGTGATTTTTATTCATCCTTTTATGCCATTTCAGGCTGCTCCATTCGATCATATGCATGACTCATCCTGGTCACCACGCCCTTTGTTTACATTGAATTAATGTTTTTAAAACATCTTATTGCCAGTTTCATGTCTTCACTTAAATTTTGAAGAGATTACGGTGTTATCTTCAAAACAGAAGAAAAAGTGCAATTTCCTTGTGCAAGGAAATTCTTATCAAGAACAAGTCCGAGTGTGGGAGCGGAGATGACTAATAGCCAAATCCTTCACATTGTACTTCCTGCAGATGCAAATCAACTGCCTCGGCCACAGACATTTGTTTCTGTCAGCAAAAAAGGAAATTATTTACAACACCCACTCCCTTTCGACAAATTGACGAGGTGGCTATAACTCGTGCAGTTTGGAATCTGCCCCCTTGCCGATTCTGTGCTATTTTTTTAAAATTTTTTTTTTATCCCATCGGCAGGTTCGGTTGCTGATTACATATTTCAACGTAAAAGGAGATATTCCAAACTTATTCCCCATGTACGATTTAAGTACTTTACACATCTTTACACATATATCATTTAAGAGTCACTTTTGTGTAAATCATATCATTTAAGAGTCACTTTTGTGTAAAGTTTCTATATTGCTGTGTATCTATTTGGATAGAGTCTGGATGCCAATATTTCTGTTATGTCACGCAGTGAACACGCTACAGTTAACTATGATTAGTGGTTATTGTTTTACCCTGGATTTAACAAACAAGAACCACTAATCAGAATTGCATGTAACACTGCGTGACACACCGGATGTGTAGCCTTCAGTTCGATCCAAGTAGACAAGATGCGATGCAACAGATAAATTTCGCCTAAAAGTGGTTATTAAATGATCAGTAAAGTACTTAAATCATACATAGGGAAGAAATCTGCAATGTCTTCTTTCCGTTGAAATCAGTGGCTGAAGATGCAGACGAGATAAACTAATTAGCATGGAATTGGGGTGGGAGAAGGGGGCAGATTTCGAACCACGTGAGTTAGTCAACTTGTGTTAATTTGTAGAAGGCGAGTGGGTGTTGTCAATTGCTTTTATTTTTTTACTGACAGAAATGAGTGCATGTACTTGCTACGGCTGTCTCATATGAATTCTCAATTTAAAGAATGAAAAAGCAAATGACTAATAATTATTCATGACTGATAAAGATTTATGTAACTTGCATAGAGTAAGTATCGTTTTGTATCGATTCCTCCCCTCTTGTATCGATATGGGTATAGATATAGAAAAAGTATCGATATATCGATTAATCGTTTCACCCCTAGTCATCACTCTACATGGTTCATGCAACCTTGAAATATCCTTGAAACTGAGGGGATGCCTTGAAAACTTGTTGAATTTTTTAAAAAGTTGATTGTGATTGAAAACTCTTTGATTTTTTCCAAAAACTTTAATTTGTCTGAGGAAATACAAAACATTAAAACTAAATAAAATATTTCACTTTTAAAGTTCAGAATTTTTGCTGTTGACGTAAAAAGAAAAAAAAAATGAATAAATAAATAAAATTGGACAAAATTAGGTGGATCAAATGATGTGTAAGTTTTCCAGATGCAATAGCATCCTTTTGCTGTAGTGGCACGCTACTAATTTATGTGGATCTTTTGGTTCTATTTTTGTATTAATTAATGCTGTGATAAGCAAAGTAACATATCAAAAAAGTTCAATTTACATTAGAGAAAATACCGCTTGTAAATTTTTGGGAAGTCTTTGAAAACTTGAAAAACAACTCTCTGGGGCTTTACGAAGCATGCTCTACTAAATTGAATATTTTAACTCTACTCCAACTGAACTCAATGACTGAGCTGCAGAACTGACTAACTTATTACATGATTGTATTTGACTGACTAACCCATTTCCTCACTATCTGATTAATTGACCAACTACCAACTAATTGACCAACTACCAACTAATTGACCAACTAATTGACCAACTACCAACTAATTGACCAACTACCAACTAATTGACCAACTACCAACTAATTGACCAACTACCAACTAATTGACCAACTACCAACTAATTGACCAACTACCAACTAATTGACCAACTACCTTCCCCTCTGACCTGCATCTAACTTTATATTTCAAGTTTCATATTGACATTCATTGATTGACAAATTACGACTTATGGCTATAAAATTAATGTTCCTGTAGGTCAACTCAGCTTTGGAAAAGAAGGAGTTACTGTTTACTAACTAAGAGTTTCATATGTGTCCCTTACCATCTGTACACCCTACAGGTAGCCTGACCTTATGGGGACTTAACTTGGTGTGATCATAGAATTTGTGTGTTCTGGCTAGTTACTTCTCCACTTGAAATGTTCAAATACTTGCCTAGTACATATGACTACAGGTGTTCATGACCTACAGACTCTTTAGCTAATATGGCGTATGTATGACATTGCTGCTGTAGTATGACTGATATTTGTACCTACTTACCTACATATGGAACTCAGATATAAGTGGTTTGTAAGCCATAGCTAGAGCTGTAACATTAAAAACATTTAACATATTCAAAATTGTCATCTTTTAATTTTATCCACAAAACTTGTATAAAACATTTAATAAAGTAACTTATATTTTTGAATTATTACATAACTACCAACTGTCAGAATTCACTCTGTGATAATAACTTGGATTTGTGAACAATAACGGCTTGTGAAACCTACCGTATATACTCACTTATAAGAGTAGTCCATCTGGAAACAACATATACCCTGATTTGCCTTCACGTAATGTGCAGATCAGGGTCTATGTTGTTTGTTATACTGATTACTCCTAACAAACTGCAATATGCAAATGCAGATCAGAGTCTTTGCAGTTTGCAGTTGGACTTGACTTATAAGCGAGTATAGACAGTGTTACTTAGAGTGATAGTATTAAATTGTTAACCCTGGGAGTTTCTTTTCATTTTTGTCTGAAATGGGGCTAGGAAACGTATTTTTGGGGTTGCTTCTGAATGCAGCCAAACACATCTGCTTAAGAGAGTTTTTTGTTTAGCCAGATGCTTAGATGTATCAAAAATGTTGTTTTTGATTGGCTATTACACTCGTACATGTGCAGAAGGGTAAAAGTTGGCTATTACACTCATACATGTGCAGAAGGGTAAAAGTTGGCTATTACACTCGTACATGTGCAGAAGGGTAAAAGTTTGACCTTGTATTGGACCCCTGATTTTTGTGTCCTGGCCCCTTTTGACTCCAAATCTCAAACTTACCTTACTTTTTGCAACGATTCATCTGTCCGTGTGCAGTTTGGACCGGTCTGCTTTAGATCTAAGGCCAAAAAGTCTAAAATCTGGAAACAAACTACTGTTCCAAAACTAGCAATTTTCGACCTAAAAAATCAGGTCTCAAAAATTGCATTTTTTTCCACTGTATTTTTTAATGCGAGTAGAAAGTCAACATTATTTGGTATCATTGCAAAGGCTACATCTGTCTACTTTCCTCCACTTTGGTGTATCTTAAATGATGTCGACGTTACTGAGCTTGGAAGTAGGGTACAACCTCATGACGCGTAAACATGGCACCAGGGGTTAATGAGTTAATGGGAATTATCCAGAGTCAGTAAGTGGGTTCTTCTTGATAATATATGAGTCGAGATATTCTATCCATGACCACAGGTTCCGGGTCAGTGTAGTGACTTAAATTTGTATATATCACTTTTGCATATCAACTAAAAATTATAATCATGGATTTGACCAAACTTGGTATGTTGGGGTATCCAAAGAATATCTTACATGATTTCAGTACTGAACAGTACTTTTCATAGATATATATAATTTTTGTTGGCAAGTAAAGATAAGTCCTTTGTGAGAGCTTTGAGAAACTCTTACTGTGTATACTCACATAAAAGCGGGTCCAAATGCAAACAACAAAGACCCCGATCTGCTGTCGCATAATGTGTTGGCAGATCATGGTCTGTGTTTGTTCTACTGATTAGTCCTTACAAACTGCATAGACCCATATCTGCCGGCGCATTATGCGACGGCAGATCTGGGTCTATGCAGTTTGCAGTTGGTATTAGATTATATGCGAGTATAGACGGTACTTTGCTTTAAGGTGCATTTTCAGAGTTGTAAAGAATGTCAAAGTTTTATGTATTACAACTTGATTTGTTTTTCAGCGTGATCACTTTCTTTGAGCGGATGAGGCTGATCAGGGATTCCATACCTCTTAGTGAAGCTGTTAAATGCAGTCTGATCAACCTGGAAAGAAAATTCTGCATTGTCTCCCCACTTTTCAACCGCTTTGAAAGGTGGGTAGAAAAGATACACTTCAGCCATGTGTGTGTGTTTGGTTGGGGGGGGGGTGCATGCTTTTATTTGGGAAACAAAAATACCTGTTTTTAGTTTGCGGGAAAGAAGTTTTTTTGTTGTTGTTCCCCTATCTTTCAGTAAACTTACCTTTATAGGTGTAAAACAGTAGAAACATGCTTTTAAAGGACTCTTGTAGTAGACAGGTGAAGTCTCCCAAAATAAGCCCATCTCCACTTATGACTCGAGGGTGAACAACAAATGTCTGAAAACATTCATAATGTCTTATAATTTAATTCAAAAGAATCAGCTATTTTTGTTTCTGTTGTTATAGTCCCAGCAGCATGAAAAACTTAGTTCGAGAAATCACTTTAAAGCAATCATAGTTACAAAGATTGTTTCTTAAGGTGACATTCAGTTGGTCTAAAAAAATAAGTTATTCATAAAAATTAATTTTTAAACCTAGAGTCATCTTGAATTTCTTAAATGCAAGTTAAATACTCGTCAAGCTTTTGTCAAAGGAAGGTCAAAGATTTCCTTTCTTCGTTTCTGGAATGACAAATTGATAACCAAAATAACTAGAGGGTGTAAGGACTTTGAGAACATGGTACTTTCTTGGCTAACATACTGCCCTGTTTTGGTCAAGTCAAAATCTTTGTAAGGAAGATACGAACTGATCCAGGTATGATGTGCAAGCTGATACTAAAAACTTGCATCAAACAAACTGCAAAAATAACCACATTCCAATGCTCATCAATTCAAAATGATACACAAAAGATATGAACTGATAGTGTTTTTACTGCTGGTTTATTATTTGAAATATATATTCTTCAGAAAAATCGATTCCTAGATCTTGACTGCTGCGTGTGTTTGTGCGGATTTTTATGCTGCCCACAGTGGAAGAACACACACTACTTTCCATCATCATAACTTGGGAACTTGAAAGGATTTTCTAAAAATGAAAAATTATTCTCTCTGATACTTCATCTGAAGGGTAAAAATGCTGTTTAAAGGATTGGTCTGGAATGTAGTGAAGAGTAAAATGCAGTACACCCAGTTTCCAGAGATTTGGCTCAGGTATAACAAAGCCATATAGGAGAATAAATTACCCACCCCACCCCCCAGGTTCTTCTGAAAATTACTAAGCTGGCTTCAATGACAAAAATGGTTATTTATGCCATTCAACCAAGTAAAATATTGTCTGAAAAGCATATGTTTCACTACTTGTATGCCTCTAGTCCAAATACATTCCTGTTAATTGTATTTTATTTAAGAATTCCTCCTTTTTTTCCTCTTTTTTGTATACTTCTTTTTTCCTTTCTTTTATTTAACTCCAAATTTTGTATATTTTTGAAGATCCTTTAACTTTTAAGCCAAATTGCACTTGACAGCCTGAGTTTCATCTATCTGCACACGATCCATTTGTTTTACTCTGTCCATATTACACAATGCATATGTGCATATGGATTTTGCAGACTTTTATATACTTTTGCATTGTTGAGTCTTTTTTCACATTTTTGGGGGCATTTTTGTTTTACTTACAATAATTATAATGACCCTATCTGATAGAAATGAGCAGTGTTTGAAAACTGAATTTTATATTTCACATTATAAACATGTGTAGGGAGAATTCACCATGATCTTTATCCCCATCCTACTATCAGGCATTTCACAATGATAGTAATAATTGAAGGCAACAAAAGTGAGAACCAAAACAAATTCAGGCTAGAGTTAGTACTCTACTAAACTTTACTGGTGACTACACATTAAGTACAGTCATCATTTTAGCATACCTCAGTGACATAGAAGAGACCCATCGTTCTACCCCTGGTGTCAGCATCAGCACTGATAAAGGCATATACATATGTTGTCACTAAATCTAGGCAATAGTTTGGAGTGGGTTTCATAACACCTACCCCATGGGGAGGGGGCTGAGGTGCTAACTTTGTGCATACTTGTACATTAGTTGCACATTCTTTGTTTAAGTATTTGCACGTGCTCAGGTATTTCTGCAAACCTTAAATATTGCTATACGTGAAATCGTGTAACTGGGTGAAGGGATGTATTTTGACGATTACTATACCCTGATCACAAAAGTAGTCTGTGACCTATATTAAATGCTTCACTGACTTTGGTAAAGTATCTTGTGTTTTAAGTTTATTTCTCAAGCTCTGTTCATCCTAGAATCATCAATGTATGTGATGATGATATGTGCCTCTTTTAATACTGCACCCTTACAGCAAAGAAGGTCACAGTGTCCTCCATTTCACATTTTACTGGTTGTTGCATTTACCTCATGATCAAATAAGTCTTTTACCTGTTTACAGCTTGTGTATATATTGTTATATCTAGATTTCATGGAATTTGGCAAGACCTACATTTCATGCTTCACTGACTTTGGTTAATTTTGTGTTTTAAGTTTATGGTTAATTTTGTGTTTTAAGTTTATTTCTTAATCTCTGTTCATGCAAGAATCATCAAACTAGATGATTTTATGCATCTCTGTTAGTATCACACCCCTGAAACAAAAGAAGGCCACTGTGACTTCACATTTTACTGGCTTAGGTTACATTTTTGCATTGAGCTCATGATGACCACATAGGTTTTATACCTCCTGTATAATACTGTTATACCTGGGCTCATGAAACTTTGTGACAGGATGCATTATGATGAGTACTACACTTCATACCCCCATCGTAAAAGTAGGTCACTGACCCATATATTGTGCTTCAGTTGATGTTAAATGTTGATTTTGTACTGTTCATGCTTGAATCATTAAAATAGATGATTGTATACATCTTGGTACCACACCCATACAAAAAAGGTTTTGCATTTAGTTTATAACCACATAGGTTTTTTGCATGCTATACATGTATACATGTGGGGAAACCTTGCTATAACATGATGGTTGAGGTCCACATAGTGCCATCATGCTATGTAACATATTGAACAGTAGTTATCTGCAGAAAATGGTGCATGCATATCCACGGGGCTGTAAAATTGGGTTGAGTGGGGGTAGGAGTCGTCAAAAAACTTGGTGCTTGAATGGTGCAGTTACCAACTTAAATCAGTGCATATTAAATGAGAAATAGTGAAAACAGTAATTACATATTTATTATTTGATTTTATGTAGATCACCATGCATTGATACATACATGTACAGCATGAATAGCTAAAGTTCATGTACTTTACAAACTTGTCTCAAATAGTGGATCCAAAGTCCATTGAAAATATATAAAAGAAGCATAATTTGTAGTCATTCCAGCATAGATTGTGATGTGTCTGAATTCAGTGGAAAAAACTTGTCCAAGAATAATGTATTGAAAGGTAAAGCACAATTATGGTTCTCTTTGTGTGCATGTGTGAAGGTCACTGAGCAGTAGGGGTGAAATGATATATCGATGCATCAATACTTTTGCTGTATCGATACACGATTCGATACGAGGTGAAGAATCGATACAAAACAATATCTACCCAATAAAAGTTACTTTAATCTTCAGCAGTCACGATTAATTATTAGTCGTTTGCCTTCTTATTCTTTAAACTGAGAATCGATAATGTATCATATCTTAGGCTGTGTATTGTGAATCATATCGATACGCGGCACAAGTATATCGTTTCACCCCTACTGCGCAGCGTCTATAAATTTCAAACCTGATTAACACTTTTACACCTAGTTGTTGCAATAACTACGGCATGAATTTTTGTTAATGAACAATGGTGTAATTTTTCTAGGAAATGGACAATATTATTTGCTCGTCAATCGATTGTGTAATGATTGTATTACAACAGAGCCTAGCCATGTGCATGTTATGATTACCTTTTTAAAATGTTTTTATATAATTTTGCCTGATAATTTCAGCAACCTTTAGTGGCAAGATTGACTTGATGGGCAATTAATTAAATATGGAGATAAAATAATTGAGTTATAAATCAGGTGATGAACTATTTTTAACCGTGGGATTGTTTGGTGCATGGTTGTGTATGCCAGTTGATTGATAAAGCATCGGTTGGCTATTGTTTACCCTTGATTGAGCAACAATTGAACATAGGATGCATTAAAGACAAACACAAAGAAGATTTAATTACTTTATTGTTAATGGTTCAATAATTATTAGATTAACCTTTATTAGCTTTCTAACAGCCAACTTCTTTCAAAAATACAACAAAGTGCTTGACTGACTATTGTCATAATGGAAATGAAAATTCACAGTAATTGTAGTAATTCAAGAAATTGGTGAAGTTATTGTAAAATTTCTGGAGACACACGATGACTGTATTATAACAAAGTGTGTTATAGCAGGGTTTCCCTGTACTATCCTATCTAGAATCATGAAACTTGGTGAGGGAAATTTTGTGTTTGATGTTCTTTTCTTGGGCACTGTTCATGCTGCAGTCGTGAAATTGATGCATATCTTTTAGTACTGCACCATTACAGCAAAAAGATGCTCTTCACTACTGGCATGGGTTATGTTTTGTGTTTAACTCATGGTCACATAAGGATTTGGCATGCTATATGCACACCATGCTTCCTAGAATCATGAAATGTGGTGAGGGGATGCATCTTGATGAGTAAGTACTACATCCTTATTGCAGAAAGAGCTATATGTGACCTATACTTCCTGCATCAATGACTTTGTTGAAATTTTGTGTTTAAAGTTCATTTATTGGATGATTTGTATGTTCCAGTCTCGAAATTTGGTAATTGGATACACTGGTGAATACTACACCATTGCATCCAATGAAGCTCACTGTGACCAACATTTTATGTTTTATTAACACGAGTTAAGTATTTATATTGATGACCACATGGATTCTTCCATGCTGTATATATCCTAGCTGACCAGTGCAGTTGGAAGTATGAGTAATATGTTTATTTAATGGTAAACTTTCCATATCAATGACTATACATTGTATATTGTGATAGGTTACTCTCAACAGGTAACTCGGCATTGTACTTGTGGATAGTAGAGTATATTACTGGATCACACACCAAAGTTACTCAAAACCTGAGTTTCACCCAGTAAAAATGGGCTTCTTGGGTGTAGCTTCTTCAGCGGACCTCAAGAACAATGATTTTTAGAAATTATACAAAAATATTATTCGGGTTTTTAATAACTCATTATTGTATCACTACCTTGATATCATAGAAATGAGAAAAGGAGGTTCTTCTTTACTGCTTTATGTCTTATTTGCCTTGTCCTTGTATGTAGGTATTTAGGTAGGTTGGTTGGTAACTTGGTTGGTTGCTTTGCGATGTATGTGGGTAAGTTTGTTGGTATGTCAGCACAATACTGGCTATATAGCCCCAATTAAAAACTAAACTTTTAATTTTTACAAAGATTAAAAGTTTAAAATGTAAAGATATGAATTTTCCGAAAATACTTTAATTAGATAACGATCCAAAGTTGTATGTACTTCTAAAATTTAATACTGATTTTGAAAATAAGGTGTACCGTGGAAAGGAAAATTGAAGGGTCTGGATATTTGGATTCATGATGGTATGCTGTTGGTGTTTCTGTTATGTGATACTGCCAAATATGAAGATGCAGTCATGAGCTCTGTATTGGGCAATTTATAAATGGAATTTAGCAGATCGAATTTCATTTTAAAACCAGAGATCCTAAAATGGCTGTATTTGCCAGACGTGCCTGACAGATGAGCCCAAAACTGTCAAAAGACCATATGATAACTGTCAGACATTGGACAAGGTGCCCTTAATTATCCCATAGATTTGTTTGGTCATTATGTTTGTCCAGTTGTTGAAACACTCTATAGTCACAATTCTCAAGACAAAAGAGGTGTGAACGCTTATCTCCTGGACTTGTCAAAAACCTCATAATTGGATAATTTGCCCTGGGTCTGTACTGCAGACATTGCAGCAGTGTTTTTTTAAAATTATATTATGTCACAGTGTGCAAGCAGATCAGACCATTTGAAAAAAAATATGTATAACTTATCCCTGAATTTAAAAAAACCCCCAAAACAAACAGATACTAGCAACAACAGCCAACAACTAACTGGTATTATCATCCTCCAAGACTTGTTTGGGGACCTATCAAATAAGACTTCACCATTAGACTTACTGGAAATGCCAATCAGTTAGTTGTTATGTAGTTTTTAGTCATTAGGTCTGCTTGTTGTCAGTTAATAATTAATTTTTAAAGCCATTGAGTGGAATAACATAGTATTGTTGGGTGAAATTTTATAGACTAAAGTAGAGATTTTTGAAAGAATTTTTTTTTTTATAAATAATTAGTTTGAGAGGAAACCACTGAATCATGGGAAGATAATACTAAAACAGGAACTAAAGCAGCAGCAAATCCGGAACCACAAATGACACAGTTTGGGTACATTTAATAATTACATTTATCAAATCCGGAACCACAAATGACACAGTTTGGGTACATTTAATAATTACATTTATCAATATTTTCTTTTTCCCCGCAACTTGTTATACCATATTAAATTTCACAAATATATGGCGGGTTAAAACTAATACAGTTGTCCCCTTCCCCACCTTTGGCATTGACAAGTTTGTGTTCAAAAGTATCCCTAGGATGGTCACCCCTCTAATGCAAGACAGCCACTGTCCCATTAGTGCAAAACTCATATTTACCCCTTGCAAGCAGCCACATAATGGGGTTCTTACAGATAGAAATTTAACAAATATTTGTTGATTTCAGAATTCAATATATTGACATTTGTTCCATCATGTTGATTACTAACTTTAATTCATACAGAGAGGTAAGTAATCTGATTATCCATACTGCTGTGTGTTCCTAAGGTGTTAGTTTTTGTCACTTTGATAATTACTGACTGTTATTACCACCAATAATTATCAGGATGACAAAAGCTAACTGCTCAGAAGGACAGTATTGTCCAGCTCAAGTCAGTGTGACATCTGGTCACCATAAAGTATAAATGGTATGTTAGCCATTGTGGGTTCTTTCTCATAGACTATGAATGTACTTGATAGTGTATAAGACTAAAAACCTGTTGATCACATGACAAGCTCACTTCCTTTGTAGACACTGAGCTTTTCTTATAATACCTACAAATTGCTAAAGAAGGAACAAGTTATTGCAAAAAGTGCAAACTGTCGCCAGACATTCTCAGTTTGGAAGGAAAAGTGAAAGCAATTCAACTAAATGAAAAGAGGGAGAGTCCTTTGATCGCTGCTGAGAAATTCAATGTCAGACATTAAAATAAACTTAGTTGCCCACCATACAGTAGTGGGCAAAATGGTATGGTAATGGTCAAACAAGGATAGTTACAGCCAGATGTTTGTGCCCTGATTTTATTGAGAAGGTGGTTTTGCATTACAATTGTTGATTATTTATAATTTTTTAAAAATAACATTGGTCTAAGTTTTATCACCATGATTCCATAACATGCCTTTTATTTTTAAATGAAAGTATGAAATATTTAAAACTTAGCTAACACCTTCTATACTTCATATTAATTAGTACTCACAATTGTGACAAGGAAAGGCCATCCCTCTTATAAGGTCACTTTACTGCTGCAGAAGGGATGGCCATATAAAAGGGGCACCACTGTATCAAATTCAGTAGTGAATGTGTAATTGTGGTTCTAACTTGTTGGCTTGTTGAGAATTATCTTATACAATATTTTCAGAGAATGGAACAAGATATTCAGAGAAGAAAAGATGAGTGGAGTTGAAATGTATGTATTTGTACCTTTTTCTTTTCATTCATTGACACAAAAGAGTGAAATTTACTGAGTACAGTACAATTTGATAAGGCAATCTAATGTAAACATTTGCAGATGTAGAATCTCTATAAATATGTAGTTTTAAATGCCTGCCCAAAGGCAGAGCATATAATGTTATGATGTTCATCCATCCATCCATCCATCTGTTTATAGACCCATCTGTTTCCTTTTTCGTTTCCACAGAATGACTTTAGTTTTATACCATCTACCATTGCCAAACTTTTGTAGTTGGCTTGCACTTGGGGTAAGGAAGAAGTTGATTGATTTTGGAGTCAAAAGGTCCAAGTTCAAGTCAGAAGAAAGATAGTTTTCTCGTGATAACATTAAGTTTTACATTTCAGACCTGGACCAAACTTTGTAGATGGCTTGGACTTGGGGTAGGGAAAAAGCCTATTGATTTTGGGGTCAAAGTCGATGGTTATAGTCACTGGCTGAAAGAAGAAAAAAAATGCTTTTTTCACAATAACGTTAGTTCTATATCTCAGACCCTGACCAAACATTATACATATCTTGCACATGGGGTAAGCAAGAAGGGAAGAAGCCTGTTGATTTTGGGTCAAAAGGTCAGAGGTGAAGGTCAGTGTGGCTGACAAATGAAAAACAGTTTTTTTTACAAAACTTAAGCTCATGGCCATTTACTTTCATCCGAGTTTTAGGATGGCTTACTGTTTGGGTAAGAAAGAAGCCTGTTGATTTTAGGGTAAAGAGGTCAAAGGTAAAGGTCAATGACTGAAAGAAGAAAAATGTGTTTTTGCAGAACTTTAGTTTTAGACCACATACAGTGGCTAAAGTTTGTGGAGGGCTTGCACCTTGGGTTAGATAGAAACCGATAGATTTTGGGATATAAAGGGAAAGGTCATGGTAAGTATAATAAGAAAAAAATGGTTTCTGCACAGTAAGTTTAGTTCCAGACTGCATACCTAAGGTCAAGGCCATTGAGACCCATGAGTTGGTAATCTCAGTCAACCATGCCCTATCAGTTCTGACATAGAGGACTAATAAACACAGCAGGCACATACTATAACATTCACAGTACTCGTTTTTCCTTGCATGTTATTTACTGCTGTTATTCATCATGATGCAATTTAGGAAAATGATAGTGACCCAAAAATGTTTATCATGAAAATTATTTATTCCGAAGTCAAAACGTATCTTGAATTCTGTATACAGGTGATAGTCTTGAGCTTAATTTTGTTAGTTTTGATGTGATTGTGTTAGGTAAAACATTGCCTGTTACTGCTGTAATTTCTTTTAATTTTGTTTTGAATTTCTCCTAGGAAGTACAGACTGTGAATAAGGTTATTGATTGTAGAGACAGAGAACACATAATAGTTCTTTCCATAAATTAGTTCATCTCAATCAGTAAACAGTTCTTGAGCGCTTGATATTACTAACCTGTGCCAGTGCTTAGCATTTCTATGACCATGCATGAAGACATATTCATAATGCATGAAGCCTGTAAACTTTGATGATCTGTTGAAAACTAAAATGCAGTGATCTTTATAGATGTGCAGAGCATATTATTTTATGATGTTCATTTGTTACCAGTTCTGTTTTTGGTCAATATCTTTAATTCTCCACTATCTATAGTCATGAAACTTGGTGAATGGCTTGCACTTTGGTTAAGGAAGAACCCTATCGATTTCAGGATCAAGAGGTCAGTAGTCAAGGTCACTGACTAAAAGAAGAAAAATGGTTTCCACACAATAATTTTAATTTCCTACCATCTACAGTAACAAAACTTTGTGGATGGCTTGCATTTGGCATAAGGAAGTACCCTATTAATTTCAGGGTCAATAGGTCATAGGTGAAGGTCACTGTAACTGGAAGAAGGAATGGTTTCCTCACAATAACTTGAGTTCGCCACCATCCACAGATACGAAATTTTGTGGATGTCTTGCACTTGGGGTAAGGAAGAACCTGATTGATTTTGGGGTTTTAAAAAAAATCAAAGGTCAATATCACTGTGACTGAAAGAAAATTGTTTGCACACAATCGTCCCCAGTTATCAACCTTTATGGATGGCTTGCACTTGGGGTGAAAAGAAGCCTATTGATTTTGGGGTCAAATGGTCGATGGTCAAAGTCACTGTGACTGAAAGAAGAAAAATGGTTTCCACGCAATAACTTAAATTCACCATCATCTCCAGTTATCAAACTTTATAGATGAGTTGCACTTGGGGTAAAAACAAAGCAGAGGATTTTGGGGTCAAAAGGTCAGAGGTCAAGATCAGCATGACTGAAAGAAGAAAAATGGTTTCAACACAATAACATTAATTCTGCATCACATACCAGGACCAAACTTTGTGAATGTTCTTCACTTGGGGTTAGGAAGAAACCTAAGTCCAAAGCCAAGGTCACTGTGACTGAAAGAAGAAAACAGTTTCTACACAGGAGTGTTCATTCTGCATCACATACCTGGACCAAACTTTCTGGATTGCTTATCCTATTCACCACAGGAATTACATATTAATAGACAAACAATGTACTCCCTGTGCTGCAGTGAAATCCAGTTCAGAAGATCTTATTATGACATTTTATAACAGATAAAGCTGCAATACGGACTTCTGACCTATATGTCCATGACCGCTTTCTTTAGAAAAGAAACGGTTAATCATAATTTGGATTTACATGACTTCCGCACTATAATTGCAGTTAGTTACATATACTTTGGTTTATTGTCAGGAACATACAACCGCTACCTGTACTTTAAAGAAAACCAATATCCAGACTTAACTCCTTTTTTTTCCATCTATGTTCAGAACAATTTGCACCACCTTCAGATCTTCCTTAGCAATTGTGGTCTCAAAGGTTTAAATAAACTTTAGTGTTTATATCATGTTTTGGAATGCAATCAAACATATTTTGCCAAAAAAATCATGGCCACTTGTTGTGTTCAACCGATTAACATACACAACAGTGCAATTCTATAGTAAGATTTATCCGTAGACGATTTTGGTCATAAATAACAGGTGGTCACTCATAGCAGAGGTTGCTCAGATCAGGTTTAACTGTATTGATCTTCTACTTTTGAAGATGGTTAGACTAGAGAAGTAGCTGAAAATACAGGAAAGGCTTTGGAAAACTATCGGTGGGCCATTGTTAGATAAACCAATCTTGTAGAATCACTAATTAATTTGATCAGTTTTACCTGGATATAATCAGTAAACTATTTGATTGAGTACCAGTATTTATTACTGCTGTTATTTTTCAGGTCTGATGATTCTGTGCCTTTTACTCAAACAGAAAGTGCTGACCTCAAGAAAGAACTTTGCTGGATTCTTTTTATTTATGCTAAAGGTACATTATTAGCCTTATTTTTAGAAGGTTTTTTGATGAAGCAGGCAAGTCATTGCTTGGGGAAAAAAGCTGTATTTCTCCCACAGATACACATCTCCCTCAATAACTCACACATAATGGGGACCAAAAACAGACTGCAGCATGAACAAGGGTGCAAGCTACTGAGGTACCTCGGAAACAAAATGTAGAAATGGACATTGACAGTGAGAAGAGAGAGAGAGTTGTTGAGGTATAGGGGAGGGAGGTTAAATGCTTGAATACTCATTTTATAATTGTGTTGGGAATAACTGTCAATAAAAAAAAATTTCTAATGAAGTTGTTCACTTTTCTGTGTAAATTACCTTTATTTTCAATATAACTAATTTTTGAAATTTTTTTAAAAACATGACTTCCCAAGACTTTCAATACATATCACATTAGTACCAGCAAAAACATTGTGTATTATGTCACTGTTTTTTTGCTTGTAAATGTTGATATACAGTGAAACCCCTCAAAACCAAAAACCCATAGGGCCCATATTTTTTTTCGGTTTTGAGAAGTTTTTAGTAAACTGAGGTTTTTGCAGATGTGAAAAAAAGTCTTTTTTTTAAGTCATGTGATGAGAGAGAGAGAGAGAGTGTGTAATTGTGAGAGCATCAGTATGTGTAATTAAGAAAGCTGTTATTTGTTTTGTTTTTTAAATACGTATATTTAATGATGAATTAGCTGAACAAAATACTTTCCTTCCGAAAATCACATCCTCTCACATAATTAAATACATTTGTTCTACATCAAAATACGGTCCTCGTCACGGGAAACAGCTGAGGAAAGAGATACTTTATAATTTTACTACAAGTCCATTAGAATTATGAATTATACTCCACAATGTTTAAATGCTCCGTATAATTCATAATGTTTACAGTTCAAGATCCTGGCTTGAAGAAGGCGTGGGGCATTGTCTGTTTTTTTGTTAAATCTTTAACTAACTAATGTGGCTTGTGTTAATATCTCCATTTCTTGTGCTGTAACCAAAAAACACTCTTCCTTAGCAGTTGTGAAGCTTTATAATCTCTCTATAAGATCTAAACTTCAAGGTATGTCATTGAGTGAATCTGACTTTTAGAATACTTGTTTGTTGATCTCTGTCAGCCAAGCATCAAAAGCAAGGCCACATACCTGGTTAATAAAGCCCTGATATTTAATAAAAAGAACCCAAGCAAACAATGTTCTATTGATCATGTATACAAATAAATAGCATCAATCAAAATTAGATAATAAGCAGATAAACAGTCTTTCTTAAATGGTTTACCTACAAGCATTTAGTCATTAATAATTTTCTTTAAAAGCTGTTCTTTTATATGGTGCAAAGACCGCAGATTAGCCTATTATCAGCCCTTAGGACATTTTCTGGGTCTTTGTCTCACAGATCAACCCACTGCAGTAGTTGCTAACCATAATTAATCTGTTCCATTCGGTATTCAGAGTTGGGGGGTTTGGTTTACTGGGGAAAAAATGATGATATTAAAGAATGAAAAATTTGGGACTCCCAAAAAAGGTCGGTCTTATTCGGATTCTGGCATACTGAGGTTTCAGTTTTGAGGAGTTCCACTGTATTTTGGTGTTATGGTTGTTTTAGAATAGAACTAGACAGTTTTTTTCCCAAAAAGATGAACATTTATTTAGAGAAAGAACAATGTTAAAACTTTATCTTTTATTGTTAATCAGTACAATATTTATGCTGTCATTTTATTGCAAGTAATCGTGAAAATTCTGTTCATCCTTGAGCAAACCTTAGAGTGCTAATTCGTGAATTTTAAGTTCGCTACAAACTTTATATCTTGCTTCTCCATAATAAACTCAATCAATGAAACTAAGCTTTTCATGCACCAAGTGTGCCTTTCACTTAGTTCCCTTGGTATCCTTGATCACATTTGTGAATGATTAGGATAAACCACTGATTAATGTTAGATACTTTAATGATATTATTTACATAATAATATTTAAAACTGTTTGATTGGTCAAGTGAAATGAGATGACTTGACACACAATCATAATTGCTAGCTCTTATACAGGTAGGATATGCATGCCTTTTAACTTTTTTTATTCTATCTTCTTTAATTGATTTGATACAAAAGACAATGAATGTGATAATTTAAAACGGGTCTACTTTTAATAGCTTGTAACATTGCAACAAATACTTCAGCAAATAGCAGATCAAAACACAGCTGGCTTTTAATTAGGTTCTCATGGAAACACTTGCTGGCATCGCTTTGATAGTTGATTGATACATTACACATTTGAATAGAAGAGTACATATCACATTTATGACGATTACACTGAAACTGAATTTAAAGATAAAACTGAAACAAATTTTACTTAACAAGACTTATTTAATTTGGTATTTTTTGGGTAAAGTGTTGTCACCCAGAAGGTGTCACCAGCATTTTCATTGATCGATATTTTGTTGTATATTATTCACAGTGTATGGAGACTTTTCTTTTAAAAAGAAAATTTAACAAAATACATAACTTATTATTACAAATTGTGAATTTCGTGATGCTGATTCAAAATTTCCTGGTAACTCATAACTGTTTTTGATGATAAAATGAGTGATATATCAAGGTTTCATTTACTAATTTTTATTGCAATTTTATTCACATTCAACAAATAGGGGCATGTAAGAAAAATGGGATCGACACCTGCCCCTATGTTTTTAGCATGTTCCTATGTTTTAAGCATGTTCGTAAAGTATCTGGGTGCGCTAAAACTTGGGAGTGTAAATTATCTGCTCATATTATGTTAGAACACCCACTGCCTCACCGTTCTGACCCTTTTAAGCTAAAACCATGTTTTAAGGATTGTACATGTGTTGCCTTTATCTTTAGTTTAAATATCTTTCACAGAATTTATTCATCCGTGAATAAAATCATTTTTTGGAGGAAAAAAGTTTTTGAGAAAAGACAGCATTCAAATAGAAAACACCTATTAATGGAACGAAAGTTAAAAGGGAACTTGAGAGAGAGATCTGAAAAGAAAACTTTCAGAATAGTTTTTTTTTAGGTGCACCCAATATTTTTCATTGGCAAAATTTAGTGACTGCTGAGAAAATATTGCAAATGAAGAATTTATATGTGCAGATTTGAAATGAAATTTCACTTAAATAAAGGAAATCACAATTTTCAATTTTTTTGCAGACAAGTTACTGTCGGAGAACCAGATGTTATTAGTGTGTGCCATTCATTTGTTGTTGTGCTGTTTGGAATATGTTTTGAGATCTACACCCTCTTTCCAGCTGCAGCCTCCATTTGGTAAGTAAGGAATGGATGAATCTAATTTCTCCGTACATCTGGTTACAATGGTTACAATCTGGTTCTTTAACTCTTAAGTCAGGTTATTGGGATTTCTATATCTGCTTGTTGAAAGTCTTCAATGTTATTTCAGGATTTCTATATCTTTCTACTTCATTTATGGATTCTGATGTCATGTATATGGATTTTTGTATTCCTAGCTATTGGACCTCTGAATTTCTGAGTCTTTCATTTAGATTTCTTTGTTGCCATGCTATATGCATGTTGGTAAAGGTTATAATTTCTGTTTAAGTCATTGACATCTACCCTGTTTGGTACACATTTTATAGTCCCCGCCGTGTCTTTGGAGGTGGTATGTAGTGTTACCCATATATGTCCAGTCCCATCCAATCTCATTCTGTGCTATCCCATCCATCTCATTCTGTGCTGTCCCATCCCATCTCATTCTGTGTTGTCCCATCCCATCTCATTCTATACTATCCCATCCATCTCATTCTGTGCTGTCCCATCCCATCTCATTCTGTGCTGTCCCATCCCATCTCATTCTGTGCTGTCCCATCCCATCTCATTCTGTGCTGTCCCATCCCATCTCATTCTATACTATCCCATCCCATCTCATTCTGTGCTGTCCCATCCCATCTCATTCTGTGCTGTCCCATCCCATCTCATTCTATACTATCCCATCCATCTCATTCTGTGCTGTCCCATCCCATCTCATTCTATACTATCCCATCCATCTCATTCTGTGCTGTCCCATCCCATCCCATCCTTTGCAAATTTCTTTTTTGCACAAAACATTCTGAAGGACTTGAAACCAAATTTGTTGTAAGGCTTAACATTAAGAAGACATGTCAAGTTCAATTTTTACAATTTTCTGTTCAACTTTGAACTTTAATTAGGATCATATTGGTGGGAGCATCTGTGTTACACATTTGTAGTTTTAATTGTCTTGGGCAAGTGTCACCATTGCAGCACATTAGAGTAATTAAGCAGCTTTGGTTTTCTTCTCTCTGCTCTACTTGACATTAAATTTGGGCTAGTTTTTTACTTGGCAATATCTCCTGTAAGCACACAGGATTTTTATTAAAACTTTCATTTTGTTTTTGAAGAACTGTGGTGAGTCACATTTGGCCAAATGTCTAGGTTACAGTAGGGATTCCTGTGAAGATTTGAAATTTGTGGTCAGTGAAACTTTAAAGTTGGAATTTTATTGGTACAGAAACTGAAAATACTGTCAAAATTGTCTGTAGCCAAAAGGACAGTTGAAATTTGTGTATATAAACGGAATTTTGCTGAGATTAAGAATCAATTATTTATTTAATTGTTGAACTTAAATTGGTATTTTGCTACATGCAGAGGTTTGCTAAATATGAATTGCTTAAAAATTGAGTCTCTGTCCTTTCACAAAAAGAAAGAAATTATGTTGGATAGTATGGAATGTCAGGCCACATATTCCAGTATTCTTACATTGAGAAAGCCAGGTCTGCTCCAGGCCACATACAGTAAAGCCCTGCTATAGCACGATGGTCGAGGTCCACAAAATGAGATGATGCTATGTCCCGAACCGCATTATAACCAACCATATCATTTACCTGAAGAAAATGATGCATGCATAAAAACGGTGGGGTGGGGGTGTTATAGCGGGCGCAAAACTACGTGCTTCATTGGTACAGTTACCATCTTAAATCAGGGTGGCGGGGCAATACTAAGGACTTCATTCATGCAGTTATAAACTTGTTCCATATTAAAACAAGAACTACTTAAAACGGTCATTACATATTTAATATGTATTTTTATGGATACAAAATCGGCAGCTTAAGCGTAAGTAGTTAAGAGTACTCACCGGTCGAATCGGGTTGTATCCAAAATAGTAATTGCATCAAAAATGTGCACAAAGAAGCATAATTTATATTTTTAAAAATGTTTGATAGATCCAGTCGAATCATAAAATTTAATTTTTGTCAAATACATTCACGCAAACTTATGACAAAGTTTTTTTTCCCCGCAACATTCATATTTGCTGGACATGTCCAAAGGGTCTGATTTCTGACCGACAATAAACTGCATGATTCAGACATTGGGAGTTTCTAAAAAGAAACCTGTATTAGACTTGAAAAATACATTTTACATGAGCTGAAAATTCATACAGGAGGTCAACTGTACTGTATTGACCTCATAATGTACTTGCGATGAGAATTCTGCAGGTGTGTATACATGTAAAACTGCCTGAACCCAGATTAGGAGTAAACCATTCGATTGTATGGGTACACAAAAAGTTCCATAAAAACAGTTGAGTCATTCTTCAACGTACAGAAGAAAAAATAAATAAAATAAACCCAATATTCATTTAAACTTTCTTTATAACTATGACTTTGCTTCACTGCAGAGTGAAAGCGGGGAGTATAATGTTTTATTATATTAGCCAATCGTGCCACCCTTACAACTTAAATGGTTCTGTTCCAGTCACTGGCAGGACAGTTTTCTGTGCATGTGAATGATCTGAAGCTAGAAAATAAAAAGGGTTAAGGAGGGGGGGGGGGGGGAGGAAGGGTTTCATTTGTGTGGCAATTACCAAAACTGCTCCTGACAATTCGGACCATAAACTTGTTTCAGTGGGTGTGTATGACGGTTGATTGAGCAGGCATTGATAGTCTATTGTCTTCCCTTAAAAAGGTAAGTAAATTAATTGATTTATAAATTCGGGTAAGAAACTTTTTCACTCGACCACATTGTTTGCTTGACTTGTGAACACCTAAATCTGAAGCTAATTGCATTTGTTGAACTCCGGACTTAATCCTGCCCAGGTCTTCACGCTTCTCTTTAACAGTAATAGCTTTACGTTTCTGTATCCCATTATCTGTTGTAAATACCCACTAATTAACACTCTGACACCTATTTGTTTGAACGACTACAGCAAGAATAATTGTTAAGGAACAAGGTGGTCATTTGTATAGGGAATACATGATATTATTCACTGGTCGGTTGATTGCCTGATGATTGTCTGATAACACCGCAAAGCCACATGTGCGTGTTGGTGTTTTTTTTTTGTTGTTTTTTTTATAAATGTTTTTATAAATCATTGCCCCATAATTTGAATAACCTTCAGCCCCGAGATTGACTTTGATGATTAGCAACTACTTAAATTAATTGATTTATAAATTCCGATGAGAATCTTCTTTCTTTTGAACAACAGTTGTACACAGAATACATTGAATAAAAACATAAAGAAGACTTACTGGCTTTATTGTTCATGATTCAAAAATAATAAGAAAAACACTTTTGCAGTACTTCAAGAAATTTTTGAAATTATTGTAAAAGTTTGGGAGCCATAACCACGATCGTGTTATATCCAAAAAAAATGCACGATCTCTACCTCAAAATGATAATTAATTTTTTACACATTATTTTTCGTACTTTGAAAAAAATATTTATTTTTTCATGTATGAAAAAATATATGAAATTTCGGGAGCCATGCCACGATCATGTTATATCTGAATTCGTGCAGTAACGAAGCGTGCTATAGTGGGGCTTTACTGTACTCCAGTATTCTCGCATTGAGAATGCCAGGCCTGCTCCAGGCCACATATTCCAGTATTCTCACATTGATAATGTCTTCACTTATTTAAGGATGATTCCTGTAGAAATGTTGAGTATTTCATTTCATTAAAAACAAATATTTTTACATTTAGTAGTGGAGGTTGGATTCAAGCAAAACAAGAACATAAAAAAAATTACAGGCTGGTGTTCATTTGTATACGCTAGACTGACTAAAAGCTCTATCCAAAAATAAAAGCCATCACTTAGAAAAAAAGCATCATATTACCACAAATCGCTAAAATGATGACGAACAAAACTCATCAAATTTGCAGTGGTTATAGATCATTGAGTACTCTATAGGATACATCGAGAAAAGTATACTGTCGACAACCTGTTAATATTCCAAATCTTACAGAAACATGATTTGCTCATAAAATCTGGAAAAAGTATTTTATACTATTGGCTTCCTAGTCACATAGGTATTAAAGGTAATGAAAGGGCAGATGAAGCAGTCAAAATTGCACTGCAGTCACCTGTTTATGACTGGAAGATTCCATTTACTGACTTCAAATATTTTATGAACTGGCTTCTATATACTTTGCAAAATATGTGGAATAAAACCTCCAACAGACAAGCTTCAGAACATCAAGCCTGTCATTGTAGAGTGGCATTCTTCATATGGAACAGATTGCAGAGATGAGGTCGTATGTTTTGCTTCTCATGTAAAGGATACCTACCTGACTCAATCATAGCTCCTTAAGGGTGAGCCTTGATCGGAGTGCATACCTTGCCAGTGTCTACTGACTGTAGAACAATTTTCTTGTTGGGTTTAATTGACATCCACCATGTGAGACAGAATGTTTTCTTGTGTACTCAATTAAGAAGCTTTTTGGTGATGTACCACCAGAGTCAATCTTGGATTTTTAAAAAGTATTTGGTTTATATAACAGATTTGGACTGTACATATCAAGGATTTTTTGTTGTTGACCTTTATGTTTTATTTTATTATTCCTTTTAAAGAATGGTAAAATGTGTACCTTTTATCTTGTAGAACTACATGTTTGCATTTATTTTGAAGGGTTTATCTTCCTTCTGACTTTATGCAATTTTGACCTTTACATTTTTAGAACTTGACCTTAAATCAATACTGTGTTGCCAGAATTGTGCTGGTGTACCCTTAAGCTACACATTTACTTGCATATATACATACATGCGTACAAACCTACCTACCTACCTTAATCTTTGCCATTGCATTTTGCTTCAGATATCCTTCACCTGAACTTAACAGAGAACTTAGACCAGAATGGATTTAATGTGGCAGTACTACAAAAACTTGCAGAAATGTTTCACACAAATGTTGATGAGGTAATTTTTAACAGTGTAGTATTCCTCCTAGCAGCTGTTTTTAGGTTAACATTACAACTACTAGGGGTTGGTAACTTAAACACAGAAATGCCGATTTCTAGAACACTTTGTCATAGTTGCATGTATTGTGTTCCTACAAACCCTGAAATATTTAAGTACGTTTTTAAAATGCAAATGGAATAATGAATCAATGGTAAAAGAATGCAAAACGAATGCTGAGCGAATGCAGAATGAATCAAGAATGAATGGTAAATGGTATATGTCAAAAGCTACTTGCCGCAGGCAACAAATGCTGAACCATAAATGATAAATAGTGAATGATAAGTGATGAACGATAAATGATGAACAATAAACCTTAATAATTGTGATTCTTTTGGAGTTACTTCTTTTGTGTAGTCTTAGAAACATTTGCAAATGCCTTTTCAGATGCATTGTTAAAGGCACGTAAACGAAAAATGCATGAATTAACAAGATAAACAGTGAACAATGAGATGATGAACAGTAAATGGTAAGATAGTTAATTGAAATGCTAATGCAGAAGAAATGCATTTGCTATGCATTTTTGGGGTACTTAAGTGTTTCAGGGTCTGTAACTCTGTTCAGATTGATCCAATACAGTGCAGAATCTCTCACTCACCAAGCAAAGGCATGAAAAATTAATAATGCTGATCCACTAATAAATATAGTAACTATTTCTTAAAACTTCAAATAGCACATGGCAAAGTTGTTTGTTCTACAGCTTTAACAATGTAGAGAAAGTTAACATTCATGTACAAGTATTTCACCAACTTAGATTGATATTTAAGTTTGATCACTATTTGGAAAACTCTGTGTTTGTAGCAGACAGCTGATGAAATTGACTTTGTGTTTGTTGGGGAAATGTACTTGAAATAGCACAAAGTACACTAACTTTGCCTGTCCTTGAAATACATATTTAAAACAATCAACTGTAGGCATTACTATTTTCTAAAAGTGCACAAAGATTAAAAACTCGCAAAGTTTTTTGTTCGTATTTTTATAATTTTATCTCTAAAGATCAGGAAGTGAAAATTGCCATATACGGAGGTAGCAGTCTTCTATGAGATGCACATAAGAAGTTAGGCCTAGTTATGTACTCTCAAACCCAAATCAACACCATGATTCAGATATCAAAATATAGAACATTTTAGTTTCTTAAAATTTTCCCTAGGATATACATATTTCTCTTTTTATAACAAGGAGTACCAGTGGGGACAGTCAGGGAGAGTCCTTTTCTTTCAATTTTTAACCATGTGCAAAAATGCAATACTCAGGAGTGCAACCTATACTCATGCACTGTTGGCTGCAGGATCTATACAGTGAAGGGATGGCAGGGCATTTATGTTTTATGAACACATTTCTAGTTGTTACATTATATACTATTTTTCTTCTTTCATAGAGTATGCCTCAGTTAACTGTTTTTATTACTTCACTTACAGATTTCTATAAGCTGTATGTTTTGACAAAGCATACTAATCTGTAATCTAATATGACCATAAAGATAATAAATAGCATCACCAGTGACCATGTAAAAAAAAATTGTAAGTTTGATCAAATTTGAAAGACGTCATCGTGACATCGAGACTTTTCAAGTTTAACTTAATAGAAATGATGTCTCGTACTAAAACTTATCACAACCTCCATTTTCATAGTGTTAGACTGTTTTGAGTAAAATTTTGTTAAAAGAGTCTGGATGTAAAAAAGTAATGAGAATTGTACAATCGATGTTCTTAATATTATAACGATCTACTTAATATTATATCAATTACTAAAAGTTTTCTTTTACAGTAAGCGCTTCAATCTTCCTCAAATTTTATATTGACCTTCCTGGGGTCAGATCTTTCAGACTGTCATAATTAGTACCATTCTTCCTTTATTGCTTGGTAACTGAAATACTAAATCTTTTTGTGTCATATACTTAAAAATTGCCATGCAGTTGAAAACACTGTTTGGATAAACACAGATACAATGAATTTATATTTAGTATGAAGTGAATCTGGATACCCAGTGAAACGTAATCTCAGCAGTATAATAAGAATACAACCAATTATGCATATGAGCTAATGTTAATGGTCCTGACAATTTTGCCATAAACATGTTTTACTGAATTAGTTTTGATCAGTGTCCATCACACCTTGGTTAAGTTTTGTGTTTAGGTCAGTACTCAGGTACTGTGGTAACGTATTCATGTTCATTGAACACATTTCTTATTCAGATGCGTTACCCGATCATAATGCATTATGAGTACATCCACTACCTCACAAATCAGGCCCGCTGAGGCTAGATGTTTGCTTTGTCTTTTGGCTTGTTTTAGCCACAGAAGTGATAAAAAGTCCTCGGCTAACCAATGTGGAATTCGGACTAGAGTGGTTTGGTGCCAGATCCCATTATTCATCAGTTGTTACTTTTGCTTGTGCTTGTAAGCACACTCTTTCTTGAGTCCTTGCAAATTTGCAAATGCCGAATTCACTTATACCTTTTCATCAGTTTAATGATTCTTGGGAGATTTTTCACCTCGGAGACTAATACTCCAGCTATGTTTCTGTTTATTTATTACTTTATCATTGATGAATATATTGCACTTCCAGTGCCTAACTTCATCATACAATAAGCTTATCGGCATCATCTTGCCCTATGGTCTGTAGTATATATCAGTTCAACTCAGTATTCAACCTTGTTTATAAATTCTCTCTGGTAATTGATTTGTTACATATTTTAAGATCATTTATGTAATTTCATTTGTCATTTTTCTTTATTCATAGCATCTCCTTCACAGTAATCTTGAAGCAATACTCGACTAATTTCACCTGCATTTCACTTTCTAATTGCAGGTGTCAACACAATTGGCTGAAGACAATCACTTTATCTGTATAAACTGTATTGGATGCAATTCAGATCATGCAGGTGACTGATGTATGGGCAAATTTCACTGCCAAACAACTAGGGCAATTTAGAGAGCTATGAAACAGATGATCATAGATGCAGATACCATCAGTCTTGCAAATGACACCACCTCTGTCAGCAGTTCCTTATGACTGAATCCTTGAAAGTGGAAAGCTAACCCATTTGGAAGAAAATTCAACAATAGCAGTCATCATGCGCTACTGCCATAGCGCAAGCCCTGCCATTGTCTCATTGCCATAAACAGAACATGTGTTCTCACCACTACCTACTAGACTCTGTACCAGACACCAACCAGTTGTTGACCACACCAGTCTGACACAGCTCAGACCTATGCCTTTGACTTTGGGACTGGTTATGTTTATTAATTTCCTACCTCAAGACACAAATATTGCCCAGCACCTAGTCAGAACCAGCACAGTTCAGTGGCCTAAATAAATAATTCTTTGACATTCTATACCCTCATATAGATGCTGGCACATACTGTAGTGATCATTTTCACATTTCCATGATAACCGGTAACTGGCTTAGACACGAGAAGTCTGCTGGCTCCGGACCACATCTCCATTGCTGGGCATAGCCTTGTCCTACGCCATCTTCTACCTTGGCTGGTTACAGTGATCTGTCTTTTTGGTATACCCATTCCACAGTGCCACAACCAGAACATTCCATCATGGCATAGACTACAAGGCTATTATTGACATGGTATGCCGGCCCACCTGAACCATTCATGGGCATTGTCACCTCAAAAAGCCACTGGTACTGGTTGTGTTGATCATTCCCTCAAAAGCAAATACTGGATTTAGGCATCAGAAGACAGCCAGCCCCAGACCATGTCTCCAACTCCAGCTCAGCCTTGAACCATGTTATCTGATACTGGGATCAGGTAAGGTGAACTTCCTTCATGGTATACCCAGTCCCAAAACACAGTGTTCAGCACCGATCACACCTTGTCCAGCCCCGAATCTGTCATGATGTCCAGAATAACTCTAGATTTGGTGAATATTATTCCTACACTATCAAGAAGCGAACCCATACAATTGACATCGACTGGCGCCAGATAGGTCGATAAACAATCCCTAGCTCTGTCGCAACCCACAACTGGCTACAGTCTGGTCGAGTTGCTAACATTTTGCACTGTTTTGAAAGGCAACTTCAAGACCCAAGCATCAACAGGCCTTTATTTTTGCAACAATGACTCCCATCAAAGTTTAACCTGGTTGTTAACAAGACTTGCACATTGGTCTTTTAGGCTCAGCTGTCAACAACTGGTTGGTAGCATTGTTGTGATTGACTCCATGCTTTACTTGGTCACAGCAACCTGAACATAGTCTAGACTCCTTACACCTCCAGGAGCCAGTCTCACTTTTGGCTTGTATACTTAAAAGGGCAGGTCAGCACTTGCTCTCTAATGCCATAACAATACTGTGCCCGTTAAGCTCTAGCTCATGGAAAAAGATGCATTTCCATCCACGTCCATGCTGCTAAAAAACCATCACAAGGCCAGATCGCATCCTATATCTTCCAACCTCTTATTCTATGGCCAGATGAAGGAAGTCAGTAATCAGACCACCAAAGAGGCAAGCCTCTCACTAGCCCAGGGCATAATATGGGGAGAGGACATTTGGTTTGGACTCAGGCTGTCTGCACAGCAGCTATATCTCAGATAAATGACTCCATGCCTGTGTGGCCCTTATTCTGATACCCTGGTGGGTGGAAGTCATAATCCTTAGCTATGGAATAAAACACCCTTCCCTGATGTCTCATGGTTCTCAATAGAATTGTAAAGTTCCTTCACAACACAACTCTCAGGATCCTATCCCAGGCTTTTTGAAGGTTGTAGCTCTCTTGACCAACACCTTTGGGCACCTAAGTTCAGCATGAATACCCCAAATTTGGTCCCCAACACTTCTCGGGATGGAGACCTTACAAACCAAAGCACAGATTGCACATCCCTTTGTAGCATGACACAAAATCCTTTTTTTCAGTCTGGCATCATCTGGGATTTCTTGTCAGCAAGGACAAAATTTATCAACAGGAACAAATTCTACCTGATTCAGTCCCAGATCTTCATTCATCTGGGCATGGGGTCCAAAACCCTTTTTGGTTTTGAGTTTTGTCTCCCCCTAGAATGACAACATGTTAGGGGCAGAATTGATTGAGCAAGTCAGCCCACCACACTGGAAGTCTCTGTAGGGAAATAGCGCTTTCTCCCAGTGGTGTGAGCAGAGCACATCTCTCCAGCAAAGCCTCAGTTCCACAAATAGCTAACTTTCTCCTATGCTCCTTGAGAAGAAATTAGCTCCCATCACAAGCAAGGGCTATCGTTCCATGATCACAGATATGTTTCACACTCATGGAATGGAACATATAGGCCAGAATAAAGACCTCTGCCTTTGTGAATTTTGACTTGTCTCCACAAAAGGCTTTGGCCCTTTGTCAGAAATGGAATCATCATTGGGTTCTGGCATGGTTGATTAAGGCACCCCCTGAACTGTGTGCCAGAGACTTGACCTTCCTACAGGACCTGCTTCCCGTTCACCTCGGCAACAGCAGGCAGAATCAGTGATGGTACAGGCCTTGCTGGCCAACCCAAATTATCTGCAGTTCTGCTACAATGGTTCGATTTCTCTCATGACAACCCTGCTACAATGGTTCGATTTCTCTCATGACAACCCTGCTACAATGGTTCGATTTCTCTCATGACAACCCTGCTACAATGGTTCGATTTCTCTCATGACAACCCTGCTACAATGGTTCGATTTCTCTCATGACAACCTTGCTTTCATCTCCATGAGCAGGCTGCTGCTCATGGGGAATAAGCCATATGTCTTGACAGTGCTGTCTTCTTTGGACTCTTTATCCGCCGGTACTCTGAAGTGGTACCTGAAGTGAACGGAGCTGATCAAAAGAGGGAGATCTTGCTTGTTCTTACCACTCAAGGAAGGGGTGATGTTTATGCTCAGGCTCTGTCATCCTGGATATCATGGGTTATCCACTTAGCCTTCAATTACCTAACCCAAATCCAGTTGAATTTCCAATAAATATTGGTTCATGAGCTTAGAGAAGTCACTACTAGCACAATATTCAAGTGTAACTGTTGACTAACTTACATCCAAGCCCTGACATTCTCAAACTTTGATTGCAGAGGCCTATCATTATAAAGGGCTCAATTTACCAGCAGCAGAACAGGTTTACCAGGTCATTCAGCAGCTTCATAATGATGTGGGTTACTCTACTTCCTCTGGATTTGCTTGAGTGAAATATTTTTTGAAACCACGTCCATGCATAAACCATGTACTAACCTAGCCCATATGCCACATGATACTCGAAGCTGCTTCACATATGTTAGGAAACCAGAGACAGGGACAACTCTGGGGTAAGGGGATGTAAGTCTTACCTATTTTAATGAATTATGATTGGTAATGTTTTTAAAGAAGGAACCAATTTTTAGAGTAAAATATGTTGTTTTTTTTAAATACTTGCCCGATCATAATATAGACACACCCTCTTATGTCCACCCACCAGTTACATCCATGGAAGAACATGCACATCCCCTCCAGTGGCAACTGATGATTGATGGGATTTGGTACCAATCCCTCTTTCCAAGGGAAGACCACTCTAGTCTCTGACTTCCATCTTTGCAAGCAGATTACCTTTTGACACTTCTGTTCCTGAAACATGCCATAGGATAGGGCAAATGTTTTTGTTTTTTTAGCTTAGGAGAGCCGCTTTTCTGAGGTAATAGATGTACTCCTAATGTATTATGATTGGGTAAGTATTACTGAAGAAACATATTTTATTCTAAAATTTGTTTCTAGTTTATTTTGTCTAGTCTTAAAGTTTCCAATCTGATTAATTTTCCTAAGTGATTAATGCTTTGTATGATTCTTGTGGTATGTACTTTTTATTTCCTAATTTGCAGATAGTTTCCTTCTGAATTAGTTTAGTCTAAGGATACATTAAACAAACAGAATTTCATTTGTTTGGGTAATTCATATATTTATATCTTCTTTATTCCCATCATAGCTTCGTTGTATGCAAAATGCCACCGAGCCTTTCTTCCAGAGTCTTCCACACAATGGATCTGAGATAGATGTAAGTATTATGTAAAACAATTTAATAGTTACATCATTTGCAGTTTTGGTTGTAATAACTACATTGCAGAAGATTATATGATAGTGAAAGGAATACAGCCTGTGATTTTGGTAAATTTTGACTTTTTGTTCAGTTTTGTTGGGAGACCTAGGGGGTCAGACATTATTGTTACAAGTGGTTGATTCTTATTCTGTACATCAATGTGATGGTCTGCCTCATCAAACTATATTTGGAGGCTACTTGTGTTCATCTGACTGCCACTTTCTCTATATCTATTGCAGTTTAAGTTTTTTATTAAAATTTATAGACACAAACAACTATACAAAAACATTATTAGAACATTAAAATATTTAGACACAAACAACTTTACAAAACATTACTAGAACATTAAAATATATAGACACAAACAACTTTACAAAACATTACTAGAACATTAGGGGAGCTGTGGTGGCTCAGTGGTTAGCACGCTGGACTCACAACCAGAAAGGTGCAGGTTAGAATCCTAACATCGGACCAGCCTGGGTCAGACACTTTACTCCAATTGCCTTGGCACTAATTAACATGTGTTGCTGTGCCATAAAGCACCAAACCAAACCAAAACTAGAACATTAAAATTTATAGACACAAACAATTATACAAAACATTACTAAGACATTAAAATTTATAGACACAAACAACTTTACAAAACATTACTAGAACATTAAAATATATAGACATAAACAACTATACAAAACATTACTAGAACAATAAAATGTATAGACACAAACAACTATGCAAAACATTACTAGAACATTAAAATTTATAGACACAAACAACTATACAAAACATTACTAGAACATTACAATTTATACACAAACGACTATACACAAATTACTAGAACATTAAAATTCATAGACAAATGACTATACAAAACATTACTAGAACATTAAAATTTATAGACACAAACAACTATACAAAACATTACTAGACCATTACAATTTATAGACAAACAACTGTACAAAAATTACTAGAACAATAAAATTTATAGGCACAAACAACTATACAAAAATTACTAGAACATTAAAATATATAGACACAAACAACTATACAAAACATTACTAGAACAATAAAATATATAGACACACACAACTATACAGAACGTTACTAGAACATTAAAATTTATAAACACAAACAACTATACAAAAACTGCTAGAACATTAAAATTTATAGGCACAGATAGAAAATATTACTAGAACATTCAAATGTTAATTTAAAGAGCTTAATTATATCAACTGCCTTAGCATGTGCCAGCTGAATCTGACGAGTTTTAATTCATTTGGAAAATTTGACCAATTTTGGAGTTGATATTTTCTGACTAAGTTGTTGCACTATCACTTGCGTTGTTTAAATGCAGTTTGATAAAAGATTTTCCTAAAATTAGCTTCTTTTATTGGAAATGTTAAAGTATGACTTTAGTAAAGAATATGTACCATGATTATATAATGGCTCATTATGGACAAATAAATATGTCTTTCCTACAATGAAAAAGCTTGACCTAATTTTTGTTTCCTGATGTCTTTTCATCATATAATTAGACAGGTAATTTATTATTATTAATACTTTGTATACTTTTTGATTGGTATGAATTTTCTCTTATTATTATCCACCAAATATGTAATATGGAGGATATAGCTTTCACAATGTCCTTTTGTCTGCCTGTAAACATTTTTGTTTCCAGATAATAACTGTCACACCCATTCTAGGTATATCTGTGAAACTTAGTACACATACAGATCAAGTGGTCCAGATGTTCTATTTACTATTCAGTATTCTTCAGTTTCAATAATTTTTGTTTTTGTCTTTTTCTATCCATTCAGCCGTCTATTATCCACATTTTCGTTTCTGGATCAGCGTTCAAGTTATCATTAAGAAACGTGGTATACATATTGGTCTAATAAACCAGATGTACATTTTGCTACTCACTATTCATGAGTTCCATATATTTTTTTTTCTTCTGCTTTCTTTCTTTCTATCCATCCATCCATCCATTATCTGCATTCTCATTTCAAGGGCACAACTCCAAAACCATTTAAGTTATCTCTTTGAAACTCTCACTGTGTCCAACTTTATGTCTGTCAGTATGTGCATAAACGTTTTTGTTTCCAGAGCATAATTCTCAAACCGTTCAAGATAATTTAACCCAACTTGGTACATATATCAAACAAGTTCTGTAGCAGTCTCTTTTGATATAAATTTTTTTATGCATTCAGTATCTTTTATATTACAGTGGACACAAAGTATAGCATAAGTAGTATATGAATTGAGAGTGCTGCACCATAGGGTACTAGCATAAATAGAATAAAAATTGATGGTATTTGACCATTGACCAATTTTGTAGGAATCTTTACATAAGTGAGGGATTGGGATAGGGTAATATGTCATCTCTTGTTAAAGATAAATTAGTAAATAACAGAACAAATTACCAGTAGCTTGAAATAATGTGCTGATTTATTGTTCCTTTACAGTTGCTAAAATTGAAGCATTTGTATCAAGTGCAGTACAGGGCAAAGGGAGAATTGGATGAATCTCTTTTCCTTTCTCGAGATGTTCACCTCTTCCCAGAAAACATCAGGTACAGTCTGTAGTCCCTCACTGCAAAACCCTTTAGTATACCACGCACAAGGTCCATTATAGAATCGGAAAAGGTGTGGCCCAGTGGCACCTACTAGTTCAAAAAGTGGAGCCATTTAGAAAACAACAGTCGTCGAGAATGCCCTTACCTCTTTATTGTTTATTCAAGAAATTCAAACACATATTATCACAGGCACTTACATCATGGATTTATTAATTTCTGTAATAAATATTAAATTTTCCAGCAGTATATAATTTGAATTGGTTGTTGTGGAGCGAGATGAATGGAAGGTTTTCTACAGTTTCTGTGTCTTCTCGAGTAACTGTGTCCATTGTTCAGGACACATTTATTTTAGTTGACATGTAAACTGTAGCAAACCATGTTTTAGTCTGACTCCATAACAACTGATTCAAAGTATATAATGCTGGAAAAGTGAATATTTATTGCAGAAATTCATAAATCCATGATCATTATCAGCCTCCCATGGTGTGAGACTTTATTATTGGGATTTAAATTCCACATGCTTGATTAACCATTCTCCTCTAGAATTTATTTTGGACCATTGAGTCTACAGTTTTTCTTCTCTGTACACTACTTTGAAATAAATGCAGCACTATTTTTACATATTCTCTTAATGATCCGCCATGTGCTCTCGATTGGCGCCCAAGCTAATAAAAATGAGTAAGGGCTGTTCCATTTAAACATACATGGTACCCAGGGAAGGGACTTTTTTAAAAAATGTGAAAACAATACAAAATTTTATATTGCATCTTTGGGTGACTACACATTAAAAGTGCCTTCCCTGGGTCCCAAATATATTTTACTGGAACAATCCTAACATGTTTCTGTCAGTCAATGAAATTGATTGTCTTATGATTCTTTGGCAATAAGACTTCTTTGGCGCACTCTATTCACTAAGCTTGGGATGTGCTCAATTCAGTTTAAAGTCAGCCATTATGATTTTGATCCTTATTTTTTGTGGTCTTTTTTTTTATGAACCCAATGGGCTTCACGTCGGGAACTTTTGTACATCAGAGATGTAAAATAAGGGTCATTAGTGCAAACGAGCAGACTAGAATGAACCCTGCACACAGATATGGTCGATGCATCCTTTTCAGTTGGCAATTTTTTTTTCTGTTACTATGACTTAGTTTTTGTCACCTGATTTTAGTGCTTGTCTTTGGAGAACCAATACAATAAAGTGGCTTTGAATCATTTAAATACCTTTTTTGTATGTTGTGCACTTTTATGATACTTTTTTCTTAGAACATACATCATTATATGTTGGCCTCATTTATAGCATAGGTCACTTTCATGGCTTTCATGAACAGTGTTACATAGTGGAAGCACTTGATTATCTCACAGACTTTGTGCCATCTGGTGATATTTATAATTTCCAATTGAACACCTTATCACTTTTCCACATTACATGTAAAGCTTTCAGATTTTAAATTTGCTTTTTTTATAGCTTAGGCTGCCTTAGCAATAATTGTTCCTCTTTTCTGGATTTTGATGTTTGAAGTTAGTACTAAGGTCTTTGACATTAAATATCCTATAGGATGCCCTGTTTGCATAGACCTGGAATTATAAGAAGCAACTCTAAAGTTATTTTCTCCAATCATTTTTTAGTACATTCATCAAATAAGATAGCAAGGAACTGGGCTTATTTATAGCCTTGAATCTATAGATGTGGGGGCTATATAGGAATCTTCATGTCCATCTGTCTGTGACACAATCTTCTATATAGGAATCTTCATGTCCATCTGTCTGTGACACAATCTTCTATATAGGAATCCTCATGTCTGTCCGTCTGTGACACAATCTTGTGAATGCAACTAATCGTTTTTTATGGATTCTCATTGGTACATGTTATAGTCATCTGAAGATGCACATATTGATAAATCACTTTGCAAGAGTTATTGCCCTTTTTGACTTGTAGCTTGATGTTGTGTATGACTAAATCTTGTTAATGCAACTAGTTTCGGATTGCAATGGATTGCCATGAAACTTTGTACATGTTATGTGGTCATCATCTGAAGATGTGCATATCAACAAGTAACTGTGCACCTGTGATATTTAACTCGCCTGGCTGTAAGGCCAAGTGGGTTTATAGAATGTTCTATTGTCTGTTGTGCATCTCACATCAACACATTTTTATCTTATCCAAAACTGCTCAGTAGAATGGAACCAAATTTCACAGGTAGCATTCTAGCATGAGTCTCTTACTTTTATACAAATGATGACAATTTGCCATATAATACAGCCACCATTACTAAAAATATAAAATTTGTTTATAAATCTACTCAAAAACTGCTCAACAGAATTTGACCAAATTTGACAGAAATCATCCTGGCTTAAAGGCTAATCCACCTGAAAATATGGCTGCCATTACTAAAAAAAGAAAAAAAAAAGAATTCGACCAAATTTAAAAGAATAAGTTTTTTAAATATATACAGATGATACAGATATGTCATCAGATACGGCCACTATTACTGAAAATAAAAAAAAAACTTTAAATGGCTTCTTTAAAACTGCAGGACAGAATTTGACCAAATTTGACTGAAAACATTCAGGCTTAAAGGACATTCAAATTGTACGAATGATGGCAATTCACCATCAAATATAGCCATTGTTGCTAAAAATTGAAAACCCTATAAACAACTTCATCTCAGAAAGTGCTCAACAGAATTTGACCAAATTTTGCAGAAGGCATCCTGGCAGGAAGGGCTTTAAAATTTTATACAGATGATGCAGATCAGCCATCAAAAGCTGCTCGCATTACAAAAAAACAGAAGAAAAAAAACATCTATATAACTTTATCTTAAAAAATTGCTGAACATAATTATACCAACTTTGAAAAAAAAGCATCCTGGCATATAGGCCTTTCAGTATTGGACAAATGATGCTGACATGCTTTTAAATAGTATGAAGATATTAAAAATGGAACAACTACTTTTAAAACATATGCAATAAACAAAATTGGATGAAATTTTACAGAGAGCACACTACTGATCCAGATTTATTGGTCATCTACTCTTGTGTTTGGCTGTTAGGATGATGTCAACCAGGTAAGTGATCTCTGGCCCACATGGGATCAGTATAGTACCTCTACATTGATATCATTGAAAAGAATGTTCATTTTTTTATGTTGGGTGGCTTTTATGCCCTGTCACAGTGGCCAACTTTTCATCGGTCAAGATCACTGTAGATTGAATCTATCTTTTGGAATGGAAAATTTCAGTAATTTTATTTTTCATGAAGCAATGCAGTAAAGAACTTTACTGGATGTCACAAATTTGAAATGGTTGATTTTTATGTTTTATTTTCTTTCAGGAGTCTGTCTTCATCATGTTCAGGGAATTCCTATACCCCTCCCACACCAGTCAGGTAAACACCGAACCTTTTTTATTGATTGTTGGGTTAAACTTATATTTGGAGTTATGGGGTGGTGGGTGTGGGCAGTGGTGCTACAGTAATCCCCATTTCTGTCTGTCCAATTGTGCTTCATTTTATCCATTTGTCCATCTCTCCATCTATATGTTTGTCTAACTTTTGATCTGTCCACAACAAGTAACTAGTATATGTCTGTAACCATTAAGCATACAGTATATATATATATTTATTTATTTACAGTCTGTTACAAGATTTGACTTTTTTAAGGTTTCATCAGTTTCTGCTTTATTTGACAGAGTTAAGGCTCTTTTCAACAATTGTTTGATTTTTATTATTATATTTATTTTAAATCCATAAAGTTTTTAACTATTCAACATATTTTGTTGCTCTTCTAACAAATTTACACTGCTTAATGTGAGCAGTATGTCTCTTTGTCTCCATTTCAGTTATAGCAATGACCTTTGATCGCGGAATTATTTGATATCCATATTTGTTGTTCATTAGCATAGCTTTGGAACCATTCATCATATTTTGAAGCCTGTTTGCTAGTAGACTGTTATATAATAATATATATACCCTTAAAAGGATTTGTCCCTCTGTCAGCAGAGTTATGGATTGATATAAATATTTATGACTTGGTCCGATCCATCTTGTAGACTTTTAGTTCAGCTGTAATTAGAAATATTAATCTACTTTTGCAGTTTTTCATCAGTATATACATTTGCCATTTCAGTATTCTTTTGGTTGCCACCATTGTATTATAGCCCTTGAAACCCCACTTTCAGTTTGTTTTGCTTTTATTTTGGACCGTCATGACTTTCAGTTTCTTGCATCATGTGGGTGTCATGATACAGTAAGTTGTGCCAAACTTGAATAATATTTAGTTATTTAGATTTCATTTGAAGTCATGTGTGTATGTTAAATGTCCAGAATAAAGTTTACAAGTAATACTAATTTATTATTGCTATTCCTGTGGTTTTAAAGAAGCATGGGGCTATTGTGATAAAGTCCGTAGGTACATGTACGTATGGACTAGAGTTCACATCATCTTTAAAAAGTGCTAGAATTTTGAAACAAACAAATTTCATTAGTAAACATTAATTTACTTATATAAATATCAAGGAAAAAATAAAGATCCCATAAAAAAGTCAGATATTCTATCTTCCTGGAATTATGCTTTCATGTTGGGTTGCTTACATGTTCAGTAAGACTTCTGATTGGGTCCCATATGTGCTTATTAGTCCTCAGTCTTGTTTAAGATTGTAACCATCTCCTAATGTTTAAATGAATGGATACTTTGTTGACTGGTTGTAACCATCTTATAAAATTTAAATGAATGGATACTTTGTTGACTGGTTGTAACCATCTCCTAATATTTAAATGAATGGATACTTTGTTGACTGGTTGTTATGATCTTCTAAAATGTAAAGGATTGGATACTTTGTTCACTGGGTTGTAACTGTCTCCTAATATTCAAATGAAAGGATACTTTGTTGACTGGGTTGTAACCACCTCCTAATGTTTAAATGAATGGATACTTTGTTCACTCGGTTGTAACCATCTCCTAATGTTTAAATGAATGGATACTTTGTTGACTGGGTTGTAACCATCTCCTAATGTTTAAATGAATGGATACTTCGTTGATTGGGTTGTAACCATCTCCTAATGTTTAAATGAATGGATACTTTGTTGACTGGGTTGTAACCATCTTCAAATGTTTAAATGAATGGATACTTTGTTGACTGGGTTGTAACCATCTTCGAATGTTTAAATGAATGGATACTTTGTTGACTAGGTTGTAACCATCTCCTAATGTTCAAATGAATGGATACTTTGTTGACTGGGTTGTAACCATCTCCTAATGTTCAAATGAATGGATACTTTGTTGACTAGGTTATGACCATCTTCTAATGTTTAAATGAATGGATACTTGTTGACTGGGTTATAACCACCTCCTAATGTTCAAATGAATGGATATTTTGTTGACTGGGTTGTTAAGGCTGATAAAACAAAATCAGTCATGTACTTTGCAATGGGAATCATATTTTCAATCATAATTATTATGAGTGCTATATATGGGAAAGTCCAATGGCAAAAGTGAAAAGCACACAATTAAAATAACAACAACAGAAATGAATTTAGAATATGTTTTGCTTGAACATAAAAAACTTAAACTCACTGGGAAACTGTTGAGATCTACTTGGCTCTTCATGCTTGTGATATGGTTATAAAATGCATCCAGTTACCATAAGCCCATAGAAAGAGGGTTTATTTTCAAAGTGCTGGGATCTTCATATAGAAGTTTCTTGTTTAAAGGGCTTCTGCGGTACAACCAGACACATTTAGGTTACTTGGCATGTTCAAACAGTTGTTGTTGAATTTAACAACTGCTTGAATTAAAATATTTTTGAAACAACGTCCATGCATAAACCATGTACTCAGGCTTGACCTTTCAGTTTTGTTCCTTTAGCAAGTATTATAATATAACAAAAATTTAATTTTCTTCATCTTTTAAGAATTACCTGAGTGGATCTTACACTTTTATCTCAGATATTTGCATAAAGTTTTAGGAGAATTCAGTTATTGGTACTGGTTCAGATATGATATAAACAAAACTAGGTTATCATGCTGTCCAGTATATACGTAATTCAACACAGTTTTTTTATATATATAAATTTGAATGATGCTGGTCTTTGTTAGTGAATAAAAGCAATTTTTGTTCTGATTATTGTACTAAATATTTATGAAAATCTTGTACTTAGTTTGGTGTAGGATTGGGAGAAAATGTTTAAAGCTTTTTTTTTTTATGAACAACAGTGTTCATTCCAGGAATGGAAAAATTGGGGCCCAAGAGCCCCTACCAGGTCAGAAGTGGGGTCATTTGAAAAGAAAAAACAAAGAAAAAACTAGTCACAAATATCCTTGCCTATTTCTTGTCGATTCAAGAAAATTCAAACACATAAGCCTACCTTTATCAGCCTTCCCCTGCTACAACCCTTCCGTACCAGAATTTTAACTTTTCAAGAATTTATTTTGGACATTTGAGACATTTTTCCCTTCTAGTATGCTGTTTTGGAAATAAATGCAGGAGTGTTTATGCTGAAGATTTTATCTTTTCTTCATTATGTTTTCTATCCATGGTCATTGACCATTGGTGCCCAAGCTAATCAGAATTATATAAGACATTTCTGTCAGTCATTGAAAATTGGTCGTTTTGTGCTTCTTTGACAATGAGTGCACTCTTTTCAGTAAGCCATCTTGGGGTGCACTAGGTTCAGTCTGAATCATCTATAATGATCTTTTGCTTTTATTTTCTGGGGTCTTTTTTTATGCATAGTACAGGTGCCATAGAAGCAGCTTCATTGCATCAGAGATGAAAAATATTGATCATAGGTGCAGTGATGCAATCTAAATAAACTCTGGAACTGTAACTCAAGAACTACTGTGAAATCATTTCTTTTTTAAAATAGGTATAAACTTTCATGTTTTTGCCAAAAATATGACATTGTTGTTGTCTTCTAAAGTCATTGATTGGGGAAGGGATTCATGTTGTCTTCACAGACGGATCATTGATCATTGGACTTTTGAGTTCCTGGTTGGCAGAAACCAGATATTGCTGAAAATTGATACCCTACAAATTATAGTGAATTCACTGTGTAGGAATGACATGACTGAAACAAGTTTTAATTAGATTTATATGTTTTTTTATATGTTTTTAGAACCACCATTTTGTGTTTTCTACTTTTAGGGCTGCCTTGAAAACCATTCAGCAGTTGCACAACATATTATCTGCCTCAAGTGATGAGCCAAGTTCTGTGTTGAAAAGTTTCTTTGAGGTACTGTAGTAAATCACGTCTTTATTACTTTAGCCATAGTAACATAACATCCCATCTACAATACATATGGTATAAGTATGGCAGGTCTATGAATGCCATGCTTTGCTCTGGATGATTTTAAAGTTAGTTTTGATTACATTATGGCCCTGCTTTTTGCTTGTGTAAGAGATTAAAATCAGTTCTGAGTAGGACCCTGCTTGACAAAGTCAGTGGCAGGGCCGTCATAAGGGGCAAGCGATATGTGCAACTGCTGGGGGGGGAGGCCATTTCACAGTTTGTGGTATTTTTTTCGAGGGTGGGGGTGTTAAAGACGATGCTTGCCTGGGGCACCGTTTCATCCAGTGCAAACTTGTGATGGCCCTGGTCAGTGGAGTTGTATAGTAATATGGTGTCTTGCTGTCCATCTATTAATAGTTTGGTGTCCACAAGATAACTTTATTGGGAATAATTGGATTCTGGCCAAATTTGTGCTGCCCCTTTATGTTGATGAGGCCTTGAAAGAGTTAGCTTTCCAGCTTCTTGTCTTCTCATTTAGAGGAGGTATGGCCCTTCATGGTCCATCCTCCTACTTTTGTTTCAGCAGCTTAACTTTACCAAGGATTATTGGATTTCAACCAAATTCCTTATGCAGCTCCATAATGATTTTACCTTGGAAGATTTTGTTTTCCAGCCTTTTACAACTTCATTTACAGGAGTTGTGACCCCTAATTTTCCATCTTCTTTCTTTAACTTCCGGGGCCCTGGGCGGCTGAGTGGTCTAAGGCGCTTGCCTTTACAGATCACTGACATCTCACCTCTGTCCTCGTGGGTTCGAGTCTCGGGCTTAGCCAACGTGGGTATGTGAGAAAGCTTGCCAGTAGCTTCTCGTGGGTCGGCAGTTCTTCCCGGGGTTTTCTCAGGTTCTTCCTCTACCAAATATACTGGCCACCATGTATAGCCTATCATGTGCTGAAAAATGGCGTTAACCCATAAGAATCAACCAGCCAAATCTTTGACTTCCACAGCATAATTTTACCAGTGTTTGTTGGATTTAAATCGAACTTGGCAATGAAACTTTGAATGAATTAAATTTCCAGCATTCCATGATGTCATTTACAGAAGTTATATCATCAGATTGACCATCCTCCTAATTTTGGTTTCCTCAGCATATCTTTACCAAGGATTGTTGGATTTCAACCAAATTTACCATGCAGCTTTATTTTGATGCGACCTTTAAATTGGCTTTCATTTCCATCATTCCACTTTATCCTTTAGAAGAGTTAGGGTCCAGATTGCCTGTCCTCCTTACTTTGGTTTCTGCAGCAATACTTTATCAGTGATTGTTGGATTTCAACCAAATTTGACCTGCGACTTTATATTAATAAGACCTTGAATAATTGACATTTACTGCATTCCACATCATCATTTGGAGAAGTTATAGCCCCTGAATATCCATTCTTCTAACTTTGTTTCCCAACACATTTTTCTCTGTTAAAGGCCCTGCAGAGTAAATTGTAGTTAGCACACATCTGTAATAGCTCCAGTAGGAAGTAAGACATGGCAGTCACTTTTTTGGTAGCAGCAACAACAGCAGTAGCATCAGCTTTGTCAACAGTTTATTATGGCTTTGGTTCAAGTTTTTCATTCGCATATATTAAACACCAGGATGGATTTTCTTCTTACTTGGGATGAATCATCTGAGCTAAGACGATTCATTCAGCGACATATGTTCTCTCTTCTTTGATCTCAGTCATAGAAAATTTGTGTAAAGGTTTTGGTTAAAGTTTTTCATTTGCTTTTATATTTCCTAAACCTTCTGGATTTTCATCATACTTTTACAAAAATCATTATGAAGATAAGATAATTCATTCTGTAGCATGCTTGCTCCACCTTTTGACCTTGGAGTCAAGGTTACATGCTGTACTGGACTACTCTGATCATGAGTTCAGCATGCAGGCCGATGTGTTATTGTTTGTAAAACAGTTGCAAGATATTTTACAAATCATTGTAGATTGTTGCTTTTTTATTTCAGAAATGTTCCCACAGTCCAGCGGCCTCTATAAGCTCTCATTTAGCAGGCTTAAGAGTTACTTTTGTGGATGAATTTGTGAAATTGGCAGGAAGTAGCCTCAAGTCTACTGGTGAGCAGAGATACAAACAGGCAACAAGATTGTACTACAGGGTTATGGAAGGGCTTCTCAACATGGTAAGTGCTGGCATTTCTTGTAGTGATACAGACTGTTGAACTTTACTTTGCTTTTTGAAGAAAAATGTTAGTACTTGGTGATCCAACCTGTCTTGCATGTTCTTAGTGTGTTTGTTCTGTGAAGTCCTTCTGAAGTCATTAGAAATAGATACCTAAGCTGTGGGATATGATTAAAGTGGTTAGCATATCTTTGCATGTGATATCGGTGGTTTTGGATGTGCATAATTGTCTTAAAAATAATCCACCCCTGAGCTGCAAGGTAACAATGTTGTTAATCTGCAGGTTCCTAGTACAGTGAGTGCACAATATTATGGCAGAGCATGAACCATCACTGTCATTACTTGTAGATTTGGAACGTTTATTGATTTTATCTTGATTCAATCTTATATCCATTTGTTTAACCATCTCCTTTACAGTCTTCAAGCATAATATACATCCCAGTGGAAAAATCAATATATTTAGCATGCTATTATACCAGAAATGTCAGTATGTAGGGTTATTGAATGTCAGCTTGCCTCTACACACTACAGGGCTGGACAAATTTCATATTTAGCTCACCTGGCCATATGTCATCACTGAATATTGTAAATGTTAGGAAAAATTCAATGTAAGGCTAATCTCAATAAAACATTTGGATGCAAAGGTTCTAATTTTTATTACGAAAAGTGAAAGAAATAATTGGATACTAAGCAGATTTTTGATGTCATGAATCATCATAAGTGTAAATATATAATTTTCTGACAATTATGGTAATAAATAAAGAAGATAATAAATAATCTATGATTCATTGAGCAATAAAGTATTTAGATGTCTGAAGATGCCCCAAGCTTTGTTGATGTCCCATGCACTGTAGTAAATATTTGTATGTCAGACACAATTGCTGGATCAATGCTTGGCTTGTGCAGACCTGGGCAGTGTAGGATCCTACTGGTCCTGGACCATTGATCCAGAAATGAAATTTTCAAGCCCTGCATGGATGTTATAAGTATTATCAATGTGATACAGAGTAAAATCTTTGGTACATCCAATTCTTGACAGCTCAGACTCTGGTGGCAAACTCGAGCTTGTTGATCTTAGCAATCATGAACATTGGTATATTGATAGTAATCCCGAGAGTACTGATCCTGACAGATGCAGTTTAGAAAGTGAGCACATATAGACATTTCAGCATGAAAAGAGCTTTTCTGGCCAGGCAAGCTCATGACGAGGTGCACTTGCCCAGCAGGTTTTTCAACTTGTCCTGGGCATCTGGGCAATCAATTTTTCCAGCACTGAAACTAGAGGGTAGCTATTTGACTACCCTTGGTGTCAGCATGAGTGTCTATGCTTGTGTTAGCATTTGCATTGGCCAGTCGGTATACCAAGGATTTCACAAAGTTGAAAAAATGTCTTTTTCTAAGCGCTTACATGAAGAGAGAGAGACAGAGAGAGGGAGAGAGAGAGAATATAATTATGAGAGAACATCTGTGTATATGTTTGTAAGAGGGCACAAAATTAAGAAAGCTTTTTTTTTTTTTTTAAATGTATCTGATGAAAAATTAGCTGTACAACATACATTCCTTCCAAAAATCACATCCTGTCACATGAATAAATACAGTTGCTCCACATAGTAATACATTTCTCATCGCAAGAAACATTTGAGAAATGAGATACTTTTATAACTTTACGATAAGTCTATTAGAATTATGAATGATCCTCCATAATGTTTAAATACTCCATATATTTCATAATGTTCACCGTTTAAGAGCCAATTGAGTGAATCTGACTTTTAGAATACTGCTTTGTCTGTCTCCATCGGCAAAGCATCAAAAGCGAGGCCAAATGCCTGATTAATACAGCCCTGATATTTAATTGAAAAAACAAACAAAAAAATGTTCTATTGATACAAATGAATAGCATCAATCACAATTAAGTACTTAGCAGATAAACATAATCTTTCTTAAATGGCTTACCTACAAGCATTTAGTTATTAATAATTTGCCTTAAAAGCTGGCTCTTTTTTATGGTGCAAAGAGTTCAGATTACCTATTGTCAGCCAAAATCTGTGTTGGCACGCGTGTCAAGTATTGTTTTAACCTTGCGTGCCTGTTGGAATTTTTTGGTCTTTTTCTTGCAGATAAGCCTAGTACAGTACTTGCTAACCATAATTAATCTGTTCCAGCTTGTATCAGGAATTTAGCAGCTAAAATACATTTCCAAGTTTGAACTGAGTTTTGGTTTTATGGGGTGTTTTATTGCGTAAAATTGAAATTTGGGATTAAAATTTGTTTCGGTATTCGGAGTTGAAGGCTTTCAGTTTACTGGGGAAAAATGATGATATTAAAGGAGGAAAAATTTCAGTCCTGAGGGGATTCTGGTATACTGATAGTTCAGTTTTGAGGAGTTTCACTACATATTGGTACATCCTGATTGTATCTCAACAGTTCTTGGTTTGTAGGCCATATAAAAATACATTAGGTTCTCTGGCCACTTTTTTCAAAAACAGATGTTAACATGCTTAACTTGAATACCCTGCATTTAGCATATCTAAAACTAAGACTGTGCAAGACTGGGACACAGAACATGTGCAAGATTGGGATACAGTATGTGCAAGACTGGGACACAGTATGTGCAAGACTGGGACACATTACATTTGCAAGACTAGGACACAAAACATGGAAACAGCAAGGCTACAATGCCGATGCAAGGTGTGGAGGCTTTAACAGATACATCATGGTTTACTGATTTTTCCTGAGGTGTATAGAGACGCAGTGGTTTTTAGGGAAATGGAATGGGCGCCATGAGAACCAAATTATCTTTTTCTTTATTTGATCTTGGGTTCTGAAGTAAATGTGGAGGGTCTAAGGGAGCTAACTTTGAAATTACAGCAATCCTTTTTTTCATTCACATTTTTCATATAGTCCATGTTTGTATCCATTTTCACCATATATATATTATATACTACTCTAACTACGATCATTAGTTAGGGAGTGCAGCTGGATAAGTACTGCATCCTAAAGATGAAAATAGGTCAATTGAGCTAATTTACACTTGCTCTTTTAAAAAAAAAATTGTGTGAAGTTCACTTTGCATGCTTTTTTCATGTTAGAGTCTTGAAACTTGTGATTGCATGTGTATCTTTGAGCACTACACTTTTACCACAAGACTAGGTAGCTATGACCTATATTTCACACTTCACAAGCATTATACACAATAGAAATAGTTTTGTTTTAGAATCTTATTTGAGGCACTCAGTTTACTTAGTGATTGCATGTGTCTCAGAGCATTACATCTTTGCCACAAAATTAGGTTGTTGTGATCTTCATTTCATGCCTCACTTGCTTTAAATTATTAGCTTATTCCCAGAGATTAATTATGTATTCAGATCTGCAACATTATAGAAGCAAGCTGTTAATCAGTGTCATGTTTTGCTTTAAATTTGTATACAATAGCTAATTATGTTTTCTTTTCAGGAGAAGGAAAGACTTGGTATAAGTGACTTCAGTAATCTTCTGAACAATGACACATTTCACAGATCCCTTTTAGCCTGTTCTACTGAGGTTATACTGATGACTTATGGGGTGTCATGTAAGCATTCCTAAATTGAAGAGGTCATGATATTGATCTTTCACTTATTGTTCCATTCCTTTTTGAAGAAGAACAGGGGACATAGGACGTAGTATCTATGCCTTCATCTGTCTGTCCAGCTGTTAAACTTTTCCTTCCACTCTAACTTTAAAGCCATTTGAAATTAAGGGATGAAACTTTTATACTTTTACATCATCACTAGAATGTATGTCATGTACCACATCAGGGGTGCTATCTTCAAGGTCAAGGTCATGATTCAGTATTTTTTGTTTTCATCATACATTCCCTTCTGTTCGATAACTTCAGAGCCATTTGAAATTAAGAGATTAAACTTGGTATACTTAAATATTGTCACCAGAATGTGTGTCTTGTACTAGATTCGGCTTGATATATTTAAGGTCAAGATCTCAGCTCAATACATGTGTTTTATTTTTCCCAGCACACTTTCCCTTCCATTCAGTAACATTAAAGCTATTTAAAATTAATCTATAAAACTTGGTATCCTTGTTCATCATCACCAGAAGGTGTGTCAAGTACCAAAACGGGTGTCCAATCTTTAAGCTCAAGGTAATGGCTCAATATTTTACATTTACTTTTAGGTAACCTTCCGCTATATAACTTTAAAGTTGTTTGAGATTAAGAGATAAAACTTGGTATACTTAAACATCATAACTAGATTGTGTGTTGGGCACCACATTGGGGTCTTATCTTCAAGGTCAGGGTCATGACTATATTTTACATTTTCATCACACCTTCCCTTCCACTCTATAACTTTAAAGCCATTTGAAATAAGGGACGAAACTTTGTATATATGTACATCACCACTAGAAGGTGTGTTGTGTACTACATTGGGGGTCCTGTCCTAAAGGTAAAGGTCACTGCTGAATACTTTGTTTCCATCACACTTTCATTTCCACCCTATAACTTTAGAGATGTTCAAGATTAAGCAATACAACATGGTACACATATATGTCATCATTAGCAGGTGTGATGTTTACCACATTGGGGGTCTTCAAGGTCATTGTCATGGTATTATATGTTGAATATTTTCATTACACTTGCCTTTCCATTCTATTTTTTTCCATTATACTTTTCCATTCTATAATTTTAGAGTCATTTGAAGGGTTGAAACTTTTTATAACTATATATCATTAAAAGGTGTGTCACATACCACATTGGGGGTCCTGTCTTCAATGTCAAGGGACACAGGTCAATAGTTTAAGTTTCAGTCACATTTTCCCTTCTGCTTGCTAACTTAACAGCTGTTGAAGATAAAGGGATGAAGCTTGGTATACTTATATTTTGTCACTAGAAGATGTGTTCTAATGCACATTTGAGGTTTATCTGCAAGGTCAAGGTAACAGGTCAATATTTTAAGCTTTTGTTTGTTTCTGCTTTATATCAAAAGCTGTTTGAGTTACCAGGGTGAACCATGGTACACTTATGGCATCTCATGTATCACAGATATGGTTTTATCTCCAAGATCAAGGTCACTGATAATTTTTTTTAATTTTAAAAAAACCTTTTCTGCACTTCTCCTTTAGTGCTGTTTAAGATAGGGCAATGAAACTTGGTTAATTCTGATGTCTGCCCAGTTGCATTACAGCTGTGCCTTAAAGATAAGAGTCAGATTTCATGATAATGATCTTTTATGACCTCACCATGGTTGGCAGTGGACAAAAATTCACTGAATTTGCTTGTTTCAATCTTCATAAAGATATAGGCCAGCCTGTTATTTCACCTGGCCATAAGGGCAAGTGAGCTTATGGTATGGCCATGCGTCAATCATGCATCATCTTTCCGTATATTGTCTGTCCATCAACACTTTGGAATTCATATTTCTGATCCAGTTTCAATTAAACTTTGAATATATGCTTATATCCTTAAGATCTCGGATGAGTTCAATAACGAGTGAGATCCATGCATACTAATGAGTTCATCATACATTTGATAGGCTGAGCTTGTTACCCCACTGGAAGCCATGTGTCTGATTTGATTTTGATCAAACTTGAAATATGGGCATATATCATCATGATATTGGATGGGTTCGATAACGAACAAGATCCATATATATTAACCAGGTATTCTTGCATTTGATTGACTGAGCTTTTTACCCATCTGGTGACCAGATTTCTGATCAGAATTTGATCTGACTTGGAATATACTATTATATTATCAATGTCTCAGACGAGTTTGATAATGAATGAGATCCACTCGTACTATTGCATCTAATTGACTGAACCTGTTACCACTCTGGAGCCCATATTTCTGATCTAATTTTGATCAAACTTGGAATATGTACTTCAGTAATGAGCCAGATGCACACATATTAACAGGTTATCTTGCATCTGATTGGCAGAGCTTGTTGCCATTCTGGAAGCCATAGTTCTTGTCTGATTTTGATCGAACTTTAAACAAAATGGGCTTATATCATCAATTTCTTCGATATGTTCAATGATGACCAAAATCCATGCATAATAGTGATGTAATACTTGATCTGATTAACTGAGTTTGTTACCACGCTGGAGGCCATACTTGCGATCTGATTTTGAAAAAACTTGGAACATATGCCTATATCATCAGGGTCTTGGACAATTTTGATACAGTGGTTCCCCTCTTGAACGGCCTCCCTGACCAGCGGCAAACCCCTTTATACGGTCACAATCCCATGGAACCGACGAGTTTGTGTTCAAAAGTACCCCTCAAGGATGGTCACCCCTCTAACCCGACCAGCGGCCAGCATTTTAGTGCAAAAACAGTCAAATTTACCCCTTGCGAGCGGCCTTATAATGGTTGTTTACAGATTGAAATCTTGCTAATATTTTTTAATTTCTCAACTCAACACCTTTACATTTTGTTCTAACATGCCAATAAAGTAACTTTAAATAATACAAAGAAGTAAGTAATCCGATTATCCTTACTGCCATGTGTTCCTTAGATGTTAGCTTTTGTCACTTTGATAATTACTGGCTATTATTACCAACGATAATTATCAAGATGACAAAAGCTAACCGCTGAGTAGCACAGCATTGTTCAGCTCAAGTCAGCCTGACATCCAGTCGCCAGATAGTAAAATGGTATGTTAGCTTTTCTGGTTTCCCTCTCGTAGATTATGAAATGTACATAATTGGGTACCAGACTGGAGAAGATCACGTGACAGACTCACTTCCATTGTAAACACTGTGCCTCTTGTGTGTTTGACCGTGAAGGAATAAGTTGTCGCAAAATATCGTCAGACATTCTCGGTTTAGAATGAAAAGTGAAAGCAATTAGATTAAACAAAAAGAGAGAGATAGAGAGAGTCTTTTGATCACTACTGAGAAATTTTATGTCAGAAAGATTCAAATAAAGATCGTCAGTATACATTCAACTGCATTGAGTGGGAAGACGGAATCGACGGACGTACAGGGATAGTTACAACCAAATGCTTGTGCCCAGAATTTATAGACAAGGTGGTTTTGCACCACAATTCATGTTTATTCATATTTAAAAAAAAAATAACATTGATATTACTTTTATCACATTAGGTCCTTAACCAGATAATATTCCTGTGATTTTTAAAGAAAATATTAAATATATAAAAATTATATCTTTTATACTTTATATGTAGTTATTACTCACAACTGTGTGATTCCCCTCTAGAAAGGCCACCCCTCTTATAAGGCCACTTTCTTGCTGTAGAAGGGGTGGCCTTATAGGAGGGGGACCACTGTAGTGAATAAGATCAATGCATATTAATTAGGTGATCTTGCATCTGATTGGGTGAACTGATTGCCACTCTAGATTTCTGATCCAATTTTGATCAAAATTAGAACATGGGCTTGTATCATCAAGATTTTGGACAATTTTGAAAGTGAGCGAGATTCACATTGTAATCAGGTGATGTTGCATCTGTTTGGCTCGGCTTGTTACCTGCCTTGAAGTCATATTTTTTATCTGATTTTGATCAAACTTCAAACGTAGGCATATAAGATCAAGATCCCACATGATTTTGATAATGTGCTGGTTCCATGCATATAAATGAAGTGATCTTGTGTGTGATTGGCTGGGCTTATTACCACTCGTGAGACTATGTTGCTGATCCAATTTTGATCAAACTTGCTCAGTAGACTTAAACAATTAAGATCTTTGATGAGAACAATTATGAGCTCGATTCAGGCTTATTAATGTGTCATTCTTGCATATGATTGGTCGAGCTTGTCAACACTTGTGCAATTTCTGACCATAGTTTTATCAAATGTGGTAGATAGGTTTATATCATCGTGTTATGTAATGTTTTTTATTATGAGCAAGATCTGCACATATTAATGAGGTGATCTTGAATATGACTGGCTTTGCATTGTACCACTTGAACGACTGTATTTCTGACCTGGTTTTGTTGTCAGACTTGGTAAATAGGCTAATATCTTCAAGATGTTGGATGATTTTTATGTGCGTGCCATTTGGCGGGGTGTATTACGTTATGATGTCTGTCTATCCATCATTTGATCTGTTACCAATTTTGTTTCTGCACAATAACTTGAGTTATCCACCATCTACAGTTACCAAACTTTGTGAATGGCTTTCTCATGGGGTTCAGAGGAACCCAATCAATTTCAGGGTTAAAAGTACAAAGGTCTAGGTTATTGAAAGAAGAGAAATGGTTTTCGCACAATAATTCAGAAACTCCACCATCTACAGTTAGAAACTGTGAATGCTTGAATTTGGGGTAATGTGGATGGCTTGCATGTGGGGTAAGGAAAAATCTATTCATTTTGGGGTAATAGGGTGAAAGGTCAAGATCATGGTCGCAAGGTGAGCGATATCAGGCTAACTTGGGCCTCTTGTTTTTTTCTGCACTTATACCTAATTGATTTTTGTCTGTAAAGAGGCAGCATCTATAGTGTTTCATCTATAGGCATAAATATTGAAGGAACAGCTGTTATGCACAAGATTGTATGTGTTATTTCTTAATAGGGTATCTACATAGATTCATTAAGATTTCACATTTCATTTAAAGTTTGTGTACCTTTTTAGACTTCATCATATGATCCATAGAATGCTGAAATTGTAAGGAGTGAAAAGTTTATTTAGTTGATCATTTGCTGTGAAAAATTTGTATATTTTTATGAGAGAGATGGAGAGGAGGAGAGAGTCATACTGATGGTCAAACAGTCAGGGTCAGACAGAACCAAACCTAGACAAGCAATTAAAAAAAATGTTCCAGTTGATGTTAATCTCTGCATGATAATATCAACTACATAGTCACAGACAACTAATTCAATTCACACGGACTAATGTTAATGTTTGGTCAAATTACTTTTGTGGTAAGATCAGCATAACACGCTTACATCCTATGGTTGATCTATTCAAGAGAAAACTTGTAAAAGGATGAAAATGATATGTTGCATGCCTCAGTTTGGAGATGCCCTTGTACGTGTCCACTAAAAATCGGACCTGGCGATATCTCCCAGTTTACATGTAGTACCTGTGCAGCAATGATAAAATTTGAATTGTTTAATATTCAAATCTACTATTGCGTACAATTTACCCATACATAAACTTCTGAAAAATATGGTATTTAATATACATACCGCACATAGGCTGGTTCTGTAGCTCATAAAATAATAGTTGGCTTTGACCATATATAGTTTAATGAAAGTCACAGGTTACCTAAATCTTACAAGCTAAAACTAACTAAATAGTATTTATCATTTCTTACAGGGAACTCGGCAAATGGTTCTATGGAAACTGAAGTGAATAGTTTCTCATTTCCATGGATTCTGAAAGTTTTTAATTTGTCTGCATACGACTTCTTCAAAGTTCTGGAGAGCTTTGTTAAAGCAGAACTAATGCTGACAAGGGATATTGTTCATGTAAGATTTTTTTCCCATTTTGTAATTACTGGTTAATTGAATACATATTATTATTATTGATTTAGTCACCGAATTTCAAGTACGAGTTATTAGTCTGTAGTTTTTGACATCATCTACTACGTATTTATATTTTTTGTACATACAAATATTAGTTTCCTTTTTATTAGCTATACTGGTCATAGACCAGATGAGCTTTTTGGACAGTCACTTGTTTGTCATCTGTCCATCATACATCTGTCTGTTAGCACACTACTGACTGAAAGAAGCAAAATGGCTTTTGGATAGCAATTTTGGTTGTTGATCACGAAACTTGACCAAATTTTGTGGAAGGCTTGCACTTAATGTATGGAAAAGGTCTGTTGAACTTTGGGTCAGAAAGGTCAATGGTCAGGGTCACTGTCACTTAAAGAAAAATGGGTTTTGCAGAATAACTTTTATTCTAGAGCAAGTTCCTTGACCAAGCTTTGTGGATGGCTGACATAAGGTAGTAAAGCAACCTATAGATGCTGGTGTCTAGAGGTCAGAGGTCATGGTCATGGTAAGTCTAATAAGAAAATAATGGTTTTCATAGTAACTTTAGTTCAAGACTGCATACTTTGAGGAAAAATCTAGATCATTAAGACTTGTTAGTCTTCAGTCAGCTATGACCTTTTAGTTCCTAAATAGTAGATGTATAATGTGCCATTCCCATTACTCTTGCTGTGTTTCTTTAATTTGATAACAAGTTTTGGAAAATGGTTAATACTTACTTCCTTGCATTCAGATATTTCCATGCTTACTTTCTAAGTGTCATGTGATTGTAAAGTGCAAGAAAGAGTATAGTTGTATAAAAAAAGAAAAATAAACAATGTTAATAGTGAAGTTCAACGATTTAGTTTGAATTCTTATCATTTATGGGAACTATATTTATTTATGACCAATATATGCCAGTTTAAAATATACTACAGAAAGACAAAGAAAACAGTAACTTGAGAAAACATAGTTTAGAATCTTGCATTTTAAAGATACTGTATTTGAGCTTGTTCTTTCCAACTTATTGTGTATCACTGTAGACACAAATCGCACTGACATGCTTTCCATGCATTAAGACATTCCATGCAGGAAGGACGTACTTATTTTAGCAGTAAGAAGGGCATTGCAGTGTCAGAAGTTGGAATGTGAGATTATCTTATACCCTTTTAGTTGATTACATTTTAGGCAGTTTTGAAAGCACTATTGCTAGATGATGTATAATTAGCAAATTTATTGTAAATTCACTTCTTTCAGTGGATATAAATTTTCATGGTTTATCCCAAAAGGTAGCCCCTGGTGGTCGAGTGGCCAAAGGTGTTCACCTTCATAGACCACTTACATCTCACCTCTGTCCACATGTGTTCTAGTCTTGGCTCGACCAGCATAAGTATGTGAAAAAGCTTGCCAGTAGCATCCTGTTGGTTGGTGGTTCTTCCTCCACCCAATATACTGGCCACCATATATAGCCTATCATGTGCTGAAAAATGGCATTAAACCCCACAAAACAAACTTGTTGCAAAAAATGACATTTTCATTAGTAATTAAAATTCATGCATTGGGGAAGAGGGTCGTTTTGTTTTCAAGATAGCTCATTGTTTGTGGGACCATTTGAAGCAACCATGCCATCCAATAAAATTGGTACCATATATACTCGCTTACAAGTTGAGTCCAACTGCAAACTGCACAGACCCAGATCAGTCATTGCATAATGTGCAGGCAGATCCGGGTATATGCAGTTTGTTAGGAGTAATCGGTAAAATGAACAACATAGACTCTGATCTCCTGGTGCATTGTGCATTGTGCGACAGCAGATTAGGGTCTATGTTGTTTGCAGGTGGACTTGACTTATAAGCCATTATTAATGAATAAAAGTGAATTGTGAAGATCATAATTCTGTATATTTAGTTCATAATAAGAGAGAATATTCATGTTTTTCGTATTCTTTAGGATGTGAAAGCCAAAATGGGATTTAATGGCTCTACTTGACAATAGAAGGCAAACACCTTGTTTCAGTTAATTGTTTAGCAGACATAATGAAGTATTTTTGAGATCAGTACATGTAAATTGCCTTTGAGCTGAGAAGGTACATTTATTTTCTCTTTCAGCATATTCATGTAGCAGAGAACAAAATTCTTGACAGTCTAGCTTGGAAAGAGGTAGAGTAAACCAGGCTCCATAATCTCGAAACTTTTTGTGTACAAAACTTTTAAGCTCCAGCCCAAATCCAAAAATGAGATATCGTCCATGGAGCATATTTGCCATTGAAATTTAACATGCTGGCAAAGAAAATGAAAAAAGATTTGAAAGCTTCATGAATTTAGCTGTATTCTATATAATGTTACAGAATGTCAGATTCAGAAAACTCGGGGAAAATGGGGCCTGTATTATAAAAGTTTTTCCGATTCTGAAAAGATCTAGTATGTCGGCATTAATGAACAACAGTTATAGGACTTGTTACAGATCAAACAGTCTGATTCCTCAATCCGTAATAAAGCCATGTGCATATGATACAATCGGCAGCTAAAACTCAAATGTGCTCACCAGAATGCTGGGTGTGGGCTAGCACATTTCTTAAGGATATCATGACACTTTGTGTTTTCATAACATTGGAATATATTTCACAAGAAAGAATAAATAATCATAACAAGGATAAAGACTAGTGTGAAAGCTAACAGGTTCATATTAAAGTGCTTATTCTGTGCTACAGAATTTTAGCTGGGCTACCATCTGATTTTGAAATTGCTTGTCTTGGCCTAAAATTGAAAGAAACACTTCTGTTTTCCTTTTGGTAAATTTATTTTTAACATTCATGCATCTTTAAGTGAAATAATAGTTATTTACATAAAGGCTCATCATTATTTTTAGGGCTCTCCTTTGTTTGAGGTTCTGTCTAGATCTGAAGCGGTCCCACAAGGTCTTCTTTCACCTACAAGAAATTCCCCCAACTCACAGACAGCTGTCCCTACTGCTGAATTGTAAGTAATTGAGGAAATGTTTTCAATAGAAGATCTTACATGAATGTTCTGTAAAATTAAGTTTAGTAATATAATATGTTACAAGCAGTTTGCAGAAGTAGGGTATTATAATATTCCATGAGTTTAATCAATTTTCACAAGTAATGAGATTCTGAATATCACACAGCTACAAAGTCTTTGTATTACTTTACAATTTTTATGCAATATTCCTAGATGTTGTCATAGTGCTTTATGCAACATTCCTAGATGTTGTCATAGTGCTTTATGCAACATTCCTAGATGTTATGTCATGGTTCTTTATGATTTTTTAACTTGATGTTAAGCCTTGTTTTGTTGAAACATTTCCATTTACTCTCTTGCTCCATAAATTCAGTCTGGTTAATTTCCCAAACCAGCCAGATGGAATAGTGGTCAAAATATACAAGACGACATGAAAATTATACAAAATCTTCTTAATGTCTCAAACTAGCCAGATGGAAAAGTACTCAATAGATCAAAGACACCATGGAAGTTATACAATCTGGTTAGTTTCCTAAACTCACCAGATCAAAAAGTAGGCAATAGATCCAAGATGCCATGAAAGTTATACAATCTGGTTAATTTACCATATTATCAAGAAGGAAAGTAGTCAATAGATCCAAGACACCATGGAAGTTATACATAGTCTAGTCAGATGGAAAAATAGTCAATACATCCAAGACACCGTGAAAGGTATGCATAGTCTGGTAAATTTCCTAAACTGGCCAGATGGAAAAGTAGTCAATAGAGCAAAGACACCATAGAAGTTATGCGTATTAATTTAGTCATATTTTGACTGCTGTCACAGAGGATAGAGTACCTGAGTGCAGAAGCTATGAGTAGAATAGACCTCTGTCACAGGGACAAAAAGATTTGTTTCTTCTAAAGGCACAATAGCTGTCATTTTTTTGCCACATTTCAGGAAATTTCCATTTTTGATGATTGCAAATGAGTGTAAAAGGAAGGCAACGGGGTACATTATCCACTAGTGGTGGCAACATTATCAACAATTTTGTTCAGTTTTTGGTTCAAGTTTTATATTTGGGCATAGGCTCAACATTAAGCCTTGTTCTTTGACTTCTAGTTAAAAGACAGCTGATTTGTTTGAATAGCAGGATTGATATGTTACATTGTAGAAGCTATTTGATTAAAGGGAGGTAACTCATGAAGCATCCAGGAAGTTTGGTTGCTTATGTTGTTTATCTCACCTGAATAAATGTTGAGTACACGAAATAGATTTGTATCTGGATCATTGTAGGTACTTGTCTCCCAAGCCAGGCAGTGTCGTGAACATTAATGCCAGTAGTTCCACATCACATTGTTCAGCCATTCCAAGGCCTAGATCTCAGTCCCTCAATATGTTTCTCAATAAAGGTCAGTATCAGTGATGAAGAAACTGGAAACTTTTTATGTTATGCTGTCATTATAACTTCTTCTTTGGGAGAATATTGCATGCTGTATTTTTTTATATAAACAATTATACAATTTCTATGTACCAAGAAGTATATTGCTTTTGTTAATGAAGACATTATTAGAATTGTAGTGTTTGCGAGATGATGACGAAGGACATTTTATGATAGAAACTAAAATATCGTTATAATTATATTTCAAAATAATTCTTTCTGTCATTACATATCCAAATATATACATGCAAATTGTGTCCAATAACAACTGGGTCTCGTCAGAAAATATGCCTTTCTTCCATTGTGAAACAACAGTACATGCTAGTCTACCTCTACACCAGTTTATACTGTTTTTCCTGTTGACAGCTGAAATGGTGAGTGCCTTTGTTACTCGGCTCTTGTTGTGGCCAAAAGAGTTAAATAATTTCCTGACAGTTTGAGCTGAAATTTTGATCTGGCAATGATTGTATAGTATTGGTCAAAAAGGCCAAAATACTTTGCTTTTTTATCTTCATGGTCCTCAAAATGACTATCACCTGATCGCCTGTTAAAGTCTTCCATCATTTCGCTGTTTATTTTTCACTGATCTGCTTGAATGATAATGCATCAGAAACTTGGACAGTGTTGATAATTTACGCTTATAATTTATGCAGTTTTCCTGAGCTAATAACCATTTGTTTGCACTGACTGGACATTTAATTTGCTTCGTGAGGTATTGTGTTTGCAAACAAGGTGACAGGGAAAAAAAAACATACCTACAAGTAAAGCTGCAATGTTTACACTTGTAAATGTCTTAGTTTAGTTTACTGCCTGTAAACATTAAAAAAATTGGTAAACATGTAAACAGTCACATATGTGGCTATCAGTAATGCAGGAACTCCATGTTCCAATTAAATGATATATTTCTACATCATTGTTGAAGAGGACTATTTAGTATGATATTTCTGTGAATTCTTTTCTTAAATTGTAAAAGATTTTCACATTAAGTGTGGCATTGCTAGGAAAAAGACGAAGTTGATGAGAATTGGTTGTAGTGCACATTACCCATCAGGTTGATTTATTGAAAATGCTGATAAAAATTGTATAAATTATATATTATTTACCTTTGAAAAACATGCTTTGTAACAGAACTGTTGATTGGTAGCATTTAAGATAATAGAAACTGTTTGAAATTTGTAAGCCACCATACAGTTTCTTAGTCATTATAGATGCTACAAAACCATCCCATGCACATGTCCACAAAGTACTGCAATCTCCTACGTTCCTTTATCACCCATGGCTGCCTTATGCTGAGGATTCGTCATTTTTTATGAGTATGTATAAACAGAAATACGTTGTAAAGAACACAATGTAATAATCTTCGACACATCCCTGAAAGTGCCTGTTTTATTGGTCAATAAGTGACCATGTTTGAAAGAGAAACTTTGATTGGCTGATTCAAGCAGCATGAAAGATCATGTTGGATCACAATGGCAAGAAACTTTTATTTGTGCTTGCAGTGATTGGTTAATCAGGTTTATGCATATTCAAGAGAAACGAGGAAATCTCCAGACAGGCAGCCATGGGTGATACAGGAGCATATCAGTTTGTCACCCATGGCTTGCAGTGATGTCCTAGGGATGTTTTACCTAAATTGTCCGATATATTAAACAAAGTCATATCTTACATATTGCATCCTGTCATAATAAGAGGTAAAAGACATGGAGCAAATGAAACAACTACAAGTTGAGCGAGGCACAGAATGAACATTACAATAGCAGTCAGGTGTCCTGTAGGCCTAAGTCTAACGGGTAGATAGGGCGAAAGGTTGAGTTTCTAATCATTTTGATTAAACGGTGCCATTTGATTATTGTAAACCATATACACGTTTAGAAATTTTGGTAAGTGTTTCAGTCTTACCTTCAAGACTGTGCAGTGATATAAATCCCCACTAATGATCTTTAGTCTGTTTCTGTGTTTGTTGCATGCTTATTTGACATGTTCGAACCACATGGGACCCATTTTTAGCTCTACTGGTCATAGACCAGAAGAGTTTATGAAATGGTCTGTTGTCTGTCATCTGTCCATCCATTAGCACAAGTTTGTTATTGCTACTCCTCCTTAACTACTTGGATTGCCTTGAAACTTTACACACATGTTCATCCCATAGTCTAGTTGGTACTAAATGAAAATGGTGCTGCTCGGATATTCAATATAGTCGCCACTGTGGCCATCTTGAAAATTTTGTTATCACTACTTCTCCTGAATGGATGGTCATATAAACATGGGGTTTTCACTAAAAGACTTCTTATGATCTCAAGTTGGTCCTAACTGAAAATGGTGCCGATCTGAGGTCCAAATTGGCTGCCATGGCAGCCATCTTGAAAATCTTGTTTTTGCTACTCCTCACGAATGGATGGTCATATCAATATGGAGTTTTCACTGAAAGACTTATTATGATGTCTGCTTGGTCCTAAATGAAAATGGTGCCAATTTGATGTCCAATATGGCAGCCATCTTCAAACTCTATCACTGCTTCTCCTGCATGGATAGTCTTATCAGCATGGGGTTTTCACTATAAGACTTCTTATGATGTCTACTTGGTCCTAATTAAAATGGTGCTGATTTGATGTCCAATATGGCCACCACAGTGGCCATCTTGAAAATCTTGTTATTGGTACTCCTGAATGGAAAGTCATATCTTGAAAATATTATTATTAATACTTCTCTCCAAATGGATGGCTATATTAACATGGTGTTTTCACCAATAGACTTCTTATGATACCAAGTTGGTCCTAAATGAAAATGGTGCCAGTTGTACATCCAATATGGCTGCCATGACAACTGTCTTAAAAGCCTTGTTGTCACTTCTGCTCCTGAATGGATGATCATTATGACAGGGGTTTTTAACCAAGTCCGAAATGAAAATGGTGCCAGTTGTCCATCCAATATGGCTGCCACAACGACCGTCTTAAAAATCTTGTTGTCACTACTCCCCTTGAATGGATGCTCATTATGATGTGGGGTTTTCACCAAAAGACTTATATTTGATGTCTTCTTTGTCTTAAATGAAAATGGTGCAAAGTGGACATCCAATATGTGTACCACAGTAGCTAATTTGAAAATCTTGTTTTCGGTGAAGAATATCAGAGATGGTTTCAAAACTCAACAGTTAAAGGAAGAAATGGTCTTATCTTGAATTCCTGGAAATTCTTTTTGCCTAGTAGAGAATCAGTTCTTTCAAGGACTCTTGTTTAATGCTTGTATGTTGTTGGAATATATATGGCTACTTATATCATCAGGGTCTTTGAGTTTGATCATGAATGACATCTGTTCATAATGAGTAGTTCTTATGTGAAAGGTGGGTAAAATCAGGCCCACTTAAGCCACATGTTCTTTATGTGTCTAGTCATATTGCATATTACAGATAAAACATAGGCATCATTTGATCTGCCTGTCTATATTATGCATATGCACAGAATCGTTGAAGACTGCAAGCACTGATACGTGATTTTGGATGTTTTCCGTATGAGCACAGTGGTCCTAGAATTTTGATCTGTACCATGGTGGTGGCTTGTGGGAATGTGGGATGGGAGAGCAGAGGGGTCAATAAAATGAATAACAGAGCAAATAGTTTGTATTTTTTTAAAAATCAATAATGAAAGTTGTTTTTTTAAAGGCTCTTCGATTAAAATGTATATGGGGGAGGGGGGAATGAACTTTTATTTATTTTTCTGTAGCAGGGGTGGGGTCTGAAACTATTTTTTCCTTTTGGTTTCTGTATAATTTTAAATCTTTTCTAGTGGTGATACCCATGTAAAAAGTGGCATTCCCCTCTCTCCAGCTAGATTTAAATAGAATAGTGCTATTGTCCACTATCATATGATTTATTTTTCAGTATGCAGACTGGGATATCACAGATTGAAAGCTCTGTGTGAGAAGCTGTTTGTGTCTGGTGAAGTGGTAAGAATGAGTTATCTGCATCAAGATTTTCCTGGCCAATTTTAGGCTGAATGCAGGTCCCATTCCCAAACCAAAAATGATGTGACATCAACATTTTCAAATCAATGCTGTTGAAATTATTCCCCGATTATAGAAAAAAGGAGGCAGGATAAAAATAATATAAGTTATATTAGCATGACATTTTGCTACATATCAGTTAGTGGGGCCCTTGGTGGCTGAGTGGTCTAAGGTGCTTGCCTTCACAGATCACTCACATCTCGCCTGTGTCTGCATGGTTTGAGACTCAGCTCAACCAATGTGGATATATGAGAAAGCTTGCCAATAGCTTCCCTTGAAACAGTGGTTCTTCCTGCGGTCTTCCTGGGTGCTTTCTCCACCGAATATACTGACTGCCATGTAGAGCCTATCATATACTGAAAAATGGCGTTAAACCCCACAAAACCCATATCAGTTGGCCAGTAAATAAAATAAGAGGTTCATGTGACAATCTAGTTTCAAGGCTGTTTATTGTGATTACTTAATTGAAATTTCACCGAGTTCGTGGCTGGAATAGTGGTAATGTTTGTTTTATTTGGATAAAGGTTAATCATGGATCCAGCATCAGTAAAATTACATGACTTTAATACATATCAACTTTCTTGACAATGGTGGTGGGGGTTTTCACTTTTATTGGGGGTTGGTGCTTGGAAGGGGAAAACTAGTCATTATGTGCAGTATAAGTATATGAAAATTTATATGGAATAAACGTTTTAGCTAAATTATAATTAACTGAATCCAATAGATCTTTATTTTCTAGGAATTTCAAATTTAAGGGAAAATAGTGATGTTGATTATTAAATAAAATACCTAAATAAAACCAGTCTGGATTTTTTGCAATAACAACAATATCGCTACCAGCTATTTTAGCTTGCGATGTTTTCTTGAAGACATGACTATCTGTTCCACTCTACTTTCTATTTCTATTTTTTCTGACCAATTCATTTTATTTTATTTTAATATTTTACAGATAATGCCCATAATTTAGTACAAACAAATTATTTTATGATATAATATTTCCATATTTTACTTCTGGGATTTTCGTTTTTCAGGTCAGTGTTCCAAACTGCTCTTAAACAAAATCTCCCAGTTACTTCCCCTGCATCTTGCTTTACTGATTTCCAAGAATGTCATTTTAGCTACAGCTACAGCACATTCTACTGGTTAGAATGTGCAATAAAACCTGTTTATTGCTTGTTTATACCTTGATGGAGGCAATAATAAGCTCTCTACTTATTTTCTCTAGTTCAGAATTTTGTTTCTCATGTGAAACGCCTTGACTTCCCAGGTATGACATGTTCTGTTTTTTTTTATCTGGATAAACAAAATGACATTCCATCACTCTGTCCATCAAATTTAAATTTAATATCTCTATGTTAACTTTATGCATCTTGTAAAAGACTCTTGAAATGAATAGGTTCAGAAAATTATAAGCAGTTGTTTCATATGGTTGATTAGTTGATTGATTGATACATTTTTATTTCAGCAACAAAAGATCTGGACATGTTTTGAACACTGCATAACCTGCAGGCCTGAGTTGTTAAAAAATCGGCATATTGATCAGGTAAAGCATTTCTTTTATTTGATATATTTTTTAAGTTGTATGGTGTTGCAATTACAGCTAATCCAAAGATGGCAGTCATTCCAGATTTTGTGAGATTATTAATGAAAATGTAACATTACAAATTATATTTACAAGTTTTTAAAAACACGATTTTATGAGATAAAATATCGAACAGGACTTTTTATGTGGACACATGTAGGGAGAAAAGTGCCTCAGTACCCAAATGAAAGACTGGCCCCAAGAATATAGTTTCTCAATATAAAAGACAGAATGCACTGAACAAGAAACCAGTCATAAAATAGATGAAAAATGGTGTCAGAAATGAAGAGGAGAGACTGATGCAGATGATTTGTGAGGAAAACTAATGTTTATGGTCATTGTTTAGATAACAATGTAGAAGGTATTCAAGCTACTTTAATAATCTGGAAAGGCTTGGCTTGTTGATAGTACAACCATAATTTGATTTTCTAATAGAAAAATGGTGACAGATTGCATACATATTGACCAAATCGATAAGTAAGAAGATGTTCCAGTTTTCAACACACATGCTGTGACGTGTACAATGTTCTTGCCTACTGGGACAAACCCATGCAATCAGAAGTTACTCCAAACTGGCCACCATTTTTGTGCTGGTTTTCATGGAAAATCTTTCTTAATACACCTCAATAATTTTGCTCATTGTGAGTGTACTATAGAAGTTTATTTCTTATAATGAACATGCTATCAATTCCAGATGGATTGTCTTGATTTTGAAAAATGAATGCTTGGTTTCCTAAAAATCGGCACATGGACTGGCATCTCAGATAGGTTGTTGTCTATATTGTTCCTTTCAGAGTGGTCCAACGTTTACTTTTAAAAATATGTTTATAACAGTTGCCAGAACTTGTAAAATTTGAATGTTGAGTATTATTACTGTATTTGCTTGCTATCATCCCAGTATGTAATATGGGGGGGGGGGGGGATATGGCTGTCTCTGTGTCTGTCTGTTTGTCCATAACATTTTTGTTTCCAGAGTTTAATTCACAAAGTCATTGAAGGTATTTCAATCAAACTTTGTACACGTTAAGTAAGTTGCGTAGAGATGCCTTTTAATATTTAGAATTTCCTCCATTCATTATTTGTTGCTACCATGAGAGACAAAGTGGAGCACAGTTAGTATAGAAATTGAGAGTGCTGGACCATAGGATACTTTCAGTAGGAGTCTTGACATAAGCAGGAAACTATGGGTGGGTGGGGAGATTTATAATCTCAGGATGACTTGTCTCTTATATGTACCTAATTGCAGACAGTTTAGACTTGGATCTGTCATTCTTTGATGTGAGGATGGATCAATGTCCATGCTTTATATTCTACATATATTTTAAAGTGAACAACATAGACCCAGACAGAGTGTCAAGTTCCTATACATTCCAATATTTCATAAATTTATCTGGTCAAAAATTCAATGGTTCAGTAAAGTCAGTACTCCAGGGACCATTTTAGCTGCTGGTCCACCAACCCATGGCCAGTGGGTTTTGAGGAAGGTCAATTAGTACTGACATCTGCAGGTCAAGTTAAATTTTCCGAAGCTGTTATTAAATTTGATTGGGAAGGTCAGTTGATTATCTGCATTGCCATTTAATTTCCATGTGAGCTGGCCCTGCTGGCCAATAGAAAAATCTGCTAGTCAATGATTTGTGCTGTATTACTTATGTAACTTCTCTTACCGTTCTTGGTTATATTGAAAAGGCCAATATGTATTTGAAGAGATGAATATAACAGACATGAGCATGCTTCTTGTTAAGTATATCTGACAGAGAGAATATCACCATCTGTTGGACAGTTGATTAAAATGTAGTCCAAAGACTCGTTTGCCTGATCTGTCATTCATATTCATAATCTAGTTTATGAAGCAGTTAAGGGCAACACTATTCATATCCACATTGGCAGTTTTCCTGAAACTTTGCATGAGTTGTAGTCATGTAGCACATTGAAAAGCAGCAAAAAAATCAGTATGTCACCTATTTCTTTTTCAACATACTGTCACGTGTAAAAAAAAAATGTAAACATTCACACGCCTCTTCTCAGAAACAAAATGATTCCATCTAAATGTGATCTTACATTGTCATAGTTAAGTAGACCATAGTGAAGGTGACTTTCTTCTTCAGATACGTTACCAGATCATAATACCTTGGGAGAACTACTACTACCTTGCAAATCCAGCTCTCCCAGGCTAAAACGTTTTAGCTATAAAGCTAAAAGTTATCTGCCCTCCTAGGTGGCAGTTAGATAGAGTGATCTCACCTTGATACAGGGATTGGCGCCAAATCCCGTGAATATTTCAGTTACTTCTTCCGCTCGTGCTATGTAGCACGCTCTCTACAGACAGAGAGCCTTGCAATCCACAGTATTGTGGAAGTTTTCTACCGTATAGCAAGTTGGAGGAATATTCTCTTCGAAGGGAAGTATCCTCCATCTTGATTTTTCAGCTTTTCTTGCTTCTTTTTTTCTATGACAAAGTTCTGTCTTTAGAATTCTAAATTTGCCATCCTCACACACTTAAGCACCCTTGGTATGTACCTGCACAGGGCGCTACTGCGTGCCCTCACATTGCTGTAGCTTTATTTTATGAGCAGGTATTGTGTGTGCTATAGAAACTCGTTTATATTGCTGTATAGTTTCAACTGTGGTCGGATATGTACAGGTAAGTTTTCTATACATAGTTTAGTCATCGCATCCACTACGTAGTTACTTTAAGTGATGCTTCAGTGATTCTACCTGTATAGACAATCAATTGGCCTTTCCTAGAGGTAACTTTTATTAGAATTGATATTTTAGCATCCACTTCATAAGTATTAATAGTGACGCTCCAATACTCTACATGTATTGGCTGCCACATGCGCCCTTTTACAGGTAAATTGTCATAGTGTGTAGCTCTGCACATACACTCTCCTAGTTCATAAATCAGGACATGTGCCGAGCTACACCTGTATATATTGTCTGCTCTATTTTGTCTTACAGATTTAGACCATACACAAGACCAAATGTAAGCTTTGTAAACATTGGAAATATGGGACTGACAACCACTCTACATGTGTAGATTGCTCAGGTTGCCAATCTACAAATAAATATCAGACTTGCACATCGTGGAGCAAAAGTCAGTGGGCTGCAGTACTGGGGGTACTAAAGGGAAGGTACAGAAGTGCACCTTGAGGGATGAAGACATCATCAGTATACATGCTGACGTCACGGCAGTGAATGACTTGCTTCTCGATGGGTATTGCACTCCACATGGTTCATCAACCACGAAGTGATCCAAGCTTTCATGGTCAGCAACAACTCCAGCTCCTCCCTCTCCGCCACATCATGATAAACCTTTCTTGGTAGAACCAGTAGGCAGTTTACCACATGGGCTCGACACCCAATCACCTTTATCACCTGCCATTTAGCGAGATCGAGATCAAAACAAACCACCTCAGTTACTGTCTCTCACTTAAGATGTACGGACCGGCTATGTGGATTAAATATCCCATACCCTGTACCAACTTGATAAACTGGACAATGTCATGCCAACTATGATGGCCCTGTTCCGCCATGACAGGACTCTGCCATATGGCTCTGATCGCAACGGGTCACCACTACAGTCGATTGTACATTGTAAACCAAAAGATGGAGGGCCTTTATTGACTACATTGGAGCAAGATCGAGATCAAAGTAAGTCTACTCAAATATTATCTAGCACATCAACTGTACAGACCAATCTAGCACATCAGCTGTACAGACCAATCTAGCACATCAGCTGTACAGACCAATCTAGCACAGCAGCTGTACAGACCAATCTAGCACATCAGCTGTACAGACCAATCTAGCACAGCAGCTGTACAAACCAATCTAGCACACCAACTGTACAGACCAATCTAGCACATCAGCTTTACAGACCAATCTAGCACATCAGCTTTACAGACCAATCTAGCACATCAGCTGTATAGACCAATCTAGCACATCAGCTGTACAGACCAATCTAGCACACCAGCTGTACAGACCAATCTAGCACATCAACTGTACAGACCAATTTTGTGGATCAGATATCCCCTAACCCATCCCAACACAAATAATGAGACAGTGTCATGCAAGATAAAATGGCACTGTTCCATCACAACACAAATAATGAGACAATGTCATGCAAGATAAAATGGCACTGTTCCATCACAACCAGACTCTGCCTTATGTCTCAGATCGCAAAAGACAGAAGGTTTTTGTCCAGTTTGCCTACTCCATGCCACAAGGCACTCTCATGGCTCAGCCACAGGTCACTCAATGCACCTCGTGCCCAGTTTAGTGCCCCAGTATAAAGGAAATGGATTTACAGCGTTCCCATGCCTTTGCCACTCAAAGGGAGCACTTAGTGATTGTTTGGAAGTAACTGTATCCCAATCAGGACATTCTGTGAGCATGGTGGGCCGCCCCTTTAGTCAATTTTCTCCAGCTTCATCTCAGATTGCACAGGAGGCGTCAGCATTGTCCCATTCACCTAGAGATGATGAAGTATGCTCACAAACCCCATCGTCTTTGCTAGATCTCACTATAACAAGAGAAGACTCCACCTTCCAAGCATCAATTGAGGAAGTCTTTCGCATGTTGCCATCAGCGTTTTGTTCTCCTCCTTCTCCTTCAACAGCTTGGTCCAGAGTTCCAGCATCTGTTGACATGCTAATTAACAAGACCAAACAGCGTTCAGCTGTTATTGATGTTGGGTCAAGTTGCTGACTTGGAGAGCATTAGAGAGATATAGCAGCCATGGGAATAGCGAAGCCCTCATCAGTAAGCACCTTAGATGCCATTTTGCATGGTGCAAGTAGGGACCGGTTTTGTAGATTATATATTCCATAACCCTCTCCAGCATAAGGAATTTGACAAGGTTATGGAAGATACAGTGGCCCTGTTCTGTCACTATCGGACTCTGCTATCTGAATCTGACCACATGAGGTCAATAACGAAGCTGATCCTGCCTATTATGTTGAATTATGGGCCCGCTTACATTGATCAATATCTCGTATGCCGTCCTGACATCAGTGCACTGGCACTCTTAGGGCTTAGTCTACCCATGACAGTGCCACAATTGATAACATTATGCAGGGTTGCATCTAGGATGCGCGATCGTGAAAATCCCCCTAAAATTTAAGATTTCCCGGAAAATTTCAAATTCTCAGCAGGCAAAATTGTGGACAAAATAAGAAGTGTGTGCATTTTTTTTTGAAGAATGTGCTATTTTTTATATATGTTTCTTAAATGTAAAAATCCCAGTTGTCACTCTCAGTGGATATATTGTCCTTGTGTAGTTGTGAAATATGTCACATATTTCCTGTGTGTCACGTGCTCAGTTCTGATTGGTTACTAAGAAAGGTCAGGATGCAATCGGAATATCTTTGGCCTTTTCCATGAAGTTAAGAAAGACTTATTTCACGACCAGACGGAAATGGCCGAGCGATGTCTGATTGATGTTTGATGTTGAGACTAGCTTGTCGGGACAATGCGTTAAATAGCAAAATCACTTAAAACTAGGACACTTTTTCATTATTTTATCAGTAATACTTCTAATAACAGTCAGAGTGCAGATTTTTCTGTCAATAGGCACAGTGACAGTGAACAAACAAATCTTCACTTGAATCACATATCAGACGTCCATGAAGTTGGGCTACTAATATTAGTACTAGTACCAGATGATGCTAAAGACAACGACGCTGAAACTGAGGTGTTCTTCCAATGTCAAGAAAAATATAACATTTCAATTCAGATTGGAAAAAGAATCGACCATGACTGGAAATTAATGAAATGAGATCCTGTGCAGTTGGTTTGTAAAAACTGGCAAAGAAAATTCTTTCACACTAGGAATTGCTAATTTCAGGACATCAACCCATGATAGACACATTGAATTCAGCTCACAAACGGGTGATTCAGGATTTGAAATGAAGTGTAACTCTTAAAACTGCATGCATAACAGTTATCAAGTGATACACAATAAATATATGACACTGTTTTTTAAGATATAAGAATGGGCAGAGGAGTGACTTGATTTGCAGCCCATTGTTTGATTCTTATTGTTATTAGAAAACACAAGATTTTGATTTCAGTTTTAAGTGTTATACTGCAATATACAGAACACATAATTATGTATTTAGTGTTGTACCATAATATGCATAACACATGATATGGATTAAGTGTTATTCTTTAATATACAGAACACATGATATGCTTTTAGTATTATACTGTAATATACAGAACACATGATATATATTTAGTGTTATACTGTGATATTCAGAACACATTATATGCGTTTAATACACTTATTAAACTTGCTATTTCTTTGTTTGAATCTGTTAATTTTTTAACTTTTTTTTTACATCATAGTGGTTGGCCCCCTTATCAGTCTGGGCAAGCACCCACATTTACCAAATCCTAGATGCAACCCAGGTTATGGAGGATGTATGGCCCTGTTCCTTCATGATTGGACTCTACCATCCATATCAGATCGCACCAGGTCAATAACGAAGATCTTGCCTATAAGATGAAATGATGGGCCTGACTACACTGTTCAGTATCACCCAGCTGACTCCATGGCCAGTTGTGCCTCAGTATCTAGTTAATATGGGTTCTTCTCGGGGGAAACAGTACTGCAGATCCAATACAAATTCAAAGCCATGGTTCTCGAGAATCAATATGGATAAAAGAGAGAAGGGGATCGTTCCACCCCAATTTCTCTTCATGTCATCAGATATAGATCGCTCACGGTCAATACTGAACCCAATCTAGCTTTCAAATATGCCTGAGGGGACTGCTTGCGATGATCTAATATCACATATTCTGTCCCCGCATCTGTGCACAGATCCTCACTGGGAAAAGACATCCAGTTGGTGGAGGCATACTGTATAGTACCACAACAGTTCCATGCCACTCTGTGGCCAGTTAGTGCCTTTGTGCTGAGTTGATATTATGGACCCAGGGCAGCTGATAGCCAAGTTACCGGTAAGTGCTATGAACCTACCCCCATAGAAGGAAACAATGGCTTGGTCTCTGCCCAGTTATGGACCCATATGGCCTCTTGTATTTAAGTGCCGATCATTTCAAAGCTAGCATCAATTCTTGAAAGAATCGTATTTCAGCCTGACAATTCCTGCTGAACAGAGTATGTCTCCCGCAGGAACATGCTTGAAATCTTTTAAAAGGGGTCTTAACTTCTTACGAAGAACCGTCTCTCAGCCCGAAAAGCCTTCACCAACGTTTGTTTACTCGAGGTGACAGCAGACATAATTTTCCTAGGTTGCATATTTATGAGACCATTACAAATTATACTGATATCCCAATGGTGGCTGAAACTTTGCTCCTTTGAACAAACAATGTATATGAGGTTCCATCTCAGGAAATGGGAGAACCTCACTTGGCTTACATCGGGTGGTCCCTGGCAGGTACAAACTTCGAGTTGATGGTTTGTACAGACGCGAGCACAACGGGCTGGGGTGCACATTTCCTTCCATCATTCCAAGAGGCCAGTGGACAGTGGCTCACTCGGGATTGTCTATTGCATATCAATATCCTAGAGATGAAAGCTATACGGAAAGCATTCCATTGGTGGCAGGAGAATCTACACGGAATGTGCATTCTCATCCTGTCTGACAACACTACTGTGGTGAATTATATCAGAAGGCAAGGGGGAATGAAATCCCTGGACCTTTGCGTTCTTCTTTGGGAATTTCTAAGCTGGTGTCTTCAACGACAAATCCATGGAAAAGTATGTCATATTACAGGCTGGCTACAGGTATTAGTAGACTTGCTGTCCAAGAAGAATCAACTATTACAAGCAAGCAAAATGGTCGCTTCATCCCTTTGTTTTCACTCACATATGTGCCCGCTGGGATCAACCATTGGCAGATCTATTGGTGACAAGGGGAATGCAAAACTCCCTACCTTTGCCTCACCAGCCCTGGGTCCAAAGGCCTGGGCAGTCGATGCTATTTCCATAAATATGAATGGCTTGGACGCATATGCTTACCCTCCAACATACCTGTTTCCAAATGTGATAAAGAAAGCAAGAGAATTGGAGTGTCACCTCATCCTGATTACTCTACTCAAGTGGGAAAATATTGTGGTGGAGATAATCACTTGAGCGAGACAGCCCTCCACTTTGAAAGTGTACGAGGGAAATGGAAAATTTTTGCTCAATGGTGCGAGTGCGAACACATTGCGCTGCTCAATGCAACAATACCTCAAATAGCTAACTTCCCACTTTGGCTCTTTGACAAGAAACAGTTAGCATCAATCACGATAAAAGGCTACTGTTCCACGATCTCTGACATGCTGCATCATCATGGAAGATAGGATATCAGACAAAACAAGACATATCCGATCTGCTGTAAATTTCGAGTTTACACATCCAAAAATGTTAGCTTTGTGCCCAAAGTGGAATCTATCATGGGTGCTAACTTGGCTGAATAAGACATCATTTGAACTGCACCTGAGGTCTTCATTGGTTCACCTCTCCTATAAGACCTGCTTCCTACTCGCACTAGCAATGGCAAGCAGAATCAGTGAGATACATGGTTTATCATTTGACCTGAACTACTTGCAGTTCCCACAGGATGGGTCAGTATCACTCATGACGGCCCCTGCTTTCATTGACAAGAACAGGTTCCCGTTCATGGGGAATCAGACTTTTGTAGTGAAATCCCTGTCTACTCTGGACACTTCATCTCAAGGTCATCTGCAGGACCCTGTGTGAGCTCTGAAATGGTACTTACCCCTCAAAGAGGGAAAGAACGACATATCAGCACAGGCACTTTTGCCCTGGATAAAATGAGTTATTTGCTCCGCATATCAAGAAATAACCAAAGATCTAATGAATTTGCTATGCATTTTGGCTCGCGAAGTTCAGGAAATCGCCACAAACATTGCATTTGAGCGAAACTGTTCCCTAACTGACATTATCTATGCCATGGGATGGAGATCAGAGTCCACTTTCTCTAGCTTTTATCTCGGAGATCTTTCATCTCAAAAGGATCAGCTTGACCTGGTAGGACCCATAGCCATGGCGCAACAGATTACCTTCTCGAGTCGTTCAACAGCTTCATGACTCTGTTGGATTTGCAAGAGGGAAAAATTTTCCCTTTCGAAGCCGCTCTCCGACAGATGGAGTCAATTCTCCAGTCGGGTTATCTGGAAGCTGTCTCACATACCTTAGGGGACTGGAGATGGCCTCTCCGGGGTAAGGGGATGTAACTCCCTCCACCTCTTATTCTCCTAAGGTATTATGATTGGGTAACGTATTTGAAGAAGAAACCAATTTTTTTATAGTAAAATGTTTCTTTCATAATACTTACCCAATCATAATACAAATACACCCTCCCAGCCTCCCCGCAGTTGCATCCATATAGAGAGCGTGCCTTCCGCTCATATAGTAACTGAAGTATTCACGGGATATGGTGCCAATCCCTGTATCAATGGGAGATCACTCTAGGTGGGCAGATAACTTTTAGCCTTTTAGCTAAAAAGTTTTAGCTTGGGAAGGCTGGATTTGCGAGTTAGTAGTAGTTTTCCTAAGGTATTATGATTGGGTAAGTATTATTGAAGAAACATATTTTAGTATAAAAAATTGGTTTCTCTAACAAGAAAGTCAAATTGGTTATTAGTCTCTTTATCACTGATTCAAAAATAATTATATCTATTACAAAAGTATACGTCTTGTTGAAAAAATAGTTTATGAATTTGTTACATTTTACACATTAGTTTGACAGACATCAGCAACATGACTTAAGTTGAATATACATTACTGCGCTAGTTTTCACTTGGTACGTAGGTAACAGCTGCATAAACAGCTTACCAATGCAATAACTAAATTTCTTTTTTTATCTTAAACTAATTGCTACTCTAGATTTCACAAATATTAATCTGATATCTCTTGTCATGTGTATATGTATATACATATCACATGGTACAAGTTCATCTCGTGTATACCTGTAGATTAATTTGAGAGTAGCAGCAACATTGTTACATCAGGTGGCCACTCAGTACCAGAAATGGGTCATCTCAAAATGTGTTGGAAAAAAAATGGCATACAAAGTTTACATAATGTAGCATTGCTCATAGATAAGACTAGCAAAGAAGAAATTCACTGTATAAAGATACAATAAGAATTAAACAAAGAAACCATGTGAGGGATTTAGCTAATGTAAAAACTTTTGAAGCATTCCACCCTCCACTGCGCTGAGAGGTCTCTGGTGATGCATACACATCATGGCTAATTTTTCAGTGCACATTTGCCATTTTACATTTGACATTGAAGAAAGTATGTGAGTTTTGAAAGCTTTAATTGGTTGTTGAGTGAGGATCGTTTTTGAACCAGCTTCATTGAAGGGATTTATGATGTGTTTTAGATGATTCAACATTGTGCCAGTACTAGTGTACCAGTCCTAGCACCAGAGTAAGCAAACTCCGTTGCATTTCACCTTCTTATTCCCACTATTTTCTACCTGGTGAAAAACAACTTCAAGCCACTTGTTTTTGTCAGTTCTTTTACCTCAAGAGAGATTCATATAGAACACAGTATTTCAAAATATGAAGTTATAGTTTTTTCCAAAAACCTTGATATAGAAAGGCAATGATTAGTTGAATAAAATTATGAGAGAAAATTGGTATGTCACTGGGCTTCCAGATAAATGCAGCAGCAAAATATGGTAATCAAACATCATTTGCAAGGTGCAAAGTTATGTTCCTTTAAGGACATTAACCTGACTATATTATGTAGTGAAGCAGGAATGTGCAAAAATTGGGAGAGGATGTCATTTCATTATTTAGCATAAAATCCAAATGAAGTTTACACTCGACTTTATGTCCAACATTCAATTAAAATTATATTAATGGAGGGAATGGACTATTTGTATACAGAATGAAAAATGTCTCTGACTGCAATCAGTGCATGAAAGTAATACTGTTATTATTTGGAAACAAAGATTTTTTGTTTTTTGTTTTAATACATATTATTGTTCATGGCTTGATCATAAATAGATAAGTTTGCAAATAGCATGTATTTACGATACTCTTCTATACGTCTTATTTTCAAGCTAACTTTGTTTGTTAACTTCACTATTCACCGACTGATAGGTCATAGTAGATCATAAACTTTATTATTACTACCCAACATTTAAATTCATGAGCATTAACTGCAAGTTTTGCTTTGTTCATTTTACATTGTATCGATGGGCAAATATGAGAAATCTTTTAATATTATGCTGTATTTGAACAAATTTAAACCCACAAAATTTGATAAAAGCTTCTGTAATTTTCTCTTTAGTTCTGCAGTGTACGAGTGATATAACCTGATCTCTCTTTTTTGTTTTTTCACTTTCCATTAAGGCAGTTACTTTGCCTGAAAAATATTTTTTTAAAAAATTAACGTTCATGTTTTTTTGCACAACAATTTGAACAGGCCAAAATGCAGTACACGCCTTTTTCACATGCTGTGTGTTGAAATTAAAATTCACAGTGATATCAAAGGTACTATATGCTCCATGTATGTATTAATTTACATTGAACACCTTCAGTTTTTGCAAGTTTGTATCTGTCCTCCTACTGGTCCGCTGGTTGTACACCCACCTCTCTCTCTCTCTCTCTCTCTCACACACAATATGTGTATTGAAACAATGTGGAGTGTCTCTTTTTAAGAACAGAAAATGTATGTAGTTTAATTCAGATCACAGACTGACAAATTAGCAATTATGATAAGAATGAGAAATATCAGTGTCATGGCAACAACATAATAATGTCGGGAAACATTATAATGTAATTTATATATTAAAAAAGTAAGAATGTTTTGTTCTCAAGCTTTTTTCAGTGCATTGATTAGAAAAGGAAGAACATAAAAGAGAGGAAAATGAAAATTACATGGAAATATAGAAAGGGTGGGGATTTTGGAAAGTGGAGATAGAATAGCAGGAGTCACCCTACCAGGTGAAGTGGGCAACTAAGTCACCGAAAAAATTTACACTTTGCCTTTTTCTATTAGGAAAGCGATTTTTTTTACGTAACTTGAGTGACAATAGTTTATGGCTTTTGAAATGCCCCCTTCACCCATCTGACTAACTCATTGAGATAAGCCCCAGCGAAATGTATTTCATGGAAGTGTTGATATCAACTGCACCAATAAAAACTAACTTTTGCAAATTCGCAGGCATGTGTTTTAATAGCTGATTGACCATTAACCTTTTCCCCTGCAACTTATCATTTGTTATCACTGTCCAATTTCTGCAAATGATATCATTTGATGATAAAAACATACCAACTTGTGTTTCGAAACATGAAACATCGATACGTAAACAACAATTTGTGTTTAAGAATACAATCGGTGAAAGCACTTTCTAAATATATTTATTGAAGATTTTAACTACTATGCTTGCATTATTTTCTTCGTAAAAAATCAGTCTGAAACCGTGCAGTAAGCGAACATTCCAGAGATAATAATGGTGAACATCATTGTGTCTATGAAGTACCTCTTCATTAAACTGTCTGTTTTCGTAATTTATTGGGCACACAAATTAATGAAACTACACAATTGTCAGAAAGCAAAGTTTAAATATTATGAGAGAGAAGATTTAGCCTTCAAATAGTAAACATATGGGACAAGGCTAAAAGTGCAAGTCTAAGGTCAATTTTGTTTTCTTACATCACTCATTTTTTGTGAGAATATGAAAAAAGCAGCGAAGCAAATAATATTGAACTAATGTACGACAGTATTACGAGTACGTAGACATATATTAAAATTTGCAATCCTGTCTATGGATTGTTGTACCAAAGCTACAAAGTGTGAGTGGAAATATTAAGAAAATCCCTATTTCTAAAAATAGATGCACCCACATGGCATGTGTGGCACCATATTTGTTCTTTGCTCTGTGCCGATTCATTTGGAAAGAAGGATCTGGTTCATTCATATATCCACGTTAATACTTCAGTTCATCATCGATGAATAGCTATAATGGGTTTTTTTCTCTTCAGAAACAATGAATTTATTAAATGGTCAATCCTCTCCGCAAGGTTTATATGCCCTTGGTCTCTACATCATGTATTTTTGGCCATATGACTTCACGTAATTCTGAATTAACTCCCAAAAATGCAGTTGTAAAGTTCAGGTTACTCATCGATAACATCGGCGACCACTGTGGTCTGAATGGAGGAACACTATGCGTGTGCATATGCTCTCGTTTACATGTAATAGGGGTTGTTTCAAACTGGTTTAAAAATTTTGTTAGGGACCATTTTCTAATGAAGTTTTAGAAAGTTAAAAAATATATATTGTTTAAGTGGCAGTTGCTTAAGTATTTTTACCTATTTGTAATTACAATACTGTAATCTTGATACTCCTGTCAGTTAAAATTAATTACAATTTATAGTTTCTGCTATGCTCTTTTGAAGTCTTGTGGTCAAAATACATTGCATATCTCTCCAACCCAAATTAACACACTTTCAAGTATGAATAATCTGCATATATATATATATATATATATATATATATATATATATATATATATATATATATATATATATATATATATATATATATATATAATGTGTTTCTCGCTTTGCCCCCACTTCTCCCTGTTCAGCTGTCACTTCTCCCTATTCTGTCCAAAAGGAGCAGTATAGCTCGTCCTCATTATACTGTGATAGTTGGGTCCATAACCACCAACTGCATTATGTACTGAATAGTGGTACAGTGAGAACAGTGTTATGTTCTGAACCACAATATAGTGAGAACCACATGTGTACCAGACCGTGGTATAGCAGAAATGATAAAATGTTGTCAAATAGTATTTTAAATAGGAGATAAAGATATAACACTAAGCTTCTTGTTGTTTTTTTCAACTCATATTGTTATACCTTTGATAAATCAACTCAAAGACAGTTGTTTAACTTTGGGCATGGGGCCTATAGCAATACTGCATCCAGAATCACATTATGAGGGAGAACTTTATAGAGTGCCTGTTGTATTCATCATAGTGTACCACTCCATTATGTGCAACCAGATTCCTTCCCACAGCTCTCGTTGTCACACCGATTCATCAGCACTAAAATTAGCTGAATAATTTCTCACTGTTCATCTATCCACAGCATTTATGCAAATGGTAAGCCACTTTTTGTCTATTGCAATCTTCATTTTTTTATATACATTGCTTCTAGGGATGAATATGATTCACGATACACATATCAGCTTGATGCTTTTTTCATCTTTAGAAAGTCTGTCAGTGGTAGGTTGGTGCCCTTGTATGTGTGTTGACATATTGGTTATATTTCCAGTATGCAGATTACAGACAGACATAGACTTGGCATCTGTTCAAATGCCATTCTCATCCATGACAAAATAACAAAAATACTTCCAGACAGACTACCTGTCAGTTGTCAGTGATTTTAATTCAACCTTTTAGGCCAGTTCAGGCTGCTCGATTTGATTGGATGCAGGACTCCTCTTGGCCACCACGCCCTTTATTTTGCATTGCATGAATGCTTTAAAAACATCTAATTGCCAATTTTATGTCTTCCCTTAAACTTGGAAGACATCATGGTGTTATCTTCAAAACAGAAGAAATAGTACAATTTCCTTGTGCAGGGAAAATCTCATCTGGAACAAGTGCTGAGATGACTAAGAGCCAAATCTATCACATTGTACTTCCTCCAGATGCAAAACAACTGTCGCGGCTACAGGCATTCATTTCTGTTAGTGAAAAAGGAAAACTATTGAGAACACTTACTCCCATTCTATAAAAAATTAAAACATTTACACAAGGTGATATACTGTGCAGCTTGATATCTGCCCTCTCGCTGATTCTGTGCTAATTTTATTTATTCCGTTGGCACATTCAGTCACTGATTACATATATCAACAGAAAAAGAGACATTCCAAACTTGTTCCTCATGTACGATTTAAGTACTTTACAGATCATTGAATAACCACTTTTGCGTGAAGTTTCTCTGTTGCTTTGTATCTACATGGATCGAGTTTAGATGCCAATACTTCTGGTGTGTCATGCAGAGAATAAGCTATATTAAGTTCTGATTGGTGGTTATTGTGTACCCTTGACTGGAACAAACAACCTCCAGTCAGAATTTAATGTGACATATTTCACTGCGTGACACACCGGAAGTGTAGCCTTCAAATTTGATCCAAGTAGACAACATACGAAGCAACAGAAAAACGTCGTGTAAATGTGGTTATTAAATGATGAGTAAAGTGCTTCATCATACATGGGGAACAAATTTGGAATGTCTCCTTTATGCTGAACATACTGACGGGATAAAATAATTAGCATGGAATCAGCGAGGGGGGGGGGGAGGCAGATTTCAAACCACGTCAGCTTGTGTTAATTTGTCAAAGGTGAGTGGGTATTTTCAATAGTTTTGTCTCTTTTACCGACAAAAATGAGTGCCTGTGATGGCTGCTCCAGATGAATTCTCAGTTTAAAGAAAAAAATTAAAACAACTAATAATTATTCATGACTGCTGAAGATTAAAGTTAGTTGTATATGGGAAGTATAATTTTGTATCGATTCTTCACCTCTTGTATCAATATGTGTATTGATATGGCAAAAGTGTCGATGCATCAATATATTGATGAATCGTTTCGCCCCTAATTACTTATCTTTCATAATAAAAATATGAAAACTTTTCACATGGCTAGCCAATTTGGCACATCCTTCAACACACTTCATTATGTTAAAAGAACCCGATAGGTACCTGACATTGTGATCTGAAGTATGACAGTCATGTTATGTTACACATCAGGCTGTACATAAAGGTTAGTGAGCTGTCTTTTATTTCTAATTTTACTATGAAGTGCTGTGTAATAATAATCTATCCAATGTGCATATTAAACAGCTTCACTATAAAACATTAACTGCAGTGAACATACACTGTATATACTTGCTTATAAGTCCAAGTGCAAACAACATAGACCATCCCATAATGCGCTGGTAGATCAGAATCTATCTTCTTTGTTCCAGTGCATTATGAGATGGCAGATCTATGTCTGTGCAGTTTGCAGTTGGACTCGACTTATGAGCGAGTATATACTGTTGATGCTTTTTTTTTTTTACATGCTTTTTTGCAGACATTCAGAGAAACTTGAAACTAAGTTTATATCATAAACTTAAGGGTTTTTTTAGAACCAAAAATGTATGGGATGTTTATTTGTTAGATATGTATTGGGTTGGTATAGTGGTTCCACTCTTACAAGGCCACCACTTTGGCTGCATGGAAGTGACCTTTTAAGAGGGTGGCATGGGTGGCCTTTCTAGAGGGGGATCACACAGATATGAGTAATAACTACATATAAAGTATGAAAGGCGTAACTAATTTTTATATATTTAATGTTTTCATTTAAAAATCACAGGAATATTATCAGGTTATGGACTCAATGTGATAAAACTAATATTAATGTTATTTTATTAAAAAAATTATGAAAAATCATCAGTTGTGGTGTAAAACCATCTTGTCTTTAAAATCCGGGTACAAACATCAGGCTGTAGCTATCCCTGTACGTCTGTCTATTCCATATTCCCACCCACTGCAGGTGAATGTATATTGACGATGTTTATTTGAATTTTTCTGACATCAAATTTCTCAGTAGAGATCAAAGGACTCCCACTCTTTTCGTTTAATCAAATTGATTTCACTTTTCATAATAAACTGAGAATGTCTGACGACGTTTTGCACTTTTGAAACAACTTATTCCTTCATTGGCAATTTGTAGTTATCACACGCGATGCTCAGTGTTTATAAAGGAAGTGAGCTTGTCACATGATCAACTTTTTGTTTTCAGTCTGGTACCCAGTTAAGTACATTTTGTAATCTATGAAAAGGAAGCCACAAAGGCTAACATACCATTTTACTATTTGGCAGCCAGATGTCACACTGACTTGAGCTGAACAATACTGTGCTTCTTAGCAGTTAGCTTTTGTCATCTTGATAATTATCAGTGTCAATAATAGCCAGTAATTATCAAAGTGACAAAACCTAACATCAAAGGAACACACAGCAGTATGGATAATCATATTACTTACCTCTTTTTAAGGATTAAAGTTACTTTCTGATTACTTACATCTTTGTTTGGATTAAAGTTACTTTATCGGCATGTTGGAATAAATAATAATTTGTGGTGTTGAGAAATCAACAAATATGAGTGACATTTCTATCTGTTAAGAGCCATTATGCTTGTGAGTGGTAAATTTGACAATTTTTGCACTTATATGCTGGCTACTGGCTGCGTTAGAGGGGTGGTAGTCCTTGAGTGGTACTTTTGAACACAAACTCATCTGTGCCATGGGATTCAGGCCGTATAAAGCGGGTGTCTGCTGGTCATGGGAGCCATTCAAGAGGGGGACCACTGTATCATATTTGGATGTTGCATACAAAGATACAAATTATATGAAATAACTGCACAATGAGTAGAACTTTAGTCAGTGGATAATTATTGAGTTTAATAAACAAAATGAAGAGTTTGGCTACTTCATTGGCTTATATTCATTTTCAAATTGAAATTTAAAGTTAAACTGCTATCTGTAAACTAATATTTTTGTCTGAATGATAAGGCTATATCCAATGTTATTTGAAAGAATTTGCCTTTGAAAACAAATAAAGGAGTCATGGATTGTTCCTCAATTTAGGGAGATACATGTATTGCTAAAATTCAACCATTCATTGATAAAACAGTGTGGAAAGTTACTAATAAATCAGAAAATGGTGCAATCTATTGTTTTGTTGGTTTTAACAGCATTTTAAACACTATTGGCTATATAATGCTTCATTTAAAATTGTCAGAATTGTGAGTACCGGTATATAAGAACTATGTCAGAAAAACAACAACTTAAGTGTCTTCTTGATAAATAATATTTGAGATCACTTGCCCACAGAATCTACTTGCCCTGACTAATGAATTGCTTTTCTAGACCTATTTTGGGTGAAAAGGAAAAGGAAAGAAATAGTAGTAAAACTAGCTGTTCATAATTGAATTAATGATAGTCACATATAAATGTAAAGTTAATACAACTAGAATATAGCAAGCTCGTAGATCTTGTAGCAAAAATTGCATTGAAAGCAATATATACTTCACAATAGAAACAGAATAATTATTTTAAATGATTAGAAATTATTGTAAAGATAAGAAAATATAGATGATTGTGTGAAAAAAATAAATATAACAATATGTTTACAGGGTTAAATGATAAAATCAATCATTATAATCTTTCAGTATAAATCCCTGAACAGAAACAGTAGTCCTCTTCAAAGTCCCTGAACAGAAACCGTAACCCTCATCCAAATCCAGCCACTTGTACTCCTCTGTACATTTTGGCAGAAATTCTGTTCTATGCTTCTCTTTCATATTCTGCATTTGTAAATTATCTAGTTTTTCCTTGTTTCTCTACCTTCTATCTACCTTTCAACACAAGAACCCATAGAAACCTAGAGCTGCCAAGCATTCCATTTTTAACCTCAAACTGCGCCATTATGATCACATCTGTTATATGATTTTCAGGTGAGATATAATTTTATGTAGGTGAACAGCAACCTGACTACTGGTATATCTAGATCACAGAAACGCTTGTAATGTCTGATTACAGTTATTTTGTCAAAGATTACCAAAGTGCTTAGTTCACAAAAACAGTTTAATATTGACCAATCAGAAATCACATCAGTTAGTTACCAGATTCACCTGAGAAAGTTGAAGAAAGATGTTGAACTGAAAGCAGCTGATGAGGATTATAAAAACCTGCTATAGACAGTCTAAATGATATATGCAAGGCATCAGCATGGGGTGAATACCATACTTTGGCAATCTTTTCTTTATGGATTTCAACATGTCACGTTTGGAAAAATGACAGCATGTCACGTTTGGAAAAATGACTGCAGGATGCATGTTGCAACCAAAAACCACTTTAAAACAGAACGATTAATGGTTAAAATAAATTGTTGGATACAGTTTTAAGTATTCCTATTTTTGTGCTGAGATTCCAAATTTTAGCTCCACTGGTCATAGACCAAAAGAGCTTATGGGATGGCCTGTTGTCTGTCTTGAGATGATTGTTCATCTGTTAGCAAAAGTTTATCACTACTCCCCATAACCTACTTGGAAAGTTGCCATGACACTTTACACATGGTGCCAATCTGATGTCCAATATGGCTGTCACAGCAGATATCTTGAAAATCTTATCTCTTTTCCTAAACGAAAAATCATATCGACATGGGGTTTTCACCTGAAGACTTCTTATGATGTGTAGTTTGTCCTAAATGAAATAGTGCTGATCTGACATAAAATATGGCTGCTGCAATAAATATTAAAAATCTTGTCACTAATTCAGAATGGATGGTCATATCAAGATAGGGTTTTCACCCAAAGTCTTCAAATGGTGTCACGTTTCTCCTAAATAAAAATATTGCTTGTCTTTCATATAATATGGCTGTCACAGTGGCTAATTTGAAAATCTGATCACTCAAGAATATCAGACATTTTCAACTCTCAGCAGTTAAAAAGAAGAAAGGGTCTTATCTTGAATTCCTGAAAATTCTTTTCAGATGGTAGAGTGTCATTCCCTTCAAGGGACTCTTGGTTTAAAGCTGGCATTCCTATTTGACATCAGTAGGGGTTGGCATCTTTGCAGAAACTACATTTTGATATTTCACTTATTTGCTTGACACATGTAAACAGTCTTATACTGGTCTCTCTGAATGTCGTAAAATAGGGTTACTTGATGTTTGGTAGAATAATTAAGCTATTTCCACACCAAAAAATCTTAGTTTGAATTACAAATTACATTTGATGCTTACATGTTACTGTGTAACCCTTTACTGCACAATGATACCTTTTCGACACCAGACCATTTGCTACACAATCACACCTTTTCGACACCAGACCATTTGCTGCACAAGCACACCTTTCAACATCTTCAACGAGTACAGTTAAGATACTACTACCAAAATAAAGTTTTTACATCCCTAAATATCACTTATACAACTGATAAAATAAAACTCGAGGGTAAATATGAAGTAAATCTTAAATTTATTGCATGAATAAAACAACTGCACAGTTCAGTGTACACATCCGTTTGATGTAATGGAGTCTCTGACAACTGTAAACATGTGCACAGTATTCCATTGTAGTGATTTGAAGTCATTTGAAAATTTAAATATTACAGTTGAAAGATTTTTGATAATCTAAATGTAAATGCCATTCTTTGAAGTGTTTCTATTAATTATCATGAAGGTTTCACCAAAATAGAGGTGGATGGGAGCAAATTTTGAACTTTGGAATGAGACTGCACAAAAAATAATGTACTGACATGTGTTCACTGCTTAAGTTAATTTCCACATTTTCAACTTAGAGATACATGTATGACCAAGAGTAGATTTCTAAAAGATATGGATTTTTGTTGTGTTCATAACCATTAGTTGCTAATTTTAATATCCAGCAGTATGACAAATATACAAATAAAGTCACTTGAATAGTACTATATTTTTAGAAACAAGGAAAAACTCTTATCCATTTCGTATGGCAGATTCTGTTAAAATTCCACAATGGTAGCGTGTTTGGTAGTGCGTGGTTATCACGATATAAATATGACATGTTTCCATACTTTTCTATCTTTATTTAATGTCACATGTTTAAATCATTATCATTGATAATTTGTCGAATTTCACAAGACAGTTGATACATAATCGAGTCCCACAGTGAGCAAATCAAGTGCTGCACAATTCAAAAAACCATGAAAAATCTTTTCAATAATGTACAGGACAAATCAAGACTACTTTCATACTTTTTTTCGGGGGTGGGGGGTGGGTCTTTGATCCCAGCTTTTTGAAGATGTGCAGAAACATTTCTTAATCGTTAACATTTGTTAATTATTGCTGCCAAGGAACATATTTAAAACTGGATTCCGCTTTGATAACAAGAGGGTTAGGAAGGTTTACAGATTATCAGATTTTGAAATATGATAATCTTTTTTGTACAGAAAATTAAAAATAGGATAAAACTAAGCTAAAACTGCCATTTTTCATTGATATAGAGAAAAGATAAATTGCTTTGATATTGGACTTTTATTAATGGTATTTAGAAAACATCCCATGATCATACTATGTGAAGATGAAAAGATAGTGAAGTGTATGGCACTTTATCATTAATCTTCAGTATCATGATTTTGCTGAATAGAATTTATAGGTGTGTAGAGTGACCAGATATAATATATAAAAAATACTTTCAAACAATCCAGGTTGGAAAGCTTGAGAAAAATGAAAGACTTGAATCTTATCTGAAAAATTCAGAGATATTATATGTTGCAGCAGGCATTATGAATTTGTTCAGTTAACCTTTAATATTGGGGAAAGGAAATAAAATAGTTTTTGTTGGATCGAACCAAGCATCAAATTTCAACAAGTTTAAATGTTTAGACCAAAATACTTCTATTGCAAATGTTTAAGACCATTGGAGTATATTAAAAGAAAAACACGCAGACGACCTTAAGTACCATATTTTGTCATTTTAGTGAAAACAAAACACCTGTTATTCCTTTTTTTAGGTGTATTAATTAATATTAGTTTTATTAGGAACTCCCCGCCTCACACCAAAAAAAAAAACATGCCGTATAAATGAATACATTTAAAAACATGTAATGTTCTCATTATGTCATCCCATGCATGCTGAAATAAAAACATACCCAAGATCCATATGTTTACAACAAATTACCCACCATAAAAATAATTGTTCCTCTTGTTTTATCAGTAACTCCTGAAAATGACTCACCTGGTCAGACAAGTTTCTTAGCTTTCACTTGCTCTGACCTTAGTATCACTTGCACTGGGCAATCAGGCAACCATTATTGTTGAGTCCTGTTATGTACTGTTGACACATTTTTCATAAGGATGTTCATAAATTTGTACATATCACTAATTAATTATGCATAGTTTGTTCACTTAATACCTTAAATTTGTACTCATTAACAAGCTTATGTGTCATGGAGCTCAGTTGAATGTGAAAAATTTAGAATCATGTTTTATTGCAATCATTTGGATAATGCACTTAAAGAAATTGCTGTGAATTTGCTTGTTTCATCTTTATTAAAAAAAATGGATGAACCAAAGATGGTTGGTTAAATAAGTAAAGTATTTAAAAATGAATGCTTAAAATCCAGTGAATACGTCAGGAAGGATGTGTAAAAATGCATGAGATTGTGACTTGTTGCTAGCTAGAGCATATACTAAACCTTAGTAATTCCACATGATAAAAAATTTCTCAATGTAATCATGCAGTAATTTTTAAAAGTATTCCTGTGCTATTCAAAATAAAAATTTTATGTTTTAGGGACATAATTAATAGAAACCTTATTATAATGTCAAAAAGAAAAGAAAAATAATGATATTGGATGGCAAAAATGGTATTAAATAAGAGCCACTCAGGATTTGATAATTCAGAGTAGTCGGAGTTATTTGTTGATACACTTAACCAAATATTGTCTGGAAAATTTGCTGGATTTATGTACTTCCATATTATTAATTCATAGAAAAACACATGAAAATATGCATTAATTCCAATAAAGTTCCTTTTTTTGTTGTTTACTATAATTTTTCTGTATTTTGGGGAAAAATTTCTATATTCTGATATTTTTAGGATAAAAATTGTTTTGGCGCCCTGCCCTGATTTAGTATTGCCTAATGAACTGACAGATCAGTATATGTGCTGCTTATTATACATATAATTTAAAGTGAACAGCTTAAACTCAGATCTGCCATTACATGTGTCAACAGATCAGGGTCGGTGATGCTTATTCTGAATATAATTTAAAGTTAACAACTTAACAGATAAGGGTATATGCTGCTTAAACTAGTATAATTTAAAGTTAACAGCTTAAACTCGGATATGCAGTTGCATTATATGTCAGTAGCTCATGGTGTATGATGCTCATTCAACATATAATTTAAAGTGAACAGCTTAAACCCAGATCTGCCATTGCATAATGTGTCAACAAATCAGGGTCTATGCTGCTTAATCTGCATGTAATGTAAAGTGAATAGCTTAAACTCAGATCTGTCATTGTATGTGTCAACAGATCGGGGTCTATGCTGCTTATTCTATATATAATTTAAAGTTAACAGCTTAAATGCAAAGTTGCCATTACATAATGTGTCAACATATCAGGGTCTATGCTGCTCATTCTACCTATCTTTTAAGGATTTTATCTCATTGTTTTTGCTTTATTTTTGTTTTGATTTGTCTTTGTTTTGTATGCCTTTTTCGGATACCTAAACATACTTGGCACTATAAAGCTATGATTTTGCAGATGTACAATTAAACCATATACATACATGTAACAGTGTAGACCCTGATGTACCACTGCGGTGTGTGGTATCTCATTTTAAAGCAAATGAGCATGAGTTTGAAATTCATTTTATTACAGGACTGCAAATTCTTAACATTACTCAATATTCTATGTGCCATTTAGGCATTGTGTTACAATGTGATGTACAATACTGATGATGTGACGGTATGACAATAACATGTGAATGTTACAAGATGAACATAAGATTGTTGTCATAATTGTGCTATAGACTTAATGATATTTTTATACATATCAATGATTACTCTATTCCAGCTCATGATGTGCTCCCTGTATGGAATCTGTAAAGTTACAGAAAATGAGATAAAATTCAAAAACATTGTCCAAGTGTATAGCATGCTTCCTCATGCAGAACAGCAGGTAAGGTATTAACAGAACAAGATAAATGAACAATTTGCTGTACAAGTTTTGAAAATATAGTTTTGGGTACATAAACATGATGACAGTGGGCATTTCCAAGCCGATTTTTTTGTAGCCTGTTTCGAAAAAGAAATGCCAGAAAGGTCAGATTTTGTTTTTCTTGTATTTCCTAGTATGATGTTTCCTTTCATAATTTTAAGAAAAAGATTATAAATTGTTTTTCTTCATTTTTTGATATATATTACTGTGAAGTCGAGTGCATTCACAGTATGCCAGTTTTCTTGAATTTTGTGGTCATTCCAAATCCGTTTCACTTTCAAAGGACAGAAACACACTAGACACATAAATTAGGTAATCACAGAAGAAGTATTTTTCATGTCTTTTTATAAATCATACAAATTGATACAAATTGAATTCACAGTATGGGTGGAAGGTGAAAAAAAAATCCTAAAGTGTATTTCAGCATGGCCTAATAGATATACCCTTCTATTTTCCTGAAAAAAATAGTTTACCAAATTATACATGATAACTTCAAACTTTGATAACATGAAAAGTCAGTTATTTTGAGCAGGTAAATGAATGTCAATTTCAGTTAAAAGTATCATTTACAGTAGGCAATGCTAGATGTGTAAATACCTGTACAAAAATCATATCTGCAAGTCAGTGGGTCTTTTTCTGTAAGGTATTGTGGTAAGGCAGGTTACTCTGTCCTACATTTCATGCACCCATGACTTGGATTGAGCTATACTTCATGGTCAGTTTCTCAATCAGTCCTACTGGTGGAGTTATGTACCTTTGTTTGAAATCCTTATGGCATGTATGACAACATCATTCCAAAAGTAGGTTACTGTGACCTATAGTTCATGCTTCATTGAATAATATCTGATAGATAGCAATATGAAACTAAAAGCAGTGTGAAAATAACCCAAAATATAGCAACAGAGATTCATTTGAACCTGGAGTCATCTGGCTCAGATCTTGACACCACTCACTGACGAACCTCTGTGATATTACAAGGCAAGACACACACACACACACATATATATACATATATGGGCCACAGTAGCTCATTTGATTGAGCATTAGACCTTTTAATCCAAGTGTCATGAGTTTGATACCTGCCCATGCTAGGCCGAGTCGGCTGCCTCAATGTCGCCTTGGAAAAGGCACTTAGTTACCATTTCCTTTATATACATACATACAGTCAAGTCTGTTCTGTTTTCAGCGGTCACCTGGTCACAACGGTCATTCTAATTTCCTCCCCCGCCAAATTTCCTATATAAATGCCCTGTATTTAATGGTCACCTGCTTTCAGTGGTCAGCAGCCAGGTGTTTCCTAACCAAACAATGGTTTCACCCAGCTTTAAGCGGTCACTGGAGCATATCAGCAGCGACCGTTACAAGTATACAAATTAAATACTTCTTTTGTTTGATGAGCAAGGCATTGTTTAGATAAATGTATATCATGGGAATCGATGTTTAAGCATTTCATACCCCGATTGTACTTACTGTATTGCAGTCGCGCTATCAGTCAGACTCAAAGGTGTTAACATGTCAGCTTTGAAAGCAAGGCAGTTTTTGTCCTTACATGAGAGAATCTAAGCAATTTGTTTGCTGGATAGTGGAAAAAGTAGTCATGTAGTTTTAGCAGAAATGTGAGTTGTGCAAACTCAGATCCAATGGATTATTAAGCATAAGCGAGATATTATGGCCGATTTTGAAAACGTTAATCCAGAGTGTAAACGTTTACGTAGAATCACACCAGATGATGAGATTAATGACTGATGCTGGAAATGGTTCCAGGATTCTACAACCTGCATGTATGCTGCACTTGTGATATCCTTTACGGTTTGTATGCTACTAACAATAGCTGCATGACGTTTCTTTTCATTCCCTAATCATCAAAGGTCTCTCACAACAGCCTGTTGTCTTTTAATCTCGGTGAGTTTGAGCAACTGATTAATCCATCAGTTGTTTGAAGTGTGAACAACTGTTTTCATGCCTACTTATACCAGCTATCCTAACAAAAAGTCAGTCCTGTGTTTGACAGTCACAGTTAAACTGTCAATTAGTAATTTTATTTAGACGTCATTTCTACTGATAATGAGATTAAATTGTTTGCATGTAAGTGTGTGTGTGTGTGAGAGAGAGAGGGAGAGATAGTTGTATAAATGAGTGCATGTACACAGTTGTACAGGAATGCATACAGAAACTGAAAGGGTTTGCAATTCTTTATGGACATTCAAACATGCTTAAATTAGTGATGGAAGTTTCAGACATTGCAACTGAAATTGGGATGGAGATATGCGCAAAACCGAGATCAGTGAATTTTTTAAAAGTCAGTGATGATTTAATGTACATAGATTAAAGCGAGGATACAGTAATTAAATGTGGAACTTTTTATTTTATTTTTTTGTTTTTTTTTCTTTTTGTTAAATAGCTAAAATTAATACATGTATCTCGATAGCATACTACTACTATTACTAATAATGCTGATGCTATTCGGTGCATAGTACATGTATTTGTCATGAAGCAAGTTTGAGAGCTGAACCTGCCTTCAGAGGTCACCTGACTACAAGGAAACTTTGGCCTTTTCCAATGGGTGGCTGCTGTACACAGGTTTGACTGTGTGTGTGTGTGTATATATAGGAAAAGGCAAAACTAGCCTCTGTACACAGGTTCTCCTCTTTAAATTCGTTTTTGAACAAATACCATGCACCAATTATCTTTATTGTTATTATTATTATGTTATCAAGATTGTTTATGTTCACTGGACAACAAAATTATAAATTATGCGTATATGTTCTCCCCCAAATTTATGTTCTATTCTCTCCCAAATTTATGTTCCTCAGAAGATTACTGTATCCTGCTCACTTTAATTCATCCTATAAATTAAATCGTCACTGACTTGAAATAGTCACCGATCTTAGTTTGTTCACGCTTTAAAAACAGTATCTGGATTAGTCAGTTGCTCAACTTGCCAAGATCAAATGACAGTCAGCTTATGTGAGAAGCCTGTGATGAATAGGAAATCAAAAGAAGCCATATATGGCTATTGTTTGTGACCCATGAATCGAAACTTTGCCAGCCTTTACGGACAAGTTTTAAATATTGAATGACCCCTGACCCAAATGAAAAGGGATGTAACTTGTATCTCTTCTCAAAGATGAACTTTTTTCTTCAGAGATAGCTTTAATTCACAGCCAAATAGATGAAGATATCTAACTATACTTGTCACACTAGCACAAAAAGGTGACTTCCATTTCTGCTGCAATAACACAGCTACTTTTCCCACCATCCAGGAAATGAATTGCTTCAACTCTTTACTCTAATGATAAAAACTGTCTCACTTTCGAATTTGACATATTGACACCTTTGAGTTCCACTCTCAACGTGACTGGAGTATGGTGAGTACAAGCGAGAGAAGCAATGTTTGCACATTGATTCATATGATATTCCTTTATTTAAACAATGCCTTCCTCATGAAGCAAAAGACTGAGCAGTCACTGTAGATATGTGCCTGTAACTGCTTAAGGCAGGGAGAAACCATTGTTTGGTTAGGAAACACCTGGCAGGTGACCACAGAAGGCAGGTGACCATTACATACAGAACATTTAAATTAGAATGGCCGTTGTGAACAGATAACCGCAGAGTAAAGGTGACTATATATATATATATATATATATATACACACACACATACACACACACACACGGTATTCTCCCCATGGCCTTTTACCATAGTGATCCCGCTACACTATCATTTAAGCCTGCGATGCTTCAAAGCCTGAAGATGAAGATGATAATAGAAGTTAGTTGTTGTTGCTACTATCTTTTTCTCTAAATTTTGGGCCTAGGCTTCACATATTTTGTTCTGAAGTTATCATGTACTGACAAATTGTGATACAAACCATGTGGTGTGAGGGACTGATGTAATGTTTTTAGTATAGACCCTGGGGCAATCGTTTAATTATAGGGCTTTTGATAAGTCTAGCAGACAAGCTTTTTTAGCTCTTTTTTCTGGTGTTTGGTGTTAGAGAGTGTTTAAACAGTTGGTAAAACATAATATCTGAATGTGCTTAGTCGGTGACACATCTACTGATTGTCCAACAAAGATGCAATGTGGTCACCTTTCAAGTAAGCTTAGTTGGCAATATCTTTATTGATTGTTTGACAAATAAACAATCTGTAAATTAGCCCTAGTGACTTTTGAATTTTACTTCGTCAAGAAGTTTATTTGGCAGTATAATGGATAAACAAATCAAAGACAAGTTGAGATCATGATATTTGAGAACTCCTATGACTGATGTCCAGTTGCTCAGAGAATGTGCAGGTCGAAACCTTTGATCTACCAAACATGTCTGGAAAATACACATATTTAAGGATCTCAGATATATATAGTCTACATGATATATTGAATTACGTATATATGAGTATTAAGGATTATCTTGATAGAAGTCATAGAAAATCATTAGGCTTGCAGCCTCAGCATAGTGAAATTTACATAGGATGTGTTGAGAGGATGTTTTAATGTTTGATTCTGTTTCGATCAGGAGTGCAAATACACTGTAGTTATAAAATCTTCATCTTGCCCTTAATCACAAAACCACATCATATTTATAATCAAATTACCAATATGCCTCCCCCACCCCCTTTAGTTCTTTGCCTCATTTTGTAATGTATTCATTGCACTTATTCAAGAAGTTAATTGTCATAGCATGGAATTATATACTGAGACTGTAATTTTGCATTTTGTTTTGTATTTTACAGACATACAAGACTGTGTTGATCGAGGGTTCAGAGACAGACTCCATCATTGTTTTCTACAACAAAGTTTACATGCCAAATATGAAGACTTTCATTCTACAGTTTGCCAGCTCAAAAATGACTGTAAGTACCTCTGCAGGGCAAGTATTAATAGTTCAATTCTATCAGTTAACCTTACATACCATCTCATTATCTCATTTCCTATGACCCATAGGAAGTCTGCTAGTGGATGCATGGGATGAGTGATACACAGTGTTATGCATTAATGTAACACTGATTAGCTCTTGGGACCATAAACTGACATGGTCCTACAAAATACTGCAACACAGATTAGCTTTTGGGACCAAAAAACTGACATGGTCATATGTACCAGGCTAAAATATAAAGAATGTAACTTTGAGCTTGAACTTACTGGTAAAAAGAGAGGAATTAGGTGGGGTGGTGTCAGAAATTGTGTCTCAACTGTTTGCCAAAATGAAAACAGAGTTGAAAAGAGAACTCCAGCAAGAAATTAAAGATAGGATGACAGATTTGCAAGAAAGGATGGAGTCACTAGTGTTTGAAAATTAACAATTAAAAGAAAAATTAGAAAATACAAAAACAAATTAGAAGATACAAAAACGAAGAATTTGAATTTGAAAGAAGAACTCAAAACAACAGCATATCAGGCAAACGAGGCAATGCGAAAAGCAAATCAGAACGAACAATACTCCAGAAAAAAACAATGTGAAAATATTGAACATGCCAGAGACATAAAATGAATATTTAAAAATCAGAATGGCTCAGTTAAAGAAGCTACAGATAAAGACATGGATCAGAGAGACACTCTTGCAATTGATAGAATTCCCAGACCCACATGAGTACCAAAGCTAGTAATAATGAAACTTGGAGATTCTGAGGCCAAAATAGCCCTTGTAAAGGACAAAAGGATATTGAAAGAAAAGCTTTCAATAAGAATGACTGAAGATGTAATGCAAGTAAACATGGGTCTCAAACTAAACATGGGTCTCAAAAATAGTCTCTGCCTGGTTCTTTAATTGCCGGGTCTATGCCAAAACAAAAGCAGGGATAAGACTTAGATTTGACCTTTTTGTTAACATTGATGCAGTAATTAATTCCAAGTCATAAATCTCATGTATTGTTAAAAGGTATTGCTGGATACATAATTTTTTTCCGACTTACCAAACAAGTTCGGAGAACCATGACATGTGTAAATTATTCCATACCTTCTGATGATTTTGTGCTGAGGTATGTATATTTTTTATACTTTGTGCAAATAACTTGTCACAATCATTGTAAATATTGTGATACTTCTTAAGGATCAAAATATATATAAAAATGTTGCTGGTTTGATACAAACAAATAACTTACTAAATCAGTCAGTAATTACAAATGTAGTAACCACATATTCAAACAGGATGCATGTTGTTATGAATGTAACAATAGTTCTGTTGTGTTTTTTTTTTTCTTCTTCTTCTCTTTGTCACTTTTATTTAGTTACGTAAAATGCTTGCTTGTTTTATTGTTCCTAACTGTTATTTATCTTGCACCTCCATATCTATGGGAAAAAGGTAGATCATAATATTGTGTAGATGAAGTGCTTTAACAGCTACTCTTTGTTCATTAACCCATTCAATCTTAGCCAGTCTCGGTTATTGAACCTCTAACTGGAAAATATAAGTAGTAACTCAACTGTAGCTGAGTAATATGAGAATTATTACTGAGTATTTGATTACTTTAATGTCACTCAGCCTACTCATCTGCAGTTAGTTTGACAGTTATAACGAAAAGACTACGGTCTTGAACCTTAGTCCTCAGTACCTAATATGGTAATTTAATTGTATTATCAGATATGTAGATGCCTTTTAAATCTTAGTATGCAAGTGTTTACTGCTGCAGTCAGATGTGTAACATCATTCACTCTTGTTTGAGGTATTTATGTACAAGACAACTTATTAAGTGAAATGAAGGCCTTTTCCTATCTCTAAATTGTTTGACAGATAGGGTCTTAGCTTGACATGGAGATAATGTAGTATTCTTTGCCCAGTGTATTGTTGAGCCAACCTTGGCTGAACTTTGATATAGCAATTACTTTGACATCCATATACATGTCCATCCATCTGTCCACACTCTGTATTTACCTCAGTGTTAAAGTTTTTACTTTTATTTCAGTACGATTTTACTCCATCTCTTCACATTTTGACTATAGTTCTGACAGGCTTGACACACAGGCTGTGGACAGTTTCTTTTTGTTTATAGTATACAAGATTGTTTTGATTTGAAAAAAGATAGCAACCTCAGTGTAACTCAAACTGCCAATTGCCCAGTAAATTCCCTTGGAATATTTTTTTTATTGTCCTGAAAGTTTTAATATGTGTGCCCTTTTATGCCACCAGTATTTATGTGTCATTGACATAGAAGTGATATCATAATCATCTTCTTTTCTGTTCACAGCAGCCAAATTTGTCTCCCATTCCCAGATCAGTTTCATCATCTCATGGTGCTGTCCCAAGCTACAGGTATAATTATACAGTGGCAATCGGAGCTGTTTTATGTGCAGATTACAACAAAAATGTATTAGAACAACAAGAGTTAAATTTCTGATATATTGTAAAGTGTGGAAAATAAGAGTATATGAAAAATAAGTGCACATAGCTTTCTGATATTTTTGTATCCCCAAAAAAGTGCACATGGGCTTTCTGATATTTTTGTATCCCCATAAAAGTGCACATGGGCTTTCTGATATTTTTGTACCCCCAAAAAAGTGCACATGGGCTTTCTGATATTTTGTAGCAAAAGAAAAGTGCACATGGGCTTTCTGATATTTTTGTAGCAAAAAAAAAGTGCACATGGGCTTTCTGACATTTTTGTAGCAAAAAAGAAGTGCACATGGGCTTTCTGATATTTTTGTAAAAAAAAAAAAAAAAAAAGTATACACGGGTTTTCTGATATTTTTGTAGCAAAATTAAGTGCACAAGGGCCTTTCAGTAATTTTGTAGTAAAAATAAATGTACTTGGGCCTTATGATATTTTTGTATTAAAAATAAATGCATGTGTGTACAATAAAAAAAGGCAAATTTCAGATTTATTTATTGGATGGTTAATCAGTTCCTAATTAAATGATAAACATGGCTATTTATTTATTTTGTTTAATTCTGCTGTTTCCTTCTTACTTTTTTCCTTCCTTTCATTAATCAATACCTGCATGCTGTTCAGTCTTTTGCTTTGTATACAGTTAAAATTTACGAATAGTTTATCATTAATCCATTTCTTTATCAATAAGCATTTTTAAAATTTAAGCGCGTATAACTGCCACTAATTTAAAAAATAAACAAATGTGCTTAAAAAATGAACATATGCGTTTATTATTCAGACATGACAGTCTTTGGCATTATTGTCAACTTTAAGATTTTGTATTAATTTATATCTTGGATACAGTTTACACACAGCCATGAAACTTCATGAATGCATTCTACTTATCATGCTTCAGTGATTGTTTGGTATTTAGGTCAAGTGACTGGTGGAGTTGGTAGGTTGGATTGTGGGTGGAAGACAACATGCTGATATTTTGTTGTCAATCCAATTGCAGTCAGAAAAGATAACCACCTATTCACAATTTACTGAAAAAGATTTTTTAAATTTAAATCATTACTTGTGTTACACAGTTATGTTACCTCGTGTGATTTATTTGCTACCAACTTCTGGTCATGGTTATAAAAACAAATTGAACCTTGTATCACTCAGTCGTTGTAGTCATAATTGTTAGCTCTACTGGTCATAGATCAAAAGAGATTATGGGATGGCCTGTTCTCTGTCATCTGTCCATCTATTAGCACAAGCTTGTTATCGCTATTCCTCCTAAACTTGACACACACATTCATCCCAAGATGTAGTTGGTCCTAAATGAAAATGATGCTACTAGTACATCCAAGATGACCAGTACAGTGGCCATCTTGACATTCTTGTTATTGCTAATTCTCCTTAACAAGTAGTCATATCGACATCGGGTTTTCACTAAAACACTTCATATGATGTGTGGTTGGTCTTAAATGAAAACAGTGCTGATCTGACCTACAATATGGTCACCATAGCAGCCATCTTCTGAATGGAAATGGTGCTGATCTGACATCCAGTATGGCCACCATGGCAGACATCTTGAAAATCTTCAGCAAAAGACTTCTTATGATATCCAGTTGCTTCTAAATGAAAATGGTGCTGATATTACATCCAATATGGTCACTATGGGGGCCATCATCAGAATCTTGTTATTGCTACTCCTCCAGAATTGATGGTCATATCAACATAGGTCTACCATGAATATCAGAGATGGCTTGAACTTTCAGCAGTTAAAAGAAGAAATGGTCTTATCTTGGATTCCTGGGATTTGTTAAAGCCAGTAGAACATCAGCCGCTTTAGGTGTTGGCATTGTCAGGTCCATGCAGTGGAATATATTATAAACTTGAATCTAGACAACTTTATTAGATAGCAAAATGCTTATGAGCTGTAAAATTGAATGCATGAATTGCTCCACTTAATGCAGATCTGCTTTAAGAAACATATTTCGGGGTCCCTATAGGTCAGTTATATATGAGTTCTAGTGTATGTCCTAAGCTTGTGCTGGTACATGTTTGCATCCAAAGGGATTTTACAATTGTTATATCAAGGTAATTACAGTGACCAAGTTTTTATGTGTGATAGAAAATGTTAAGTTTAGCAATTAGGTAATTGTCCTTTGACATTTGCCAATGTATAAGTGAGTTCTGTTTCCTTGCAGCTCTGTTATTTGTTACCCTGCACAAACAAAGTAGGGGAATTGGGTATACTGGAGTCAGTTTGTCCATCCAGCACACTTTTTTGTACTTACTATTGCATGAACCCATTGAGATATTTTAATGAAACTTTGAATGCTTTTGTATCATGAAAAGACTTTTTGTCCTGTAAACAAGATGGGGTTTATGTGATCAACATTTTGAGAGTCATCCCTATGTATATTACAAATTCTTACTCTCTGTCTGTCATGTTCTTTTCCAGTTGATATCTCCAGAACCATTTGAGATATCTTCATGAAACTTGGTATGTGTTTGTATCATGACAAGACATTGTGACCGATACAAGATCTGGTTTTGTAAGATTAGTACCTTTAGAGTTATGTCCCCATTTTTCGAAAATTGTATTTACTCTTTTTTGTGGGGGTATTCTGTAAGCACTCACTTACTGGCGGATCTAGTTTTGACTCTTATGCTAAAGTGCTAAACAGTAGTTATGGTATTTTTAGAGAAAACTTTATATTGTGTGTAGATAATAACATTTAGTTCAAATTATGGTACTGTTTGCTCATTAGCAAGGCAGATAACTCTTTATTTAAATCGGACTTTTGTATTGTTGCAGTGTTCCTGGTCGTAAAAATTTCTATGTATCGCCACTGAGAAATTCACCATTCAAGGCACCAGTTCATTCACCAAGTCAGCTGACACCTAGAACTCGCCAACTCTACAGCTTTGGAGAAGTGCTTGGGGTAAGATTTTCTCGATTTTGTTATTTTATTATGTCCGAGAGATGGGGACACAGAGTTAGGATTGTCTGATGGTGTGTAGTTGAAGGTGTGCCCATGGACAGGTTTGGTTAAAGTCTTTTCTTTTGTGTTTTCAGCCTATGTAATTTTTTTTTTTTAAACAATGTTTGTTTCAAGCACTTGAAATGTGGTAATCCTTTATATCAGATTCAGTTCATTTTTGGGAATGTATTGTATACCTTTGGTGACCTCACCACAGTAGACAGAGGACAAAACTTGACAGAATTTGCATGTATATCCAAAAAGTGCATTTATTTTGCATTCTGAAATGCATTTGAAATGTTACTCATGATATTATTTTAGCTAAAATCTTGGTGTTTATCATTTATCATCCTAGTGTTTACCATTCATTTCTTATCATTTACATTTAAGCTAAAATCTCATTGTTTGTAATTTATCATTGATCAACTCGTCATTTACCATTCATTCATTTCTTTCGCATTTACATTTGGGCTAAAATCATTATCATTTATTATTTATCATTTATTATCACATCATTTACCATTCATGCATTTCTTAGCATTTGCATTTAAGCTAGAATTTCATCATTTATTATTTATCATTTATGAATTTCTTCAGTGTATGCATTATACCTATAATCTTGTCATGTAATGTTAATCATCTTGTCATTTTAAGCACACATTTTTATTAGCTATGAGTTACGTTGTCTACAGTCATCTGTGAATAGATTTCAGATGTGTTTAAAATCATTTGTAAAAGAAACATGAAATAACTGGAGGAATTTGGATTTCTTGAGTTGATTCCATCGGAAGCAAAACATTACATGTACAGAATATTAAAACTATTTCACTAATACCATTTCATACAAGAATGTTTTTAGAGTATGCATACTATTGAACATTAACTACAGATGTACACAGACAAAGTTCAGAAATGGACCGAAGGAAACGGACTCAAATTTTCGAGATCAAAAACTAACTATGCATTTCTGCTGAATCTGTCATATTCATGATGACCAAAAGCTGTATGTGATGGTTGTCTTGTTCATGTTGTGGATGAGAGCAAATTTTTAGGCCTTAATTTTGACTGTAAACTGATTTCTAATACACATATTAGGTACCTCAGGGACAAATGTCAAAAAGCCCTGGATTTGATTCAAGTCATGGCAAACACAGATTGGGGAGCTAATTGCACTGTTTTGCTTCAGTTATACAGGTCATTAGTAAGATTGAAACTTGACTATGGCTTAATTGTGTGTGGATCAGCTTGTAAATCTTACTTGCAGATGCTTGATTTGATGCACGATCAAGGACTTAGATTCTGTCTGGGTGCACTTAGAACTTCGCCTTCAGAAAGCCACTATGTTGAGGCAAATGAACCATCACTTTATCTCAGATGATTGAAATTGGCTCATCAGTAAGCTACCAATTTATCTTCTAATCCATCTAATCCATATGATGTAGTGTTTACCCCCAAATATCGAACCTTGTTTAGGTCCACCAACCAAACTTTATACGTTCAGAAACCAAACTTCATTCCACCATTGGCATATGAATTTGTCCTCACTTAGAAACAGCAAAATTCGGTGTTGGAAATATTGCAAAATTCTGTATTCCCAAATCATAACCGTAGTTATCAAAACCTCCAAAAATAATATTTGACCTTTGTGAATTAAAAAAAATCCTCAACAAATCCACTCCTTTTTCAGAGTAAATACAATGAAATCTGAGCTTCCTATCGTAGCCATATACAGATGGTTCAAAATATTTTTTGACCTTGAAGCCTGGGATTTGTGTTATACTCCGAATCGATTTATGTATGGATCATGTCATTGAAATTGCTTTACCGTATTTAAATTTTTCGTACATCAAAAAATTAATATTTTTTTTCAAAGTACAAAAAATTCTGTGTAAAAAAATAATTATCATTTTGGGGAAGAGATTGTGTACAAAAAAAATATAATACCCGACATTGAGAAGGATTTAACAATATTTACATGATCGTCAGTATTAAATTTATGTGGATCTGATGTAATTGCGCTAAAGCAGCATGCACTATTACTATATGTTGTTTAGATTTGCTTACATATATGTGTATTAGAATAGACAAGTTAGTAAATGAATAACCATGACATGAACATAGGTATTCCATCACACACATATGTATGTATCTTCCTAATTTGTTTTAAATAGCAATGATTTGATGGTCATTTGTCAATATCACAAAAGCAGTACTAGTCATACATAATTACAGTGAAACCCCGCTATAACGCACCCCGCTATAACGCGAATTCGGATATAACGCGATCGTGGCGTGGCTCCCAAAATTTCATATATTCATTCACACATGAACATTTTTTGTGTGCAAAGTACGAGAAATAGTGTATAAAATGTGTATATTACAGTATCATTTTGGGGAAGAGATCGCGTATGAATTCGAGTATAATACGTGTGTGGCGTGGTTCCTGAAATTTTATATACATGTACATGTATTTTTCTCGTACAGTGAAAAAAATTTTTTTTTTTAAAATACGAGAAATAGTGTATACAAAGTTTATTATCATTTTGGGGAAGAGATCACGTATGAATTCGATCATGGCGTGGCTTCTGAAATTTAACAATTTCACCAATTTCTTGAAGTGTTATGCCAAAATAAACATTATCGGAAATGTTACTTATTACTGATCCATGAGTAAAGCCAGTAAGTCTTCTCTGTGTTTGTCTTCAATTCATTATGTATACAATCATTGCTCAAACAATAGCCGACATGTTTTTCTTCTTTAACTGCATACACAATCGAGCATCAGACAATGTGGTGGTTGATAAAAGATTCTCACGATTTAATAAACATCAAAAAACGTAAGCCACCAACACGTGCGCTGGACTTCAATTCATCCTGTATACAATCATTGCGCAAACAATAGCCGACTTATGTTTCTTTTTTAACTGCATACACAAGCAAGCACCAGACAATGCGGTGGTTGATCAAAGATTGTCATATGTGGGTGCTTATGTAGAGACTGAGCTTGGGCGGCAAGATCAAAGATTGTCATATGTGGGTGCTTATGTAGAGACTGAGCTTGGGCGGCAAGATAACAGGGAGTTTAAATAACCACTCTCTGTTACTTAGCACTGAACAAGTACAGCTGTATCAAACTCGTGGCTCAATCAATGGGTTGTCATGTGGGAAAACAAAGACGGATCGATATCAGATAGTAAACGGTGTTGATACCCTATTCATGCTATACATTAGACGTGTATACGTTGTTCTCTGAAAAAAGTAAACTATAGTAAAACCCCGCAATAACGCAACCCCGCTTTTTCCGCGATAGAATTTTATGGACCCCAAATATTGCGTTATAGCGGGGTTTCACTGTACTAGCAGAAGAATATGTCAGTTTGATTCCATGTTTTGTGTTGTTATTTTAATTTAAAGAAATTCAAAACACAACTTGTGCACTGACTTTATGACAGGTAATGCTTCTGGGCAGCATTACAATGAGCTGTATAGATTTATCTGAATAACAGTCCAGTGAAATATGCAGAGCGTATTTCCAAACTGCAAGCACTACAATTAGAAAGAAAAAAATAAAAATAAAAAGAACAACATTTTATACTGAATTGACAGCTACCGTATGTGCTAATCTCTTGAGCAATAATGTCAGCATACTCAATCAACAGTAGCACATATTTGCCTGTGTAATACACAAAAATTTTTGTGCCACATAAAATCCTGATGCAGTAAGTCCTATTGTGAACTTTATCCAGGGTCTGGGTTTTATTAGGTTTCATATTTCCTTAAAGCATTTTAAGACAAAGGAACTCTTTACCAAAACTGGATCTTGCTTGAAGCCTACATTTTGTATTGAAAATCACAAAAGTTTTATTGATTAGGAAGACAATGAAATTTGCGCAGATTTTGTTTATACTAACAGCAATTTAGCTACAATATAGAAGTAATTCAATGGAGCATTTGTGGAAGCAACTGTCAGGAATATACTGAAGACAATTTGTGAAAATTAAATGATGGCATTATGTTAGAATTGACACTTTATAAGTCATTTCATGGACAAAGTAAACAAGCACAATAAGATTTGTGTTCAAAGGTCCTAACTGAGAATGTTAATGTCATTCATTGATTTTATTGTTTTTGTTTTTTTCACAAAAGAAAAAAAAAATGTTTTTCTTGCTGCAATTAGAGTATTTTCATTGCGGAGTAAGGACTATGCTATGACTGTTTAAAACAAATGTCGCTATATTTTAATCTTTAATTTTTCAGTCAGCTGAAAAGTTGAAAAGTATCAATGAGACTGTGGCAAAGATAATGGATTCAAAACAAACACCAAAAAGTCTCAAGAGGCTGAATTTTGACCAAATGGAAGGTGTTGATCAAGGGTCAGTATAATGAATCGCATGCTTATCTCGGCCTTTTTCCTATGCTATAACAAATGTGCATATTATTGGCAACCAATCCATCCATGCTAATGAATGATAGATATATGAAAATTTAACCAGGCACTTACCTGTAGAGTTAATACAGTGTACTGGTCAGTGAAAGTTATTTGATGAAATAGTGTTTGGGAAGAGATGATTTAAAATCCCAATTTCTTTCCTTGCCTGATGTTGTTTTTCGACCACATCAAGCAGGATCTTTTACATTGCAGTTTTGCCCAGTATGAAGCCAGTCTAGCCCAGTATGAGTCCATTTTTAGAGATTACGATGGCTTTTTGAAATGTTTGATTGCAAGCATATAGTATCTTTTATGGAAGGAGAATGTAATAATTGCTCTTTTTGTCTTGCCTGAAAAACAAGCGAGAAATAGGTTATCATGTGTGGGGTGAGTGGGGGGAAGACTACCGTATTTGCCGGTCTATAAGTCGATACTTTTTGACCCGAAAGTCTGTGCTTTGTCTTATACTCCGAATCGACATATATATGGATTATGTCATTGAATTGGTCTGTAATTGGCAAAATTGAAAATCGGCAAAATTGAAAATCGGTCACATAGCTGTACCAATTCTTGTTCAATTACCATGTCACTAAATTGTTATAAACTAATACGACAGCTTTTATAAAGTTTTATCATTATTTTAAATGCATATGTATGTGCTTGTAATTTCTGATTTCTTCAACAGGAAATAAAAGAAAACAATGTAAGAGCTCACAATTCACAGGCCGCATAACATACTTTCGGTCTATACTCAATACTGTACAGTACTTATGCAAAGCATATCTTTTGTTCCTAAACAAATATGAAAAAATTTTGCTTTATTCATCTTTTGTGTACCATACCTCATTCTTCCTGATCACATTTTAGCTATAGGTCCATTGATATTTGATTTACCAGTATTTTATTTGACACACTAAAGCGATTACCGGTAGATCTTTTACATTGATATAATTGATCCTACAAAGGGATGTAATCCATATTAACTTGAATGTTCGATGAATATTTATAAAATATCGTAGATGAAGCACATAATTATCATATATTCACAATACTGTCATATATTCACTAAAGAATTCCCTTAATATAGCATAAAATTCAGAAATAGCGATGGACTACTCGATCATCAATGGTCCGTTTTTAGTTTTGCATTTCAGCTTAAAGCAAAATGTAATGTCAACACATAATCCAAATTCATTCTTAACCAGCTGTTGTTTTGGGGTCTCTCTTTGATTATACTGGTAATTGATAAATTGGTCTTTGGTTTCCGACTACAATAAAAACCAGTTACCGCAATTGTTTAAAAACTGATATTGGCTTTGGCTACCAGTAACAGGTAATGCCGGTACCCCTTTATTCTCTGACATTAATCCACATCAATTACAGTACGTGTTTCACAATCTCAAGTGGATTAAGAACCACAAGAAATGATGCCCTCTCTCTTCTCTGGACGTAAATAATGAAGTTAGCCGGGGGCATTGTTTTCATTGTTGTAATACTGGTACATTTTAATAAGTTAGGCATTGTCTGATCAATTCTTTTAGTCCTAATCATTTGTATAAATATCCCAAACAAATCATTAAACTTATCTCACAATGCCTCCCGTCAAGTCACGTAAGTCGTACACAGCAGCTTTTAAGCTGGAAGTTGTTAAGTTTGCGGAAGGGAATGGTGGAAATATGGCTGCTCACAGAAAATATATTGTAAGTGAAAAATGTGTCCGGGATTGGCGTAAAGCTAAGGTTGCATTAGGCACTACAAAAAAAAAACAAAGAAATCAAATCGTGCCTGCAAAGCAAGATTGAGCAACATTGAGAACAAGTTAGAAGAATATGTCTTGACACAATGTGCTGCATGTCGTGAAATGAACACTGTTCGACTCAGACTCAAGGCCAAGCAAATCGCATCCGATTTAGGAATTGAAAGTTTCAGTGGCAGTACATCGTGGTGCTTTAGATTCATGCAAAGAATGAGTCTTAGTATAAGACAAAGCACTACTATGGCACAGAAACTACCTGCAGACTTTCTGGAGAAGTTGAATAATTTCCGTGAATACGTGCAAGACAAGATTCAGACTGACAATTTGGAAATGTCAAACTTGATAAATATGGATGAAGTGCCATTAACATTTGACATTCCAATGAACAGAACAGGAGATCTTAAAGGAAAGAACAGTGTTACTATTAGGACAACAGGTCATGAAAAGTCGAGTTTCACTGTAGTTCTGCCGATGGCAGGAAGTTGCCACCAGTGTTAATTTTTAAAAGAAAAACAATGCCAAAGGAAAAATTCCCCAGTGGAATAATGATTGAAGTAAATCCCAAAGGATGGATGGACAATGACATGATGTGGAAGTGGTTAGATTGAGCCGGTGGATTTTTCCTCACTAAGAAGTCTATCCTCATCATGGACTCTATGCATGCCCACATCAGTGCTGACACAAAGGGGAAGGTTAAAACAAAGAAGACATCGTTAGGCATCATTCCCGGTAGTATGACCAAGTTATTACAGCCATTAGACATTTCAGTTAATCGCTGTTTCAAAGCTGAGCTTTGGAAGTTGTGGAAAAATTGGATGACAGCAGGCGAGCACAGCTTCACAAACACAGGATGTATGCAGCGTGCTACATATTCCTAGGTTGCACATTGGGTTAAGGATGTATGGGACAGTGTGCCTGAGTCGGTAATAGTGAATGGCTTTGTTAAAGCAGAAATTGTCAGCAGGATAGAGAAGCCAGATGAGGAAGATGAGATGGAGACCGAGGATAATGAGGACATTTCCAGTTATCTGAACCCAGAGATAGCTGCCATCTTTCATTGCGATACGGAAGATGAAGAATTTGAGGGATTCTCAGATTTTGGGGATGATTAACTCTTAGCTATTATTTTATTGATTAAAGCGTGCAATTGTAAAAAAATAAATTACAACACTGATGTGCTTTCAGTTATAATTGATAACGTGTTAAATAATATGTATTATCAAACTATTAATTTGTGTCAATTTACTATAGTGTTTTATAGATATATTAAAGAATTATAAAAAAGTGTTTTATTTATTCTTTTTATTTGACTTTTCTCTGTTTTTCTGTCTCTGTCACTATTTTTCTTTATATTTCTGATTTCCCTATGGATAGCTTCATTTCCCTATTGATAGTCTCACTAATTTGATCTCATCTGTCGAATCTTGCCTCGAACCGGTTTCAACTGGAATAACCTGGCTAAAGCTCTAGGCATATTTAATTAGCATGTAAATAACACTGCACAGCCATGTAGTTTTTGTGACAATGGAAATTGTAATTAAAACAAGAATGAACTGTTTATTCAGATATGGAATATAGTAGTGCTCTTGTACCTAACTAGGATTACAATCGTCAGGTAACTGAACAATACAGATTACAATCATCCTGAAACCACTATCTCTCTCTCTCTAACTCTCTCTCTGAAACAAAACTTCTCTCTCTCGCTCTCTCTCAAACAAAATTGTGGAAGTAGTATGTTAGTGTCGGTGACACAATTTCCCCATTACCAATAATCTGGAATAGCATACAGTCATACCAAAGACGAAGCCAAGGTGTTGATCTGGCCTCGTCTTATGTGCCGCATCGACTTATATATGGATGAAGGATGGAAAATTTACAAAATTAGCGAATTCGACTTATACTCTGCATCGACTTATAGGCTGGCAAATACGGTAATAGAATCTGTCATGCATTGATGGATATGGACATCCCACATGATCGTCAAGAGTTTGAGGACAGGAATGGGTCTTTGTTGCCTGGGCTATTTTAAACACATCTATTATTGACTTATTTCAATTAAAGTATTGTTAGTCAGTTACAATCGCTATCAAATGGCACAAATTTTGCATGAAGACCTCAATTCTTCATTGTGGATCTTTCTCACCTAACAGAGCACCTAAATAAAAATAAAAATACTTCAAAATGATAAAGATATAAACTAAATAAGAATACATATAAGGAAACAATCATCTGTTAAGTAAATGAATAATGAATCTAGGGTGTTGATGTTAGCTCAGATGTGTCAGTAATAAATACATGAGACTTGCAGCAGAAAAAAAAAAATTCCATTGAGACAGGGGAGGTAACTCTGGTAATACAAGAGAACCAGCTATTCATGACAGGTGCTATGTATTTCATGCTGAGTGATCATTAGAATTGAAAAGAGGTGATGTGTGCATTCAATTCATGCCATGTTGCTCAGGCGTGAGAAATATATGCTTTTATGTGCCAGCAATCCTGCTGTCTTTCACCAATTTTGTTTCTGCACAGTAACTTGAGTTTTACACCATCTACAGTTACCAAACTTTGTTGATGGCTTGCACTTTGGATAAGCAGAACTCCATCAGTTTTGAGGTTAAAAGATAGTGATTAAGATCGCTATGATCAAAAAAAGAAAAATGGTTTCTGCATAATAACCCAATATCTCCACCACCTAGTTACCAAACTTGGTGGATACCTTGCACTTGCGATGAGGAAGAACCTGATTGATTTTGAGGTAAAAAAAAGTCAAAGGTCACATTCAGTGTGACTGAGAGAAGTAAAATGGTTTCCACGCAATGAGTTCTCCACCATCTACGATTACCAAACGTTGTAGATTTTTTAAAAAAAAGGTCAGAAATCAAGGTCACTATGATTGAAAGCATATAATGGTTCTGCATGATAACTTGAGGTCAATACCATGTACAGTTACCAAACTTTGTGGATGGCTTGCACTTGGAGTAAGGAATTACCCATACATTTCAGAGTCAAAAGGTCAAAGTCACTGACTGAAAGATGACATTTTCTGCACAAAAGTTTAAGTTAGCTACATAGAGGACTATCAAACACAGGGTAGGCATAAACTGTGCCATTCTTCATTAGGAAGAACATAAAATATATTGTTTCAAACAAGTTTTATGATGTAAACAGGGGTTACTGTGTAGAGGCAGGCAAAATATGTCTTTTCAGTACTAAGCACACAAGAAACATTGCAGTAATTCATGATGTCACAAGCATAAAGATGTCATCTACAGTATCTTTGAGTGCACTCATGTGGGATACAGTACAGTTCACATGATTTTTCGGAACCCCACGCTTAGCGGTGGGTGACTTAATCCCCTCCACTTTAGCTCCGGGGTGGAGGGATAAATACCTACAAATCACCACCGTGCCTTGGCAGGCACGCTGATGTCAACTCCACTATGGAGGGGGCTGGTCGACATTACTGATTGACATTTAAATAGCCAATTAATGAAGATCACCTATGGAAAGACTGAGACGTCAAGATTGATTTACAACCGGATGCCATTGGAAGAATCAGTCATCTTTATTTCGATCATATATTTGGACAATAAAAAATAATTTCAGAAGTCTTGTATATTCAGTACATATTACTGTTTATAAAAGGTTGATAGACTTCGTTTGCGATAAGTTTATGCTTTTAATTTATTCAAAGATATATGAACAAACTTAAGCACTGACTTGACAAGAAACACACCTTGCTGAGCTTCTCGAGCAGCATAAATTTATCATTTTGTTCCAAAGGAAAGTAATTTTCTGAGATACGGACAATTAAAATCCAAATTGACATCGGCTTCTGCTTTTAAAAAAGCCCCAAACAAACAAACCTAAAACACTGAATTTACACTGAAATGCACACCACATGCTTAGTCCTTAAGCAGTAATAGCACAGTCACGAGGCTGACTGACCATTTAATGTATGAGGCTTAAATGTTTTGTTTTTTTCCACAAGATAAATTCATTTCAAGTGAAATATGGAACGGAATAACGTCTTTTTTTATACTTCAATTCAGAGAAAGAAAATTGTTTTCATGCATTTATCCCCGCCCCACCCCCCTTAGAAATTTAAATTGGCTCTCCCTAATAAAAACTTGACTTCAGCGGATGTTCTACAGAAATCAAAGCAGTGAACACTGTTGTAAAATATTGACAAGGGTTTGCATCAAGGGATGATGTCAGTTTCAGCTTGGGACTTGTGTGTTTTTATCACATGAAGCCATCTGACTTGGCATGTTGTACTTTACAGACGCAATTATGGTCCCGCCATTAACAATGGAAGTTTGATAATTGCCAGTAATTAATCTGAACTCAACTTGTTACCAAAATGAAAAATAATGTGGAAAATTCTAAAATCTCAGATGTTCAGAGTTTTTGATTTCCATCAAGTTTAGGGCATTTTGCATGGATGTATTGTCTCCACATGTATCCTATTATTTGCTCATTTTTCTAAGGCAAAAATATAAAAATAAGATATATTCTTATAATTATTTTGATGCTGATATTAAAGTATGCAGTTTCCTATTTGTGACTGTTAGAGCGTGTTCTGTATGTGGTATATTTTGCTGTACAGCTAGAGTTACTGTGGCCGAGTGGATGAAGTGTGCGACTCGTGTTTGTATATGTATATATATATATATATATATATATATATATATATATATATATATATATATATATACACACACAAACATTTTGGGTATGCTGGGGGGGGGGGGGGGCATGTTGCCCCCACCCCGATTTAAAAAAAATAATAAATATATCCCTTTTATTTTTGCCCCCCCCCCCCCCCACACACACATACACACACACTTCACTTTGGAGCACATGGTAGTGAGTTCCCACGCACGGGTGGGAACATTTCTTTTGTTTTTGCTCCATAACGCTATAATGTCTAGCACGTTATTACTTTTCTTACTGCTACCGAACTTTCCAGATTTTAGTTTGTGTACGTCTAGATTTATTACCAGTCAAATTTTTATATTTTAATTCTTAATATTGCCTAAAAATGTTGACATGTCAAGCATCGAAAAAGTCCAATTTTGGTTAACATTAATAAGCATTTTAGAGTTTTTGAAACTCAAATTGGCAGGAACATCTTTTTGGCTTGGTGTGAATGATGAGGCTGCTAATTGAAGAAAGCTAGCCAATCATGGAATACTTAAACTGTTATTGAAGCATGTACAAAAAAAAATGTTTCTAATGTTAACTGCAACTGATTACAATGGCTTGCGCAGTAGTGATTTGGATTCCATATTTTATGAGAGGGGGGGGGTGACTTTACTAAGAAGACTTAATGATCTAGAAATATTCATCTCATTTTTCTGTATTATGCATAGTATACAATAGGAAAACGAAGAGAAAAAAAAAAGTTAAACATTAATTTCATCTGATGCTCAAGTTTACTTGGTGATATAAATATACAGTAGTTACATACAACAAATGGGTATATGTTTATCCTGGTTCAGGCAAGTTTTGAGATTTTGTATAGGTGGGTTACTTATAATTTTTGTTGGTAAATTTTAAAAGGCAGGAATTAATTTTGTTACACGGTAATTGTACAGAAAGGGAGTCGAATGATCGAGTGCTGTCGATCTCGTTAATAACAAATGGTCGAATTACATCTTTGTAAGTTGTTCAGAGCAACACCATTGTCCATTTTAAACAACTGATGTGACTGACGCAAGGAATGGAAGAAAAGAAGCAAATGTAAAAATTTGATACTAGCTGTATTGATTACTTCACTAGTTTTTCTTTCTATTACTGATTTTTCTTTTGCAAGAATCAAAAATTGGAATAGCCTGTGGTTGTACAGTATGAATCACATATCGCCAAGTACACTGTTTATTGTCAACTCAATGGCAAAGACAACAAACCTGCAGAAGAGCTGCTGTTGTACTTTTAGGTTATCATTTCGCACATGAAATTAACATGTCAGTATCAAAGAAAACAAGCAGTGTTGATGGCTTCACTTGTGCTAGGTTATTGGTTTGTGCATGAGCACTTCTCTTTGAAAACTGCACGTGTCAACTACATGTATCTAGGATGACCTTTTGCGACCATTTGTGATTTTTAAAAATCAGCTACTTTGGTAATTAATGCAAGATAGTACAGTTTAAAATAAAATAACGATGTGAAATCTTAATAATGCTTTATTTAAGCAATTGGATGTCAGAAGAAATCGTACAATATGTGAATGAGAACTCGTGCATGGAGTAACCATTGGAACTTGTGCGATTTTGTTTCACTTCAGTCAGGTATGACTGCAGCTTTGTTATTAATTTGTTTGATGTTTATCATTCTGTTCATTGCAGGGAGTTCAATATCACTGACTTTCATATGATCATAAAAAAATTTTTATTGCGTTTACTGAAAAAGAAATAAGGATATGAATGCATGTTTAGATTCCGATAACTTAGTATTGCATAAAAAATTAGATTCATTGCACAAAATGTAGTATTAATACAGTTTACAAGGCATTGTCATTACGTTATCATCATCTAAAATTTGATTTGGCACTATGTATCATACATTATCTTCATTAGGACAAGGAAATATTTATAATTAACTGAATGACATTTTTTTTGTATCAAAAAGTTAGAAAATTGCTCCCCAAAGGGATAACGATGTAGATAAATTGGTCCCCCCCCCCCTCAATCTCTACTTGCAGGGGTCATAAACAGTAAACCACACCCATATGTAATTAGAGCAAAATAGCATTCATGGTTTTTTTTTCTTTCTGATTTGGGAGGAAGAACTCATTTGATAAGGCATATGAATACATCTTGGCTTGATGGCCTCATTTATCCCTGTGCCATATCTAATTCGTTCTTTCTACCACCTTAGAAAAAACATTGTTTGGTTTTGTGTACGTATCAAAATTGTTAAAAGTCATGTACACTGGCAGAGTATCGTAGCATAGTTCATAGACAAGGCAGCACATTTCTTGTTACCTTGTCTTTACCTAAATTTCCACTTCAAATGATAAAGTTTAAGAAGTTAATTTTCTTTCTGATCATATTATTTTACTACTTTCAGTGAAAGTCCAACATCAGGAAAGCAGACAGTCATCATAGTGAAGAAGAAGAAGCTGACATCTCCTTGTGTTACAACTATAAAGGAAGAGTCTCTTGGGTAATATTGAGGAAAAAATCCAACTTTTTTGTATTACAACTTTACATGAATGTTGCATTAATGCAGATATTTTAAATTCAGGCATTTGTTTATTCAGACACTGGTATTTTTAATTTTGTGAAAGTAGCTGTGGAATTAGTAAAGAAATGCAAAAATGATTATTGGGATTTTTCTTGGGTGATTTGGAATTGACCTGGTCCCATCCTTTCGGGATGAAGTTTCATCAATTGGAAATACAAATTTTAGTCCTAGAGTAAATTGCTAACATTTAAAAATTGCATAATTTAAAAAATAATTTACATTGTGATTGTGACCCATTAAATTTAAATTAGGTCATATTTTTACCATTTAATGACTCGTACAAGTATCTGTATTGTCTGTTTCTATCCTTCTCTTTCTTTCCATTTGTTTCTTTTTTCATTTCATTTTTTGTCCTACCTTGTTTTCTTCAGCTTTCTTTTGAATGAAAACAGATTTTAGTTGGAAAAGAAGCTTCTAATCTCAACTGATTCATCCCATTGTATTTGGATCAAAATAACCCAGGGAACCTTTGAAACTGATATAATTTGTTTAACATATTTACCATTTCTTATTGTGTAGGACGATAAATAACTTAAATCTCCATGACTGATACAGAAAAAGATGAGGCCTAAGTAATTTTTATATATATTAGAATACTATCGATTTTACACTATTCACTTTTATTAGAATACTATCAATTTTACACTATACACTTTTATTAGAATACTCTCAATTTTACACTATACACTTTTATTAGAATACTCTCAATTTTACACTATACACTTTTATTAGAATACCGTATTTTATGTATTTTTTCGTACACGAAAAAATAATTATTTTTTTCAGAGAACGAAAAATTATATGTAAAAAAAATAATATTATTTTGGAGTACTGACCGTGTACGAAAAATAAAGGGTTCGGACCTAAACAAGATCTACCGTTATGTGACACACGATGCTGGGTAACCTAACATCACTAACGCAAAAATAAACATACATTGCTTTGTCTAATTTTGCTCTCAACCTAATTAGTTTTTATTTTTAAAAAAATATCCCAAAAGACTTTAGTTGTTATCAATGAATATGTGTAAGTGTGTGTGTGTGTGAGAGAGAGAGAGAGGACAACGTGTCGGCATGTACTAGATATTGTCTTCTTACAGCAACAGTAACCTCATTATGAAATCAATAAAAAATAAAATAACTCGAACCTTTTTCGTTTCTAGTGAATGCATGTACAAGAGAGAGATGAAAAAGTGTTCTGTCTGTGTGTAAGATCGCACGCAGAGCTGCATTTTATTTTTAGTTGTTGGAGAGAGAGGGGTTGCAATGTGATTTTAATCTTTATTGTTCAGTTACCTGTCGATTGTGTTCTTCCTCATTTGCACACGTACAAGAGCACTATTATATTCCATTGGCAATTAAAACCTGAATAAATAAATCGTTCTTGTTCTAATTAGGATGTTCATTGTCACAAAAACCAAGTGGCTATCCAGAGGTATTACAAGCTAATTAAATGTGCCTAGACCTTTAGCTGGGTCATTTCCAGTAAATACCGGATTGAAGACCAGATTCGCATTGACAGTTCAAATTAGTGAGGCTCTCAGTAGGGAAATGAGGCTACCCATAGGGTATTTAAAAGGTTTCCGACAAAGCCATTGTCTCAACAACAGTATTGACGTATCAGTTGGAAAATGACAATAATAACAGCTGTTGGTTGAAAAATGTGATTTTTGCCATTCAAAATAAATACGAATGGCAAATGCATTTAGTAGCCAATGGAATATATATATATATATATATATATATATATATATATATATATATATATATATATACAGAGAGAGAGAGAGTAGAGAGACAGACAGACAGACAAAAGAAACGAAAACATGTGTACATGGAAATATATATTATAAACACAAAATGTTATTATTTACAAACGTATAATCTGCGATCCAACCATAAGCGAATAAACAAAAAATGCAATAAAATTATGTAATGAAAAATTCAGAATGTTCAAGAGTTCTATAAATTTCCCAGCTCAAAGCCCTCAAACCATTCATCATCTTCGTCGCTAGAGAGATTTTCCAGTGGAGCTGCATTGTCACTCCTTATACAGTGGTCCTCCCTACCATTAACTGCATTTGAAAGTCCAGTTACTTTAAAACTGCTAATTATCATGTCCTTTTTCTTCTTTAACTCCTCATTGGCTTCAAAAATCGAATCGATCATCTGCTGCTTTGAAGGGGCTGGAATTTTTTCAGTCGTCTCTTTACCAGCCTCCCTGGTTGCAATACTTTTGGAAGTTTGGTCCTTCATATAGCTTGACCATTTTTTCCGCAGCAGTCCCTTGAACGGTTTATTTAAATAGACGTCCAGTGACTGCAGTTTACATGTGCATCCACCGGGAATTACCGCCATTGTTGTTCTTGATTTTTTCATGGATTTTTTAACTCCATCAGTCAAATGGCCACGGAATGAATCCAACACTAGGAGAGAAGGTACGCGCTTCGTGTGTGGTTTCCAGACTTCGTCAATATACTCCAGCATGAGGTGTTCGTCCATCCAGGCTTTTTGTTGAACCTTCACTACCACTCCCTTGGGGATCTTAAGATTTTTTAATTCTCTTTTTCCCCGAAAGATTATCATTGGTGGTAACAAGTCACCAGACGCCAGGCATGTCAAGACGCAAGTTAAATGGCGCTTGTCACTGCCAGTACCTCTAACACGCACCTCTTTCATTCCGACTCTATCAATTATCTTCCCGGGTACCAAGTCGAAATACACGGGTGTTTCATCCATATTTCCAATTAAATGGTCCTCAAATTCCTCCTCCTCCCGCATCCTTCTCATATATTTTGTAAAAGAGTCTATTTTTTCCTCCAGGTCTCGCGGTAGTTTTTGAGATATGGAGGTTCTGCATCTCAGCGCAAGTCCATTTCGCTTGAAAAAGCTATTGACCCATCCTCTCGAGCCCTGAAACTTTGGGTTTTCCTCCTGAATAACAGTAGCCGCATAATTTTGTAACATTTCAATTGTTACAGGCACGTGATGGTCCCGCATACACAGCAACCAGGATAAAATTTCCTGCTCCTTTTCGTACGAATACGTCAAGGGTCGACCGGCACCTGGGATGGATCCTTTTTTTGTCCTTCGAATATTTGTCGAAAATTCCATTTTCATCCAGCTGGACAAAGTACTCGGTGTTACGTGGTACTTAGCAGCTATGGGCCTAATTCCACATAGTTTCGCCTCCTCAACAATTCTGATTTTATCAGTAATCTCCCATTTCTTGTACTTTCCTCTTACTGGTGACTTGGTAGTACGAGGAAACTGGTTCATGTCTCGCAAATCTTTGCTGTAGTCCAGTTTGTCTACTGCAAGGTCAGGAACAGCATCATTGGTCTCCGTTTCACTAGCAGTTTTTGGTGCGCTGGTGTTATCTACTGCACCTATGTTAAATTTGTGCAGTTCAGCATCGTCTTTTTCTATGGCGATTGCCGCAACAGCGAGAACAGATAACTGACGGGCTACACCGTTGTCTTTTCTAGGCCGCCCTGGTCCAATCTTCTGCTTTTTTTTTGGTGGTTCAGCGCATTTAGGTGTCGGTGGAACAAAGGTCTCTCCCTTTGGCAGGGGTTTGAAAAAAATTTAATAATGAAGACATCTCCAAGCAAGAACAGTACAAGCACTTAAAATATATTATATAAGAATCGAATTCGCTGAGTCAATGACTTTCACATTTATGATTGAAAATGACTAGGTTTTTATAGTTTTTATTGCATTACTAAAAATGAAACAATGAGACTAATTGCCCCTTGGCACGTACTGACACGGTTTAGATATTATTTTTATTGGATAACAAAACATCAAATGGCTTCTGAACTCGTTTTAAAATGCGCGTGGTGCTTTGTTACAGTGACCGACTTAATAAAGAGCACTCATTAACAATGTTGTTTAAGGATTATGTACTGTAAAGGCCATTGTCCAGTTATTAATGAACAGCAGCAGCTATTATAATGACAACAACAGATCATACACATCAATCATTATATTTTCTCGCCGATAAAGAAGACAAAGAAAGGCGGTTTGATGAATGAGAATAGATTATCAGTTAACAAAACAATTACCCTTTCCAGATGAGATTATCAAAGGCTTTTGTACACGATTATAAATGGTGATTAATTCTTTATTTCTTGATCTCATGTTTCATTATTGGATGCCTCAATTAAACATTTATGCGAAGTTTGCAACATAAAGCACCTTAATTGTAAATTAGTTTAATCTCTTATTCGTTGTTGTAAAAATAAAAAGGCAATATTTTCGATATATTTTGCAAATGTAAATCTTCACAGCGGATCTTTTTTATGTACGAAAATTTAAAGGATTTAACGAAAAATTCGAAGTGCTATGTACGAAAAAATTAGATACATTTAATTATTTATTATTTTTATAGCTATAAGGTGTACGAAAAATTAAAGGGTATGAAAAATAACATGAAATACGGTACTATCAATTTTACACTATACACTTTTTTTAGAATACTATCAATTTTACACTATACACTTTTATTAGAATACTATCAATTTTACACTATACACTTTTATTAGAATAATATCAATTTGACACTATACACTTTTGATGCATTTTTTTTTGTTTTAAACCAGATGTTTGAAGATACTGTATGTGACAAAAGTTTCACAAGAACTAAATCTTTTTAAATATGACAGGAAATAGAATTAAGGGAAATGTTATTCATTATGCATATTATGACTAATACTAGGGTAAATGTTATTCGTTATGCATATTACGACTAATACTAGGGGAATGTTATTCATTATGCATATTATGACTAATACTAGGAGAAATGTTATTCATTATGCATATTATGACTAATACTAGGGGAAATGTTATTCATTATGCATATTATGACTAATACTAGGGGAAATTTTTTTGTCAGATACATTACTGAATCATATGTTAGAACAACATCCACTACCTCACAACTCAAGCCGTCACGAGCAAACAAAGATGTTCACGATGTCTTTTGGCTAGTTTTAGCAACACAAGTGTTAAAGTCACCTACTTGCTAAGGCAAAAAAAATCAGACGAGAGTGGTCTCTTCTTTGATAGAGGCTTCGGCACCCAATCCTATTAGCCATCATCTAATACTTCTGGTCATGCCTGGTCAGGTCACTTTTTACAAAAGACCTCACAGATTTGAGAAATGCTTTATAAATCACTCTCTTCCTTAATTGTAGATTAATATTTTGCACTTAAGTTGTCTAACTTCATGTGTTGTCTGATCAGTGTAATCTTAATTGCCTGCCCTATGGTCTATAGGACTTATAATTAATTTCAGTACTTGACCTACTTGACCTTTTCTGTAAATTATATCAAGTAAATGAACATTTATGCCAAGTAATAAGATCATTTCTTTACTTTTTTTATGTCATTTATCCTAATTCTCACCGTACACTGTGCTTTAAGCTCAGATTGATTGATTTGACTTGTATATGTCATTTTTTCACATTATCTAATTACAGTTATCAACAACAATTGGCATGATAAAATGGGTGTGCCAGTGCTTCAAGCTGGCTGAGGATAATCACCCCACCTCTATTGTATGGGGTGCAGTTTGCCAATACTTGTGACATTTACTCACACTGTTTCGAAGAGACATGGGCAACCATCATGGTCAAAGCAGCTAACATGGCTAATGAGAGTGCCCGGAAACTCACACAGAAGGCTGTGGATGCCATCACTTTTGCTGCTGATGTTTTGTCTCCATTGCTAACTTCCTCATGATCTGGTTGCTTGAGTTGAAATAATCACCCATTCAGAAAAAGATCCAGTGGTCTTTTGTATCATGGGCTTCCCACACAGTTACAGCTCTGCCATTGCCAACAGTGCCATAACCAGAACATAACATCACAGCACATACTACCAGCTGATATGCCAACTCCTCTTATTTCATCTGAGAAACTCTGAGAATTAAGCCATTTTCCGAAAAAAATCCGAGCTCCCATCAGAACACGTAAAACTCGGATGTTTCTGCCAGACCGAAAATATGTTTTATTGATGAAAAAAATCAAGAAAAAATAGGTGATAAAGGCATTATGAAACTTGATCTCTCCCACTTTTGTGTTTGGTTGCTTGCGTGCTCAATGAGACATCTGGTTGGGTCGCTTATACCACAGTCACCTTAGCACTTGGCCTTGTTCTGGGATTATGCACTGCTTGATAATGAATGGACTTTATTGAGTGTAGTAGTTGTCAGTGTGCTGTGAAATCTTGCATTTTTCTCAGAATGCCATCTCCTGAGTTGGATTTGCAACCAAAACAAAAAGGAGAAATCAAGAACAGAAATTTCATGAGAAGTACATTGAAGATTTTTCTAGCATGACAAAATCTAGACATGGTGATGAATTTGTTATTTTGCACGTGGTGTGGGACTGATGTTAAGATAGCTTCGGCATGTGTTTGTGGCTTTGCTCAGATTTTTGTTTTTTCTCTTTAGGGTTAGCGTTACCCAGATTTTTTATTCACTAGAGTTGGCATCTCTGTACCAGGCCAGTAGCAACAGGGCATGGCAACTCACCTTGACCAATCTTGGGGACATTCCAGCACCACAAACTGTAGTACTGGCTTTGGTGATCATTCCCTTCAGCACCAGACATGAGTCAACCTGTGATCACATCCACTCCAGGTCAGGCACAATCTTGACCTATGCCCTTTAATACTGGGACTAGATATGGTGATCTGTCTTCCCGGTATACCCCATTGTCACATGCCACAGGCAATAATCTGCTATGCTCCTTTATCACCCATGGCCACAGGTCTGAAGATTTCTTTGTTTTTCATCAATATGCATGAAACTACTTAACCAATCACTGCAAATGCAAGTGATTTTTTTATGCCATTGTGACACATGACCTTTCATGCTGTTGGAATGAGCAGTCAAGGTTTCTCTTCCAAACACAGCCACTTATTGATAAAATGGTCACTTTCATTGATGTGTTGGAGTATGTTATGTAGTGTCGTTGATGATGTACTTTTGTTTATGCATACTCATGAAAAACAAGGAAATCTCGGTACAGGCAGCAACATTGATGAAGGATTAGCACCCATGACTTATAATGATGAATATACTCAGACCCATAAGACATAGTATCCAGCACCTTGTCATGCCAGTACTCAGTCCAATAAGACATAGTATCCAGCACCTTGTTATGCCAGTACTCAGTCCCATAAGACATAGTATCCAGCACCTTGTTATGCCAGTACTCAGTCCCATAAGACATAGTATCCAGCACCTTGTCGTGCCAGTACTCAGTCCAATAAGACATAGTATCCAGCACCTTGTCATGCCAGTACTCAGTCCTATAAGACATAGTATCCAGCTCCTTGTCATGCCAGTACTCAGTCCCATAAGACATAATTGTCCAGCACCTTGTCATGCCAGTACTCAGTCCCATAAGATATAGTATCCAGCACCTTGTCATGCCAGTACTCAGTCCCATAAGACATAGTATCCAGCACCTTGCCATGCCAGTCCCAGTCCTGGTTGTGTGGCAAATGCCCAGAATAACCGGCATCAGATTCACTGAACCTATCTCCCATACTATCCAGTACCAGGCAATGAAGTATCCCAAATCTGCACCAGACAGGTCCATCACTAATCCAAGTTCAGTTGTGACCCAATACTGGCTGTTCAACTCCCTATTGGGTCATTCCATATCATATCACCCAGAATCCAAAAATCCTCCCAGGTGACCATCGCCAATTTCCATGAAATTTTTTTCAGGTGTACATCTATGTAAATGATGGCTGCATGCAAAAATTTCAGTCAAAAATTCAGATTACTTGTAAAGTTAAGGCTGATTGAAGTGGGGAGGGGTAGCATAGTTTTATTCACTTGCAAATTCGTTAGTTTACAATGGAGGGTTTTGAAATGCTAGTAACTTTGTTTATTATACAGATATCAGGCTGAAATTTACGATACTACATATTTGTTACCTGGGAAATCTGAATCTGAGCTCAGATATTTAATATCTCAGATATTTGTAGAGATACCCCCCCCCCCCCCAATTTGGACTTTTGTTCATTACAGATTTTTTTCTTCTTCAGATTTTAAGGTTCATTGATAAGCTGTACCTGAGGCTCAAGCTTGAGACAAATCACAAAATGCGAAAATTGTGCCCTCATAACAGAAGTGATTTGACCATGTGGGCAATTACCAAGCATAATGAATTTTTTTATATGATCATGATATATATTTTAGCTGTATTTGTGCCAAATTTCAACTATTTGTCTTGGTGTTTTCACCCTTAAATCATTTTATGTTTGTATCCCTTATTCCGAGCTAGTGCTAGTGCTGAAAATCAGCATATGTAGTACCGTCAGAAGCAAACAACCCTTGTAAATGTTTGCAAACTATAAAGTTCTTTTTCATTTAATCACTGGCATGCATAAATAATATATAATAGGATATATATTAATGAAATGGTTACAGAATATACACCCAAAAGATATATAGCCACAGATGATGGTCTCCGTCAGCACCATTTTATTGCCAAAGCTGAGTCCAGTTACATCAGCAAACTGAAGGAAGGTCTTGCTCAGGATGAAGCCATTATTGTACTGGACTTTGCTGAAAACTACAGCTTCTTCATCCAAGATGCTGTGCAAGGCCATCACTGGGACAACTCACAAGCCATACTCCACCCATTTGAGGTATATTACAGAATGGTGGGTGAGCTAAAATGCTGGAATGTTTGTATTATTTCAGATTACCTCAAGCATGGCACTCACTGTACATTCATTTATTTCAATCCTGATACCCAATCTCCGGACCATGTTACCATCCATCAAGAAGATCATATATTTCAGTGATGGGGCAACTAGTCAATATAAAAACTAAGAACTTGACTAATCTGTGATACCACAAAAATGACCATGGAATTGAAGCAGAGTGTCATTTTTTTGCCACAAGCCATGGCAAGAGCCCCTGTGGTGACATCGGTGGTACAGTGAAGCACCTAGTTGCTCGAGCCAGCTTGCAAGCAATGATAGAAGATCATATTTCAACTGAGCAGCTGAAAACATTCATGGTGTGAAATTTTATTATGTAGCTGCTGCTGATGTTGCAAGCAGTGCAGCAAAGTTTCATTATCTGAGGGCTTCACTGAAGTAAAGACTGTTCCTGGACACCCGTTCTCATCATCACTGCTTTATTCTGATCTCTGTAGTGGAATTGAAGAGGATTTCTGCAAACTGTGATTTTACCAGGGTCACTTTAGGTGAGAAGCAGACAACAGTGATTCCCAGTACTCTGCCTGATTTCACACACCATGATAATTTGCAGCCTGGAAAGTATGTTGCTTGTGTTTATGACAAGGAATGATATATTGGAAGTATTGTTGAACACTCTGATGTACACTGTGCTCTATTTATCAGCTTCATGAAGCGATCCCATACAGGAAATCTGTCCTGGACACCTGTATCACATAGAGATCAGTACTGGGTACCATTCCAGGATGTCATCTGTTTGATTAGTACTCCTGAACTAAAGAGATATAGAGCACGGTCGTACAAACTCCATGCAGGATAAGGCACTGATTAAAGAGAAATTGCCAGCATTTTTGTAATTATTGTGTAACTCTGAGTGCTTATATAATGGAAGTATTTATGTTTGTATTTCTTGCCGACATCAGTAATTTAGTTCTTTTAGTAATTTTCAAATATAAAAAAGCTTCTGCTGCTGGAGTTTGGTGTTTATTATTAATCTTTTAGTGTGGCGGCAGTCTCGGAATAAGGGGTATAAACAAAATGATTTAAGGGTGAAAGCACTGATACACATAGTTGAAATTTGGCACAAATACAGCTAAAATATGTATTTTGATCATATAAAGAATTCATTATACTACCGTAATCACGGTAAGTCTTGGGACACTATAAGTCTTGGGACACCCTTAATTATTTTCAAAAGTAATTTTTTTATGACCTTTAAAAGTTGGGACACGAAGTTAAAGAAATTTTTTAATGTATTATAAGTCTTGAGACACCTAAAACATTTTTTCTTTCTACTGATCGATCGGCATATTTTATCGATCGTAACCTCATGTAAAATAAACAGGACTTCGTGGTTGTTAAGGGACTCTCATTATGAATTATTACATGGAAATATTATAAATTATTATAATTTGTTTGAAGAGTCAAAAAATATATTTAATTTTTCTCTATTTTCTTAATATTTCTTTCAAATTAAAATATGTATAATTTAATCAGACGATGACAAGAATTGAAAATTAGCAGTATGTTGTACCCATTCAACAATAACTTCTCCCTATTGTGCTCTGGTTTACTACTGTCAGTTTATGCATTATTGCATTAAAATTGTCGAAAGTCACCTGTAATTATTGGGGAGTATTTTTCCCCTGAAAATGGAAATACCTAATTCATTACAATGTGATTCCAGGATGAGAACAAGGAAAATAGTGTTTATTTCAACTCTAGCATTTATTGTACGCATGTTTACATCATGGCGTCACCATGTGTACATTGAAGATTTTACTTGTAATGAATGAAGTACATACATTGGATTTGAATCATAGGCACCACTGCACTCAACTTAAATAATATCTTTAAAATATGATAAAGAAGTTTAAGAAATAATGCTTTTAAAATAAAAACTCCGTGGTAGTTTGCTTTGATGTAAGCAACCTTAAATAAGTTCCTGTTTACTCGGCTATGGTAATCGTGCTAATATTATGCAGTAGAAGCCAATATCACACATCATAGTACCTGCATTGCCCCCGGACAAAAGTCCTCTTTACCCAAGCCAATTTCAGGGTTTTAACAATTAACTGGCCTGGATTGCTGTCGGAAAACAAAAGACAAATTCGCCAATTATAAACAAGTGAGACGCCAAAACAACCAGCTTGCCAAAGTGGAATGAATAATGCGTGGAAAATTATCATTTTGTGAAGCCGAAACACAAAACTAAAATGGATCAATGATGCTCTTAATCGATCTATATTAAGATTTTTAACATATATTACGATCATTCTTTCATGAATATATGACAGTTATTTGAATTTATGCTGGTTATGTGCTTTATATAATTAAACACGTGTGCCTTTTCATATACATTACATCACTTTGTAGGATCGCTTATGCTGCTGAAAAACAGTAACTGTTGAGCGTGTGAATCCAAATAAATGAAACAGCAATGAATGTGTAGCTGAAATGTAATCTGGAAGAATGCGATTTGGTAAAAATGATGAATAAAGCAAAATCTGCATCAAATATTTTTGGGAATAAACAAGGATATAAGTGACGCCAAGTACGATTTGCACTGTGTAAGTACTGTACACTACTGTATAGTACAGGTCTTACGTTAAATGTAAGCGTCCCGTGAATTACATAAAACAATCATAGTAGTTTATAACAGTTTATTGACGAATGACGTGGTAATTGAACGAGCTGGTCACTGCTGTGTGACATATGGCGATCTTCCCAATTTTGTCTTTACATTTTTTTGTGTCTACAAGTTTTGGGACACCGAAAATTTTATATATTTTACATGCATACAAGTCTTGGGACACGAAAAAAAATAATTATTTTTTTGTGTTCCAAGACTTACATTGATTACGGTAGGTAAATGCCCACATGGTCAAACCACCTCTGTTATAAGGGCGCAATTTTCGCATTTTGTGATTTGTCTCAAGTCTAAGCCTCAGGTACAGCTTAACAATGAACTTGATTCAGATGAGATTAATTTGGTACAATCCCTTCTAGGTATAGTTTTCAAATAAAATCATATTTGGTGTTTGTGATGGTGACCAGGTAGTAGTGCTACCTTAAAATCTGAGAAAAAAAATCTCTAATGTACAAAAGGCTAAATTTAGGAAGTGTATCTCTACAAATATCTTAGATATTGAAACTCAGATTCAGATTCCCCAGGTCACAGATATGAATTATATTAAATTTCAGCCTGATTTCTGTATAATAAAAAAATTATTAGCATTTCAAAACTCTCCATTGCGAGTGAAAAAACTATGCTACCCCTCCCGAATTAATTCAGCCATAACTTGATAAGTAATTTGAATTTTTTACTGGAAAAAAAATTTAACAGAAATCTGAGATGGTTACCAGGATATCTGGGTGACTTGGCATGGAATGACCCCATTCCCAAACACCTTGTACCAATCAACACTCATATTGAATGCCTGAAGATTACCATGGTCCAGCATGGACAGACTCCCAGTCTTGTTCACCAGGTAAGTCATCACTACCTTTCTAGGAGACTTCTTTGTCACCTCACTCTTCCAAGTTTGAAGACACAAGCATCTTCTTCCTTCCTGAATCTAATGATGTCCAGAAAAGACAGTCTTCCTTGTTTCAATAGAAGAAATCTTAAGTTTCTGCCTCCAGAGTTCTGGTTTCCACCTGCTGATTAGTGGCTTCTTACAGAATTCCCACAATTGTAGAGCGCTTAAACAAGAAAAATCAGCCTTTTTTTTTTTTCAAACAGCTCCCATAGTCTGCTTAATTTGCTGACATTCTACATTGCTTTGAACAGCAATTCTGTAACCCAAGTGGCAACAGATCTGTCTTTTCACAATGATGATACCAATCAAACTTAAGCCTGGCTTTTCTAGAAGTCACACATGAAGTCTCAGCTGTTGACAGTCATTGCCATCCTGTGAGTATTGAAACCTTCCTCTTTGTGTATGGACTCGAAATCCTTCCTAGACATGCAACAAGTGGTTCGCAATGTCACAGCACTAGACTCAATGCTCAGCTTTGTTGTGTTGGCTACATATAAGCAATCTAAGCACACCCTAGACCATCACATCAAGAACCCAACTGACATGCTTACCAGGAAGTCATGCTCACACATTGCTCAGTACCACACAATTGTCCATTAACTTCCAGCTCAAAGAAAGAGATGCATTCCTATTTATGACCGTGTTACTAAAAGACCATCTCATGCCCATCCTGAGATTCCAACCAATATCTTCCAACCTATTCCATGTCCACATAGAGGAGGTCAAGAAACAGGCTGCCATAGAGACAAACCTTTTGCAGGTCCAGTGACCCATACCTCAGCCCTTGTTTCCTAAGAGAGACCAGAGAAGTAGGAAGGATTCCTGTAAAGCATACCAAATGGCGAAACACTCCTCGAAGCCCTTTGTTTCAGCAAGGGCACAGTTTCAAAGAAGTACAGATTCAACCCAGGGTTTCTCCCTGTCAGCATTTCCAGAGAAAATGATGCTAGTGCCATACTCTTCCAGTATCTTGGTGGGGGTGGGGTGTAAGGTGTGGGGTCGACTTCAACATTTTACCACGGAATGGGAGAGACTATGTCCTGTTCACCTGTGGATCTTGCAAATTGTTTCAGAAGGATTCCACATCATGTTCAGTGTTTGGGATTCCTGAAGATGACCCTTCTATCTCATTGGTGGCTGAAACTGTGGGGTCTCCTCAGCAAATGGTAGGTCTTCGTTTGCACAGATGCCAATACAATAGGCTGCAGATGCCCAACTCCTGCTTTCTTTCCAAGTAGATGTCATGGGTTACCCCCTTGGAAGTGCTCTCTGCACATCAGTTTCCTAGATGTGGAGGCCACAGTGAATGCCTTTCGATTGTGGCAGTAAACATCTGAAAAAGGCATTCTCATTCTGCCTGACAAGTCAACTGTGTTCAGTTATATTAGAAGGCAAGGGGAGAACCAAGTCCCCAGACCAGAGTCTTCAGGTTATGTACAACTGCAACTATGGTTTCAGAAGAAAAAAAAGATTGTTAGCTTCTGGCACATATGCTGTACACCCTTGTTGCTTGGAAAACAAAATATGGGTGTATCTTTCAATGCCATGATGATCTGGTTACTCTCATGACAGCCCCTGCTTTCATTGCAAAGATTAGGCTCTTGCTGATGGGAAATCAGACTTTGGTCCTGATACTGTTGTCTTCTTTGGACCCTTTCCAGGGGCTCTAAAGCAGACTGGGGCAGTCAGAAGAAAGAGATCTTGTTTTTACCACTTGAGGGAGGAAGCAAAATTTCTGCTCAGGCTTGGACCAGATGAAAGTTCTTCATGCAAATCAGTTCACAAAGTTAATGCAGTTGCCACTAGCATAGCATTCTAGCATCACTGTTCCCTAACCAACATCATTCAAGACATGGGATGGAAGTCAGAGACAACATTCTCCAGATTGCACCTTTTCATCCCATTGGGCTGAATTTGACCTGGTGGGACCTATTTCAGCAGCACAACAGGCTATATTTTCTGGGGCAATTCAGCAGCTTTGTACTCTATACTTCACTGGATTTGTAGGAGCACATTTTTTTCACCAAACCATCTCAATACATTGACCATGTGTGAACACTGGCCCATTTTTCACACAAGGCTTGAAGCTGCTTTACATAGGAGACCAAAGACAGGGACTACTCGTGTGTAAGGGGATGTAACTCTTTCTGCTGCCTACCAATTCTCCTAACATACCTTGATCAGGTACTGTATTTGAAGAAGAAACCAATTATTTGAATAACATATGTTTCTTTGATAATACTTACCTGATTGTACTGTGGGCACACTCTCCCAAGCTCTCTCCAAAACCACAATTCTGATAGAGCATGTACATTAGTAACTGACAAGGGAAGACAACTTTTGTTCTGATTTCTACCAGCAGATGACCTTTTAGTGCATTGTTTGTTAAAACAAGCCAAAAGACTTGGTGAAAGTATTTTTTATCTTAGGTGGGTTAGATTTGTGAAGTAGTGGCTGTTCTATCATAATATGGTTGAAAATGTTTTGTCAAAGAAACATTTTTTATTCCTAAACAATGGTTTTTTGGTTGCTAAACACTAATTTCTGAGTTCTATAAAATTCTACTTTCTAATTTTGACATTATTTTGCCTCTCCAATTATTTTATTCCATTCTGCAAGGTTCGATTTTTGTAATTTATGATTGGGTTGCAGTAATTGCAAAAACGAAACCATTTTGAAATTTCCCATGTCCATGATTTGTGAAAACTTTATATTGCAAATATTCTTAAACTGGAAAACTGATGAGACTCGAATATCATGAAATTAAACAGCACCAAATTCATTGTAATAGTCACGTGTGCCTTCATAAGTGCAGATCCCTTTTTTAAAATCAAAACTTGCTTCTTTAAACTAACATTTCTCGATTTTAGCATGACCCAAATGAGGGGATCAGTGGTTAAAATCTGCCTAGATCATGACAATTTTCTCAGAACCTATGACATTGTGACTAAACTTCGTTGATTAATTCAGTCTCAAAAATGGATCTTAAAGTGTTTTAATGGGTGCAACCATACTGAGCATGAACCTCTCGAGTGGAGAGGGCTGACATAAATAAAGGGAGCTAACTCCTGGTATGTACATAGACATGCTAGGGATTCTGTTTTTGACATCAGTGTGCACTTATTATAATGAGATTTAACCTCGTGCAATTGACACAGATCATAATGTTTAAGCAAAGTGTGGATGTTATATTAAATATGGTATATACACATAACAGCATGAAAAATTCAATCGAAATCTACAATATCTCACCTTTAAAAAAAGGAATAAAGTCCAATGCTTATGGAAGTTTTCCACTGTTACCTCCTGGCATGGGCATAGATTATTTCCTTTTTCATTGTTTCAGGACATCTGAAGAGGAAAAAGATTCAGCCTGCACAGAGAGCAACTCCTCAGAACCTCTGGGATGAAAGAATTATTAATTCTGAGTTGAATATAATTTTCATCATTTACATATAAAATCCTATGAAAACCATGAGAATCCAGCTTTAACTGAAGTCTTTATTATTCACGCACATTTGTCTGTTATTGATTGGCAGAAACTTTATGTAATCTCATTCATATCATGTATGCACAGTTCATGCGTTCTGTTATATTTATTTCTTGGTTGGACTTGGCCCCAATAGACATGCCAATGAAAGGTCAAAGTTTTAGGTCATTCTGGTAAAAGGTAATTGCCAATGGTAATAAATCTTGCTTACATGATGAGCACAATGAATTTATTTTCAAATTGATGACCCAAGCAATTTGAATTGGAATCGATTCTAATGATGTAAAATTTGGAATCTTAAAAAAAAATGTTGGGAATGTTTTTAAATGCTCTGAAAAGACTCTTTAAAAAAAATTTAATTATGTTTAAATTTCACAAAAAATGTTAGTTACAGTATTTATTGTCCATCAGACTCATAAAGTTAGATGTTGTTTATTTGTATTTTGCATATACACAAGTTCAAACTTGTCATTTTAGCAAATATATCTAGTTAAATCGTGTACATATATTATACAATTTGTATTTATGCTGTTATTTTTTATGTTAGATAGCAGAACATCAAAAATCGTATGAATTTAGGTGATGTAGCTGAATTGTAATAGCTTAGTACAAAGTCTTGCATCTCTTATTTAAAGACGAGTGTTGAAGGCTTTCAGATGGTACAATATTTTTTATTGCATAGCAGACAATGGATTTATCAGTGATCCACTATTTTTTTGTAGCTGAGATAACTCATTGGGATAGTATTTTCTATAAAATTGAAATTTTTCTTCTGAAAGTTTCACTTATATTTATAAAAGAGTGATATTCATTTGATGGTGAAAATGCCATGAAAAATATTACGAAAAATGGTTCGGTTATAACAACTTAGATAGTCTGCTTTTGTAAAATGGATGCTTACTACACAGCGTAAAATGATGTGATCATTACATTATGACAGCATTGATATGATATAACTTTTAACCTAGGTGTATCATGGTGCTGTGAACTGTTGGAGAGATTGGACATAAAATTATATGATTGTGACCTTTGTCTCTTATTTAATAATAAAAAAGAAAATGCTAATACAAATTTAATAATTGTGTTCAGAGTTCTGTGAAAGAAATTTGTAAATTCAACGAAAAGTATACGAATCCTTGGAAAATCTTTTGTGATTTACAACCTTCCATAAATTGACCAATCAGTTTTATCATGGTGAACCAATTAAGCCAACAACATACATTTTTCTTTGTTTATTTGATAAGAGGAGTCGATGATTTTTACCCTGTGAAAATTTGAAGAATTTGAAATACTCATTTAGCTATTATTTTATGGAATGTTAGTGGTAGGGTAATTTTCCCATACCTCTCTATGTAATGACCTTTACGTGGGGATAGATATTTAATTAACAGTAGTGCAAGAAAATGCACACAAACCCATGCATTGTATAACTGATTTTAGAATGCTTGGACCCTATGGCCTATTATCTGTCCATTCGTCTGTTTGTTAGCACAGGTGTGTTATTGCTAGTACAGGGAGGATTGCCATGAAACTTTACAACAGGTTCATCAAAAGGCATAGTTGGTCTGAAATGAAAATGTGAGTGATCTGTAAAGGCGAGTGCCTTAGACCAGTTGGCCACCTGGGGCTCTTGCTACTCGTGAACCAATGGTCATGGAAGTATGTTGTTGTTTTTTTTTAATTAAACACTTCTTATGAAGTCTAATAGGTTCTAAATGAAAAACTTGATGATTTGACATCCAATACAGTTGCCATGGTGGCCATCTTGAAAATTGTATCCCTAATCCTGAATGGATTGTTGTATCAACATAGGGTTTTAACTACATGACTTCCAATGATGTTCTTTTGGCCTTAAATGAAAATGGTGCCAATGTGACATTTAATATGGCCACCATGGTGGCCATTTTAAAAATCTTATCACTACTTCTGATGAACAGATTGTTGGATCAGTATGGGGGTTTCACCAAAAGACTTTTCATGATATCTAGTTGGTCCTAAATAAAAAAGGTGATCATTAGACCTCCAGTATGGCCACCATGGTGACCATCTTGAAAATCTTGTTATTGCTACTTCTCCTGAATGAATCGTCATAGCCACATGGTATTTTCATGAAAAACAAGGTCTTGTGTAGTTGGTGCTAAATGAAAATGGTTCTGATCAGACCTCACAGATGGTCATATAGACATGGGTTTTTCACTGAAAAACTCATTATATTTTCTCATTGGTCCTAAATAAAAACTGTGCTGATTAGACCTCCAACATGGTGGCCATCTTAAAATTTTATTATCACTACTACTTTTGAAAGTATGGTGGTCATATCGACATGGAGTTTTTCACTAAAATATTTCTTGCTATATGTAGATGGTCATAAATGAAAATGATATCAATGTGACCTCAGAGAATGTGAAAACTTGTTACAGTTACTTCATCTGAATGAGTGGCCATACGAACATTTAAAAAACAAAGTATTCTCCTCTCTTGCAATATATAGTTGTTTCTATATTAAAGTGATGGTAATCCGACCTTCAAATTGTCTGCCTTGATTGTCAACCTGAAAATCTTCATTTGGCTATTTACTATAGCTGTATGTAATTGGTTCTGAATGATAATGGTGCTTCTCTGACCTCCAACATGGTACCTTAAAAGCCATCCAAAAATTTTGTTATTTCTACTTCTCTGGCACAAATGGCAGCATTGACATGGCATGTTCCTGAAAACACATGATTCTGAAAGGAAATTTGTCCAGATCTGACCACCAATGTATCTGCACTTTTGAGTAGTTTGAATACCAGAACTAATTGACCTTGGTATCAAGTCCATATACAAATGAATTTTGACCTTGGTGTCAAGTACATATACAAGTGAATTTTGACCTTAGTGTCGAGTACATATACAAGTGAATTTTGACCTTGTGTCCAGTACATATACAAATGAATTTTGACCTTGTGTCCAATACATATACCAATGAATTTTGACCTTGGTATCAAGTACATATGCAAATGGATTTTGACCTTGGTATCAAGTACATATACAAAATGAATTTTGACCAGATTTTGTATTTAATTGCATTCTAAACGCAAGTTGATAGTCAGCACTCTGACATTGAAATTAAGATCAAAAGTCTTGAATGAGGTTTTCAGCTGTACTTGCTTTTAAGCATGATAACACAAACAAGTATGAATTAATTTTTATCAAATCCACTTTGTGAATATGATGGATGAATACTTTGAATGCTGCCAGTTAACTAACTTTCCAGAATATAATAATTATAGCTGTAACCAAACTTAGTGTGTGGGTATATCTTGACATTGAGACAGTTAAATTCAATGAGCCTCTATTCAGGATATCAGGTTCAAGGTCAAAGGCCATGACAGAGAATTGTGTACTGCTTCTACAGGTATTTTGTGAACATGTTAACTTAGGCATGTTAGAAAATATTTTTGTTACCAAATTTGATATGTAGGAGATTCTCAAGAATATCACAAAAGATTGAAATATTCAACATAAAAAGGACGGAAGAAACAGGCTTATCATGGATACCTGGAAATTCTTTTCAGCCAGTAGTGTTTTAGTTCCTTCAAGTGACTTGTGTTAAAAAAGTTAAATACTCAAACATTTCACAAGTGATCATTCTTAAAATGCCACATGTTATGTAGTGAAAACTGGCTAGTTTTGTCAGACCAACAATGACCCACAGAGCATGGCACTTACGTAATGTTGTACACATAACTTGGCTTTTTTTTTTTTGAAAAGCATTCTGTCAGAATGTGTAATTAAACAACAATTGACAAATATTGAGTTGGGTTGGTGGAGCTTGGCAATTCATCATTTGCCAGTTGCATGCAGTTACTGTTTACTGTGAATTGTAGTGTATTACCAGTGTATTTTTTTTTTCAGAGCCCTGGTCAAGGGTGACTTGAACACCTATGTATGTTTCAATGCAGAACACATACCACTTTTTGTCTTTTTTAGCAAAATTTGAAGCACATACAGAAAAAAATGTTCTTGAAGTATGTATGTAATTTGTTTTTTTAGAAAAAGACGATTTTGTTCAAGTTGCTATGCATTGGTTTGATTTGGTGTTTTATGGCACAGCAACACAAAAAGGTAGTATAGTGCTGTGGGAATTGGAGTAAATACCTTGCCCATGTACAAACCAAAGTAGCTGACACTGGCTGATCCATTGGTAGGATTCTAACCCACACCCTTCTGGTTTTGAGTCAGGCATGCAAATCACCGAGCCATGACAGATTTATATAAGAATACAAGCATAATTGATAAATCAATTTGTTATTTTCTTCATCTCATATAATAAGTTTGTGAACAGTGGAGTAAATACTTTTGCATATGTACCTCTGAAGTTTTTATCAAGTGTGGCATATTAGGAATTGCATCCATAGGAATCATTTTATGAGTTGAATAAATTTTGAGAGTATTGCTGTATTATGTGAAATCAGGTGAGCAATAATAGGCCCTTTAGGGTCTCTTGTTTGTATTTTAAATTCTAAGTAGAGGATTTTAACAAGTTCTTGTTGATGGTAATCTTTAGTCACTATTTGCATTCAACAACATTGTTATCATTTCACAGAAATGAAATTTTTATTTTTTATTCAAATAAATAATTGTGCTTTCCATGTTTGTTGTTTTTATTTAGGACCCTAAACATTGGCTGCTCAAAGTTTAATAAACATTAAACTGTAACCTCATTGCTGTTTTTGTTTCCCACTGCTTGTAACAGGGGGGATTTTAATTATTGTTTTGTCATGTCCATCTTTCTGTACCACCATACTTTTTTCTGTCCATTTTGAAAAGCTTGTTAATAAGATTGTGCAAAAACCTTTAAGTTTTTGCTAGTATATGCACATTAATATGTAGATAATCTGTTTAAATTTTCAGGCCAATACAGTGATTGTTGTAAAGTTTAGTTTGTAACACGTTTTTGAACTTTTGGTACTTGTGTTTTTGTCGAAAACCTTGTCGGCATGATTAGGCAAAGAACACTTGAGGTACACAGATGAAATTTTATTGGCATATTTGTATTCATATGTAGATGTCCTGATTAGATCTTCAGACCTTTACAGCAGTTCAATTTAATTACATATATTTGATCTGATTGGACTTGCACTTTTATTTGAAGAAAACTTTGTTGGCACAATGAAGCAAATCTATTTGAGGTTGACAAATAAAATTTGGTAGTTGTGCTTGTATGTATATGTAGATAACCTGATTAGATTTTCATGCCATTATAGCAGTTTTTCAAATTTTTAAAACTTTTTTACTTTGATCTTTTATGCCCCACCATGATAGTGGTAAGGGCATATAGTGTTGTCATTGAGTGTCTGTCCATATCTCACACATTAGTTAAATTTTGCATTTTGGTCATTTTAGGCTCTTGTAAAGCAACCCTCTTCCATGAATCATTTCGTTGTCCATCTGTCAATAATGGCATTTTACCATTGTGGAGCATTATTTCTGATCCGATGTCAATCATACTTGGAATATGGATTAATATCAAAATTTCGTACAAGTTCAATTAGAAGTGAGATGCATATTAATGGGGTGATCTTAAATCTGATTGGCTAACCTTGTTACCATTTTGAAGGTCATATTTCTAAATCAGTTTTGACCAAGTGTGGAATATATGCTTATATGATTAAGATCTTGGATGAGTTCGATAATGAGCAAGATCAACGCTTATGATTTAGGTAATCTTGCATCTGATTGGTTGAGCTTGTTACCACTCTGGAGGCAGTATTTCTGATCCAATTTTGATCATCTGTGAATATATGCTTACATTAAATAAGTTCTTGGACAAGTTCGATAATGAGTGAGATACATACATACTAATAAGGTGATCTTGAATGTGATTGGCTGGTAATTTTTACAACTGGGAGCCATATATTTGATCCGATTTTGATTACCTTGGAATATATACTTGTATCATTAAGATCTTGGACAAGTTTGATAACGAGCGAGATCCATGTATACTAATGAGGTGATCTTGCATATGGCTGATATTGTTACCACTCTGGAAACCAGATTTCTGATCAGACTTGGAATATATGCTTATATTATGAAGATCTCAGGTGAGTTCAATAATAAGTGAGATTTGGTTTTGGTTTTGTGGGGTTTAATGCCATTTTTCAGCACATGATAGGCTATACATGGTGGCCAGTATATTTGGTGGAGGAAGACCCCGGGAAGAACCACTGACCCACAGAAAGTTACTGGCTAGCTTTGTCATATGACCACATTGGTCGAGCTGAGACTCGAACCCATGCAGAAAGAGGTGAAATGTGAGTAATCTGTAAAGGTGAGTGCCACAGATGAATCAGCCACCCGGTGCCACCAATAATGAGTGAGATCCGCGCCTACTAATAATTGAAGTGAACTGGCTGAGTTTGTTACCAATCTGGAGACGGTGTTTCATAAAGATCTTGGATAAGTTACGACTTCCAAAGCCATATGTTTTTTTTTATTTGTGATCAGACTTCAAATAAAGGCTTATATGATCAAGATCTTGCACGAGTTCAATAATGCCCTGGATCCACTCATGATTGGCATAGCTTTTTACCAGTCTGGAGACTGATTTTTCTTCACCTTAAGCCTATATTTATCATTGCCATAGACAGGTTCTATGATAAGTGAGATCAGTGCATATTAATGAGATACCTTGCATCTAACTAGCTGAGCTTGTTACCTCGTTGGAATCTATTTCGACCATGTATGTTCAGTTCTCTGATCACTGAGCTATAATTTTCAGTAATGGGAATCCCACCCAAAGGATATTAGAATTTTTGGGTTATTTCATGAGACCATATATCCACAAATTAATTACCATACTACCAGTTGTAGGAAGACTGGAAGGTCAACTTTTAGTATCAGTGAGACTTGCACCATTCTAGTGGGTACGCATCAACGATGACATATAAATGAAATTCCAGCATGGAAGAGAACATCTGGATGATTTTATATTGGATGGGAACAACTACATTCTTTCTATAATATTCACTGTAGAAGTCTCCAACTCAAACCATGTGTTTCTGGACACAACAACCAGAATTGTAGAAAACAAACTTCACACAGACATCTACTCAAAGTCAACTTCTGCCATCCAGCTGTCATCCAAATCATTGCATTGAGGATACAGAGAATTTTCTTCGACAATGAAACATTCTAAAGATGGTCTGACGAGTTGTCTAAATATTTTATGAAACAAGGTTAAAACAAAGACCATATAGTGGACAGTGGAGGCAACACAGAATGTTAAAACAAAAAGTAACAACAACAACAACAAGAAAAAAGAGCCCCCCAATTGCAAGCCAAGACCATTCTGGCACAACTGGACCATGTGGTGATAAAGGGTGCAAAACCTGTGAACATATGATAGAGACCAACACATTCTCTAGCTCGGTCACAAGCGACAAATTTAACATACAGAGTCAAAACAGGACGTGAAAACCAGAGAATGTAATTTATCTCTTCACATATATATTTGTGGCCTTCAGTGTGTTGAAGAAACCGAAAAAGTAAAACAATCAACCAATCTTCACAGATCTGAATGGATGACAAAGAAGCTGGACAGAAATCCAGGAGCAGAACAGTTCTCTTTCCCAGGACATACTTTCAGTGATATCATAGCAACTGCAATTGCCCGCAGCTGGATTTCCGATACCAGGGAAGAAAAGGAATCTTACCTAGAAACACTAAAACCAAGCAGCTTAAACCAAGAAGACTCCAAACCAGCACCTACATACAAATGAAATCATTATCTGTTTAGAGCATTTATTTTTTAATAAAGAATTTGTTCATTTAGGTCAGCATTCTTTCACTTGCCTATAATTACTATTGCTTTTTATAGTTCATGTGGGTATTATTATTATTATTGTTGTTGTCATTACAGAAACATGAATTATCCTGGATATAATCTACGGTTACACCATTTTATATCAAGCAAACATATTGTGATAATGCTATTTCTTTAATAGGTAAATACTATGTTGCCATTTTATCATTTAAGTTGAAATAAATAAGGCACGGCATCTAAAATCTTCAAACAACACTTCCATTAGACGTACAATCATGTAAAGTTTTGTAAATTTGGTGCGTTCTTTTGTGTTTATTGTTTGTCTCCGTTTTGTTTCGACAAAGATTCACGGAGAGTCGAAATCACTTATGTTAGGCTAGTTAAAAATTAGTTTTGCAATGTTCATATTTATTTTTTTGTTGTTGCTGCATTTATCTTAATCAATCCCCGATGCACGCTATCCCTTGCTGGATCCAGTGCAGTAGACACGACTCTTATTAGCCATATATATATATATATATATATATATATATATATATATATATATATATATATATATATATATATATATATGTATTGTAAATTCAGCGCGTTCTTTTGTATTTATTGTTTGTCTCTGTTTTATACTTGACTTCCACAAAGACTCATTGACAGTCGAAATCATTTAGGCTAGATAAAAAGAAAATAGTTTTCACTGTTTGTTGTTGTTGTTGTTTCACACACACACACACACACACACACACACACACACACACACACACACACACACACACACGTTCAGTGAGTGTTCGTAATCCAATGCTTACTGTTGAAACTAGATTCTACGAATTGAATAATCGCTCATGCATACAAGGAAGTAAACATTATGGAACGCTGAGGGAGTTATGATTTACTCGATATATCGCTGGTACATAATAAGGGAGTAATCAGTGTTTGCGCATTGCTAATGCTACATTCCCTTCCGTTTACGTATTTTTAAATATTTTACTTGCTTCAATGAATAAAACTGACTTATGCATGTGGAACTTATTCTAAAAAATTTTCTCTATTCATGTACCATTAATGTTGAAAACAGAGAATATATTCTGAAACTTCTACTAAAGTAACATTATTTATCAGTTCTATATACTAATGGAGACCATTCTAAAAAAATTCATTAGAATTTACAGTTCACACACAGATTAGTTCATAGAAAAGACAATATTGTTATCAAATGAATCTAACCTCAAAGTCCTAAAACCTTAATGGTAGTTTCCGAACACGAATGGGACTCGGTTCTAGTGCGGTATTGTTCTGGATTCACATTTCACTTTGTAAGTTTTAGATTCTCTCACTATCGTTTGTCCATAATATTGCAATTGGAACCCAGAGTCAGTAATTACACGAATAGCAGCAACCACCAACCTCTACTATTATTTTACCTGTTTGTTTTTTTTCGATACATTATTAAGGCATACGTGTTTGTCTAATTTTCTGTGCCTTTCCCTTTTTATATATTCTAGTTTGCAGCGTTTTTCAAAATGTCAAATTCAATTACATTTTTGACACCGCTTTCCTTTCGCAGGGCACTTTGGGTCCTTTGATATATGGTCATCCCGTCCATATCGATAACAACTTGTTTTGCGATTTCCCGTTTGTTTGTCCTTTCCCATTTTGCGATTTTGGACCATCTTATGTTCTCGCAGTGTTAATTTGTTCGCATCACCTTTCAAATCTTCGATCGAACGTGCTTGCCTTCAGGATTTTTGAGACACACGAGCAATATCTCTTGGGCGCTTTAACGTAAGTTTAGATCCTTTTCCAGCAGCTTCATTCGTAGTTCGTACAAGAAACATGTATTAACCAATTGATCGCGAATTTGCTCCTCGACTGCATTGCCGTCTCCAAATTTACACGTCTCAGCTTTCTACTTTAAATCTAGTTATAAACAGTCTCATTCGATGTTTGAGTGGTATTTCTGAACAGGAATCTTTCGTACGGCACATTTGATTGCGGACTGAAATATTTCTTTAGAGCACTGGTTGCTTTCTTGTAGCTGTTGTCGCCTTCTCCCTACTCTAACGCGAATATGCCCTGAATACCCCTTCACTGACATCAAGTTGGTTACTTATACTCTATTCCATATTCAATAAGGAATAAGTAATCTGTTACTTATTCCCGATTGAAAATAAAATGCAAAATCAAATTTGAAAACTCTTTAGGGCATTCGTTGCTACGGGTCCACTTAGACCCCTCTAATAAGAAGAGTAGAAATAAATAGCTGAGGCAGTCGTAGAAATAGGAGTGTGCATATGGGTACCAGCTATATAAAACTGGAAAAGAGCAGAAATAAATAGTTGAGTCAATCGGAAAAATAGGAGTGTCAATATGGGTACCAGCTTTATAAAGCTGGAAAAGACAGGACCTATAATATTAACATTTTTAATAACGCGAACCCTTGCTTACATTATTTTTATATGTACCCCTCTTTGCCACTTTATAGGTAGAGATTTGCTCCAACAGTATTGGATGTTTGAAGAAATTCATCGAGTTGATTTCGATATATTGGGGCCAAATATATTGTAGCTATAACAAAGCCCAAAAGGAGATTACCTCTTCAGTCCACATACGGTTTTAAACACCCCCTCCTTAAATGATTTTGACCTGGATCCTTCCTCACGCTTATATTTCTATGTATATATTTGACTCCCAGAAGAGGCATGCATTGACAAAATCTATTGAGGGGAAGCAGAGAAATAGAAGGATTCTTAATGGTTCCGGCTATGTGAAGGAGGTATATAGTGGACCGATTTTATCACCAATTTGCACCAACTGAGCCCTTACTTGGAGGATTTTGATTTCATCCTCTTTTTGAAAGATTCTCGGTAGGGATCTGTTCCAACAGTAAGTAAAGTTTAGAGAAAATTCATTGAGCCGATTTGGAGAAATAGGGGCTAAATGTGTGAAAGCCATAACAAAGCCCCTAAGGGGATTCAATCTCGCGTCCACAAACGGACACTAACATCACCTCTTCAAAATAATGTTGACATGGACCACTCTTTGAGATTTTGTGTCCAGGAATATGTTTGACCCCCAGAAGAAGTATTAGGAGTGAAATCAGAGAAAAACAGAAAACGTATTTGTACAGGCTACATTGCGCATCGATTCTATCAACATTTGGCACCAACCGAAGCCCTACTTAGAGGATTTTGATTTCAGCTCCTCTTTGAGAGTCTCCAGTTAGGGATCTGCTCTCAATAGTAGAAAACGTTTAGAGAAAATTCGTGGAGCCAAGTTTGAGAAATAAGGGGCTAAATATATGGTACCTATAATCCAGCCAATAAGGAGATTATCTCTTAAATCCATATATGGACCCCATAGTCCCCTTCTGAAAAGATTTTGACAAATTATTGTTCTTTGATATTTTGTACCTATGGATATGTTAGACCCAAGTAAGAAATATTGACAAAATTTATTTAGAGGAATCAGAGAAATAGGTGGGTCCTTATAAATACTAGCAATATATAACCGGTACTGCAAGGACCGATTCTATCAACAGTTTTGCAATACGTGTACCCCTACTTAGAGAATTTTGATTTCAACCTTTGTTGAACAGTTCCTAGATAGAGGACAGTTCCAACAGTAGCACAAGTTTAGAGAAAATTCGCCAAGCCGATTTCGAGAAATATGGGGCGAAATATATGAGGAGTATAACAAACGCCGTGAGGCGATTTAATCTTACGTCCACACATGGGCACTAACATTACCTCCTTAAAGGATTTTCACATAGACCCTTCTCTGAGATTTTATCTCTAGAGATATGTTTGGCCCACAGAAGAAGCAGTGACACAATTCGTCTAGGGGAATCAGAAATACTGGAGGGTCCTTATAGGTCCCGGCTATGTATAGGAAGTACATAGTGGACCGATTCTACGAACGATTTGTAGCAACTGAACCCCTACTGAAAGGATTTTGATTTCGAACCCTCTTTGACAGTTTCTAGCGTGGGATCTGCTCCAGCAGTAGAAAAGTTTAGAGAAAATTCTTAGAGCCAATCTCTAGAAATAGGATGCTTAATATATGGAAGCCATAACAAATCCCATAAGGGAATTAAATCTTACGTCCTCATATGGACCCTAGCATCCCTTCCTAGCATAATACTGACATGGACCATTCTATGGGATTTTACATTTAGGGATATGTTCGAACCCCAGAAGAAGTATTCATAAAATCCGTCCAGCGGAATCAGATAAGTAAGCGGAAACTTATAGGTACTGGCTATATAAAGCAGGTTCATTGTGCATCGAATCTGTCAACTGAACCCCTACTTAGAGAATTTTAATTTCAATCCTGTTATACAGTTCCAGTTTAGGGATTTCGTGCCAACAGTAGGATGAATTTTGTCAAATTGTTGATAGAATTAATTCATAATGTACCAGCTTTACATTGCCAGTACCCATACGTTCCCTCCTATTTCTCTGATTTTGCTCGATAAATGTTATCAATACTTCTTCTGGGGTAGAACATATAGCTAGATACAAAATCTCAAAGAAGGGTCCATGTCGAAATTATCTGAGGAGGAGATATTAGGGTGATGTAAGATTTAATCCCCCTACAGGTTTGATTATGGCTTCCATATATATAGCCTCCATTTCTTGAAATTGATACGTCGAATTTCTCTAAACTTTTCTTACTGTTGGAGCAGAACCCTAACAAGAAACTCTTAAAGTGGGGATGAAATCAAAATCCACTAAGCAGGGGTTCAGTTGCTGCAATTTGTTGATAGAACCGGTCCACTCTGTATCTCCTATGACATAGCAAGTACCAATAAGGATCTTCCTATTGCTCTGATTTCTCTCAATGAATTTTCTCAATACTTCTGTGGGTTGAACATATACGTACATACAAAAAATCTCAAAGAGAATACATGTCAAAATTATTTAATTATTTGAGGAGGGGATGTAAGGGTCCATACATGGACTAATATTTAATCTCCTTATGGGCTTTGATGAGGCTTACATATTTTGGTCCGCGAAGTACAAAATATGGATGGAATCGGTCCTTAATGTTGTTGTTTTCTGTGGCCCGTAACCATAAGGACCTTCCTCGTTCTTTGATTCTGCCCAATGAATTTCATCAATACTTCTTCTGGAGGTTAAACAAATCCCTAGATACAAAATCTCAAAGAAATGTCCAGTTTAAACTCCTCTGAAAAGGGGATCTTAAGGTCCATATGTGGACGTAAAATATAATCTACTTTTAGTCTTTTTATTGCTGCGTCCGATTTTTCGAAATTGGCTCGACGAATTTCGTCTATACTTTTTCTACTGTCGTATCTATCTACTTACAGTTTTTTTATTGCTGCGTCGGATTTGTCGAAATTGGCTCGACGAATTTCGTCTATACTTTTTCTACTGTCGTATCTGTCTACTTACAGTCTTTTTATTGCTGCGTCCGATTTGTCGAAATTGGCTCGACGAATTTCGTTTATACTTTTTTCTACTGTCGTATCTATCTACTTACAGTCTTTTTATTGCTGCGTCCGATTTGTCGAAATTGGCTCGACGAATTTCGTCTATACTTTTTCTACTGTCGTATCTGTCTACTTACAGTCTTTTTATTGCTGCGTCCGATTTGTCGAAATTGGCTCGACGAATTTCGTCTATACTTTTTTCTACTGTCGTAGTAGATACCTAGCTGCAAAGTACCAAAAGGAGTTTTAAATCAAAACACTTAAGACAGTTTTCATGTAGACGAAAATGCTAATATAATTGACTCCCTCTGTACCGGCTTTATGTAGTCGGTACCCATAAGAGCACTGCTATTTCTTCGATTCAGATCGTCTAATTATTTTGTATGAACTTATTCTACGAGTCCAAATGGATCCCTGGCTACGAATGCCCTGAAAATGACACATATTTAATTTTGCATATTTTGAATCAGGAATAAAGAAGTGGTTACTTATTCAATTTTGAATCGGGAATAAGGAATAGTGTAACCAACTTGATTTCGCTCACTCATTCTTCCCGTATGGAGTGACAACGATTTTTTTTTATTCGGGTTTTTCACCCCCATTCCTTCCTCATTACAGTTCCAACACACTCGTAACCATTGTTTCCATCTTGCTGCTTCACCGGTCTTTTTTGGCGCAGTTAAATGAAGGATAACCGCTCACGTCCGTTAACGAAACGGTAAGTAAATGTATTATGGAATTCTGAGGGAGTAATGCTTTACTTCATATTACACTGGTAAATATTAAGGGATTGATCATTATTTGGAAATGTCTACTACAACACACACACACACACACACACACACACACACACACACACACACACACACACATATATATATATGTATATATATATATATATATATATATATATATATATATATATATATATATATATATATATATAGTTGCTAAGGCGATAATTAGATATAACGGTAATTTACAACGTTTTTCACCTTTATTAAATTCTGACTCTTTTCTTATGATCCCCGATGAACCAATACAGAAGAGGATAATGTGACTGTGCATGTGGTCATTAATTGTCAATAATTTTATGTTGTTAAGAAATTTTAATCTTTAATAACCCAAGTCACTCTTGGATACATACATACATACATGCATACATACATACATACATACATACATACATACATACATACATACATACATACATACATACATACATACATACATACATACATACATACATACATACATACATACATACATACATACATGTTAGCTTAACGCCACGTAGCTAGGAAAGTAGGTAGATCAGGGAGGTGTACATAGGTAGATAGATATGGATGTATGCATTTTTATGTATATATGAATAAAGAAGTACGTACATATGCATTCCTAATGATGCGGAAAATTTGGTTATGCCAAAAAGTATAGCACTGGTGTATTGACAGCTTTTATCAAAGCTTGTTGGCCTTAATCATAGATAATACAAAATGCGTACTGATAAAGCCAATTTAATAATGGAGAGTCCTTTCTTACGTCAGTAATTGAAATTCATTATCAATGTTTGCATTTATCAGGGTAAAATCGTTGAATAAGATTGGGAATTTAGAGTAAGAAAACATTATTCATGTGGTGTACAAGAAACTTTTTGTTGGGAATTCAATAGATAGGTATAGGCTGAGAACTTAGCATTAATTTATAATCGGAATTCTTCTCGATGCTGATCGAGGTAGAAGAAAAACTTTATTGTTATACAACTCAACGAAGCTTTTAACCCAACATTTGATATTATATTCTCTTTGGAGAGAAGAAAGAATTATGTCCAAGCTTACGATAGCTTGTGTTCGTTCACTTTAGCGGGCTAGACATTTTCCCTTGCCTCGGGTGCTTGATTTTTTAAGGTAAGAAGACATTTCTGTTATTATTGATATCCTGTACAAGCTTCGTTTAAATTCATCTCTCTCTCTCTCTCTCTCTCTCTCTCTCTCTCTCTCTCTCTCTCTCTCTCTCTCTCTCTCTCTCTCACACACACACACACACAGAGAAAGAGAGAGAGAGAGACAGAGACAGAGGCAGAGACAGAGAAAGACATAGATAGAGACAGAGTTAGGAGGGGGAAAAAAAAAGATCCGTATGGTCACTAGCAATGATACGTGAAACATAATAACGACTTCGATTAACTGTGAAGAACTTTAAATGTTTGTTTTTCCTCGTTTCATTTAGCTTCAGCATAATTTTTTGCCATATTAATGAAATGTATGGGGTTAGGCAACAAGATGTCCAACTTAGGTACAGTCCTTCCTATACAAGAACTTAGGTACAGTCCTTCCTATACAAGAACTTAGGTACAGTCCTTCCTATAAAAGCACTTAGGTACAGTCCTTCCTATACAAGAACTTAGGTACAGTCCTTCCTATACAAGAACTTAGGTACAGTCCTTCCTATACAAGAACTTAGGTACAGTCCTTCCTATAAAAGCACTTAGGTACAGTCCTTCCTATACAAGAACTTAGGTACAGTCCTTCCTATACAAGAACTTAGGTACAGTCCTTCCTATAAAAGCACTTAGGTACAGTCCTTCCTATACAAGAACTTAGGTACAGTCCTTCCTATACAAGAACTTAGGTACAGTCCTTCTTATAAAAGCACTTAGGTACAGTCCTTCCTATAAAAGCACGTAGGTACAGTCCTTCCTATAAAAGCACTTAGGTACAGTCCTTCCTATCAAATAACTTAGGTAGAGTCCTTCTTATACATAAAAGAACTTAGGTAGAGTCCTTCCTATACATAAAAGAACTTAGGTAGAGTTCTTCCTATACATAAAAGAACTCAGGTACAGTCCTTCCTATACCTAAAAGAACTTAGGTAGAGTCCTTCCTATACATAAAAGAACTTAGGTACAGTCCTTCCTATACATAAAAGAACTTAGGTACAGTCCTTCCTATACATAAAAGAACTTACATAGTAAGTGAGGGGGAGGGGGGAAGGATTTCGATGAAATTATGTAACGTATTTTATTCATTTAGGAAATGTAGATTCAACAACGACAATTTTTTTTCTTGTTCTTTTTTTTCCTTTTTTGTTCTTCTGTTTTTCAATAATAAATGGAAATTCATCACTGGGTCTTGACCACTGTTGAAATCATAATTATATGCATATCCATGCTTCATGTACCATGGGCGAATCACAATTTGATATATCCCAAGAATAAGTATATATATATATATATATATATATATATATATATATATATATATATATATATATATATATATATATATATATGTGTGTGTGTGTGTGTGTGTGAACGTGCACTGCATTTTAACATGGTTATCGAGTTCATTTTTCGCGAATTTAACTGCAGTATGTTGATTAGATATGCTACTCGTTTAAATTTGTATGTTATTCACCGTACTTTGGTATATTATGCTTTTTATCCCAGGAAAAATAAAATATTGATCGGTCTTTACCATTTTGCTGATGTGAATGTCCTGATTCGATTTTCTTTGCTGTTTGTTTGAAGTTGTCTGCATTCAGGAAGATATATTCTTTTTTTATGGGTTGTGTAGACAGTGATCAGTTTTATTATGCATTGATCCCTTCTCAGGAGTGGATATAATGGCATAACTCTACCATATTGAATTTCAACAGTACAATCTTTTCTCGTGTGGTCTTAAATAAATTAATACTTCGAGAAATTTCGAGAAACGTAAATTCCATTTCTGTCATTATAACCACTAGTCTAAGGTAACAGGATCCGCCAAACTCGATTTCATTTTTACACAAATTAAAAATTACTTAATCATTCATATTATAAAGACAGTTAGAGAACAAAATATAATCATTTTAAATTTTAACACTCTATAAATATTGGGAGAGAATCACCAAGGGAGATAAATATCACTGTGTTCGGAGGTACAATTATCGTGTTACGAGTCCCGTTGTGAGAGTTATTAATTGCCTCAGTACAATATATGCATATTTACCTACAGCGTGAACATAATATGTGGTACAGGATACGTTTCATGTATAAAGCGATAATATATTTAGCAATTAGATAATATAGGTGCTACTTGAGGGAAGTGGTCGGAGTGAAAAAAAATATGAATAATGTGGAGAAACAATAATGTAATACACAAAATACAACGATAACAATTTACCATTCTTTGTTACAGTAAACAGCAACATTGATAGGAAAAACAACTTAAATCATAACATGATTTATCTTTGCATCCTACGTCAGAGTACATTGAAACAGTAATGTAATAACATTCTGTTTTAAAGTATCTACAATTTCTTCTTCCATTTCGTCTGGAATAACACACTTTTCTTCAAATACAGTTTCCATTCGTTTTTTCCCATGCTGGAAAACACTACTAAAACTGTATATTTGTTCTCTAAAATCTGTTGGCAATTAGTGATTCCACAAATTATCATGAAATGATGTTCTCTCGCATAAATGGTGCTACAGCTACTTATTCTTTGTAAAACTGGTATGCAAATAAAATATGCCTAAACATAATTCAGTGAAACAAATTGTCCTGAATGTTTGTCTGTGCATCACACACACACACACACACACACACACACACACACACACACACACACACACACACACACACACACACACTATGCATTTGTGGGCACCTACGTTCTCTTTTCGGATGATCTGCTGATACCTTGCTGCATATTAGGCAGTTTACGTCCACTGCCATAAACTCTGTTTCCATGTGTTACTCTCAAATCAAACCAGATAAAGTGACAACATGATCGTCAGTGTACTCATGTTTAACATTTACGTTTCTATGTGCTGATTTTGTTCATTAAATAAATACTTTGTGGCTTCACTTAACTCTTGTATCAATTGGAAACTTCGAGTATAAGCCATATTTGGCGGACCTTCTGTAGTCAACGAAAGATGTTCGATTTCTGAGTTGACCAAACGTTGCTGGGTTATTTTCTCATTTATTTTGCAAAGTATCAAAACACCCTTTTTACTCATTCGGGTAGAATCAAGTGTGAGATCCATTAAATCTGTGTTGGCTGCAATGTTAATAATTCTTTTGCGAGAGACGTGTTCATAAAAGAGAGTAAATTCCACCTTTGAACTTGGCATTTACCGATTGTGTAACTGAATCCGAAGTAATCGCATAGTACTGCAAACAAATATTTTCCAGTTCGTAGTGTTGATTTCCACCTTCCATCACTTCAAAGGCTTTTGCAAGTGGTATGAAATTATTTGGAAGAGCACAGCACTATTGTGGAAAATAATCTGTAGTATCTAAACGTCTAATGGTATTATGAACTTTTTATCATACACAACAAACTGTACAACTTCAGTAGTAGTATTTTGTGCATTACCCGCCTCTGATCGTACCTTTCTCAATTTGTCATTCATAAAGCCTTGTTCCATCCCATTTTTCCTAACTGAATCAGGTAACTGCACATATTATAGGAACTACTGTTTATTGTAAACAAACAATGTACGCTCATGTGGCAGACGCAGTAGCTTTTGATTTATTAGATTTGTCTGTGGATGAATTAAGCAAGCTGTTTGAGCCATTTGAAAGTATAGATAATAAATTTGACTATGTGGATGAGGTCATTGAGTCTCAAAATAAACTTTCAACCAAGCAAGCGACTGCAAGTGATATCCGTAATGTTCAGCGATGGCTTTATGACAACAAACGTAAGACATGCAGTATTGAAAATATCATTCTGATCATATAAACACTTATTTAGCAGAAATGTTCATAACGATTCGCAAATCGAATGGTTCAGACTATGAGCCGTGCTCTCTAGAGTCTATAAACAAATAGCATAGAAAAGGCATATTAAGGCCAAGGGATATCCCGTCTCTCGCAGAGACCGCCTATTTTACAAATCAGTCCAAGCACTAAATTGGAAAATAATGTAACTGTAGAAGGCGGGTTTTGGTAGAAAAGCAAGAACCTCAGAGCCAATAAGCCAAGATGACGAATTAGCCCTTTTTCCGCTGGAGAAATGGGCTATCACATTCCCAGCTGCTTTGCAATTTTCCTTGCTTTAACTTTTTGAGAAAATGGTTGGATTTATAGTAAAAGTCATACAGGTCATGTAGCTGGGATCCCTCCAACAAAGATCATGCAAGTGACAGAGCATACAAATATGTCATCTATAGATGGTAATAACAATGGCAATAAATGTACTTACCTTTCTGCATCTTGAATTTTCTCAAAATGTGCTTCCTTAGTTATTTCTGCTAATTAAAATTGCATGGGTTCCTAAAATTGTCCCACAGTGCGAAACTGTACTGCAAGCTAGATTACATTTCAAACATAAATCGCACTCCAAAGCAGAATTTACTGCACTCCAAAACGAAATGAATTTGATATCCCCTAAATATAATATATATAATCCTGTATCTTCTTGGAAATTTCAATTAAAATAATTTCATATTTTTACACCTTCTGATTCAAAACTATCAATGGCATAACGGAAACACATATGCAGCTTGCTGTCAAGGCCAGTCATGTACATTGTACGGAATCGACCCAGCTAATAAATCCAATCCATCACAACTAGATAAGCAGAATTTAGTTGAATCGACAGAAAAGCAAAATCCCTTCATTCCAGACCAACTGGAAAAGTTGTTCCAAGGCGCAGTCATTCACAACATGACACTAATTTTCAATTTTAAGTAGCCCAAAATGAGATTTTTTTTTTTAAACGAATGACTGAGCGCGCGGTACGCTACCAAGTTCAAAGGTCGCTTGGTGGTGCTATGTGCGCATGAATACAGTTATTGTGTATTTGTTTAACTATGGTTGTGTATTTACTTTGAATCTATCAGAAATTCAATTACTTTGTTTCTTGTAGTATGTTATTTTTATTATTCAGCCTGAGGTAGAAAGGCAAAATGAATATATAATAAAAAGATTTCTACATTTGTATAGGAAAATATGAACTTGTTTTTTTTTCTTTTGAGCTATGCTGCACTCCTAACGTAGGGCAGTATAGCTCATAAAAACTCATTCATATTTTCCCATACAAATGCACTAACCTATAAATATTTGTATATCATGTATATGCTACCGTCATTCAACTTGAAAAGATTATAACTGGTATAAAATATTGTGATGTGTTTAAGCCGCATTCAGCCTTAATTGTTTACCTCTGTATTGCTAGGACCTCCCATTACCTTCACATTTAACCACATATCGGAATTTCCTGGTACAAACAACACATTTGGACTTAGCGTTGAAACTGCTATTTGTACGGTCTGTGTTCTTAATATTGCTCGGTATTTATGTGATACAATGATATGTTGAACTGGGGTATTTAACTACATTTTTATATTTTCCTGCTTGTGAGGACTTATTTATTTACTATAAGTTGTCATTTATTGTGCTAGAAGAAGAATAAAGGCCGTGACACGCACACGCCATTTTATTATTTATAGAACAAAAGTCTTGCTATCTTTTTTTCAAAACATTGCAAGCAATAAAACACAAACACCCGTCACAAATGCAGTAAATATAGTTTCGTATTTTACCTGTTCAACGGAAGGTTAGAAGAAATAATTCAGTTTTGACTTTTGTGGTTTTTCAAGTTTTAGCTCATTTTTTGGGTGAGTAGAAGCATCTGTGCTTACAGTATATCCATCGGAATGTGTAGATGGATATGGATACAAAGCATCCTCCATGTTTTCTCTACCAGTTGAAACTACATCAGTTAAATCCACATTTAAATCAATACCATCTTTATATTCAAAAATTTAATCAATTCGACTGTAAAGGAATACTCAACCATGCATTATTTTTGCTTTTTTTAAACCCCTTTTTATTATCATCGATTTACTTTGTTAATTCACACATTCTAACACCTAATGCTAGACTTTTTATTATCATCGATTTACTTTGTTAATTCACACATTCTAACACCTAATGCTAGACTTTTTATTATCATCGATTACTTTGTTAATTCACACATTCTAACACCTAATGCTAGACTTTTTATTATCATCGATTACTTTGTTAATTCACACATTCTAACACCTAATGCTAGACTTTTTATTATCATCGATTTACTTTGTTAATTCACACATTCTAACACCTAATGCTAGACTTTTTATTATCATCGATTTACTTTGTTAATTCACACATTCTAACACCTAATGCTAGACTTTTTATTATCATCGATTACTTTGTTAATTCACACATTCTAACACATAATGCTAGACTTTTTATTATCATCGATTACTTTGTTAATTCACACATTCTAACACCTAATGCTAGACTTTTTATTATCATCGATTTACTTTGTTAATTCACACATTCTAACACCTAATGCTAGACTTTTTATTATCATCGATTACTTTGTTAATTCACACATTCTAACAACTAATGCTAGACTTGTTATTATCATCGATTTACTTTGTTAATTCACACATTCTAACACCTAATGCTAGACTTTTTATTATCATCGATTACTTTGTTAGTTCACACATTCTAACACCTAATGCTAGACATTTTATTATCATCGATTTACTTTGTTAATTCACACATTCTAACACATAATGCTAGACTTTTTATCATCATCGATTACTGTGTTAATTCACACATTCTAACACATAATGCTAGACTTTTTATTATCATCGATTACTTTGTTAATTCACACATTCTAACACCTAATGCTAGACTTTTTATTATCATCGATTACTTTGTTAATTCACACATTCTAACACCTAATGCTAGACTTTTTATTATCATCGATTACTTTGTTAATTCACACATTCTAACACCTAATGCTAGACTTTTTATTATCATCGATTACTTTGTTAATTCACACATTCTAACACCTAATGCTAGACTTTTTATTATCATCGATTACTTTGTTAATTCACACATTCTAACACCTAATGCTAGACTTTTTATTATCATCGATTACTTTGTTAATTCACACATTCTAACACCTAATGCTAGACTTTTTGTCATCATCGATTACTGTGTTAATTCACACATTCTAACACATAATGCTAGACTTTTTATTATCATCGATTACTTTGTTAATTCACACATTCTAACACCTAATGCTAGACTTTTTATTATCATCGATTACTTTGTTAATTCACACATTCTAACACCTAATGCTAGACTTTTTATTATCATCGATTACTTTGTTAATTCACACATTCTAACACCTAATGCTAGACTTTTTATTATCATCGATTACTTTGTTAATTCACACATTCTAACACCTAATGCTAGACTTTTTATTATCATCGATTACTTTGTTAATTCACACATTCTAACACCTAATGCTAGACTTTTTATTATCATCGATTACTTTGTTAATTCACACATTCTAACACCTAATGCTAGACTTTTTATCATCATCGATTACTGTGTTAATTCACACATTCTAACACATAATGCTAGACTTTTTATTATCATCGATTACTTTGTTAATTCACACATTCTAACACCTAATGCTAGACTTTTTATTATCATCGATTACTTTGTTAATTCACACATTCTAACACCTAATGCTAGACATTTTATTATCATCGATTTACTTTGTTAATTCACACATTCTAACACCTAATGCTAGACTTTTTATCATCATCGATTACTTTGTTAATTCACACATTCTAACACATAATGCTAGACTTTTTATTATCATCGATTACTTTGTTAATTCACACATTCTAACACCTAATGCTAGACTTTTTATTATCATCGATTACTTTGTTAATTCACACATTCTAACACCTAATGCTAGACTTTTTATTATCATCGATTACTTTGTTAATTCACACATTCTAACACCTAATGCTAGACTTTTTATTATCATCGATTACTTTGTTAATTCACACATTCTAACACCTAATGCTAGACTTTTTATTATCATCGATTACTTTGTTAATTCACACATTCTAACACCTAATGCTAGACTTTTTATTATCATCGATTACTTTGTTAATTCACACATTCTAACACCTAATGCTAGACTTTTTATCATCATCGATTACTGTGTTAATTCACACATTCTAACACATAATGCTAGACTTTTTATTATCATCGATTACTTTGTTAATTCACACATTCTAACACCTAATGCTAGACTTTTTATTATCATCGATTACTTTGTTAATTCACACATTCTAGCACCTAATGCTAGACTTTTTATAACCATTTTTGTGTTCGATTCCGTTTGTTCCGGTATTTCGATCTGAGCTGTATCAAAGCAACCACTTAATGCGTGAGTCGTTTTATCTATTTCAGTAATGAATGTATCATTTTCCGTTCTAATTTGTTTTCAAATCATTTAAATCTTTTCTCATTCGTTTCTGGTGTTTGTCTCATTTTTTAATACTACCCTGTATCACGCCGATATTAGTAACCACTTCTCAATCAATACTTTCTTTTGCGACTGTTTTCGATTGTTAAAACTCAGTATGCAACTTGTTGCTAATAGTCAGTGAGACTAGATCAAAGCATGCTAAAACTGCTTCGAGGAATGCACACAATAAGACATGCTAAAGGTGATTAATTTAAAATGGCAATCTTGCGGAAATTTTGAACCGTTTTATTTGGTCTGTTTTTCATTATCAGATTTATTGCATGATAGATAGACTCCTAAATTTAGAGTTGTCATAACAATGCTTGACAGGAGTACAAATGCATTAGCAACAAAGAAACCAGTGTACATTATATATATATATATATATATATATATATATATATATATATATATATATATATTCGTCTGATGCTATTATAGGTTTCGCCGTTCTGCTTTGCAGAGGTCATGCCTTGCACCAGTGTCTTCCGCACAGCTCTGTCATTTTCTATTTCCTTCACATTTTCTGTTATCTTTATGAAATAAATATGTTTGAAAATTATAAGATTTGAACTCATTGCAGATTGTGGTAATTCCAACGTGGATAATACATATCCAGTGAAGTATTTAATTTTATGTGATGTCATGTAATCATCTACCAGTTCATTTTCTATGCTGTTTAAATAATCGACTGTAAGAAATCTGATACTCAATAATGTAACAATATAGATTTCAGCATGTGACAATGATTTGGAATTATTAATATCTCTTGCATTTGAAAAAAAGAAATTTAATATTTTCTTCATTTTTCCTTTCCATTTTTTCCAACTCTTGTTCAGATACATTTTGGTGGGTTATCTCTTTGTAAGTTCTATTTTCAATATCTATGGCCAATATGTGGACGTAAGATGTAATCTCAATACGGGCTTTGTTATACTCCATGATATTTTTCCCCCCGTTTCTCGAAATCGGCTGGACGAATTTACTCTAAACTTTGGTACTGTAGGAACATTTTCTTAACTAGAAGCTGTCAGACATGGGCTGAAATCAAAATTTTTTAAGTTAAGGTTTACGTATTGAAACGTTTGATAGAATCGGTCATCACTGACCGGTTTTACGTTGCCGGTATTCATATGGATGCTCTCTTTTCTCAGATTCTTTAGACACATTTCGGCAATACTTATTTTGGGGGTCGAACATTTCTTTAGGTCCAAAGGATCACATAACGATCCATGTCAAAATCAGTTTAGGAATGTATTGAAGGATCCATATTTTTAGTCACTATATCTCAAACTTGGCTCAACAAATCGTCTTTAAATTTTTTCTACTTTGAAGTAGATTTAAAACTAGAAACTCTCAAAGACAGAGTCTAATCAGAATCCTCTAAGATGGGGTTTACATAGTGCAAATGTTTGATAGAATCAGTCCAATACGTACCTGTTTACTAAGCCAGTACCCAAAAGTTCCCTCCTATTTCTCTGATTCCGCTTGACGAATTTTGTCAATACTTCTTCTGGGGTAGAAAATATGACTACATACAAAAATCTTAAAGAAGGTACCATATGAAAATTATTTGAGGAGGGGATGTTAGGGTCCATATCATGACGTAACATTTACTCCACTTACGGGCTTTGTTATGGCTTCCATATATTTAGCCCTTATTTCTCGAAATGGGCTCGATACATTTTCTTTGAAGTTTTCCTGCTGTTGGAGTAGATCCAAAATTAGAAACTCTCAAAGAGGGGGTGAAATTAAAATCCTCTAAGTAAGGGTTCAGTTGCTGCAATATGCTCATAGAATCAATCCACAATTACCCGATTTACATAGCCGATATCCATACGTTCCCTCTTATTTTTCTGATTCCGCTCGACGAATTTTGTCAATACTTCAGAGGTCAAACATATTCCTAGCTACACAATTTGAAGAAGGTCCATGTCAAAATAATATCTGAGGAGGGGATGTTGGGCGACGAAAGATTTAATCCCCTTAAAATGCTTCATTATAGCTTCCACATATTTATCTCCTTATTTTTCGCAATTTTCTCGTCAAATTTCTCTAAACGTTTCCAGCTGTTGGAGCATATCCCTACCTAGAAACTGTCAAAGTGGTGTTGAAATCAACATCCTTTACGTTGGGGTTTAATTGCTGCAGATTGTTGATGGAATCGGTCCCCTATGCACATCCTTGATATAGCAAGTACCAATAAGTACCTTCCTATTACTCTGATTTATGTCGGCGAATATGTCAATACGTTTTCTGCGGGTCGAGCATATCCCTAGATTCAACAAGTCTCAAAGAAGCGTTTCTTGTGACTTACATATATTTAGCCCAAATTTCTCAAATACGGCTCGACGAATTTTCTCTAACATTTTTCTGTTGGAGCAGATCACTAACTAGAGACTCTCAACGTGAGATCGAAATCAAAATCCTCTAGGTAGTGGTTTAGTTGGTGCAAATTGTTGAATGAATCTGCCCATAGTCTACCTCCATGACTTTAACCGGTACCCATAAGGAGCCTCCTAATTTTCTGATTCCCCTAGACGAATTTTGTCAATACTATTTCTTGGTGTCTAACATATGGATCGATCATGCGGATATAGACATACACAAACATATACACCAGTACTGCAACAACAGCGACTTTGAATACTTCTTTGAAGTTGACCTGGAGTATCCAGACAAGCTGCACAACACCCGCAATGGTTATCCGCTGTCCCCAAAAGCGATGTCAGTACCCCGCGAGTGGCTGTCTCCATATCAGTGTTGAATCGTGGACAAGTTTACAGAATGCGTCAAGCTTGTCCCGAACCTGCGCAAGAAACTTAATTATGTAGTCCACGTGCGAAATTTACAGTTGTATTTGTTGTTGGGGATGCGTGTGCACCGGGTGCTGAGGTTTCATTAGCGTATGGATGGCCCCGTATATCCAAATGAATACTGACCTGCGCACGGTTGCTTCTAATGAGTCTGAGAAAGACTTTTTCAAAATAATGAACAATGCCGTATTCGGCAAAACAATTGAAAATTTGCGGAAGAGAATCAGGACAGCGAGAAGGACAAACTGAACCTATTGGTTGCGGACTCGGCATTCAAATCACATAAAATCTTCGATAGTGGACTAGTTGCAGCTCACAGTAAAAAAGTGAAACTAATGCTGACAAAGCCAATCTATGTTGGCGCGTCTGTGTTGAACTTATCCATATTATTAATGTATGAGTTCTACTATGACACAATCAAGCCACGGTACGGCGACAACGTCAAGACAATGTACAAGATACGGACTCGTTGCTGATGCACATTAACACGGATGACGTATATGCGGACATGGGTCAGACATCGCCTGTGAACGAGTTTGACACCAGCGAGTACCCGAAGGACCATCCGCTGTTCAGTAATGTCAACAAGAATGTCGTGAGGAAATTCAAGGACGAATGAGCGGGCAAGCCCATCGAGGAGTACGTGGGACTGCGACTTAAAATGTACTCGATAGTGGTAGGAACTGGTAAGAATATTAGGAAGGCTAAAGGAGTCCCCGTATTGTGGTCGCGAAAGATCTCAAGCACAGCATGCATGTGGGGTATCTTCAGCAACGACGTGAATTCGCACACGCGGCAAATCTTATTCGGTCAAAGAAACATCGCATGGGTGTATACCGTTGCACCAAGGTAAGTTTGTCCCCGCTGGATATCAAGCGATGGATTTTTCCCAAAATAAATCTTGGCGATAATTGTGTATTCGCGGGAAGGACTTGTAATTCCGTGGATGAGGTCCACTCATGATCGCTGGCCCCAAATGGAAGCGCGTTGGTTGTCCCGGAATGTCGATTCAGTCTGAGATCGTAATTGCTTTGAAGAACCATACCGGGTCAGTAGCACGAAGTTGTCAGCCTTCCAGCTCCCCCGGTACATGCAGATGCCAAACCAAATTGTTTCCGAGTAAGTCTAACGCGGGTAGCTGTGAAACCGTTTTGTGGGACGAGACAGTCTATTGCCGAATAGCGTCAGCGGGTTTAACCCAATCATACGTGTGGTTTCATTATTCAACGCTGCTATGAATGACCGAAGCCGCATCACCCATTCGCGAGACTGCGCTTCAGGATTCATCAACAATTCTTGCGCGTACTGGTGCCCGAATAATCGTTCCGCAAGTTTACACTTGAATCGATGGGTTGATCACAATCTTTGCTAACATGTCCACGACGAACCAGCACATGATGTTACTCTAGCAATGCAGCAACAGGTCCGAGAAATTCTTTCCCTGGATTCACCTGCAGAAGCCGCGGCCATGTTAATGGCCCAAGTGTGTAGATACGTTTGAACGCGTTTGCGACACTTGTTCAATCTTTGAACGTCAACGGCTCGGCTTCCTTGTATCTGCTGGCAACATCTACGACGGTTAGTGCGTATTCAGTTATACGTGCACGTACACGATCATGTTGATGTGCATGACGATCATTTGATGTTTCATACGCAATATCATGTCGGTAACATGCAACATAGACGCGGTTTACGGGATTTTCTCCGGGCTTTGGTCGGTTATCGTGCAGTCGTATGCCTAGCCATGTTCCAGGCCCGCAATAATTGCATCCAGGGATATGCTTTTCACCAGGATATATACTCCACGATACCCCGGGTAGCTTCGTTAACACAGCAGCGACATAACCGCCGACATCACCGGTTCCGATTACTAAGACAGCTAAATGCGTCAAATATATCAAGAAAGCTACGAGAGAAACCGCATACACTATCGAACGCTTGCCAGAGGCGATTGAGAGATTACAAGAAGGCTGAAATACAACCAGAGGTGACATAAAGGAAATGCGTTGGAAGTTGGTGTGGTCACAAAAGGTACCCAGGTACTCGATGAAAGAGCTAGAGAGACAATTAGCAATCTTCCATAGCCAGAACTACCCAGGTACAAATCAAAGATGAAAACAGATCCTCTTTTCTTTAAAGAAGAAGCTGGTCATTGAATCCTTGAAAATCCCATGCGTACCGCTTTTTACAGACCCCCCAACTGGAAAGAACTCCTTTTGAAAGTACCGGCGAAGACAAATGATGCATACATGGGCAGTGAATGGCCTGAAATGGTATTTAAGGAATTTACTGGGAAAACAAAAACCACCGGTGAGAAGTGGAATCTTTTTTAAACACACGTATAATGAATTTATGACCGCGGATACTGAACAAGACAAGAGATTGTGGAATATATACATTTCAAGATACGAACGTTCACCACAACAACCTGTAGGAAAAGGTCTTGGTGAAACCTTTGGTTCTCGAGGATGGCGTAGACTTGCAGTGGTTGAACCCACTTGATTAAAATCCGTGTCTGTAACAGGGCAACGAACTCGTGGATCGTCGGGAAACACTCGTGGGTTCAGTTCTCTCAGACAACAACGCGCCAGAAGTCCTCAATGAGGCCGCATTGATTTGTCAGCGATAGCTCAACGACGACATCATGCACCCGGGGCCGTTTCGCTCGATAATGCATGAACTCACTGAAGACATTGATGATGTATATGACGCACTTTGTTCGTACAACACTAATGATGAGGCGCTTTCCATTCTTTGCTGCAAATACAACTCCGAGCATTATCTCGATGATCACGATCTCGTCAACCAAATAAGAATTTTACGTGGTTTTCTCTACACTGATCACCGCAGGGCAATCCCACACACCTGAGATCGCACTAGTTTCGTTCCGCGTTTATTACGGTTGCCCTAATATCCAATTGCGGCTGTTTGTGGGATTCCCGCGAATAACTCGTTCATGTTTTCGTCGGACGATGGCACAAACTGGAACGTTATTGGGCTTTTCATGGGCGCGTACGACATTGACTCAATCAATGAAGAGATCCGACGGAAGATTTTGTTGATGACCGGCACAGAATCCACAATTTTCATACGCGAATACGAGCCCACACTCAGTTCTGCCATCTCTATTAAATCTGCACCGTACGTGGTTGAAATCGCACAGTCATCGCTGAGAACAATTCTCGGTTGGCCTGAAGATATTAATGAGATTCCCGACGACAAACGAATCTTACGCATGGGATACAATATCGTGTCAGACATTGTCAGGATCATCACCACGATGCAGGTTAATCTAACACGTGATGCCATCAGTGGCAGTTATTAAGCGAACCTTCCAGATTCATCAAATATCGTGTCGCTGGGTTTCATATTGTTTGGATTCTCCCCGAATGGTCCCCTGTGTTATCTGTTGTCGATTACTCCTATGGCGTCCATGTATCTTCCATGCCACAATCCCCGCTTGACGCACCTTCGTTTCATCCTTGTTGACCAGGATGGGCACGCGTTGGATCTCCGCGGGGAGACCTTGTCAATACATTAGAGATCAACCTGATATTTAATACAATGACAGTCGTACGTGGACGTGTGATATCCATGAGTGTTGTCAACAAGAAAAAATCCGTTTACGTGACATATTACTGAAACAGTCTCGGTGAAGTTGTCCGGGTATAGTTCACAGCAGCTCCAAAGGTTCTCACGGCCCTGACCTCGCGCGCTGCACCGATCGCTAAAGAAATTGCAATGCGACTCGTAGATATAATTAAAAGCGCTGCTGCGGATCGGTTGAAAAATCTGGGATTGCTGGCGGTCCAATCGATTCGACATCGACTACGACGATTAGTGACTCGGGCACCATCAAAGGCGGCTGTGCTTCCATCAACAGCAACAATGCCAGCCCCGGTCAGTAAAATCGTCAATGAAGCTGCTTAACAACGAATAGCAGAGTTAAGACAAGCCAGCACTAATTCAGTGATTGCAAATGCAGCAATGGGGCTTGGATTACGGTTGTGGACAGGCCGTCAAATGTATTAGACGAACTGATGATATATAAGCAAAAACTATGGCAAAATTCAAAGAAGTACACGATACCACGTTTGACATGGACGTGCCTGTGATGATAGATCGAAGCAAAAGAGATTTTCAGTATTATTCGTACCCGGCGAAGAATCCTGATCGAGAGAGATGAATAGAATTACAAGTGCATGACACGTTTCAGTATTTTCTCACGTGTGAGGCCTTCTTGGAAATCGATGAAAAACTTGTAGATAATCCCGACGCCTGTACTAATTACGCCGCCAACACTAAAGTTGAATTTGTCAGCAATGGCATCATGGCGTTGTTCAGCAGCGTACGTAATCTCATCGATGGAAAGAAAATTGAAGCATGTTTGAGTAACATTGCTACAACAATTATTCCACTTGCCATATACAGTGATGATTATGCAAGATCCCGTGTTCCGTCGTTGATGTTTCACAAGAGTGGATCCAACCATGCAGATCACGTACTGTCTACGACTGGAAACGTCTGAGACGCGGCAGGAAACGCATCAACACCCGCTGTAATCGCCATTAATCCAACTTACAACCTTGGATTTGCTCAGCGTCGAGAACAACTTCACGGAGACTCATTATCGTTTTCGTGCGCGATCTCTCTCAGTCACATATTCGGGTTTTGCAGAGACGTTCGCAAGACTATTTTTGGAGTCAAACACACATTCACGCTATACCGAAAGCACCACATCAATGATGCAATTTGGCGTGCTGATTGTGTCGATGATGATAAAGTTGTGTTGTCGAAATTGACATTGTGGATGCCTGTGATAATCCCTTCGATGGATGCAAAAACGCGTTTATTGTCATTTATGGGATCTGCAGGCACATCACCGTCGTCATTTCTCACGCTCACCACAGACTCGTATGAAGGTGCTATTCAGCAGTTGTCATGGCAAATAACTACCCAACAAAGTGTCAGCGCACCAAGGCACGTGTTTGTGGCAATTCAAACTAGAGATCGGGCAAACGGCAGACAGACTATTAATAAAATGATATTTGACCGGTTAGGAGTGTCTGAAAGTTTATTTGCGGTCAAACGGTCATCAGGAACCCTCCGAAGAAATTTTGCTTGATTTCACAAACAATCATGTAGCACGTGCATATCACAAGCTATTGTCGTACATGGGCCGAGACCAAAACCTTGACACGGTTCTGCAGATTTTCCAGCATGACTTGGTGTTACTGGAACTGTGACTACAGCAACCATCATAGGTACACCAGTTGGATTTACTATCGGGGCCATATCGATAGTAACCGGAGTCGCAGGCGGTGCTGGCAAAATAATTTCGCTACGTTTAAATAAACCAATTACGTGTCTATTCGGAAATTCTCGCGGTGGCACAAAGTAGTCTCAGCACAATTGCCAAGCTTTACTCAGTAGCAATCGAAGATAAAACGATTAGCATGGCTGAGTTCGAAATGGTGCTAATCGAAATGGAAAACCACCGACGACTTCGTGCGCAGATAAGGAACCTGGACGCTAGCGACTCAAAACAGGTAACTGATTTACAGACAGTAAAAATCGAGTAAACGGTTGCCTGTGTATATCGATCTGTCTGCGAGCTCACAGCACTGCATCTCCCAACCCACGATGCGGGCTTGACAAGCAAAGCTTCCACGTGGACTCACATGGGCTACAATCACAGATGCACACGTGTGCAAAAAATCCACAGTGGGGAAAAGTTATGTAGAATCCCGAAGGGTTTCGGGCCTGGGAACCGAAACTGGCACCCATTATCATACTACTCACCCCACGAAACCAAACCAGACCTCTGTACCAGCTTTATATAGATCAGATCAACTAATTATTTCCTTTGAACTTATTATACGTTTCTTAGTGGATCCCTAGTTGCGAATTTCCTGCAAAGGGCATACATTTAATTTTGCATATTTTTTAATCAGGAATAAATGAATGGTTACTTATTCTTTTTTGAATCAGGAATAAGGAATAAATAGCCAACTTGATTTCGCTCACCCATAACTGCCGTGTGGAGTAATAAGGCCCTACTTTGGTCCGGGATTTTTCACCTCATTCTGCATACAGTTACAGTTTCTTTATGTTTTGACATAATATAGACGAATCGACATTAAGATCCAATAATGTCAGTATGTTATCTGAGGAATTTGTCCAATCCAAATGCATCGTGACTAAAGCTGTGAGGAAAATGCAAATATTTAAAATTCACTGTGTATAGGAATTTTAATCTTTAATCACCCGAGTCTCATTTGGATAAAGACTGATACATACATGCATGCATGCATATATACTCACCTGACCTAACTACCAATCTACCTCATATACATGCAAACATACATACCTACATACATGCACATATAGATTCGCACATACGTCCATAGATACATGTATGTATACATACATACATGCTTTAGTGCCTATGTACGTACATACATAGATATATACCTATATACATGCAAAGAAACATACATACATCGATACATCGATCCATCGATCCACCCATCCATCCATAGGTAGTTTGGTAGGTATGTAGATCGATATGTATGTATGTATGTATGTATGTATGTATGTATGTATGTATGTATGTATGTATGTATGTATGTATGTATGTATGTATGTATGCATGTATGTATGTATGTATGCATTATTTATGTATATGTCGATGCACGAAAGTATGTATGAATCCACAACGACTTGGACAATTTTGTTATGCCAAACAGTATAGCACTATTGTGCTGATAGCTTTCATCAAAATCGTTCGCCTTATTCATAGATAGTGCAATGCGTACTGATAAAGCCAATTTAATACTGGAGAGGTCTTTCTAACGTCAATATTTGAAATTCATAATCAATGTTTTGCATTTATCAGGATAACGCCTCTGCAAGACGGGGAGTTTAGAGAAAGTAAACATTATTCGTATGATAGAAGAGAACAATCTCGTTGGGTATTCAAGATATAAGTATAGACACATAACTTAGCATTAATTTGTAACCTGAAGACTTCTCGATGCAGATAGGTATAGATTAAAAGCGTTATTGTCATACAACTCAAACAAAGATGTTTTTTTACCCCACATTTGATAGTATAGTCTGTTTGGTAAAGGTGAGAAGAAAGAACTCGGCCAAAGCTTACGATAGCTTATGTTTGTTCACTTCCGCAGGCTGCCTTCGGTGCTTGAATGTGAAGGTAAGAAAATATTTATATTTCTTCATCCTGTGCAAACTTCGTTCAAATTAAGTTACGAGAGAGAGAGAGAGAGAGAGAGAGAGAGAGAGAGAGAGAGAGAGAGAGAGAGAGATAGAGAGAGAGAGAGAGAAAGACAGACAGACAGACAGACAGACATGGTGACATGACCTAAGATGTGTCGTCTATCGTTTCTGTTTGCCTTCAGTGTGGCACTTGGAACTCTACACTGTTTTGCAATGATTTTGAGCGAAGAATATTTACATCCTTTTGGAACGAGAGCCTTTAGAATTTCTAATTACTCCTAGAGAAAAAAATCTACCCTTCTTAGCATAATCAAGCCAGTATTTGCAGAATAGATTACTGTATATAATTAATTTTTCATAAAATGGATGTTGTTTACCTATTAATGATGCGACTACTACTGCTACTACTACTGTTGCAGTTGTCAGAAAAAAATGAACTAAATGCACAATGAAACCAGAATTGCAAAAAACTCGATTAGTAAAGAAAAAGATTGTAACATAGACATTGTTTATATAGCTAATGCTACTACTACTATTACTACAGATATCATTAGCCTTAATGCTGTTTACAAACTACTACTACTACTGCTACTTTTACTAATACTGCTGCTACGACTACTGAAAAAATGAACCAATGTTAGCATGCTCAAGCCAAATCTGCAAAACTCGATTAGTAACGAAAGACTTTGTAACATAGACACTATTTGTATAACTGCTACTGCTACAAGCTCTACTGCTGATACTCAAGAGCTGTTTCAAACTTTGTAAACAAGCATCTGATAAAATTCAACACACTTAATCGCTGACCAGATATACTATATTTTTGTATGTATTTTTAAGAGAAGGAGAAATATCCTCAAGTAACTGCACTCAAATCTGCCAAACGCGCTGTGTGTGTGTGTGTGTGTGTGTGTGTGTGTGTGTGTAGTACGTACTCTGTATCTTTGATGTACCTCAAGATGAATATAATTTTCAATTAAAAATAAAAATAAAAAACATGGTTCCGGTTGGTCGAGTGGTCTAAGGCGCTCACCTATACAGATCCCTGACTTCTCACCTCTGTCCGCGTAGGTTCGAGTCAGGGCTCGGCCGACGTGGGTATGTGAGAAAGCCTGCCATTAGTGTCACGTGGGTTGGTGGTTCTTCATAGTTTTATTTCGGGAATTCTCCCTCCACCAAATATTTTGGCCACCATGTATAGCCTATCGTGTGCTGAAAAATGGCGTTAAACCCACAAAAGAAAACCAAAGTCAAAGAAAACGAGGCTTGCTCATTACTATGATAATAAAATTTGTGTAAACTTAACTAAAAGCAGAGAGAGAGAGAGAGAGAGAGAGAGAGAGAGAGAGAGAGAGAGAGAGAGAGAGAGAGAGAGAGAGAGAGAGTGAGAGAGAGAAAGGACTATGAGTTAAATTCAAGAATATGCATGATAATACTAATATGTACATTGGTGATGTAAATGAGCATTTGCAGAAATATAGAGCAAAGCCGGAAAATCGTTTGGTTTCCTTGATAAAATGTTGAACAGATTCAAACACTTGACATTTTAGATCATACGACAGTATAGATGAACCTTAAACTTACAGATCCATTGTCACACGCAAATGACGATTAAGATTTAACAATAGAGATCCTCTAAGAAGGTAAAACTGACAGGTTGCGATTGTTTGACAAACAGAGAGAGAGAGAGAGAGAGAGAGAGAGAGAGAGAGAGAGAGAGAGGGAATATAGATTCGACAATGAAGATATGTTATCCTTGTTATTTTCCTGTTTTATTAATGACTAATAAATGGAAATTCATCACTTGGTCTTGACCACTGTTGAAACCATACTTATATGGGTATTCATGCTTCAAGCACCATGGGCGAATCATAGTTTGATATACCCAAGTAGAATGCATGGGCGAATCATAGTTTGATATACCCAAGTAGAATGCATGGGCGAATCATGGTTTGATATACCCAAGTAGAATGCATGGGCGAATCATAGTTTGATATACCCAAGTAGAATGCATGGAAAATTAAAGCAACATGCACTACATTATCATGTTTATCGGTTTTATCTTTCGCAAATTTAACTACCGTATATTGATCGTTTAACTTTGTAAGTTATTGACGGTACTTTGATATAACGTGCTTTTAAACCCAATGAAAATAAAGTATTCATAGCTTTTTGCCTTTTTGTTGCTTTGAATGTCATTGTTGGATTTTCTTTGGTGTTGTTTGAAGTTGTTCAGGAAGATATATTCTTATTTTATGGGTTGTGTAGAAAGTGAGCAGTATTATTATGCACTGATCCCTTCTCAGTAGTGGATATAATGGCATAACTCTACCATATTGAATTTCAAGAGTACACTCTTTTCTTCGTGTGCGCGTAAATAAATAAAGACCTCGAGAAGTTAAATTTGTTTTCTGTCATTATATCCACTACTCTAAGATAACTGGATCAGTCAAAATCGAGGGCAATTTTTTACAAATTCAAAATTACTTAACCAGTCAGATTATGAAGACCATTAGCGAACACAAGATAATACTTTGACATTTTAATACACCATAAATATTGGGGCAATACAGCGAAGAATGGCCTAGGAAGATAAATCTCACGGTGTTTTCAGACGTACAATTGCCCTATTACGAGTTCCGTTGCTAACGTTATTTATAGCCCTAGTACAATATATACATATTTACCTACAGCGTGAACATAATCTGTGGTACAGGGTGTGTTTTATATATAAATCGCGAATATATGTAAGTATCAGTTAGATAACATAGGTGCTAATTGAGGGAAGTGGTCGGGTGAAAAATAAAAATAGTGTGGATAAACAATAATGTAATACATAAAATGATAAAAAAAAATTTAATTCTATGTCACAGTAAACAGGAACATAGACGGCAAAAGCAAGTTAAATCAGAACATGACTTCTGTTTGCTTCTTACATCAGAGTACACAGAAACAGTAATGTAATAATATTCTGTTTTAAAGTATCTACAATTTTTCCTTTCATTATGCCTGTAATAACACGCTTTTCTTCAAACACTGTTTCCATTTGCTTTTTCAATTGCTGGAAAACTCTACTAAAAACGCATATTTTCTCTAAAATCTGTCATGACTTTGATGTAGTTTTACACCATAACCAAAGATATATCTCAACTAAAATCTGCTTTTTTCTTAATGTTTTACGTCGTCTAAATTCCCCAGTAATCAATCAGTATCAAAGTGTTTGTTTCTTGGTAAAAAAAAGTAAACTATTTATTCTAACCATCTCACCACTTATATTACTTATAATTATGATCCATGACGATCACGTTTTCATCTTTGTCTGATCACATTCTGTTGCAGATCTTGTTGAACAGAAAAGTTGGACAGATACTAAAGATGAAATCGAAAATGCTTTGTGTTCAGTCTCTACCAGATTGGATACAAACATAGTCTTTTGGCAATTAGTCACTCCACAAATTATCATGTTATGATGTTCTCTAATGTATATGGTTTTATAGCTAGTTATTCATTGTCAAACTAGGCTGCAAATCAAATATGCATAAAACGTAATTGAGTGAAACAAATGGCCCTGAATGTATGTTTACCGGTGCATCACACACACACACTGTCTAACATAAGACCTAAGCCTTTGAACAATTTAAAAACTGGGTTAAGCAATGTGGATTTATTTTGTCTTCTTTGTCCAAAACTTGTCTATACCTGTCTAGTTTTAAAGAGGCTATGGTGAGAATACGTATTTATTGATTTCATAAGTAGCGTGTCCTCGTTAACGAAGCAATGTAATCTCGTACTGAACATATGTGTGCACCGCAAATCGTTTCTACTCTTATAAAGGTGCTCGCACAAGAAGATAAGAAAAAAAATACTAGCTTTAACTTAAGTATATTTTGTATATTTAATTTTTAATACACAGGGTTACAATAATTTATTATGTTATAAATTGTATCTAAAAAAAAATTGTGGAGGAGTCGAACACATTTCACATATTATTCTATAAAACAAGAAGAGAAAATTGCTATATCGCTCAAGCGTGATTTATATAATAGTTTCAGATGCAGCGTTTTTAAATGATATATTTTGTTTGTACTTTTACTCAAAGCTGCCAATTAGGTGTTATTGGAGGAACGTATCAAACGTAGTTAAAGGATTTGTATCGGAATAGTATGATGACACTGATCAACAAAATGTGATTCAAGTTTATAACCCTTTGAACTGGAAATATTAGAGATTACTCTTGGATATGATTGCTATTATTGCATGATTAAATTCCTGGCCCCGTATTCTTCAAAGTTTTAATCAAAACTCAAACGCAAGCTCAAAATCAGAACACATAGATGTATTATAACTTTGATTAAAATGAAGTTACATTCGTAGAACTTTCAGAATCTTCTAAACTTTGGTTCCTCTATAAGTCTGCCAAATTTCGATTACGTTCATTTCCTCCAAGTATAACATCTGAGTTAATTTGGTTTATGGTTTTATGGGCTTAACGCCAATTTTCAGCCCATGATAGGCTATACATGGCGGCCAGTATATCTGGTGGAGGAAGAACCCGGGATAATTCCGGGAAGAACCACCGACCCACGGGAAGCTACTGGCAAGCTTTCTCACATAACCACATTGGCCGAGCCCAAGACTCGAACCCACGCGGACAGGTGAGATGGCAGTGATCGGTAAAGGCGAGCGCCTTAGATCAAACGGCCACCTGGGTAAGCTTGGTAAAACATTTTAATTCTGTTCTAAATATGTTTGATGTAAATTACTTCAAATTTGAGTATTATTTATATGGATTTTTTTTTAAAGGAAATACATGCAAAAGTATAGTAGATAATATAGTTTTCTACGTATTGTCGATGAACAAATTCTCTGTTTTTTTCTTCTTCAAAGTTGTTCTGTAATCCTATCATAATAAGGTAAATAACTCTTGTGAATAAAGTGCTTACTATGAAAAGGGAAACAACTCAAATGTAATAGAACACTGATGATACACTTTTTAAACATTGTGTGTTTTAATATTCATTATGTATGTTATATGTGAGCATTACAATACAGATAGTTGATTGTGTTTAGGACGTTAAATATATCGAAGTTATGAATATGTGAGATTAACCAGTTTAGGATACTTATTTTAATACTTCCAAAGTTTTATTTCAAACCATTACGGACTGTAAGAACTCTTTACTTATAGTCACATAAATGTGGCTCCACAGTAAATTTGGCAAGTCTCTTGGTTTAACCAGGATAATATTTCTTTTTGTTAATATGAGCAAGACTTTAAAAAAGAATAACAATACATGCATTTTCGAGTCTTTCTTTTTGTTTTTGCAACGTGCCAAAAAAGTTCTCTTTTTCTTTTGCATTAAGATAAATTTGTGGCTAAATTCAGTCATAGTTTATTTTATATAGTCACATGGATCAGTGCTTCAGCAAAAATCATGGTGTCGTTGGCGGTGGTGGTGGGGGGTGACACCAAGTCAAAGAGGACAAAGTCAGCCTACATGACCCAACACTTTTTGGTGTACAAGTACTAATGCAATCATTTTGTCTGATTCTCCATCGTGCATCGACCCTTCATTTTGGATAAATAAACTTATAATTACTATCTGTGGTACAGACTTCTATTTCTTTCAGGTCTCAAGTTGAATGAGAGATCCTGGAGAAAAAAAAGAGGTACAGTTTTTGCTCTTAAGAGAATATATCATGCATTACATGTATGACTTTTTTGTGTATGACTCTAACTATTTTCTTATCCCATCTATCTATCTATCTATCTATTTATCTATCTTTCTTTCTTTCTCTCTTTCTTTCCATTTGTTCAGCCAAATTTCCAAGTCATTTACAGCCTACATGTCTAGTCCAAAGAGTGCTTTACAGCATTTGGTGTCAGAATTTTTAGTTATGTCAATCATAGTCTAGTTTTCTTTACTTTCTGTTTCACTTTTCATGGAAAAAATACAATGTTGTCTCTGGCCTGCTTTAGGAAGGTGCTGCACATTGCCCTCCATAGATAGCACTTGCCCTACTACCTAGGTGGCATCCTGCCTAGCATCGTTTACCCTAGTTTTTTAACTTGCAATACAAATATTAGCTTAAATGCACCACGAGATCTCTATGGTAGAGAGGGCGCCCTCGGAAGAGACTTTATCGCACTTAAAATGCCCTGACAGGCCGCTGTCACCCATTCGTGACTAAGATAAAACACTGAAATAAATAACATCAATTTATGCAGATCATTTCAATATATATTTGATTCCTTTGAATTGAACAGTATTTAGCTGCAGAGATCATGATGGAAAGTACATAAAATCAAATGAGCTATGGACGATTGAGCAACAAGCATAAGCTTATTTCGAGCTCTCTCCTTATTACCAATAATATTTACTTTAATAATGTGGCTGATGTGAGTAATGAAAGTATAGGATTGCGAACATTGAAAACTCCCAATGAGATATTTTAAAAAATGTGTACATACAATATTGTAATAATATCAAACAGTTACTTGTAAGCATGTTACTGTTTACTTGAAAGACAAACTAACAAGATAAAAAAGGAAGATGTCGGCATTGATGTGAGTGGTGTTGTTGACAATATTATGCTGGCTATTATGATATGTGATGGTCAATTATTTCATAAGTAATCTAGTAATAAATAAAATAATACATGGATGTACAGCAGTTATGTCTCATAATTCAATCATGTCTAAGATCAATGAACTCACTCATTTCACTGCACTCACTCATAAGTTCCATGATTGTTGGCACACATGAATTATTATCATAATCAATATACACACATATATTTATCTCAATATCATTTTAATGGTCCCCTGGGTGTCATTACATCCGAACATTATTTTATCTTCTTTCTATTGATTGATTGATCAATTTGACATCAGTTATTGATTGATTTTCTTTCTTTGTGCAGCACATTGGATCACTCATATATCTGAACAGAACCAAGAAAAAACATTCTCAGATGAAAGGGAGTGGAAGGATATGGGCACTTTCCATAAATGAATAATCTGAAAAGAGCAAATGAATCGGGTAATTGAGTAGTTATAACAATCTGGTATTTGAGGACTTTACATTTCGATTACTGCCATAAAATGAGTTCACTGGTGACATGTCGTTGTTTTGCACTCACCTGATTATACATAATGTTAGGGAACCAAGGTGGCTTAGTGGTTGGGATGCAAGATTTGCAATAAGTAGGATGCAGGTTTAAATCCTGTCTAGACCAGACCAGGTCAGCTGCTTTCATGTGTCTTTAAGAAAGTAGTAACACATTTAATGAAGGTACATTTAATCTTAAAATGTTTTTTTTACTTTAATATACAATGTCAGATTGGTTTATTCCATCAAATCAGTTGTATTGTATATTATGCTGTCACAACTATAGATTTAACTTCTTGATCAATTAAAAAAACCCACTTTGCTCCAATTCCCTCAGCATGATATAACCTTTCATGTGTTAATGTGTCCTTAAACAACAAACCAAACAAACTCACACCAAATTTGGCTAACCTTTTGCACATAAGATTCTCACGTGAGATCTAACTCATGTTAGTCTCATGTGCATTTTAACATGCAAATTAGGTAGAACTCACATGAGCAATAGAATCTAACAAAATCTGAAAATCACATGAGCAAGATTTTGCTCACGCGAGCAAGCATTTCCTCACATGAGCAAGTCTGCTCATATGAAAATCACATGAGCAGGAATGGTTAATGTAAGCAAGAGCTTGCTCAGGTGAGCAATAGGAAAAACAAATGACTAGGATTTGATTTGTATTTGATAAATATTTCTGACAAGAATGAAAAAGAACCAAGTTCCAATAATAAAACTTATTTAGCAGCAATAAAGAGATTTTCAAAGTGATATTAAAATCTAGAAGATGAGCATATTCAAGTTCAATTATGCATGTTTTTGTGAGGTTTCTCACATGAGAAAAAAGACAACCCATATATAAATATGTGATAATAACGATTTTCAATAATACTAATTATTATATCGCATGCATTCTGTAACAATAAATGATCGCAGCACAAATGAGCAGGTGTAAAACGCTCATTCACTCATCAAGCACATTAGTGTGATTATTGTGAAAGCAATGGTCTTCACGCACATGAAACCAGCTAGGTGTACTACATCCAAGCACTGATTTCATTACTGATGATAACAAAAGGTATACGGTCTCAGGCTAGCATTGACCAATCAGAAAAGGTTGCTTTTATTGACTCAATGAATAATCCAAACTTATACCAAACAATGTTTTAATATTTATATTGTTGTTGATAAACATTCAGTGCATTATGCACTGACAATTGTAAACATGTAGAAGTATTTGGAAGGTGTGCAGCTGCCACCGAAATGGCAAATATTACATGACAAGGGAGCGTAATCATATATATGATGAACATAAGAGACTAAGAAAGTACCAGAAATGTTGGAAAAATGGACACTAATGGCTAAAGTGTGACACAGGAGAGACTGTGTTGTTGGTGAAATACAGTTATTGTTTTGAGTTGATGTTAATGAATAATAAATGTTGAATTAGAAACTGAATTGGCTTCTGTTTGATTTTAGCCAGATCAGTGAAATTTAGACAGGATCAATGAAAATATTATTTTGGTGATCCTGTGGGTTTGTGAAACAAATCCTAATTTTGAGCCATGTATCTTGTTTTACATATGCAAACTTTCTAGAACTCATTACACATACTCCTGCTTGTTTGCTGTTAATCATACAGTTTCGCTGGGGACCCCTAAAATCTGAATAAATCAAAGGAAATGACGTTGGAAGGAATGAATACAAATTCATAATTGTTTGAAACAATATTTATCATAATTGCTTAAAACTGTATTTATCAAAGTTAAACATTATTTTGTACACTTGTGCAATATATCAGTAGTTTCTATCATAATATTTAAAAGATTTTTAAAATGAAACCTCTCAACAGAGTACCATAATGTACTGATATTCTGTCCAATTTCTTTTGTAAAACACTCTGAACACAAAATATATTTCATTAGCTGTTACGATGTCTTTTTAAATTAAGCATACTGCATTCTTTGCAAAATTGTTGCACGCAGAGCAAATTAAGGAGACAGTGGATGTATGATCTAGATCAAATCCAATGTATTATTAAAGAAAGATTCCAGAAAATTTAGGCTGATGCACAGAAAGGCAAGCTCTTCAGTCTAAGGAATCTCTCACAGCCGCTTTCTCAAATACGTGGTACACAGAAAGGCAAGTTCTTCAGTCAAAGGCACCTCTCACAGCCGCTTTCTTGAATATGTGGGAAATCTTCACTTTTTTTCTGTATGGGTTTAGGCACTTTTTACTTCACTTCCATATAGAAATCCATTTTGGGGAGGGGGATGTTGTCAGATGGTTAAAGGTTCCCTCTCCCCATCTGTTAAAATCGTACTCTATTAGGTGAAAAACAAGAATGTTAGCCATTTGAATTACACTGAACCACCTCTTCTAAACAAATCCTCTCAGAATAAAATCCTAAATCCTTCCCTGCTTCTTGTACGATTCAGGTACACTGAAATAGATTACATGCAGCAACATGTACGATGTAACCTGGACAACAAATGTGACTTTATACCTGTTTGGCAATGGCATTTTTTTTAAATTCAACGTTCTAAAATCACTTCACTAGTATTAGAAACATCTGTAAGTGTTATTCATGACCATTTAGTTTGAAAGCTGCAACATCATATCTGTCAAACGTTTGGTACTTTACGTCTTTAAACACAAAAAAAAAACCAATATGAAATTACTCACTTTACACCTAAAAACCTTTGAAATAGATCCACTGCCATATTCTTTGAAAAATTAAAAGTATAAAAATTAGAAGCATACCTACATGTATACGACTTCTGAACTTGCCTCAGTTAAAGTTCAAACTTCACTGCATGAAGACAATTGTAGACTTTGATATGCTTGAAGAAAAACAGTCCCTAACAAAAACAGAAATGAGATTAACAAGTTTGTATGTAATTTATCGTCAACCATCCTAACTTCATGCTTATCCTTGATTCGTGTGCCATGTTTCTCGTGACCTCACAAGCTTGTTTTGAGATCCTGCTGTAACCCACTGGGTCACTAGCTTTCGTTGACAGTAACAGTAAGTGCTGATCAAGACATATTTGAATACTTAACAAATCAAATTGAAAAAACACAATGAAAATGGCGAATTTCACTCATGACATACACTTTGTGGCCCTGGCGTGAGTGTTAGCCATTCAAGCCAGGGCCGCTGTTCACATGTTGGTTTTCTTTACCTTTTGATTAGCGGGAAACCCAAGACAGAGATTTTTTAGACCACAAAGGCAATGTAAAAATTTGGTCATTATAACATGCACTTCTTATAACATGTTAGAAAAAATAAATCCAATGAAAAACTATATAGTATGAAATTTTTCATTGAAATATTTTAATATAAGGCCAAAAAAAAAAAAAAATGTGTTTCCTATTGCACTGGTTTTAAAATTAGGGTAGGTAGTATTTTTTTTTTTTTTTTTTTTAATTATATATAAAGCAAAACTATTTCAAGCACTTCAAAGTACTGGGCAAAAACCGCGGCTCAATTAGATGCACAAATGTGATTTTTTTTTTAATAAAAAAAAAAAAAAAAAAAAATTGTGTTGGGGTGTGGAAAAAGTGCTAGGGTCGGCAATGAGAAACAGGGACGGTTCGCCGACCGGAACACATTTTTTTTTTGGCCTAAGGGAAAAAAAATCTTTGCTCTGAAATAGCATGAAAAAAATCTTTTAAATCTTTACAATATCTTTAAATATGAAAATTTTGTCAGACAACATGAAGAAAGAAAATTTTTTTAAAAATGCATCTTTTTTTAATTTATTTTTTATATATTTTTGCCATCATTATTTATAAATGTTTTATTGCAGTCGATATGCATTTGAAAGAAATGATTTGTATTGCATATGCAAATATTAATAATATGGGGACTTCATACAGGATCGATTTCTAAAGTAAAACATAGACCTAATTATCACATTCCAATCTTACGTCTTGTGGCCTTTATTTCAGGGGCACGAACCATAGATATCATTCTGACAATAGACAAATTTAGACACGCTCGGAAAAACGGTAGCTCGCAAAGAATTTGGAGAGTTTATAACGATGAATAAATGAAGCAGACATAGTTGAACACTTTCTATGGCGATTTCAATAGTTTCTCCCAATATTATAATATAAACGTTTAAATTAACGTTGAGGGCACGAACCAAAGTACTTCGAGGATTCTAATCTATTCACCCTATTGTCAATAACTGACAACACTGCATCTTGATTTTACTCACCAACATGATAATTCCATGATTTTAAATTATCTCCTGGTTTCTATGATCAGTTGCTGCACATGTATTGGGCTTGCAATGAAATTTCCCGAACTAGCGAGCTAAATTGTGACAGTTCCAACTTCAATTTTAAAAAAAAACGGCGCTTATTTGAAAGCGAGGCTACCATGGTAGTTGTGTGTTGTAGTACCTTCAAAAAGTTATGTGCATATTTTGCGGTCAGTAAACCAGTCTCCTGACTGTAAACAAGGGAAATAACCCGCGTCATTGTCTCGATAACTGATCAGTCGCGAAAAACCACATTTAATCTGATGTGATTTTATTTTTTTATTTGATTTGGTTTTTGAAAGCAAAATTCTTGAAGCATAATTCTTTATAGAATGCTGGCAGAATGGGATGGGTCTCTAACTCAAATGAGAAAAACCAACTTAGAACAAATCTAAAATGTGTCTGATCAGAATCGAAGTCCAAATTTCTCACGTGAGAATTTAGAACTCCGCCTTATTTTCAAACATAGTCAGATGTAAGGGGAAAGAATATTTTCTAAGTTATACTTTCTCATGAGAACATTCAAATTCTCACGTGAGCAAAATCTGCACATCAGAAAATTGGTTAGTTTTTCAATGGCTCACAAGATCTAACTGCACACATGAGCTTGCAAAATCTACACAATTTACATACGTTTCTAACAAGGTTCTCATGTGCAGCTTATGAGAAGCTCATGTGAATTGGTGAGATTTTTCTGTACGGGTATAACCCATGTCTGAGCAATTTTGGATCTGTGAATAAATTTGACAAATTTGCAATTATGCTTTTGATATATATGACACACAGACTGTAACCTTGTGATTCTATATTGCATGATTTTTTTGCTAAGCAGCTATTTCATAAAAAAGTTATTTTCACAAAATTTAAAGTTTCCACTACATGTATTATGTACAAGAAGGTCTCTCTCGCTCTCTCGCTCTCTCTCTCTCTCTCAAGTTAGCATTATTAAATGTATAAATCAATTTTAATGACATGATTTTCTTTTTATTTTGCAGCTCTGTCTTGTGTTTTTGATTCAGAAGTGTTGTCCGAGCCCTGGAGAATGATCAATTACATATCTTGCTGCTTTCACAGACAACACAACCCAGTGACCTGAATATAGTTCTCCAGACACTGGTAGCAACTAGGGACTGTCCGTGCATATGTCTGACTGACATCTTGCTATCTATTCAGCACATATTTAATTGGATCTCCTCAGTTAGAGCTCTAGGATTTTATGTAAGTGACAATATAAAGGTTATGAATTTCAAGCAGATCAGTCGAGACCAACTTAGTTCTAAACAACTCAGACAAGGACATAGAAGACAAAGATTTTCTTCAGTAATTCAGGTTATTGGTCCCTATTCTAGGTCACAATCGATTAGACATAAAGTGCTAGAATGTTGTTAAGTATTACATTTCTGTGATTTGCCAATGTCTTGAGCAAAATGTATTCAAAAGTTTTATAAGGGAGGTAACTCCTCATATACTATACAATATTGTTTTGGCATTTTCATATACAAAAGTAAACCCTGGAAAAAGGTGTACTCTTTATATTAAACAATGATAATTGATGTATAAGAATCATTAATATTGAACTTTATTTAAAACCGTAAATGCACAGCAAATACATCATGTATAATTTAATTACCACTTAACAGTACATGGTGAGATTGGTGGTTTGGAAACCTTCTCTATTGTTAGGTTGGAATCTGATCTTATATGTGACTTTGACTTGTCAATTAACAAAGTAAGGGGGAAAAATAAGGTACACATTATGGAGACACAAATTAGCAAAGGGAAAATACAAGTATTAAAGCACTGAGTCTAGTTTAAGATCTTAAAGCTTTTAATCCAAGTCACTTGTTTTATGAGAATTTCAATATTTGTGATTTTATGGGAAATAAATTGATAGATCCTGGTTAAAACTCACTTTTTTTCATCTGCTGCATGATATAGTGCAGAGTCATATTGTTTTCTGTTTGATATTTTATGAAGATAATATTACCAGTTTATTGTGAAAGTCAGATAATACAAAATGATTTGCGTGGTCTCTGACTCTCATGTTATCTGGCTTAGACTGTACTGTACATCACATAACTGTACCTATGCATTAGACACTGGTATTTATCAAATCTTTTGTTATACGTCATAACATTTTAATGCACTTGTTATGCCCAATTGTTAGAGAGTGATATTGTGATGCCCTCCTGTATGTCTGTCCAGCCATTTGTCCATAAATCTATCTCCTAAACTGCTGGGTGGAAATTCACCTAACTTGGTACATAGGTTGCCCATGTGATATACATTTGTGAAAGGGGTATAGTGTTTGGGCTTAATCCCTTGGGTTTCTGGGAGGGGTCGAAGTTTCTGTATATTAAAATTTGAAGTTACACTGACAATTTGTTATATTTTATTGATCACACATTCAATATGCAGTCATAGTACTATGACACATGATGAATTATGCAACTGATTTGTGGTTACCACCCCTGGGTCAATGTGTGAGTGGGGTTGAAGTAGGGTGGGGCAATATATGTAAAAAATGTATATATGTATGTATATATGTATGTATGTATGTATGTATGTATGTATGTATGTATGTATGTATGTATGTATGTATGTATGTATGTATGTATGAGAGATCCTGAAATCACTGTATTTGCAGGACAACAAATATTTTGACTGGCACATATTTTAGGCAACTAGACATTGGTCATAGGCCATCTCAAATATTATTATATCAAATTGTCTTTGATTTGTTCATCCATTAAACTGTCAAATAAACATCTTAAGAAAGTAAAAGTCAAAGGTCACTGGGTTTAGTTTACATATTATTTCTTTGCTGGACAATCAATAAAGGTGTCACCAACTAACCTTAATTCAGAGGTGACTAGGTCTTGTTTACACATTGTTTATTTGTCAGACAACTAATAGAGGTGTCGCAGACTAAGCTTGTTTGCTCATTATGTTTTCCTGGTTGTGTAAACTCTATATAGCTGCAAAGAACAAGACAAAAGAGGTGTGAAAGCTTATTTCCTAGATTTACTAAAAACCCTATAATTGAATGATTGCTACAGGGTCTGTAGAATGGGCATTTATACATCAGTCCTTCATACCACATATTTTTTTTATAACTATATTGTGTTGTGGTGTGTCAGCACATCATACCTTTATAAACTTTAGAACAAAATATGTGAAACCTAGGCATGACTTTAAAAAAAAAAAACAAAAAAAACAAAAGAAGAAGATACTAGCAACAACAGCTAACTTTTATTATCATTCTTATTTGGGGACATGATCAAATAAAACATCACGATTCCACTTTACTGGAAATGCCCGGCAATTAGATGTTGTTAAGTATTTTTGAGGCAGCAAAACTGCTTGTTGTCAATTAACAAGATTTTAAAACAGTACAGGCTAATGAAATACTGTTGTTGAGTGAAATTCTACAGTAGTGTGTTTTGAAAGAAAAAAACTTTTTTATATTATCAGTTTAAGAAGAGACCAGTGAATCAATCATTGAGGTTAATACTAATACTAAAGCAGCTGTAAATATGGAACCAAAAATGACACATTTTCCTGTACATTTAACAATTATATATATATATCAATGTTTTCGTTTTGTTACAAATTTCATATATATATGGCTCCATATTAATTATCAGTAAAAAATATATGACAAGAACCATCATAATCTGAGGATACCTGGTAAAGTGAAACCCTGCTATAACACGCTTCATTATAACATGAATTCGAATATAACGTGATCATGGCATAGTTTCCAAAAGTTTTACAATAATTTCACCAATTTCTTGAAGTACTGCAAAGTTTTGTGCCAAAATAAACAAGAGTTTGATTTAATAATTTGGCAAGATGTATTGTATTCTTAAAGAAGAAAGTGTCATCAGCACAACACTGGCCATATAGTTCTGATTAAAAATTTAATTCTCACAATGTAAAGATAAAAAATTGCAAAGAAAAAACTTTAGGAACAAAAACCTTTTGAACTAAATAAAACAAGTAGTTCTACAGGATAAAAGATTAGAAATAAAGAAGTTAAATTCTTTAAAATTTATATAAAAATATAAAAGTACTGTTATAAAATCCTTAAAATATAAGGTCAGGCTTAAACAAAATCTTTAATAAGTATATGTCTGTTACAGTTATTGAAAACATGTAAAATACAATAACAGAAATATATTGTAGCAACCTAAGTCAAGTTTCAATTGGTAGAATTATACGCTATTAAGATATGTCTTGATTTAATGCCTTTAGTGGACAATTTGACTGAATCATATTTATCTTCAGAAAGTGTATCTACTGCACATTAGGTTTAATTTCTTTTCATTGTCATAAATTTTGCCAGGCATCTTTGTTCAAATTGGGTTATTAACTCTGCTTTCTTTTAATAAATTCTATCAGAGGATACAAATTGTACAATACATGTTACAAAAAGATATACTTGGAAAAATTCCAGACAGTGTTGGGTGGTGGGGTTAAGACTTAGAAAATATGCTTTGTGGTCCCAAAGGGCGGGGGTGGAGAGGGGGGTTGGGGTTGAAGGGGGCACGGTCAGTATGTATGACCCAAATAAGTGACCTTGAACAATAGAAAATAAGTTGTCTACTCATGTCGGCCTATAGACAGTGACTGGATATTCAAATTTGAATACAATAAAATAAAAATTATGTTTCCTCTTATATTTCAAAACAGAAAATAGCTGAGACTTAGCATTGTCATATATCGTCATATATCATCACCATACTCACAGACACACACGTTGAAAATCGCACATAATTTTTTTTTCTCGCTTCAGAGTTTTCAGCAATCATTATTTTTTTTAATATTTACTTCTGGCCTCTTCCAGATTCTTTAGTCATTTAAGTATTAAGTATTGAACACTCAGAATACTTCATAGTTCTTCATTTTGATGATTGAAACTAATAGAGAATAAGGAAATTTATATAGCAAAAAATATTTTGGAAAAAGGATTAGCCATATTTTACTTGGCACAATAACGACCACACAGACAATAAATATAAGAAATAGAGTTTCTGTCTCTAAATCCATTGAACAATGGAATACAGTATTAACATGTAGTTGCTGAATTTGGTACTCTCCACAATTATTTTGAGCAATGAAAGGTGATGCAGTTGTCATTAATTTTCATCTCTGCACTCATTCAAGATTGAATGGCATTTTTGTTTAAACTTCCTGAAAAAGATCTTAATATTTTATTTTTTTCTCAGCATTGAAAAGTATCTTTTTCTGCATCTGGACCAATGCAAGGTAGTGTTACTATGTCTACAGATGTCATATACTCCAGAATGACTAATGTCAGTATGGTGTATGAAGTATGTGTAAAGTGTAAAATGCTGTCCCTTGCTTTTGTGCTCTACAAAGTCAATTTCCATCAAACAGGAGTTCTGAAGCTGTGCTAGACTCTACTCACTTTGCAGATGGTTCATCCTTCCCTGATGTGGCAGGTATGGAAAGGATGAACAGTAAAGTTTTTTCTGTGAATGTTTTATTTACAAGGTTTATATGTATGTGATTTTGTACAAGATATTAAACTCCTTGTAAGTAATCATCTGACAGCATGTAACTTATCAATGATGATTATTAGCTCTACTGGTCACAGACCCAAAGAACTTGTGGGATGGCTTGTTGCCCTTCATCCAACATTCATCTATCCATTAGCAAAAGTTTGTTATTGCTACTGCTCCTAAACTACTTGGAGGATTGTTATGAAACTTTACACATATATTCATCCCAACATCTAGTTGGTCCTAATTGAAAATGGTGCTGAGACATCCAATATGGCTGACAAAGCAGCCAGCTTGAAAATCTTGTTATTGCTACTCCTCCTGTATGGATGGTCATATCAACATTGAGTTTTCAAATAAAGACTTCCTATGATGTCTAGTTGGTTCTAAATGAAAATAGTTCCTCTCGGACATTCAATATCGCTGCCACAGTAGCCCGCTTGAAAATCTTGTTAATACTACTTGTTCTGAATGGATGGTCATGTCAACATGGGGTTTTCACCAGAAGACTTCCTATGATGTCTAGTTTGTCCTAAATAAAAATGATACTGCTCAGACGTCCAATATGGCCACCACAGTGGCCACCTTGTAACCTAGTTAGGGCTACTCCAGAATAATGGATGATAATGACAACATGGTTTTCAACGAAGGACTTGTTATAATGTCTAGTTGGTCCTAAATGAAAATGGTGCCAATCTTATATCCAATATGGCCACCATGGCAGCAACCTTGAGAATTTTGTTACTATTACTTGTCTTGAATGAAAAGCCATATTGACATGGGGTTTTCACCAGAAGACTAATTATGATATCTAGTTGGCCCTACATGAAAATAATGCCAATCTGACCTTAAATATGGCTGCCACAATGAACATATTGAAAATCTTCTCTCCAGTTCTTGTAAATGGATGGTCATATCAACATGGAGTTTTCACCAAAAGGCTTCTAATGGTGTCTAGGTTGTTGTATTTGAAATTGGTGCTGATCTTACATCCAATACAACTGCCATAGTGGCTAATTTGAAAATTGTATCACTCTTGTTTATTGTACAGAAGCTACAACACAAACACACACATACATGTACACACAGAAGAAGCTTATTTTCACAAATACGATGACTGTACTAATATCAATAATGTCCTGAGCATGTTGCAAGCCTCTGCCAGAGATGTCAGCTTTGATGTCCAGTGATAGAGCAACCTGTTAAAGTTACTGAAAATCCCCTGTTTAGACTCTGGTCTGGCCATTTATATTTCTCCGCTGTAACATTTTGTGGTTGCAATTGAGTGATGTAAATAGATCTGTAATAATAGACGAGTTAATATCATGTCTGGTTGGATTGGCTTGATCATACTTTCTGAGATATAGACATTTAACACAAATGACAGGAGGGAATATCTCATAAAAGTTGGTTAGGGATGGTGACTTGTATGGCTCAGGTGATAGAGCTCCCAGCTAGAACTAGGGAGGTTCTGAGTTCAGGCTTATATTCTGGCTGTGCATGATTCTTCCTACAGTAAGCAGTTTTGTTGACACTCTCCAGGTGTTGTTTGGGCTCTCCACAATTGGCTCACCACAGTTCTCCATATTAATATGAATTCTTGTTTCTTCTTTAGAAAAATAATCAACATGGATAATTGTTTGATGACTTTTTGACATTTGCCAGCAAGTATGCATGGCAGATATCTCTTCCATATGACACTGAAAATACTCCTACAAAGGGAGATAATTCATGCTCTTCTCAAATAGATGATGCATTCAACCAACAAGATGAAGGGAACATTAATGTAGCAGCAGAACAAAACATGCTGAAATTTGAAAATGAAAAGACCAAAGCATATACATTTTTGGATGAAATGTGTCTGAAATACTATATTCCAGTGATGAAGTCATGGAAGTCTTGAACTTTTTCAAACCAGGACTTCATCGGTTTTGGAGATGAGAGCTCAGAGCCCAGTGTGCTAGTTGTTTGGGGAAAGGTCCAAGAAGAAGGGGACAGGAGGCCAAGGGGTAGATCTGACCCCTGTGATCCCTTTAGCATAGCATCCTTTCCTGTAATGACAGTTGAAGAATCAGCTGATAGTGTAACCAAAAGCAATAGGAGCAAAATCAATGAAGAGGCATATAATTGCATAGAAGCTGAGCGTGGCATTCCTGCATATAAATATGCAAAAGTAAAGTTATAGTGAATATTACTGAAAAGAATAAGAAAAAAAAGAAAAGAAAATCAGAATGATTTACATTTTTGAATAAAATAGTTACATGAAATGTCAGTCAGACTCGCACTTGTACTGTTATGTAGAGTTAAAATTCAGTGATGCACTGTTGTATTGCCTCTCAGTTCATCTGAAACTCAACCAAACTTTCTTTTTGTTGATTGCTTTTCATATAAAAGGCAGGATTGGGTCTGTTCATCTGCTCTTCCATCTTTCTGTCTTTCCATCCTTTAATCATTTTGTCCTTCCATCTACCCATCAGTCCCATTTGTGTTACAGTGCAAAAGGTCTCTTAATTATTATTGGAATTAAAAGTAATTCGGTTTTCAGCTAGATATTGATGAGACCTTAGATGAGTTTGATTGTCAGCATTCTGTGTCATTGTTTAACAGAGTTATAGCCCCAAATTGTCAGACCCACCCACTTTCATTTCTACACAATAAAAAAGCTTGACTGACTTTTGACACAATGGAAATGAAAATTAATAGTAATGTAGTAATTAAAGAAATTGGTGAAATTATTGTCAGTTTCAGGAGACACATCATGATCATATTATATCCGAATTCATGTGATAACAAAGTGTGATAAAGCAGAATTTTCCCTGTACTATCCTATCTAGAGTCATGAAACTTTGTGAGGGGTGCTTCTTGATGAGCACTACTCTTTCATTTCAATAGTGGGTTATTATGGCATATTATTTATGCTTTACTGACTTGGGTTAAACTTTGTGTTTGATATTCCTTTCTCAGGCACTGTTCATGCTAGTCGTGAAATTGATAATGATATGCATCTCTGTTAATACCACACCATTCCAGCAACAAGATGCTCATCATAACCTATATGTCATATTTTACTGACTCTGGTTAAGTTTTTGCATGTAACCTGTGGTCACACAAGTATTTGGTATGCTTTAATGCATAATATCCTTCCTAGAATCTTGAAACATGTTGATGGGATGCATCTTGATAAGTACTACGATCGTATTGAAGAAGGAGCTCTATGTGACCTATATTTCCTGCTTCAGTGACTTGGTTGAAATTTTGTGTTTAAAGTTCATTTGTTGGGTTGTTCCAATCATAAAACTTGGTTTTTACTAATTAGATACACCTCTGTTTATGCTACACTGTTACAACCACAGAATGGCACTGTGACCAACATTTTATGCTTTACTGAGATAGGTAAAGTATATGTGTTTATGACCACATAGATTCTTCCATGCTCTATACATCCTAGCCTACTGTTTGACCAGTGCAGTTGGAAGTAGGACTAAATATGTTTATTTAATGGTAAAATTTACATATTTATGACTATACATTGTAGATTGTTATAGCTTACCCTCACTCAGCAGGTAAATCTGTATTGCACATTCATATGATACCTCATCTCTAGTGGCTAAACAGGTAATTATTGATGCATGAACTAGTGAGCATTACTGGCTGTAACTCCCAAGTTACTCAAAACCCCGGAGTTGCACAGAATAAAAGCAGGCTTCTTTGGAGGACAGTTTCAGTAGCTTCTTCAGCAGACTTCAAGAAAAATGATTTTAAAAAACAATACAAAAACATTATTCTGGTTTTTATCAACTCATTATTGTACCTCTACTTTTATATCATAGAAGTGAGAAAAGAATGTTATTTTTTAACAATGTTTTATGTCTTTTTTACCCTGTCACAGTAGGTAAGTATATAGTTAGTTTGATTGCTTTCTTGGATGGTTGTTGGGGATGTATGTAGGTAGGTTAATTGGCTCGATTAGCAGCATGTCAGAACAATACTGGCTATATAATCTAGATTAAAATTTTAAATTGTACAAAGATTCAAAGTTTAAAATGTCAAGAGATGTATTTTCCGAAAATACTTTACTTAGACAAAGGGCCAAAGTCTTATGTACTTTTAAAATGTAATGCTGATCTTGAAAATACTTTAATTAGACAAAGGGTCAAATTTTTTTTGTACTTATACAATTTAATACTGATTTTGAAATATGGTGTAAGGAAAACTGAAGGGTCTTGATATTTAAATTTATAATGGTATGCTGTTGGTGTTACTATTATGTGATACTTAGAAATATGATGAAGATGTTGTCATGAGATATGTGGTGGGCAATTTATATATGGAATTTAAAAGATCATAAATTCATGTTAAAACCAACGATCCTAAAATTGCTGTATTTCCCAGACATGTAGGATAATCGCGCTCAAAACCGTCAAATGACTGTATGATAACTTGATATATCAGACATTGGACAAAGTGCCCATAATTACCCCATGCATTTGTTTTGTCCTTATGTTTTCAAAACTGTTGAAATACTCTATAGCTGCAAAGCTCGTGACAAACAAGGTGTGAAGGTTTATCTTCTGGGTTTATCAAAAACCTTATAATTGGACAATTGTCACAGGATCTATAGACATTACAACAGTGTGTTTGTTTTAACTTGACTGTATCAAGGCATATCAGTAGATCAGACCATTTGAACAAAATATTTGTTGCCTGAGCCAGAATTAAAAAAAAACATCAGCAACAATTAATTATTTTATTCTTATCCTCCAAGACTTGTTTGGGGACCTGATAAAATAGAACTTCTCCATTGGAATTTACTGGAAATGTCCATCAATTAGGTGTTAACTATTTTCAAGGTGGTAGGTTTCTTTGTTGTTAATTAATAATTCATTTTTAAAAGCTATCGAGTGGAATACAGTAGTGTTTGTTGGGTGAAATTCTGTAGTATAAATTTTTGAAAGAAATAATTATTTTTATAGATAACTGTTTGAGAGAAAACCAGTGAATCATAGACCACAGCATGAGCAAGAGTGCAAGTTACTGAGGTACCTCATAACAAAATGTAGAAATGGACATCAACACTGAGAGGCGAGAGAGTGGGGGTGGGAGATACTCATGTTATAGTCATGTTGGGAATAAGTGTCAATATATAGATTTCTTATAATGAAGTTGTTTGCTTTTCTGCATAATTACTTTTATTTTTTGCCAGGATAACCAATCTTGGAAAGATTGTTAAAAACATGACTCCCAGACTTTCAATACGTATCACGTGTGCCAGTGAAAACATTGTTGTGATACATCACTGCTTTTTTGCATTGTTAATGTAGATACATTTTGGTGTTATTGTTGAGTCGGAATAGAACTAGACTATTTGTTTCAAAAATGATCGACATTTATTTAGAGAAAGAACAATGTTGAAACTCGTTTTTCTATTGTTAATCAGTAAAATATTGATGCATTGATGTCACTGCAAGTAATCACAAAAATCCGCTCATCCTTGAACAAACCTCAGAGGGCCAATTTGTGAATTTTAAGTTTGTTACAAACTTCATATCTCTTTTCTCCATAATAAATCCAATCTCAGAAACTAACTTTTTGATGCACCAAGTGCACCTTTCACTTAGTTCTCTTGGTATCCTTGATAACATTTGTGACTGATTTGGATATACCACTGATTAATGTTAGATACTTTAATGATATTATTTACATAATAATATTTAAAACATTGTTTGATTGGTCAATTGAAATGAGTTGACTTGACACACAATGATGAATGCTAGCTCTTATGCGGTAGGATTTTCATTCCTTTTAACTCATTTTATTCTGTCCTTTAATTGATTTGATACAACAGACACAATTAATGTGATACTATAAAGCAGGTCTACTTTTAATAGCTTGTAACATTTCAACAAATACCTCTGGAAATTGCAGATCAAAACACAGACGGCTTTTAATTAGGTTCTCACGGAAATGCTTCTAGCATCGCTTTGATTGTTGATTGATACTTTTCACGTGTGAATACAAGAAGGCATACCACATTTATGACGATTACACTAAAGATAAAACTGAAACACAAAATTTTACATGACAAGACTTATTTAATCAATATTTATTTCTTAAAGTGTTGTCACCGGTAGATATCACCAACAGTTTGATTGATCAATATTTTGTCATATATTATCATTTACAGTGTATTGAGAAAAAAATTTTAATAAAGAAAATGTAACAAAATACATGACGTCTTATTAAAAATTGCAAATTTCAGTATGCTGGTTCTAAATATCCTGGTAACTCATAACTCTTTTTGATGATAAAATTAGTGATAAATCTTTTTTTTTATTGCAATTTTATTAACTTTCATCAAATAGGGACCTATAAGAAAAAATGGTATCTAGACCTGTCCCTATTTTTTAAGCATGTTCATGAGTTTTCTGGGCATGCTAAAACTAGAGAGGGGTCCATCTTACCTGATAATTATATGCTAGAAGAACACCTACTGCCTCACCAATCCGACCCTTTTAAGCTTAAACCAAATGTTTTAAGGATTTTACATGTCTAGCCTTTATCTTTTATTTTAAATACCTTTTACAGAATTTATTCATCAGTATATAAAATCATTTTTTAGAGGAGAAAACCTTTTGAGAAAAGAGGTCACTCATATAGAAAACACCTAGTTAATGGAACGAAAGTTAAAAGGGAACTTTAGAGAGAGATCTGAAATGAAAAATTCCAGAATATAGTTTGTTTTTTTCATGGGCAAAATGTAGTGACTTCTGAGAAAATATTGTAAATGAAGAATTTATATGTGCAGATTTGAATTGAAATGCCACTTAAATAAAGTAAATCACAATTGTCATTTTTGTTGCAGAGAAGTTACTGTCGGAAAAGCAGATGTTATTGGTGTGTGCCATTCATTTTTTGTTGTGCTGTTTGGAATATGTTTTGAGATCTACACCCTCTTTCCAGCTGCAGCCTCCATTTGGTAAGTAAGGAATGGATGATTCTGATTTCTCCATGCATGTGGACTACTTACATGTAGGTTACAATGTGGATCTTTAAATCTTAAGTCAGGATTTTGGAGATTTCTATATATATCTGCTTGTTGGAAGTCTTTAATTTTATTTCAGGATTTGTATATGTTTGTGTTTGATATATGGATTCTAATGTCATTTATGTGGATTTTTGAATTCCTGGTCTTGCTATTGGACCTCTGGATTTATGAGTCTTTCATTTATATTTCTCTATTCCCATGTTATTGGCATATTTTTAATTAATCTTATTAACATCAGTTCTATTTGGTACACATTTATTGTTTTGCTCACACCATATCTTTGGATGTGGTGTATAGTATTCCCATATCCACTGAGTCCAGTCCATCCCATCACATTCTGTGCTGTCCCATCATTTGCAAATTTCTTTTTTGCACAAAACATTCTGAAACTAAATTTGTTGTAAGGCTTAACATTAAGAAGACCTAAGTCAAGTTCATATTTTTACAATTTTCTGTTAACTTTGAACTTTAATTTGCATACTATTGATGGGGGCATCTGTGTTGTATTGACACATTTGTAGTTTTAATTGTCTTGGACAAGTGCCTCTATTGCTACACATTACATCTAAGAAACTTTGGTTTCTTTCTCTCTGCTCTACTTGACATCAAATCTTGGTTACAGTTTTTTACTTGGCAATCTCTCCTGTATGCACACATGATTTGTATAAAATAGTGGAATTTTGTTTTTGAAGAAATATGGAAGAAATGCATTTGGACAAAGTTCAAGGTTACAGTATGGATTATAGTGAAGATTTAATATTAGTTGTAAGCAAAACTTTAAAGTTGGAATTTTATTGATATAGAAACTGAAAATACTGTTAAAAATGTCTATAGCCAAAAGGGCAATTGAAATTTTAGTGTATAAAAAGAATTTTGCTATGATTATGAATAAATTATTTAATTGTTTTAACTTAAATTGGTATTTTGCTACATGCAGAGGTTTGAGAAATATGAATTGGTTAAAAATGTAGTCTCTGTCCTTTAAAAAAAAATGATATTGGATGGTATGGAATGCCAGTCCTGCTCGATGACACATATTCCAGTATTCTTACATTGAGAATGCCAGGTCTGCTCCATGCAACATATTCCAGTATTCTCACATTGAGAATGCCAGGTATGCTCCGGGAAACATATTTCAGTATCCTCACATTGAGAATGCCTTTGCTTATTTAAGAATGATTGCTGTAGAAATGTTGGAATATTTAACTTCATTAAAAACAAAGGCTTTTATGTTCAGTAGTGAAAGTTGGATCCAAAAATCACAAGCTGCTGTACATTTGTATGCGCTAGACTCACTAAAAGCTCTATCCAAAAGTAAAAGCAATTACTTAAAAAAGCATCATAGAAAAAGCTATCAAATCACCACAAGTCACTAAAATGATGACCAATGGAGCATTGAAAAAAACCATAAAATTTGCAGTGGTTAAAGATCTTTTGAGTCCTCTATAGGATACATTGAGAAAGTATACTGTGGACAACCCATTAATATTTCAGATCTCACAGAAACATGATTTGCTCATACAGTCTGGAAAAAAGTATTCTGTACTTATGGCTGCCTAGTCACTTTGGTATTAAGATTATTGGAAAAGCAGAAAAAGCAGCGAAACTGCCAAACTGCAGTCACTTGTTTACAACTGGAAGATTCCATATACTGACTTTGAAAATTTTATAAATTGGCTTGTTCTGTATTCTTTACAAAAATTGAGGAATAAAGACTCCAACAAAAAAGCTTCAGAACAAGAAGCCCATCATTGTAGAGTGGCATCCTTCATATGTAACAGATCGCAGAGATGAGGTCGAATGTTTTGCTTCTTATGTAAAGGATACCTATGTGACTCAATCATAGCTCCTGAAGGGTGAGCCTTGATCGGAGTGCATACCTTGTCAGTGTCTACTGACTGTAGAACACATTCTTGTTCAGTGTAACTGACTTTCACCTAGTGAGATGAATTTTTTCTGGTGTACTCAATTAAGAGTCACTCTTGGACTTTTAAAAAGTAGTTGGTTTATGTAACAGATTTGGACAGTGCATACAAACTATCATGGTTTATTTTTATCTTTGTATTTTATTGTAGTATACCATCTAAAGAATGTTAACATATTTACCGTTTATCGTATAGGACTACATGTTTGCATTTATTTTGAAGGGTTTATCTTCCTTCTGACTATTTGCATTTTTTTCCTTTAGATTTTTAGAACTTGACCTTAAATCAGTTCTGTGTAGCCAGAATTGTGCTGGTGTACCCTTAAGCCACATACTTCCATGCATACATACAAACCTAACTACCTGCCTACCTTAATCTTTGCCATTGCATTTTGCTTCAGATATCCTTCACTTGAAGTTAACAGAGAACTTAGACCAGAATGGATTTAATGTGACAGTACTACAAAAACTTGCTGAAATGTTTCACACAAATGTTGATGAGGTAATTTTTAACTGTATTATTCCTTCTAGCAGCTGTTATTAGTCTACCATTACAGCTACTATGGGTTGGTAACTTAACCACATAAATCATTAAAACTACTAGGCGTTGGTAACTTCAACACAGAAATGCAGATTTTTGGAATGCTTTGTCATAGTTGCATGTATTGTGGAGGAAGAACCCGTGAGGACATATAATGTAAACTTGTTTGTTGGGCCCTGGGTGCCTGAGTGGTCCAAGGTGTTTTCCTTTACAGATCACTCGCGTCTCACTTCTGTCTGCATGGGTTTCAGTCTCTGCTCAGCCAGTGTAGGTATGTGAGAAAGCTTGTCGGTAGCTTCCTGTGGGTCGGTGGTTCTTCCTGGGGTCCTCACAGGTTCTTCCTCCACTAAATATGCTGGCCGCCATGTATAGTTTATCATGTGCCGACAAATGGCATTAAACCCACAAAACCACAAACATAGACTTACTTGTCTGTTTGTCTATCAGACCTTAGTTAAGTTTTGTGTTTAGGTAAGTACTTGGGCACTGTCGGAGAGTATTCATGTTCAATAAGCACATTTTTTTATAGATACAATACCTGATCATAGTGCAATAGTAGTGTATCCACTACATACAAAATCCAGCCCTACCAGGCTAGATGTTTGCCCTGTCTTTTGGCTTGTTTTTACAACAGAAGTGATAAAAGTTCATCTGCTTACCAAGGTGGAAGTCAGACTAGAGTGGTCTCCCCTGGATAGATGGATTGGTGCCAAATCTCATTAATTGTCTGTTGCAACTTTTACTTGTGCTTGCAGGCACACATTTTCTTGAGGCCTTGCAAAGATACTGAATTCAGTTGTACTTTTTCATCAGTTTAGTGATTCTTGGAGTTTTCTCACCTAAGAGAATAATACACCAGCTATGTTTGTGTCTGTTTATTACTTTATCTTTATCAGATGAACATATTGCCCTTTCATTGCCTAACTTCACCATATGATAAGCTTATCAGTGCCATCTTGCCTTGCTGTCTGTAGTATTTTAAGTTCAACTTGGTTCTCAACCTTGTTTATAAATTCTAATAAGTACTTGACTTATTATTACATGTATGATAATTCATGCAATTTCATTTGCCATTTTTGATTATTCATAGCATTCCCTTCACAGTAAGCTCAATGCAATACTTATCTGATTTGATCTGCATATGCCAACTAACTTGGGCGATTTAGAGAGTTATGAAGCACACGCTCATAGATGCAGATACCATCAATCTTGCTACTCTACTGACACCGATTCTGTCAGCAGTTCCTTATGACTGAATCCTTGAAGGTGGAAAGCGAACCCATTCGGAAGAAAATTCAGCCATGTCACCACAGGCAACATATCTTCTCATCACTACCTACTGGACTTCTGCACTAGACACCAACCAAACAAGTCCAGGTTCATTCAACTATCTTCCGTCCTCTTATTGTATGGCCAGATAGAGGAGGTCAGAAATCAGGCCACCAAAGTGACAAAACTCTCACTAGTCCAGGACATAATATGGGGAGAGAACATTCAGTTTGATCACAGACTATCTTCAAGGCAACCATATATCAGATAAATGACTGCATGCCTGTGTTGCCCTTATTCTGATACTCCGGTTGGTGGATGTTTTCATCCAGTGGTGCAAGCAGAGCACATCTCCAATAAAGCCGTAATGTTACAAATAGCAAACTTTTTTCCTATGCTTTTGAGGAGAAGAAATTAGCTCCCATCACACGTTACTGTTTCCTCAATGACACCATCCAAGCCGTAGCACTCTCAAACTTTTGCTGCAGAGGCCTATCATTATAAAGGGCTCAGTTTACCAGCAGCAGAACAGGTGGTTACTCTACTTCCTCTGGATTTGCAAGAGTGAAAATACTTTTTGAAACCATGTCCATGCATAAACTAGGTATTAATCCTAGCCCATATGTCACATGAGACTCGAATCTGCTTTACATCTGTTAGGAAACCAGAGACCGGGATAACTCATGGGTAAGAGGATGTAAGTTTTACCTATTTGAACGTATTATGATCAGTAATGTTTTTAAAGAAGGAAATAATTTTTAAGAGTACATTTTTGTTATAATAATTACCTGATCATAATATGGGCACACCCTCCCAAGCCCAGCCTGCAGTTACATCCATGGAAGAAATTTACATCCACTCCAGTGGTAACTGACAATTGATGGGATTTGGCACCTATCCCTCTGACCACGGGAGGCCACTCTAGTCCACTTCCACCTTTGCTAGTAGATTAACTTTTGGCACTTCTCGTCCTAAAACAAGCCATAGGATAGGCCACATTTGTTTTAGCTTCATAGAGGCTGTTTTTCTGAAATAATGGATGTACTCCTAATGTATTATGCTTGTGTAAGTATTATTGAAGAAACAGATTTTGTTTCTAGTTTATTTTTTTTCTAGTGTTAAGTTTCCAATCTAACTACTTTTCCTAAGTGACTGATACTTTCTATAATTCTTGTGCTATGTACTTTTTATTTCCTAATTTGCAGATAATTTCTTTTCGGCTTAGTTTAGTATAAGGATACATTCAACAAAAGGCATTTTATTTCTGAGTGTAATTCATACATCTAAATGATATTTATATCTTCTTTCTTACCATCATAGCTACGTTGTATGCAAAATGTACAGAGCCTTTTTTCCGGAGTCTTCCACTCAATGTCTCTGAGATAGATGTATCTATTATGTACAACAAGTTAATAGTTAAATAATTTGCAGATTAGGGTGTAATAACTACTGTGTAGAAGATAATATGATTGTGAAAGGAATACAGCTTGTTCTATTGGGTCAATTTTGACTTTTTGTCAGTTTTGTAGGGAGACTAAGGGGTCAAATTTGTCTTACAAGTGCATGCTGTGGACCATAAAAATACAGGAGAAAGCTCAATGATTCTCTATCGCTCCTATTTCATCACATGAAACAGCAAAGTTTAACTCGGTCACTGGCTAGTGTTTCGGCGATGATTTGCAGACTTGGTTTACCACACAGTCACTATATTTCAGTACAAGTTCCAAATTACAAATTAGCAGTTTAATTTGGAAACAGTTTGAAAATGCAACTTAAAAGAAAACAAATTAAAAGCAGACACTATTTGCTTATGGATCAGAAATCCTGGTTAAAGTTACAGTAAGGTAATCCAGGATATGCAAGTACAAAGTACTTTCTCTGATCTCTAACACAAGTGGGTAAAATGTAGTAACAAAATGTTCAGGCAGTATTTGATATGTCTCTGCTTTCTTCCTCAACAAAGTTTTCACACAGTGACATGTAATTGACCAATCTATACACAATTCAACACATTTATTATAAGACATGAACAAGTGTAACATTGGGTAATTCTTTGTGACGGTATAGGGGATAATATTATCTACATTTTACATTCAAGCAGAACACAAGACAACTAATTTATTTGTGATTCGTATTCTGTCCATCAATGTGATGGTCTGCCTCATCAATCTATTTTTGGAGGCTGCTTGATGTTCATCTGTCTGCCACTTTCACCTCTTTGTCCAGCATAATATATGCAGTCTGATTTTTTTAAATTAAAAATTATAAACACAAACAACTATTCAAAACATTACTAGAATATTAAAATTGTTAGACACAAACATTTATACGAAGTATTACTAGAACATTAAAATGTATAGACAGAAACAACTATACAAAACATTACTAGAACATTAAAATTTATAGATACAAAGAACTATGCAAAAACATTACTAGAACATTAAAATTGATAGACACAAACAACTATGCAAAACATTTCTAGAACATTAAAATTTATATACACAAAAAACTATACAAAAAATTACTAGAACATTAGCTTAATGTGCCGTTTGTGTCTGACTCAAGTTTAGACTAGCTTTGAAAATTTGACTAAGTTTTGAGGTGGAATTTTCTGAAACAGTTGTGGCACTATCAGTAGGAATCTTTCCATAAGTGGGGAATTGGGATAGGGTAATATGTCATCTCTTCTTAAAGATAAATTCTCCAAAACTGTTCACTAGAATGGAACCAAATGTCACATGTAGCATTCTAGCATGAGTTTCTCTAACTTTTATACAATTGATAACGATTGGCAATAAAATACAGCCACTGTTACTAAAAATAATTTTTTTATTTAGCTTCTCAAAAACTGCTCAACAGAATTTGACCAAATTTGACAGAAATCATAGTGGCTTAAAGGCCTTTAAAACTGATACAAAAGATGCCAATCCACATGAACATATGGCTGTCATTACTAAAAACAGAAAACCTTTAATCAGATTATTAATATAACCCAATTTCACTGAAAACATCCTGGTGTGTGGGGCTTCCAAATTTATACAAATGAAGCTGATGTGCTGTCAGGTATGGTCATTCTCAACAAAGACTTAAAACAACTTTTTCTCTAAAACAGCTCAGTAGAATTCGAAAGAATGCATTCTGGCATAAAGGTTTTTTAAATTTATAAAATTGGTCCAGATATGCTCACAAATTTGTCCAGCATTACTAAAAATAAGATCTTTCAATCGCATCTTCTTTAAAACAGCAGTTGAGCAGAATTTGACCAAATTTGACAGCAATTTAACAACCGTAATAAACATATACAATGACAAAATCCTCCAGCGATGCCATAGCAGAAGCAGAAGCTGCTGACCGACGTCGCAAAGCCGCGCATGATCAACTAGAACTTTTACGTGAATACATTGATGTATGCAAACGTGTCGAAGATAGGTTACAGTCGCGACAATATGCACAGGAAGACTTCACAGAGGGCTTCAAACAAACGTTTGCACCACTGATAAAACCAAGAAAAGAAACCGCAGAAGAAGTTAATGTAGTCGTGGAAACTACTGTGGCGATGATGGGAACAGAACGTGAACTAGGTATGGTTGTTAAGACCGCTGCAGCTATCGAACTCTTGCCAGAGCAGATTGGTGAGATGGAAGCAAAAAGTACACCTTGAACAACTGCCATTAAAGTCAGGAAAAGCGCTTAGAATATTTGATGAGGCAGGCCTTAAAAAGATTGTCAAGGAAGTTGTAGAATTTGCCACTGATATACTAGTCGACTGGAAAAACTGTGTGCAGGAAAAATACCAAAAGTCTGCAACTAAGGCATTTAAAAGACGGGTCAGGTGGGTATTGCGGGAGAGGTTTGATCGGCATTCAGCATTTGGCAAACTCTGGGATAAATTTAATCTTGATATTGCAAGACATAAACAACAACATGGTATACAAACAAACAAGGTGACGGTATCAGTAAGATGGAATGTTTACCTATTGTTAATTGTGCGTTTGTGGACCAACAACAGGTAAATGAGCTTGTGGATTGGTTGGAAACACTAGTGGGGTCAGTTCGCGCGGGCAATAAAGCGCCAGAAGTCATCAACGAGGCCGCATCGATTTGTCAGCGGTTGCTCACAAACGACATCATGGACCCGGGGACATTTTTGTTTGCTGATGCACTACCTCTTTCAATACACCAATGATATATACGACGAATAAAGTTCGCACACTGATGATGAGTTCTAAAGCACATTCCGTTGAAGCACTTCGTGTTTTACATTAAATCTCTGTCGCGTGGCAGCTTGTTGTTGTAAATACAACTCCTAGTGTTACCTTGATGATTACAATATAATCAATGAAACCATAATTTGATGTGACTTTCTCTACACCAATCACCGCAGAGGAATCACGCACACCCGAGATTACATTGGCGTCGTTGCGAGTTTATAATAGTTGGCCTAATATCCGATCACGGCCATTCGGTGGTCTTAGCGCGAATAACTGGTTTGTGTTTTCGACAGACAGTGGCGCCACCGGGTATAATATTGAACTTCACGCGGGCGCGTACGACATGGAATCGATCAATGCAGAGATTCGACGGAGAATCACATTTGTGACCGGCAAAGACTTCAAATTTTGTATACGTGAACATGAGCTTACACTCAATTCTGTCATTTCAATCTAATCTGCACCTTACGCGGTTGACATCATACGGTCGTCAATAAGAACAATTTTTGGTTGACCCAAAGACATTCCCAAGGACAAACGAATCTTACGCGTGGGGTATCATATCGCGCCTGACATTGTCAATATTACCTCAACAATTCAAATTAAACTGACCGCATTAGTGGTAGTTATGAAAGTGGAGCTTCCGCAACCATAGCCTCCCAAGGTTACATACAGTTTGGGTTTTCCCCAACTGTGGAACCGGGTGACTTAATATCAATTATTCCTGCGGCATCTGTCTATCTTCCATGCAATAATCCCTGGTTGACGCATATTCGTTTTACCCTTGTGGACCAGGGCGGGCACATGGTAGCTCTTCGTGGGGAAACCTTAACGATACAACTGTACATCAGAGGGCGACATGATATTTAAATATAGTGACAATCGTACGTGGACGTGTGATACCATTGCGATTTGTTAACGCGAGAAAACCCGTTTGCGCGGTATATTATGGAAATGGATTTGGTGACGTTGTCCAAGTATTGTTTACAGGCGCACCAAAAGTGCAAGTGCAATTTTGTCCTCGCATGCTGCACCAATTGCAAAGCAAGTTGCAATGCGATTCGTTAATAACATCAAAAACGTTGCTGCGGATCGATTAAAAAATCTGGGATTATAAGCGGTTCAATCGATTTGAGATCGACTATGACGATAAGTCACTCGGGTACTGCCAACGGTAATTACACTTCCATCGACAGAAACAATGCCCGCGCCGGTCAGTAAAATCATCAATGAAGCCGCTCAACAACGTCTAACCGATTCCATTATTGCCAATGCGGCAATGAGAAGCGGATTACGGTTGAGGACGCGATCGGCGAAACTTGGACGCGGACGCAGAGTATTAGACGAAACCGATAATGTGTAAGTGATGGCAACATTTGAAGAAATATCCGATAGCGCGTTTGACATGGACGTGCCTTTTAAATTAGATCGAAGCATTCGAGATTTTCAGTATTATTCGCACCCGGCTAAAGATCCTAATCAAAAAGACCGAATAAAATTACAAGAGCATGACACGTCTCGGTATTTTATCTCGTGTGAAGCTTTATTACAAATTGGTGGAGCACTTGTACAAAATGATGCCGCATGTACCAATTATATCGCTGGTACCAAGATTTGATTTGTCAACAGCAGTGTCATGGCGTCGCTTAGCAGCGCACGATATCTCATTGACGGAAAGGAAATCAAAGCATGTTTGAGCAATGTTGACATTGCCACAACGATTTTTGGACTCGCCAGATACAGCGATGATTACGCGAGATCTGTTAGCCCGTCTACGATGTTTTACAAGGACGCAAAGAATAATCCCGAGCATGTACAATTTATAACACGACGGTGTGTGGACCGCGCCGTCCCCCTGTCGTTTTAAATACCATAGAAGACTTAATGTTTTATGTTCCCAATTATAACATTGGATTTGCGGCGTGTCGAGCACAACTTCATGAACCTTTATTGAGGTTTTCGTGCGTGAATCCTAGCAATCATATGTTTGGGTTTTGCAGAGATTTTCGCAAGGCTACTTTCGGAGCCAAACACACAGTCGTATTATACCGAAAGACTAACACTTATGATGCAATTTGGAGTGCTGATGGCAAAGTTGTGTTGTTTAAATTAGCATTGTGGATGTCTGTAATAATCCCTTCAACACCTACAGAAACACATTTGCTGTCGCTTACGGGTTCTGGAAGCACATTACCACTGTCATTTCATACGCTTATCACATACTTTTATGAAGGCAACGTTCAGCAGTTATGACGGGAAATAACTAGCCAACAAGGCATCAGCGCACCAAGACACGTATTTATAGCGTTTCAAACTACAACTCAGGCGTGCGGCGGACAGCATGTGAATCAAATGATATTTGACCATTTGGGAGTGTCAGAAGTTTCTTTACTGTTAAACGGTCATCTGGAACCCTCGGAAGAACTTTTTCTTCATTTCACCAAGAATCATGTCCCACGTGCCTATCAGAAGCTGTGGTCATTCAATAGCCTGGATCAAAACGTTGGGACGGGTCTACAAATTCCCCAGCACGATTTTAGTACGTTGTACCCGATGTATTACTTTTCGTTGGAACAATTGGACCTGTACAGACAGTCTGTGCTCGATCTGCACTTTTATGCACGTGTAACTCAGGTCTCCACAAGTGGTTACAGATGCATTGCTATAATTCTTTCTGATAAGATGCTGTTGTTAGAGGGCGCAGGTGGACCAGTGAGGGTTATTGAAGCGCCTGTGGAAAACCTTTAATTGTTGTAGTTGTTGTAATTGAACAGCATAATATAAAATAATGTTATATCCCGAAGTTAAGGTTGGCCTTACCGCAAAACAGCTTGCTAAAATCCAAAGCGTGATACGAAACGATTGTGGTGTCACATTGAGGCTTTCTCCGGAAAAGTTAAATAGAATTGTCTCTGTGTGGTTGAACCAAACACAATAACACCTCGGTGACATCGAAATTATCCAAGTCAGGGATGATGCAACTGCAAAAGACTGGTGGAATATTTCCATTCCTCGCGGCTATTCCAACGTTGCTAGTGACTGCGGCTCCAGCGGTTGCATAGCGGCTGCATTAGGGGCTGTCGGAACTACATCCGAGATGGCTTTAAAAAGGCGGTCGTGGAAAATCTATGATTTGTCTCGAGGACGCATAAGAAAAGGAAAAGTTCTTCGATTACCCGGGACAACTTGCAGAATACCCTCAGGCAGAGGTCTTCCACTACCCGGTACAACTCGCGAAAGGCCACGCCGCTAACCAATCTTGATTTACTCGCGATGGTAAAGTCAGTCAAGCATTTCCGAGGTGTCTTTATGCGGGATGAACGTGGAGCCATAGACTCTCAGAAGATTACTCACAGCATAAGACAAACCGCAATTGTTAACCTGGATTTGACAACAGGGTCTGGGACTCATTGGGTTGCATACGCGCTGATACCTAATCAAGTGTTGTGTTTTTACTCGTACGGGCTAGCACCACCAATTGAAGTTGTTAATGATTTGACCCGAGGCGGACAAAGTCGTTTACCACTGTTTAATTCAACTGTGCCGTTACAAACACGGCTGGATGGGCCAACATGCGGACATCTTGTCATTAAAGCGTTGCGTGCACTCGCAGGAAGAAAAGCTTCCTCAACACCAACACCACAAGCACTTGCTGATTTTACCTTGTCACTTAGAAAGTACATTTAATATATGAAGTACCTGTTATTAACATTTACGGACGTTACTCAGCCCGATGCGGCGCTGATTTAGATCTGAGCAGGTTTGCTAAAAAAGCGGATTTGACTGAGTTCATCAAAATATTGTTGTGAGGCTGCGAGGCGCTGTTGCGAAAAACCTAGTCGAAATCATTGAAAACGGGGCAATCAGAGACACTGGTATGTCGGTTGCGTATATCATAAATTACGTTGATGTAGCTGAGGCTGAGGTGAAAACATACATGAATGCAAAAATCGCAAAGTTGCCCCATCTCCACGCGTAGTAAATTCATAGGGTGGATTCAGTGGAATGTTAACCAAAGAAAGATCTGAAGAATATGATAGTATGGCAAATGGTTGACTTCTTTTCGTTACTGTGTGGGATGGTTTTGATACACCTAATCGTACTTTGTTAAAGGTGCGTGAGTCTGGATCGTATTTGTTTATTATAAACGGATAAAGAGGTGTTTCCAAACCTATACAAGTATACACTCAGATATAATCCATGTGAAGGTAAAATAGAAATTGATAGTTGAGGCCACCCTGGTGTATCACTACCAACTCGAGGCCAGCTTGGAGTTATAGCATTAGCACATGAAAACGCACAGCAAAAAGATACGCCACCGTCAGGTGTAAAATCAGCCATAGACTTTTTCTATAACGATGAAGTAATATTCACCGCTGAATCCACCCCGGTTACATTGCCCGTCGATTATATTAAACCAACATTGACTCAACTAAGAAGAGTAAGATCTCGAATGTTATTCGAGAAGGACGCACTTGTCTGTGTAACAGTTCTTGGACGAAAACGATCGTTAGAGGTGCAAAGCAAAGGCGTAATCGTTGTGTTTGTACTTGAACGTAGTGCCAAACCTCAGGAACGCACAATCGCCTGAGATCTAAATATTCCTCTGGAAGATATTTTCTATAATTGTATAACAATTGCACACGCAAAGAAAAATCCTTGGTTTGTCGTGCATGCGCATATTGCACCTGAACGAGGTCAGCCTGTCGAGCAATTCGTCTCCACTATGACAATATTAATAAAAGAACTGTGATGGACCCTCATACTTACCAGCGTGAGAAAATAATCGAAGCTGAACAACAGCTGCGAGATGAAGTCGTCAAGAATACTTGGTTGCTCATGAAATACAAACGCATGTGTGTAGGTGTATATGCTATTTGTGAGCTTGCCGCGGCAGCAACTGTTGGCCTTGGCGTGGCGGGAATCACGGCCACGACAACTATTAAAGGAGTACCAATTGGAATTGTTGTCGGGGCTATATCAACAGTAACCGGTCTCGCTGGCGGTTCTTGTAAAATTATTTCGATAAGATTACAATCGCGAATACGTGTCTTTTCAGAACTTCTCGCATCAGTACAAAGCAGTCTCAATACGATTAGTAAACTGTACTCGGCAGCTATCGAGGATAACATAATTAGCATAGCTGAGTTCGAGACTGTGGTGACGGAAATATAAAACCACCGGCGACTCAGAGAACAGATACCGAACCGGGGTGCTAGCGATCAAAAACAGGTAGAGGATTTGCCGACAGTGCAAATCGAGTACCTATTTTTGATAGTGTATATTGATCAGTTTTCCAGCATTTTTGCCAGTGCATTTGGCCTGACTGCGGCACCTAGTATAGTAACCGTACTTGCACGGATATACGGAGCAGAAGGCTCACCACGGGTTTGTGTACACTTGCTCGATGGTAAAATCATGGGATATAGAAGGTTTTGACCCAAAAAAGTAACACAAATCTTAAAGTGCCATTATACCTCTACTTAAGGATAGTCAGCGGACATAACAGAATAAGACCACCTTGTTTGATGTAAAAGTTACCTTATTTAAATTAGTAATATATATATTCATACATTACACATAACACACATAGACAGACACACAGAGAGGGTTCCGTCCCATATCTGATATAAAATACATCTCATTCCACTCACATATTTGTCTCATTTCACTCTCATGCTTGTACTGTATTCAAAATATTATTTTTCGAAACGAAACATTAATTTCAAATACGATTTGGCATGATCGGATTGCAAATCAGTGAACAAATTTTAAAGTATCCAAGATGTGAGCTGGACATAAATAAATAAATAAAATTGTTATTAAATTGACTAAGTATAGAAATAATTTAATAATGCAAGGCTTGTACTCATGATCTGTCCCTCTTCTCTAGCGGGCAATGAATAGTGCAAACTTGATACATAATTTATTTATTGTGAAAACATTTGTCCCTGCGGCACTGTCTAAATATGTTATGCACTTGGCTGAAGAAGATGAGTTTTAAAACAAGCACTTCGATGTCCGCCTAACTTGGTACCTTCAGGACATAGCGGACTAAAGACATCCTGGACTGTGACAAGTTTTGAAATGACAACTAGGAAGTTCGCCTGTGATTCTTTCTTGACCGACTGGACTGAAAACATACTGGGATATGATAGTCAAAGAAGAACTGTATTTGTTTTGTGTATCAGACCACTGAACCATGTTCAAAATCATATAATAAAAAATTACGTGTATGGTGGTGGTGGTGGTGGGGTGCTGGGTAATGGTTTAAATACACTTTATAAGAATGCATAAACCGTAAAAATAATATAATGTTATTGATTGTGTCAGAAACACTCAATCAATACATGGTTTGAGTGGTATATATATATATATATATATATATATATATATATATATATATATATATATATATATATATATATATATATATATACCACATTTCCCACGTGGTCACCGGGGCCCCTGGTGGTCTAAGGCGCTCGCCTTTACCGATCACTGCTATCTCACCTCTGTCCGCGTGGGTTCGAGTCTTGGGCTCGGCCAATGTGGTTATGTGAGACAGCTTGCCAGTAACTTGTCGTGGGTCGGTGGTTCTTGTCGGGATTTTCCCGGGTTCTTCCTCCACCAGATATACTGGCCGCCATGTATAGCCTATCATGGGCTGAAAAATGGCGTTAAGCCCATAAAACCAAACCACGTGGTCACCCATTTAATGTACGGGTGATAAGTGAGTGGGCCGAGGTATGGTATATGTCACTTGTAATATGAATGGGTCTATGACTAGTTGTCAACTCTGACCAATCAAGGCAAAGCATGCGGTATGCACATAACTATTTTCCCGCGCTATGTTCCTTTGATGCTTTATACTTCATTCAAGTTTTGGCTTCATGGTGAAAAAGGTGAAAATAGGTTTGTGTACAATGGATTCAGGTGACGAAACAAATTTGTTGGAAAAGGGAGTTTTAGTATGGATAGTGCATCCGGATCGAGGAGCGCCATAGTTTATCTGAATAAACGTGTTTTGATTTGGGGATACCTGGGACACAGGATGTAAAGTGACCATGAAAATGGACTGCGATCTGTGAAATGTATACCCTGTGGGCGAAACAACTCTCAGAGAGGCTCAGTAGCAGTAGAAATTACACTGAACCCATTATTAATTACGAACAGTCGGTCAAAGGTATTTGTGCAGTGGATTTTGTATGATAAATATGATATCAATACCCCCTAGTTCCCCTAATAAGGACAATGTATAAGAGGAAATCTCAGGTTTAGTTGTGAAACTATACCGCAACGATTAATTAAACATATAAAACAAAATATTTCACTTGATTTAAAGGTTTAGTATTGTGTTGAAAATAATCATAAGATAAACGGGCACACTCTTCTGCCACCCCACCCCCGTCTCTTAATGTGTGCAGAATCTATGCTCCTAACAAAATACGTTATTGCATGATGAAGTGTGCTTGTTCTAATTTTGGAACCGCGCGGCTGAGGAAATTGCAGAGTTCTGCCGAATGCTCATAATGGTTAAGAGCTGCTTTGATGATTGATGAGCTAATAGTACACTTTCTTCAGATATAAATGAAGCTTTAGATTAAAAAAAAAAAAAACAAAAAAAAAAACAAAAAAAAAACAACAAACAAACAAACAACAACACAAACAGGTAGCTGATTGGCTGAAAATATAGGTTGAACTGTAATATTTGTTTGATAATTGAGCCATGGTTCTGTTGCAGTGGCGTAGCAACCGCCCAAGCCACTGCCGCAACTGCGGTGGAGGGGAATTCCCATCAAACAATTATTAGGACGGGGCCCAGAATACATTTTTGTTTGTGGTAGTGATGGCAGTTGGGGTCAGACCAGGATAAAATGCTTCCGGTTGGTGTGGAGCCAAGTAGTTCCTATCTAAATTTAGAAGTGTTGTTTGCCTGTGAAATATTCATCACGGAGTGATTTTTAACATGGAATAATTGGGAAGGAATCATTCTTTATTTTGAGATGCCTTTTATTATGGTTGTGGAAGCAGTGTGGTGGAAGTGCACATGTAAAGTAAGTATGAAATATGGTCAAAAACGATGTTTTGATTGACCCGGAAATGGAAACAAGACCACAGTAGGCTATGATCAGCTGTTATTTGTAATTATGCTGGGTAGCAACTGACAAGTCTTGGTGTATGTAATGGACTATAATGGCACTGTCACCCCTAGGAGTCCTTGTGTGATTGGAATGTTGGTCTGAGTTCAGCTTGGAGAAATGCATCTAGGTAATATATAGTAAAATTAATAGTGGTCTGACCCCAGTTGGGGAAGGGGATTCATAATTTCTTGCTACGCCACTGTTCTGTTGGTTCTTGCATATCCAAACTCCATCTCCCACTTCCTAGCCATTGGTTTCCTTACAGGAGAGTTTTCTAACTGTGCAATGTCATTAAAATATGCAAGCTATTTCATAGTAAACTCTACCCTGGTAATTTAAGATACTTAGTGCATAGATATATCAAGGAAACACTGTGCCATTCACTGTGTAAGGTAGTTTGTTGTTCAGTACAAACAGGGACAGGTATTAATTTACTACTCGTACCCTGATCAAGGCAGATCAAACCAGAAAAGTACTTTATTAGCATATAATCAAAGACTTACTCATAACGTTATATTTGATAATGAACGTCAGTTTCTGTCATAGAGGTGTTGAGAAAAAGTTCTGACTAACATGTGATAACTAGTGTTGGATTATGGAAGCGTACTAGACCGCTTTTTTCACCCCGCGCATTCAGTGTGCTTGATTTAGGTATGTAAACATTTTTTTTTTCCTTTTTACCTGGACAGGTTGCTGTCGCATTTCAGTGAGTTCAATGAGAGAGAGTGAGAGAGAGAAATGCTGTGAGTGACAATGTATCGTCTGTCACTTCTGGTCATCATCAGTTTCACACTGAGATCTGAGAAGTACTGTTTGGTAATTTACAGGAGTTATTTTGTACAGTTGTCCTTATTCAATGCTATTAAAAAGGCATATTGATTTGTAATATTTTGATAACTGATTACCAGCTTGCTGCTTTTCTTTAAAAGAAAAGAAAGAAAAATGATTATATCTTTCGACACATTTTTTGAACGGGAATTGAAGTGAATGTCGACGATGACGGTGACGATTGTTATTGTTGTTGTTGTTATTATTAATTATTATTATTATTATTATTATTATTATTATTATTATATTCCTTAAATGTAAATCATGAAATACACTGTTTAGCTTTGGTCTATTTTAACTCGTAAAAATACTAAACCGTTTCAATTAGAAAAAGAACGTCGCTAGCATCGGTTGTCATGACACGGGAAGAAATAAAATAAGGGTAAACGTGTTGTATAAAAAGAAAATTCATATTTCTTTTTTGTTCTAATCCTTGCATTTCCTTTTTAAATGAAACTTTAAACAATTTGACCAAGTTTTTTCTATGATTTTGTTCAACACATACACTTTCTGAAAAGACCAGTGTACCTTCATAGTATATCATGAGGTTAAACATGTACATCAACTAACAGACACTGGTCATACACCGCGTAGTTATACATCAACTAACAGATACTGCTTATGCACTATCTAGTTGTACATCAACTAACAGACACTGGTCATACACTGCGTAGTTGTACATCAACTAACAGATACTGCTCATGCACTATCTAGTTGTACATCAACTAACAGACACTGCTCGTGCACTATCTAGTTGTACATCACCTAACAGACACTGCTCGTGCACTGTCTAGTTGTACATCAACTAACAGACACTGCTCAAGCACTATCATGGTCGCGGAACAATTTAGACAAAACATGGTTACATTCGTGTTACATTGTTACAATGGTGTACTAATCTTCATTATTCTTCTTTTCTTTCCCTTTCATTGTTCGAAGCTGTTTTTGTGTCATATATTTCATCCGGATAATGAGCGACTGACAGACCAAAATACACAAATCTGAATACAGGATAAAACTAGCAATTAAACTATGCTGGCATTCATTACAATAATTACCGGTACCCATATATAATATGCTACAGTAATATACAAGCTAAGGAGTTTTCAACACCTCTGCTACCAGTGGTGGTCTGGCCATTGGGCATACCAGGACAAATCCCGGTGGGCCGCCGCAAAAAAATCCGTTTTTACCGGTGTTTTACTGGTGTGAGCAAAACCCCGGGCCTGTCCCAGCAGACCGCCTAATCGGTGGACTGGTGGGACGTCAAAAAAATCCGTTTTTACCGGTGTTTTACTGGTGTGAGCAAAACCCCGGGCAGATAAGTCCAGGGCCGAGTTGCTTACCCAGTACACTCCTGTTTGCTACTAATGCATACAATGTCGTCCTCACTTCCTGTCTTCTTCCTCTACTATTCCGCCCCATCCCCTTTAAGGTACAAACGTTCTGCCTCACTATACCACTAAAATACCTCCTTAAATATGTGCTCTTTTAAATACCTCCTTAAATATGTGCTCTTTTCGAGAAATTCGTCTTATTTTTTGCTGTTATATTTTTTTTTTTTTTCTTTCTTTTTTTTGTTTGTTTGTTTGGTTGTTGAATGCTTCGTACATATATCAATCTGTTTTTGTATGAAATTACTTCAAGGAGAGATGCCATTCTGAAATTAATCACACGCAATCCGTCATTTGGTTACAAAAAACAAAAAAAAAATGTTTTGTGTTCCAAAAAGCAATCCTGTGCTAACAAAGTGCCCCTATTGTCACATGTTCAACTTTTACCCTTACTGTGTAAGAAATTCCTAGCTGCGTTACCGAATTATAGGGATCCAGGGATAATCACTCTCCTATCTGTTTGATATGTAGGTGTCAATTATAAAAATCTAATTTCATGTATGTACCGTGTATTTCTCAAAAGAAATCCGGTTTGTTTTTACCTATAGCTGAGTGTTAAATTCCGCTTGCCTGAAGAAGTGGGTTCGTGTGCACCTCGAATCCTTACATCCGACATGGTTCCATTTATGGGGATGAGCTCATGACCGTGTGGGTAAGGGCGCTAGTGCATGAGAGGACAACACACCTATGTGATTACATTGTTGTCATTCTACATAAATATATATCATAGAATCATGTATCCAGATATTTAATGTGGGATCCAGGGATAAGCGTCCCTCCCCCCCACACACACACACACGTTTGGTATATAGTAGTAACGTCTGTGATAAGTACAGATATTTACCTATGTACGATTTGAATAAATGACATACAGTGTTAAAGATTACATGATATCAAATTATATCAGATACGGGCTTTAATGATTTATATTGGAGTTATCCCTATCTGCATTGGATACTAGCTTAATAATATTCAATTGCATCATTTTAAAAAGTCAACATACTAAAACCTGAACATGGATAATAACACAAGATAAATGTTTCCTGGATGCGTTGTAACCGTTGTATTTTTTGTCTTTCATCACACTTGTAATAATTTTTATTATTACTGGATCTTCTATGTGTTACGCAGTTAAATTATCCAGGAAAACAAAAGAAGAGACAAATTAGACTAAATACCTCTAGACATAAGATGTATGTTTTAGTGCCCATTTGGCCCCGTATGCCCTGGGGTAGGGGTCTAAGGGTAAAAATAGAGGACATCACCAAAGCATCCTCATAGGTGTCAAATCTAAGATCATTAACAGTGCTTTTGCATGGAATGAATCTGAATATTTGAAAACTTAAAAAGAATGCAAGGCAGAGATGCACAAAAATCCAAAAATCTGTTATGTTGCTGTGGATGAGATGAAAAATGGCATTCTTTTATTGATTTATTTTAACTTTGCATACAGAGTCATAGCAAGAAGGCATATCATATAAGTAATGCATGTTGTGATCTGGCTCCTGGGTAACTGTCCAAGGGTGGGGGTTGTCGTTGTGCAATGGTATGGGTAGATTTGAGGATTCTTAATGGCGAGCCATTGCAAAAGCGCTAGTTCATATTGCTCTCAATCATAATTTCCGAAAGAAAAGTGTATTTGTGTGAAGAAAATTATAAGATTGTTTTGTCTAACGCTTTCAGTATTGGGATACTCAGATTTATTTTTATTATGAAACTACAGCAACACTGTCATTTCAGTCTTTTCTTATTTAGAAACATACCAGTCTGCATTATTTACAAATAGCAATTCGTGAGTTCTTTTCATTCTGATTTAAATTGTTCGTTCTTGTCATATGCCTTGAGGATTTAATTGTAAGTAATTTTGAATGGGCAGACGTACATGCTGTTCCTATATTGTTCTATTGCAACTGCGACGTAATTATCTACTAAAATTGATCACCTCAGCGCGAGGCATGTCCGAGCTCGGTTTTTCAAGGTATATCACTTTATTGGTTTAAAATCTGAGGTTTTTGTGATGTTTCTCATCGTTTTCTCAATGAAGTTGAAACCTAAAGGACAAAGTTATCAAAAAATGAAAACAAGGAATACATAAATCTGTGCTAAATATAGCAGAAGATAAAGTCAATCAAAAAACAAACGAACATGGTTTAAAAGTAAGAGCAACTATCTAAATCGAACAGGGTCACGTCATTAGTAAGACGTATCGGACTTTTGCCACGCTTGTATTCATATTAAACACTAAACGATATCGTTTCAATCCATGATCTACTTCAGAAGCTATGGAGAGTTAACAAACGTCTAACTTGAAGGTGGACTAAACTATTAAACACTTTGACGGGAATAAATTAAAACTCAGACTTGACCAATGGCTTTGCGATACTAAGCTTCAGTCCACAATTGTATCATTCTACGCAGTCTCGGCCTGCCTAGACTGTATGTGTATATAGTTTGTCTGGGGAAAATATGGCAGAAACTAAGATTACCTGCGGTTTGTACGCAATAAACGTATACATTTTGATTTCATCCCTTTAGAAAATGTTGACATCCTCGAGACTATGATGTCATAATGTACATGACGTCAAAAACGATACCAGAATAATATACAGCTAAATGTACCTTACAACATTCTCCCTGCCTAATATAAATTATATACATATCCATTTAATCTTACTTGGTTGATCTGGTGTTCGATACTATTCATTCTTTATTTCCCTATGACACACGCAGACTATAATTATTTAGGTGTGTCCACTGACATTCTCGCGGTCCATATTCTTTGATGCACCAGATTGAATTTCCATAAATTCCAATCTGAAATTTGATTAAAATTTCATTCAGACGGTAAAATGTATTTAGGGAAAAAAGATAAGTGCAAAAAATAGGGTATGAAATAAATACAAAAACGAATTCGCGTTTTGTTCCGATTCATAAAAAAAATAATAATAATAATAAACTGGTTTGATTTGGCGTATGAATATGTCTCGGTTTGGCGGCCTTGAGGTATCAGTTCACCATATCAGACTTGTTCATTTCGCCGACTCGGAACAAAACACGTGTGCAGTTTTATGTATTTAGTTTTGATTACCTTAAAAATGCTATGCTTTCATCTCTGATTGAGTTTTATAGTTACCTAACGCTCATACCGCCATCAAGCGCCCCCAAATTGGTGCGTCTCTATTTCCTTTTACTTCGTTTGTTTCCCCAGACCCTGATTTAGCTTTCCATGGACTGGCCTCAGTCTCAAGCAAAACAGGAGACGAGTCATGAACCTATACTGAAACAATATGATCGGTCCACGATTCTAAAAATAAACCGCTCTTGAGGGATTTACAATAAAGTAATACGTTAGACGGTTTACATTTGATAGTAAGTATTATACAAATCCCTCAATCATCTAAACAATGTAGAGAGTCAAGTTGAAGTTCGGTTTGGTTTTGTTGGGTTTAACGCCAGTTTTCAGCACATGATAGGCTATTCATAGCAGTCAGTATATTTGTTGGAGGAAGAACCTGGGAAGACACCGGGAAGAACCACCGACCCACGCGAAGCTACTGACAAGTATTCTCACATGCCCACGTTGGTCCAGTCAAAACTCGAACTCACGCGGACAGAGGTGAGATGTGTGAGTGATCTGTTAAGGTGAGCGTCTTAGACCACTCAGCCACCTGGGGCCCCAAAATAGCTGAAGAAATCCAGAGCATGGTAAAGCGTTGGACGAGACTGGGTGCGTGTGAACGTTTTCTTGTCATAATGACGTTGTATGTTTCGTTACATTACACTGACGTCATCGGCTTGAGAGTGACCGCCATTTTGTCATGCAGATCCCATTTATATCCACGTGATTAAATCGACTAATTAGATTATCTGGAAAAATACCGTCTGATGTTAGATCCCCAGACTTGTCACAACGTGCGCTATATTGTTTAGGCAAAATATTTCTTATAGTAAAATTACGAGCAAAATTCGCTTCGAATCGGACGAATTTGTACACTGTCTTTGTTTTCGTCCTTCGGTTTTTTTGTTTTTTGTTTTGTTTTCTCCAAATAAAAATGTGAACGACCCATTAACCGATCAATGCATCTACCTACTTACACACCCATGCGTCAATCCATACATACATACATTCATTATTCAATTCCCTACCAAGGTCGTCGCTTCCCCGATGAGGTCTTGGCAATAAGAAATTTCGCATCGTAAAAAAAAGTCTTCAAATTGAAAAGTTAAAAGGCTCTAACATACCTCCCACTAAGCTGAATAACACATTAGAACGATATTTGAGACCAAGGCAAATCCAAGCATTTATGATTACTTATAATGAAGTCTTCAAGGCACTTGAGAATTAAACATAAATCAAATCAGAATGAAAAGATCTTAACAAACTGCTCTAAAAAAATATTATATACTTTGGCACGTTTACATTAAATAAAGTTTGAAATGACACTATGGCAGTAATTTGATAATAAACCTAAATTTGAGAATCTCGGCATTGAAAACAACCCATAATCTCTCACTTAACTTATGCAATGGGAACCAATGACAAAGATATTATCGACATGTTTTCCGGAAAATGTTTGACCTTTCACATATTAAAGATATGTAGTATTGAATTCTAACGTTCGAAAATTCAAGTTAGATTAAGAATAAAAGATAGAAAGAAAAGAGAATAGAGCTCGAACTGTATTCATGGAACACGGATGCCCCACCACAGTGCCTGAAATGGCCCAAATATAAAACTTAATTATGGTGTGACGAACAGACGTACGGACGGATGAACAATGTATCACGTATACACCACAACCACAGTCGGTGATGAGACACATAAAAGATTCAAAGAATGATATGTATGTATGAAATCAAAATGCCCGTCAACACCCTCTCTCTCTCTCTCTCTCTCTCTCTGTCTGTCTGTCACTCTGTCTCTCTTCCTCTCTGTCTCTGTCTGTCTGTCTGTCTCTCTCTGTCTCTGTCTGTCTGTCTGTCTCTCTCTCTCTCTCTCTCTCTCTATATATATATATATATATATATATATATATATATATATATATATATATATAATTTAATTATAACATTCAATTGTTCGACAGATGAATGAGTAAAATGAGACACAAAAAGAGACAGAAGAGAAATTTTTGAAAGAATAACAAGAAAAGAAAACACAGCAGCAACATAAAAGAAGTGCATATATTTGGGGAAGGGTATAACACAATACTGTTTCGTGTAAGGAATACCTCTTAATCAACTATATAATAAATTTACTTTTGAAATAAACATTGATCAGACAGCGCCGTGTTAACACGTGTACTTCTAAACCTCTGCCGTCTCGAGAACCTTCACCGGCTTTGATATGTGCGACGTTAAAGTGCACGGTAGTATGAGATCGGCCGAAAAAAGATGCACTGCTTTTCGGATTTATCAACACTTAAATGACTACGATATTCGAATGGGTAAGAAACCACCTTCTTAAAACACGGGGATCCAATTTCTCGAAAATGATTATAGTATAATATACCCCTACTACTGTCGGGATAGTGGTGAGACATAAAAGGACTACACAAAACAAAATGATGCATCAACTCAAATAGCCAGTCAAAGATCTGTCTGTCTGTCTGTTTCTAACTGTATGTTTCTATCAGTCTGTCTGTCGGTCTCATATATATATATATATATATATATATATATATATATATATATATATATTATGATAACATTCAGTTAGGACAGTTAGGACCTCCGTAGGGACTTGCCCACTCTCCCAGATTTTAAGGAGTCGCTGGTATTTGTTTGGTGCATCATTTCTGTTGTCTGTACAATGTCAGCTTTAAGAGCTTCTGGTGGGATGCTATCTGGGCCTGCTGCTTGCTATGTTTGAGTGTTTTCAGGGCCTTTTTGAGATTCCTGTACTGGATGGGGGCCAAAACAAGTTAAGTAACATTTTCTATCACCCCTAAGCAACCAAATTATCACACCACCAATAATTCCAGACAATGCCCCCGCTGTTTTTTTTTTTTTTTTTTTGCAAAGCCAAACAAGTAGCTAAAACAATTTAGTAAGCTGTTTTATGATCTTGCACACCTCTTCTATCAGCAGTTACATTAGTATCGCCGTTTTCTTTGACTAACAACATTAATCTCTCACCAAGAGATAGTTTACTTTTAACTGTTTCTTGAAGTTTTTTCAGGTTTAACTTGTAAATATTTTTAAAGCTTTCGAAATTTTGCGATTAATTTTGACATCATAATTTTCTCTTCAAGTCTTTTTCCTGTTCATCATGACGTTTGAGGTCTGTTTTTAACGCTTCTATTTTGAAGCGGCAATTTCAACAGCTTCTTTATTTAATCCCATCTCTTTTTATTCGCTATATTCATTTGGGGGTGAATAATGTTGAAATAATCTGTACTTGATCTGCAAGTGAATCATCAAGCAATTCGCCTGTTTTAATTTTCATTTGTCTTCTTTCATCTCTAAAGTGTGGATTTGTGCGACTCAAATCTTACATCACTGTTCTCACATACTTGTTACCTCTGTACAACAGTAGGTTGGGGCGCATATTTAGTTTGGGTTTCTTCTGTGTCTCTAAGTGTATTAATCCATCCTGAAATTCATATGATGTGTCGGAAGCAGGTGCATGCTGTTTATTGGCTAAATCATCAGTATTTAATTCTTTCTTAAAACTCAATCCTTGGAGTCTGCTGTCTGTTGTACTAGACGCTAAAAGCTTTTAACCACATTTTTTTAATGATCCTTAAGTCAGTGGCACCGCCAAATTTGCCTTTGGATACGACCTACATTTCACAATTAGTGTCTTTATACATATTATACATACCTTGTTCATAATTGCTTACAAAATCCAAGCCTACTGTATACCCTTAATTTTTGCATAATTCTTTTAATTTCATTTCTTTTTGCTTTTGTTTGAAAATATACCTGTTACTTCGTCAAAGATTACATGCCTGTTAAGGGATCGTGGTGTTGAACTTCGTATTTAAATATAGTTTTCTGATATATATGGCACGTTTTTGTTGAGTAAAAACCATTTTCTTTATTCTCTGCGAATACCATAGGTTTCACATTTAGGCCTGCAATTATAAGTAATCATACATGTTCAGTTATAAAACATCGGAATGTAATAAATACCTCTGTAAATGTCTGTTCTGTAGAATTTGTGAATTGACCTGATCTCCATACAAAACCTTGATGGAATATATTTAGATCTTTTCGTTGTCCATAATATAGCATTTTGACGAAACATACATGCCTAAGACCCCCGTGTCCTATATATGTTGCTTTTATATAGTGTGAAATCATACTACGTCTGGCGGCTTGGTGATATATATTTTAAGAACTCATGAAAGACTTGTCGGGCTACTGCAGTTTGTCTTATTAATATAAGTGCGTAAAGAAACATTATTACAATAATGTAACCGTGTTCTACATTTTAGTTAATTATATCCAAGGACCGTCCCAGACTATGGTCGCTGTGTCAAATTATACCTAGATATAATCTATAGACAAACTAGACTACAGCCGTGCTGGCCTTCATACTATTTATCTACAATCAAGAAACCTTGCATCCTAAGGTTATTATGGCATAAGTATTTACATATAATAAAAATGTACCATACAATCTATTGTTATTATTATTATTGTTGTTGTTGTTGTTATTATTAGTAGTAGTAGTTGTAGTAGTAGAAGTAGTAGTAGTATTGTATATGATTTTAATATGATAAAACAACAACAGCACAAAAAATGTAACAAAATATGCTAGACTGAGGCAGCTATGTCCTACGAATAAATTATAACTAACAATTATACCAGGCGAAAGCTGCTATATCTAGCATATTATTTAGCTATACTCGAAAGACAGCAAAACAAAGTCCGATATGTCATGTCGATAAGTTAGATATAATAAAGATACATAACATAATAATGCCCCCTTATTACATATTTATTTTAATATGATCAAGACAAATATTAAGACACATATTAGATTAAGGTCAATGTGTCCTACATAGTTTTGACATACTCAATAGCTATACCAGTCTACGGCCAATGTGTTACGTATTATGTTAATAAAATCAGAATCCATACTAGATTAGGGCAAATGTGTCCTAAATATCTTAAATATAATCAATAGACCTACCTGACTAATTTAGGTATATCATGAGTATTAAAGACTAGTAGTGTATTTAACGGCACGTCAGCTATGGTGCTACTTAAAAGTGACGATCTGACACATTAAAATGAAATAATTGCAAAATAGATGTCTTGGAAGATAAAGCCTTCCAAATAAAATAAACACGAAGTACTAAATGATAAGAGTTAACAAGGAAATATGTTAAAAGTCTGTAAAGTGTATACAACATAAAGGATAATGGTAAAGCAATGAAACATTCTTAACACGTTCGGTAAAAAGTTGTTATATAAACCGCATTCTCTCAAAAAGTCCAACATTGTTCTTGCGTTATATGATCAATACAATTTCTTCCTCACATGGTGGAAGTCAACACATGCGACAATAATGTGTTCCACTGACAGTGGGCACTGGCAGGGAATGCATTATGGTCGACGTTCACTCTTCAGGCGGTATGCATAAGCCAAAATCACCCCACATCTACGATTAGTTCTACATGAGATGTAATCAAGAGATATTGCTACTAAGACCCGCCATGTTCAACTTCTCAATGCAGTATACAGTTCGAAGAATGTTATGCCCTACATATTCCTTTTATATGTTATGTTTCACCTGTTCTGCAATGGCAAATCGAAAACCTTGCAAATTCGTTGGAACAAAAAAAATATGTAGCTGTGACCTCTTTTTGCTTGTGATGAATACTCTCCGAGGTGAATGCAGACATTAAGTTTCATGAATGTACATACAAAATAATCCAAATACAAAACAAAACGTGATAACTGCAGCGAGAAATATAGGTTACTGTGACATACTTCAGTCATTTTTTGTAGCATGTTTCAAAACAATTATTTGCATCAAATACGGTGCCTGTACATACAACGGTGTCAGAAAAACTGAGTTATATACAAACCTTAATGTAATCACTGGTCAGTGTGACCTAATTTTGTTCATAGTGAGTAGTGCCCTCTAAGACGAATAAACCAAATCTCATGACTGCACATAGGACAGTGTAAAAATTGGGATGAAATGCAAAATCTTAACAACAATCACTGAAACTTGAAATGAGATTATTGTGTCCTACTTTTAAAACTGGTAGAAGTACGCTCAAGACGGAAAATCGGGTTTCATGAATGTGTGTATAAAATTTGTGCCAGAAAAGACTGAGCTAAATGTTAAACATAACGCTGACTACTACAATTATGACGACAACGCAGACGGAAAGGTGGTCTATATGCCTCGCCCATTCCAATAGAGAAGGAAGACTAAGGCAGCTTTGTTAGGTAACAAGTTCTTATGTTTGGATCAGCAAGATGCACTCAGATATTGTATATATATATATATATATATATATATATATATATATATATATATATATATATATATATATATAGAGAGAGAGAGAGAGAGAGAGAGAGAGAGAGATAGACAGACAGACAGACAGACATACATACAGACATACATAGTATCCCCTTTATTTACTGAAACAAACTCCTTTTCTTATGCAGTCAGATCTGATTTACAAACCTTTTTGTTTGCTTTTTAATTATTAACATATATTTCTTTATAGTATAATGCGATATGCAATGATACAATATGGAAATCAGAGGCAAACAAGAAATAAGGCAACCTCCTACTGTATCAAAGAAGTGTGATATGTTTAACAATAAATAAATAAACTGAGGAATGAATAAATATATCATAAATAAATGAATGAATGCATAACAAATTGCTTGATCAAATATATATACGAGGACTGTATTTGTAAGTTTATTTTTCTCTCTCTCCAAGACATGTCTGTAATTGTTATCTGTACTGGGAATGGATATACATGTATCTTCATATTGAACCACATAATACATATTCGTCCCCTCTCTCTCCCTCTCTCTCTCTCTCTCTCTCGTGTGAAAAGGAAAATCAAAACTACATATATTGTTCATACTATTGATTTATTTACTTATACAATTGTACTTTTGTGCAAATTTTGTAAAGAGGTCAAACCAGGGTCATAACTCTGGCATGTCGTACACGTGTATGGGACACAAAAATAAAAATGAAAACAAACAATTCTTGCTCCTATTATCGTGTAAATAAATTTACGCTTAACACTTAACTGAGCAAGATGAGTTTTCGAACAATATGGGCTAACCCTGATTATTTTGGGACTTACCGGAATGAAGCCATACCGAAATGTGACAGTTGTCGAGTATCAAAGATACAGTTATAGACTGGCATTAATTTGTAATTCGCACTTTAGTAGAAGCGGATCAAACCAGAAGAAAGACTGTATTGCCATGTAAATAAAGAAGTTTCTAACGCTATATTTGATACCGAGGCTAATTTGTATGCTCTACCTATGTTTACTACAATATTATTGCTCGGTACACATTTGATCATTCAGCAATCCACAATCTTCATATTTACGAAAGTTTTACGGATGTCAGAAAGTGGACAGTTTTTCAAATACCGACACTCTGACCCTTTTGGAAGATCGTAACATGTTCAACGTTGACCCACAATCCTTCTCAACACATCCACATTTTGTTACAGTTCATAAGCCATAATACCTATTTGTACAATTTAGAAATTGCCAGGAACAGTTATTCAGCTCCAAATAGTGCTGCCCGACAAATGTTACTCATGTGGTTTTGAAAATGAAATGTTTCTGAAATATTCTTATTTGCATTTTCAGATTTTAAGAAGACGAAAGGAGGAACTATATCGACACTTATACTGATGGATACCAAGATGCAGTAAGTATTTATATTTTCTCTGCTAAATACATGTACTATATTTGGACAGCGTGCCTAAATACATGACACGGAACATACAATATCAAATTATTTCCCATTTCAGTCATAATTGGTACTGATTTATATAAATTAGCCATCTCTTTTTACAATTCGGCTTTTTTTTCTTTTGTATTACTCACGTTTTACGAAGTTACCAACATTATGTCACGATTTTGTATCTTCTCATTACTGATACGAGACACTACCCACTGATACTGAGTAAACAAGGTGATAGTAATATCTTTCCTAATGATTCACACACTATCTATTAATTATTTTTAAAAAATATATATTTATAGGACTGTAGCTCCCAATCATGAATGCTATGTATTTATATAAAAAGTACCTTAATTACTGCATATTTTTGATAAAACGGTGCCCATTTCCCAAATACATGTACTTCTTTTGCTTACTGATATTATTTTATGTTTTAATCCTTTTGTAGATTTCTTCTTCTTTCATTGATAAAGTTATCAACCACATAGCCAAAACAAATGTTTGACTTTCGAAAAGACTGCGGTTTATATAACAAATTTTAATACTGATTTTACGAACTTCATCCATTGGTCTTTTTGTCTTCTTTCAAATAAACGTTAAAGAAACTTAAGAAAAAAGTGAGATAAAACTACAAAAGGTATCTTTCACCTTTAATCTTTTACCTTATAAAAAAAAATATTTACTTTTATTTTGGGAAGGTTTATGTGCCAATAGCTTTCAGCAATTTCTAACCTTTGTATTTTTACAACCCTTATTAGATCTTCTCCTTCATCTCGAAAGACTACATACGTACGTTTATTTGGCAGGATTTATCTTCCTAAAACTCTAGCAATATTTTATATATTTAGTACTAAACTTTTAATCGTCTCTACATAACCAGGATTGCCTTGACGTGCCGTTAAACCACATACATGCATACATGTTAAGATTGAAAAGAAGATTGACTCGTTAAACGTTTTATATTTTCATGGTTTTCATCAGTTTTTTTCTTTCGACCTTTCTTTAATATGTTTTGTATATTTATATAGAATTTTCGAACTTCAGAATTCAATACTTAGCAGCTACATATATTTTACTCAGTTTATATTTTGTCAGTGTGACCATGTGTAAATTATCGTATAATAATTTCATTGAACCTACGGATTTGTTTTTAACAAATTGCTCCTTCCGGGTTTGATATTTAGATATTGGACCCTATATTAGACTTTATATAAATTATACAGAGTAAACACAATTTTTAAAGGAGTACGTACTCAGGTCGAGACATTTTATGAAAGTGAGCCTAGAATGAATGCGTTGTGATGTAAGGAACTTATGGCTTGCTCTTTGTTGAAGGCTTTCAATATCAATATTTTCACATCTATGAACAGTCAAACATTTTTCGTACAAAACATTAAAATATTTTACATATAATATGTGAAATTGCTTTAAAAGGCAAAGTCTGAAGATCAAAATCTTTGACGATTGAGTTTCATATATCACTTTCAACCTCCGTGAAATATTAGGAAACAATACCTTCCTGTCATAATATGACCTAATTCCGACTATTCATAAGTCTGTTATCACTTCTAGGCAAAGATTGTAAACAATATTTGGGTTACAGTTTATGTAATAATAATAATAATAATAATAAGAAGAAGAATAAGAATAATAAATTTATTTCATTATCATCAAATGTTCATATAAATAATGTTAAGATAACAAGGCTTGTTGACAATTACTGTAAAATTTCATCTTTATACACCACGTCTCATGGTCGTCTCATATCAGAATACGTGTCTCAAGAACAAACTTAAACGGTAAAACAAAAAAATCAAACCTCGGGGAAAAATGGAAAAGAAACCCCTCATACATAAGTTACAGTAAGCGAGACTTTGGACAAGAATGGCACGCTTTTTAAGTTGTAGAGTTTGGTTAATGATCTTGTTTTCGGGTATGTTTTACCATGGAGACAGCTCAGACTTGACGAGGAAGATTGTATTTCATTGGGCGAGAAAATTAGGATCAAAGGATCCAATGAGTTTGAAATCAAACGGGAGTTTCAATTGAAGCATTTGATTGTAGACCTTGTAACTTCAGTCATTGAACGAGAAACTACCTATATATAGAATAAATACCTATTAATAACTATTTTCATATATGTACGTACATGTATGACTATATGCCTCTGTGTGTCAATAAGAGCACCTATTTTTCAGATTATTTACAGATGATACAACGTAAGTGTCATTAGTCCTGATCCTTCGTTAGCTAGTCCTAATAGTAACCTACATAAATTAAGCAGTTGGTAGAAGAATTGGCATGTACGTTTTAATTATAGAAAGACAGAAACAATTGCAATCTTAAGAAAAATTAGAAAGCCTCAACATCGTGCACTATTTATGGATATTAAACACTCAGCTATGTAAAGTAAGTTCAGAAAAACACACAGACTTAAGATGTAATGTGATATGAGATTCATAACCTGGTCGTACACTATTGTAGAAAAATATGGGCGCAATAAAATAAGACAGGAAGCAAAAGAGAGATCATTAGTTTTAAAATGAACTACATACAATCCCTAAACAATTGAACAAGAATGGGCACACATATTATGAGCGTAAGGAAGAGCCTGTTGGATACTGGAGACAATTGTCGACGGATGAAATCAACAATATATCAACAAGTGATAAAATAATATGATGGATTTAATCCTTTTGCAGGATAATACTGGTCTGACAAAAGAAGAAACAGCGATATTAAATAAAAATATCAGGTCTTATGTGATACATATGTTAGATGCTCAAGTTAAAAAACAGAATTTGTATTACAAAGTGCGTTTAATGCGTTCAAGACACTGTTAAAATATTATTTGAAAAAAATAGGCGAACAAAGCTTTGGTAAAGATGAAAACATCACGATACGATTTCAGCAATAAATTTCAGATTCAAAATGTTAGACTAGAATATCCTGTTGGTGGTGATGGTACGAGGGGGTATTTAAAACGTCTTCAACATTAGTGCACATCAGTGCATCTACTCAACGTACTCCCCATGCACGTTAACATGCTTTCTTAGTTTGATGATTATCAAATCATTAAATGCCATTTTGTATTCACGTTTTGTTATGTCGTGCATGCATTAGAAAACTGCGCTTCCAGATTTCATGGCGAGTTTTTCATAATGGAGTTCAGCAAAAAAGCACTTTGAGCTAAATAAGGGCTGTATGGAGGATGTGGCAAATTTTGGATGATGTGCTCTTTCAGCAAGTCTGTCATGATGGTGGATTTATGTGCCTGTGTGCTGTCAATGAGTAGATCTATACTTCGTGTACTGGTGCGCGGACAGGTGGTTCGGTAGTGTTCCACAGCTTATGACAACACTTTAGGGACATACAAAATTAAAGTGACACTAGCAGAGTCAGTCACAGGTATATGGATGACCTGGCTTTTTGGATCTAAAAATTATACGCATAAAACTCTTTTGACCGTCTGGCTACGTCGAGAGATTTGTGGCAGCTGCTTTTTTTATTTTTTTATTTTTTTGACCGATCCAAACTATTATATTTTATCTTGAGTCGGGTTAAGAAAAGTAAAAAAGTAAACCCATATTTCATCACCTGTCACAATTTCATTGAAACGTCTCTGATCACTCTTCTCATATTTGGCAAGTAGCTGCTTGGAGATTTCAACCCAAATCAGCCCTTGATCAGCCGTCAAAAAATGCGGGACTCATCTTACACAAACCTTTCTGAGCTTCAAATGATTCTTCAGTATATTAAAATCAGCTGACGAATTAATGTCCGTAATACTAGAAATATCTTCCACTGTGTATCTAGCATCTTCGTCAAGTGTCCTCTTCCCCGCGGCCATTTCCTGCTATCCAATTACAGACAACGATCTTCCAGAACGTGGATCATCTTCTGTAGATTCCCTACCATCTTTAACATTGTAGGATATGGCAGAGAATTACATCGGTAAACGCTATTTCAGCCGACCTTGATATCACTAGGAGAGTACTCTAAGAGCGCTCAGATATACCTATGTTACATCTCATGCATATATATGTGTTATGTATATTGAATCTAGTATGTGTGTTTAAGTTTGTTTATTATTGTAAAGTTGTACTTAAGTTGTAAACACCTTATTTACTGGCATTTGAGTTCAAGAACAGTTTTGCTTATAATTTGACTGGAATAACTCATGTCCTATTTTGACATTTATCAGGTAGGGCAATATTTGTATAGGCATTTCGCAATTAGACTTATGTGACATGGGTCACCTAGACATGTATATATACAGTTTTTTTAAAAATAAATTCATTCCTATTCTAGAATTCAGGTTCTGAAGATCAGTCTGAAAGGAATCAGAATTTACAGTTGTGTTACTGAATTCAGATATAATTTGAGAGGAATTATTTAATTACAATATTCATTGGGATTATTAAAGTGCTCATTGAGTTGTGGACTTTTGGATTAATACATGATTTTGGGATTTATGTGAACTCATTCAATACATTTTGGATTACATTTTTGTGGTATATCAGAACATTCAAGATTATTGGAATTTATTCGGAATATTCTATAAATTTGGACTTGTGGTAGGACACTTATAATTATTTGGAATTTATTTCACAAATTGTAGGTGTCTTTTAAATGTTCACTTTAACTGTGTGTAAATACATTGCTTGTTGATTTTACTTTATTTTTTATTGGTTTGACTGTCTTAATGTTACATATTTTAAGACCTAGAGTCATAACATCTGCAAGTGTCGGGCGTTATTTTAACTATCGGTCAGCTTTAATTTATGGACAGGTTGAACTAAACAAAAAACTTACAACAAAATATTGAGCACTTTTCAAATACCCCCTACATCAGTTTTATTATTGGGTGATACGGTGATGAAGACAGGTACTATTGTGGGCATCAACAACAGCTTGAAATTTGCACACGGTGGCTTTAAACATGGGCTGAAGACTGTTATATTTCGCTTTGCAATCTCGACACACTGCTCATCTCCAATCTCAAAATTATATTTCAACCATATATGTTCATAGAAATGTTACATCCTAAATTAAAGGATGGGGCACGGAAGGAGATGGGGGGGGGGAGGGGGAGAGACGGTGTATTGCAAAGCCTCGTATGAACTGAATAGAAAGAATAATAATTCTATCTCGTGTTGAAATGTTTCAGGAAACATTTCAGCGTGATCTTGATTTAAGCTTTCTGTCCCAATTTATAAACAAGTTTGATCCTAACCTAACTTTACTTAATATCATAAATTTCTCCATCAAAGACTAAATGCAATTATAAACATAAGCGCTAGATCGAATGCGGCACAGTTAAAATATGGTGACAGAGTCTTTGTTTGTATCGGTGTCAGGTGATTTGGGTATGGGACAGACCGCTAATTTTTTTAGTGTGGGGAGGGGTGGCCTGGGACTTTCTGAAAAAAAAAAATTACGGCTCTAAAATATCTTCAAAAATATATTTTTGATTCTTGATCTGATTTAATTGCCCCCCCCGTCCCCCCCCCCAAAAAAAAAAGAAATAATAATAAAAAAATAAATCAAACTTTTATATCCATTGCATTAGTTTAACAAAAATATCTTGAAGTAAAAGAAAACAGAAATATTCCACCTAGAAAGAGAATCCCAGCTCCCCCCCCCTTTTTTTTTTTTTTTTTTTTTTGTTTGTTTCGTCTGAAAATTGAATGATTGAGCCTTAAGGTAAAAAAAAAAAAAAAACAAAGCTCGCTTCTCTGGTGTAATAATATTAAGAGTGTGGACGAAAGATATACTAGCCACAAGTGACTTGGTCCTACACATATAAAGAATGTTTTACATACTAATGTGGTTCCAGCTTTCTTCTAATACATGCATTAGACTATGCGTACATGATTATACTTTTAAAGAGACAAATAGGACGACGGTAATTCCATTTTAAAAATTTTAATTTGTGATTAAAAATGAACTAAAGAGAGTTTTATATTTTTAGAATGTGCTAATGATGTGATTGAATTTCGAATCTCTTCCATGTTTACTTATCGATAGTTACCAGACATACTAGAATAAGGCCGCCTTGTTTAGGTACAAGTTCCTGCGTTACAATTATCAAGATATACTCATATATTACACCTAGCACACTCACACACGCACAAACAAACACATACACTGGAGTCCGTCCTATATTTATGTATACAAATAAATCTCATTCCACTCGCATATTTATCGAATTTTCCCTCACATATATGCTTACATTAATTTCAAATATAATTTGGGATGATCAGATTAGAAATCATTGAACAATTATAAAGTATCAAGGATATGAGATAGGCTTTGGAAAAAAAAAATAAGCAAATATATTCCCTTGTTACTGAATTGACTAATTAAAAGAAATAAATTAATAATAAAAGGATTGTATGAATTCTCTGTCCCTCTTCTCTTTGTAATTGCATAGTACAAACTTGATACATAATTCGTGTAAACAGATTTAGCCGCGCATCACTGTCTGAATATGTTATACACTCGGCTGAAGAAGATGAGTTTTGAAAAGAGCATTAGGACGTCCGTCTAAATATGAGAACTAAGGGACATAGCGCACACAAAAACACACTGGATTGTGACAAGTTTGAAACGGTAACTGGGAAGTTCGCCTATGGTTCCTTCGTAACATACCGGACTGATTACATTCTGCACTATGACAGTCAAAAAAAACTTAATTTGGTTTGTTTATCAGACCCTAGGCCCATGTTCAGAATCATATAATACAAATTACGGGGGGTGGGGTGCAGAGTAATAGCATAAATACACAGGTCAAGAATGAATACACGGTACTTTAAATATAAAACACCAAATAGTATGAGCTATTTTAACCTTAATTTGAAAGCAAAGAACACAAAGCGTACCGTCTTACTAACAGAGTCAGGTGAATGATCGAAATTACGGTCATACAATTCGGCATAAGAGAGGTAGGTGTTCACATCGACATTGGTTCAATACAATGAAGGGATAGGTTTAGACTGGTATCAATTTACAAGTCGTGCTCTTCTCAATGCAGATCAAACAAGAAACAGTATTTTATTATCATATACTCGAAGACGCAGCTTGTAACGCTATATTTTATATTGAAAGTCAACTTTTTTGATACAAGTGTTGAGAAGGAATTTTGACAAACATGTGACGACTAGTGTTGGATTTTTGAAGCGTGATACACTGTTTCTATCTCGCTCATTTCGGGTGCTTGATTTAGGTATGTAAACATTTTGTCCTTGTTACCTGAATAGACTTCTATCGTATTTCAAACGAATTCATTCGAGTGTGTGTATGTGTGTGTGTGTGTTAGAGAGAGAGAGAGAGAGAGAGAGAGAGAGAGAGAGGCTTGTAAGTGACAATATATCGGCTGTCGCTACTGATCTTCATTGGTTTCACACTGAGAGCTGAGAAGTAATATTTAGTAACGTGCAGGAGTTATTGTTCTATTGTTTTTATTTAATGCTATTAAAAGTGTATGATTTGTAACATTTTGATAGCTGATTACATGTCTCTTGTCGTTGGTGGTTTTGGGGGGTGTTCTTTTTTTTCTCTATTAGTATGTCCCTGTAGACGCCTCCAAAAAACTTATTTTTTACCGGAATACAAGTAGATATCGGCGATGATCGTGATTGTTGTTGTCATTATTATTATTATTATTATTATTATTATTATTATTATTATTAAATTCCTTTACTATAAGTCATGAAATACACTTTTTAGCTTTAGTCTATTTTAACTCCTAAAAATTTAAACCGTTTCATTTGGAAAAGAACGGGGCCAGCATCGATTATCATTACAGAGGAAAAAAGAAAAAAGATAAACGTCACGTATCTCAAGTACATTCATATTCCGCTTTGGTTCTAATTCTTTATTCTTTTTTAAATGGAAAAAACTTTTACAATTTTATGAAGTTATTTTACATGATTTTTACAAAAGCATACATGTTTTGAAACGGCTAGTGCACCTTTAGTAATATAATAAGGCGAAACATGTACATCCACTAACAAACACTGCTCATGCATTATCTAGTTGTACATCAACTGACAGACACTGCTCATGCACTATCTAATTGCACGTGAACTATTAGACACTGCGCATGCACTATCTAGGTTGCGGGACATGTTAGCCTCAACATTGTTACAATCATGTACTAATCTTCATCAGTATAGTTTTCAAAGTTTGCATTTTCCTTCACGAGGTCTGTCACGACGGCATATTTATGCACCAGTGCGTTGTCAACTGATTCAATGAATATATCGGGTACCGGTGCCCGTTTGTAGTTTTACAACTTTTGGTAACACTTTCGAGTCCAAAAATTTCCAATAACACTAGCATAGTCAGGTACAGATATCTGGACGATCGGGCCTTTGCATAGAAAAATAATGCGTATGAAACTCTCTTGACAGTCCAACTTCATCGAGCAATTTGTGGTCTCTGCTAATTTTCTCAAATCCATACGTTATTATTTCTTCTGAGTCTGGTTCAGAACAGTAAATCCATGTTTCATCAGCCGCTTTAAGCTGATTAAAACGTCTTTGGTCACTCTTTTCATATTTGACGAGTAGCTGTTTGGCGATTTTAGCCCGAACATGTTTTTGATCAGCTGTCAACAAATGCGGGATCCATCTTGCAGAAACCTTTCTGAGTTTCATATGTTTCTTCAGTATATTAAAACAGCTGAGAAAATAATGCCCGTGACACAAGAAATATTTTTTCACTGTGTAACGAGAATCTTCATCAACTGCCTCCCTCACTTCTCGCTCACCAATTACAGACAACGGTCTTCCAGAACGTGGGTCATCTCCCATGGATTTCACGACCATGTTTAAAATGATGAAACTACGTCAAGATTGTAGGATATGACAGAGATTTACGTCGGTAAACTTTATTCACGTCGGCCTTGATATCAGTCGGAGAGGACCCTAAGAGTTCCGGAATTTTACAGTATGCTTATGCTAATAGCAGAGTTGTTCTCATTCTCAGACATTTTTAGGCCACTGTCATTTACCTATGTTATGTCACACGCATATCTGCAGCTGTCCGGCTAACTGTACGTGCTGCAGCAGACGATTTTTCTAGAACGTTATCTTGTCTACTGATCGGTGTTTAATTCATTTACAGGTTCAAAGAAACAAACAAGATATAACATAATATTCAGTACTTTTAAAATACCCCTCGTATAATGTGGAATCCGCTTTCCTCTCTATTTGGTATATAGGTTGGTTAGTTTTGAGCGGCACTTTCAGTACTTTTTTTGCTATATTTTGCCGAGAAAATGTGAGCTAAGTGCTTATCTCAAGGACACACTGATATAACTGACCTGTGATATATGAGACGTTTGCTAGCGCATGGTGTAGGGTCCGAGTCATTCAGATATATAACTTTTGGAGAAATTGGAATACTGCAGAACACTATCGATCATTTAGCCATGCACAGTCCTCCAAATGTATGCAGGTTTAACAGATGTGAAAAGGAAATAGTTTGTCATTTGCTGGAATGTTGACCAATTTGGAGGGATCGTAACAGACTACTCATAAAGACATCCATGCTTTAATCTGGCTTATTTGCTACATACATGCACTATATATTGAAAGCGGGCGTGAGTACATTGACTGTAAATTTCAGGCATAACTGTTGCTGGTTTATGGAAATTGTACCATCTTTGTAACAGTTTAGCTTTTTCTATTGCCTTTAAAGCCATATACAAGTTGCCAACTGTATGTCTGATCTTCTAGCTTATAGTTAAGAACACTAAATACTGTCACTGATTCTAATTCATTAACAGGAAAATCAATAATTTAAAAAAAATGTAAAAATACAAGTTACGTATTTCTAATAATTATTTTTACATTAAAAAGAAATTATCTTGGATTCAGCCAAATAATGAATGTTGTGACCTTGTTTATATCAAAAGTTATTTTCTTTTATGGCTGATAAAGAGGTATTCCTTATTTTAAAACGGCCGTCAGTACACGGTCATTTTCCACTTACATGACACTTCAGGAAAACATTATGATATGTATTATCCCTGCTCCTGTCGCTAATCATTTTGACATAGCAAAAACAGCATATATTTATTTTAACATCAGCTGTAAAGTTTTATCATCAACATTCACATTTCAACTAATTTTTGCTGTAATCAGTAATTACGTTTCAGATATAACTTTTAACCTGTATTTAAACTCGGGTTAATATGAGTTTTACATAACTGCATGACGTACATTGAGCTTGGCATATAATATGTGAAAGTACTTGAAAGAAACAAAGTCAAACGTTCAATGCAACTGTTGAACTTTAGATTATAAAAATATAGATTGAAATCAAATGGAAGTTTCAACTGCATAATCTGATTGCAGACCCTTTGAATTCAGACATAGAATGAGAAATTACCAATACATATTGTTATGTATATTGAATCTATTATGTGTGCTTAACTTTATCTATTACTGTAAAGTTGTACCTAAGTTGTGCTTTTAAAATACCGTTATGGTAAACACCTTACTTACTGGCATTTGAATTAAAGCTAGTCTTGTTTACAATTTGACTGGTTTTTCGATTGGAAAACCTCATGTCTTGTTGGACATATGTCAGGTAGGCTAGTATTTTTCCGTTGGAATTACTTATATTCTGTTGTGACATAGGTCACGTAGACATGTGTATGTATAACTTTATCTATTATTGTAAAGTTGTACTTAAGTTGTAGTTTTTTTTAAAATACCGTTATGGTAAACATCTTATTTACTGGCATTTGAGTTTAAAGCCAGTCTTGTTCACAATTTGACTGGTTTTTCGGTTGGAAAACTCCATGTCCTGTTGTGACATCTGTCAGGTTGGGCAATATCTTCCCGTTGGAATTGCTCATATTCTGCTGTGATATAGGTCACGTAGACATGTGTATATATACAGGTTTGGTAAATAAATATTCATTCCAGTTGTAGAATTCATGTTCTAAAGATCAGTCTGAAAGGAATCAGAATTTACAGTTACGTTGTTGAAATTAGATATAATTTGAGAGGAATTATTTATTTACAATATTCATTGGGAATACTAAAATGCTCATTGACTTTGGACTTTTGGATTAATACATGACTTTGGGATTAATGTGAACTCATTTTAAATACATTCTGGATTACATTCGGAACATTCTGTATTTTGGGACTTGTTATATTGACATTTAGGATTATTTTGGAATTTAAATCACAAATTGTAAGTGTCTTTTGAATTTTCACTTTAATTGTGTGGACATAAATTGCTTGTTGATTTTACTTGATTTTGTTGGTTTCACTTTCTATCTGTTACATATTTTAAGACCTAGAGTCGTAACAACAGAACGAATACCTATGAATAACTGTTTTTATGTGTGAACGTACAAGTGTGACTCTGCCTCTGTATGTCAATAACAGCTTCGATTATTTAGGTTATCTGCAGATGATACCAGTCTGGATAAAGATGACTGCAGAAGGTGATTTAATTCCCATTTTGAAATAAGCTATTGTTTTAAAAAAGTCCTTTTCGATGCTCTATTAACACCTCTGATGCGAACAACAAGCCAAATAATGCTAGAACACGGAAAAGAATATGATCAACCAAGAAGGAAATAATTTTCAGCTGTTTTCAGAAAGATTATTTCACCAGTCAATGCTGCAACTGCATTTTGGTATAGCTAGAATAAATAGTTGGCGATATGTTTCATGCCTTGTCTGATCTTGCCCAGAAATGACCCATGTGCTACTATTTTCGCTATCATTACCACCAACTATTAGTCTTCCACCACCTCCTGGAAAAACCGTTTAACAAATTTGCAAGTTGGTAAAATCATACCTATAGCTGTAATAATCGTGGACATTGTCACACTTTTCTCTTTTAACAGTTATTTTAACGTTTCACTTAGTGCTAACTTTTCTTTAACTTTTGAATTTTTTTTTATAGTTTTGTCTCTATAGTTTCGCCAGAGATCTGTCCAGTTCCCCACTTCCTATGTGCTCTTGAACTTTCAACATTTTCCGACAGTTATTATAATTCAATCTTTTTCCTGCTGACGTCTTTCTGTGCGTCCTCTATCTTTTTGTCATATGCTATAACCTCTAATTCAAATTTGTCATATCACCGATTCAGCAACTGTTACAACATCCACATAACCTGTAAAGTTTCTTTGTTTACTCCGCAAGTAGAAGTTCTCCATTTAAAGATATTTCGTGGTAATACTATATTATTGTCTCTGCTTCTATTACTTGCTGGTCAAATGGTTCATTTGTTTGAACTATTTGCATCTCTATCTCCACAAGAGCTCGTTTTGGCTGTCTTTGTACAACAGTGAGTTTTAAAGTTTGTTTTTAAGATCTGCCTAGAAGTTTACCACTTGGTCGAATCCGTTTTTCCTTCTTTGGTTCAGCCCAATTACATAAGGAAGTCCCTTCCACCTTTAGTCACCCCTGAGTTAAGTGCTAAAATCTAATATAAGCTAACCCTTTTTTTTTTTTTTACAAAATTCTGCATTTTTTGGGTCATTACAACGTTTTTCCTCAAATGTAAAATCAGGCTTAATTGATTGCGTATCGTCTATGTTAAAATCTTATAACAAATTATTTGTATTCATCGACTAAAGCTGGACGTACAAAAGTTTCATGATGAGTTTCAAATTAATCACTAGATAAATTATCAGCGAAATGATATTTAATTATAGCATCCGTAACTTGTTCACCATAACTATCTTTTTCGTAAAAAGAATTATCGAATGTATAATTAAAATAGCGGGCATTACCTTCTATCAATTTCACGCTAATTTAATGGATCAAACACAACTTGAAAACTAATTGGGTTTCCACAGAAGGAAAAAATAATAGTTGCTTTATTTTACCTGAAACTGAATAATACAAACAAGAGTTTAAAATAAGCACAGAAAATGAGACATACAAATTTATGGAATTTATGCATATCTGCATTGGATTCTAGCTTGATAATATTCAGATGCATCAATTTTTAAAAACAGTCAACAGACAAAAAAGTAAATAAAAACAAACACAGAATATAATACTGAATAAATGCTTACTGGATTCGTGTAACCGGTAAAAAAAATTGCTTTGACCACAGTTGTAATAATTCTCATTATTACAGGAGCGTCTGTATATTACGTAGCTTAATCGTTCAGAATGACAACAAAAAAAGAAAGAAAAAAAAAGAGAAGAAGAAGAATAAAATTGACTAAATAGTTCAAGGTATAACATGCGAAAGTTATTTATAAAGCGAACAAAAAGATGCAATACAAAATGCGGTATAAAAAAGTATAGAACCGTATTCGCGTTTTTTTCCGATGTATAAGTAAGAACTGGTTTGATATGACGAATGGATACGTCTTGGTCTGACGGTCTCGACGTATCCCTTCACCATGTCAGACTTGTTCATTCCAAAGAAACGGAATAAAACACGTATGTAGTTTTCTTTATTTAGTTTCAGTTACCTTGAAAATGCGTTGCTTTCATCACTGATTTAATGTATATTTAGTTATCGCTCATACCGCCATCTGGTGCCTCAAAATTGGCGCTCCTCAGTTTCCTTTCACTTGGTTTATTTCCCCAGGCACTGATTTGGCTTTTCATGATAAAACTAGAGACTGATCGTGAACCTTTCCTGAATCAATAGGATTGGCCCACGATTCTAACAATAAACCGCTGTTGAGGGGTGTAAAATAAAAGCAATATATTAAACACTTTGATAGTCAGTATTATACAAACCACACAATCACCTAAATAATGCAGAAAGTGAAGCAAGTTAAAAGTTTGGTTTGCTTTTGTGGTGTTTAGTGCCAGTTTTCAATACATGATAAGCTATACATGAGGGTCAGTGTATTTGGTGCAGAAAGAACCTAGGAACACCCGGGGACACGGGAAGCTACTGGCAAGCTTTTTGCGTGACCACGTTGGTCGAGCCGAGACTCGAACTCATACGGACGGAGGTGATATGTGTGAGTGATCTGTTCAGGTGAGCGCGTTAGACCACTTAGCCACCCGGAACCTCAAAATAGTTAACAAATTCAGAAGATGCTGAAGCGTTAGACGAGACTGGGAACGTGTGAATGTCTTCTTGTCATAATGACGTTGTATGTTTTGTTACATTACACTGACATCATCGGCTTGTCAGTGACTATTATTTTTTTCATGCAGATCCCATTTATATCCAATTAGATTATCGGCGAAAATACCGTCGGATGCTATAGCCCCAGACTTGTCACAACGTACGCTATATCGTTTAGGCAAAACATTTCTTATAGTAAAATGATGAGTAGAACTCGCTTCGAATCGGACGAATTTGTATACTGTCTTTTTCCAAAATGAAATGTGAATTACCCACCACCCCATCAATGCCTCTACCCACTCACCCACCCATATGTCAGACCATGCATCCACCCATTAATCAATTCATTATCTAGCCCTCCACCCCCACCCCCCCACCCCCCGCTCACCGCCCCCCCCCCCCCAGTTTCTCTCCTACCCCTCCGCTGCGGTTTTGGTAATAACAAATTTCGTAGTGGGAAAAAAAGAAACGTCAGATATAAAGAAATACAACCAAAAAAAACCCCCAAAGCGCTAACATGCCTCCCGCTGAGCTGAATAACTTTAATGCATTAGAACGATATTTGAGTCCAAGGAAAGTCCGCTCGAAGCATTTATATATACTTATAATGAAGTCATCAAGAAATTTGAGAATACAGAATAAATTAAATCAAAATGAAAAGAACTCAACGAACTGGTTTTTGTAAATAATATATACTTTGCCATGTTTAAATTAAATAAGGTTTGAAATGACACTGTGGCAGGAGTTTGATAATAGACCTAAATTTGAGAAACATGATATTGAAACCACGCGACGAAAACAACCTATAAATGCGTCACTCAATTATTCAATGGACACATATATTATCGACGTGTTTTCTAGATAATGTTTGACCTTTTACATATAAATGATACGTAGTATTGAATTCTAAAGTTCTGGATAAATTAAGAGATAAAGATAAAATAAAAAGAGAATATAATCTATAATATCTCTCTCTCTCTCTCATATATATATATATATATATATATATATATATATATATATATATATATATATATATACTCCTTTTATTTATCTTTCTGTCCTAATCTATCCAGAACTTTAGAATTAATGTCTCCCCATCTCTCTCTCATATATATATATATATATATATATATATATATATATATATATATATATATATATATATAGAGAGAGAGAGAGAGAGAGAGAGAGAGAGAGAGAGAGAGAGAGAGAGAAATAATTTAGGATACTGTTCAATTGTTCGATACAAGAAGTAATAGAAAGAGAGACAAAAAGAGACAAATGAATAATCTTCGAAAGAAGAACAAGTAAATAAAACATAGCTGCAAAATAAAAGAGGTTCATACACTTGGGGAAGCGTAGAAAGCAATACTATTTCGTGTAAGGAATACCTCTTAGTCAACCAAAAATTTTATTTAATTTGGAAATAAACATGGCCTAAATAGAACAGTACTAACAAGCTTACTTCTCGCCTCTTCCGTCCAGGGTACATTCACCAATTGTGACATGTGCGACGGTAAAGTTTTCAGTAGTATGAGAAAAAGACACTGCCTGTCGGATTTATCAACACTTAATATAGTAACTCCGATTTTCGGATGTGTAAGAAACCACCTTTATAAAACACGTGGGTCGAATTGATTTTGGAAATTTACTAAAATATAAATGACAAAATGATAATGACAGAGTGAAAAAAGATGTGAATTATTTAAAAAAATAATAATTCAAATTCTAGTCACAGAATAGACCGAATTTATACTTCACAGTCCATGCCAAGCATGACGAGAAAACAAAATAAGTTGCTCTTCTTTTGACATAAATGACTGAGCAGTGCTACGTTGTGATTAACTCCAGAGTTTCGAGAGACGTGTATAAATATTTCACGAATTGAACAGTCTCGATATCAAAGGATGAATTGTGATGGAAAACAAAATTCAGTAGAACACAGATGTTGATATGGTGATGTCAAACATAAAAACAGATATCCTGCAATTTTCAGAAAAGATGCAGATATACAGCTGCATTCAATTATCATAGCTTGGAGATAAACTCTGACAGTACGATGATCAAGACAGTGCAGTATGAGGAAGGAATAAATTACGCATCTGATGTGGATAAATACATATATCTGTTTTCTTCTAAACTGAAAGTACAAATCGAAGATCTTGTAAGCTTTAGCTGTCCGATCTACACATAATGTATGTAATTTATTCCTTTCTCATACTGCACTGTTTTGGTCCTTTGCTATCAGAGCTGATGATGCTTATCACTATGCGATGATAATTGAATGCAGTCTATAACATCTTTTCCGAAACATTGTAGAACATAAATTTTATGTTTAAAATCGAGAAATCAACGTTTGTATTTTGTGTTCAACAAAGGTGGTTGCTAACACTTCTGACAATCGGAATTATTAATTTAGTGTTGATTAAGCCGATATGTGTTGAGCCAGAATCTCTGATCTCATACTGCTGTAGTCGTTCACTCAAGGTCTATGGTGTTCTCATGGGATCTCCAGTTTCCTGCAAAAGACCACACCATGCCAACAGATGAACTATTGCGAAGGCTTAATTTAAGTTCAGAGAACAAACTGATGTAAACGCAATCGAGTTTCAGGTTACAGTATGATCGTAGTATACGTATTTTGGCGGCGACGGCTATTCCCTTAGTTTGCTTAACAAACATTGTCGTAGGATAGACATATATGTATACTAAAATGCCAATATGTGCAAACGATATTGTAAGCCAATGTAACTTTATCTAAAATTAAAAGAAAAGACACAAGTAACAGGTCACACTTTCAATTAAAATACACACCAATGTATATGTTGCTATGTGCACAGATGCCTCAATTTTCATACATTTTCAAATTTCGAAATGTGCTATTTTGCTTTTGGACAACCTTAGGAGTTGGCGCATATTTACAGACCATGCAAATTTATCTAGGTTTGCGAATTCGTTCAGATGACGAAATGTACATACTTATGCAGATTAGCGTATATATATATATATATATATATATATATATATATATATATTATATATATATATATATATATATATATATATATATATATATATATTGTTACGACTCTAGGTCTTAAAATAATGTAACAGAAAGAAAGTGAAACCAACAATGTTTGTACAATCAACAAACAATTTATTTCTCTGTCAATAAAATGAAAATCGAAAAGACACTTGCAATTTGTGAACTAATTAAATTCCAAATAATCCTAAATGTCCTAAACACAAGTCAGAAATTATAGAATGTTCCGAATGAATGAATGTTCCAAATGAATGTTCTTGAATGGCCTGATATACCACAACGATACAATCCAAAATATTTTTGAGAATGTCCACAAATATTCAAAAGTCATATATATATATATATATATATATATATATATATATATATATATATATATATATATATATATATCCAAAGATTAATGAGCACTCTATGGTAATTATAATGAATGTTCAAATAAATAATTCCTTTCGAATTATGTCTACAGTACTATTATAATAACCCACAATGCAAAACAACGTGCGTCGCTCCTGTGAAAAAAAAAAAAAAAAAAATAGTTGTGAATAATTGTCAACAAGAACTCAAATGCTGTCAACAAGGTGTTTATCAATTGATCAGAACTTGAAAGTGCGACTTACTATCAAGGACAAGGTTAAACACACATAATAGGTTAATTATACATAACACTATATTTGCACACATACTTAAACTGGTGCATGTATATGTGATACTAATAATAACAGGAGCAAGTCCCAATGTATATTCACGAAATAATATATTACCAGTGTAAGTAATTTGTTAAAAGCTTTAACTATCTGATTACTTCACTACCACTTATGTGAAGATAGGCAGAGAGAAAGGCATCAATGCACATAATCATCATTATCATGATCACCACTAACAACCTTATTAGCATAGACTGCATAATCATCGTCAACTCTTTTGTCATCATTGTTGTCTGCATTATTACCATTATTACCGTAATCATCATCCTTCTTCTTCTTCCTCTGCTCCTTCTTCTTCTTCTTCGTATTATTATTATTATTATTATTGCTTTGCTGTTGTCAATATAGTATGTTTGTTTTGTCTTTTTAGAAGACCATATATACAAACATACGTGTCTTTGGTTAAAAAACTGTAAACATCTTCTGTCATTGTAAATCCTATAAATCTATGGAAGCTCGAAAATTCAAATAGTATGCCCATAATTTATAACTAAATTTGAAACTCTCTCTCCTCCCTTTCTTTCTTTCTCTCTCTCTCTCTCTCTCTCTCTCTCTCTCTCTCTCTCTCTCTCTCTCTCTCTCTCTCTCAGGGAACTAAATACCACAGCGATTTTGACAAAAGAGCATAAAACGAGTGCACGAAAAGTAGTATTTGGAATAGCAAATGTTAATGAATGAATTCCTATCTAATACTGGTAATTTTTAGTCAGTAATTTGTGCATATTCTTTCCTTTTGAGTTTACATATGTAGTAAGTGTTATGTAAACAGACACTAGTGTTTAGCATTCTATATCTTTGTGTGTGTGTGTGTGTGTGTATGTTTTGGGGGAGGGGTGGAGGGGAAGTTAGGTTGCCTTCTCTAGTTACACACGGCCTGAATAAGATCGTAGAGGTAAACATTCATTTCGAGGAAAGTGATTGGGAAACTCTTGATATTAGAAGATTTAAATACAAGACTCTTTTCCGGAATGACACAGAGCGTGGTCCCAGAATTTCTGTATAATTTAATTCCTTCATGAAATGAAGTCGTGGAATGTATAATCCGCATAACAATGAGTCAGTTTCTAATGCTAGGGTCAGAACGAAACCTTAGCGGGAATCCTTTTTACCTTCCGCCATTAATTGTCGGAATCAGGTACAAATTAACTTTAGATGAGCAACTTATGGCGCATCATCTCAAAACACTTCATATCCCACTTACTTCTCAACCAGTAAAAGAACGGCCCATATATATAAAATATTCGTTAGCTACTCAAATCTAGTGCACTTCGAAATAATATTTTTAATAGGTACATTACGTTCGATTCCTACTTCAAGTGTGGCAGCATTGAGATTGTCGAACATTATGTAATTTAGTACCCCCTATATAATGATGTAAGAAATAAATCTTTACTAAGATTACCATGTCCGTTAACAGTGGAAACTTAGATAATAAATGCGTAATACGATTTTGAAACAAATGTTACAATCTTCTATACCGTCTAAAATTAAACCTTGTGTCATATTAGTAGTGAATAGATTGAGAGTGATGGAACATTATAATACATATGGAACGCCTACATTCAAATTGGTGAAAGATTTAGAGGTTCACAATATAAAGCACTATTTACAATGGGATACCTTCCTAACACAAGCAATGCAACATTCACAGTCAGGAAGTTAATTTGAGATGATCCAATAGTTTACAAACTGGAAGATTTAGAGGGAGAGAGTTTATAGAAAAACATCACATTGCAAAATGAAGGAGCTAAAACATGCACGACATGCGAAATTTGTATTGATCACGAAACGAGAGGGAAAAGAAATAAATCCGAAAAAATCACAGTTAAACAATACAATGATACACAAAAAACTAGCAAAAACGTATTAAGGCGACTCCCATATAAATAATGTCCTGGCTGGGTAATAAATGACATCACAGAAGAAATGAAAAGATATAACATTCAAAAATATAAAGCTAATTTTCAGTTACATTTTGAAAAAAGAAAGAAGGAGAAAACAATGTAAAAGACTATAAGCTTGCATACTGGATTGTAAACAACAAAAAAGTTAATAAAATCACATAGACGTGGATGCAATCGTGAGAACATTTAAGTTTCTTTAAAATTTTAACCAAAGAAGGTTTCGCACAAATATTTTTTTTTCGGCATAATTTTTACCCAGTACAGTGTTTACGTATCCATAAAACTTTCGTTTAGAAAGAATTACCAACGAATTAGCCGAAATCAGTCGATACGGGAAGACTTTTTACACTGAATGGATGAAGTAAAAACCGGTACACCTTTCACGGTTTTATGTACCGATTTGGAAAATTCAGCTTCACGTAATTTGATATCTAGTAACAACTGAAATCATACTACCGAGATAAATGGTATAAACAATATTGCATGTTGTTAGAGAAGTTCAATCTTTCCCATTTAAACCTGTATCATAGAAATATTCATAGCCAAAAGCAAGGTCTTTCGAACGAACAACATGCAGAAATAATTTGTGTAAAGCACAATCAAATATGCAAAAAGCTACAGACCCAACAAATAAACACTGAGAAAGAACACGGAAACATGAAATATCGAATACCTGAGATGCAAAGATTGTGAGAAAGAAACAAGATTAAGGTGATATTGCAATGGAGAAGATGAACACATTAGACATAACAATCATCAGAAAATTATATTTGGATGTGGAAAGACAGTAAATAGAGGGAGGCTCAATGTATTTACATAGGTAAACTAAATTTCGTATACATATATAAGTAAACATTGTTCAACATGCTAATTTTCAATTAGCAAAGGCTAAAACTTTATCATAGATAATGTATTTTATATTAGAAACACATATGCACAACAGCTGTCTAAATATAAAATGACTTTACCTGATGATGATGCACTCAAACATAACAACAGTTGCATTGCACTGAAAAAAAATGTGATCTGTAACAATTGCACATTTTCCATTGCAACATGACATGAGACAAATAAAGGAAAATATCAAATACGTAATCGATACAAAAGTAAATATAACAACTAGCACTGTTGAAAACTGAAGAACATTGTAAGCTAATGAAATGAATTATATGGCAGGGAAAGATGTACCGTAGGTCCCTACTTCAAGTGGTGAACCTAATGGCTGAACATATATCTTCCTGCCAGATAACAACGGATTATGAAACGGAGGTATTGCAAGGTTACATCAAAGCATTAAGATCATATGTGATTTGTAATTTAGATGCACATGTACAAAAGAGAATATATATTACACAGTCTATTCAACAGTTTCAGACACTATTTAAAAGCTAATGGAGCTATTAATTGTTTCAAAAGCAAGTTTGCGTCACAGATTAAACCATTATGGTTAAATTTTTAAAAAATACATAACAGATTCAAAAGTTGGATTAGACTTTGGTTTTGGTGGGGAAAGAAATACTTTTTTTTTGCCGAGTGAAAGGTAACCAAATGGCTGATATCATTGGTTACCAAAGCCATTTACAGAATTACAGTGACTCGTTTAAACTGGGATTAAAATCTCAATATCAAAGTTACAAATTGTGTTCCAAAGATGCATATGCAATCTGTGACAGGCGTTGCTCTTGCTGCTGTTTCTGGCAAAACCGAAAAAGTAATTAAACAAAACTTAGTAAGACCCTTTTTGATTTTGCGCACCTCTTCCACCCGCAGTTACGTCAATATCGCTGTCTTCTTTTAATAACTTCTTCAGTCTCTCGCAAAGAGATAGTTTATTTTCTATCATTTATTTAAGTTCCGACATGTTTAACTTATAAATATTTATCAATCTTTCGAAATGTTGCAATTAATTTTGACATCATAATTTCTTCTTGAAGTCTTTTTACTTGTTCATCATGACGTTCAAGTTCAATCTTTAAAGCTTTTAATTTTGAGGCGGCAATTTCAACAGATTTTTTTAATATCCTCCCATCTCTTTTTATTATTTTGGGGTAAATGATGTTCGAATAATTTCTACTTGATATTTAGGTGAATCATCAAACAATTCATCTGTGTTAGTTTCCAGTTGTCATTCGTTTTTAAGCTGCGGATTTATGCGTCCAAACTATTGTATTACTGTTTTCCCAGGCATTGGTTACCTCTGTACAACAGCAGGTTGAGGCGGATATTTAGGTTGTGTTTCTTCTGTGTCTCTAAGTGCGTTTAATCCATTCTGAAATTCTTATGATATGGCGGAAGTGGGAGCATTTTATTTATTTGCTAAATACTCAATATTTATTTGTTTCTTAAAACTCAATCCTCTGAGTCTCCTCTCGGCTGTGCTAGGTGCTAAAAGTTCTTTTACCACCATTTGTAACGATCCTTAAATCAGCGGCACCACCGGATTTGTCTTTGGACATGATGTACGTTTCACATTTAGTATCTCCCTACATATCTCTTCCATATTTAATTACAAAGTCCAAGCTACAGTATATCCCGAATTTCTGAATAGTTCCTCCAATTTCATTTCTTTTTGCTGTTTGCTCGAACAGTACGCCTGCTACTTCATCACACATTACATGCTTGTTAAATGATCATGGTCTCGAACGTTGTCTCTCAATATATTTTTCTCATATATATGGCATGTATTTGTTGAGTAAAACTCTTTTTCGTTATTCTCTGTGAATACCATAGGTTTTGCATTACGGTCTTAATTCGTCATGCACTCTTTTGCGATCGTACCCGTTCAGTTATAAAACATCTGAAAGTAATCATTACCTCTATGAAAGACTGTTCTGAACAATTTGCGGGTTCACTTGATGTCCATACAAAACCGTGTTGGAATTATTTAGAAGTTTGCTTTGTCCATGATATATCTTTTGCATAGTACTATTACAATTTTGTGTTACGATGATACTCTCAAAATCGTAATAAACAACGTGCGGAACTTTTAATCGACGCTGATAACCATGATCGTTTGCGAAGCAAAGACGAGTATTTGACTAAACATACATGCCTAAGATCGCTGTATCCTATAGATGTTGCTTTTATATAGTTCAAAATCATACTACGTCGGGCGGCTTGGTTATATATAATTTTAAGAGCTGTTGAAATACTTATCGCGTTACTGCAGTTTGTCTTACTAATATAAGTGCGTTGAAGAAACATTTGCATTACAATGTCACTGTGTTCTACATTTTAGTTAGTTATATCCAAGGACCGTACCTGACTAAGGTCGCTGTGTCATAAATTTTACCTAGATATATTCTATAGACTTACTAGACTACGGCCGTGTTAACCTTCATATTATTTATCTATAATCTAGAATCCTTCATACCAAGGCGATTTTGGCATAAGTATTTACATTTAATAAAACTGTACCATATAAAGTTATCTTGCTGTTGTTATTAGTATTATTATTATTACATATGATTTTAATATGAGAAGAAAAAAAAGCCAGATTAAGGCAGCTGTGTCGTAAGAATAACTTAATTATAACTAACATTTATACCAGGTGAAAGCTGCTATATCTTGCATATTACTTAGATGTAGTCAAACGACTGCAAAACAAAGGCCGATATGTCCCATGGATCAGTTAGATATAATAAAAAGACACAACAGAATAATGCCGCTGTGTTATATAAATATAATCAAAATACATGTGGATCCAGGGCCGCTGCATCAAAATAGTATTTAAATATTGTCCAGAAGCATAGCATACTAGGGCCACGGTTTTGTGATAATTAATTAGATATTATTAAGAGCCATATTAGAGTAAGGTCACCATATCTACATAGATTGCGACATAATCAATAGCTATACTCGTCTAAGTCTGATGTGTCCTACGCGTTATATTAATAGTATCAGAAGACATACTAGATTAGGACCGATGTGTTCTACATATTTTGTAAATATAATGAATAGACCTACCTGGCTAAGTTAGATATGTCATAAATATTAATGACTTGTGTAGTATGTTTAACGAAACGTCATCACAATACTGGCTTTATAGTGCCTATTAAATGTCAGATTCTAAAAATTTAAATATAAAGAATTGCAAAAAAAAAGAAAAAAACAAAACAAAAAAAGAAAATAGAAGTAAAATAAAGCTTTCCAAATAAAATAAGCATGAAGTACTAAATGATAAGAGTTAAAAATTATAGATGCTAACATTGTGTAAAGTGCATATAAAATAAAGGATAACTGTAAAACAATAAAACACCCTTAACATGTACGATCAAACTTTTTAAATAAACCACATTACCTCTAAGAGCCCAAGATTTCTTTGATTATACATGATCATAGATATTCTTCTTTGATTTCATATAATCATTATTTCTGTCTCACAGTGTGGAAGTCAACACACGCAACAAGAACCTGTACCACTGACAGTAGTATGCATTCTGGTCGAGGTTCACCCTTCAGAAAGTAAGCATGAGTCAATACAACACCATATCTGCGATTCGTTCTACATGAGATGTAATTAAGAAATATTGCGACCAAGACCGCCATGTTCTACGTATCATTGCAATATATGCTACCAAGGCTGCGCTGTGCTACATATTCCTTTTTATATGCTATGTCTCACCTGTTCAACAGTGGCATATTCCAAAACCTTGCAAATTCGCTGGAGCAAGAAAAGTAGGTCACTGTGACCTCCTCTTTAACAAACATAATCACTGGAGCGAGAAATGTAGGTTACCGAGACCTACTTTTGCCATTATTGAGTAGCATGCTTCAAGACAAATACACTTATCAAATTGTATACCCGTATATACAACAGTATCAGAGAAAATGAGTTAAATACAGACCTCATTGTAATCATTGGTCAGTGTGACCTCCTATTGTCGATGGTCAGTAGTAGACGATACAAAAATTAGAAAAGATACCATATTAAGATTGCTTTGTCCTACATATTTAAGAACTTTTCAAAGTCTGAATAAGATACTGCAGTTTTTCATGATCATATAAGTATGTCAAGCTTTGCCCTACATAATACTATATATAATTAGGAGCCATACCAAAGTTCACTCCTTGCTCATACATACGTATATCACTACTTTTCACAACCGCCGTTAAAAGCAAACAAACGGGATTAGGAACGTTTAAAGTTTATGATCGAATGATATGTTTGGATCTCGCCATTATCTTCTTCATACTTGAGTCGGTTAAGAAAAAAAACAGAAGACTAGGGCCGCTTGTAAGGTAATAAGTTCTTGTGTTTAGATCAGTAAGATGCACTCAGATATTGCAAATATAAATATATATGAGAGAGAGAGAGAGAGAGAGAGAGAGAGAGAGAGAGAGAGAGAGAGAGAGAGAATGTTTCTTTTCTTTACTGAAACAAACACCTCTTAATTAGTCAGATTTGATTTGCTATACAAACATGTTTCTTGTAAACGAAAGATTTTAATTAGTAACATATTTTTTTTATGCCAAAATATGATATACAATAATACAATATGGGAATCGGGGAAAACAAGACACAAGGCAACCTCCTTCTCTATCAAAGAAGTGTGATAGGCTTTAACAATAAAAAAGTAAACAAATAAATTAAAAAAAATAAATGGAAAAATAAATAATAAATGAATGAATGAATGCATAGCAAATTACTAGAAACAACAGTTTCATCAGGACTGTATTCGTAAGTCTCTTTTCTCTCTCTCTCAAAAAAAAAAACAAAACAAACAAATACATGACAAACAAGCAACACTTGCTCCTATTTTCGTGTGAAAAGAAAACTGTATGTTTAATACATAACTGAGCAAGATGAGTTTTGAAACGACCTGTGGGAAGTTGGTCTAGCCCTGATTCTTTCGTTACATACCGGAACGTGACAGTTGTTGAGTATCAAGATACAGTTATAGACAGGCATTACATTTGTAATTCGATTTGTGCTCGAAGCAGACCAAACCAGAAGAAAGACTTTACTGCCATGTAAATGAAGACCTTCCTAAAGCTATATTTGATAATGAAGCCAGTTTAATTGATAATGGTGTTGAAAAGAGTTCTGAATGAGCGTAAGATGGGTAATGTTGGTTTATTAACTCATTAACCCCGTGAGATTCTTTTCATTTTCGCCTGAAGCGGGGGTAGGGAACGCAATTTTGGGGTTACTTCTGAATGCAGCCAAGCATATCTGCTTAAGAGAGTTTTTCGTTTAGCCGGATGCTTAGGTTTATCAAAAACGTTGTTTTTGATTGGCTATTATGCTCGCGCATGTGCAGAAGGGTAAAAGTCAGACTTTTGTTTCGTTTTGGACCCCCCATTTTTGTGTTCTGTCCCCTTTTTACTCCAAATCTCAAACTTATCCTACTTTTTGCAAAGGATTATCTGTCCGTGTGCAGTTCGGAGCGGTCTGCTTTAGATCCAAGGCCAAAAAGTCTAAAATCCGGACAAAAACTCCGGTTCCGAAACTGGCAATTTTGCCCTTACAAATATTGGGTCTCGAAAATTAATTTTTTACCGCTGGATTTTTTAATGCGAGTAGAAAGTCAATATTATTTGGTATCATTGTAGAGCTACATCTGTCTACTTTCCAGCAATACCATCGACTGTAGTGTATCTTACATGATATTGACGTTACATAGCTCATAAGTAGGGTACAACCTCATGACTCGTAAACGTGGCGTTAGGGGTTAATGAGTTAAAGTAAGTCATTGAAATATTTGTATTTGATACTGTTGAGAAAGCATTCGATTGTTAGTATCATGTGTGCCGATTACAAGCCAGCTTTTTTTCGGGGGTAGTGGGGATGAACGAATATGTCCGTGTTGTAGTCCCCAATCACCAACTTCTTTTTACGGGAAAGAAAGTTGACGCTGACGATGACCATAATGATAATTATTGTTGCTGTTGCTGCTGTTGTTGCTTTTGTTATTATTAATAATATTATTATTAAATGTTAATTTTATCGTATACGCTTATGGTCAATTTTACATCATCTAAAATAATTGAACTGCTTCATCTAAAAACAAACAAACAAACAAACAAAATAGAATGGGGGTCAAATTAGTGGCCATAACAGAGGACGAAAAACTAAACGTCATTCATACTTGTAAACTTATTGCTGTTAATTTCCGCTTTAAGGGACTACTTTTGACATCATTTTCCCGCATTCTTTACTTCAAGCGATATTGGTGGTTTTCTCGCAGCTGTGATTTTGCGTATACCTTGTTTGAATAGTTTAAAAATGTCCAGAACATTTGTTTAGTTTCAAATAATGCTGCCTGACAAACGTTACTCATGTGGTTTTAAACATGAAATGTGTCAGATATATTCTTATTTGCTTTTCAGATTTTAAGAAGTCAAAAGTAGGAACAATATCGATACTTATACTGATGGATACCAAGATGCAGTAAGTACCTATATTTATCTGATAAATACATGTATTATATTTGGACAGCGAGTTTGAGTACATGACAAGGTACGTTCAATATCAAATTATTACAAATGTCAGTCATAATTGGTACTGGTTTCTAGAAACTAGCCATCTATTAGTGCAATTCAGCTTTTCTCCTGTTGCCTTACCCACGTTTTACAAAGTTACCAACATTATGTCACGATCTTATATCTTGTCATTTATTGATACGAAACACTGTCCACTGATGTTGAGGAAATAAGACAATATCAATATCGTTTCCAATGATTCATCACCTGAAAAATGTCCAAGTAACTGGTCACAAAATTTGTATACATCATTCGAATAAAAATACATTTATAGAACAGACCCCCCCACCCCCAATCAAGAATGATACGGCCATGTTTGTATCAAAAGTGGGTTAATTACTGCGCTTTATTGGTGACAAGGTACCCATTTCCCAAATCCATGTACATCTTTTGCTTACTAATATTATTATCTGTCTTAATTCGTTTGTGAATTTCTTTAATTTTTTCTTCTTTTATAAAGTTATTATCAACCTTATTGCCAGAAATACACACACACACACACACAAACACACACACACACACACACACACACACACACACACACATATATATATATATATATATATATATATATATATATATATATTTCGAAAAGATTGCGATTTATATAGCAAATTTGAAATAACTTTGATATTTGTTTTTACCTTTAATGATTTATCTTGTAGAATAAAATATTTATTTTTGTTTGGAACGGTTTCTCTTCCTGAAGTTTCATTTAGCAATTTGTAACCTTTGTATTTTGACAACCCTTTTATTTAGCACGATTTATCGTTCTAAATGTTTTTGCAATCTATTATATATTTACAACAAAACTTGTAACTGTCACTAGATAGCTAGGATTGCGTTGAGGTGCCGTTAAACCCTATACACACACATATATACATGCACACACATACATACATACATACATAAATACATACATACACATACATCGACCTTATATGTTTATATCGAACAGAAGACTGGTTAAATGTTTTCTATTTTAGATTCATAGTTTTCTCCAGTCTTTTTCTTTCCACGTTCGTTTAATCTGTGTATATTTAAATGGAGATTTCGAATTTCTGAGTTTATGCTTAGCAGCTATGTATATTTTTACTCTGTATAATTTACAAAATCTTCAGAAAACATGTCGTTAGGAACTGGGTTGTCTGTTCAGATCTCGCTTCTACAAAACATCCCAGTTTGAGAGAAATCTGAATTCAAATATTTTGTCATAATGATTATGTGTAAACCATCATAGAATAATTGCATTCAACCAACGTCCTTTAACAAATTGCTCTTTGCAGGGTTCAGATTCAGATATCGGATCCTATATTTGACTTCATTGAGAAGTTTTATGAAAGCGAGCCCAGACAGAATGTGTTGCGGTGTGAATAACTTCTAGCACGCTTTTATTAAAAGCCTTTAATATGGGGATTTTGAAATGTATGCATACTGTCAAAATAAATTAAGTACGGTAGAAATAGCCTTGCTCTCCCCACCACTACATCTCTGTCTCTATCTTTGTCTGTCTGTCTGTCTATCTCTCTTGTAAAGGTAGTCTTAACATATATATTGAAAGGAGGAAGAATTTAGGGGAAACATGTTCCACTGATATTTTGTCATACGCATGCTGTAATATAGGACAAGTGAGCACACATTTAATACTGGTATGGGGTAAGCTTTTCTACCATCCGAACAAATAGTGAGACAATTCAATTATTATTTGCCTATAATTTTACACGTTGAAGAAGATCTTCATTTACATTATGACCTTCAGACTGAGTCTCCAAGTGTATGAGTTAAAAATTACAAGAGAAGACCCGTCTATTAATTTGATAAGAACTATACCCCAATGTGTGAAAGGGGAGGGGGAGGGGGGGGGGGCTAACTCAGAAGATATTTATCTGAGAAAGTCGACTTATGTACTGTAGTCATAGTATACAATCACACCAATATGTAATGATTCAGGATACATTACTAGAAACATACTTTTGCGAGGGGAATATAACTCAGAAATTCGTATCTGACAAAGTACGTATTTGATAAGGTCCACATTGCACGGCGTACGCCATCTGGCCATGATACATATGTATATTGAGTTAAATGAAAATTAGTTACACCGTTTCGAAGGCACGAAGGACACGTGGTTTTTTAAAAAGGGGAGATAACGCATAAAGTACATATCAAAGAAAACCCACTTATGTACGGGAGACATAATCTAAATCTAATATATAAGCGTACCTTGCTTCATAAAAATATATCCTACTGTTCAGGAGATATTAAAAAATGGGGAGCTAACTCATAAATACTTACCTGACAAAATCCACTATTCTGCGTAATACATAATTTAGTCAGGATATATAAGGATATCAAGTTTCATGAAAACACTATCTCAGCCAATTCAGGTGATATAAATGGCAAGGAATTTTTAACAAAAGAATATTCGACGTAAATGGCCGAATGGCCGCACACGTCGTTAATCAAACGAACGAACGAACGAACAAAAGAATATAACTAAGAAGTATTTACTTGTCGATTCCAAATTTTCAAGGTGACACATGATCTAGATATAGTACACATGCACCCCAAGTTCATAAATACAACTCAAATGGTTCAAGAGTTATGAATGGCCACAAAATCATGACGATGTAATCGCAATTCGCACAAATGGGGTCATAACTCAGAATTGCATTCACTGGAGATAATCAATTTGTGTATGTGATCCACTATTAAAGTATGATATAGTCATACAAAGTTTTATAAAAACAACTTAAACTGTTCTTGACATATTAACAGTCAACACATTTATTTTTAAAAAATGGCGAGTTAACTTAAAGAATATATATCGAACGATGTATACTTTTATACTACTTTAACATAATACAGATGCGTACCAAGTTTCACGAGAGTAGCTCAAACTGTCTAGAAGATATAAATGGAACACCAAAGTGTGACTTTTGAAAAAAGATGGGAGATACCTCACTGAACAAACATGAAAAAATAACATTTAACGCTGAGGGAGGTTATAGGTCAGACAGTGCCGCCGGTTGTGTTTGAACGAAAATGGATATGTGTTTAATTCTCAGAAATGTAGGTAGATGTTAAGCCTGAAACAATGCATGTGGTATCTATAACATTAGACGTTTGACTTGGTGTTCACAGTTTGAATTGTTGGTGTTTAGGAGTTGACTTTGTGCGTACTTTATGGATCAATGATCTTCGCGAGTTACATGCGAATAATGGCGGCACACGGGTGCGTGTACATGACCTTCACGTGAAGCATCGTATATAAAAACTATGCATGCATAGCTCTTTTTTCTAACCATGATCAATGCTAATCTAGTATGTTTTACCTCCATGGATTTGATATAATGTCAGTGTCCTTTCATAGACGATAAGAAATACGTATTGGAACCTGAGTGCATGTGTGGATGAGCGTCATATTCCATTGATTTTGCCCCAGACAGTGATACAATCAATACGAGATACCAAGAAAGAGGAGGAAACCCTCTTAGAAACGCTTATAGTGATAGTTCAGAGGCTTTAGCTTTTAACATTCGTATAGGCGAATCCCAAAACACTGAAGTGCAGAGAGAAGCTATGGGCAGAGTACCTCATCACGGTTACGGATAAAACTCAACCCCTGCCCCCACCCAGCATAACAAGCATCCATACAGCAATCTGTAAAAATCTAGATCCAGTCAGATGATAAGGGTAAGAGTAGAAAAAAGATGCCATCGAGGATAGTTTGATGAGCTCGCTCAGGTTATGGAAAGAATGGCTACAAAATAGTATATTGGTTGAAAATTAAATAAAATCGTCACAAAGAAAATACACGTGAAGATAAGTATTCCACAGTAAACATTTATTTGCAAATAGATAATCTCAAAGTTCTTGTACGGATGTATCGATGAAGGGTGATTGTGCAATATGCAGTATGAACATAATTCTGAAGGAATACAAAGCAATGCATTATTTGTTTAGGTTGAAACAAATACTTGTACATATAGCCCTCTTTCATTAGTAGCTGAACATTTATAATCCCCCGAGTCATGTATACATTTATATTTTCTGTCAATTTAGACATTGGTGCTAGATAGAAATGATTGTAAAAATGAGACCTCAAAAAGACGCTATATTTTAGAATATTTTTGTTTTATTCTAACATCATCTAATTAACCTAAGAGCAGGTTGAATTTATTAACTTACATTTTCTTGGCCCTATGGGATTTGAATCATCTTCAACACGTATTCATTTCTTGGTTTAGTGTAATACATTCTTACAACTTAAAGTATCTACCCTCACTGGCCAAGATGTGAAGCGAACTAGTCCGTGATGTAAGTAAGACCCAGTGAACCCGGGACAGAAATATCGAATGATAGTCGGTTCTCATTGACCCTTGAACGCCGAATCTTCATAGCGACCATATCCTACAGAGTTGCAATACATGTTGCCATACTTCAAAAAAGGTTTCATTGGAATTCGTTTTTCTGCGCAAATCCACTTTTTATAAGACTCATATCTCGTGTTCGAAAACAGTTTAAAAGAATGCATTTACAGTTAATATGTCGTCAACGTGTTTATTGTTTTCGAGAATCGGGTATTTATGTGTAAATATATGGACCCTATACATGCATATAACAATTAACGAAACACGTTTACAAATCAACTCTCATTTACTTTTGTTTTTCTCTCTCTCTTTCAACTGTAATGTTAAGGTGTATAACACTTTCAGGGAACTCCCCATATAAATTCTGGAATATTTTTATTCTATATAAACGACACATTCTCAACGTAGAGTGAAAATAGTTCTAATATGTTCCTATTTTCTATGAAGGTATTTGCTTATTTTATTTTTTTTCAAGGAAAAAACCTGTGGGATCAAAGGCTTTCATCATATACTTCATTAACTCTTCTCCCAAAATAATTAAGTTGTCTTCTCATGACATGCAAGCAATGACCGAAAAAAAGAAGAGTGTATTGTATGTGGAAAAAGAAACAGAAGCATCATCCTCTTTTATACAAATATATATACATCTCGTGATACTGTGCGAGAAAGATACAGTATTAGAATTAGGTAAATGCAATTTGCTTCTACAAACGGATATCGTGCATTTACTTAAATCAACCCACCTTTTATTAATTTTCAAAAACTATTGCCATTATGACAATAACACATTAAAGGAATGTAGTTTGCACATTTTTCATCTTATTTTATTTGTATTATTTAACTCTTTTATGTATATTTTTTTTTTTTTTTTTTTTTTTGCTTTCGTGTTGCATTTTTATGTTGCTTTCTAAGTTGTTTATTCCACTGAAAAAAAGCTTGATTGGCTCGAAATGTTGAGATTTGTTCTTGTTAACTGCTTTGTTACTTAAACTCAGTAATATAATCCACACACAAAATTATCTAATAAATACTGCAGCTCAGTATTTGCCCACGATACAACAAAGAGCCTTTACGCATAACCAAATTCGATAGGACATCGGTTATTAATAATCACTACAACTTGGATGCTTGACAAACCAAACTATTTTCCTAACGCTGATAAGCAGAGAAATTTAAACAATGTTTTCATCATATAAAATAAAATTCAGGGCGTTCCATGAGTACGCGCGTACTGACAATATTCATCTACGATGAGGCTGATTCCACCAACTTTATATGTTTCCTTTAGTTTCCGCTTCACTATGTTTGGATAAAAATCAAAACAGAAGTAAACTTAAGGTTGAATGATATTATAGTTTTATGTTATATTGAATTTTATGTACGAAACAGATTTGTGCACTGGTGCATATCACGCAAATGGTTCCAGGAAGAGTAAGGCCCATCTCAAAGAGAAAGCACGACAAGAACACGTTTTGCATTTAGCATTTACCTTGAGAAATTCATTTTATTTTGTTCATTCTAAAGTTTCACTAGAAAATCTAGAAAATACGGCATCAATGTATCTATTTAAAAGTGTGCTATTTGTCCACAATAACAAAGCAAGTTAAACTCATATTTATTTCACATTTCCATTTGAAAATTCACTAAGAAACTGCGTGTTGAGAGAGAGAGATCGAGATCAGAGAGAGCTCCTCGCATCCCTTCGTGATGTTCTGTTTTCATTCATATTCGTTAAATAAAGAAAAAAAATGCTGTTAAGGTTCAACATAAAATTTGGATTAAAACACGGAACGGGAAGAATGCACGGTTAGCGCTCCAACCAGTAAAAGTGTAGCTATGTGCTAGTGGGAAAACATGCGGAAAACATGCGGCGGAGAACAACCATAGGTTGTGTCTTATTTTACATGGCTCAAGCTCAAGATTTTCATCCAATTATATTCTTCTCTCGCACAATCTATTTTCTCTCTCTATCACTACACAGATTTTCATTTCTTCTTTCTTTTATTTATATGAGATAGAGAGAAAAAAACAGACACGGAAAGTAGTAGGCATTGGGATCAAAATTATGTAAGACGAGTTTTAATTTTTTTAGATAAAATTGTCTCTATCTCACCGAATGTCTCAATAATGTTGTCACTTCCAGGCTGTTTGTCGGTCCATCTTTTTGTCTATCTGTCTGTTTTGTTCAGGCGACTAAAATCGCGATTGTATTTAGAAAGTTTTACAGCAAATACATGCCTGTACAAGCCGTAAAAAGGGGAAAAAATCATACTAATAACTTCATTGAAAATATATAGTTATTTATAGTTATGGTTGTATACCGCGTTGACGTACTTATTTGTGTTTAGGATTGGGACATAGATTTGTTTGAGACGATTGATGGATAAGAGACAATAATTATCCTCCCCACTTCTCCGTACAAGTCTGTAGCTCATTATTCTATCCAGGGTATGTATTTTGTCCACGTTACAACCAGTGACCCATAGCTGTAATTTACAGCAGTTTGCTGTCATTATGACCAGGCAGCTTGCCAGATTCAGACCACAGTCCGGGCTTTGATCACACCCTACTGACACGAGAGTATTTCAAACCACGGCGATTGTCTTTAATTGGGTGTCAAAACCTGTCTGAAATGGGGTAGGGGTCACAGCCTCCAGCAGATCCCCCCCCCTTTCCGATTTTCAAGATGAGTGTTGTCCTCCTCCCAGACAAACTTCTGAACTCTCTGTTTCGGTTCGGTAATTTAATTAACAGTTTCAACATTGGTAGTAGCAGAAAAAGTCCTTTTATGAATAGATGAATACACCTACATATTGCGTATAGACTTTTAAGTTTTAACACATTTAGAGAAATCTCATTCCCCACTATTGTTCTTGCGTCAGGGTTGCAAGGTTGGGAGAGGTATAAACAAAACATTTACTGAATAAACCTTGGTCAAGTGATGGATATAGTTGGCGTTTTTGTGAATTATGTCTAAAAGCTGATACAACTGGCTATTCAAGAGAGATCACAATGTTTCATTTAATACTTAAATCGATGTAGAGGGAAGCTATTTGACAAAGCCAGCGTTTTTTCACATTAAGTTGATTATATTTGTATATTTTCAGAAGATCTAAAGGACATGACAATTAAGACCTCATGTGTTTGCAATACTGATGGATTGAACACAATAAATTTTTTTTAAAAAAAATTCATCATATATCATGAAGGACAAAGTGTTGCAAGAGTACATGCACACTAAAGATATTAATCTCCAACGAGCTTGGTTCAAACGACTGTATATATTTCCTGTAGATGCTGATTAAAGTTGCCTGATTAAATTTGGTATAATTTGGTTTTGGTTCTTTACGGCACAGCAACACAGGTAGGTTATTTAGTGCCGGGGCAATTGAAGTAAAGTGCCTGCCCAAGGACACACACCGGTAGCCGACCCCGGCTGATTCGATGTTAGGATTCGAACCCGCTGCCTTTTGATTGGTAGTCCGGCACGCGAACCACTGAGTCAGTTCCTTAAATTAAAATATAGCATGCATATAGAATGATAGTGTAGATTCATGTTATGTTGGTTTATTATGTTCTAAACAATCTGTGCGTTGTGGCATATCATGAAAATGGAGCCGCGAAGAGTATAGGCGATCCTAAAGATAATCTACCCGAAGAGCAAGTTGTACATTTATCATTTACGTGGAGAAATTCATTTTAATTTGTGCAGACTAATATTCTACTTGAATATCTGAAAACATTATACATTAGTAAAATTTTCTCTTCAAATGTATATGCTACTCCTTGTCACTGACATTTTTCCATTTTTATTTTTTTGTTATTGTCGATGTGTCCTGAAAAGAGGAATGAAATATCTTACGTAAACAGTGGATGAATTCTCAGACAAAAACGTATGTACTCACACATTTATTCCATCACTTCCAACGGCGATAATATCGTTCCGTTCCCTCGTACGTCAGTCTGTCCATCCGACAGTGATCGCATCTCAACTACACCGCTTGGAAGATTTTAATGAACTTTGTGACTGTTCAGGCTAGAAATGAAGTTACTGTAGATGTTAAATATGCTTATACATTTTTTGCCCATTTCTGCGGAAATGTATTGAATACGTTTCTACAAGAAATGAGAAGCCATCGTGTTTTTGTGGTATTTATGCAACCCTATGCTTTTATTCTCTCCTCTGGGGAGAGAACATTATGATCTATCATTGCTCCAAAGGTCTTGAGAGAGGAGGGTCTATGTTCTTTGCTATATAAGTAAACCATGATCACACAAACATGCCTGAAGTGCGGCAATGTCCATGCATGAACATCTAGTTCATTATCTTAAAAAGCAAACAAATCAACAATGAAAATAAAGAAAACAAAATGAAAATCCCTCCTTAGGGAATGCTAAATGATAGAAACTATACTCACTCCACTGTGAGAATAGTCGAGATAAATAAGATATAGGAGATAAATAAGAAAGGCGTTTTATGGAGAGCTACTGAAAGTGTTGTCTATATAATTAGGTTTCCCATGGTGTATGGGAATAATTGATAGGTAAGATTAGGTATGCTAATAACTAACTCTCCACGTTAAGTTTTTATTCGGGTATTTCAAATCCTCACACAAATACCTGGACACATGTTAACATGCACAACCACTGAGAATCAACTTAAAATAAAACCCTTTTCCAACAATGGTATATTTGAGTGTGTTTTCCATTGTTTAAATGGATTTAGAATCAAGATCGTTCTTGAAGAAATGCTATACACACAATTTAGTGTTAAAAAGTTGTTGAGATTAAGCTAGGAGATGATGATTTGTGTGTGGTAAATCCATATTCAATATACAATATACAAGAATATTTTTGAAGTGATTATAAAACGACAGATTCAATCTAATAAATATTTTTGGTGCATATAGAGCACCAAGATCAACCAGTTCTAATGGGAATTTCCTGTGCGTACCTGACGTTTCTCACATCAAGATATGTAAAATTCCAATCTAATTGTTACGTCGTTTACAAAATGACTAAAGTACAACTTACCTCATGGACAAATATTATAGATTCAATATACAAAACTATATATATATATATATATATATATATATATATATATATATATATATATATATATATATATATATATATATACAAGCTTTACCACGAGAAGAATGTATACTTTTTGTGACAAAAAGATTGAGACTGAATACTATTTTTATTTGATTGTAAGGCATTTAAATTTCATCGTCGTTTGGATTTACCGATCTACACTCATTTTAGATATTGTTATGCTCTCCAGTGAAACAATGAGTGCAAATTATTTGTTACCTCATACTCTACTCTATTCCTGTTTCATTTGCATATGACTGGGTCTATGCAGAATTCAGAATCAATCAGTTATAATACAATACGCGAAGAATGTACAAGATTTTAATCTACAGTTTAACTAACGCAAGGATAACGTCTTTAACTTGCATCCAAATAAAATGGCACAAATATGTCTCAACGCACAACAACGTATCCCAACCATCTCAACTTTAAATTACATTCGTGCTTGAAGAAAAGGTATTCCGTACACAGAAAACAAGCACGTCTTTTTTTCCTGCCTTTTAATAATTTTATATTTATCATTTAATACTTGCACACGTTTTAGTTTTCATTTTTTAAATTTTCTTTCAATGTTTCAATAGACCCTTTACAGAATCTCCAATCGGAGCATCATCGGCCCTGTCTCCCAACTCGTGCTAGAAGCATATCGAGACCAATATCAAGGGTGTAAAGCCACTGCCTGTCAGCAGTACAAAGATCACGGTGAAACATTGTATGTTGCTCTCATATATTTCAGTGTATTAAATATAAAATGAGTACCCATTGAGTACATTGTTCCAATTTGTATTTTGCTTTCTTTTATTGTAATAAATGTGTTTGTCGACGAATTTAATCAATATATTCGAAGTATTTTGGTCCCATCCCCACACCGACAAGACACTGTATCCGCTTTGGAGTATGTGTTCATTTATTTTATTTTCCGAGTGATATTTCATTTAAATTAAGGATATGCAGTTAGTATATGCACCGCATACAGTTTGCTTTTGATATTAATATGCATTTATTTTTTTGTACGACAGTCAAAAAAGACGGAGAGTACATCCACACCCGGGTCGATATTGCTGGTCACAAAGGCGTCGATCGTTCTGTATTCATTTTGTCTCTTGAGGCAGTCGCTTTTCCCTTCAAACAGTTACATTTCCTTATCCCTTCTTTATTTAATAAAAGTTTATGTATATTCTTCTTTAAAGAATTAATGAAACAAATCTACGTTTCTTGCAGCAAAAACAATTGTTTTTGCTTTAAGCGTCTTTCCATGTCCTAACCACTAATACGTCAATCAGCCAAATACATATACATTACGGAAATAATTTACGGTGATTATCTAATATAATTTTCAATATTGAAAGTTAATTACAGGTAATTCGATTTTACAAAATCCAACTGGCTTGCTAACTTGTTTTGATGATGCATTTAGCACTTGATCGAGTTTTTGGCCTCGGAGTCGGGAGTATAATATCTTACTATTGTTATGTATAATGTTTGCATAAATAATTTGTTGTCCTTAACTGTAAGTTGTATGGTTATTTGTAAATACCATGATTACTTAGTATTTTAGTTCAAGGTCAGTTTTGTAAGTGTAAACAAGTTGTTTACTTAGCATGCTTGCTCAGGGTTGCTTTTGCTTACAATTAGATTGTTTTTTCCACTGGAATTAACGATTTTTGTCATGTAGGCATATGATTTTCTATAAAATTCTGTCAGATAACTCGTGTTTATATATAGGGAGTTTGATAAACAATATTTCATTATTGTTCCAATGGTCAGTCTATGAAGAATCACTTTAATAATCAGATGTTTATAATTGTGTTGTAAAAATCAGAGGAAATTAAGGGAGGAATTATTTATTTAAAATATTCATTGAAACTACTAAAGTGCTCATTCTCATTTTGGATTGATACATAACTTTGAGATCTTTGTGAATTCATTCAAAGTTATTCTGGATTATATCATTCAGGGACATCAGGACATTCAAGGCTACTGAAATTCATTCGAAACATTCTATATTTTGTACTTGTGATTAAGACACTTAGGATTATTTGGATTTTAATTCGCAATGTTGCAAGTGTATTTTGAATTTTCATTTTAATTGTCTAGAAATAAATTGCTTGTTGATTTTACTTGCTTTTCTTGATTTCTCTTTCTTTCTGTTACATTTTTTAAGACCTAGAGTCGTAACACTATTATGATCTATTTATCCACAGTTTATTTTTGCTTATTTTTTTCAGTCGATTTTAAAGACCGTTTATCAAACTAGGCCCATTAGTGTCCAAGAATAGAGCTAAGTAGGTTTCTTGGCAGTAATAGACCACTGTTCTCCTTGATACACATACATGACGCATGCATTCTATCCCTCGCTTTCGATCAGCGAGATAAGGCGATAACCCGCATTACCTCAGATTATTATCAGCGATAGTGATAGTCCAAAATCATCCTCTTGTAGATATATTTATACGTATACACTATTTATTAAAGATACCAGCTTCTTAAAATGCAGCGTTATCTTTATGAAAAATGAAACTACCCACCCACCCACATATCTGGATTTAAATCGTTTTTAGTCAAAGTATTTCATACGACACATATCTCTTGTTTGTACGTAACTATTAGCAAGCATGCATTGAGTATTGAACAGAATGGTGTAATTAATTGGAAGTCTGTTAAAGTTGGTCATATTATTACCTTTTGAGTAAACTTTGTTTGCGATTTACTTCACATGAGTTTTTTACACAATACAATTGTTCTGTCAATGTTTACAAAGTAAATATGAAATAAGGCCCCAGGTGTGATTTACTACGGGCTTATTACGTTTGTGCAGACAGATCATCCACATTAAGTATATATCTTCATATCCAGAAATGTTTGCAAACATATATCCTCAAAGTTTCTTAACCCGGTTTATCCATAAATGGTGATTGCCCAATACGCAATACGAACATATTGATGGAATACAAAGTAATGAATTATTTGTTTAGGCCCAAATAATTATGTATTACCCTGTTTCAGTCTGGTAAAATACTGCAACAATTTGTACTTGAGATTCTAACTAGTCGCTGATTAAGTATAACCACGCAATTAATGTATAAAGTGATATGTTGTGTAAATTCAGAAATTTTGCTAGATGGAAATGATTTGGAAAATGCGCCCCCCCCCCAAAAAAAAAAGTTTCTATATTTAAAAAATATGTATTTTTAAATTAAATCTAACGGCATCTAAATAAAATAAGGGAAGTTACATGTAGCTGGCACTATGGAATTTGAATCATCTTCAACACGTATTCATTTTGATGGTTGAGTGTATCATACATTAATTGTTAACACATTATTACAACTTACAGTATCTACCCTTACTGGTCATGATATGGAGCGAGCTAGTCCTTGAGATAATTAAAAACTAAAACCAGGGACAAAAATAGGGAAGTAAATTGGTGGTCACTCACCATTCCATGCCGTCGCTTCAGATCGACCCTAAACTACGTTGGTGTAATATATGTTACCTTACTTCATACAATGTTTCCTCGGACTTTCGTTTGCCTCACAAATGAATACGATCAATGCTCGTGTACTCACAGAACGCATTGAATTTGATTTTATACGCTGAAACCATGTTTAATTTTCTCTTTTGATCGGTGTTTGAAAAAGAGTTTGGTTTGGCGACCAGTCAGGTCGTAATGAGTGTTAATAATGGATGTTCAATCTAATATATGTATACGTAAAGGTTCTTTGTTGCCTTGTGGGCAGAATGCTGACCTGCAGTATATTTTCCGAGAAGTGTGTGTGTGTGTGTGTGTATTATGATACTGTATTTTTGTCTATTAAGTAAATAGGCAGTTAAAACAAAAAAATCTCAACAATTCGAGCTAGTCAAGATCTTTGTCAATGGAAGGAGCAACTTCCAAAACAACACTAAGACGTAAAACGAAAGCCGAAAGAAAACCAGAGAAATAAACACAAAAGAGTTAAATAATGCAACAACACTGTAGATCATAAATTGTATACAAATGGGAAAAGTACATTCATATAATGTGTAATTGTAATACTGGCAAACGTTTATTAAAACTAAACAATAATTAGTTGATCTGAGCAAATGCGTGATATCCATATAGAGAAACAAATTGATTTCACCTAATTCCTGAGACAAAGCATGGGTCAAATTAGGATCAAAACCTCCATCTGTATCTTTCAGGCACAGTACAACGAGATCCATACATTTTTTAAAGAATGGGACTAAGCTTTTATTCCACTTTTACCACATACAATGCGCACATATTTATTTTACATTTCCAACTGAAGATTGAATATAAGAAAATGTGCATTGAGAGAGAGAGAGAGAGAGAGACAGACAGACAGAGACAGAGACACTGAGACCGAGAGAGCTCTTCATAACCCCTCATCGGGCTCTATTTTCATTTCTATTGGTTAAATAAAGAATACAAATGCTGTTCAGATTTAGACATAAAAGTTGGATTAAAAAAAGGAACAAAACGATCACGCGGTCAGCGTTTTAATCAGTGAAAGTGCGGCTCTTTCTGTATCGGTGGAAAGACATGAGATGGAAACGTCCAACCAAGTATGGAATATGCATAGGAAAATGTCTCTCTCTCTCTCTGTATCTGCTTGTCTGTCGTTTTTACCATCGTAGATTCAAATACCGACACAATATGGAGAGACTAACAGCTAGAAATTAAAGGAAGGTGTGGTGGAGGGAGACGCCTTCATGTATGTAGAAACATTTAAATGAGGTGTGTTGGACATTGTTGTATGTAAACCCACATAAAACATGCGTGGCACCTAGCCAACATTTTAAAGTTAGACTACGGCCCTGGTCAAGCAACTTTGTATTATATGTATAATATAACAATTTATAAAATTCCCCTGGAAAACATACAGATACCATTAAAACGCCCCATGTTCTTGCATCATAATTTACATGAATTCAAGCTCATGGTTTTCATCAAGTTCTATTTTTCTCTATCGCAATCTATTTCTCTCTCCATCACTGCACAGATTTTCAGGGATTTCCTTCCTTATTTATAGCAGAGAGAGAGAGAGAGAGAAAGCAATATATATATATAGATATACCGATATATGCCGATCAAAATTATGCAACATGAGTTTTAATTCTTTTAGGTAAAATTGTATGAAAAGGCGAATATGAATATATTTCTCTTGCTGTTCTCATATTGTTATGATTACAAACTGAATATTCACCACTGGATTGAGAGGTTATAGAAGCAATTGTCTCCTGTTGAAATCTCATTGCACGCTGATTCACACACAACGGGCCTACCATGATGATACCCACAGTCTTGGTGTATGAAATTGTTTCCTGTCAACACTTACTAACCCATGATAATGTGCATTGTCAACCGGACTTATGATTGAGAGTATACAAACCAAGATATAATACCGAAATCAACTCAGCTCCAAGAAAATTCGGAATGCTTATTGATGCGAAAAATATTTGTCTACGGACAATGCCTTAACGAATGATCCACGCTTTTTGTCTCTCTCAGAAGTATTTGAATGTCTTTCCGTTTCTGCCTGCCTGTGTGGTTATTTTAACAGAGAATTTTTTTCAGAAACAGAATATAAAATGCCAAAACACTAGTTCTGACTTTCAGTTATTCAAAGAGTTAAATGTACATAACACACAGGATATATTGAAAACGAGTTTGTAACCTCTTTCTTATCAATGCTCTCCATAACTTTGCAACTTCTTAGCTTTTTGTCTGTTCGTCTGTTTGTTTATCTGTCCGCTTCGTTCAGGGGCTAAACTCGCGCTTTTATGGTGAAAGCTAATTATTTTACTACTAATAAGCATGGAATTAGGTATAGTCTTGATTGTATACCGTATTAACGTACATATTTGTATTTAGGATTGGACCATAAATTTGCTTGAAAAGCTTAGATAAGATAAGATAAGAATTCTTTATTTCAGACTGCATGGTCCATACATCTAAATTAAAATATACAATAAAATAAAATATAAAATATAGAAGTATTTTAAGACATAGAAGTTCATAGGTGTCTTATGTGCAAATATACAGACCCATCTACAACTACAGAATGTGTCTGTCATTGTTAGGAATAAAATCATGTAAGACATTTAAATAGTAATTTGTTCCATCTATCTATAATCTGAGAACTTAAATGAATATCGTAGTTCCACAACGATTTCAAGATACAGTTCTTACTATTAGATATTCGTGTCATCATTGAAAACACATACTTTCTCATTAATTCTTCAAAACTAAAAACATTATAGTTTACAAACATGGTAGAGGCACTATTCCATCTTGGAAGGCTTAGTAGTAAACGAAGACTATTATTATAGCCAATAGCTTGTTTTCTTTTCATACATTCACTAAAGTTTGTCCACAGAGGAGCACAGTACATTGTGCAACAACATTTGAATAATCTAATCTTGATATTCACTGAACAATTTCTAACTTTACGTAAAAGCATGTTTGTTCTAATACACAGAAATCTGTAACGTCTTATCATATCTTCATCATCTGACCTGTTAATAGATAATATACAATAATTATCCTCTATACTTCTCCGTAAAGGTCTGCAGCTCATTATTCTGTCCAGGGTATGCACACCAATGACACATATGAGTAATTTATATCAGATAAGACAATTCATTATTTACTGTCATTACCACTTGGCAGCATTGCATTGATGGACCCAGAACAGAGGTTCAGTCAAAAAAAAAAAAAAAAAAAAGAAAGGAATCTCTTGGTGGGGTTGGGTGATGGTGGGAGGCACTCAATATATAATAGGTAGTTACTATGTTTTGATAATTAGTCTTAAGGGTCACTATTTTACTGAAACTTGGTAATATTCCACAACTTTATATATGTCCTCTAGATGCTAATTTAAGTTGCTTGATTAAAAATTGGTTCGGTTTGATTTGGTGTTCTGCGGCACAGCCAGAAACGTCGGTTATTCATTGCCAAGGCAATTCGAGTAAAGTGCCTTTCCCAAATATATATCACGACAGCTGACACAATCGGTCTTAGGATTCGAACTGGCTCCCTTTCGGTCGACGCGGCTCCTGAAAATTTAAAGCAAAACTTAGGGTCCAATGATAGTGTAAATTCATTGTTTGTAGGTTTATTATGTTTTAAACAATCTGTGATATGTGGGATATTACGAAAATGAAACATGGAAGAGTAAAGACGATCCTAAAGATTATTTACCATAAGAGCAAGTTTTACAGTTACGTAGATACATTCATTGTAGTTTGTGCATTCTCGTTTTCTAATTGAATATCAGGAAACATAAAACGTTAGTAAACATTATCTATTCACATGTATATGATATTTGTTGTCAGCAATGACATTTTACCATTTTAAAGTTGCTATTGTTCTAGTGTCCTGAAAAGAGGAAAAAATATCTTAATCAAGCAGTCCATTAATTGTACGAAAAAGCGTATGCGTTCAGTGAAGATAGGAGATATTGTTGTTGGCACCGTGCGCCAGTCTTCCCATATGTCAATCCGACTTTGATAAAGCTTGTCATCTCAGACACTCCCACACCGCTTGGAAACTTGTAATGAAAATTGCAGGCTAGATATGTGTTAAGTGTATATGATAATATATTCTTACTTTTTCTCCACTGGCCCATGTTTGGGGAAATTTCTTAAAAACATTTATGTAAACAGACATTTTGGAACTCCATAGTTTTTATATGTTATTTATGCAAATCTATGTAATATTACTTCAGGGCAGAGAACATTATGATCTTTCATTGCTCCAAAGGTCTTGAGAGATGGGGAAATGCATTTTCTTTGCACGCCTTCACTCTACTTGAGTATGAGTTTTTTTTTTTTTTATTAACGAAGGTGACAAATAATGAAGACTTTTGTATGGAGAGTTACTGAAGATGCTGTCTATATATTCAGGTTTTCTTTGTGTATGGGAATAATTGATAGGCAACACTGGGTATTATAAGAAAGTACAATCTCTTAGAAGTAATGAAGAAGAAGAGAATAATCTCTACAAAACCTGAAGTTGCAACACAGTGGTAACATTGAGAAAAGAGTAGACACCTGACTAGTTTTGCAAGTAGTACAAGATACAAAAAGCCCCACAATCTGTACAACAGCTTTGCTTTATATTTCGCTCGGACACAGCTATATTCTTATTCGAGTATTTCATATCTTCACAGAAACACATACATACATATTATCATACGCAACCACTGAAAATCAAACTGAAATAAATAAGTAATCTAACGAAAGTACATTTACGTGCATTTTCCATTGTCTTAATCCCTTTAAAAACACATACATACATATTATCATAGACAACCACTGAAAATCAAACTGAAATAAATAAGTATTCAAACGAGAGTAGATTTACGTTCATTTTCCATTGTCTTAATCCTTTTAAAATCGATATAGTTTTTGAATACATTTTGGCAACGCCTTGAATAAATTTTGGCAACGCCCTAATTTAAGAACAAAAAACATGTACACAATATTATGATTGGGAAAGATGATGAGATTAAGAAACAAACATGATGTCTCGTCATAATGTCCAGACAACAGCTGATTGGTAGTAATTTACCTGGGTTTATGACGTAATAATCTTCCCATTCTTAGGCCAATGAGAAACTTTCCTTTTGAATGGCGCCCTTGGGTTGTTCTCTAGAAATGGAAGTTTGGCTGAAATGGATTACTTCGTACGATAGTTAATGAAAACTGAGAAGGCGCTAGGAATTCTTCTTTTACGTGTAAGTGAGAGGCGTTTCTCGCCTGAAGAGTAATTATATACTTTAAGAAATATCTGCTGGTGTAAACCTTGACTTTTATTATATATTTATTTAAGGGGTCGTGCATTAGAATGGTGTTTTAAAATCGCTGTATTCACTCCGAACATAATATTTTCATGGTTTGGATCCATGTTTGTATCAAGCTTGCATTGGGTACCTGTGGTTGTATAATAGAAGCGTGTATGTCATGTAGTGGATACGTGCACTGTGTTGAATAGAACGACGACTGGGACGAGTATATGTTGCGACTCATTTGTCCCAAGAACGAGTGCTTGGAATAAATGTTCGCCAAACTAATATTGTTTCGGGTCATACCGTGCTTAAGATAATCAGACTGTTACATTTGTTGATATCAAAAGACAGGTATAGACTGGACTAAGTTTGTAAGTCGTACTTACACGAGGTAGATCAAACCAGAAGAAGTAAGTTATTGTCATATATTTGAAGTCAAAGCTCTAACATATAATTGACACTGAAGTCATTTTTAATGAAAGATGCTGCGAAAGAGCTTTGACAGAGCATACGATGTACAGTGATGTTTTTCTGAAGCAAGTAAGAATGTTTTTCACCATCAGTGCTTGATTTAGCCCCACATATTACTACTTAGGTATGTAAATATCTTTTGTTTTTACCCTAACCGGTTTCTACCGTAGTTAGTTCAAAGGTATGAGAGAAAGAGAGAGAGAGAGAGAGAGAGAGAGAGAGAGCGGGGGGGGGGGGGGAGAGATGATGATGATGATGAAGATGATGATGATGTGACAAAAAATCATTTCTAATTTCTCGGTAAGAATATTGATAAAAGTGATCGTGTTTATTTATTACATGTAAGACAATATCATTTAATCTTTTAGATTCCGGATTTAATTTTACACCAAACAAAAATTACGTTTGTAAAATTCAGGCCTGGATCATAGACGTCAAATCATGCATGATATAGTCATTACCATGTTAGGGATAACTATTATGTGTTTGCTAAGCAGATGTTCTTTCTAAACAAAAGCAGGATTATTTAAACTTTTCTAATAATTATGTGATCATTTATAATTCTCGTCATCGCCATTTTTTGTTCTGCCATATATTGTTGAGGATCATCTTACGGCTTTGAAACCCTAGCTACTGTGTCGACGATGCCCGTCTAAGAATTCTTCGCGTATTAATTAATATATTGATTACTGACCACCCCAGTAATTTTCAAAGCCCACATGCCACTAAAAGCCTGTCTAAAATCATGTTCCAACGCCTCTGTTTTCCTACCAGCGTAAGAAACAAATCATCGGAGAAAAGTAACTCCCTGCCCATAGCTTCGCACCGTGAAAAAGATCTTTGCGTATATTATCTTTTGTATTAACTTTCCTTAAATCTGTGGATAAGAATTAAAATAGCAAACCGATGAATTCATGGTATAAGAAGCACCCCCGATTCTGTATCAGGCAGTAACAACAAAAACAGGAGGAGTAGAAACAACAAGATCACTACTACTACTACTAATATTAGACATATCTGTAAATAAGGGCATACACAAGACTCCCCACAAATAAGTATCTAACAAAAACCATATCTGCATGGGAAACATTATCACGTCATGATGCAAATGATTACGAAGTTTCACGGACTTAAGTCATCCTATTCAACAGATCACACGAGTCTAAAAGGACGAGATGCGTCAGAAATTATTTTTCAATTGGGAGACACAACTTAATGGTATCTATCCTACAAGGCCCGCTTTGCAAGGTAAACAATACCTAGTCGTACTATACATGAGATATTTCCAACCGTTCAGGAGATAACGGCGAACTATCCAACAAGGACCACTTTATACTCGACTGTCTGTTTAGTCATGGTATACAATCATGTAAAATTTCCTTGAAATGAATATCTTTGATGATTTATAAAAGATGATCGGCAAACTTTTGTTTCAAAATTGCTAGTATAGCAAAGCTCGATGACAAAGCCCACTCCTGTACGTTAAACACTGCTTAGTAAGATTGTACAAGACAGATAACCTAGGAGTACTTCTTTGGCAGAGCTCACTTGTATAGGTGTCACACAGTCTGGTCATGATACGCATGCACATCCACTGCATGCAAAAGTGTACAGAAGCGCGATAACTATATGTCTGCAGTGTACGCGCGCCCGATCCTAAGGAAACCAGTGGAGAAGAAATATCTTGACAGACCTCAGCCGCTTTTATATTGAATTTGCGAAAATTCCTTCCTTCCTTTAACAAATTACAAAATGTTTGTGCCAGGGCTAGTAATAATGATCCTGCAGTTACGAAGACAACTATTTGAATTGTTTTGGAGATATACCCGTCAGAAATAAGCGGATTGAGTTTATGTGTAATGGGTACTACGTGCACATTTTAAAAATAAAATGCCTTATTAGATTAAAGGGGTGTTTGGATGATAACGTTTTGACTGAATGGATGCTAGTATTTCGTCGAGGAAAAAGTCAAATATTTTGGTCGTTAATATAGTGTGTTGTATATATGAACCAAAATAATGTTGATCATTTCCACCGATGTTATTAAATGAAGAACTTTGTTATCGTGTGTTGGATCTGTCAATCTGCCAAGTGTTATTAATAATTAACAAAGGATGTTCTATCTGATGTAGGTTAAGTCTAGGTTCTTTGTTGTCGCAGGCAAAATGTCCTAGACTGAGTAACGAATTACAGCATTTTAAGGAGAAGGGTCGGTATTAATGTCTTTTTTATCAAGCTTGTCAAACAAATATGTCATAATCATAATAGAAATATGTGAATCCATGCCATAGACAACCATGACTATGCGTAGATCTATCTTTTCAAATATGTTGTTAACTTGGTATTTTGAAATTAATATAGGTCATAGAGAGACTTGTATTTGATGTTCAAATAATTACTACTACCCCAAAAAGGAGTTCTAAATCGCCCGAACAAGACATACACATACATGAACAGACGGACAGACAAAGAATTAAGTAGTGCGAATTATACGGAGAGAATTACTGAAACAGAAGCGAGTTACAAATACGTTTGTGGGTCATTTTAGATGTTCTGCATCATATTTCGTTTCTTATTTCCGATCGTTTAATTAGATTTTCTCTATATCTGTTTCCTTTTTGTTCCTATTTTTTCTTTTTTCTCTCAGTATAATTATTTAAACACAGCAAATATAGAGAAGAAAAGTAGATGTGAAACCCTCGCTTCTAGCTTTTAGTACTGTAATGAGTTGATAAATTCATATAGAAACGAAAAATGGTTTCCCCCCCCCCCCCCCAAAAAAAAAAAAAAAAAAAAAAATTGGGAAATGAAAGGAAACAAATGAAGAGAAAATATAAATTAAACAATAGGAAATATTGTACAATGAAAGAAAAAACAAGATTTTGTCCTTTTTGTATTTTCACAATATGGGTTATGATATTAAAAAAACTGATCGTGTTTATTATTTACATGTGTCAGACAACGTCATTTAGTCAGGATACGGTTCCAGAATACATATGGTACCGATACCGTCTCGAATTATTTTGGTAAAACTGACATTATAATAAAGTGTCATCTTATTAGATTGCTAGATTCCTGACATAAATTTATGCCTAAACTAAAATTCTGTTTGTCCGATTCAGGTCTGGGTCATCAACGTCAAATCATGCATTGTACCATCATTTCCAAAATATTGGATTACAATTGTAATAAACCTAAGGTAATATGTGCTATTTGTATTTACGTCTCCGTTTATAGCTTTGTTAGAGTTTAGTGATTATTTGTTGATTATGGAGAGTCGGTGTTGGGAAGATATTTCTCAACCCGAGTAATTAGTCAATTTCTAGGAGAAGACGTCATAATGTACAGTATTCACGAGACTGTATGACAGCATGGATTAGTGTCATAAAATGGACCCTCTTATCATAGGGAATTCTTTGAATATTTTTAGGTATACATGTTTAGTAATTTGAGATAGGAATAATTCTTTGTATTGGGTGTTTTGTATTGCAGGGCGTGAAGTACTAATATTCGACTACGTAATGCTTACTGAGGAATCATACAACTGTGAAACAAGAAAAACCATGCAAGTGTGAAATTAGAGTTTCGCGACGCGTGGTCATTAGGTGATTAGACGAAAATTATTTGTAGCGTTTGCCCGTTTAAGAACCTTTCAGTTGACAACGACTGTTGTCTTGAGGTTCTTGGAAATAAGGGAAACATGGACTATCAAAATCAGACTCACGCAGGTGTTTGATTCGTCTGGTCGAGAGACCACTTGCATGTAACACTATTATATCCTTGACTGGAAGATGTTCTGCCTGAACACAAAAAGAAGGATTAATTCGAAATTTCCAATGTGTATGTGTTTTTTCTGTAATTTTCGTCGTCGCCATATTTTGGGTGCCACATTTTTGTGGATCTTCTTAAGGCGTCGTAACCGGCGAGACTTTGTGTACTATACCACCCACCCCCTCTTCCCCGTTCTCTCGCGTATAATATATATCATGAATTAATGGCGACCTGAGCCATATTTTTCAGTCCAAAGTCCCAACTGTAATTGAAATAAAGGTCCTACCTAAAATGTTTTTACAACGCCTCCGTTTTTATCGGGGTCCCTGGTAGGCGAGTGGTTTTAGGCGCTCGCCTTTACAGGTTAGTAGTAATGTGTGGCGACTGGGGGTCAAATGAGACGCTTGTGGGTCATACGAGAAATTAACAAGGAGATGGCACTTAGGGGTCAAAAAGGTTTATAGGGTCAAAAGTGTATATAGGAACAGATGTGTTGATGAGAACAACATAGACACATAGACAAACAAACAAACAAACACAAAACATAGAAACACCATTGGCAATTTGATTTCTTTTCTGAGAGATGTGGGTTGCCCTGAAAAGGGCCGTTGGAGTTTGTTAACCAAAGGTAGTTAACACATATCACACCTCTTCACTGGTCTTCTTCTCCTCAAACTTCTATGCACTTCAGGTCCGTAGATCAGCACCAGCTTCAGACACCTTTGTCTCTACACATATATTCGTCAAAGAATTGACACTGAATTATCGATACAGCCAAGTGGTGAACTTTGATGTCTTGAAAAATGCTTGACAGTCTGGACAAGCTCAAGAATTTCGAGTGAAAACCGTAGTACCCCACAAAATCGTACGTTTGCCCAATCACCAAATCGTTAGTAGCCCTTTATAAAAAGTCTATCAGATTGTGAACCAGAAACGAGTGCGACTTCCAGACCACAATACTTTACCGTACGGACACGCCAATCTTCAGTATAAAAAGGGACAACTTCCAAGACCAACAATTCATTGTTACTACAAACGTTGACCAAGCAAGAAGATGCATAATAATTCCAAACAGCCTCTGAGTGACGAGCTCACTGTGAACTTCAAGTGTTCAATGTGGAGGCCAGTACACAGATACCGATACTGACGAACTCGACACAGTCGCCGAGTGAGGGACCTACTGTTTACTCCAAGTTCGATCATGAACTCGAGTGCGATGCAGTGCCTTGCGACAAGTGTGATGCCATACGTTTTGACATCAGCGATGCAGCACGACCTTACCGCTCCTCTGGGACAATCAAAAGCGATGCCGTTCGTGTGCCTTACCGCCCCATTAGCGAAAGCAATGCAGCACGACGCCCTTTCTGCTTTACTGGTTAATGTGATGCTAAGCGTGTACCTACATGTGGATGCCATCCATACACTAGCAAATAATACACGTTGCCTGTGGCTTTACCTAGCTATTGTGACTTTGAAAGTCGATTATCACTGAATGCCTTTGGGTAGACTATCACCAAAGGTACAAACCTTGTGAACCCGGATATAAAAGAGAACCATGCTAGGACCGTTGTCTTCAGTCGTGGAACGAATTCCGTGGAAGGAAGTCAATGATAGTGTTCAGACCTTAGCGGATTACAAACTACTGATATACGAACTGTTTCCATTGAATTTTAGATGATATGTGGCGTGTGTGTTAGTAACTACTTTTCTTGGACTTCTTATCCCAGGAAATTCGTTGTGGACTATTTTTGATGAACAGTACATGCAACAAAGACATAACCATTCGAACTTTATTGGTGCACCAACGTCAAATTGTGCTCAAAGTGTTGAGAATCGTGATGAAAACAAGTTGTGTACCTCTGTGTGAAGAAGACATTTGCTAAACTTTATCTACACTTCATACTTACCAGGAAGTGTGTATCGCTAGTTGGTTACACCAACAACTTAACGATTGGAAAGATGTACGTGACTGGAAAAGTTTTGGTTGCGATGCTTGGCTACAAGAAGTGGCACACTGTGCCAAAGACCTTGCGTGTCACTAATCATGCAAGATAAAAAAAAAAGAACAAGCGAACTTAGAACCAAAGTCAAACGTGACATTTTTGCTTTATGTGTTTTTTTCGTGTTTTAATTCTGGACATGTAAATATGTTTTTTTTATAGTTTAAAACATTAAAAATGTATAAAATGTCTTGTGTCTTTCATGTTCCTCTCACAATTCTCCATACCTCAGCCATGCCTGCGTCCTCCTCTTCCTCCTATTCCTCCTCTTCTGTTGTCAAAGTGATTGATGAAAAGTTAGATCGTCAAAGTTGGGAAGCTTTGTATCTGCGCCATCCTTTTAACATGTTGATTGCTGGACCGAGTGGTTCAGGCAAAACCGAATTTACCAAACGTTTGATTGAACACAAATCTCATTTGTTTGAGCGTCGCCCTCAGCGTATCGTGTGGTGTTACAAAGAGTGGCAATCGTCATACACTTTACTTCAAGAAAGTCAAGGAGAAGCCATTTCGTTTGTAAAAGGCATTCCTCGTGAAGACGATGGGATCGTGTCTGACTTGATCAGACACATCTGGTCATCTTCGATGACATGTTAGGAGAAGAGGAAGAAGAAATGAAACTTTGGTTTACACGAAAAGGATATAATCGTAATGCCAGTATCATTTACATCACTCAAAATTTATTTCAACAAAGTAAAGCCCATCGTACCATCAGTCTCAATGCTCATTATGTAGTGTTGTTTAAAAGATCCAGAGATAAATCGCAAGTGCAAGTGTTAGCCAAACAGTTAGGAACTCCTTGGCTGAATTATTCGTACGACGATGCCACTCAAACACCTCATGCGTATTTACTCATCGATTTTAAACCCACCACTCCCGATTATTTGAGATTTCGTACCCAATTGTCTCACCATTGGTGTCAAGAAGGAGGTCCTGTCATTTACACGTTCCCCTCGGTGACTCTCTGAAAAATCTATAAAAAAACATCCACCACGTCTTTTCTTTCTCATAGTCTACAAGATGACTTCCTTTCAATCTCATCCTCCTGCCAAATTGATTCGTGCCCTGTATGGCATCAGTCGCGAAAAGAAAAAATATAAATAAATAAAAATAAAATAAAAATGCACAAGTCCGTGCCCAATTGTTAGAAGCTAGTCTCAAAGAAGTTTTTTCGATGGTTTCTTTGACAGCACGTCAATTACTTCAAAGCATCATTCACATACCCCATCAAACCATACGCTTTTTTGAAAAACATAAAAGTGCGTTGTCACAACTGACATATCCCAGAATCGATCAACACACTAAAAAACAAATCATTTGACACCTGATGGTAGTTCTTCTTTAGGAGGTGTCATTATTTGTTCTCTTTTGAAATGGGATCCTTATGCCCAAACCAAAACCAAGAAGAAAAAGAAAAAAAAAACTAAATCATCTAAATTCGTCCACAACAACACACCACATACAAGAAAAAGAAAGGCCCTAAGACAAAAAGCCCTAAGAAGAAAACCACTCTAAGAAAAAACCAACAACAACATCTGCTGCCAGAAAGAGAGGTACTGCTGATAGGACGCGCACGTACTCCCGAAAGCCATGAGAGGCGGTGACAGTGTTTCCTTCTCCTACAACTTCTTCTTCTTCGCCCTTCGTGATGATGCCTGCCAAACCTGATTTAAGACCCGTGTTTCCTAATTTGATGCAAAAATGAAAACCCATTTCGAAAGTCACTTCTTCTTCTCCGGGGGCATCTACTTCGGCTGCTCTTGCAACTGCGACTGCCGCTAAAAAAGTGGACCAAAGTCCAAGACAGAACAGGCGTGTTACAAAGTTTACTGGATTTATCCAAACAAGAACTGACACGATTTAGTCCATTGAAAACACCTCAACGTCGAGTGATGCCTGTCATAAAGTTGATACGTCGTGGTGACCATCAGTGGAGACGTGTTCCAGTATAAAAAAGAAGTGTGGCATCCGAGGGACCTCACTTCTATTTTGCTCCTGATACCAAAGATGGCCATAAAAAGTGCCCACCACCCTAGTCGTCCCAAGAAAGGCAAAACTAAAAAAGACCTCCACCTCGTTTCGCGAAACATTGGGATGTGTTGTCCGTCCTGACTAAATTAAATCCTCCCATGCGAAAACAACTCATTCAAACAGCCCCGAAAGAAATCATCGATGCCCTGTGGAATGTTGTTTGAATGTGTTGAAAGGAACGGTACCTTTGTCCGAGATACAGAAACATAAATTAGAAAAACATCGGAACGTTTTTATCCAAATGGTCAAAAAGAAAATACCTCTTAGTCAAAAGAAAAAAAATGCTGGTGCAACGAGAAGGATTTCTACCCATGTTGATAGGACTGTTGTTAAAAATAGCGGCTCCTTTGTTAGGATCGATTGCTGGACCTCTTTTAGGAGGAGTCATGAGATAAAGACGGGAAGAAAAAGAAGATTAAAAGGACACCCTTCTCTGGAAAGACAGCACACTTGTACCTTTCGATCTTATGGAAGGACGAAAACTGACTTTAGTTCCTTACAAACGATGGATGGAACTCCATCGTTGGCATGAACAACAGATACCTCATTTACCGCCAAATCTCAACGAGATGTCACAGTTACAACAAGAATTATACTCATTAATGTAGCGAAGTGATTTGTCAGAAGCAGAAAAATCGCAACGGTACGGTCAACAATTTTAACGTCTTCAACTCTTTCACCAGAAAGCTTTAGACGAAACAGGTAAACCCACTCTGAGAGATTTTAAGGCCACGATGAAAAGCGAACCTAAAATCACCAAGACAGACACCTCCACGGGGACGACAGAAGAAGACGACACACGAGAAGTATTTCAAACTCCGTCTGCTCCCTTACCTAGTGAGATTGCAGCTTCCATGTTAACACCCTCCCCTACGCCTCAACGAGAAGAAATGAAAGCTTGGGTTAAACAAATGATGTCCATCCCTTTTTCAGCAGAAGAAAAAAAGAAAGAAGAGAAGACAGAAGTTAAAAATACATCAAGAAAAAAAAATACCACTTCACAACCGACTCTGTGGCTCCTTGGACGCATCAAACTTCGTCCAAACCTCCCTTACCACACGACTCCAAAAGTAGTATCGAGCAGTGGGTGACTTATTGAGGGGCATCATTGTATCATGGAGACACTTTTAGCCAGCATTTACTACAATCCTGCACATGCTGCTGGATTTCAAAAATTGTATCGGGCAGCTAAAAGCAAATTGAAAAGTGTACGTTTGCCAGACGTACGACGATGGTTACAAGAACGATCGACGTACACGTTACACAAACCCATTCGACGAAAATTTTCCAGAAGTCAAACCAAAGTGGCTGGCATCGATCATCAATGGCAAGCAGATTTAGCTGATGTCTCTCATTTGGCAGCGTACAATCGTGGTTAAAAATATTTGTTTTGTGTTATTGACGTGTTTTCTAAATCCCCTCGGGTCGTTCTTTTGACTTCTAAAAGCAGTGCCGAGTTAGTACACGCTTTTAAACTGGTGTTGAAACAAAGTGGTCGTCACCCTTTACGATGGCAAACAGACAAAGGCACCGAATTTCTAAACCAAGCTTTTCAAAAAGAATTGTCGTAGAACGTTTTCAAAGAACTTTGAAAGAACGCATGTGGAAATATTTTAGACATCAACATCAACACACTCTCAAGCACATCGACGTGTAACCACGTCTGATCAAAGCTTACAATCAATCGTACCATCGTAGCATCGGATGTGCCCCCGAAGAAGTCACCCCTGTAAACGAAGTGAGAGTAGTGTTCGATCGATTGTTTAGCACACCTAAGATTGGACACAAGAAAGCAGTGGTGCTCAAGACGGGAGATTGGGTTCGCATTTGAAAAATCAAAACGCACTTTTGACAAAGGTTATTTACCTAACTGGACTACCGAATTGTTTTGTGTCACTGGACAAGTTTGTGGACGCGATCCTCCTGTCTATAAATTGGAAGACATGCACGGAGAAGTGTTAAAAGGAACCTTTTACTTGCCTGAGTTACGAGTGACCACAAAAGAAGAAGACTTGTACGATCGAAAGCATTCTCGAACGAAGAACACGTAAATTTGATAAACGTCGAGTGGAAGAAGTCAAAGTGCGTTGGAAAGGATATCGTCCAAGTTTTGATTCTGGGATTGCCGCTTCCCAAGTCATCGACTATAAAAAGAAGAAGTAATCAACTTGCCGTTCAACACAACAGCTACCTCTTCTTCACAGAGTTCCTCTCTTCAAGAATTACAAAAGCAACCTTTGTGGGTGTGGTGCGGAGAACGTGTGCCTAAAAATCAAATCGTCTTTTTCTGCCAAATCTTTGTGGTGTATTGTGTCATCGGAGCAGCGATCGCCAATTTGAGTTTGCAACAAGGTGACAAACAATTGTGGACCATTGTACTCAGCAGTTGCATTGGTTATCTTTTACCCAGTCCTTCCTTGAAATATAGTACATACAGTAACAACAACAACCACAACGATGCGGATAACCCCAGTCAACCTTCTTCCAGTCACTATATAGCAACAGTATCCCTCTTTTGGAACATTTTGAACATTATTCTCCTTTGACAACGAGTGACTCCTCGGACACCAGAACCCTCGAACTATGAATAACCAATTGTATTTAACCTTACCCAGTGACAGTTCTATGGATGTGTTTCCCCAACAACACCTTATGTTGTTTTATGGCCAAAGTACCTCATTCCATACAACTGGATCACGAAACTCATTGGGAAGTGGCTTTGGTAGAAATCATTCATCCTACGCAAGCCATGAATATCAACGAAGGTCAAAATGCTGTTATCATGTAAATCCTTAACAGGCAAGTGCAAGAACACTTGGACAAAAATGATCCTGGCATTTATGAATCCAAAAAATCATTACACACCAAACCTCCTTCCTTGACTAGCTATACCATGAGAATTCCTGTGGGGTATCATTTTACTGCTCAACATTTGGTGGACACCATTGCGGCTCTCTTTCGGGACCAATTTGGCAAAGCCTTGGACAAAGCAGAGAAAACTGTCCTGATCGAGTACCATAAAATTGCTCATTTGAAAATGCATTTTCGGACGCCAGAATATTGTCCACCACTTTTTGTCCTGGGTTGTTGGATATTTTGGGTGGATACACACAACTAGCTCCTATGAAAGACGTTTACAGCAACGACCGATTGTACAAGTATTTTCGTTACCCTGTCGAATTGAACGATGGACTGAATTTATTGTTTGTGTACTCCGATGTGTGGAGTACAATGTGGTGGGAAACACAGCCGCTCCGTTACTGAGAGTCAATACTTTCAAAGCGGATTCTGCCGTCGCTGCGTACGAGGAAGGTAGAAACACGTATCACATTCACCGTGAATTTGTACATCCTCATTATCGTCCTGTCAGTAAATTGTATTTTGACAGTGTCAACATTAGTATAAAAGGAGATCTGGGACAAAATATTATATTCACTAAAGGAAAAGTCACGGTGAAACTAAATTTTTGAAAACGGTTCTCCAGAGAATTGTAACACAAGATGTATCCTGTGTACCGAGGAGTTGCTCGACAACGAGGACATGGTTTAGGAGATATGTTAAAATCCGCTTTTCTTACGGTAGCCCCAATCTTGAAACCCATGGTGTTTCGAGGATTGCATGCCTTAAAAGATGCCGCTTTGACGCAATGAAAAGAATTACTTCAAAACGTCCTCATCGACAAACAAAATCCTAAAGAAGAATTTATTAGAGCAGGACAAAATGTGTTGCTGCAAACCGGAAAAGATCTGTTGGGTCGCCGAGAGACCCGTATAAATTCGCTTCACACTTCTGACATCTATCTTACTTAGATTATCCTATCTCCCTCCTCCGGTAGCTTCTGTTAGAAATATATTTTGCATAAACGTGACATGTACAATTGGGCTCTTTCTGGGTGAGTGTGTATGTGACAGGTTGCAAAGAAATTTCGTTATGTTGTTTTTAGCATTTGGGATTCATTAAACTCTTATCCCCACTACCATTCCTGTCCATTGGTTCTATCCACCGGTGGGGGGACATAGGATTGAGAAATACATGGCGACACTTCTTTCTTGAACTTTTTGGCTAATGATTTCAACGCTTATTATATATCTCTTAATAATCCCGTAGTACAATTTTCTTCATCCGTCGATCGATCAATCGATCGAGAATGCATGCTATACAAGAAGTTCTTACTCCTGTATTTGTGTGAATAAAGAATTATACTGCATGCAGGCCATTTTCTAGCCCATCTCCAGTTGTCTTCATTCGAGGTATTTTGCATGTATGAAAAGGTTAACATTTACATTTGGCATAAATTTTGTGTTTACGTGCTGGTTGCCCTGGAAACGGTGTGTTGAGAAAATATCAGAAAAGATATGAATATATTTCTCATTTATACTGCTTATCCATGACCTATCTAAAATTGCTAAATGTTGTTTTATTGCGGTTTAATTTTTTAAAATGATCCGAAATGGCCCTTGGTAGCCACCCCCCCCCCCCCCATAATATCTCTAACTAATAAGTCAACTTAAAACTGTGTTAAGTACCTTTGCAAAAATAATGCACTGAACCATAAAATCAAAAACTGTTTCAAAATGAAGTATTAGTTAATATTGTTGACTGATATGATTGTAAATGAGGCATTAAAATATTTTTTTTTCCCTTGTTCTCGTCACTATTCTGGATTCATGAAAAAAAAATGCTGATGATCATAAGTTACCTTGCATTTTCCCTTGGACATCCTCTCTTCAAATTATAATCTCTTTAAAAACTGTATATTTATCTGTACTTTAAAAGTAATACCAAGCCACATGTAATGTCTGTTACAACAACGCATTATAAGTTTTTGTTTAAATTAGTAAAAGTGTAAAGAGTATTGCAAAACTTTAAAGATCAAAATCACCCAATTCATAACTTGTATATTTTGTCTTATGACGCAACCACATAAAATGAAATTGCGCGTTCTTTTAAACGTCTTGACACTGCAATAGTGAGTTTCAAATCTAGTCACATGATCACGTGATAATTGTCAGCTTTCATTATTGTTCCACCTTGTCTGTATCTCACTAGTGATTTTTTTTTCTCTTCGTAATTTTGATTTCATGAGCAGTTTCAGTTTATTTGATGATTTTGTATGAATAGGGTGTGGGTGTGGTTACATGTTTGGAGCATGCATTATCCTGTTGAATTGTGTTTTTTGTTTGTTTGTTTGTTTGTGTGTGTGCGTGTGTGTGTTTTGTTCGTTTTGAAATGATACTTTGTCATGTGTGATCTCTACGCATTTACTAAACTCTTTCATATGCCATCAGTGGTGTGGCAGTAAATGATATTCAATTGATGCATGGGCCTGACTGTACAAAAAAGTTAAGGAAATACATGGCCAATATGGTGACACATACAGAATCTTTTTTACCATCTTTATAATTCTATGTATTATTCATCTATATCTCTCTCATAAGTGCATAAACACACGAATGTACAAGAAAGTTGGTGGTACCTAAAAATAGGGGACAAAACACGCAATTTAAAATAAATGCACCAGTCCTTTTGCGTTGATTTAGACAACAATAAACAACGACAACAACATAACCCCCACCCCCTCTCGAAATACTTTTTCTCGCTCTCTTATATCATGTATGCATGGTGCAATAGATAAAAATATAGCTCTTAAAAAATAATACGTTCATAGATACATTATATGTCTCGTCTGCAATATGTGAACAATACTGAAAAGGACTATTTAAATGTGATACGATATACAAGAGACAAGCAACGAAATGAACAAAAATGAAACAGACTATATGTACTGGACTCTACAGACATTGTGCTTCTATCTTTAAACCAGCGTTTGGCGGATGTACCATAATGAGCCATGGCAGGAATCATTTTCTTGTAATTTTCTAATGTCATTTAGCAGCACGTAGATAGTCTGCAATGAGAGTGAATTACACTTTACAAAAATGCATAATCTTAGATTATCAAGGGTGTCTAGGTACGCGCCACATATGAATGCAACCCGTAAGGAACAACGTCTACGTGTTTGCTGGAACCGCAGTTTACGTGAGCTTGAATGAAAAACGAGTTGAGGTAAGTGTTTTTGTACCTTTTGTTTGCTTAAAAGAACTATGCAAAACTATATTCTCTCTCTCTGTCACACACACACACCCACCCCTTAACCTTATCTATACTATAAGATGTATATTTATAGGATAGATAGGGTTATGTCGTGTTGTCACAAATTTGCGTCGTATTTTATTGATAAAACGTTCGACTCCTGTGAATGCTCTCACACATTTTGGGACCCAAAATTGGGGCCCTCCATGGGACAGTTGCTGAATTCAGTAATACGAGTTAGAAATATTTGAAGAACTATGCAAGACTATAATCTCTCTCTCCCTCCCTCCCTCCCCCTCTCTCTCTCTCTCTCTCTCTCTCTCTCTCTCTCTCTCTCTCTCTCTCTCTCTCTCTCTCTGACACACACACACACGTATCTATAATCAAATATTTTTACGAACCCAAAGTTGGGGCACACAATGGGATAATTCCAGAATTTAATAACAAAACTAAACATGTGAATGACTAAAATAGTGTTATATAATAAATAATAACAATAAACACTTTTTTATGAGGGTGTCTCGGTTAGTACAATATACTATTCTCCCCCGAGGCCCTCAGGATACATTAATTATAAAAGCACAAAATGTACATGATATGCATTAACAGAGCAAATTGGGGAGCATGAATTTCAATATTTAATATGACAACTGCTTTTCAAGATAATGGTTATACAATTTTGTTTTGAACACATTTAGATTTGTTTCAGATTTAATGGTTATGAGGAGTTCACTTCATAAAATCATAACATAGCACCGGAGTAAGCAGATGATTGTTTTTAAAAAGTATTTGTTTCTGGAAATAGTATTCTGCACTGATCATTTCTAAGTGATCTCAATGTAGGTCCTTGTTGTTCTTCTTCTTACTTAAAACGAAACATACAATGCAAATATTGAAGGCAGCATTCAGTATTAACTTTGAACATTAATACTGACTTGTGGTAGATTAATCTGTACTCAAAGTGTAGCCATTGCAATTCCGAAAATAGAATTTTGGATGGTGTATCAAATGGTAAATTTAGGATAAGTCGTTCTGCACTTTATTTGAAGTTCGTGGATTGTTTCAATATTGCTGTCAGTTGTATTTCCACAAATTGTGCAACATCATTCCAAAAGAACATGAATGGATGCATTGCAGAATAATTTACAATAGCTTAGTGCTATATGAATATAAAGCTATTCACGTTATTACATTGAATATTAAACTACATACAATAATTTACAGAGGTTTCAAAGGCAAATATTGTGCAAACCGAGTTATATATATATATATATATATATATATATATATATATATATATATATATATATGTGTGTGTGTGTGTGTGTGTGTGTGTGTGTAGCTGTGTGTTCTTGTAGGCCTACATGCATGCCTGTATTCCTCTAGTCCGATAAAGCCCCTCCCCCAATCTCAAACCAGAACTGATACTGATGGACGGTTTGCGGTATTATCTCACATATTCATTAAATCGTGCAATTGGTGCAGACAAAGTATTCATGTGCAACAGCTGTAAGAATATAACCTCCAAAGGCTTTGTAAATAACATGAGGTATTGAGAATTTTTAACATTCAAAGTATCTAGTTAGATCTAATTATGATGAATCATCTGCTAAACGTGATAAGAGATACACAGAATAAACAAATATTACTTAACGGTAGAAGTTAACTTAAACTAATTGTAAATAACAATGCATTTAACCCACCCCACCAACCCACATGACCCAAGGGTCATAGACTCCTGCTGTGAGTGAATACAGTTTGGGAAAACAAATGTTACTGTTGACCTTCGACCCCTCACGGAGACGCATGGAAAGGTGGCCAAAAACTGTATAGTAACACTCTTTCTAATGTTTACCATATGGGCAACACATCTTAAGAAACTTTGATGAATGTCCAGTCAGCTAGACCAGACCTATAGAGGAGGAGTTATAGACCAATGTATATTATGAGAACATCCATGACGGTAAAGCAATGGATATATATAAGTAATGTCTGGTATATGCACTAAAGAAAAATGTATATATATATATATATATATATATATATATATATATATATATATATATATATATATATATATATAACGAGTAGTTAACTGCTACTTTTTATTACTTTCTGATATAACTGGCCATGGTCACAGGGTCAGTAACGTGTGAAAATAATAAAAAGTATTGGGCAATAACTCATTGGTCTAATATGGACATAGACATTTAGTTCAAGAGTAATTGCCCAAATATATTGCATTCTCTGTCTCTTTCTCTACTCTATATCACATAAATGATATGCCATGATCATAGAACCATCGTGATATATATGACTATACAAAATATACGAAATCATACATGAAAAGAGCTAGATGAATTAACATGAAGTTAGGAGTCGTGGGATATCAATCACTCCTGAATAGATACCTTATTTTTGTCATATTCAGAGTCAGAACTAGATTATGCATCCTTAAGATGACAAGTCGGTGACGTTTTCTTTGTCCGTTCATCATTTGCTCATCTTTTGAAGCCAGAAACCATAGAACACCAGATACAATGGCATAACATCCAACAACCCGAGTACGAATATTGCAGTACAATACCATCCGTTGATGGAGTACGTGGAATCGTTTGGCTTGTATTAGATCCACTGTGAATGGATTTTATTTTTGGAGTGCCGAGGCTAGATTTTCACCTGTAGTAGATGTGGAAAATCCATGCATGCCATCACCTCATAGTGCCCCTCATTTAAGATGTTCACTGGTATAGTTTGGAGCCTGTTTAACGTGTTAGATGCTGGTGTGCTCACGCAGGGAATTAACTGAGAGCTTTAGGAATTCATTCAGTTCATCAGTGGATGCATCCATCTTAAAACAGACTTTGCGCTTATTCAGCAAGTTGTTTTTGTGAACCAGGGTTTTAACCCAGTTAGGTTCCTTTACCTTTTCAAGCATCCAGCTTGCAATCTCAACTGTTGACGGATATATGTTGGCCAGTCGGTGTCAAAATACATTCATTAATGCACAGATAATTTGAAGAAAGTCCCCATTATGAGGAACACGTGTATTTGGCACTACTTTATTAAAAAACTTCCAGTTTTGGTCGAGCTTATAATCTTTCCACTACACAGCGTAATTTTATCACCAGTCTAGAAATGTTTGCATTTTTTAAATGAAAACTGCCATTTCCACTTTAAATGCCTGTTCTGCAGGAAATCAGCAGAGTGACGGAACCCCATATCTACAACAACAATGTCACCTTCCTGTAAATTGTAATGTCTTCATCATTTGCTCTTACATTGTGTATAGTGATGCTTGCATGGTTGTTATAATAATCGGGTAGCTATGAACCTAAAGCAGTTAAAGTATAACCATTGGTTCCCACAGCGATCATGGGCTAAGCTAGCAGTTGATTTTAATGTAAACTGTAGGAATGTCTTTAGAAATTGAATTCAAAGCTTTTTTGTATATAAATATATATGTGCCATCATGGACAAGAAATGCCGCGTTGATTCCAGTAACATATAACGAGCTTGAAGTCGAAGCGGTGGGGACGTGTGAGAACACATCATGTGTAATGTGTTGAAAACCCAGGTGTTGTCCAACAAAGACAACCATAAGGAACTCCCTTTGAATTTTGTGTTGCACTTGTGATGTTGTTAGAAGGAAAATTGTGGATAAATTGGTATTTGAAAGGCCTACCCGCAGCTGTATTAGAAAAATGTCTTGGAATGTGGATGGAGATCTCTCACGAATATTACGGAGTGAAATCAGGAAAAGGGACGCTCCATGGCATTGATACCATTTCAAGCCGTTAAGGTGGAAATATTCGTCATTAGATAAGGTAGAAGGACCATCAAAGTTGAAATTTGATTTTGTTATAATTAGCTCACGCACATTTTGTAAAAGAGATGAAATGCCTTTTCATGAAAATTGTTCACACTTCTTTGTTGCTTTGATAGGTTGTGGTGCTTCATTAGTGAAATAGAAGCTTTCCAGATGGAATTTGCAGTATCTATCAGAATTTATAAAAATACCACACTCGACAAAAGACTGGGTTATGGCACAGGTTGGGACATTAACAAGATGACTGAAATACCCATGCGTCCTTTTACATAAAACACAATATCTGTGAGATCTTGGGGTTGATGTAACTTGAAGTTGGATAAGTTGGTGGCTTTTTATGGTAACATTTGAAGTATTTTGGAAGCTGAAAGTCTGGGTCATGATGGAGACTGGATGGACTTCCGACTGATAATATTTTGTAATATTTTCTACGGTAGTCGGAGCAAAAACATCATCTTGTGTAACGGGCTTTTCAATACTTCTTAGGTGTGTTTTTGTAGAGCTTCTGTATGTATTGGTTTTCTAGCTTGTGATTTTATCCGCCTCATTCGGCAGAAGCATTTGACTGTTTTAGGCATTGAAGTTCTTTAGGAATGAATTTAATATTTTGATCAAAAGGTGTATTTTCAGATGGGCAAGCAAAAAAGTGGAGTTTAATGTATATGTTAACATACTGAGTTAAGCAAGAATCAGCAGGTCAGTCTTATACAATTGCGTGAGGTGCAGCATATGAATATATTTTTGTACAGTTATAAGAGGAGCTGTTTATGACCGCATGACATCCGTCTCTCTATGTTTAGTTCACACACAGTTAATTTAGTTCTAGACCATTCACCAAACCGTCATATCTGAAATAAAATCTCGTATTAAGTCTGCACTATATGTGGATATTTTTAATACTTTTGTAAGCATTCACATCCATTCATGTGCAACAGAACTTGGGGAGAGGGCAATAATATTTAATCTGTAATAATGTCTGTAATAATATTCAAAGCCTGTGACTTCCACTCAGTAAAATGTAGCTTCTAGGGGTGAACACTGAAGCAGATTTTATGAACAATGTTTAAAATAAGAATAGAAAGAACTATGCTTATTTGCAACTCTTTATGGAACTTTTATTTTTATATCATACAATTTGATCACCACTGCGGCCATCTTGAAAATCTTGTTATTGTTACTCCTCCTGAATGGAAAGTCATATCTTGAAAATTTTGTTATCTCTACTCCTGTCCAAATGGATGGGTATATCAACATGGGGCTTTCACCAATAGACTTCTTATGATACCAAGCTGGTCTAACATGAAAATGGTGCCAGTCATACAAATCCACGACTGTCTTAAAAATCTTTTGGTCACAACTCCCCCGGAATGGATCATCATTATAACATGGGGTTTAAAACAAGTCCTAAATGAAAATGGTGCCAATCGTACATCAAGTCTGGCTGCCGCACTGACTGTCTTAAAAGTGTCAATACACTCCCTGAATTTATATTCATTATGAGATGTTTTTTTTTTACCAAAAGGCTTTTAATGATGTCTACTTGGTCTTAAATGAAAATGGTGCCAAGCTGACATCTAACATGTGCACTACAGCAGCTAATTTGAAAATCTTTTCATCACTGAAGAATATCAGAGATGGTTTCAAGACTCGACAGTTAAAAGGAAGAAACGGTCTTATCTTGAAATCCTGGACATTCTTATCGAACAGTAGAGCGTCAGTCCATTCGAAGGACTCTTGTTAATGTTTCAGGTGGCATCAGTGAACACTACCAGGTCATCTGGGTCTGTCTTGATAATAGTGTAGCTGCTAAGAGCTGCAATGTCAGCCATGGTGATATAGTTGGTGAGGTCGAGTGCACTTTCTGCCGCATGGTCGATGTCCACGCCCAAATATGTCCAGGACCATGACACACCATGTCAAAAAATGGATCTGTTTTCAATTAATGGAGGCTGCAAAATAACGCCGCAGCCAGCAAGACGTCGGACATTGGATTGTGCTCAAGCACCCTTAGGACTTTGATGGACAGGTAGCCACAGACTGGCCAATCGGACATTTACCACTGCCCCTGCATGAAGTTGAGCATGTTGGTTTCCTCCACCAGGGACAGTGTTACAGCTCTCATCCTAAAGGACGGGCTTAGAGAGTGTGACCTTGCCTGCAACCGTGGCATTGTCGCGAAATATAGTGTCATCGCTGAAGTCTTTACATGTTAGCTCGATGGCGTGCTTGGCACCCAAGACGAGCTTGTGCATATCCTGACAGAGGCTTAATATGTGGGTTAGCGGAACAGCACAAGAAAAGTTGCCATGATCTTCCCCCTGCGCGTTTCGTATCGCGAAGCCCATGTTACAATTGGGGATGTTGCCTCTCACTACCCTCGTGGGCCCATCTTTCGTGGCATTTCTGACTTATATCATGGTAAATGGAGCATCGTTGGAGTGCTTTGTTGCGTCATATACAAACATGATCGATAGAGCGGCACTGCGGGCATAGTCGTCACTATAGCGAGCAAGGCCTATAATGGTTGCGGGAACATCGACGTTATGAAGGCAGACCTCAACTTCTTTGTTATCGATGAGATAGCGGTCACTGTTGAACCGTGCCATCACCTAATGCCACTTTATTGGTTCTGTCGTATTCTGTATCATCTGCCTTTTGTGTGCTGGCCGACAACCTCGAAAAAGACTGAGAAGTCAATAATGATAGTCTATTGGAGGATGGCAAATATTCTTTAAAATGCTCACGTATTGCCTGTGCTGAAGACGAAAGACTGAGACTGTTGGTGGCCGTGAGGTGTGACTTGCCAATGGGAAACACACGTTTCTAAGAACTTGTGCGGTCAGTAGGTCGTGTGTGCTACTGCTAGTCAGTGTAAATGGGCATACAAACGATAGCAAGCTGGCGACATCGCAGCCAACCTTGGAAATCTCCCGGGGCTGCCATGGAGCAAGTATCCCGGGGAAGAACATCTGCTTAGCTACATCTACTGTGTGTCAGGCACAAGGCTTGACATTCGACTAGATGCCGATGGCGGACCCAAACATGCCGATACCTTAATTAACTGCGTAGATGCCACGTGCGACTGGAAAAGGGTCGACATGGACCTGAGACATGACCCAATCGCAATCCAGGGGCCCAAAGTCGGCGAACGCTTCGGTCGCTGGCTCGTAAAAGTGGTCATGAAAGCCAAACTGGTTCAGGGTGGCCGCATTTAAACACACCAGTGCTGCCAGCTCTAATTATTATTCTGCCAGTGTATTGACAGCTCTTTAAAAATGGTTCTCACTTTGCAATGAAAACAATATGCGCGATGGATACTAAGCTTGCGGCGGTCCATCAGGATTTCGTTAAACACACGATCGGTGTACCACAAATTTAGTGCCCACAAGTGGCGCTTAAGATCTGTTGTTTATGTGATAATTACATGAGACCGATACATAATTTCTCTTTGGCAAAAAATTAAATGGATAAAAGTAAATGTTCTCAAATCATTCTCAAAAGTCGTCTTGTCAAAGATTTTTATGCATGTCGCCGATTTCACGGTGACTAGATGATACTTGTATAGTAAATGGATACAATAATTATTCACAAGTCATTCTGTTGTGAGTATAACTAAATCATTACAAACAGTCTAGCTTTCATTGTGGTTGATATAGTTGAAGCGATTAGTCTGTCATCTTATCTAGGCAACTTGACGAAGTTTCTACAAACATGTTTCAAAGACAAAATAACCAGTATGATGTTACGAAACATGAAGAAAATTCCAGTCATTGTGGATTAACGAGATTAATAGTATCCTATGCCAGAGTACGACACGATTGATGATCTAACGTTCTCCGGCGACTGCAGAAAATATCACAAAACTGCTCAAAGCAAAAACGGGATAGCAAATCGATTTTCCATAGGAACTGACAATTATAGGAAAGACCCTTTCAGTCTTTAATCTAAACATATCTCTCTCTCTCTCTCTCTCTCTCTCTCTCTCTCTCTCTCTCTCAAACATCTAGCTATTTTCCAAAAACTTATTTACCTATTCATGTATGGGTCTATCAAGGCTCTTCTAACAATATCTGCATTCTAACCCTTTTACAATATTCTTATATATCTATATGTACTATTTACACATATTTTTTTTGATAACTTTAATTATTGGCGTATGGTTTTAAAGTACAAACAAAGATAAAAAGAAACATAAATGTTCTGTATTTGTTAAGTAAATATATCGCGATTTCCTTAAAATATACCATATTGTATTTATCTTACTTTTGTTACTCAAGTTGGGATATTATGTTTGGGGCACACTCAAATCTCCCAAGGGCAAGTTCAATTTTCCATTCAGTTTGCCCTGGACAAGCTGACTTTTATAAAAATGTTAAAGCCCTGGTTACAAAAATTCAGGGATGATTCTTCTATACTAATTAGAGCCGCCGAGCGGCCGCAATTTCCACTGGCGGCCCCAGAATTTTTATTTTGAAATATCCCAAATCTGACGTTAGTAGATCTTCCTTGCCAGAACGTTTCCCGCGCACCATTCATATCCGTAACATGTGTTATTAGATGGGAACTGTAACCTTCTTCTCACCAAAAATCATAATGAGTCTGGGTCCAAGCTGGACCTTAATATTTAAGCGAAATTACCTCTCTCCAGCCAGAAAAAGGGGAAGTTGGCCTAAATATGGAGAAGTTAGTGTAATACTTTCAAAATAGTCACTTGAAACTAATGTTTTTGCATATGTTCATGTCAGATTATTAAAATTATAATGAAATGGTACTAAAAGTTTAAAAAAAAATTAAATATTTTTACTTTGATTCACCACAGTCATTGTATAACATAAAACGGCAGCCTCGAAAGTTGGTTACAGTCGTAAATCTGCGATATCATCCATAGCAGAAGTCTTCATTTCATAATGTCTGTATGACGAAATACTGCTGTTACGGAATATTGTATATGGAATCTATAATGTGCTCAAACTTTTGGCCTATGACTCTACTTTAAAACGGTGTCAAATAGTGAGTCGTATTTAAGCTGGGTTTAGTTGTACTATTAATCAAATAACATGTTTACTGACCTTTTGTTCAAGGTCAGAGGTGTTTACTGTAACTGAAGTAATATTTCTTTAAATAGACGCATTTAGTATTGCATTCTGGGTCGTAATATGACACGTTTCCTGTTGTGAAATTGTATAAAAGTCCTGAATATACGAGTTATATTCATTCCATTTTAGATCTTGAGTTGAAAAGAACTGTTTTTTATTATCAGCTTTTAGAATCATCAGGATGTTTGAAATAATAGCCGAGCTGAAATTCTGTAATGCTGCTGTAATGCCATGCTGTATAGATAATTCAAAGGAATTATTTATTGGACCATTCATCAGAGCTACCTGGAGTTATATTTAGGACTTTCTCGGATGCCTCTGAATATTCTTAAAGATGATCTGACATTATCGTTGGTACATCGGAACATTACCTACGTATTCATTCGGAACCATCATCTATTTGGAACACTCGTTTATTACGAAGACTCATTCATTTAGAACATTCGTTCATTACGAAGATTCATTTGGAACATTCATTAACTTGGAACATTCATTCATTTGGAACATTTTACAGTTTCTATATATACAGGACTTGTGATTAGGACACTAATAATTGTTGGATTATTTGGATTATAATACACGATACTGTAAGTGTATTTTGATGTTCAAATTAATTTTTTAGAATAAATTCTTTGTTGATTTTTACAAACATTGTTGGTTTCACTTTCTTTTTGTTACGTTTGTTCGAGCCATATAGTCGTAACACTGAATATATTGATTAATTTATTAGTAATGGACCTGGATACGTCCACTGAGCCATAATTTAATTCAGATTGGGCTACACAAATTTAATTTTTCATTTGTTTTTTAAGGATTTTGTGAATTGTTCGCTTGAATTTTGTAGATAACAAAGTATGTTTCTGGTAATTATGATCATCAAATTAGGATCAAAAGTGACTACAGAACATAAGACTTCTTTTTCTGTCTTTCAACCTTCCACTTTGAAGGGAAAGTGTACACAAAAATTGATGCTTTACTTTGATTATTAATCCACTGTATTGAAGCAAAATGGGGTAGGGGTAGTGTCATGAAATCAAGGCAAGGAAAAGTGAACTTTGCCTTTTGGACCTGTTTAAGTGAAACGAAGACTAACTATTTCACCCTGAATCATGGACCATGTTAGTATTTGGAGTCTCCAACATATGTGAATTGTCGAAAAGCTGACAAGCGAGCAGACAGTTCCCATGTTCATAGCAACAGATCTGTATTTCTTCCTTAATTAGAAATTATTTCTGGTCAAGCTGTTTGAATAATTGAGATTACATATTGGTGTTGGTTGTGCTTTGAATTGCTCAAATTCAACACATGGCTTGAAATTCGTCTGCTGAGGTATTCCCGGTCTAGCGTGAAACGCTAAATGACTTTTTTGACCACGTTACTTCTAAGGAACCTAATCCTATTTTTATTGCATTCTATTGCATGCTTCTTTACTGAAAATGAAATATAGTTTTTAAGTGTTCAATATTCTAGTTAGCTGACTTGTGTTTGCTTGGTAAATATGCTGAGATGGTTTGTATCCCTTAAAACACAAATTTGAATTGATTTGAAATTAGCCAATGGTAATTTATGATCATAAGGGACCTTTATTCCAATAACACCAGTAAGTAACAAACATAATTATTATAATGCAGCCTAAATTTATATTATGTTAAATAAATCAAGAGATAAATTTATTTCATATTAAGGACTTGTTATACAAAAGGTGTTTTTTAATACCAAGAATACAACAAAAACAACAACAACAACAACAACAACACAACAACAACAACTTCGACTATTTAAAAAGGCAACTTCTCTACAAAACAAGATCAAAATGATATATATATATATATATATATATATATATATATATATATATATATATATATATATATATTGTTTTCAATCTGCAATAAATTGATATCTAAAAATGTTTATTGCAACAAAAATTATGAGTGATGAGGGTTAGGAGGTTAAAAACCAAGATCCTGTATGTTAAAAATTCCAAAAAATACTCATTTCGTGATGAAAAATTCCCAATTCTAAGGATGGTAGCCCAAAAATATTATTGTTGGAATCATCACTGCTTGTTGAATTATCTGTTCTGTATAGGAAATACTTTACAACTTGAAACAGGCAACTTTGTCTTATCAGAAGGTTTTAATTGTAAATCATATTGATAAAATTTAAACATTGAAAAACAAAATACTTTTCACGATGTTATAAATTGCATTTTTCTATTGTTCAACTATGTGTTCGAAATTTTACAGAATCTTCCGTTTTTTGGAAATATTGACAAAAAGGAAGTGATATATTAATAGTATTTGCACCAGAGTTGAAGTTCAAACCAATCAGTATTACGTGTACAATTATAATAAATTTGTTTTTGTGAAATTATTACTGAGGTTCCAAAGCTAAGGATGCCCACAAAAAGTATTGAGATTGTCATGGAAAGAATCGGCATCAGTCTTTAACATTACAGTATCATCCTGAATATAATATAATTTGGATTTTGCGTTATGTTGAAACTTAACATTCTGCTAAATCTATATTCATTCTGGAACAATATGTTTCTTGCAAGAAGATTACAGATCGTTAAGAAACAATGAAAATATTGTTGGGGAGAAATTTTCCCCTTGTCCCCCCCCCCCCCCCCCCCCGAAAAAAACCATGGAAAAACCTTGGCTTATCTCAGGCAAGTATAACATAAGTCTATAAGTTTATATACAGATAATTAACTATTATTACAAATCCTTTGTGTTTATCCTCTTGTGAGTATTTGTCATTCATAGACTCTCTCGCTTAACAGAATCAAAAGCTTTGAAAAAATTGACTAAAGAACATTTTGTTTCTTCTGAATTTTAGAATATCTCTTTAAACATATAATGCAAATATATGATCCATTATTGAGTATTGAGCTTATGACAATACGTATCTTCTTTTTCCAACACCGATCGGCTAAACACAATAAATATGAATTAGATAATATGTGTAAAGTTCAAGCGTGTTGAAATAATAATCTCCATGGATCTTGATTTCAACATCGTTATTTCCTTTAATTGATACTTAAAGTTGCTTAAATGAAAGCTAAAACATGGCATACCTTAGGGTTGAGTGATAGTGTTCAGTTTCATATATGTTTGTTTATTAGTTCTACTGGTCATAGACAAAGAGAGCTTATGGGATGGTCTTTCGTCTATCCGTCCATTAGCACAAGTTTGTTATCGCTACTCCTCCTAAACTACTTGGAGGAGTGCTACGAAAATGTACGCACACATTCATCCCTTGGTCTACTTGGTCCTAAATGAAAATAGTGCTGCTCGGACACCCAATATGGCCGTCACAGTGGCTATCTTGAAAATCTTGTTATCTCTACTTCCTGAATGGATGGTCATGTCCACATGGGGTTTTCATTATAAAACTTCCTATGATGTCTAGTTGGTCCTAAATGAAAATGGTGCCGATCTGACGTCCAATACGGCCCCAATGGCAGCTATCTTGTAAATCTTGTTATCGCTACTCCTCAGGAATGTATGGTCATATCAAGATGGGGTTTTCACTAAAAGACATCCAATAATATCTATGTCCTTAATTGTAAATAGTGCCGATCTAATATCCAGTATGGCTGCCATGGCAGCTATCTTGAAAATCTTGTTATCGCTACTCCTCCTATATGGATGGTCATATCAACATGGAGATTTCACTAAAAGACTTCTTAAGATGTCTAGTTAGTCATAAATAAAATTGGTGCCGCTCTGAAGTTGAATATGGCGACCACAACAGCCATCTTGAAAATCTTATCACAACTCCACCTGAAGAGAAAGTCATATTACATATTAACTTACGGTTTTCACCAAAAGACTTCTTGTAATGTCCAGTTGGTCTTAGATGAAAATGGTGCCGATCTGTCATCAAATATGGCCACCACACAGTGGCCCTCTTGAAAATCTTGTTATTGCTACTTTACCTGAATAGATGGTCGTATCAACATGAGGTTTTCACTAAAATGCTTCTTATGACGTCTAGTTGGACCGAATGAAAACTGGTCCGATATAATGTCCAATATGGCCACCAAAGCAGCCATCTTGAAACTCTTGTTATCGCAACCCTTGAACAGAAAGCCATATTGACGCGGGGTTTTCACCAAAAGACTTTGTTCGATTTTCAGTTGGTCTTAGATCAAAATGTTACTGATCTGACACCCAACATGGCCGCCACACAGCTGCCGTCTTAACAATCTTGTTATTGCTACCCTTCCTGAATGGATGTTTGTATCAACATGAGGTTTTCACTAAAAGACTTCCTATGATGTCTAGTTAGTTCGAAATGAAAATGGTGCCGATCTGATGGCAAGCTTGAAAATCTTGTTATCACTACTTCTCATGAATGAATGGTCATGTAAGCATGGGGTTTCACTAAAAGACTTCTTATAATGTTTTCTTGATCTAAATTAACATAGTGCTGATCTGATGTCTAGTATGTGGCCATTTTGAATTTTTTTTTCGCTACTCTTCTGAAATGGAAAGTCATTTTGACACAGGGTTTTCATCAGAAGTGTTCTTATGGTGTCTAGTTTGTCCTAAATGAAAATGACTAACCATCAAAATGGCCATCATGGTGGCTATATTGAAAATATTGTTATCTTTACTCCTCCCAAATGGATGGCTATATCAACTTGGGATTTTCACCAATAGACTGTCCTGAATGAAAATAGTGTCAGTTTAAATTCCAATATGACTGCCATGATGCCTGTCTTAAAAATCTTTTTGTCACAGCACCCCCTGCATGAATGATCATTATCACATGGGGTTTTAACCAAAGGACTTCTAATGGTGTCTACTTTGTCCTAAATAAAAACAGTGCCTATCAGACATCCAATATGCCTGCCAGAGCAGCTAATTTGAAAATCTTGTTTTCACTGAAGAATATCAGAGATGGTTTCAAACTAAGCAGTTAAAAGGATAAAAGGGTCTTAACTTGAATTAGTGGAAATTCTTTTCACCCGTTAGAGCATAAGTCCATTCAATAGACTATTTTTATGTTCTACACAGTTTGTGCAGTGTTACATATCACGAAAATGATACTAGGAGGAGTAAAACAGATCACAAAGATAAAGCACTGTACGATTAGCACGTACAATTATCAGTTAGGTGGAGAAAGTCATTTTGTTGTATCTATTATTAATTTCCACTGACATGTACTGAAAATAAAATGTGCATATATCTATTCAGATGTACATGTTATTCTTTGTTAGTAGGTTCATTCCACTTTTTCTAGGTTATTGTGCGCGTGTCCTGAAAATATCACATACATGTCTTAAGCAAACAATTGATCATGTGTGCAATAAAAGCTGCTTTGCTCGCATATCACATTATTTTAAACACAAACAGAACAAAACAAAGAAACTTGAAACACACAACCCACCTACCAGCCACCCATCTTCTAAAAAACGAACCTGCACAGCAAGGTTCGTTACAGATTGTAAATGACAGAAACAATATCTCCTTTTCTTTGGGAATATGTAGTTTTCTCGAAGACAAATATTCCAGACTTAATATTGAGAGTTCCTGAACGTTATGTCTATATCATCAGGTTTCGTTTGTGTATGGGAGTAATTGATTGGTAAGACTAAAGAAACTAAAATCTTGTAGAAATAGTGTACAACATAATGCAAATCTACAATAGTTTGAAATGCGGAAAAACAGTAGAAAAAAGACCTTAGTTTTGCAGATATTACAAGATACGTGAAAACACCAGAATCCGTGAAACAACTTTATTTTATATTTTCCAGAAACACATCATATATATATATATATATATATATATATATATATATATATATATATATATATATATATATATATATATACTTATTCTGGTGTTTCAAATCTTCACATAGAACACACACACACACACAGATAGACACACATTAACATTAGCATGCACAACCACTGAAAATCAGAATAAAATGACACTTTCCAAGCAAAAGCAAGACATATAGGCAATCTTCTCAGCTTGAAAATGATTGAACGTATTTATATACGAAAGGGAGTGTAAATTGACAGGATGTATGTATGTGTATATATATATATATATATATATATATATATATATATATATATATATATATATATATATATATCTTTGCATAGACTTTTTTAAAAGTCCTTTTTCTAAAGCTAACCATATTTTTTAGGTACCATCATATGACAGTTAAAATTGGAAAAATGACTATGATACTCGAATAGAAAATCCCAAACACACAAATATTCATGAAACTGGGTATGCGTGTTCGGTTGATATTAGTTTAAATTGTCTGAGATATTTTCATGAAACTTGGCATGCATGTTTTTATGAGTAGGCAGCGTGTCGTGTATGAAAATGGGCTGTGCTAGTAATGCACTCCAAGAATTATCTTGCCATTCTACAAACTGTGTCCACTACTTACATCTCCTGAAGTGTTTAAGACATCTTTATGGAACTTTGTATGCATGAATAGTTTAATTAGAGGGTGAGTTGCATATAAACATTATCTTTCTCCAATGAGCGTGTTTGTTATCTGCCCATTTATATAAATTGTGATAACTCCAACACTTCTTTCTTATACCATTCATTACTCCTGAACTGTTTGAGATATATTTGTGAAACTTATTAGGAATGAGTATTATGACTAGCGCATGAGTCCGGCGGAAACGTGTTTTTTCTTGTTTTTTTCAGATAAACCCTTGTGAGATATCTCCTCTTTTTAAAAGTTATTTCCCATTCATATCTCCTGAACGTGTTGATAATTTGATTATGAAACTTGGAATGCTTGTTTATCCTTACCAGTTAGTGTGTTGCGTACATTAGAGCTTTGTCAGATAAGTACTCTGGAGTTTTATCCCACTTTTAAATAATAATTTAACGTTCCTAACACTACTAATATGTTTAATTTTTTAAAAAGTTTGTATCCTTTTAGTTGAGTTATATTTCATGGCTAGTAAATGCGTGTCGCGCACAAAATGTGCCTTGTTGGATAGGTTGTTTATGAATTATCTCTCTATCTGAAAAAATTGTGTGCTCTTCACATTTTCTGAACGTTATGATAGATCTTCAGAAAATTGCTTACACATGTGTATTATGACAGGGTCGTGTATGCCATACAGGTATAATTTGTCAAATAATCTGAGGATCACGCTCTTTAAACAATAGCTTGCCGTTCATATCAATTAACCCTTTGCGGATATTTCATAAAAATGCATATTGTTTGTATACCATGACAAGATGGTGTGTTGCGTGAAAAAGAGCGTATTATCAGATAGGTAGATCATAATTTAGCTACGTTTCTAAAATCATTCGTTTTTTATATCTCTTGAACAGTGTCATATATTTCACGAAACTTATTGTGCATGTGGAACCTTGACAAAGTGGTATGTCATACAAAAGCGGGCTTTGTTGACAAGGTATTTGCTGTAGGTATTCTGTACCCTTTGATTATAGACCAAGTGAATGAAAAGCTACATCTGTCAGCACTGCATTCTTCAAATATGCACCAAATAACTGATGTACTGACTTATTTCCGTATTGCCTATAAAGTAATTACTTATGAATACATTTAGGATGCTTAATAATGAGAAGAATCCAGTGCAGTACTTTTCTAGATACATTTGGAGTTTTTTATTACTTATGTTGGGCACTATACTGAACACAAGAACTATTAACACAAAAAATAAACATAGGTTATGTTGCGATTTCAGGAAACAGTTGTATTTGAATGAAATGACTTGAAGTTATAGTGTCAGTTACCTTGCTCCAAAATACCAAATCACACCTGTTCGAAGTTTTATCATAGACAAAAGATTGAATTATATAACTATTTTGTTTCATGTTTAGGCTTGCATGGTCTTTTCCTTTAAATACCATTAACATTCTTCACTGGTCCGCAAATCTCCAGGAAAAAAAACAGACCTTGTTTGTTTTTTAACGGTCTTTTCAACACGTTACAAGCTATATAATGCTAAGGAAATGGGAGATATGTACCCTTCCCAAGGACAGTTCAAGGCTGGCCTTGCGGGTATCAAAATCGCGACCCTTGGACTAATGAGCCTGACACCCTATCAACTGAGCTGTCAAGCTCCATGTCTTTGGAGACTTTGAAAGATGTTATAACAGTTCATTTGGCGTAGTGATACCTCGTGAATAGAGATATGCATGTAAAGTTGCTCTTCCCATTTCTATACCCAAAAGGAAGAAGTGGTATCATATACAAGTTGTAAAATAGGTGGAGTAAGCAAATTGTGCAATACTGGTATTTTTTATTTTTTTGCCTACCAGTGAACAAATAAGTGAAAAAACATTACAACTGGCCCATTTATTCATATCTTTAGCAATATGTTTGTATATATTAGAAAACATTACAACTGGCCCATTTATTCATATCTTTAGCAATATGTTTGGATATATTGTAATCTGAAGAAGTCTTTCTTTCGAGTCTGTGGAATTAGGGTTCGAAAAGCCAACTGCTGTATGCAGCACACCATCTAGCCACGGTCCACAAACATGCCAAGCTTCTTAAGAATATCTAGAACGGTTTAGGAGTTATGAATTGCAAGCTATGGTATGAAAGAAAAAGATACTTTCAAGAGTACCTTTCCGGCAAGACCCATTGTGCATGAAATAACAGACCCGGTCATGATACCTGACAAATACTATTTATACCCGCGATACATTGTCTAGTCATAATATACAAGTTTCATGAATATATCTCGGATGCTTCAGGACATATGAACCGGACATGAAAATGTGACCTATGGATGGACGGTCAGGCTGACTGCCGTATATCATAACAAATAAGCTCCATTTGCAGCGGACATGATGATACTAATAATAATATCAAAAGTAAAATCAAACAGGAAAATTTACAATGTTTATTTCTATTCGAAGGCCTTCAGTTAATATTGCATCTGACAATAGGATCAAATGTTCATTTGAAAATAGCGCTGGAGTTCCAATGCCATTGAAGGATAGAGCAGAAACATTTCTTGATGATTAGATTTCAGTTTTTGGGTATAAGATTCATTGTCAAAACAGTCTCTGATAATTTCCAGCAAAAAATTGTCAAAATATTCACTAGTATTTCTTCACTTATGAGAATATATCTATTGAATAGGTCGGGTGGGATTTGTGTAATACATTTTTATATGAAGGTACACTTATATAGCTGTGCTGCCTGTTTAGGGTGTTTTTTTTTTTTTAACCTACCGATACATCGACAGATGTTTCTTTTCTTTAATTCAAGAACAAGCTTGAGTTACTACCTTACATTTTTAGAACACAGGTGATCACTTCGGAATCATTATCAAAGTCCTTATAATTCTAAAAACAAAATTAGACCAGTGTATAGATGGGTAATGAAGAAGAGAATTGCACAAATGCCATGTATTATCTACATATGTATCTTATTTACTGATTGACAGACTACTAGGTGCAGACATTTACACATAAATGAATAGTAAAACCAGCTGCCAATCATTATTGTTGATTGTAGAATGGTGTTCTTATTTTAAATTTTTTCAACATAATGGATAAAATATTTCACAATTTTTTTAATTAATTTCTTATAATTCACATGAATACATTTTTATGAAACTTTCATAAACTTGCGTACTAAATTATAATAAATTGCCCAAATTTGGATATGTTGTGTGAATCCTACAAACTTTAAAAATTATTTTATATATTGCCTTAAATACAGTATAGTTAGTATGAAAGACACGTAGTATTACAATGTAACTTTCCATTTCAGAAATGCACTGAGTGAATTGGGGTAAGTAATACACCTAAAATCAAAATGTTCAACATTTTAACATGATTTGGCCAGTTTCAACTGGTTGCATGCATGCAATTTTGTTACCTCATCTGTACTCAAATATTAGAGTTGTACTTTATGCTTATTTTTTGTCTTGAAAAAATCATATTTGTTTTATGTATTAATACTTTTTGCTTATGAGTTGATTATATAAGAATAAATAGCATACACGATTTGCGATACACCAATGTTTGCAGGCGCATGCAGGAAGGACTTTGAACCTTCGCTCTCTAACTTCACCTTTGAATTAAGCAAAATTATGAATAATAGGGAATTGTATGTTTTTATAATACCATTGAATGGTGAAATACTGTAATGCAAATTCTTTATTTTTAGCCAATTAAATTGTACCCTATTTCCTGATATTTTAAAGTGTTAAAACCCTCTTTTCCTGTGGAAGAAAATAAGCACTGATAATACTGTGATAGAGATATTTCACTTGATGAGATGAAATATTTACGACGCAGGTGTAAGTAAAAGACTTCGTAATAGACTTCTTTGTATGCAAAAGTATAAACTTTCGTTGAAGCAACGACATTGTGTATACAAAATAATCTCTAAACCACTGATGTCACTTTAAGTCTACATTATCAGAACTGTATAAAAGAAAATTTAAGTATATATGAAAGTTTCAATTATTACGGTTTATTTGGAGTTCTTTGCTTGGATAAAGGGATAAAAGTTGCACTAAAATGCATAGAATTTCTCAGAAACAGTGTCATATCAACCCTGTATCATATTTGGTTTTCGATCATGTAGTCATGTTAGAGCGGAACGTTTCTGTTTCTGTGACATGAAGCTGTATGTGCTTTACATTTGGTCTGAAGTAGTTGCATGTCACATAGGCAATATATGTTTTTTTGGGTTTTTTGTGTGTTACAGTTCAATGTTTTATACATGTATTTTATACTTGTAAATGGAACAGCTGGGTGTCAGCTTTTCAGCCTGATGTCTCTACTGGTAATCTTGTCGATAATATACCCAGTTAGCCTATATCCAAAGATTTGCTCATAATTTAACCTGTGAAAGATGGATTTCACGAACAAGCTCTTCTTCCAGGCAGCAAGTATATGCCTTTCCATCTTTAATGCAGATGCGATACCGCGCCTGATCAATTTCAGATACATATTGCCCATGAAACTCATACGAACGGTACTTACTCTTTGTAGTTTCCAATATCAGAAAATGAGATCATGATGGCTAACATACATATACCGTTGCATTCTATTATAAACACAACAAATGTGGAAAAAAGTTTGATCATATTCTCCTTATGATTAGCATCGATGAATATTTGTCATCAATGACAATATCGATTGTTGTAATATTACACAAAATTCTATCGTTCTACCTCCTGTACTATTTCATAGATCATTTGTAATTACAAGTCTGAAGTCAGTTAATATCAAGTGCATAATACAGGTTAGAGATAGCAAGGTTTGCATCAAATAAAATAGTTTTTTAACCTAAAGAATTGGAGACTATATAACCTTTATGTTGTTTGGAACGGACGAGATGTCAGTGACTGAGCTTTAAACGACGATGCCAATACACGCTGTGCCTGCGTAGTCAATACACTGTCCTGTTTGTGCTAATCGGTTAAAGCCAATAGTAGTTTGACAGTGAGACATCATTACAAATGAACATGCAGGGGTTTTTTTGAATATAGATCTACTAGCTGTTTCTAATTTTTCATAGTGATTTTCAAAATCAGGAAGTTTATATATTACAGTATCAGGAACAGCCAAGAAATGTAAAGAAATGATATCCTCTCCTTTTGATATCATATAAAATCCTCTCCTTTTGATATCATATAAAATCCGCTCCTTTTGATATCATATAAAATCCGCTCCTTTTGATATCATATAAAATCCGCTCCTTTTGATATCATATAAAATCCTCTCCTTTTGATATCATATAAAATCTGCTTAGCAGGTGAGGGCCAATATTCTTATATTTCATACATTATAGGACATATAGCTCACATCTGTCTAATGTTATGCACTTTCTTGAATCAAGAGTATTCTTACTGCCAACAATAAGATGTGTTCTTCACTTTCTTATATCAAGAGTCAAGTTTCAAAGGGAAACCATACCGGCATTGGCACTGTGTCAATATAGTCACAATTTCTGCTTGGAAGGAATTGTAACACTCTTACACCGTTTAATTATATCGGTGTTATTCTATAAAAATTTTGGTCTAATTATCATATATCCAAACATACGATTTGAGGCCGTTTTGTTTGTCTTCGGTATGTTGTTCTTAATTTTCCATCATGATTTCATGCATTTAACTTACAGTTCTAAAAAGAACTTTAATGGACTTCTGCATATAGCTCTGCTTTCGTAGCGAGCGAGTTTCCTTGAACCTCAAGTCACTGTCTTTGCCCTTGTCCGGTCATTTTCTTTTGGGTGAGACGTGAAATGCATGGCCAAGATAACTATTTGCGTTGGTGTATGAAAGCTTTGTGATAGGTGCCAACACTCATGGGACGGGTTAGTTATCTGTTTGGAACGAAATATAACCCTCAGACTGGATTATATTGATGTCATAATACCAATGAACTATGTGTGATGCAGAGATAATTGCTCCCCTCTCGTTTCCTTTAAATGACAAGTTTATACATCTCGTGGTATATCAAATATACAGCATACATACTATACATATATTTGTACCGCATACAAATACACATGCTTGCATTTCGAACGGAGTTAAGGTTGACTACAAGAAACTGTGTATTGACGGAGGGAGTGAACTCTTTACATCCCTGCCCAGTGTTTCCACAACAAAATGTAGTTATGCAGCTATTGCAACTATTCACAATCCTTTTTGGAAATTAATAATCTTCTTCTTTGTTTTCTGAGCTTATATTTTTCATCGTATAAATACATTAAAGAGACACTTATGATTTAAACATAAAGGCTGGTTTAAATAACGAAAATAGAGCACTACAAACATTGCATAGCTGGCTTTTCAAACAGTGAATGCGCAGCCATTCAATCATCTGAGAATATTTTGAAACGAGTGGGGGATATAGACTAAGCAACTGAGGAACCAACAAGAGGTAATTCAAACATTTACATTTATTTAAAGTTGATCTAAGTCATTATTATGCTTTACTTACCATTGCTACCAACTATAAAATTGTTTTATCATCCATCTCTCTCTTTGTCTCTCTCTGTTGGTCGGTTTGTCTGTCAGTTTTACCATCACTGGTCCAGAATGTCACAGGCGAAACTCCCCTACTCTCATTTGTCACATATATTTGCCTGTAGCTTGCAACGATGGTGCAGAGAGTATAAGAGAGAGAGAGAGAGAGAGAGAGAGAGAGAGAGAGAGAGAGAGAGAGAGAGAGAGAGAGAGAGGACCACTGATGTAAAACTGACATGCTGACTGAGCAACCAGCAGAGAGAGACAGAGGGGGGGGGCTGACTATGAGATTATTTGTATTGTCCTTCCCTCTCTTTATAAGTTGGTTGATGAGTCTGTCAGTTTGACCATCATAGATCCAGACAGAGACACAGAGACAAAGGCAAGAGAGTAATCTAGATCAACTGAAGTAAAACTGACATGCTGACGGACCGACCAGCAGAATTAGAGAGAGAGAGAGAGAGAGAGAGGGGGGGGGGGTAAGGAGGGGCCTTCGGACATTTTAATATTTAAAAATGATCTGTTTTGAGAACTTTAGTATAGGTTAAAAACAATATAAAGCATTAAACAGATTACATCATGTGTGTATTACAGTACGTGTGTGTCACATATCAAAGGAATTAACAGTTCGGCCAGGCTTTTGCAACTTTTTATCATTGGTATTTTGTAACTCTGTAGAAAAATCCCATGGAAAGTGTATGCATGCCATTATAATGACTCGGGTTCCTCTATATTACTTGGTGTAAGTTCAACCTCAAGGTTTTTCGTTCAGGTCAAATTCTTTTTTCTCTCATACTCCACAAATTTCCACGTAATTTGTCCCTTATGGCATGAGAGAGAGAGAAAGAGATAAAAGCGAAAGCAGAATCGATTTAGATGAAATTGTATACCACGATTAATTCATTTAGAACACTCGGGTTATTACTATATTTTCTCGCTATGTTCTTATTTCAATAATGATTAATAAGTGGAAATTAATCACTGATCTAGAGAGTATAGTAGCAATAGTCTACTGTTGAAACCATAATTGTATACGTATTCATGCACCATGGGCGAACCACATTTTGATATACCAACAGTATTGGTATATCAAATTGCTTTATACCAACGCTTTAAAGCGGTGTTATATTTAATGTATGTGGTATAAATATGATAGATAGGGAGCTGCGCAATTTAAGAAACCAAACTTTATATGTGATCATTTTTTTAAAACAATTGTTTTCTTTCATCTTGCAGTGATTCTATCCGAGAGCTTGGAGAGATAAGGTAAATGTGTGTGACAAATAAAATGTATATGTTGAAGGAAAGGCCTATCCCTTTATTTGATCAATTCTTCACCTGAAAGATAATTTACTATGCATTCTGTGCTATCCAATACCTATTCGGGTTCATGCAATAACCATGTATTCTTAACTAACCTGTCTCACAGAGAGATGTTGTTGCCTCTTTGTTGATTTTATCTTTGGAAGTTTTATTCTCATTTTATATTCTTTTCTTATGTTAGTTTTCTTTGTTTTGTAATGTATATATGTTACCCTTTAATAACTTATGTGTTAGGTATTTGCTTTGTCATTGTAATTGTCCTTGTCCTCTTGAAGCTGAGTACGCTTCAAACGTTAGATTGCAATTAGTATCTGCGCCGTTGCCAACTTCTGGTTCATTATATATATATATATATATATATATATATATATATATATATATATATATATATATATATATATATGGGGGGGTGTCTCTACACGTGTGTGTGTGAAAAAGTTAAAGATAATAAATAAAGATGAAAAGCAAGGAGTGTAAAGTACTATAAATAAAAATCTAATTTTCTGTTAATTGTTTCTTATATTACCTAAATGTTATATGTAATTTTAGTCATCTCTTCTTTCAGTTTAATAATGTCAGTGTAAATAGAAGCTGAAACAAAATTAATACATCTTTAAACCAAATATAAAATATGTGTGGATAAAAATATGCAGGCCCCGTATTCACAAATTCCTCAACTAGAGAATCGGAGTGATGACTCGTGTGAGAAATGCTTTTGTCATGTGTCTTATATTTTTAAATTGCTACAAAATAACTATACATATTTAACAGCTTGCTTTATCTTAATGTATTGCTACTTTAAAATCTCTTGAAGTTTAGTTAGTCGATTTATTGTAAGTTATAAAAGTTAAAGCTTGAAGGTGCACTCGAGTAGGGGATTTTTGAAAATTTGAGGCCGGATTATACATACAGTATGAAAAACGGAAATGTTCCTAATGTATTGTCTTTTTTGTCATGAACAGTTACCATATTATGTTTCCCCTGAAGTCACATTGTTAATCTGCATATGAAATTGACAATCAACCTACATAATAAATGTAATTTTTGTTTGTCCTTTAAAGAGACACAGCTATGACAATTTATTGACTGCAAATACTACGAACTGAAATGGACATACAAGTTTGTTTAGCACTTATTGTCGTCCAGTAGTAAGATGGGTACCGGTGTTGGTTATAGGCCTAAGCTTTTTCATTAAAATTCTTTTACTTTATCAGTCTAGAATAATGTATGTTAATGCTGATGCGTGTGTGACACGATGGTTTTTAAGCAGCAGAAAGAAAACCCAAATAATCGCAATATTTATTATATACCCATATAATCTTAACATGCTTGATCCCGCGTTCAATACAGCTTGTCCAATCCGTATTTTCATATCACATACCCATAATGGAACTATATGCATGTCTTGTTTGATGTCCGCGCATCGATATTTGTAGACGCAGTGAATCGAATTGTATAAGTTCCAGTTAGTTTTTAATGTCATACCTACAGTAAAGATACAATATATCGAAGCGTAAAAGAAGGGTATACATTAAGTACAAAACCGCATTTGTCCTTTGTTCCAAGGCAGGGGAAAGAACGCGTTTGATATAGCATATGAACACATCTCGACCTTATGTCTTCGATGTATCTCTATGCCATATCAGATTTGTACTTTCTGACGACTCAGAACAAAACACTTGTGTAGGTTTATGCATTTATCATATTCCATCCTTGATTGTTCTTTATCTGTACCGCATGACTATAGGGATGTATATGTGTCTTGGGCAAGTGGGAGGGGAACCAAAAGAGTATAATTCTTCATATTTTAGTTTCAGACAAAAAGTGTAAAAGAAAATTAAAAAAAGAAAATTTAAAAAAATTGTTCCGGACATAACCTGGCGCAAAGTTGAGGCCCCTGACTGCGTGCCCCCTCCTCTAAAGCAGTGCCTGCATTTACATCAGCTACGTTAAGGAAAACATAGTCCATGCTTTAAAGCAATGTATACATACATAATTTGCACCTATTAAACCTCTCAATGAACAAACAAATGCGGACAGTAGTTTGAAAATCTCCTAATTGTATAATAATATTCTGCAATGTAATTTAACTTTTATCCACATTAGTGCTATTTTCCATAATCATCCACAGATAGCCCGCGCCCCATGATTTTTCCCCTTAAACCATATTTGTACAGTTTTGATTCTTGATAGACAACATTGATGCTTTAATCACACATTATATACGTTCACAGCTTGTTATAAGATGATTGATTGATTACTTTCTGTTTAACCATATATTATTTGATAAATTCTATGAGTACTGGGTTTATTTTTGTTCACTGTACTATAAACACTTCTGTTGTTAGTATCGGTATATAAAATGGCGTCTTGAAACATATGAAAGCTGTTGTTGACGTAGCTAAAGCGAAGTATTTGTTCACTGATAATTACCTGCGGATAAAAGTTTACTAATTTAATTTAAAACACTTCAAAATACGATCTATAATATCAGTAATCTCTTTGTTACTGTTGAACCAATCCAAATATATAATTATAATAAATATAACTGCCTCATATTTAGCTCTTGATTTCACTCAGTGTAATTGCAATAGTGAATGTGTGGATTAAGTAAGATAGTCAGTTGGTTATTGTATTTTAAAGAATTACATAGATTACTAAATATGAAGCCATTTTATATTTATTCGTTGCTTTCATTAGCTCATTTATTGTACAAGATATATTATTTTGAATAAAATACATCTCATTTAATAAGCTAGATAAATTCATTTGTAAATCAGATTAGGAATAGAAGATAATGTTAGATACATGGTGTTATATAGGTCAATTCAGTTGTTATATCATATATATTTTTCAGTATACAAAATATAGCATATATTAAAGAGGAAATTTGATACAATGTATGAATTATTTCATTTATATATTTCCTTATATATGCATGTGTATGTCTGTATGTATATGTATGTATGTACATATGTTTGGATATATGAATGTATGGACGAATGTATGGATGGAAGAAAGCAATACATATATATATAAACTAATTTCTCAAAATTTATATTTATTTATATAAGTATCTAATACAGTTTCTATTTACCGACATTAATATAATTATTATTATTATTATTAATGCATGGAATTATACTAACAGCAGTAAGTGTTGTCGTTATCATATTTGCCGCAATTCTCGTTGTGCTTTAAATCTAAGCACGAGGAACCAAAAATAATGAGTAAATCAGTAAGTATCAATTAGTCATTATACCAATTGATTTATTTTCTTCTTGAATCTGAATGCGAAGATCCTGACCCACACGGGGATATTGAAATCACGAAGGGGACAATACTAATCACTTCATCTTACAAATCGACCTGCCTCTTTTCCTTTATGTAGTAAATGGTTATCTTGGGCTGATATTCTTAAAAGTGTATATGTAGTTTGTTAAAACTGTAACAGTAAGATGATTATTAGATATAGCGTTAAAGATATTGTTTGCATAAAAAGAGTGAATAAATGATACATTGATAACTATTTCCGCTTAAATCAAAGGTGATATCGAGTTGCTTTTGGAAAGGAACAAGATAACCCCGTACAACTTGTCTCCATACTGCAAATAATTAAATTGAATCATATCAAATAGGGGTACTATGTCCCGCCTAGTTCGATTTGCCAACATATAGATATGAAGGTCTGTCCTGTTAATTGAGGATGTATGTTTAGCAGTAAGTACAAACCTACTAGCGGTAGTAGCAGCAATAGTAGTTGTGTTAGTAGTAGTAGAAATAGTGGTATCATAGTCGCAGGTTTTGTTGACGTTGTTCTTGTTGGTGTCGCTTCTGCAGTAGCATGGCTGTAACAAATTATCCTACAACTGCTACTACTATAAGCTATGAATCACAAATTTAAATTTTAAAAAAGAACTCAGAGAGAGAGAGATATATATGATGGACTTTAGAGATCGGGAGCGAGAGAGAGATTACATCTTGCAACACAAAGTAAATTATTTACTGCATCCAGCAATAATAATGATACAAAACCCACTTGAATAGTATAGATGGCGATATGTCGTCAAATGAGCCTCGATTTCATCAATTGGAATTAGTATCACGGCCACCATTTTGGCAGGGACTCTTTGAGGGGAAATGAGATTCTCTGGGAGAATGAAAATTAACATTAGGCAGCCACCATGAAATGGTACTAAATAGTGGAAGGAAAGTACACATTAGTCCATAGGATTAACATTTTGTAACTGTATGAGGAAAGAACACCCACAGCTATTGACCAAAAGACAGTCTTACTGACCAGCACCCATACCTACTTACCAGCAGTTACAACTACTGACCAGCATCCACACCTACAAACAGATGTGTAAGGGTAGTAAGGTAAGGGAGTAAAGTAATGAGGACCAACACCTAATTTTAGACAGATAATCACTCACTATCACCATCCAATACCCACCTTTTACAAGCCAAGCAGAGGAAGGGAAGTCCCAAGGACAGAGTGTTGCCTAGGGACTACAAGCATATATCCAATATTTATATATAAAGCATTACCTATACCTTAGATTATGTTGGCGGTGTCAATAAGTTTACACATATAGTATTATTGTTATAAATTGTTGAATACCTGTAACCAAGGGAGTCAACACATAATAACACTGAAATGGCCAAAACTTGAATAAATGCTTAAATTATGAAACCGTTACGGAATTTAGCGGAGACGAAAAAAAAAAAAGAAACAGATTACATTAGCTGAGACCAACATTATTACTAAAATTTAAAAACTAATAGGGACTTTAGTGGATACTAACAACAAACCCGAAATATTATATTTTAAAATACCGCCGAGAATAAAAGTAATACTAAAATTAAGAAACTGTCTCAGACTTCATGGGAGACTGAACAATATCCAGAAACAATATATGAATTTAGTCTTAGGCACAAAGCCGTAGTAAAATACCGAAACTAACACGAATTTTCAGCAAACACTCTACAAAATGGAACAATATACTAAAATGGCTGCCTTATATAATACTAAAATTCCGAAACCGAAAAGAAATCTCGCGGAGATTAAAGGAAAATGTACAATTGTTTTTTTTTTTTTAAACAAAATGTCTGACACCAAAGTAAAAAAGTAAAATTCTGAATCTAATACCAAAATATAGCGGGCTAAAAGAAAAATCAGGAAAAAATTTCAAATAATAAACTAATTTACAAATTGAGAAAATAATATTTATTTTTTACATTTTAGAGAGTAAACAAAATTTAAAAAATGGTAAATTTTTATAAATTTTTGTCACAGGATTAAGTTTTTAAAAGAAAGCAACATTAACAAAGCACACAATTATATATTTGCTTGGCAATATTGAGCAGTATTTATATTTATAGAAACTTTGGTGACCCTGAACAGGGCCTGTAAGGAGTTAACAATGGTCTAGGTTGCTAATACTTTCTACACTATTTAGATGCAACATTTAAAGCGATGGGGACTTGCACCTAATGATCAGCCATCACCCACATTGACTATCCAACACCCGCACACACAAACATAACCGACGAAGGAAAGGGGAGTGATATGGTGGTTATTGATGCACATACTTACAATCCAACATCCACTCTTACAAATAAACAGATGATGGAACTGAGTTGAGGGTCACTCACACCTATTTATGGACAAACAAACATACACACGCCCTTACTATATAACGCCACATATACAAGAAAAAACGGGGGAGAGAAAGGCAATAGGTATGGGTCATGCAAACCAACTTATGGACAAACAAATACACACCTTTAATCTAGAGAGCAACTGTTGAAAAATGACCGCGAACTATTGATTCACTGTCAAGCAATGTCAACATTTGGCTTAAGGTAAGGTTTTTGTACTTTAAGGTTGTGACATGTTCTGCTTTGTTTTGAATACAGCAAGCAACACAAATTGTTTCTCGTATTAAACTGATTACTTGAGAGACCAAAACATGTGAGTCCTTCAGTTTATTACAAATGTACTGGAATGTTTGTACTGGTCAAGAATGGATTTTGCGAACAATATTTTTATCTACAATACTTGTTTGAGTCTATATTTATTCGAGTTGAAGCGACATTGCTCCACCAAAGAGATTGGCAAGTTTTCTTGTCTGTTTTATGGACAAAATATTTAAACAGCAAATACATTATTAAAACCATCCTCAAGAGATAATTTGTTTGTAACAACACTTGCAGTTAATGTATAGTAGGAATTATATTTAAATCAGTCCTTTTCTGAACATTTACGTTTTGTAAGTGAAAATGAGGTGAGACTCTAGTCATAGGAAAAAAATGAGTTGACACGTAAGATTGTTGTGTTGCAATATTTGCGATTTGTTACGTTTGCAATACCTAAACTTGCATTTTCTGTATAAAACGTGTTGTGCTGTCTGAGGTCGTCTCCGAATTTCCCAAACCACTCTAGAGTTATGACATCACCCGCTATTCTCAACGTGATTCACGAAAGGTCTGATCGTCAGCGTTGGGAGGCAGTGTATCTTTGACTTTCAATAAACATGCTGATGGCTGGACCGAGCTGTTCAGTCAAGGCTGTGTCAAACGTATGATCGAACACAAATCACTTTTGTTTGATCGTCATCAACAACGCATCGAGTGGTGTTACAAAGAGTGGCAATTGGCTTAGACGTTAATGTAGAAAGTGAAATCATTTCGTTTGTAGAAGAGATACCTGGCGAAGATGATTGGATCGTGCCTAACTCTACTCAAACGCAACACGTCATCTTCTATGTCATGTTAGGAGTAGATAAAGAAGAAATTAAAGTTTTGTTTACACGAAAAGGACATAATCGTAACACTAGCATTATTTATATTACTCAAAATTTATTTCAACAAAGTAAAGCGCATCGCACCACAACTCTCAATGCTCATTATGTGGTGTTGTTCAATAGTCCTAAAGACAAGTCTCGAGTACAAATCTCAGCAAAAGAATTAGGAACGCCTAGCTGAATGATTCCTGTAACGATGTCACTAGATTACCACATGAGTATTTACTGATCAAGTTAAAGCCTACCACCCGAGATTTTTTTTGAGATTTCGTACGGATTTGTTTCATCATTGGCACCAAGAAGGGATCTATTGATTTACACGTCATCTTCTTTAAAAAAAACTATTAAAACAGCATTCAATCTCTGCCTCTCTGATATTATTCGCCATGATCTTCTTTCAGTCTCATTCTTCTGCGAAATCCGTTGGCGCACTGTATTCGATCACTGCGAAGAAAATATGCAAGTGTGTTCGCATTTGTTAGAAGCCAGTCTCAACGAAGTCTTACGATGGTTTACTTTGACAGCACGTCACTTGCTACAAGTAATCATTCAAACTCCTCCTCAAACGCAACGTTTTGTTTAAAAGCATAAAAAGTAGCCTTGACAGAACTGGCCAATCCAAGAATCGATACCGACACCAATAAATACATCATCTTGAAATCAGGTGGTAATATATTTCAAGGAGTGATTATTTGTTCCCCTTTACTATGCGATCTAAGAACCGTAGCCAAGATTAAAAACGCAAAACACAAGAAAAAGACGATGAAAAAACGAGAGTAGCAATGGGTTCACATTCTGCATCATCCTGTCCCAAGAGGAAGCCCAAAACTATCTACCACTTCACCCTCAAGAAAAAGAGGTAATGAGGCTAGAACGCGCACGTATTGATGGAAACCTTGATCTGCAGAATCCACATCAACATCCTCTGCCGTATCCTCCTCTTCCTCCTCGTCTTTTCCGTTAGAGATTATATCAGCTCAGCCTGATTTAAAATAAGTGTTTCAAAATCTGATGAAGGAAAAGAAACCCATCTAAAGCGACTCCTACACTTCCTTCATCAGCTGTTGTTTCTTTGGTACTAGAAATAGCACGAATGTCACAAAGTTTACTGGATTTGTGAAAACAAGAACTTGCACTATTTAGTCGTTTACAACACCTCATTGTCCAGTGGTATTCAAAGTGCAAAGTTAGTATGACGTTCCAACAACCAATTGAGACGTATTCCAGTATAAAAGAAGAATTGTTGGGCCAGAGTCACTTTAATTCCTCTAAACAAGATGTCTTCCTCCAAGAATTTCCAGTCCTTCAAACAAAGAAAAAAGACCATTCCTCGTCGTTGAGCCAAGCATTGTGATGTTTGGTCGGTGTTCCCCAAAGTGAATGTTGTTCAAAGGAATGGTTCCATTGACCTACAAACAGCGACTAGAACGACTTTGACACATTCTTCAACAAATATTGAAAAATAAAATTCTAGTCAGGCAAAGAATTCAACGAGGAGGATGTCTTCCGATGCTGATAGCTCTGTTGTTATCCACAGTGGCTGCTCTTCTGTTAGGAACGATAGCTGGACTTCTTTAAGAAGTGTTGAAGTGAACATTAAAAGGGTCGGCACTTTTCTGGATGGATATCAAACCTGTACACCTGGACCTTATGATAGGAGGAAAATTAACTCTAGTCCGTTACAAACTTTGAATAGAACTCGACCGTTGGCTTGGACTGTGGATCCCTCACTTACCTCTCAATCCTAATATCACGGAGATGCGACACTTACAACAAAAGTTACATCAGTTGATGGATTGATCAGATTTGTCAGAAACGGAAAAATCATAACGGTACGGACAATTATTGCAACGTCTTCAATTGTTTCATCAGAAGGTTTTAGACGAGATTAAAGGTTTCAAGAATGTGATGAAGACCGAAGAAAGACAAACAGCAGCTACATAGTGGATGACAGACATAGCCACAAATATGGAAGAGATAAAGAGAGAATAAGAATTAGAAGAATTTCAAACCTCCTCTGGCCAAGCACCTTTACCTCAACATGTTGAATCCACGTGGACACCTTCACCTATCCCAATTCGACAAAAAATGAAAGCCTGGGTCCAACACTTCAACGTTTCCAAGAGAGAAAAGGTCAACCGAGATGGCCTGACGTCGTGTACCAGACCTTTTGAGCCTAACTTTGCCCAGAAGAGTTTATTGAGATATTACTTAACTCTCTTTGAAGTCACATATCGATTGAACCAACAGTGCGAACGGCATTTCGTATGATGACTATACAGGAAGACATTTTTTGTGGAAATATATATATATATATATATATATGTATATATATATATATATATATATATATATATATATATACATACATATATATATATATATATATATATATATATATATATATATATATACATATATATATATATTTCATGCTAGACAAAAGCAGTGACGAAATCAGGCTAACTCATTGTGGAACTTCAGTTTGAAGTAGCCATGAAGAACACAGTGAGCGTAGTCTTGTAAGCAGAATTCGACAATACCCTTGAAAGTAGTAGTCAGATAGAAGTGGTCATAGATTATTAAAAAACAAGGAACCGGAAACCATTGTCATAAATGATGATGATCAAACACAGGAACTACAGCAGTCACAGACACAGCATCCAAGGGATGGTAGTGGTCGAAAGGACGAAATAGTAGTGTCACAATGATGAAAACTGGAACAACACTTAGTCTCCTGTTTTGGACACCACTTACCGGAGAGAATCACACTGAAGACCAGAGAACAAATATTATAGTTGTAAAATCGATCATTTTATTCAAGTGCATCACGACAAATGTGTAATGATGAGTCAAAAAGAAAGTTGGAAGAGTATCTGGAAGAAGAGGAAATACTTATCCAGGAGGAGACGATCTTGAAAGAATGATATAAAGACTTGAGAGACCATTCGAAACCTCCAATGACTCACTTGCATACGAAACGGTCGAAGATAATTTTGCAGTAGTGTACAGAGACTTCCCGTTCATCGACTTACTTGACAGACCTCTTTAAAGTGTGAAATCATTGTTTAGCATTAACTGTGAGAAAGAAAATTAATACATGGAACTTCATTACCTTCTGACCCATAGTTCGTACACAACTCCCCGGAATCAAGTATTTCGTGCTATGGACAAACGTCCGCATTGAAAACCTAAAGACATTTGAGTTTATGTTATCATTTCGGACGACAGTCATTGACTAGGAACCCATTTGGTGTTAATCTACTTTACAGGCATGGACTATTTTGATACCTATAACTTACCAACAATCGAGGACAATATGCAAATAAATACTGTACTCGCTCCATTCAGTAATGTGAGATTGCAAGGATCAATCGATGGTGGGCTGACAATATTGTTTGTGTATTTTCTTCATCAACGAAGTCTTGGATTCCCAGTAGAACCTTTACGTGATTTCTCTAGAAACCATGAAAGGAAAAAAAAGTTGGGTTAGTGATCATTATGGATATATGCCTTTTTAGCACAGAAACGTAGTGTTCATCTGTGGGAAAATTAAATTGTCCTAGATCACTGGAAGTCAAGTCTTACTACCCAAATTTGTCAATCTTGTAAATGCGTTGATGGTGTATTTGTCATTTCAAAATGTTTTGCATAAAGAGCAGCTACAGCCTTAGTCACCGAGCTTACGTTTTATTTGTTCATGGTTGATTTAGTGTTGCTTTTTGTATGCTGATTTTGAAGAAAAAAAATTGGGGGTTTGTTGTGATTTGTTTTTTTGAAAATTAAATCCTTTTACGTGCTCTTTCATTTCTTTCTTTCAATCTTTTTCTAAGGTTTTTTGTAAGGAAAGAAGTACAAGGAATGGCGCACTTTTGGCATGCTTCGCTGATTACAATTCTTGGATCTTCATTATTTCAAGAAAGTAATATTTTCAAAATACTTTTACTACCTTAGGCCTATAAGGTTGCAAGTTTGCAACATTACGGGCGAGAATGGAGAACTTGCAAAAGAGAATTTAAATATACAGCCGTATTGTACATACGTATTGGTTGAAGAGAACATATGTTTTCGATAAGCTCTTCCACGAAAGGTTTTCATTTTAATTCTTTAAAGTAGAGTGTTATAAATGTAAAATGTAAAAAATATTGCAACAAAATATCTTGTGTATCATTTCATTTTATTTCATGCCACTAGCGTCACACCGTATTTTTACAGAGAAAAGTAAATTCATTGTAAATGATTGCGTTGAATATTATTCCTGCTCTGCATTATTTGCAAGCGTTGTTGCAAGCGAATTATCTGTTGGGGCTCAGTTTAGTAATGTATTTGCCGTTGAAATAATTTGTTCATAAAACAGACAAGGAACTTGCCTATCGCTTTGGTCAGACATTGTCGTTTCAACTCGAATAAACATAGACTTCAACAAGTAGATACAAATTTTGTTCGCAAATTTTATTCTTTACAAGTATAAACACACAACTAAATTTGTAAGAAAGTGAAGAACTCGCATGTTTTGCTCTCTCGATCAATCAGTCCAATTAGCAGAACAGTATATGATGTTGCTGTGTTCAAACAAAACAGAAAATGTCACAACCTTAAGGACAAACTAAACCTTATCTTACGCCAAATTCTGACCTTGTTTGACAGTGCATCAATGTTTCGTGGTCATTTTTCACCAGTTGCGCCTCGAGTAAGGGTATGTGCTTGTTTGTAGGTGTGCATGACCCTCATCTATCTCCCCATTATCTCGTCTGTTTTGTGTGTATATGTGGTGTTGCACAGTAGGGGTGGCTGTATGTTCGTCTGTCCTAAAGTAGGTGTGAGTGACCCTCAGCTATCCCCATTCCATCATCTGTTTTTCTTGTAATGACGGGTGTTTGATTGTATTATATATATATATATATATATATATATATATATATATATATATATATATATATATATATATATATATATATATATATATATATTGACCATAACATAACTCTCCATCCATCGTCCGTTATGTTTGTATGTGCCGGTGTTGGATAGTCAAGGTGGGTGATGGCAGGTCATTAGGTGCTAGTCCTCATCACTCTAAGTGTTGCATCAAATGAATGTAACAAGTGTTAATAACCTAGACAATTGTTAGCCCAAGCGGTCGTTTTCAGGGCCAGTGAGGTTTTTATAAATATAAATACTGCTCAATATTGTCAAAGCAAAAACAATTTTGTATTTTTAAATGTTACATTCCTTTATATACATTTAATTTTGTAAATAAAAAAAATATTTTCAATATTAAGTGTTTGTATTTTTTTCACAATTTATATATTTTTATACTAATTTAAATTGTTTCAGGATCTTTCAAGACTCAGCTAAATTTCTTAATTGTTGGAGAATTTTAATATTACTTTTAATCTAGACAACATTTAAAAATGTCCAAATTTGTTTGGTCCTTGCTAAATTTCGTATAGGTTTCAAATTTTAGTATTACTTTTAGTCTCGGACATGCTTTTAATTTGTTCCGCATTTTGTTTTGGACTCCGCTAAATTCCATATCGGTTTCGAAATTTTGGTATTACTTTTAGTCGGCCATAGTAGTCTTATATTCCAGTTTTTTATGTCACTGCTAAAATTCGTATAAGTTTTGGAATTTTAGTACAACTTTTTTATGCCACTGTATTTTTGGGACTTTTTCAGTCTCCACTAAAGTCAGTGATAATTTTGGAATTTGGTATTACTTTTAGTCTCGGCGATACTTTGACATAATATTCTGGAATTGTTTTTAGTATCCGCTAAAGTCCGTATTTGTTTAAGATTCTTACTATTATTTTAGGTCTCAGCCATATTAATATAATATATCGGATTTTTTTTAGTCTTCGCTAAAGCTCATGACAGTTTCGTAATTTCAATTTATTTTTAGACTCGGCCATTTTAGTGTTATTATGAGTCGACTCCCTTGTTTACAGCTCTTCATAACATCAATACTATATATGCAAATTTATCGACACCGCCAACATATTCTGAAGCATGGGGAATGCTTTATACATAAATCTCTGTTGATTGTTTTTTAGTCTTCATTAAATTTCGTAATGGTTTCAGAATTTTAGTATTACTTTTAGCCTCATAATTTTAATATAATATTTCAATTTTTTGTAGTCTTCGCCAAATTCCGTATATAGTTTCGCAATTTTAGCAGATACTTTTTGTCTAAGCCATAAATTGAATATTTTTCTGGATTTTTTTTTCAGTCTCTGCTGACGTCAGTAACAGTTTATGAGTTTTAATTTAACTTTTAGTTAGCCATTTCAAAACAATATACAGATTTGTTTTTTGTTACCGCTAAAATTCGTATTAGTTTCAGAGCTTTAGTATTACTTTTAGTCTGAGCCATTTGAATCAAATATTTCGTGGGTTTTTAAAAAAAAATCTTGTAGTTTCCAGTAAATTCCGCGACAGTTTCGTAATTTTAGCATTACTTTCAGTCATGGTCATGTAGTGATAATATGAGTTGACTCCCTAGATTACTGCTCTTTATAACATCAGTACTATAAATGCAAATTTATCAACACCGGCAGCATAATCTGAGGTATGAGTAATGCTTTATATATAAATCTCAGATATATGGTTGTAGCCACTATATAGCATTCTGTCCTTTGGACTTTTCTTCCTCTGATGAGATTGTAAAAGGGTGAATGTTGGATGGTGAGAGTGAGTGACTGTCTGTCTCAAATTAGGTGTTAATCCTCGTTACTTTACCTCGTTACTTTACATCCTACCGTTATACATTTGTTTGTAGGTGTGTATGTTGGTCAGTAGGTGTGGATGTTAGTCAGTATGTGTGAGTGTTGGTGAGTTGATATTGGTGCAGCTCAGTAAGACGGTATGTTGGTTAGTAGGTGTTGGTGCCACACAGTCCCACAATGTAATCCTATCGACTAATGTTAAATTTCCCTTAACAAAGAGTCAATGTATTATGATTAGGGGTTTGTTATTTCCACAATTTCAAATCAGAACTCTGTATAAAATAAAATATAATAATATTTGTAGGTATTCTGAAAACTGATTTGTAGATACTTTTGCAGGCAATTGTGCATATTTTAATATTTAACCCTTAGCTGTTACACTGTGCATTTGCTGTAATTGTGAAATAGCAATTTTCGTATTTCGAAAAAAAAAAAAAATACAAAAAAAATAAAATAAAATAAAATAAAATAAAATGAAAAACTCCATTCCAATACCAGTCTCCACGTGTCTTTGTCTCAGGTTCTCGTTTTGTTTTAGACATATCGATGAATTTATGTCCCTAAGACTAGTGTTACCGAGAAAACGCGATGTCAAGGAAATTAAGGGATTTTGCCGCGACATATACGCAGACAGTATTCCAAAACGGTTTATCACGCAATTAAATATATGTTAAGTTGTTGCTACTAACAACAAACTCAAATAATAATCTTACATTCTCTTTGTCAGAAACGCTATTTTTGTTGGACCTTTATCCACGACTTGAGGTACCAATGAATTTCAGTTTTTTTTTGTTTGCAGAATTGCGAAATATTTATGCAAATGTAAATGGAATAGGCCCCATTTCAAATATTTGTATAGCTTATTTAAAGTTTAAAATCAATTTGCTGTCTCTAATTTTGCCCCACCTCCCCCTTGCCCCCCTTCCTTTGTTTATTCTTCTATGCATGGTATGTTGGTGTCTGACGTCCAGGTCAATCAAGATTTTCTGACATGATCATGGCAATAACACAATCTTCTTCCATGCTTTAAAATTGTGCCAGTGTTGATGTTAATGACGTTTACCTTACAATATTAGTCCATACAGTCATGTGCAGATATATATATATATATATATATATATATATATATATATATATATATATATATATATATATATAGAGAGAGAGAGAGAGAGAGAGAGAGAGAGAGAGAGAGAGAGAGATGCATGTGTATTGACATAAATAATAAAACAATAAAATAGAACTAAATTAATAAATATTATGAAGAATTACGCTGAACAGTAACTCAAAGCAGTTTGCTTTGTTTGAATGAAATAAATGCAAAGAAGCCCAAAATCCATTAAAAACCGAAATATGATCTTGGAAATTTCAGGGTGAGATGGCTGGTAAGGCTGGGGTGAGGTAAGAAATAAATAGATAAGTAGATAAATAAATAGGGACCAAATAATAGTTAATAATACATATAAATCATTGTCTTGATCAATAGATGTTGAGAATTTTACTCAGATGCAAGTAACTCAGTACAACCAAATTCTCTACTCCATCCCCAGAGAAGAAAAAGAAAACAATGCCTGCAAATTACCAGGAGAGAGATACAAAGTACTGGGAAAATTATTGATGATCCATCTTTTATGATAATAACCTGATGGAGCCTCCTCTCCGGGAAGTAGTTTCCTTACTTTATGTACAAAACTAGTTTTAGTGCTGTAATGGGTTGTAATGGATGTACCTTAGACCAATATTGTTTATGTATATTAGGTCGGTCTTTGGCGAAGTCAATATATTGGAGCACAAGAACCTCCAGTGTAAACAACTCAGATCTAAGAGCCCACATAATTTCATCCTGGCCCGATGCCTATTTTCTTTCTCATGAATATATATATTGTGGAGTTTCAACTCATTTAATTTTTGTTCATTAACACTGTGATAGGAAAAGGAAAAAATAAAAAAATAACAAAACCGCATGTAAAGAAAGAGTCATATTCATTGATATTGGGGCATGAATAATAAAAGTATGATTTCTTTTCTTTTTCAAGAGATTATTGTAACGGTCATATGGACTCGGCACTTGCAAGGTGGATGAAAACTATTTGGCCTAGGTTTATTAAAAAATGGCTTCAACCTTGGAACAATAATTCATGTATTATTTTACGCAAGGTATTACATTTCTAGAGATACAATAGTGTTATGCTGTCGTATACAGTAAACGTCATCTATGAAGAATCGCAAATAACTTGCTATTATTTCGAAGACAACATGCTAATGAAGTTATACTGGATAGTATGGGGCTTATTGGAAATTGCATGAGGGATGGGGCTTATGTGAATTTAAGATGAGCAATGGGTCGGGATGGAGCTTACGGGAATTCGACATGAAGGATGGTATGGTCTGGATTTGTGTGAATTTAATATAGGGCTTGGGACATCAGAGACCTTATTGAAATTGAACATGTATGTGTTACTGTATAGCTTATGGGAAGTTAAACATGGGTGGGCTACTATGGGCATGTGTGGGAATTGAACATGGATGGTCCAGTATGATGCTTCTGGGAAGTACTATAGAAAAAAGGGTCTATGTACTATAGGAAATTTAACATGGCTGGGTCACTATGAATCCCTATGGAAATGCAAGATGGATGGACCACTATCGGCCAATATACGAATTTGACATGGATGGGCCACTTTTGGGTTCAATGAAACTTTAAAAAGGATAGAACGGTGTTGGGCCTAAAGAGAATTTGACATGGGTGGACCACTATGGGTCGTATGGGAATTTCATATAGAACGGTTAATATGAGACTTAAGGGAAATTTAAAACATAGATGGCCGCAATGGGGATGCATGGAAACTAAACATTGATCCAAAATGGGCCAGTCTGGGGCGAATGCGACTTTAAGATCGATGGATTACTGTGGAGGTTTATGGAAACTAATTAGACAAACAATCATCAAAACGACAAGCACTTATACTTCCTGAAAAAATATCCACCCTTAGAAACCAAAGTATAGAGGACTTGGGTTGTGTGATGATATGATGACTAACGCTTGTCCTGCCAAACAAACACTCATTCATGCAAAGTAACACACATTCCTACAAAGCAATGTCTAGTAGTATAATATGATACGGTGTGATGACCGACACATAGTCTTACAAACAAACACATGTTTCTACAAACTAACACACACTCTTAGAATTAAATGCATAAGGGAATAGTGTTATGATTCTACTTTTAGAACGTACCTGTAAAACTGGGTAAAACCCAGGTAATTTAAATTTCATACTTTGGAAGCGACATTACGCTACTATATTTAGAAGTTGAAATAAAACCTTGAAATTCCTATTATATCTTTAGCATGATAGGCAGATCGGCTGATGATATCCAAGCAATGCACTCCATGAGAGAGATATAGTGAGAAATACATATATTTTTTGTAGTGTGTCTAAAGGGAAAGCTAAAAAACCGAATGAACACGAGACGATGTTTGTTTTTCAAATCAACACTTTAATATGCTCCGCACAGTGAACACACTAACTAACCAACTCGCTAAACCTTAAGTCTTACCGTTTCATAGTTTCCGGTAAAATGGTCTCCGAAAAAACGTCAATATGTTTGCTATAGGAAGTTCATGACTTTGTTGATAAAGAAAATAGCCAATATTGTCCATACATTATTGCAAAAATGGGTAATGTCAATAGATGTAATAACGCACTGTCAACTAGTGTATACATTATATGATAATATAATGATGGTGAATGTTTAGGCATAAAGTGAAAATGGATTACTTAAGCGGCTAATCCTCCTGACTTACACATAAAATCAAAATGACAAAAATTTACAATGATCAAATTCTCAAAAAAGACAGTAAAGAGGCAATGCTTCTCTTCTACATCTCTGTGTGTACATCTGGCGTGATGTCCAGGGAGACAAAAATACACTTTACCAAATGTTACCCTCTTAAATTCTAACAGATTGTGAGCAACAAAGCCATGTTACTGTCTTTATATATTGCTCTATTTTTAGACTGGAGAAAAACCCAGCGAAATTAGATTCTACGTGTAGTTTTAGAAGCGACGTCATGCTACTGTCTTTATATACTGTTGTTGTTTAGGTCTCCTTTTTATATTTTTCTTTTTAGACCTAGGAAAAACCCTGAAAATTCGTATTGTATTTATATAATGATAGGTAAGCTGATTACATATGTCAAATGCACCCAATGACTCTGCTAGAGAGAGAGACAGACAGAGACAGACAGAGCCTCTGTGTATGTGAGAGAGATGGAAATTGCGTGTAGAGTGTGTAAATTGGTATTTGAGAAAGCAAATCTCCGTTCATTCCCATTTAATACTTGAGTATTGTCATGAATATGATAGACAGGCTAATCCTCAGTATTCATTGCTAATGAGCTAATTAGTTATTTTATTTAGCTTGTACTATACAATTGGTGATAGAATGAAAAAAGAAGCATTGCCTTGTGTTCATTTGTTACATTAAAGAAAATGTAAAAGGAGTTCCTTTTCTCTATCAGTATGTCTATTTACCTAGCATAGTTATCGAGGGCATTAGAATTACGTCCTCAGCCGACCTGCCTATCGCTCTAAAAATAACATCAAAATGTATGGAGTTTTTTCCTGCAAAATATAAACATTGCAGTGTGATGTCGCTTCTAAAAGTAGAATCCAAATTTCCATGGTGTTTCCCAGCTCTAAAAATAAATTCTGTAAATAGAATCATACTATACCATTTCCCTGTAGATTAGTTTATAAGTTAGCGTTTTGGATTGTTAGTGTGTGTGCTATTTAGCGCACCGTGCTTATTTTCTCTCTCTAGACATTGGTTTGTAAGAGTGTGTGTTGGTTTGTAAGAGCGATTCTTTGTTTGTAAGAGTGTGTTAGTGATTATACCATACCATACCCCTTGCATCATATGAAATGGTTTGTAAGGTCGAATGTTGAATTGTAAGTATGTGTGACAGTTATCACACGCCTGAACATTGGTTTGTAAGCGTGTGTGTCAGTCATCATACCGTATCATATATTATCACTTAAACATTGGTTTGTAAAAGTGTGTATTGGTTTGTAGGAACATGTGCTTGCAAGTTTGTGTCAGTCATCATACCATATCATATCTTACTCCCTTCTCCAGACATCGCTTAGTAAGGGTATGTATTGGTTTACAAAAGGTAGTTTTGTTTTGCAAGGACAAACTCTTGGTCGTCATACCTTAACATACCCCATTCCCCTATGCATTGGTTTCTAAGGGCTGGTTTTTTCCTGCAAGTATATTCACTTGCCTGTCATTAGGTGTGTATTTGTCTGTCAGTATATGTGTCTTTCTATTCAATTTCCGTACACCCATAGTAGTCCACCCTTGTTAAATTCACAGGAACCCTATAGTGACCCATCATTACTATATTACCATGCGTCCCCTAGTGGCCCATCTATGTAAAAGTTCCCTTAAGCCTCATAATAGCTAATCCATGTTAATTTCTTATAAGCCGCTTAGTCACCCATCCATGTTAAATTTCCCTTAGACCCCACCGTAAATCGACTCTCTTTGCTATGGTACTTCCCGTCAGCTAGATATTGGCCCACCCATTTTCAGTTCCCGTGCATTCCTATAGCAGCCCATCCTTACTAAATTTCCATTAAGCACCATAGTGACGCATCCATGTAGAATTCTCATAAGCCCCATGTTAGCCTATCCTTGTTAAATTACCACAAGCCCCGTAATGTCCCATGTTAAATTTCCAAAATCCCCATACCGTCCCATCCTCCATAGTAACTCCTATAAATCCAATAGTGATTCATCCTCCATGTTCAATTCCCATAAGCCCCATTTTGCCCCCTAGAAGTGCTTCAATATGTTGTCTTCGAAATAATTTGATATTTTTTGGCGATTTTTCGTAGATGGAGTGCACTGTGCAACATGTAACCCAGATAAGACAACTTATATCTCTCTAAAGGTAATACCTTACATAAAACAATAAATTACTGGTGGAAGCTGCTGCATCATATATATAATGTAAAGGATGCTTTATCAATTATTTTCTCCTGTTGTCTCTAGCTCCTGGTAATTTGCTGGTATGTTGTTTTCTTCTGTTTTGTTGATGTTTGGGGCTTTTTGTACTGAGCTACTTGCACTTGAGTAAATTCCGCAAAAACATTATTGGCCGACACAACCTTTTATTTTTATTTGTAACAATTCCATTATTTATTATTAATTTATATCAGCTTCTGAAACTGCTGACCCCGCCACAAACTCCATCCATGAAATATCCAAGATCATATTTCTTAAAAAGGATTTTGTCGCTTATTTGTATTAACTCCTTGGGATAAAGTAAATTGCTCATAAAGTGCCGATTGGATTAATTATTCATCTTATGCTTATTTGTATTTTTTAGCGAATATTAACATTAACGCTATCATACGTTTAAGACCCGAGATAAGATCGTTGCCATGATCATGTATGTCATCTTGGTTGACCCTTGAGCCACATACCTATCGACCAATCAATATACCACGTTTAAGTTATTACACAATATAGTGGTGGTGGTGGTGGTGGAGCTAAGAGCAATTAATTGCGTTAAACTGGCGAGTGTCACATTGAAGGTCATGCAAATAACGAAAGCCTGAGTGGGGAGGTTAGCTGGGCTAAATAAAGTAAAATAAAACGGAAGTGATGACTGTGGCATGGGTTGCCGCTAGGGTTACAAGAATTGGAGAATTGTATCATACATAAGACAAAAGCGCATCACTTGTTGTTTTCAGCGTACGCAGAAAAAGTGACTTTTCAGAGTGCTTTAGGAAACAACTGGAACATTGACATCAATTTAGAAAACAGGGAACAAATATATGTATTGTATTGAAGATGTAACATCCACTGCTTGGCTCCAACTCCTTCAGATTTTAGTGGTACAGTAAAGTACATCAATCAAGTGCATGGCTTGGCGCCTCAGTTAATACAATCCACAGAATTCCCCTGATAGTAACAGATCTAAGGAGAAGAATTATATCAGACAAAAAGCATTATTCACTTTACTTACCACTCATATACGGCACCAAAGCCTACGTGGAAACGACATAACATACATAACTTTCTCTTGGAAACGACACAGTTTTCTCATCGGGGTGACATAGTTTTTTCCGTGGGAACGATATAACATGTTTGCTATATCGTGGAAATGACACAGATTTTTCGTTGAACGACATAATATTTTTCACTCATGTCGTCAACAAGTCACTATACGTAAGTCCTCTTAATATTAATGTATCTCTGAATGAATGAAACTCAATAATGAGAAGATTTTTAAAACAAATATAATGATAGTATTTGTCTGGCAATATTTGCTTCAATCATTTCCAAATTATTTCAGTTAAAGGGTTGAAGTTTCAGCTATAAAAAAAACATTAAAAAATAGACAGTCTCTGATATGGCTACCATCCAAGTAACCTTTTAGAAATTAAAATGAAGAACTGACAAAAGAAATGTTTAATCTGAATATAATTGTATTCAAATAATAGGTGCTTCCTTGTCTAAAAACAAGTTTTCTATTATGCAGCGAATACAATTATTAGGAGACTGATTGTTATAGGCGTATTGAAATACACGAACCTACGTCATATCATTGTTTCTACATAAATTTGTTTCTACATAACTATGTTGTTTTTTTATAATAAATACACAAAAAAAATTAATACGTGTGATCAGCTATACAACGTTTTATTGAGATTGTCATTACTTTTTTTCCAAAGACATTTCATGTAGTAAGAGAGGCGGTATCTATATTTTATTATATAGACATAACATATTCCAAGATCATGGATATATATGTATGCAATATCTTCTGATACTTTATACAATAATAGATAGCATGCCATTTGTGCAATGGAAAATTATATTTTTACCTAGTCCGTCAGCATGCATTCCTGTTTAGAATAGACTGTCCACTAAAAGAGCTATTTGTTCATATTTGTATAGACTGTCCACTAAAAGAGCTATTTGTTCATATATGTATAGACTGTCCACTAAAAGAGCTATTTGTTCATATATGTATAGACTGTCCACTAAAAGAGCTATTTGTTCATATATGTATTTTACCTATCTACATGTTTTGTATCAAAGTTAAATAACTAATCGTTCTTAATTACATCATTCGTGAACTATATTCCTCTTACCATTATCATGAAGACCGTTTGATCCACAATGAAAAACTTAAATTCCTTTATAAATTGTGTGTTTCTGCTTTAAAGTACAGTTTCTCTATTTGTTTTTGAATTGTTAATAACTTTTGTCGATTTCTCATCCATTTGATATAATGTCATTACTTTTTCTTGTACTTTTCTTTAATGGAATGTTTCTTTCAAAATATTCTACGACTTGTATTTTGCCATCTTCCTACGATAAGTTTAGAAGGTGGAGGCAGGAAGAATTATTTGAGAAATGAAATATATATAATGAAAGTAATTCTTCTGTGTTTATTAGACAATAATTTAATTGTTCTTTGGTCGTTACGATTTTGCAGCAATCGGACTTTCCAGGCCCTTCTGAGTTTTTTGTTCATACCCGTATGAACCTAAAAATATAATTTATACAAACCATCTGGCATTATTTTTCATACATTGTATAGAATTACGTATAAAATATTTGCAAGCTATACTGACGTATTGTTGAGGGTAATGTGATCAGATCATGTTTCCTGTGTATAATAAATATTTCTGTGAATGGAAACAAATTAAATAAAAAACAAAATAAATAAGTAAACAAAAAAAAAACAAAAAAAAAAAAAACACATTCAATAAACAAATTTGGCTTTTTAAGATATTCTGAAAATATAAAACTTAAAACTTGGATTGATACAACATATATATAATCCATGGAGAGAGAGAGAGAGAGAGAGAGAGAGAGAGAGAGAGGGTTCGGGCAGGACTGAATAACGATTTTGCCTTGCGATTAGACAAGCTTTTCCTTTTACACCTACAGGTATATTTCCATATTTTGAAAAATATCTGGGGCCTATACAGAAAAACTGAAAGAAATTAACATTCTCTTCAGTTGCAATTCCAATTTAAATAAATAACATGTTGTTTGGACTTTGCGATACTCACCCATGAAAACAGTGGAATCTGTCCTTAACTGTCGTCGACAAGTTATAGGGACACAATCAGGTGAAACTAAAGCCACTGTTAGGATTTAAAGAGATGGTAAGCGTGTGTTTTGAAGGAATTTAATATGGATACAATCTGATATAGCAGAGAAGTAAAACATAAACTGGATGAATCGAACTGATGAGTTCTAGACCAGATGTTTTAAAAAAGTAAGTCAAGGCATGCTATTTTCGCGTGTGCAGACTTGCATTCTCTCTCTCTCTCTCATGCACATGCATGAAGTTACATACACACAAACGCACATTTCCTTGAATTCGGTCGATCAAAGAAACATAGGTCCAAATTGTATGCGATTGCTTTATTTGGCATTTGTCACGGAAACTTGTGCTTGACATTTGTCTATAAACAACATAAATAACAACTGCTTTGTTGTTTGTTTGTTTTTGGTTGAAGAAAATATTCTTCACTGATAGCAATCGCAAGCATCCCCCCACCCACTGTAGGTTCAAAAAGATATTTATCAACCCAATTTTGAGAGTCTTTATAACTTTGTGCGTTCATGAGATCCATAGCCAATGGCAATTCTCTCTCTCTGAAAACACCCCCAAATTATCATCTAAAGTAGACATTTGCATATCTCTCATTTCCAGTAAACTATAGACCATACCGCAAATGTTAAGGAATAAAACCTCTTTTTTAAATAGTTAATGTTGTGCATAGGCTATGTCAAGTAGGCGCTACTCCCAAATTTTGACATCGGGTAATAAGGGTAAAAGGAATTAATCAGTCGAAATTATTGTTGAAGTTTAATCATATGCGTATATGTCCATCATGGATTTCACTTTGGGTACTTGGACTATGTAGTTCAATGGAGACTGCGAATATAAGGACTTAATGACTGAAGAAAACTTGTGCCATATTGTAAGGCAGCTGGTTGCCATATTCTTATTGGCTGAAATGCAAATTACGGATATGATTGCGATATTGCATGTATTCATGCACGGTTAGACAGGTTAGACTGTTATATTTAACACCATTTAAAAAAAAAATTCTCCTTCTTTTGTCTTTATTAGATTTAAAATTTAATTCTAAGGATTGATCAGTTTCTCCTTTTTTACGTTCGATGAAGTATGAAGCGGAAACACGCTATGCAAACTTTGGTATGATCCGCTACAATTTGCACAGCGTTTTTTTTTTTTTGTCGTTCATACTTCAGTGAACGTAAATAAAATAAATGGTCTGTCCTTAATTCAATTAATATTTTAAAAAATTATATTCTTTTCAACTATGTACCGGTCATGGGTTTATTTGCGCTTATGTTTGTATTCATATTTATGTAGCTATTATTTTCATTTTTAGGGACGAGATGGAGAAAGTGCAGTAAGTGCAATATTTCATGATACGTTTGAACGCAGATACATGTATATCAATGATGTTAGGGAAAGCATAGGCCCTGCCTGGACGTAACGAGTTTGATATTACCACAGTTTTAAATTGGAAATTGATATAAAATTTAAATATAACTGATATTTAGATGATTTCGATGGCAGTTGTGCATGTGCTGGTCCTATTATATCTCTTATACTGTGGGATAATACTATTCATAAATATCGTGCTTGCGACAAGCCAAGATTTCAGATGAAACGATAGCGTTGTTGTTGAAGACATATCGACGAACTTATATGTGTCAATAATATTGTTTTTAGTTTGTTTAAACGCAAACATTTGATGCCGTGGAAATTACGCAAATTAGCAGCATGTACCCCAAGAGTCTTTTAAAACTGTTTTACATGCAATTTACGCCGAATTTTGATATCAACTGTCCTGCGTATAACAGTACACGTTTGTGTTTCAGAACATATATACTATAAATTGGTTTGCAAACATTTGTAATTGAGCTTTATATTTTTTCGGCCCCATTGTAAGTAGAACGAGACGCGGAATCCGTTTGCATTTTGTAATAAAAGTATATTTGCAGACATTTCAATGGTTATGCCATTATCTTTTTTCGCAGGCATTTTAGATAGCAACAGACGTGGTAACCGTTTGGATATCGATATATTTCTATATTTAAATATGATTTCACGTATAACATTGCAATTGATAATTTCCTACTCACAAGCGCGTTTTGTTATATTGGGCAGTAAGTGATATCTTTGTTTTACTTGAGAGAATGGATTTAAGTATTAAGTAAGTTTACTGGCATCATTGTAGAAAAGAGCGCCAAAGATGGATACAGCACAGAAGTATTCTTTTCCAAACCTGAGACTAATGTTTTATTACATTGCTGCAGATTGCAGAGAATCATTGTGCATGCCACTCTTAATTAAAGTTGAAGTAATTATACCATTTCAGGCACTTTGTAAAGAACATATGCTTATATGGATGATCTGATATAAAGCATAGACCCTGTTTTAAAGTAACGAGGCAGCTATTTTCACATTTTCAAATCAGAAAGTGAGATAAATATAACGATAGGTATTTTGTGAAGTAGAGCTAAATGCTTAACAACGGATTGGTGTATATTTGTTTCACATGGAACTGTGCATATTTGAGCCCCGCTATATCCCTTATGCTGTGAATTAGCTGACATTCACTGTTTTAATTTTAAACATATATTTCTCAAAGTTAAATATATAATACACTGTATTTAGATTCGTCATTCATGAAATATATATATATCTTCCTTATTTCTTACACTGTCCCTTTTGTGTCCTTTTCTTCATTAAATTGTTTTTACAAAAAATGAATACCAAATGAAAATTGCATAATTGGTTATCAGTTTTGCTTTTCGGCTGTACCATCAATCGTACTGCATGTGATAAAACACTTTATCTTTGAGGCCAAATGTATACATAACTGATTTTCAATTTATTACAGCTGTGAATCAGTTCATTTTATTATGAATGCTAAACTTCCATTATCTTTGACATACATGCTAGTTCTTTTATGAGACATATTGATGAATTTAGGTTCCGACGAAAATGCATTTTCTATAACTGTGAAAAAAAGATGCACACGATATTACGTCGATTCACAGCCTGTAACACAATATCATTGAAAAACAGTTTTCTCACAGAATTAACTTCAAATTCAGACATCAACCGTCTTGGATATAGAAATGCTGTTTCTGTTTGGGAACAAATTTGCATATAATTGATTTTTAATTTTTAAAACTCTGAATAAATTAAACCCAACCATGAAGGTTAGATTGTAAAAGTCCATAATAGTAATTATAGAACATTTTCTTACTTCGATCATATATATATATATATATATATATATATATATATATATATATATATATATATATAATACCGTGATTTCGCTGTTTTACATTTTACATGTATTTCTCAAAGTTTTAATATATAATATACCGTTTTAAAATTCATTAAACAAGAATTATCCTTCTTCCTTTTGTTTGAGTCATAACGCTGAGTTGCTGTTAAAGATTAAATTTTAAAAAAATTTATTTGACATTTGAATGGAGAACATTGAACTCGAATTAAAAGAGAAAAAATTCTTTATCAAATCTTTTTTTTCTTCATTAATGTGTTGTTATTTTATTTGTTTCAATAGCTATTCACTTTCCTGATTTGCTGCTTAGACGATATCAATGGCATTATTTTCTTCTAGCATTTTCTAAATATTGATTGAGTAAGTCCATTGGGAAAGTGATTGCTATCTATGTATTTTGAAAAGAAAAAAAAAAAAAAAAGAAAAAAGAAAGAAAAAAACCCCAAACCAAACAAACAAACAAACAAAACGTCGTGAACGTATTTCATGGAGTTGTTTCAGAACAGTATGTTGTTCTTACGATGAATACAGAAAATAAGTTCTTTTTACTATTATAATATTTGCAAACATTTCACTGAACTTGGCATTATTTTGTTTCCAGGTAACAAGCGAATTAGTATCCGTTTCAATATCAACTAATGTGTTTAGTTAAATTTGATTGCATTACTTTGATAATTGTTTCACTGACAAGCACGTTTGTTTTTAATTTTCTGCCAGCAAGTTATGACTTTGTTTTAGTTGAAATATAGGATATGGGTAATTATTATATTTTGTTAGAATCATTAAACAAAAGGGATTCAGAAATGGCTATAGTACATTAATATCTATGCGAGAGCTGGGACTCGATTTGTATTGCATTGCTACTAGGTTGCAGTGAAACATTTAGCTCGCCACATTTAACTGCATTTTTGGATCGCGGATGATCGGTAATGGCAGACGTGCGACAGGTTTTGAAAGAAACCTGTACTATTGCCTCAACCGTCTCGTGAAAATATGGCCTCAAAATTCTTGTCAAAATATCACTTAAATACAAATGTGCCTTCCTCAAAGGATCATACAATTTAGCATTTTATTATATACTCAGAACATATTGTCTTTGATATGAACGATAGTTTTACTGGAGATATATAGACGATCTTAGGTCTTAACTAAATAATTTGTTTTGAAACACGAAAAAGTGATGCCATTGAAACAAAATGATTTCGCAGCATGTATCCCAAGAGTTTTGTAAAATATTTATTCACTCAATTTATGTCAAGTTAATACATCATCAGTACTGCATATAAGACTACATTTTCTTTTGGAAGTTGATGGTATATAAAAGTAATTTTCAAGTTGATAAACCTTTGAATGAGTGCAACGCAAACATATACGGTTTTTGGGTAAAGTATAAATGCCAGAGGAGTAATTATTTAAGATATTCTTGCTTCATTCACTTTCGTGTTCTCATAGATCATAAAGATGAAATTTTCTCCAGATACATAATGCAAAGAAAACATAATCTCTTATTCTGCTAACTTCCAATAGACCAGTCTCTAAACAAAAATGAGAAGTGACAAACAAGGATGAAATTGTTTCTCAGATTGTATTTGAATATTTGACGTGTCATTGTTTATAAACAACTTTTCAAAAACTGACAGGGTAATTTCTTTGGGAGACTTATTTCTACGTATAACTTCACCTGCAAGTATCATAAGAAGTGCAGGCAATCCCCGATATTGCTAATGTCCAATAGTCCTTTCGGTAAACAAAAACGAGACAAGACATACAAGGATGAAATCTTGTATTGAATTGTATTCGAATATTTCATGACTCATTATCTGTAAAAAAACTTTATCAAATATTAACGTATTAATTACATTGTGAGAATGATTGTGTTATATGTATTTAAGTCCACAAAGATATCTTCTGCAGTTGTTTCAACAACTTGTTGGTTGTTTTTTTATCTTATAAGAAACAGAGAGACTAAGTAGTTTACCCATCAATATGTATTTAAACATTTCATTGTTCTTGTCATTACTGCTGTTGTTTTCTTCTGCAGTCATTTTAAGTACCAATAGACGTGGTACTCGTTTCAATCTCAACTCACTTGACTATTTAAGTTTGATTTTAATATATAACCTTGCTAATTTGTTGCTGACAAGCACTTTTTTCTGGTACAATGTTAGATGTTTATTTTAATTGATATAAAGGATATGGATAAAGAGTAATTAGTACTGGCGTTAGTTTGTTGGGGTAGAGCGATAGTGGATGCCATGCTACATGTTTTAAAACAAAACGTTACAATTGGGTCTTCGTAAAAATATCGAAATCTGAAAGTGTTGTGTGCCTTGTTCCTATTATAATTAGAAGCCATTAAAACACTTAATCAAAAGTGTATATTGCTGGATGGATGTTCTAGTTAGTATTTCATTACGTAGTCAGGATATATTACAAGACCATGCAGATGTATTTATCTAATATCAGTTTATATTTTGTGCAATAGTAGATGACATGCAAGGATTGCATAGTAAAATCCCATTTTTTACCTCATCCGTCTTAATACTTTCCTGTGTAAAATATTGTCTCTACTTAAACGACCCATATTATTTTCTTCGTGGTTTACCATACTATATGTATTTTTACAAGTTAAATATCTAATATATAATTTTCAAAATCATCAATTATAAATTATGCCTCTTCTTTATGCATGTAGCTTCATCTACATTTTGTGGAGCTGTCAAAATTGAATTCTAATACAGCGTCGTTGATTTTTCTCTCCAAGATGAACATTCGATACTGACTGAAAAACACAATTGCCTTTATTATTTTTGCTTCACTAGTTATTGATTTATATCGCTTTCTTAGCTTTATAATATATTTTCATTATTTTATCTCTATTTCTGATTCGAAATTTTAAATATTGGACTTGTTCGCATCGCAGCGGCGAGTTTGCAGAGTTGACATAAAACTGTAGTTGGTTTACAAAAGAAATATCTTGAACAATAGAGTCACATCTATTATTTATTAGTCATCAAACCGTATTTGATACAGTTATATGCTATTCAACTATTTAGTTGGAATGTATTTGGTCACCCTCATGTTTCATATTTAAGTGTTATTGTTTTTTCTGTTTAGGAAGGAGACACTTGAAAAGAAGTAAGTCGAATATTTTGAGATACGTTTTCACGATGATACATATATGTGATAGACATTAGGGAAAAAAAGATTTCGTTTCGTGCTTCCTATTTCATCAAATTAACATGGTAATTGGTATGAATTCATTATAACAATAAGCGTTTGTAAACAAAGCTAACACGTTGACATACATATTTTAATATGCAATTCAGCAGAACTTGCTCCCATCATATCTCTTGCACGGTGCATTTATCGTCATTCTTGGGTTATCGACTTGTGGGGTTTTTGTGTGCTTGCGACAAGACAAAAATTCAAACACTGATCTTCCATTGTCCTTCGCATAAACGCTTCTTGGTTTGGAAACCTATCGAAGAAATTATTTTTGCTAAAACCCAGACTGTGATTCAATGGAAATTAAATGAATTCACAGCATAGTGTTGTAAAATTGTTTTTTTTTATACATTTGTTGATGATAGATCTAAACTGTCTGCTTTAAAATATATACATTTTGTTTATTGTTCGTTGCGAAAAAGAAAACCAATAAACAATCAACAACAAAAAAAACAAGAGAAACACAATCAATGAAACGTTTGAATACGTAATTTTATGAGAAAAGTATTTCTTTATAGTATTTATCATGTTTCTAAATACAAATATAACAATCTCTCTCCTAATGTAATTTTCCGGCATTTTTGAGGATGTTGTTAGAGATATTGAAAGATTGAAGAGTTGAGAACAATAAGGCTCAAGATTGTCAGGGATTGTGATGATATTTGTAGGTTCAGATTAACTGAGAAATAGGTCTCCCAGTGGACATACTCCATCAATATTGGAAGACATGTTTATAAGCAATAAGGTATCAACTATTCAATTGCAATAAAATATACAATTTTAACCCCAACTGCCTCTTCTTGCGAAATGTATATATCACTTATTTTCAAATTCCTAGGAATATGAGTGAGATTCTGCGCACAAAAAAACGGTAATTGTATAAATGTCAGGGTAGAAATTAGCTCAGATCTTAAGGCATAATTAACTTCCGAATCAAATTATATTACACATGTGAAATTTCATTTAGGAATATCATATGAAATGCACGCATTCTCTGATATTGGTAAAGTACAATATACATATCCGTAAACAAACATGAGAAGAGGCAGTTGAAGGTAATATTGTCTATTTGATTGTAGTTGAATGTATGAAATCTCATTATTTATAAACAAGATTTACAATATTGATGGAGTACGTCCACTGGGAGACTTATATCTAAGTGAAACTGAACCTAGAAATATCATCACAATCCCTGATATTCCTAACGTGCAATAGTCCTTTCGGAAAACGAAAATGAGTCGAGTCAGACAAAGATGAAATATTGAGTCTCATTGTACTTAACTCTTTAATGTTTCATTATCTGTAACAACATTCAGAAATAATTATTGAAGATTACATAGGGGGAGAGATTGTTCTATTTGTATTTAACAACATAAGCATATTTCTTGGAGTTGTTTTGTTTTTTCTGAGAAATACTAAAAAGAAATACTTTTCTGCCAAAAATACTTTTGAAACATTTCGTTGATGATGTTATTCTTGTTTTTATCGTTTTGCAGCATCTTAGGTATCAAGAGATGTGGTACTTGTGTCAATCTCAAATAAATTCTTTTTTAATACTTGACATAATATATTACCACGAAAACTGCTTTCTGGCAAGATCTTTAACTTTTTTCTGGCATCAAGTTCGATATTAATTGTAAGTGAGAGGATGAATATTTCTAATTATTTATTACTGGCGTCAACGAGGAAAAGGGCTTCGTAGTTAGTTGCACTAGATGAATATTGTTGTTTGTCGAATTATCAGACTTCATGTCTATTGCATTGCTGCAAAGTTTGCGGTGAATCATTTAGTCAGAATATATTGCAAGATATATTTATCTAATATAGTTTGAACTTTTGCACAATAGTAAATACCACGCCAATATTGAAAAGTAAAATCATGTTTTTACTTCATGCATCTTAGCAAATTCCCTTCTTCAATATTTTCTCCGCTTTAAATGTCTACATCTTCTAGCATCTTTGTTTTACCTCCTCATTGATATAAATATAAAGACAGATTTTCTCCTGTGTTTTTTCAAGCCATTGAATCCGTATTTCAAACAATCATATGCTAGTCACCTATGTAATAGACATATCTTTATTTATCCTCATGTTTTGATTGATATTTACGTTGATGTTGTTTTTTATTAGCAAGAAAATGGACAAAAAGAGGTAAGTCGATTTTTTCCGACACCGATACACTTCATATGGACGACGTTAGGGAGAGCATTGTCTCCGTTTCGCGTTTGCCGCTTCGTTTCCTCAATGTTAAATTGGAAGTGGTATACATTAACTTTAATGAAAAGCATTTGTGAAATAAAGCTAACACCTTGATAGGTTCTACATATATATTTTAACACGCAATTCGGCAGATCTTACTCCCATTATATCTCTTACACAGTGAATTTATCGTGATTCTTCGGTTCTGGATTCTTGTAGATTTCGTGGTTGCGACAATCAACGAAATCAAATACTAATCTTCCATTGTCTTTGCCATAAAGACTTCTTGCTTTCAAAACATATCCAGGAACTTGGTTTCCAATGAAATTAAATTTGTTCAAACCCGTAAAAGTGGTACCATGAAAGTTAAATGAATCCACAGTATGTATCCCGATTGTCTTGGAAATTAGTTTTTAATACCATTTATGCCGGAGTTAAATATCAACTGTCCATCTTTAAAACAAATACATATTCTATTTCTTGCCAAATGTTTATATAGCTGATTTTCAAATTCCTAAGCATATGAATGAGTTCGACTCAAACCTGGACAGTATTTTGATAAATGTGGAAACTAACCCATATTCTAATATATCATTAACTTCCGAATCACCATGTATTAAAAAGGTGAAATTCAATTTAGGAATAGCGTATACAATGAACGCATTCTCTGATATTGTTAACGTCCAATAGACCTATCCGTAAACAAAAATGAGAAGAGGCAGTTGAAGGAAATATTGTCCACTTGATTGGAGTTGGATATCTGATGCCTCGTTGTTTATAAAAAAAATTTTTGCAATATTAATAGAGTAAGTCCACTCGGAGACTGAACCTAGAAATATCATCAACGTTCCTAACATGCCTAACGTGCAATAGTCCCTTCGGAAAACGAAAATGAGTCGAGTCAGACAAGGATGAAATCTTGAGTCTCATTGTGGTCAACTCTTTAATGTGTCATTATCTGTAACAACATTCTCAAATAATGACTGAAGATTACATTGGGAGAGACATTTTTCTATTTGTACTTAAAAACAGAAACACATCTCTTGGAGCTGTTTTAACAGAAATGATTATTCTTTCTTCTGATAAATACTAAAAGGAGCTACTTTTCTGATCAAAATATGTTTGAAACATTTCGTTGATGTTATTCTTGTTTTCTTTTTTGCAGACATGTTAGGTAGTAGGATACGTGTCACTCGTGTCAGTTTTCACAAAATTATCTATCTGAATTGACATCATGTATTACTTTGAGAAATGATTGCTGGCAAGCTCTTTTTTTCTTCTGGCATCGAGTTCTGTATTTATTCTAAGTGAGAGAATGGATATTGCTGATGACTTTTTACTGGCGTTAACGAGAAAATGAGCTACCAAGATCTTTGCACTAGATGAACAGTTTTTTGGAATTCTTGGTTTTCATTTGCTCTGCATTGCTGCAAGTTCGAATCAAGCATTTAATCAGGGCCATAGAGATGTATTTATCTAATGTCATTTTTGCATAGAATTGAAAAGTAAAATCATGTTTTTACCTACTGGGTCTTGATATATTTCCTTGTTCAATTTTTTGCCCACATAAAAGATCTATACGTTCTTGTATCTTTGCTTTGCCTCTTAAATGAAATATATCTAATGACAAATTTACTTCCATGGTTTTAGGCACCCATTCCGTATTTGAATCAGTCACATGCTAGTCAATTGTGTAATAGACATGTCTTTATTCATGCTCATATTCGTATTCATATTTATGTGGATATTGTTTTTATATTTAGTGAGGAGCTGACCAAAATGGAGTAAGTGGAGTTTCTCGAGCTAAATTTAACATAAATGCACTGATATTGATAGCTTTACGGAGAGATTTGTCTCCATTTCGTTTTTGCGGTTTCCTCAATTTTAAATTGGAAGTGGTAGAAATTCACTCTAATGAAAAGCATTTGTAAAATAAAGCTAACAGCTTGACAGCTTTTACATATATATTTTAACAAGAAATTCGGCAGACCTTACTCCCATTATATCTCTTACACGGTGAATTTATCGTGATTCTTGGGTTATGGATATTTTTAGATTTCGTGTTTGCGACAAGCTACGAATTCAAATAGTAATCTTCCATTGTCTTTGCCATAAAAGATTTTTTCTTTAAAAACATATCGAATAACTTGTTTCGCAATGAAATTAATTTTGTTCAAACCCGTAATAGTGGTACCATGGAAGATAAATTAATCCACAGTATGTATTCCGATCGTCTTGGAAATTGTTTTATTTTAATACCATTTATGCAGGAGATAAATATCAACTGTCCATCTTTTAAAAATACACATTCTGTTTCTTGCCAAATGTTTACATAGCTGATATTCAAATTCCTAAAAATATGAATGAGTTCGACTCAAACCTGGACAGTATTTGGATAAATGTGCAAATTAACTTCCGAATCACTATGTATTAAAAAGGTGAAATATAATTTAGGAATAGCGTATACAATACACGCTTTCTCTGATATTGTTAACGTCCAATAGACCTATCCGTAAACAAAAATGAGAAGAGGCAGTTGAAGGTAATATTGTTTACTTTTTGTAGTTGCATATTTGATGCCTCATTGTTTATTAAAACAAAAGCTTTGCAATATTGATGGACTAAGTCCACTGGGAGACTTATATCTAGGTGAAACTGAACCAAGAACTATCATCACAATCCGTGACATTACTAAAATGCAGTAGTCTTTTCGGAAAACGAAAGTGAGTGGAATCAGACAAGGATGAAATCTTGAGTCTCATTGTGCTAAACTCTTTGATGTTTCATTACACGTTATATGTAACATCATTCTCAAATAATGACTGCAGATTTCATTGGGAGAGAGATTTTTATATTTGCATTTAAAAACATGAACATATTTCTTGGAGTTGTTTTAATATAAATAATTTTTCTTTCTTCTGATAAATTCTAAAAAGAATTTCTTTTCTGTGAAAAGTACGTTCGAAACATTTCGTTGATGTCGTCATTCTTGTTTTCCTTGTTTTGCAGACATTTTAGGTAGCAGATTCTTGCTACTCGTGTCAATTTTAACTAATTTGTCTATCCAAATTGACATACTGTATTACCTCGAGAACTGAATGCTGGCAAGCTCTTTGTTCTGGCATCAAGTTTCATATTTAATTTAAGTGAGAGAGTGGATTTTGCTGATGACTTTTTACTGGCGTTAACGAGAAAATTGGCAACCAAGATCGTTGCACTAGATGAATAGATGAATATTTTTTGGAATTTTACGACTTAATTTGCGATGCATTGCTGCAAGTCCAAATCAATCATTTAATGGAATATATTGCGAGGCCATCGAGATATATTAAGATGTAGATACCACGGTAGAATTGAAAAGTAAAATCGTTTTTGCCTCCTGCGTCTTGATACATTTCCTTGTTCAATATTGTGCCCACATAAAAGATCTATATGTTCTTATATCTTTGCTTTGCCTCTTAAATGAAATATATCTAACGAAAATTTACTTCCATGGTTTAGCCACCCAGTCCGTATCCGTATTTCAAACAATCAAGGCCATATATATATATATATATATACATATATATATATCTAATATCTTTTCATATTTTCATATTTTGCACAATAGTAGATAAAACGCCAGAATTGTAAAGTAAAATCATGTTTTTACCTCCTGCGTATTGATACATTTCCTTGTTCAATATTTTGCCCACATAAAAGATCTATATGTTCTTATATCATTGTTTTGCCTCTTAAATGAAATATATCTAACGACAAATTTGCTTCCATGGATTTAGCCACCCGATACGTATTTGAAACAATCACATGCTAGTCAACTACATAAGAGAGATGCCTTTATTCATGCTCATGTTCGTATTCATATTTATGTGGATATTGTTTTTCTTTTTAGCGACGAGCTGACCAAAATGGAGTAAGTGGAATTTTTCTAGCTAAGTTCAACGCAAATGCACTGATATGCATAGCTTTAGGGAGAAAATAGTCTCCATTTCGTGTTTGCGGTTTCCTCAATTTTAAATTGGAATGAGGAAAAATGCACTCTAATGAAAAGCGCCTGTAAAATAAAGCTAACACCTTGATAACATCTACGTGTATACTTTTAACATGCAACTCGACAGATTTTACTCCCATAATATCTTTCCCACGGTGAATTTATCGTGATTCTTGGTTTGTGGATATTTTTGTAGATTTCCTGTTTGCGACAAGCCACTAACTTTAGTACTATTATTTCATTGTCTTTGCCATAAACGCTTCTTGCTTTAATAACATATTGAAGAACTTGGTTCCCAATGAAATTATTTGTGTTCAAACTCGAAACAGTGGTGCCATGGAAGTTAAATGAATTTACAGCATGTATCCCGTTCGTCTTGGTAAATTTCTTTTTGTTTGCAAAAACTTCGTCGGAGTTAGATATCCACTGTCCTGCTATAAAAAATACACATTCTTATATAACTCATTTTAAGATTCCTAAGCATATCAATGAGTTTAACTCAAACATGGAGGTAATTTGATAAATGTCAGGGTATAAATGAATTCAGATCTAATTGCATCATTAACTTCCGAATCATCATGTATTAAACGGTGACATTTCATTTAGGAATAACATATAAAATGCATGCATTCTCTGATATTGTTAACATCCAATAAACATAGACCTATTCGTAAACGAAAATGAGAAGAGGTCGTTGAAGGTAAAATGGACTATTTGATCATATTTGAATATTTGATGGCTTATTGTTCGTAAAAACAGCTTGACAATATTGATGGAGTAAGTCTACTGGGAGACTTCCACTTAGGTGAAACTGAACCAAGACATATTATCACAATTCGTAATATTCCTAACGTTCAATAGTCCTATCGGAAGACGCAAATGAGTCGAGCCAGACAAAGATGACATATTGAGTCTCATTGTATTCAACCCTTGATGTTTCATTATCTGTGACAACCTTCTCAAATAATGATTGAAGATTACATTCGGAGAGATATTGTTGTATCGACATTTAAAAACATGAACATATCTCTTGGAGTAGTTTTAACAGGAATAAGTTTTGTTTCTTTTGATAAATACTAAAAAGAACTGCTTTTCTGATACAAATACGTTCGAATTATTTCGTTGATGTTGTTATTCTTGTTGCTTTTGTTTCGCAGCTATTTTAGGTAGCAAGAGATGTGTTATTCATGTCAATCTCAACTAATTTGTCTATTTCAATTTGACATCATGTATTACCTTGAGAACTGGCTGCTTTTAGGCTCTTTATTTTCTGGCATCAAATTCTATATATATTCTAAGTAAGAGAATGGATATTGCTGATGAACATTTACTGGCGTTAACGAGAAGAAGGTCTACCAAGATCGTTGCACTAGATGTTATTTTTCTTGAATTTTAGGACTTTTTTGAGATGCATTGCTGCAAGTTCCGATTAAACATTTAAACAGAATATGTTGCAATGCCATAGATATATCTGTATCTGATATCGTTTGGTTTTTTGCACAATAGTAGATACCACGCCAGTATTGAAAAACAAAATCATATTTTTACCTCCTGCGTCTTGATACATTTCTCTGTGCAATATTTTGCCCACATAAAAGGTATATATGGTCTTATATATTTGTCTTACCTCTTAAATTAAATATATCGAACGACAAATTTACTTCTATGTTTATAGTCACCCAATCCGTATTTGAAACAATCATATACTAGTCAACTATGTAATAGACATGTCTTTCCTCACGCTCATGTTTGTAGTCATATTTATGTGGATATTGTTTTTCTTTTTAGCGAGGAGCTGAGCAAAACGGAGTAAGTCGAATTTTTCGAGCTAATTTCAGCGCAGACACACTTGTATGGATTACGTTAGGGACAGCATAGACTCTGTTTCTTGTATGCGGTTTCCTTAAGTTTAAAGTGTTTAATTTGGAAGCTGTATAAATTCACTCTCATGACAATCATTTGTAAAATAAAGCTAACATCTTTATAGCTTCTGCATATATATTTTAACACGCAATATGACAGATTTTATGCGCATTATATCTCTTGCACGGTGAACTTTCGTGATTCTTGGGTTATGGATTTTTCTAGATTTCGTGTTTGCGACAAGCCACTAATTCAAATACTAATATTCCATTGTCTTTACCATAAACCTTATTACGTTGAAAACATATCAAAGAACTTGGCTCCCAACGAAATTATCGTTCTTCGGATCCGAACAAAGTGGTGCCTCTGATGTTAAATGAATTCACAGCATCGCGATCGTCTTGGAAAATTGCTTTTTTATACAATTTACGTGTTTATAAACAAAAAAGGCTTTACACTATTGTTGGAGTAAGTCCACTGGGAGACTTCTATTTAGGTAAAACTGAACCTAGAAATTTCCTCACATTTCTTGACATACCTAACGTGCAATAGTCCTTATGGAGGGCGAAAATGAATCAAGTCAAGCAAGGATGAAATCTTGAATCGCATTCATGTTTCATTATCTGTAACAACCTTCTCAAATAATGACTGAAGATTAAATTGGGAGAGAGATTTTTACATTTGCATTTAAATACATGAACATAGATCTTGGAGTTGTTTTAACAGAAATAATTAATGTTTTTCTTCTGATAAATACTAAAATGAACTAAAATGGCAATAATACGTTTGAAATATTTCGTTAATGTTGTTATTCTTGTTGTTTTCTTGTTTCGTAGGTCATTTTAGGTAGCAGGAGACGTGGTACTCTTGTCAATCTCAACTAATTTGTATATCTAAACTGCCATAATGTATTACCTTGAGAAGTGGTTTCTGTTAAGCTCCTTTATTTTTGTTTTCTGGCATCAAGTTATATATTTATTATAAGTGAGAGAATAGATATTGGTGATGACGTTTTAATGGCGCTAAAGATAAAAACTGCTTCAGAGATCGTTGCTCTAGATGAATATTGTTTTCGAATACTAGGACTTCATTTGCCATGCATTGCTGCAAGTTCAGCTCAGTCATTTCAACAGAATATGCTGGTAAGCCATATATATGCATTTATCTAATATCGTTTGATTGGTTGTACAATATTACACACCACACCAGGATTGAAAAGCAAAATCATGGTTTTAGCTCCTCCGTCTTGATACATTTCCTTGTGCAATATTTTGCCAACATAAAAGGTCTTATATCTGTCTTTTGCCTCTTAAATGGAATATATATATATATATATATATATATATATATATATATATATATATATATATATATATATATAACGACAAATTGTCTTCTCTATTTTTAGCCACCCAATCTGTATTTGAAACAATTGTATTAAAGTCAACAATGTGATAGATATGTCTTTGTTCACGCTCATGTTTGTATTCATATTTATGTGGATGTTGTTTTCTGTTTTAGGGAGGATCTGACCAAAAGAGTGTAAGTAGAATTTTTCGAGCTGAGTTCAACGCAGATACACTTATATGGACAACGTTAAGGAGAGCATAGACTCTGTTTGGTATATGCGGTTTCTTCAATTATAAATTGAAAGTGATATAAATTCACTCTAATGAAAAGCATTTGTAAAATAAAGCTAACGCCTTGACAGCTTCTACATATTTATTTTAATACGCAATTCGGCAGATCTAACTTCCATTATATCTCTTGCACGGTGAATTTATCGTGATTCTTGGGTCATGGGTTTTTCTTGATTTCTTGTTTGCGACAATCAACGAATTCAAATACTAATCTTCCATTATCTTTATCATAAACGTTCTTGTGTTGAAAACATTTCGAGTAGCTTGGCTCCCAATGAAATTATTTTTGTTCAGACTCGGAAAAGTGGTGCCTCGGATGTTAAATACATTCACAATTTACGTCGAGTTATATATCAACTGCCTTGCTTTAAAAAGACACAATCTATTTGTTGCAAAATGTATATATAACTAATTTTCAAACGTCCTAAGCATATGAATGAGTTCGACTCCAACCTGGACGGTATTTTGATAAATGTCAGGGTAGAAATTAGTTCATATTCGAATGCATCGTTAACATCCGAATCATAATATATTAAAAAGACGAGATTTCATTGAGGAATAGCATATAAAATGCACACTCTCTTTGATATTGTTGACGCTCAATAAACATATCTATAAACAAATGTGAGAATAGACAATTGACGGTAAACTTGTCTATGCGATTGTAGTTGAATATGTGATGCCTCATTGTTTGTCAAATACTAATCTTCCATTGTCTTTGCAATTAAAGCTTCCTGCTTTAAAAATGTATCGAAGAACTTGGTTTCCAATGAAAATATTTTTGTTCAAACCCGTAAAAGTGGTACCATGGAAGATAAATGAATCCACAGAATGTATCCCGATCTTGGAAATTGGTTTTTTAATACCATTTACGCCGGAGATAAATATCAACTGTCCATCTTTTAAAAATACACATTCTGAATCTTGCCAAGTGTGTATATAGCTTATATTCAAATTCCTAAGCATGTGAATGAGTTCGGCTCAAGCCTGGAAGGTATTTTGATAAATGTACAAATTAACTAAGATCCTAAAATATCATTACCTTCGGAATCATCGTGTATTAAAGGGTGAAATTTCATTTAGGAGTAGCATATGAAATGCACACATTTTCTGATATTGCTAAAGTCCAAGAGACCTATCCATAAACAAAAAGGAGAAGAGGCAGTTGAAGTTAATATTGTCTACCTTTTGTAGTTGAATATTTGATGCCTCATTGCTTATTAGAAAAAACATTGCAATATTGATGGACTAAGTCCGCTGGGAGACGTATAACTGGGTGAAACTGAACCAAGAACTATCATCACAATCCCTGACATTCCTAACATGCAAGAGTCCTTTCGAAAAATGAAAATGAGTCAAGTCAGACAAGATCAAACCTAGCGTCTCCTTGTACTCAACTCTTTGATGTTTCATTATCTGTAACAACATTCTTAAATAGTGCCGCAAAAGTACATTGGGAGCGAGATTGTTATATTTGTGTTTAGAAACATGAAGATATCTCTAGGAGTTGTTTCAGCATAAATAATTATAATTATTGTTTCATCTGATAAATACTTGAATGAACTACTTTTCTGGTATAAGTACGCCTGCAACATTTCGTTGATATTATTCGTGTTCCTCTTCTTTCGCTGCCATCTTAGGTAGCAAGAGACATGGTACTGGTGTCAATCTTAATTAATTTGTCTATTTAAATTTGACATAATATTTTACCTTGAGAACTGGTTGCTGGCAACTTCTTTTATATTTTTCTGGCATCAAGTTCTATATTTATTCTAAGTGAGAGAATGAATATTGGTGATGCCCTCCTACTGGCGTTGACGAGATGACGGGCTTGAAACAATCAAATACTAGTCATATACCAGTCACCTATGTCATAGATATGTCTTGATGCATACTCATGGTTTTATGCATATTATGTGGATACTGTTTTTCTTTTTTTTTAGGGAGGAACTGACCACAAAGAGGTAAGTGCAATGTTTGAGCTAAGTTCAACTCAGATGCACTTATATGGATGACGTAAGGGAGAGCATAGTCTCCGTTTCGTGTATGTTATTTTCTCAAATTTTAATTCGGTGTGGTATAAATTCATTTTAATGAACAGCATTTGTAAATTAAAGCTAACACTTTGACAGCTTCTACATATATATTTTAACAATATTTTAATACCCAATTAGGCAGATCTTACTCCCATGATATATTTTGCACGGTGAATTTATTGTGATTCTTGGGCTATAGATCATTCTAGATTTCATGCTTGCGAGAAGCCATTAATTCAAATACTAATCTTCCATTGTTTTTACCATAAACGCTTCTTGCATTGAAAACATATCGAGAACCTTGGTTCCCAAAGAAACGTTTTTTGTTCAAACCAGAAAAAGTGGTGCCATGGACGTTAAATGAATTCATAGCATTGTTTTTTTTTATAGCATTTACGTCAAAGTTTGATATCAACTGTAATGGTTTTAAAGGTACACATTCTGTTTCTTGCCAGATGTAAATATATAGCAGATTTTAAAATTCCTAAGCATATGAATGAGTTCGATTCAAGCCTGGACTGCATTTTGATACCTGTTAGGGTAGAATTTAACTCAGATCTTAAGGCATCATTAACTTCCGAATCATCATTCATTAGGTGATATTTCCTTTAGAAATAGCATATGAAATGCACGCATCTCTGATAATGTTCACGTCAAATAGTCCTATTCGTAAGCAAAAATTAGATGAGGCAGTTGAAGCTAAAATTTTCTATTTGAGTGTAGTTGAATATTTGATGCCTCATTGTTTATAAAACAAAATGAATAAATAAATACAAAAACAATATAAAAAAAACTTTACAATATTGATCGAGTAAGTACACTTGGAGGGTTATATCTAAGTGAAACTGAACCAAGAAATATCACCACAGTCATTGACATTCCTAACGTGCAATGGTCCTTTTCGTAAGACTAAAATGAGTCGAGTCACACAAGGATGAAATCTTGAGTCTCACTGTACTCAGCTCTTTCATGTTTCGTTATTTGTAACAGCATTCTCAAATAATGCCTGAAGCTTACATTGGAAGAGAGATTGTTCTCTTTGCATTTAAAAACATGAACATATCTTTTAGAGTTGTTTTAAAAATAATGTTTGTTTCTTCTGATAAATAATAGAAAGAAATACTTTTCTGACAAAAATCTGTTTGAAACATTTCGTCGATGTTGTTATTCTTGTCTTTTTGTTTCGCAGCTATATTAGGTAGAAAGAGACGTTGTACTCGTGTCAATTTAAACTAATTTGTCTATTTAAAGTAGACATGTAGTATTAGCTTGAGAACTGGCTTATGTTAAGCTCTTCTTTTTCTGGCATCAAGTTCCATATTTTTTCTATGTGAAAGAATGGATATTACTGATGACTTTTTACTGGCGTTAACGAGAAAAAGAGCTTTCAAAATCATTGCACTAGATGAATACTTTGTTTTCGAATTCTAGGACTTCATTTGTATATTTATTCATTATCTTTTCATTTGCTGCACAATAAAAGATACCACGCCAGGAATGAAAAGTAAAATCATGTTTCTACCTCCTCCGTCTTGATGCATTTTCTTGTGCAATATTTTGCCCACATTAAAGTTCTATATGTTCTCATGTCTTTGTTGTACCTCTTAAAATTGAATATATGTAAGGACAAATTTACTTCTATTGTTTTCGCCACACAATCCGTATTTGAAACAATCATATGCTCATGAACTATGTAATATACATATCTTTGTTCATGCTCATGTTTGTATTCATGTGTATATGGATGTTATTTTTCTTTTTAGGGAGGAGCTGAGCCAAAAGGAGTAAGTGCAATTTTTCGAGCGAAGTTCAGCGCAGATACACTTGTATGAATGACGTTAGAGAGAGCATAGTCTCCGTTTCGTGCTTGCCGTTTCCCCGATTTTAATTTTGAAGTTGTATACATTCACTCTAATGAAAAGCATTTGTAAATAAAGCTAATACATTGACAACTTCTACTTATATTTTGACACGGAATTCGGCAGATCATACTACCATGATATCTCTTGCACGATGAATTTGTCGTGATTCTTGGGCTATGGATTTTTCTAGATTTCTTGTTTGCGACAACCCGCGAATTCAAATATTAATATTCCAGTTTCTTTGCCATAAATTCGTCTTGTGGTAAAACATATCTAGGAACTTGGCTCACAATGAAATTATTTTTATTCAAACTCGAAAATGTAGTGCCTTGGATATTAAATGAAATCACAGGATGTTGCCCGGTCGTCTTGCAAAATTGTTTTCTGGACAATTTATGTCTGAGTTAGATATCAACTGTCTTGCTTTAAAACATACACGTTTTGTTTCTTGCACAATGTATATATAACTCAGTTTCAAATTCCTAAGCAAATGAGTACGTTTGACTCAAATCTAGACGGTATTTTGATATATGTCGGGGTAGAAATTAACTTATATCCTAAAGCATCATTAACCTTTGAATAATTATATATTACAAAGGTGAACTTTTATTTAGCAATAGCATATGAAATGCTCGCATATTGTTAACGTCCAATATACCTATTCATAAGCACAAAAAAGGAGGGAGTTAAAAGTAAAATTATCTGTTTGGTAGTAGTTGAATATTTGAAGCCTCATTGTTTAGATAAAAAGCTTTTGAATATTGAAGAGGTAAGCCCATAGGGAAACTTCTGTCTCGGTGAAACTGAACCTGGAAATGTCATCACAGTTTCTGACATTCCTAACGTGCAAACAATAATGAGTAGAGTCAGACAAGGATGAAATCTTGAGTCTCATTGTACACAACCCTTTGATCTTTAATTATCTACAACAATATTCTTAAATAATGACGGGAGATTACATTGGGAGAGAGATTGTTCTACTTGTATTTAAAACATGAACATATCTCTTGGAGTTGTTTTAACAGAAATAATATTTGTTTCTTCTGATAAATGCTTAAATGAAATACTTTTTCTGAAAATATACGTTGAAAAATTTCGTTGATGTTGTTTGTCTTGTTTTTCCTGTTTTGCAGCCATCTTAGGTGGCAAGAGACGTGGTACTCGTGTCAGTCGCAACAAATTTGTTTATTTAAATTTGACATAATGTATTGATTTGACAACTGGTTGCTGGCAAGCTCTTTTATTTTTTTCTGGCATCAAGTTCAATATTTATTCAAAGTGAGAGAATCAATAGTACTGATGACTTTTCACTGGCACTTACGAGAAAAAAGGCTTAAAACAATCATACACTAATAACATACCAGTCTCCTATGTATTAGAGACGTCTATATTCATGCTGATGTTTTTATTCATATTCATGTGGATATTATTTTTCTTTTTAGGGAAGAACTGAGCAAAAAGGAGTAAGTGGAATTTTTGAAGCTAAGTTCAACGTATATACACTTATATGATGTTAGGGAAAGCATAGTCTCCGTTTCGTGTTAGCTGTTTCCTCAACTTTAAGTTGGAAGTAATACATAATTCACTCCAACGAAAAGCATTTGTAAAGTAAAGCTAACACTTTGACAGCTTATATATATATGTATATATATATATATATATATATATATATATATATATATATATATATATATATATATATATATATATTAACATGCAATTGGGCAGATCATACTCGCATTATATCTCTTCCACTGTGAATTTATCTTGCGCTAGTGACTTTTGAAGATTTCGTGCTTGCCACAAGACACGAACTCAAATACTATTCTTAAATTGTTTATACCATAAACGCTTCTTGCGTTGAACACATATCGAGGGACTTGGCTCCATATGAAATTATTTTTGTTCAAACCTGTAAAAGTTTTGCTATGGAAGTAAAATCAATTCATAGCATGTATCCCGATCGTCTTCCCAATTTTGCGTTACACAATTTACGTCGGAGATATATATCAACTGTCCTGCTTTAAAAAAAATGCACATTCTGTTCCTTGAAAAATGTATATATAACTAATTTCCCAATTCCTATGCAGATAAATGAGTTATTCTTGTTTTTCTTGTTTCGCAGCCATCTTAGTTAACAAAAGACGTGGCACTCGTGTCAATCTCAATTAATTTGTCTATTTCAATTTGACATAATGTATTATCGTGAGAACTGGTTGCTGTCAAGCTCTTTTATTTTTTCAGGCAGCAAGTTTCATATTTATTATATGTGAGAGAATGGATATTGCTGATGCCTTTTAACTGATGTTAACGAGAAGAAGGGCTTCAAAGATCAGTGAACTAGATGAATATTTTTTTCCAATTCTAGAAGTTCATTTGAAATGCATTGCTCCAAGATCTGATCAATCATTTAATAAGAATATGTTGCAGGGCCATATCAATGTATTTAACTGATATCGTTTGATTGTTTGAACAATATTAGATATCACGCCTGGATTGAAAAGTAAAATCATGTTTTTACACCTACATTTCCTTGTGCGATGTTGTCTCCCCTTGTAAGGGCTATATGTTCTAATATCTTTCCTTTGCCTCCTACATGAAATAAATCTAAAGATAGATTTGCTCCTATGTTTTTGTACCCACTCAATCCGTATTTGAAACAATCATCAGCTAGTAACCTATGTTATAGGCGTTATTCATGCTAATGTTTGTATTTATATTTATGTGGATATTGTTTTTCTTTTTAGGAAGAAAAGGGACAAAATAAGGTAAGTGGAATTTTTCGAGCTAAGTTCAACGCACGTACACTTATATGGATGACTTTAGGGAGAGTATAGTCTCCGTTTCGTTTCGTGTTTGTCGTTTCCTCAATTTCAATTTGGAAGTCGTTGAAAGGCATTTGTAAACACCTTGACAGCTTCTACATATATTTTTTTACATGCAACTAGGCACATCTTGCTCCTATGACATCTCTTCCAAAGTGAATTTATCGTGATTCTTGGGCTATGGATTTTTGTAGATTTCGTGCTTGCGACAATTGTAGTTGAATATGTGATGCCTCATTGTTTATGAAATAAAGCTTTGCAATATTGATATGGTATGTCCACTGCGAGACTTATATACATGTGAAACCAAACCTAGAAATACCATCACAGTCCTTGACATTCTCACCATGCAATTGTTCTTTCGGAAAACGAAAATGAGTCGAGTCAGACAAGGATAAAATCTTGAGTCTCATTGTATTCAACTCTTTGCTGTTTCATTATCTGTAACAGCATTCTGAAATAATGACTGAATATTACATTGGGAGAGAGATTGATGTCTTTGTACTTTAAAAAGGTGAACATATCTCTTGGTGATGTTTTGACAGAAAATAATTATTGTTTTTTCTGATAAATTCTAAAAAGAACTACTTTTCTGATCAAAATACGTTTGAAACATTTAGTTGATGTTATTCTTGTTTGTCTTGTTCCGCAGCCATCTTAGATAGCAAGAAACGTGGCACTCGTGTCAGTGTCAACCATTTTGTTTATATAACTTTGTCATAATTTATTACCATGAGAACTGGCTGCTGGGAAGCTCTTTTATTTCTGGCATCAAGTTTCATATTTCATTTAAGTGAGAGGTTGGATGCTGCTAATAAATCGTTATTCTTGTATTATGCTGGTATTCATATTTATTTTGATATTATTTTCCTTTTAGGGAGGATTGGGATAAAATAAAGTAAGTCGAATTCTTAAAGCAAAATTTAAAACAGACTCACTTAAATGATTGACGTTAGGGAGAACATAGTCTTCGTGTCGCGTTTGTTTTTTTCCTCATTTTCCAGTTCGAAATGAAATTTTCACTCTAATGAAACGCAATTGTAAAGTAAATCTAAGGCCTTTATAGCTTCTACATACATTTTGTAACATGCATCTCGGCAGATCTTGCGAATTTATCGTGATTCTTGGTTATGGATTTTTCTAGAGTTCGTGCTTGCGACAATCCACTAATTCAAATAGTATTATTCCATTGTCTTTGCCATAAATGCTTCATGCGTTGAAAACATATGGAGCAACTTGGTTCCCAATGAAATCAATTTTGTTACAACCCGATCAAGTGTTGCCGTGGAAGTTAAATGAATGCACAGCATTATCCCGATCATCTTGTAAGTTTACTTCGGAGTTAACTATTAACTGTCCTGCATTAAAACGTACACACTCTGTTTCCTGCATAATGTACATATATAACTAATTTTCGGATTCCTAAGCATAAAAATGAGTTCGGTTCAAACTTGGACGGAATTTTGATAAATGTCAGGGTAGAAATTAACGCAGATCCTAAGGCATCGGTAATCATCATATATTAAAAAGTTTAAATTTCATTTAGGAATAGCACATTACAGGCACCCTTTCTCTAATATTGTTAACGTCCAATAGACCTATCCCTAAAGTTGTATTCAACTGTTTGATGTTTGATTATCTGTAGCAACGTTCTAATATAACGACTGAAGATTACATTGGGAGAGAGATTGTTCTATTTGTATTTAAAAATATGAGCATATCTCTTGGAGTTGTTTTAACAGAAATTATTTTCGTTTTTCTTTTATTCTTCTGTTAAATACTAAAAAGAAATACTTTTCTGATAAAAATACTTTTGAAAAATTTCGTTGACGTTGGTATTCTTGTTTTTGTTGTTTTTCAGCCTACTTAGATAACAAGAGACTCGTATCAATCTCAACTAATTTGTCTATTGAAATTGACATAATGTATTACGGTGAGAACTTGTTGCTGGCAAGTTCTTTTATTTTGTTTTTGTCTGGCATCAAGTTCTATATTTATTCTCAGTTGGAGGATGGATATTGCTAATGAATTTTGACTGGCGTCAACGGGGAAAGGAGCTTCGTGGTTTGTTGCACTGCATACATATTTGTGTTTATAGAATTCTCGGACTTCATATATATTGCATTGCTGCTCGCGCTCCGGTGAATTATTTAATCAAAATGAATTACACTGCCATGGAGATATATTTCACTAATATCGTTTGACTTTTTGCACAATAGGAGATACCAAGCCATGATTCAAAAGTAAAATCATGTTATTGCCTGCTACGTCTCAATACACTCCCTTGTTCAATATTTTCTCCGCTTGATAGGTCTGTATGTTCTACTATTTTGCCTCTTACATGAACGAAATATACAGACAGATTGACTCCTATGTTTTTGTACTCACTCAATCCGTATTTGAAACGATCATATGCTAGTCTCCTATCTTACAGACATGTCGTTATTCCTGCTCATGTTTGTGTTCATATTTATGTTGATATTGTTTTTCTTTTTAGGAAGCAAAGAGACAAAATAAGGTAAGTGGAATATTTCGGTCTACGTTCAACGCAGATACACTTGTATGGATGACGTTAGGGAGAGTATCGTCTCCGTTTGGTGTTTGCTGTTTCCTCAGCTTCAATTGGAAGCGGTATAAATTCACTCTAAAGAAAACCATTTGTAAATAAAGCTAAAAACATGACAGCTTCTAAGTATATATTTGATATGCAACTCGGCAGATTTCGCACCAATGATATCTCTTGCACGGTGAATTTATCGTGATTCTTGGGCTATGGACACTTCTAGATTTAATGCTTGCGACAAGCCACTAATTCAAATACTAATCTTCGATTATCTATCCCATAAACTCTTCTTGTGCTGAAAACATATCGACGAACTTTTCTCCCAATGAAAATGGTTTTGTTCAAACCCGAAAAGGTGGTGCCATGGAAGTTAAATGAATTCATAGCATGTATCTCGATCGTCTTGTAACATTGTCTTTTTGATACCATTTAGATATCAACTGTCCTTCTTTTAAAAATACACATTCCGTTTCTTGCCAAACGTACATATAGCTGATTTTCAAATTCGTAAGCATATGAATGATTTCGGCTCAAACCGTGACGGTATTTTGATAAATGTCACGGTAGAAATTCACTCAGATCTTAAAGCATCAGTAACTTCCGAATCATCATATATTTTAAAGGTTAAATTCGTATCGGAATATATATGAAATGCACGCATTCTCTGATGTCGTTAACGTCCAATAGCCCTATCCGTAAACAAAAATGAGAAAAGGCAGTTGAAAGTAATATTGTTTACTTGATTGTCGTTGAATATTTGATCACCCGTTGTCTATGTGGAATTTAAACAAGAAATATAATCACACTCTTTGACATTCCTAACGTGCAATAGTCCTTTCGGAAAACGAAAATGTGTCGAGTCAGACAGGGGCGAAATGTTGAGACTCATTGTTCTCAACTCATTGATGTTTCTTTATCTATCAAATAATGACTGAAGATTACATTGGTAGAGAGATTGTTCTGTTTGTATTGAAAAACATGAATATATATTTTGCAGTTGATTTAACTGAAATAATACGTTTGAAACATTTCGTTGATGTTGTTATTCTTGTTTTTCTTGTTTCGCAGCCATGTTAGGTAGCAACAAACGTGGTACACCCCTGCCAATATCAACTAATTTGTCTTTTTAAATTTGACACAATGTATTACCGTGAGCACGGGTTGCTGGAAAGATATTTTATTTTTTTCTCTGGCATGAATTTTTATATTTATTGGGGAGATGGATATTGGTAAACATTTAGTTTTTTTACTTTCGTCGAGAAGGGAAATGACCACGTATTTAGTTGCACTTAATGAATATTTGTGTCTGTCGAATTCTTGGAATGCAATGAATTATTTTATCAGAATAGATTGCAAGGTCATAGAGATATATTTAACTAATATTGTGTGATTTGTTGCACAATAGTATATAAAACGCCAGGATTGACAAGTAAAATCATGTTTCTACGTTGTTCGTCTTAATACATTCCCTTGTGCAACGTTTTGTCCACTTCAAAGGTCTATATATTCTACTATTTGTATTTTGCCTCTTACATCAAAATAAATCTAAAGCAAGATTTACTCCTATGTGCTTTTAGCCACTCAATCCGTATTTGAAACAATCATATGCTAGTCACCTATGTTATAGACATGTCTTTATTCATGCTCATGTTTGTATTCATATTTATGCGTTCAATTGTTTGTTTTCTTATAGAAAGGAAAGGGACAATATAAGGTAAGTGGAATATTTCGAGCTATGTTTATTACAGATACACTTATATGGATGACGTTAGGGAGAGCATAGTCTCCGTTTCGTGTTTGCTGTAACATTGGTTTTTTATACAATTTACATCGGAGTTACATATCAACTGTTTTGCTTTTAAAAGTACACATTCTATTTTATGTCAAAGGTGTGTATATATATATATATATATATATATATATATATATATATATATATATATATATATATATATATATATATAAGATTTTAAACATTTTGTTGTTGTTGTTCTTGTTTTTCTTGTTTCGCAGCCATCGTAGGTAGCAACAGGCTTGTTACACCCGTGTCAATCTCAACTAATTTGAATATTTATATTTGACTTAATGTATTGCCTTGAGAACCGGTTGCTGGCAAGATCTTGTATTTTTCTTTCTGGCATCAGATCCTATATTTATTCTCAGTAAGAGGATGGATATTGGTAATCATCTTTTTACTTTCGTCTACAAGGACAAGGGCCTCTTAATTAGTTGTACTAAATGAATGTTTGTGTTTGCTGATGTCTTGGAATGCGGTGAATAATTTAGTATGGGTATATTCCAAGGTCTTAGAGATATTTTTAACTAATATTGTTTCACTTTTTGCACAATAGTATATACAACGCTAGGATTGACAAGTAAAATTATTTTCTACGTCGTTCGTCTTAATACATTCCCTTGTGCAACATGTTTTCCACTTCAAAGGTCTATCGTAACCAAGAGTTACTCCTATGTGTTTTTAGCCACTCAATCCGTATTAGAAACAATCATATGCTAGTCACCTATGTTATAGATATGTCTTTATTCATGCTCATGTTTTTATTCATATTTATGTGGATATTGCATTTTTTAGACCGGAAAGGGACAATATTAGGTAAGTGGAATATTTCGAGCTATATTAAACGCAGATACACTTATATGGATGACGCTAGGGAGAGCATAGTCTCCGTTTCGTGTTTGCTCTTTGCTCAATTTCAAATTCGAAGTGGTATAAATTCACTGCACTGGAAAGTGTTTGTAAAATAAAGCTAACACTTTGACAGCTTCTACATATATATTTTAGCACGCAATTCGGCAGATCTTACTTTCATGATATCTCTTAAACGGTGAATTTATCATGATTCTTGGGCTATGGATTTTTGTAGATTTCGTGCTTGCGACAATCCACGAATTCAAATACTAATCTTCCATTGTCTTTACTATACAGGCTTTTGGTGTTGATAACATATTGAGAAACTTGACTCATGTCAAATGTACATATACGGCTGATTCTCAAATTTCTAAGCATATGAATGAGTTCGGTTCAAAACCGGACGGTATTTTATTCAATGTCAGGGTAGAAATTAATTCAGATCTTAAGCCATCATTAACCTCCGAATCATCATATATTAAAAAAGGTCAAACTTCATTTTGCAATAGCATATGAAATGCACGTATTCTCTGATGTTGGTACCGTCCGATAGAC